>JAGSMT010000038.1:0-1442571 GCA_029286875.1 Lamproptera curius
TATGGACATTAAACGACTAATATTATGTATTGGTCCATCCGACGCAGAGATCGTCTACAGGTACAGCCAAATGTTACAGCATATTTTGCTTTTACAATCCTGAACAACTAGGAAGTAACAATAAAATTTTCCCAACCAACGATCTCCGGTTTCTTGTCAAGTCAATTTTTATCTCATTGTTAAAAACAAAATTAATAAAAGTGACGTTGTATCCTATATAAAGGAAATAACGGCGGATACGATTGAAGGTACTGTATATTCGTTATTTATTATTTCATACGACAGTTGTTTCCTTACGCATGCGACGAATGTAATCAACTTTTGTTCTTTGTTTTTTAATAACCATGCAACTTTAACATTAAAATTATAACATTTTTAATAGAAAATGTAAGAATTAAACAAACAATAATAATTTTTAAAACGAAACCTTTTGTAAAGAATTTTGCACGATATCAACAGAAGGAACATTTTGATTAATCTTCTTCAGTCGATTTTTATACCACTGCTATTTTTTATTTTCATTGTTATAATTCCGGTATAACGGCAGCATCATCGAGTTCACTGCTTTTTACAAATAACATTTATCTAATAAATCATGGTGGTCCTCATGATTGATATTCTCTTTCCGTTTATCTTAAACCTTTAAATTGTTTATAGATGTAAAATACACTCACCTCCGTAGCCTAGTGGTATAGGCGTTTGCTTTAGAAACCGGAGGTCGTGGGTTCGAATCCTGCGGGACTGAACAAATTTTCATTGTTGTTTTATAGTTGGTTAGGACAATTTGGACCGATCATCCAATTGTCTGAAAAGTAAGATGATCCATGCGTCGGATGGGCATCTAAAAAAGCGGTCCACCCACCAATCCGCATTGGACCAGTGTGGTGGGATACGGTCCAAAAACCCCCTAATGGATAGTGGTGTATTAGGGGAGGCCTATGTCTAGCAGTGGACTATTAAAGGCTGATGATGATGATGAATGTAAAATAAGTAAAAGCTATCCGCAGCAACGCGTGGCAGAGTCTGTTAGTATAAATATAAAAAAATGCCGTTCGTCAGTCTCGCTAAAACTCGAGAACGGCTTCACCGATTTGGCTCATTTTGGTATTGAATTATTTGTCCAAGGAAGGTTTAAAAGTTGAATGAATATAATAATTATCTAAATTCGACCTGCTTATTTGTTTTGAACAGGTGAAAAATTAACTTAACTTCACTTAATTACAGTTAATATATTTACTACAATTGTTAATTATCTATAACACTCTTTTTATATGTAGATTGATAAATCATATACAAAAGTATACAGTTTTGTTTATCGATTGAGTCTAGTATTGAATAAATTCGAGTTTTAACTAATGATATCTTTGCTAACTCTGGCACCAATAAACATGCTTCGAGCTGATTTCGAGCCAAGAAAAGCGTCAAAAGCACCATCGAGTATCTCCTTCTTGACGAGCTGCAGTTGCTGCCGCATCTCGCGCAGCATCTCCTGCTTGAAGGACTCCCACTCGGCGGCCGACACGCAGCCGCCCTCGCCGCCGTTCACTTGCTGAGACAAAATGTATACTTATAAACGACCAATTTATCAAGTGTTTTAAATATAAGTGAGCCACACAGTATTAGGTTATGAGGCTGCAACCGAACGTACGCTTACAAATGCTATTGCCTTTGCTGTTCAAGTATGTATGAACGGGGGCCTTGTTTAGGGACAAACTGGGAAGGCGTTAAAACACTTTTTGATTGATTTCAATTGTTGATACTACAAACAAAGATGTTTGAAAAACCTTTTGACATTAGACTTCGTTCATATGAATTCCAGAGATATTAGATATTACATCCCATTTATCCAATTACTATGGTGACCATCAAATCATGTAAAATTTATTGAGATGGAAGATTTTCACAATCATCCATACCCAACGTTACAGTTCACGAGTTTGAATACAACGGGACGGGCGTCGAACCCGCGTACCTTCAGTATGGTCTCCTCGCTGGCGGAGCCGAAGCGCTTCCGCACCGAGCGCGGCGACTGAGCGGGTTGCGGGGTCGATTCCGAATTGGCTGCGAAGGTACAGAAGAATTATTGAAAAATACAGTTTATTGTCCTTGTCTATATATGAGCTAAATATATACTAACATTATAAAGAACAAAGACGTGTATGTTTGTTACGAATAAACTCAAGAAATACTGTTATCAAATCCTTCACCATTGGAAAGCTACATTTATCATTCATTAAAAGTTGCCTATGTTATTCACATAGGCAACTTTTTATAACAAGAAAATCCATTTGTAATTAAATTAATAAATTATAATATAAACTAATCTAAAAATATTACGGGCAGAGCCGTGGATGGACAGCTAGTCTGATAAACGTTGTTACAAAGCGACTGTCGCTCATTGATTGACATCTCGGTGACAATTCATCAATAATAACGGTAGATGACGCCACTTGTGCGATGTATAACATTAATCGTAAACACGTAGTAGTAGTGGGATACATCGCACAAGTGGCGTCACCACTTGTGCGATGTATAACATTGACCGTGATCACGTGGTAGTACCAGCGGTGGTGGTGGTAGGAAAAGAGCGGCGGTGGTTGTGGCCCTAGCGATATTACTTGTAATGAACTGTTCGCTCCAGGCTATTTCAAAGTAGTAAAATGTAATATACTATGTAAAAATTTTGTAAAATTTATGGATAAAAAAAGGAAAAAAAGAAGTCCCGCTGAGTTTCGTACGCCGGTTCTTCTCAGGTCGGAGGCTTCCATTTCCGAACCGGTGGTAGATTATTTGACGATCGATAAGAAAGTGTAATGCTTCCATATTGAATAAAGATATTTGACGTTGACTTTGTGGTGGTGGTATTATGTGGTGGTAGTGACTCACGGGTGGCTCCGTTGCATGCGGCCGGCAGCCGATGGGGCAGCGTGGCCGACCTCTCCCATGTCTTCAGCGGGGTCGAGTTGGCGGAGTTGTCGGCGGAGGACTCCTGAAAATCAAAGTATTCGTGTCCATTGATACTTCCTCTTTGTCACCTTCACTTGTTTTACGACTAATAACTGCAAATTACCATTTTGATCGCTATCCATCGCAGCGCTCATTTCTTTTTAACTGATGTCGTTACGTTAGACCTTATCCTCATACAAATAGAGTCGTCCTCACCTCGGCCCTGTCGAGGTCCTCGCGGCGGCCACCCACTCGTAGACCTTATCCCCATACAAATAGAGTCGTCCTCACCTCGGCCCTGTCGAGGTGCGCCCTGCGGCGGGCCACTCCACTATAGACCTTATCCCCATACAAACAGAGTCGTCCTCACCTCGGCCCCAGCCGAGGCTTCTGCGGCGGCCACCCACTGTAGACCTTATCCCCATACAAACAGAGTCCAGCTCACCTCGGCCCCATGTCGAGAGGCTCGCGGCGGCCACCCACTTGAGACCTTATCCCCATACAAACAGAGTCCAGCTCACCTCGGCCCGCGAGGTTCTGCGGCGGCCACCCACTATAGACCTTATCCCCATACAAACAGAGTCGTCCTCACCTCGGCCCTGTCGAGGTGCGCCCTGCGGCGGGCCACTCCACTATAGACCTTATCCCCATACAAACAGAGTCGTCCTCACCTCGGCCCCTGTCGAGCGAGGTCTGCAGGCGGCCACCCACTGTAGACCTTATCCCCATACAAACAGAGTCCAGCTCACCTCGGCCCCTGTCGAGGAGCCTTCTGCGGCGGCCACCCACTGTAGACCTTATCCCCATACAAACAGAGTCGTCCTCACCTCGGCCCCTGCCGAGTGCTCTGCGGGCCACCCACTGTAGACCTTATCCCCATACAAACAGAGTCCAGCTCACCTCGGCCCTGTCGAGGCTCTGCGGCGGGCCACCCACTGTAGACCCTATCCCCATACAAACAGAGTCCAGCTCACCCGGCCCCGCCGAGGTTCCTGCGGCGGGCCACCCACTGTAGACCTTATCCCCATACAAACAGAGTCGTCCCTCACCTCGGCCCTGTCGAGGCTCCGCGGCGGGCCACCCACTGAGACCTTATCCCATACAAACAGAGTCCAGCTCACCTCGGCCCTGTCGAGGCCTGCGGGGCCACCCACTGAGACCTATCCCCATACAAACAGAGTCCAGCCTCACCCGGCCCTGTCGAGGCCCTGCGGCGGCCACCCACTATAGACCTTATCCCCATACAAACAGAGTCGTCCTCACCTCGGCCCTGTCGAGGTGCGCCCTGCGGTGGGCCACTCCACTGTAGACCTTATCCCCATACAAACAGAGTCCAGCTCACCTCGGCCCCTGTCGGAGCTCTGCAGGGGCCACCCACTGTAGACCTTATCCCCATACAAACAGAGTCCAGCTCACCTCGGCCCCTGTCGAGGCTCTGCGGCGGGCCACCCACTGTAGACCTATCCCATACAAACAGAGTCGTCCTCACCTCGGCCCTGTCGAGGCTCGCGGGGCCACCCACTGAGACCTTATCCCCATACAAACAGAGTCCAGCTCACCTCGGCCCTGCGAGGCCCTGCGGCGGCCACCCACTGTAGACCTTATCCCCATACAAACAGAGTCCAGCTCACCTCGGCCCTGTCGAGGTGCGCCCTGCGGCGGGCCAGCGTGCGCGCCATCTCGTGCATCATGCAGTGCAGCGTGCCTCCCGCCGCGCGCGACGAGCCCCCCGACGAGGACGAGGAGCCCGAGTGCTCGGCGCCCGCGCCCGGCGGCGACGCCGCCTCGACGCCGACGCCGCTTGCTGCTGCACTCCAGCACAGGTGGGTTGAGATGAGTTGAGTTGGGTTGAGTTGAGATGAGATGTGTTGAGATGAGTTGGGTTGAGTTTGAGTTTGTTTTAAGGAGATATACAGAGATCATTGTTGATAACTTCGGATTATATTACGGCAAGCCATATTCTCTTAGTCAAAATGGAATCTCATGATACAAGATTTAAGTTGTTAGGTTATGCGTTAAACTTTATCGCATATTTTAAATACTTTTTCGGATAAAGAAATGGTAAAGGGTGTGGTTTCGATTCCCAACGCAGGAAAAATATTGTGTTATGATCAAAAGATTTCTAGAGTCTGAATATTTGTATTGATAGATGGTGTATGTTAAATAAAAAAATCTTTGTACTTATCAGTAATCCAACTTGTATAGTACAAGCTTATATGTTATGTACTTAGTCCAAGGATATCATTACAATACATTTTTAGAATATTGTATTATGTTTTATAATTGTTAAAATGCATTAATATTATATGTTATCATTATACTCCATCTCACCTTCGCCTGCCTCTTGAGACGCGCCTGCTGCAGCTGCGCCGCGAAGCCTGTTGGGTCGGCGGGGGGCGCGGGGGGCGGGGGCGGAGGGGGCGGCGAGGCGTTCGCCCCCTGCGGCTGCGCCTGGGCAAGCGAGGGGGCGCCCGTAGACGCGCCTCCGGGCGGGGGCGGCGGTGGAGGGGGCGCCGCGGGGGCAGGTGCGGGCGCGGGGGGCGCCGGGGCGGCCGCCGGCTGCTGTGGAGGCTGCGGGGGCTGGGGCGGTTGTGGGGGCTGTTGCTGTGGAGATACATGAGATATCAAGACTTGAAACAATTTCGAACACAATATAAGAAGTACGTCAATCTGATGGCGGTTTGATGCTAATAGAAGCGCGACAGAGCTTAAATTGGATAAAGACTATTTTAATTTGAATTCGAATATAGAACCTATTACGCTTGTTTATTGATTATCAAACAGTCTTCTACTGGCTCGGAATAAGACGCGCTAGACCTAAGAAAAACGGGTAAAAAAAACTAGTTCTAGAGTGAGTACAAAGCGACTGGTGTCAATGTGTGTCCGTATGACTATATTAAAAATAAAATTAACTATATTAAACACGAAAAGGATAGTCATATTTACCATTGGTGGTGGTTGAGGAGCGGCCGGTGGTGTGGGCGGCGCAACGGGGCCTTGCAAAGGACCCTGAAATGCAAACGCAAGCAATTAAGAATATAATATAGAAAACGACTAATAACAAAGCCATAAAACGTACTAAAGTGTACTATAAACTGCCTCCGTAGCCTAGTGGTATAGGCGTTTGCTTTAGAAACCGGAGGTCGTGGGTTCGAATCCTGCGGGGACTCAACAAATTTTCATTGTTGTTTCCTAGTTGGTTAGGACAATTTGGGCCGATCACCCAATTGTCTGAAAAGTAAGATGATCCATGCGTCGCAGGGGCATGTAAAGGCGTCCACCCACCAACCCGCATTGGACCAGCGTGGTGGGATACGGTCCAAAACCCCCTAATGGATAGGGGTGTATTAGGAGAGGCCTATGTCCAGCAGTGGACTATTAAAGGCTGATGATGATGATGATGAAAACGTACAATGACATCGTGTTACATAATAAATTCAATCATTATTTCTTTTGCATCCATTATGTTAAACTGGTGAAGATAGGATAATGACGAAGACACTGGTCCAGACAGGATTCGATAAAGTAGATGATGACAAAGGTGCAGAGCTGTTTTGATGGTGATATAATGATGACCAACTGTAACGCGACAATAGTTTCGACGATAACGACAGTTTTAAGAATGATGATGATAATGATAACGATGGAGAGGATGATCCAATGACGTTTCGACGACGTTCTCATAGTAACGCTGGTGATCATTATGATCATGATGATGATAATGAAGATGACAGTGATAAGGATAATAATATTAATGACGATAACGATGATAGTAACTCACGTTGGCGGGCGCGGGCAGGTTCTGGTGCGGTGGCACCGGCGGAGGGGCGTTCGCCGCGGACAGCGACATGTTAGGCGGCATGGGAGCGCTGCAAGGGGAGAATGTGGGTTAATATATGCAGTTTAATACATAAATAAATTAAGAAAGATGTAGAATTCATGTAAGCAATGTGACCTGTGGAACGAAGTGGCGTAAGTCGAATTGTCGAGAAACTTTTCGAGATGCACAACTAACTAATCAACACAACACAACTAACTAACTATTTTGCGAGTTGCTCAAGGGGCAAACTTAGCGACCTGTTTGCGAGATGTCCAGATGTCTAAGTAAACGAATATATACAAGATGCTCATGGTGCGATATTAACGACCTTCTTGCTAAGCATTCACGAGGCTAAATTAAAAACCATATACAGAGATGGCCAGGGGTCGGTTACTTACTGGTGTGATGGTAGCCAGGAGGCGATCCTAACGACATTGGGCTAAATAATGAATAAAATAATTTAGCAAACTTTTCGAGAGTCACTCAGGGGGCGTTTACCTGCTCGTGCGGTGGTGTCCGGGGGGCGCGTGCGGGGCGTGGGGCGCGTGGGGCAGCGTGTGCGGCCCGAGGGCGCCGTGCGCCGCGTGCGGCGGGGGCGCGGGGGGCGCGTTGTTCACCACGGGGGCGAGCTGCGGGGGCGCCTGCAAAGACAGGAAGGATAGTCTTATTTAAATAAACCCTTTTTGGTTTCAACCCCGTAACCTTGTGGGCTCGAAGCGAGCGAGATTTGCCCGCATTACTACTAGGGTATTAATGGGCAATTTATATTTTAATATTGGATGAGGTGACGGAGTGAAGATCTGATAGTACGCGATACGTCCCACTCATAACAGATGCAGCGTAAAATATCATACATCTCTGTACTTGCGTCGCTTTTACCTAGTTACCGTTGAGTTATATTAAACACTATTGCCCTTCTTTAATCGGGCCCTTCTATAAGAAGCCCTATTACCTTGATATTGTCGTTCTTAAAACCTATCTAACTTTGCGTAATGTGGATGGGACAAGTACACTTGAGAATTCGCATATACCTATACGCTATAACATTTTCATGTATCGGTCTCCGTGGTCGTAATCAAACAGAAACCAATTTGAAATTAAAGTTTAATATCATTTACGCCTCAAAGCTGGGGGTTTACAAATTTCCTCAACGTAAATGCGAACGGACAATGATACTCTTAACATAAGTGCTATCATCAGCATTACCTTGTAAAAAGAAAAAAAAAACAACCACTTAAACTTCTCTCAAATCATACCTGATGATGTTGATGCGGCGCGTGATATTGGCTCGGCTGCTGATGGTACTGCTGTATCTGCTGATGCTGCTGACTCTGCTGATGCTGCTGTATCTGCTGATGCTGATGGATCTGCTGATGCTGGATCTGATTGTGCTGCGGCTGCTGATTGTGCGGTGCGTGGTATTGCGGCTGTTGGAGCATCGCCGCGTCCTCGCGGGTCATGGTTCTGCGGTTTGACAAGAGCGACTCTATCTAATACCGGTCAGAAACAAGTTATTGAGTTGTCAAGTGATAAATAAGTACGAAAAGGTTAAACGCAGTTTCTACAATAAGAGAAGTAGCGTGCTGAAACCCAGCTACTAAGATAGATAGATAGAGAAACACTTTGTGGCTTACATCAAAAAGGTAAATAATGAATTAACAACGATGGATAAAATTGTTAAACGCTAAGAACAAGTTGAACAAGACATAACGATAATAAAAATAAATGTTGTCAGCAGTTGTATTAAGATGATAATAGCTTTGTAGCTTTGATTTGTGAACTTATTTAATCCTCCAATGTTACGTGGCGGATCATTCCACAAATGCATACGTTTCTCAATAAAGAAACCTCAAAAGCAACTAGTTTTATTGAGTGGTGTATCAAGTGCATTACTACATCTTAAGACAATTGGAATCTTAAGATTTTATCAACTACCCCCCAAGCTAAAGACAGTCAACTCGATGTCATAGTGCAAAAGTTCAACTATGCGCCTACCGGTCAATTATTACGTGGAAGTAAGCAAAGGTTACTTATATCAAGCTAGCGCGTTAGGCATTCATCTCTTTAAAAACCAACAATTTAGTGAGCAAAAACTAACGAGTTTCTCATATATCTTTACTTTCCAAGTCCTCATTAAAGATTTAGACCTCTTTAAATTTTTAGTGACGGTTTAATATTAAGTCTATAGTTAAATTTTCTCGTAAGAGACAATTTCTGCCCATAAAAAATGGTGAGTAAAACACTACAAATCCGCCCGTCGTCCGTTAATAAAGCAACTTATGTACTGTTTATCCAGTAAAAGTTATGACTTGTTATTAAAACTGGTAAATTCTTAACACAAAACACATATACCAAGCTACGAAAATAACGCTACAACATTGCAAACGAATACTTCGACCTTTATGGTAAAGCCTAAACACATACACCAAAGATTAAATTACATCTGGAATCTATAGAAACAATATCTCTATTATGAATGACCCTAACATTGGTATTGTTAAACAAATAAAGTGCTATAAAAGCCATAAAGTCTTATATTAAACCAATGGTAGAACGGATTAAACGACTTCGGACTTGAAGCTCGTTCAAATTCCCAACCACAAGTCTCACATTATGCTTCAATTTCACACAGATTCCAGATCTAATTCAGCCTCTAGAGTTCCATAAGCAACGTCTACACCCCATTCGTCCCCACCTGTACCCCATGTCCTCGTCGTAGTGCGTGCTGTTGTGCCCGTTGTACGCGACGGCTGGAGGGTTGGGAGGCTGAGGTGGAGGGGGGGCGCCGGTTGCGTTCGTCTTGTTCGCCAGGATCTTGAAGAGACATAGCAGAAGAAGAGAGTAAGAAAAGAGAGAAGATAGCTTTAAATTCAAATTTAATTTGGGCTCTGTCGAGCTGTTATGAACGTCGATCTACCGGTTTTGAAGCTATGACCCGTCCAGAGAAGAACCGGCAAGAAACTCTGCGGTCGTTTTATAAATGTTTTATCAATTCATTACCATCATCTACATCATATAATTTAAGATGTTGCCAAGGAATATGCCAGAGCATATGGATATAAATCATTTCACGTATCATCACATACATCTTGGTCCTTAAGTATAGGTATTTTTATTTAACGTTTGCTTTATAATTTTGAAGCCAACGTCACTTGTTAAAACCTGAGTATTATTAAATGCAGGCTTATCTTTGGGCTATCGGAGTCGGATGCCTATCTGACCTTAACGACAGTGTACCAGGTGGATTAGAAGCCGACCCCGTGATAACTTGGAAACATAATTATGTAAAATAATGAGCCCGTAGTTTTTGGTAATTAAGCTTTCCATTGCAACTCGTTTACCAATCAATCATCAGACCTCTCTTATACCAGAAAAGAACCCAGTCCATCATCGGCCCCTCCTACAAAACATAGATCCAGCCCATTATCAGCACCCTCACCTCCAAAGTGTGCATCATCGCCCTGGCGAAGCTGTCGGCATCCTCGCGGCAGGAGAAGTTGAGGCCGTAGACCTGACGAGCATCCCTCCACTGGTGAAAGGTGGCGGTCGCCTGGTTGTACTTCAGACCGCGCACTATGCCGCAGTTTATCACCACCTGATGTAGATATATTTAATATATCATCATAAGTATTTTATTTTTTTAATTGGCTACGCAGGCAGACGAGCAGTCGGGCCAACTGATGGAATATGGTCATCACCATCACGCTGCCTACCGTGAGATAAAAGATGTTTAATCCAGTTTACAAAGTAAATACGCTGGCTACGATGCCCTTCAAACCGGAACACAATAGTGTTTGCGGCTGAAATGTGCACCGCGGTGGTACCGCCCCAGATGGTCCAACTTTGTTCACTGATATATAATCTTTAGCTTTATTATGCATTGGTGCATAAAGCTTAAAATTACTTTATGCATTGAGAAAGGTTTATCAGGAAACAAAGTTTAATTAATACAAATTTAGCTCAACAAGCAAAACAGCGTGTACACACACTGTTTTAAAAGGTACAAAATCAATGGCATCAAGGCACTATCTTGTAAAACTCATTTTAAGGTTAAGCAATAAAGTATAAATAAGTAAATTCTGACAATATTCGAGACATTTATTTGATATTTTTTATGATTTCCATTCAAAAAAATAATAAAATTTTACCTCATATAAAAGATCAATAATTACATTAATATCATTCAGACTTAACACTTTAAATCGTCTAGTTTTCGTTCACTAAAAAGGCATTTCTCTAAGGGCTAGACCGCTAGTACCAACTTGAGCATGGAATTTTCGTCCAAGGACGACCACCGAGAGATTTCTCGTATGCCAGACGGATTGGTAAATAGCGAGTCGCGCTAAATAACATAGGCAATTGCAAATCCTAACACACTTTTAATTAGAAAACGTAAATTATGGTCCCTGCTTTAGAGCCTTGAAAAGATTTCGCATCGTGTTTCAGAACTACCAGTGGTATACATTGCAGCGCATCTATAATAAAAGCGAAAAGCTTTCGTGTGGGTTATATCGCGTTCATACTTGTACATAAAGAAGGTTGTTTCTTTTTGGTAATCATAAACTAGTATAAAACTCTAGTCTACCATCTCTGTTTACATCCCATTTATCTCCCCACCTGTGATCCGCCACCACCAGGTTCACTGGGACAAAATACCAACGGTATCAAGCCTAACTCTATACTACTTGTGCATGAAGGGTGAATAAATAAACACTCCCGGTTTGTAGTGTACATGCACTGCAGGCCAATAATTTAAGATCGGACTAATTATAGTGTGCTTCCCTATGCAGTCATCGAGATTCTTTATGGTTAATGACAGCTTAATATCATGCACACGTAACGGAATTCGTAATCATAACACACTACGTGATCATGACTCATTCCTTGATCATTACCACCTGCTTATGTAGTGATCATTGCCACCTGACTCACCTCGTGATCGTTCAGCTTCCTGCCGACGACGCGGAATGTGTTGTGCTGCGTGTGGTGGTAGATGTGGACCTTGGAGAGGCCGGAGCTCGACCCCGAGGGGATCCATCTCTTCGCGTGGTCGTCGTAGACCATCACGGATGCGCGGGCGCTGCTAATCGATTGCTCGCTGCAAACAAACAAAAGAAAAACGTTACTACTCATCATCACCTAAGGATCCACTGGTGTATTTAATTACGTTTATATAAATATATGCGATAACATCTTGAGATGTCTACCATTTCTTATGTTTTTTTAAGAAGTCCTGAGATGTGGAGTTGCATTGGAAAACATTTCAAACCTATATACCTTTAAAAGAAAAAGAAAATGTCTTAAACGGCAGCTCTCGTCGCGTTTTTTGAATTTTCTTTTATGTGTTCATTTGTTCCGAATCTCTCAGGTCGATTACAGTTCTAAGTTAAATTCAAAATCCTCCTACCCACTATCGATCCTAAACTGAATTAATAATTTTACTATGATCTACAAAACCAATGTCACACGTCAATACATCAACAATAGACACAATGTACACTGCTCCATAATTATTCTACTCTAGTAATAGTACGACAAAATATATCGAAATATTTATTCATAAAAAAAACAGCACGAGAAACCATACTTCCGCTCGCATACATCGCATTCACTTTCTTTTCACACGGAAAATTACACAACCGCGACCGAACCGGTAGTTCGGCTAATCTAGACTCGGAATTGATGTAAACATTGTAACCCATAGCAACGAAATAACATCTTACAACAGGCGTTCTTATCGAGTAGTCATCATCGAGATGTCAATCACTTAATGACAGTCGGTCCACCCACCAACCCGCATTGGACCATCGTGGAGGGATATGGGCCAAAACTCCCTAATGGATAGGGGCGTATTAGGGGAGGCCCGATGTCCAGCAGTGGACTATCACAGGCTGATGATCCAACGCATGGACTATCTTATTTTCAGACAATTGGGTGATCGACCCAATTTGTCCTAATCATGCGCAGCCCACGTGAGATGTAACATGTTACGTCTCGTTTACCCAGTAAATACGCTGGCTACGGTACCCTTCAAACCGAAACATAGTAGCGTTATCACACTAATGCTTTGCGGCGGAAATAGGCACCGCGGTGGTACCACCCCAGGCGGCCCCCTAAAAGGGGCCCTGCCACCATAAAACTCACGTACCTTCTATACGTGTGGCCTTCACTATTAGTAAAAAGTGTTGGTTATTGGGAACAGTAGCTACCCACGAACTCTGTGTTAGATGAAGCTTACCATAGAAAAGAGTCTGGAAGCATAACTTCGTATTCAACAACGTAGCAATGGAATACTTTGTCTACTATATTCCAAGTCTCACTTGTCTGAACTATGGCATTTGTCGACTAATAACAACGCCATGCGAACGGCGCCGCTTCGTCACTATGGGTTAGTTTCTCTACTATATTCCATTACATATAACAATTAGTTTAAACTGAACTATTGCGTTCAGAGTATTGTCACCAAGAAGACTATCACTGAGTAAAAACGCCCCTAATGGCGGTGGACTATCACAGGCTGATGATGATGATGATGATGAGTAAAAACGCCATACGACGCCATTCAACGACGCTTGAATGGGTTACTTTGTTATCATTTAAACCGAGGCTTAATTAACTAAATACACAAACGAAAGTCGAGCACACATAAACGCTACCGTCTCACATTAAATTTAATTTCGTTCGACACAGTTCTCGAGTGAATCCGGCGCGTGTGAACGCATGTACCGTTGACGCCTACCCCGCTGCGGAATAAAGTCGATTGAATTTAAACGACTTCAATAGCAAACTCGAAAGTGGAGTTTGATACGTGTAGTAATTAGCATACAGTTAAGAGATAAGGAAATTTATGTAAATACTAGCTTTTAAAACACCCGGCTTGGTTTAAACATTAACCTTGTGTCTCAGTTAACTTTATTAATTGCAACAATATTTTGTATAATAATCATCAGATTTTGTAAGTCCACTGCTGGACATAGGCACCCCTTCTCTATTAGGTTATTTTTGGACCGTATCCCTCCACGCAAGTCCAATGCGAGTTGGTGAGCATTGAGATGGTAAAATAGTAGGGAATAAGTATGAAAATTTGTCGATCAATTTTGTTCAAAAAATTTATTTACAATAATAAAATAGGTTAAAATATTATCCTGAAATTTAATAAACTACACGCAAAGCAAACATAGTAATATCGTAATAGTAAACACATTTGGTTATTTTACTCAAATTAAAAATTATACTCCTTTATTATCTCCAGTAACTTTATTCATTGACAATCAGAAAGGAAATAGCGTGTTACAGAGAGGTCAAAGCTGATCGCGGGGGCGGTTTCCAAAGGTCAGAAATGTTACGCAAACAAATACAACCTTATGTAAACGGTGCAATACATCGACGGCCCGCGGCCCACGGGTATACTTGTAACATTTTCGATTCAACTCGCCCAATTAACGACCGGCTCGATGGTATCGTAAAGTAAATAGGCAAATGTCACACGTAATAGTTAAATACGAATTTTACAAACATTAAACGAAACATTTCTCTTACTTTAAACAGTCGTGTTGAAATAATAATAATATAATAACATTCCTGAACAATTAAAACGGCATCATCTAGCCTCAAACTAAGCAAAGCTCTGTACTATGGAAACTGAATGACTGATAAATACATAGACTTAATATTATTTTATAATTTAATACCTATTTAATACATTATAAACATCCAGATACGAGAAAAACACTATGATCTTAATATAATTGTTTTTTCCCAGAGGTGGAATCAAACCCACACCCTTTGGCGCAGCAGTCAGGGTCACTTACCACTACGCCAAGACGGTCTAGAAAAGTAACTCCATAAAAATATGTCAAACAATAAAATTTGTTCTAGACATAGTTACTTTTCATTCTTTTATTACTATTTCGCTTTGTCTAGAAAAAGTTAACTTTGATATCAACCCTCGGTCGTTGTTATGTTCTCTATAATACATTATATGCCGATCCGAGTTAAAAAGCCTAGGCCCAATATATTATTCCACAATTCTACTAGACGTTATTTAAACGTTACTTAAAAAATAACGTAACATAACTGTCTCCGTAGCCTAGTGGTATAGGCGTGTGCCTTAGAAACTGGAGGTCGTGGGTTCGAATCCTGCGGGGACTCAACAGATTTTCGCTGTTGTGTCCTAGTTGGTTAGGGCAATTTGGGCTGATCACCCAATTGTCTGAAAAGTAAGATGATCCATGCGTCGGATGGGCATGTAAAAAGTCGGTCCACCCACCAACCCGCATTGGACCAGCGTGGTGGGATACGGTCCAAAATCGCCTAATGGATGGAGGTGTATTAGGGGAGGCCTATGTCCAGCAGTGGACTATCACAGGCTGATGATGATGACTTAAAAAATATACGTTTCTTATTAAGCGCCTTCAACTCTTTGAAAAGTGGGTCAAAAACAAGTAAAAAAATGTAACGTCGAGGATTCTCGGGCGTGGAGAAAAAAAGGTATAAATTGTACATTGAGGCTATGTTGAAACTATTTAATTAAAAATGTGATAAACTCAGAGTAACCTAGCTAAGACCTAAAAAGGCTCAAAAGTATAGGAAAAAAGTCTTATTGTCGTTAATGTTTTTCTGGATAAATAACTTGAACTAGATTTGTTTTTTTTTTTTTATAAATAAACTATTTGAATGCGATATATCACTACATAGTATAAAACAAAGTCGTTTTCTTTGTCCCTATGTATGCTTAAATATTTAAAACTACGCGACGGATTTTGATGCGATTTTATAATAGATAGAGTGATTGAAGAGGAAGGTTTATATGCATAACTCATGCATAATAAGTGTTGTAGAGAAACGCTGGAAATATATATATTTTTTCATATATTTTACAGATATCAGTATTGCACCCGTGCGGAGCCGGGGCGGGTCGCTAGTATTACATATTTTGTTAAGTTTAAAACCTCATTAAACCTTTATCTAAATCAACTTAAAGCTGCATCTCGTTAAAGACAAACCGTCCAATATAACATTAACTATTCACATCATACATTGTCCGTAATCTTTTGTGAGATACGTTACATTTTAATGTATAAATTATTTTCATTTATAATTCTCATTAATATGAGTGTCAAATATATATAATAATAAGTTTTGAGTTGATAGGTTTTTTCTGAAGTGAAGGAAACATCCACAACTGATTAAAAAAAATTGAGAGTATGTTCGGAAGAACAACATAACCGTTTTTAATTAATTGCATTGTGATATATAACCGACATCATCATCATCATCATCATCAGCCTTTGCTAGTCCACTGCTGGACATAGGCCTCCCCTAATACACCTCTATCCATAAGGGGTTTTAGACCGTATCCCATCACGCTGGTCCAATGCGGGTTGGTGGGTGGACCGCCTTTTACATGCCCATCCGACGCATGGATCATCTTACTTTTCAGACAATTGGGTGATCGGCCCAAACTGTCCTAACCAACTAGGAAACAACGACGAAAATTTGTTGAATCCGCAGGATTCGGTACCCACGACCTCCGGTTTCTAAAGCAAACGCCAATACCACTAGGCTACGGAGGCAGTAACCGCCACATATAACAAAATTACATTGTTTAAGATGCTTGTCAGTCTGTCTTTCCGTTCATTAATTTCTGCAATGGCTGCTCCTATTAAAACGGGACTCTCATTGGAAGATAGCTGTTTTGTCTAACAAAAAAACTAAAAGATCTCTTTTTTCATTTCACCACGCAAACAGAGCCGCGCGCAACAGCCAGCCAATAACACGAGCAGAAGTACTAACGTTTCTAATAACAGTACTCTGAGCACGTATACACTATATCGACGCTTTGGAACGTTCAACGTGGCGTTTCCATAACTGCCTCCAATCCGTCCACTGCAAAGCTAAGTTGCTCCAATATTACAACATTATTATGCATACCTACGCTGCATATAGACACGCCGTCCCGTTGCCGTGGTGAAGTTACACAAGTTCAATATCTACTTCATCTCAGGTACGGCAACATAAAGTTATCGATTGCCAAACGCAGCCTGTCTCCTGGCAACCAAAGTGGCAATAAGGCATCGTCTCATTTGCATCGAAACAAAGCACAACACCCACTAGCGATGTAGCGCCGCGATACGGTCGACGTGTGGTGTTGCAAAACTGTGACGAAATGCCCGGCAGTTGGGTCACTCGTTTGCGCGTACGCGTCTCAAGAAACGACCTAATAGCTACGGCTCTTACAACCACTTCCAGATTCATCATCATCATTATCAGCCCGTGTCAGTCCACTGCTGGACATAGGCCTCCCCTAAGCACGCCACCGCTTCCGATCTTCGGCTATTCTCATCACGTCCACAACGGCCACTTTGCGGATGTCGTCACTCCATCTTGCCACAGGGCGTCCCCGCACTACGTTTGTCGAGCCTCGGTCTCCACTCCAGAACTTTCCGACTTCAGATCTGCGGCTTATGTGACTGGCCTTCTGCCACATCAGCTTACTAATCCGGTGGGCGGGTAGCTTACTTCCAGATTATTTAAACTAGTATATTATGCCGTGTTTACGCAAATACAAGGCAAAATACTTAAAACAAGTCTATAAACAGAAGTTACTGTACACAAGAGTCATGGAAGTGTTACTTCGTTTAATTTTTAACTGCCTCCGTAGCCTAGCGGTATGAGCTTGTGCTTTCGAAACCGGAGGTCATGGGTTTGAATTTTGTGAGAAGTTGAACGAACGAAAGATCATGCGCCTGAATTCTTTCAGGTCGTATCGGTTTACCGATATTTATCTTGCATCTAACAACAGATATATAGTGAATTCAAAAGTACTCCTCCTTGGGAATTCAGTACATAATCAGATTTCTTTTTTACTAAAATGAAAGCAAAATCTAAAACGGTGACCTGTCCTAACGCCAATGGACATGAGTGTATAGCATAAATTATTTCCCCAAACGTAATGTTATATATAGTAACATATTTTCAAACAATAACGTCATAGTCGTTGCTATTTAGTATTAGTCAGCAAATCCGCTATAGACAAACAACTTACAGCAACAAGCAAATAACGGAAAGTACATCGAGTTGGGCATAATAAATTTTGCAATAAATATTAAACACAAATAACTGATCAAGAAATACTTTCATGTTTACGCGAAAACTAGACATGATTGAATACTTTACGGATTTTATCGCGTTTAATTTGGTTCACAATTTTCCCGACGTTTCAGACACTTAACAGCTATATAATAGCTAATTTAATAACACGAGGATAATTCCCCTGAATTTATCCTTAATAAAGAAATAATGTTTTCCAGTCCGAAAATATCCCATACAACGATGAATAAAGTGTGTGTTAATGTCAATATTATAACAATTACGCAAACTACTAATACGCCATACAATAATTGAAATCTCTGCAACCAAAAGTAGTAAAATGGTCTGCCATCGGCTGTACTACCACGGTGACTATTTCAGTCACACATCGAGTAGTGTGCAGACACTATTGTCTCCCGGTTTGAAGGGCACCGTTGCTAGCGTAACTACTAGGTGAACGAGACACATCATGTCACAGGGTGGTGAGCAGATTAGTGTCAGGGTAAAATGAAAAAAAAAACCTCAGACATAGACCGCTCCTATTTGAGAGCCTAAATCAAGCCTCAAGATGTTCTACTAATAAATTTCTTTCTGTCAAACAATCAATGAAGAAAGTTCGTTGCATTAGTTAAAATGTTACATACTCGTCGATAAAACAATTTACACGAGCCAAATAGGACAAGAAATTTAAGTTTTTTACTTAAAATGACGCCATTAGTGATGCATTCTTATTATTATCCTGTTAGTACGCGCGATGATAAACCCATAGGTGAAGCCGTCACTTTAGCGCCATTTTGACGTCAAACCCACGTCTCACGTCTAGATTCTAATTTTAAAAAGATATTTAAGAAATACAGATATTTCTGAAATATCATGTCAATATATATATATCTAAAATCTTTACAAGGACAATGGCTTAAGATCAATGCCAGACATTCAGTGCAAACATTTTCGGATGATAGCCGTTATCGCGTTGATAACGAAGGGCAGACCGAGATGCGGAGTTGTTTATCTGTCACTGAAAAAGTCCTCAGATCGATGAGGCTGTGATAACAGAGATGGATAAGATATTGAATCTAGAACCACTTTTTACAGGCAAAAGTAACGGTAACACAAAGTTGTTATTTAACACGATTCGAACCTACAACCTACGATTTGTAAAGCAAGGGCGAATGAACAAGAAAACGCAGCAGATTTCATCGTAATTCACTCCCGTTCCCAGCGTTTATGCATGTGTTAAACGAGGTTACCAGAGAGGTCTGCAACTTATTCGGGTAAACAACAGAAAGCACCTGTAGCTGCTGCTGTTTAAAACAATATTTTCGACAGAAGACGGATAGACAGGGTTCTGGAGAGCTTCAGCGTTGCCCACGAGTGGGCTTTAAACATCCCAGAGTAAAATTCTAGACAGTTACCACACACGAACACCGACTTAACTTGCCAACTAAGAGCAACAGAGCAAGGAAACGCCAGAGGCGATAAAATTGCGAGTGAATGTAAATACTTTCTAACATTTTTTGTTAAAATAACAACCATTAAAGCGATTTTTCAATTACTATACGGAACTACCGATTGCTAGCAGTAAAATGTTATGGTCTATCATATATGCACAACACTCGTGAACGAATACTATTATTAAAGATTTAAATGTTATTGGCATGGCTTAACATTAAATAAATGTATCGAAAACATTTCTTTTTTTAAATATAATGCATCAATAATTCGAGAAACTGTTTATAAAAAAATATTAGGTAATCGCTAAGCAACTAAACGGAACAAAGTACTTTGTAGTAAAAATACCTCAGCTCGTTTACCTGCAGAATAACACAATTGACGTTCTAAACGATAAGCGGGATCGTTTAAGAGCGACTGTATTTTAAGCGAGCAAATTGTTTAGCTAACGGGATAACCTTACCTAACTTGTGTACTTGTATAATAAACAACACTATTTAGTGTTCATTACATTCTCAGTTCATCTATACTAATATTACAAAGAGGACGGGATTCGGTTCTCGTGGTTGGGTTTGGATATTTGGTAAGGTTTGAAATTACCGAACCTATTTGAAGTATTCTTTCACAACTAGAAAACGATATTACCTTCGAGTGACATAGGCTATTTTTATAAGAAATCCATTCTAAAAATAACACGGTCAGAACTGTTGACGGAAAGCTAGTTCAGTATAAGGCGAATGCTACTTAATAGTAAATAGCTTGAAAGGACAAAAGGAATCGAGAATCGTGCATGTTGCGATTAAAGTGTATAAAAACACAATAAATTAGATTATGCATATAGTGTAGACATAATTCTTTTTTGAAATAAAAACAGTCATTAGTTTCAAGCATTTGAATGTTTAACGAAAGCTAGACAAAACAATGTTACATTAGAATAATGACAGCCTACAACTCAAAATCATATTAATAGCTCGCAAATAAATAAATACACCACACATATCGCCTACAACCATTCCATACCAAATTTTCTCTAGTACATATCGGAGTTTGAATCCCTAACAAAGAATGTTCGCAAAAAATTTGTACATTTTTAGTAAAAACCGAACGCTCTGACGCGTCGCTACACTGCGGGGCGTCGATGGATGCTCAACACGTGTTGGTCGAAGTCAAACAATCGATTTCGCGGGACCTTATACAAATATACGACGGACCGTGAACCCATTTGGGTGTATGCAATATATTGTTCGGACCCAATCGAGTTAACCTGTGCCGAGTCAATAGAAAGAATTAACGATTAGCGTATCACACACCTATTGTTAAACAACGACACATTTTGTACGTCAAACAAAAAGTGTAACTATAATAATTATTTATGATATAAAGCAAAGAAACTATTGTGTATTCAAATTAGTCAATGTTAAAATAGGCGTTGTAGAATACAGCTATTTTCTAGGACACCCATTTTGACATCAACTGCGTCCGTAGCCTAGCGGTAGGTCGAATCCCGCTGAGACTCAACGAATTTTCTCTTCTAATATTTGGCTAGAGCAATTTAGGCCAATCACCCAATTGTCCGAAAGGTAAGATGATCCGTGCGTCGGATGGACACACCCGCATTGGACCAGCGTGATAAGGTACGGTCGAAAACCTCCTTATGGAAAAGGCGCGCATTAGAGGAGGCCTAGTTCCAGCACTAGACTAAAATAGGCTGATGATGATGATGAGAATATCAGAATAGGAGTGCAGCGCAAATACGCAAAAGCAGTCTTAAAAATAGAAACAAGAAAAATAGAAAAACATCTTTTAATAACTAAAGCATTTTTAAATAACATTAATAATAACCACATCGCTTATTTTTCATGCGCTCAAATACGAAAACAAAGTTCGAACTTCAGCGCCCATTAACGTTTCATACATAAGTTACATCAAAAGCGCTAATGAAAGGCGGACTCGGTAACTTAGTAACTGGCTTAAGCGAACTTTTAGGACCCAAGTCGCTCAAAGTCCATCTAAGTTAAGACTTTCGGCCCGTACCAAGTTTTTCACTCTTAAACGTACAGATAAACACAACTCGAACGTAACACGATAGACAAACATTAAAAATAAATATGATCCGATAAACACTTGACAATCGCTAGCACGTTGTTGTATGCACGCAAACACGTCAACACTTTAAAACAAAAAACATAACTCAAACAACGGGCTCTTAGACTATATCTCGTATAGTCGAAGAGCTCGTAGACGTCACACCTTAGTAATTTTGTAAACGCTGAAATTTCTCAGCACATTCTCCTGTCACATGTATGGACCATAAACAAGTTTGGGCTGCAGCGGCTTCTGCAGATGAACGGTACTAAAGTAGTCCAAAATTGAATTTTATACAATGACAAAGGTCTCGCGTCAACCAGCTTCGCTCTAATATCAGGTATATTAGAGATACCAAAAAATATATGGACTGTGAACACCACGACCCATGGAAAGAGTAGGGCACACCTGTGAGTCTACAACTTGTTCAACTCAGGTACAGTGCATACGTAGCTTTAGAGTTTAAATCTGCTGCTACCAATCGGAAGTTTCGTAACAATTTACTAAATAAACGCATAATCACTACATAGTATAAAACAAAGTCGCTCTCTGTGTCCCTACATCCCTATGTATGCTTAAATCTTTCAAACTACCCAACGGATTTCGATCTGGTTTTTTACTAGAGATAGGGATTAAAGAGGAGTCTTAATTTAGTAGGTACAATTATTATCAGTACAGCACCACGGAACCAGGAGGGGTGCTAGTTTATCATATTTTATCGTTACCCAGCTTCCATTGATAGAGCATGCTATTTAACTTAAATATTTTTTATTTTAACTGGAAGTTCTTGAGATTCTAATGGCATTTTACGGATCCAACAAGCATGCAATTTATCTATATTACATCAGTATCCATTTATTTTAATGAAACAAGCCTTATTACTTATAAGTATTTAGTCCAAATATAGGCTATTAATATTTAGATTAGTTTTTTTACAAATTCAACATTATATACAATACGAAATTATTTCATCAATTATATCTCACATCGACCAATACAATGCCATCAACGCCTCATCATTGCCAAAGAATATTTTAAAACTGAAAAGCTAAAAAATATGACCTATAACGTTCAATATCAATCAACACAAAACAACTTTCTAAATGTACAGCATAAAGGTCAGATTCAAATCGATCACTTTACCGAAGACACTAACCACTGCGCCAATCGGTTTCAACTACACCGACCATTCAACAACCACAAAACCGGTATAATAACCCAATTCCGAGATCTCTAATTCGTTTCCCTAAAACTCATTTACGTTTTAATATAATCGCTTGGTAATTTCTTGTAACACAAATGCGTCACAAAATTTACGTTACCTACCTGCATCCTAAACAGCATTCGGATAAATACCACGCGACAAATTTTAGTACGTAACATTAGTCAGTATTGTAAATAATACCAGGAATATAATTGCAGATAACAATATCAAGAATATATTACGATATTTATTATCTTTTCAAATTAACATCATTATTGATATTAATATTAACAACACCGACCGTTTCTATGAAATTAAATATTATTTATATTAAAATCTGTAAAATAGGTAACATTACTTCAGAGCCTTAGGAAAGTCTATTAGTTAGTTTTCGCGTTACACAGGTGTACTATATTTATAACATTAGTAAAGTTATTTTACAGATATTGAAAGAGTGAATTTTGAGTATGTTTTTGCAAATCAAATTACATAATATAAAAAATATTTAACATAAAGCAAAGTTATTGACCAAACAGTAACCAAACCTCAGCACATCAGACGACTCATGTGGTCATTATAAAGTGCTTGAAATATATATGCAAAGCTCCAATATAAGACGAAATAATCGTAAAAGATATTGAAAATTTCTAATATTTGATAATTACAGTAGACATACAACGAGATTGAAACATAGACGCCAGAAGCTTTACAGTAATACCAGAATCAAATAATTCAAACGAATCATTATTAAATTTAAAGATAATTTTTACATACCAATTAACCGATCTAATACGCTTAAAACTTTAAGCCCGATTGTATTATTTCATTAAAGCTCAGATAGGTTTTTACTTAGCCTTACTATTAAAAAAAACACCACACATTAACTGTAACTATCCAAATATTAAACCGTATCTCTAATGTTCCGATCAATCCATACAAATAAATTGAATACGTCATATCATATAAATAAAGAAAAACACTTACAACGCCCAATACTCTTCCCAGGCTGCCTTCTCCTTAGTGGACCCATATCCTCGTGGCAGAGTAGCCGTCCTGCCCTTCCCGTTGAGAACAGGCGACACCTTATCAGGCATACCGAGGGCCGAGTGCCTCTGACCCTGGCCCTGAGAAGGTTCCGACCGAAAGGACTGGAACGAGGCCTGGGACGAAGCATCGTCCGACCTCAAGCTGGTCTGCGATCCACGCAGCTTGTCGTTCCTGTTCAAGTCGATGCTACCGTAGCTCCCATTGCCGTTGTGTTCACTGTTCACCCTGGACAGGGGCGGTCGGTTCTGCCGCCTCAACTCGAAGTTATCCTGGCGATTGTTCGGAGGGATCCGCTTGATCGCACGCGGCGACTCCTGCACGTTTATCACGTACGGCATCTTGGACTCCTTCTCCAGGTCTATCTCCTGCTCGAGCTGGGTCTGGACGTGCGCCAGCATCTCTTCTAGATCGCCCAAATCCGGATCCAGGTTCATTTTCGTTCTACGCATCGTTCTCACTGCTGCACACTGACACACTTCGACCGGAAAATAATACAATAATAAACGATGGGCTCTGTGCCGTCTATTGTTTTGAACACAATGCCGACACGAATAGAAGAAATACGTTAAACATCGACGAGAGAGAGACGTGCGCCCGCGCCGACGTCCGACGCACGAGTGACACAGTAATCGAGCCTGTGACAGGTAGCTATGGCGTTCGGTCGTTATCATTTGACATCCGATAAGTGAACTCATAAACAATTAGACAAATTTAAACCTTGCTCGATTAAATTTAAGGTTCCAAATCGATGATCCCTTAGCGGATTGATCGATTGTCCGAATCGTTTCAGAGTTGAAGTAATAAAGCTCTTATTAAAACAGCAACAGAGTCGACTTTCTTAGCATGTTGGTTCACCAACGAAAGTAGGTTGCCGTTTTAAAAGGAAAGTAGTTATTTCCTTCATTGCACTCGGACCAATATTCGAGTATTAATGGGACAAATTAGAGAGGCGGGCACTAGTTGGCGCTTGCAAAAAGCTTTATTGTATCGCGATGGCTTATTACATTGTGGGTTATTGAATGCGGGTCTCACGAAGGCCGAAATCACTTCTGAGATTAAGAGATATGTATCGTTTTATACAGACGTACAATAGCGAATATTTAATAGGGGTCATTAAACAAATTAACGTTGTCGGCTCTTACTTCGTGTCGATTTAGAATAATTAACTTTAAAGCAATCAACTTTGATGGTATGTTTTCCTTGGATGTCGTGAAGAAAACTTGCCGATCCGAGAAAAATAATACATAATTATCTATACTAATAATAAAATTGAAGTTTCTGTTTGTAGCTATTAAATAACCCTTTGATTTATATGAGTAGGTACATTATGATATATAACCGGCGCATATGTTTGTTCTGCCTAATGTCTGGAATGGCGGATCCGATTTTGACGCGACTTTCGCTGTAAGATAGAATTTTTTAGATTTCTTTATGAAAAATATATATTTTTATATATTATACACGGATACGATCGCGGATTAGGTCTAGCAATAAAAATATAATCGTTCAAAAGCTCGGTAAGTTATATATGCAATTATGTTCTGTAATATACAAATAATATCGTACATTTTATATACGGAGATTTTCTTTGAGTTCTTAAAGAGTGTACAAGATAGTGATCGTCCGTGTGGCCTAATGGTTGCGACAAAGATAGATTTAAATCCCGAGAAACATAAGACTTTGATTTTCAGTCTCTTCTCTAAGAGCAGCATGGACATAAACTGACTGACTGAACGACCGCCTGATTAATAGAAGGATAAGGATTATCGTGACGGTGGTAAGGACCATCATCCAAGGATCATCTTAAGATATATGATTCCGTGAGGATCAGATGATGCGGATGGTAAAAAACTTTTGACCACAAAACAATAAAAAAATGGCAAGCACGAAAAAGGGTAAATTCCCGATATTCGTTGCTTTTGATAAAGATAAGCAATGATAATTTTTAGCGTCATCGTCATTAGAGAATTATATGCAAACTTATAACAAAAAGAACAGTTCTAGACCCATTCAAATTACTTAATGACATTTCCATCCAAAATTATGTTACAATAAGTTTGTTCGTCGCAATCTCCACATTTATACCGTGCGCAATAAACGACAACAAGCGTCTCTAAATTAAATTCGATGTCTCAATTTACATTTCTCTCTTTGAATGAACGCTCTGAAGGGATATGCTAATGCCAAACGACAACGACATACATTCAAACTTCGTGTACACATTAGGACGCCTACATGTACACCTACAGATGAAATTCTTTGTATGTAACGTGCATTATAAATAAATGTTTTAGAATGTTAACGCAACACTATCTATGCCGGAACCTAAAAAATATTATAATGCGTCGGATGGGCATATAAAAATTGGTCCACCCACCAATCCGCAATGGTCCAGCGCAGTGGGATACGGTCCAAAAATCCCCTATGAGAAGGCGGTGCATTAGGGGAGGCCTATGTCCAGTAGTGGACTAACACAGGCTGGCAGGCACGATGATACAAATAAATAAAATTGGAGTGCCTGTTTGTACCATCACAATAACCGATTTTAAATGATCACATAGTCAAAAATCGATACATATTAATTTTTTTTTTAATCTGTCTGTTTGTTATAGTTAATGCCTGGATTTACTGGTCCGATTTAAAGGGGTTTTCATTGGTAGACAGCTGATGTAATCGGGAGTTAGTTGATGTACACAAATCAAGTATTGGTCAAACATCGGGTGAAGATTGACGTTTTAGGACTTGACAAGATATCTTTTTCTACAATGTACGATACGTAACCATTCAGAATCGAAAACTAGGTCTCTCCTCAGTTCAGTTAAGTTCTTTGGCTAGGTCTCTCCACCCTAAGGAATCTTGTATCATTTTTTTTAATATACTTCGTATACTACTTGTTTAAAAGGAGAATATTTTAGAAATGCAACATCTATACATAATGATTATTACACAACATAAAAACAATGCTCGTTTCACCTTGAATCGGAAATTAATATTAAGTCATATTTAAGAACTGCGAAGAAACTGCAGGCTTTTTATAAGAAATAACTTCAATGATTCGTATAAGACTTCAAATAATTCGTCAGCGCTATATGAGTTCCAAGCAAACAGACTACTATATGAGACGTTACACATAAAGTTCCTCAAACTAGGTTCCTTTTGCAAGGGAAACTACCGTAAGTAACAGAACGGAGTAATTTATAACTTGTTTAAAGATCTAAAGGACTCTGGGGAATGTTATATTTCCCAGTCTTTCTTTATGGCCTAAGTAGACAGTCGAGCAGTCGCGCCACCTGATGGGAAGTGGTCACCGACGCCCATAGACATTGGCAATACCAGTGGTATCGCCGAAGCGCTGCCTACCGTGAGACGTAGGGTGTTGAGTCTCGTTTAGCCAGTAAGTAAGTTGACTACGGTGCCCTTTGAACCGGAACACAACAGTGTTTTCACATTACTGATTCGCGGCAGAAATAGGCACCACGGTTGTAGCAACCCAGACGGACCCCTGTAAAAAGGGGACCTACCACTAGTAAATTTTCTTTGATAATATATTATGTTAAATAACTTGGACGCAACGGCGAATACAACACATAATCAAAAAACAAACATTTATAATAAAAAAAAATTATATCGCTTTTTTCTATTGTAAAAGTTCAAGTTTACGGATAACATTCTGTCCCGTAAAATAATTTGATTTATACTCGTTTATACATTAGACTTACAAGAAGTTACTAGGAATCATAAGATCTCTTGCATAAGATGCAAAATTGTCATAAGTAACATAAGATATGTAATATATATTGATATCGGTATAACTTAGCTCGCTCAGCCCTAATAAGCTTTTAAGCACGGTCTTAGGAACCTGAGGTCGTGTGTTCAATTCCTGCGGGGACTCAACAGATTTTCGTCGTCATTTCACACCTGGTAAACGGCATAGCCCTTTTATTCAACCGATCACTGATAAAGTAACAAACGATCTATGCGTTTAATATACATAAATAGTCGCTTTTGGTTTATCTCCATTCGTGTCGGACATTCGTCCCTTAGGACTACGGGAATAAAGAAAGAGGGAGATGCTCTCCCTTTTTTCTTAACTGCATATACACCTCTTCGGTCGTGTCGGTTATCCGTACCATCGGACTTTTGGCGTAAAGGAAGGTGTGCGCACGTATTTGCGTATACACTTGTTGACTATAATATCTCCTGCGTAGACAGCTGCTCTCTTGTATACATCGGGCGCCGCAGTCGTAACTGCCTTGGAGGACATTAAATTTATCCGTCTAACAAATCGATTATTAAACAAACGACCAGCGTCGCAGTCGAAGCCAATAATTGCTGATGAGCCAAGAGCAACGCGGTACAATGGCGAATTATTGTCTGTAGGGACGTCATCGATGAGACGTTGTGGTTATCGATATCATAATAAATGTATCAAGCTTTTTTAATTTTATCGTAACAAAAAAAAAAGTAGACCGCACTGTATTTTTTATATATATGTGGCAAATAATGTTCTCCTAGTCGAATCCGAATACAGCGGCCGGTCTATATTAGAGATCAGCCAACTGCGCAGGTGATATTAAAGTGCACAAGTGTACGCACAAACACAGTTGCACTCCCACTTCCTTCTCTCATAGCACCATGGGACGGCAAACTGACACAACCGGACAGAGATCAGGAGCGAGGACCGACTTTTAACCGACGCATTGATTATCTTATTTTACAGACAATTGGAGTGAGCGTCCTACATTGCCTACTAGGAAACAAAACCGAAAAGTTGTCGAGTCACCGCAGGATTCGAACCACGACCTCCGATTTCTAAAACACCCGCCATTAGGCTACGGAGGCAGTTAAAACACAAATAAACGCAGTTCAAAAAGTGTCGCTTTTCATTATTAAAGGAAACTAGAGTTTATTTTAGTAAGCACATCGATGTATTTTAACATAGAAGATATTGACGAAACAACGTAAGCATTATGGATATTATATCTAGTTGTTACAACCAACTGTATGTACACACATTGAACAAACATAAATTATCTTAAAAAATCATATGTACTTTTATTAACCATCGTTCTTTCTTTCAAAGATGTTTACTTTTCAATACAATTGTAATAATTTCACCCTATCTTACGACTTGAGCCATCCGAATCCTTCAAAGGTTGACATTTCTCACTTTTACTAACGTCGGACTTACAGCTTAAAATATTATCGATACATCAATAATCAATACATCCCTACAATAAGAGTGCGGCTCGTACACACTGGATCATTCTGATGTCGTCACAACATTCGTCCATCAACGGAGTCACCTAATTGTTAGCCGTGCCTAATTCGCGCGGGCGCAACTCAATTGACGGCGATACACGCAAAGGCGGTCCGCCTGTCTGTCTGTCTGCGTACTAATTAAATATAGGACATCATACATCATCAGCCTGTGTTAGTACACTGCTGGATATGCCTAAACCTCACCTAACGCACGCCTCTTCTATGCGTCGGATGGGCATGTAAAAAGACAGTCCACGCACCAATCCGCATTGCACCAGCGTGGTGGGATACGGTCCAGAAACCCCCTAAAATGGTGAAAGCGTGCATTAGGGAGGCCTATGTCCAGCAGTGGACTAACACAGGCTGATGATGATTATGATGACTACAGACAAATACGATCTGAACTGAACAAACAAAACATAACATTATATTCTATTGAATTGATCGCGTGTAAATTAGCGTTTGGCGTCGGTAATTACTTAATAATTTTAGCGTCACTAGAGTTTCACGCTAACGTCAACATACTATTCCTCATCTAAATACTATAGAGGGTAGGATTTACGTACCCAAAGTACAACGTCAATCTTTTGCTCTCTTATTCTCTCTCTCTTTCTCTCTCTATCTCTCTCTCTCTCTCTCTCTTATTGGTCAAACATCGCGCGAGGATTGCAAATGGCCGCGGATCACCAATAAGGACGCACTCACTTCTGGCTTCTAGACATGAGAGTTTCTTTTTCCTATTCTCTATCTAATTTCGCTACACCGAAGTCTAATTATTGCATCATGCATGCATGCATCATGCATCATCAGCCTTTGATAGTCCACTGCTGGACATAGGCCTCCCCTAATACACCCCTTTCCATTGGGGGGTTTGGACCGTATCCCACCACGCTGGTCCAATGCGGGTTGGTGGGTGGACCGACTTTTTACATGCCCATCCGACGCATGGATCATCTTACTTTTCAGACAACTGGGTGATCGGCCCAATTTGCCCTAACCAACTAGGAAACAACAATGAAAATTTGTTGTGTCCCCGCAGGATTCGAACCCACGACCTCCGGTTTCTAAAGCACACGTCCATACCACTAGGCTACGGAGGCAGTTAAGTCTAATTATTATTCTCACACAATTAATAGAAACGTAAGCTTCAAACTACATTTATACAAAGGTACATTAAAACTTTATACCTTCAACATTATCTCCCTTAGAGCGTCACGTGATATTGACTTCCCATAGGCATAGCAAAAACTAGATCTAGACTTTCTAGGCGTGACCTGACCGCGACCGTGGTCCAATTTCTCCCCCACCCGCTGATGCACCGTTGTCTCGTTAATGGAGTGCTCGATTGAAATCTAGAATAAATTTATTACTACGCTAGGTCTTTTAACGATAAGAGGTTGCCCAATCTCCTTCAGGCACTCAAATAACGATGGAATTTATTGGTAAACCATACAAATGGCAACTTGAAATAATATCGTGTACTAATTTTAAGTTTCAAATGATTTTACAGTTTCAACTTTAATTTCAGTAAATGAAATCAATAATGTGTAAAAAACGTAAGAATAAACGGAACAACATAAATTATTTTGCTGTTAGACGACTACAATTCATCTTTGTAATTTCTTAAAAGCAAAACCTAAAGCTAAACCTAAATTGGGTAGCAGCAACTAAGCGGTACATCTCCCAATAAAGTTTCTAATAAAATTTGTTTCCGCCGTGAAAGAAAAATGGCACATTGAAAAATTATAATTTAAACCGACACGGCACGGACTGACATTAGAAAAAAGCTTCAGGTTTCAATTTAATGAAGATCAGGCACTGTAATATTTTTTTTGTTATAACAGTGCATTAAGCAAATTCCTGTGTTGGTTGGATAGAACGTTGCATTGTGAATAAAAATAAAAAAATTGAAAACAAAAATTACCCTAAAGCAATTCTAAATCACACCATATTTTTATCTCTTCCACATTAATGTATTTACGCGATCACTGTACGTCATAAATTCTGTATTATACCATGCTAGCAATCCTTGTGGATGGAAATTCGTAAAATCCTTCCTTAGCCTCTACTCGGCGAAAGGAATATTCCTACCAAATTTCAAGTCGCTACGCCTCATGGTTCCAAAGATAGTATATATAATAGGTGTGTATATATATATAATACTATACTATATATATATATATATATATATATATATATATATATATATATATGATTTTATATATTATATATATAGATTTTACCAAAGTCCGGAAAGGAAAGGATGCGAAACGTAGTTACAAAATCCACATACGGACCTTTCTAATGGCATCGAAACAAAAAATCAGTCATATCATCATGAGCCTGCGATATTCCACTGCTGGACATAGGCCTTATCCATTATGTGATTTTTGGACCGTACCCCACCACGCTGGTCCAATGCGGGTTTCTGGGTGTACATTTAGTCAATACCACATGCCATTGACGAAAAGCAGAAATAAAATAAGCATGATTAAATGTACAGTCTTCCCTATTTATCGACGAATCCAACTTAATCTGACTTACATGGACAAGGCAATTGAATGACTTGTGACCTTAAAATGACCTTAAAGGTTCTAACTGTGACACACTACATGTCATATATTATATAAGGATAAATTTATTTAACAGTTTCCTCGAGTAACTCAACGCAAATGACAAATCCGTTATTTAAAAAAAACTTAGAGCAATTAAACATTTCATATTATTTTATTACACAAATCCGGGTTGTTATGAGCAATTATCCCGTTCTTTATTCCTTACTAGCGACCCACGCCTGCTTCGCACGGGATCTATTCTGATAAAAAAAAACGCATTGAAATCCGTTGTAGTATGAGAGATTGAAGCATACATAGGGATATAGGGACAGAGAAAGCGCCTTCGTTTTATACTATGTAGTGATGAACGCCTAATAAAAGTTTAGAATTTTGAGCACTAATTGCGCCAAATGTAGGACGTTCTGATTGGCAGATGATGGCGACATTTTCGATCTCCTTGACGATGTTCACCAATAAGAGCAACGTAAGTAAGTTTAAGTAAATTACACTTGACCCGAATAGAAGCTAAAGTACTAAATCCACTATAGAAAGGTCCAGAATCTAGAAATACTTAACTTTAATGAACTGTTCCTACGTTTACATCCAGAATTCAGACTTTAAGATTGAGTCACTTTATTGAGTTAAGTACGTAAACTGCGAAAACTTTGATAACACAATTGACTTCCATCCTTTGACGAGGAAAACGTGCGTGGGCCGTTGCAATTGGCGTTTTAAGGTCAACCTTCCGGTGACAGTATTGGATTGATGCTTCGGTTCTTAAATACTAAGGTCGCATAAACTTAGTAGCTAACATGTTGAGAAATATTAATAAATTTTCCATGTGTATATGTAGCGCAAACTACCAAGATTCAGATTGGTTAAAGTCACCCACCAACCCGCATTGGACCAGCGTGGTGGGATACAGTCCAAAAACCTCCTAACGGATAGGGGTGTATTAGGGGAGGCCCATGTCTAGCAAGGACTAGTATAGTAATTAAGAAGGAAAATTCACTAAGTTAGTACATATATTTGCAATGTTAGATAGAATTTACCCTAAAAAGTCTAATTCAGGTTTAACTCATCATCATCAGCCATGTGGTAGTCCACTGCTGGACATAGGCCTCCCCTAATTCACGGTTTCTCCGTTTACCATATCCCACCATGCTGGTCCAATGCGGTTTGGTTGGTGAATAAGTCTAACTTAATTGGCATTAAACAGTCTAACACTCTGAATGCATATCAAACATCTCGTTGGAATAAAACATATACGCGATTGACCAATAGAAACGGGTCTTCTGGCGCCATTAAAACATTTATTAGTAGATTTGTCTACATTTATTTCGAGGCTCAAGGATAAATTATAAACAGGTCAGGGAAAGAGTGTTGGGATAGAAATAAGAGGCGGGTTATATTTAAAATATTTCTCTTATACCCAATATCAAATCAGGAAAGGAGACACGTCCTATTACTCATGATTATATGTACCTATTAATTAGATAATTACAATTATTTAGTATACAAAATTGATTAGAAGTCTTAAAAGAGAAAAAAAACTTTTGTTGGCAGCAAACGATTACGCTTTTCGTCGAAAATGACATACAAACTTCAGGAAATAACATCTCACTGTACAAGATGAAAACCACCAAATGGAGAGGGGTGTATTAGGGAAGGCCTATGTCCAGCAGTGGACTGTCACAGGCTGATAATGTACAAGATTAATCCATCAGGAGTAAGTTAAACCGTAGCAAAAGAATTTTATGATCAGTTGCGACTTGTATTATTTTTGTTGACGCATCCGACACACGCTTTTGTGCCGAATATTCGGCCAAAGCACTATTCGCGGCAATTCTACTTACAACGTTAATACGGATCAGGATTAAAGTAAATCTCCAACAGATATAGAGGGAATCATTGCTACGGTGGGGCAACTGTTATCAATGTTCACTTCGTAGCTTCCGGTCGGCCAGTGTGTGCTCTTTGATAACGCGAGCTCCGGTTGCGATGAGTACATTAAAACAATTACAAAATCATTAAAAGCATAAAACTATATCGGAGGGCTATAATATGTATACAAATATGTTAAGTGAACACGTCAATAAGAACCGCATATAGAGGTAAACTTTATGCAACATATTATGCTTCGACTGATTGAATATTTCCGTGATTCGGTATATTTTTAAATGATTGTACTTTTCCTGTCTAACGATATAGAAAACCGCAATCAAGGGCCTGCCTCTAATGGTGCAGATTGGGACCATGTCAAGTGCACTATTAGTACGGTTGTTACTGGTGAATTCTCTCCTCTCTGGGCTGTATCATGGGGTGATATGTTATGATACCTAGGGTTTATAAAGCAAGGTCCAACACCGCTAGACCACGGAGGCGGCTTGTTTGTATTTTAATTGCTAATGGGTTATGGAAAACCTTCTACATCCATAGCCGAGGCAATAATAAGACGAAATTTAAGTAAACTGTGTGACTTGTAAACAAAAAAAGCGGCGTCGTAAGTCCAACGAACTTATCGATTAATATTTCATCGAGATATAATTATCTGGATGAAATTTTATCGATAAATTCGTAAATATTGTTGCTCGATTTATTGATTAATGATTACATTTATCATCAAATCGAGCAATATTAACGCCATATATACAACTCCACTTCGTTGCTATTAATAACATTGTTTACACCAATTCACAGCGCTTATTCAGAGTTAACTCAATTGATAGCACAAAACAATACATTACACTAGTCGATTTTAATAACCGCCTCCAATGGGTCATGGGTTATAGGTATTGAGTTTATGGCGTTCACGTGGAGCCCTGCTTAACATTTATCAATAAAAAAATATTAAACCCAACCGCCAACACAGATTTCACCTATTCTTTATCACAGTGTACTACATTACACGAGTCAATGTAAAGAATCGCTATCAAGGGCCAATGGGCTTTGGGCTTATGGCGTTTACTGTCGACCGCCGATTCGGATCGACCCATTCGATAGCGCCAAAGACTGCGTTCCAAGAGTTGACGTCACTCGCCCCCAATGGCCAATCGATAACAGCGTGGGTTAATGGCGTTCACGTGTAGCCCATCGCGACTAGTCCCCCGTCGGTCATGGCGACCGTCTAATTCGCCTCCAATCCCCGTCGAGGGCGTAATTGACGGTTTCCTGCGCCAATGTCCGGCGTCCGGTGTAGGCGTCCGACGCCACGAATAAGGCCAAAGACACACAAGATTGTACACGCTAAGCTATAATCGAGCCAGATTGGACATGGAATTCCCGTAAACTAAGTAAGTGAAACAAGCTTTGTGAGTGAACATACCGTGTGTGTGTTCGCATCTACATAAAATGTATTTATTTAAAAAAGAAAAATAAGTATACGTTTTTATCAGTCATGTAGTATCCATAGCATAGTTAACGTTAGCATAGATTAAGTTGTGTTGTGTTATACGTCCATAAATGTTACTATTATTATTATTTAAAACATGCAGACTCTCCACGGCTCGGCCCATTATCCTTAGGTAAAATGCCTATGTCACTCTAGGTGAATGTAGCTTCCTAATAGTGAAAGAACTTTTAATGGGCCTATTAGTTTTTGAGTGTTCTCATTACAAACATACATACAAAAATACCGCGGCTTCTCCATTAGGGGATTTTTGGACCGTATCCCACCTATGCGGGTTGGTGGGTGGACTGATTTTTACATGCTCATCCGACGCATGGATCGTCTTACTTATCAGACAATTGGGCGGTCAGCCCAAATTGTCCTAACCACCCAGAAAACAACGATAACACAAAGTTGTTTCCACGCGGGATTCGTACCCACGACCTCCGGTATATAAAGCAAGGGCCGATACCGCTAGACCACAGAGGCGGTCCCTCCTTATAATATTAGTTAAAATTAGTGGCACACAAACCGCTATGTGTGCAACCAACTTAACCATACGGATAGCAGTCGTAGGACCATATATTTTACGACGCGTGTCCAAATAGAGCAAGTTTATCGCTCGTCATTTCAATTCGTCCCTAACCGTTCTGTGTTTACGTTTCGTATGCTTTTAGTTGCATATTTTAATTTCACACGACACTAAACGACTGTGTTTACACTAAACAAAATGGTGGACTACCAAAAAAAATGTGTCTTCCTAGTCGAGTCCGACTGAAGCGTTATTGTCGTATAGGCATATAAACAATCAATTCTGCCAAATCTCTATTCAGTCGTGTCGGTTTTTCGTGTCATCGGACTATGGGAATATAAGGGAAGGAGCGCATCTGTGTTTGAACGTACATTTATGCACTATAGTATCTCTAATATAGATCATAAGCCATAGTCGAAATCAGCTTGGATTACTCAAACCTAATTAAACTCTTCGGAATTCTCAAACCTAAGAAATGGCGGGGAAAGCTTAGCAGCATTTCAATCTTCACCTTTAGCACCAATTTAACTAACGTTAACAACCAATGGCAACATAGATGAACAGCATGCTACAATGTTATACAACTTATTATATATTTAATGATTGCATTCAGTTGTTCAAATCGGTTAATATTGTCATTTTAATATTAGAAGGTTATCGATTGTTATTATTTCCTTACATGCGTTTTTATATCTCCCCACACCACTCATCATCAGCCTGTGTTAGTCCAATGCTGGACATAGGCCACCCCTTATGCACACCTTCTCCCATAGGGGGTTATTGGACCGTATCCCACCACGCTGGTCCAGTGCGGGTAGGTGGGTGGACCGACTTTTCACATGCTCATCCGACGCACGGATCATCTTACAATCAAATTTCAGACAATCGAGTGATCGGCCCAAATTGCCCTAACCAACTAGGAAACAACAATGAAGATTTGTCTAGTCCCCGCAGGATTCAAACTCACGACCTCCGGTTTCTAAAGCACACACCTTTACACACTTGATACGAATAACTAATAACCAAGTGCGCTCCACAAAAGGAAAGCGCTACCCACAGTGCAAACAAGATTACGCCGGAGGCAACGCGAAGGATTAACGATCGCTTATTATCCTGTTAAGGAGCTTCCGAGGTTGAAATACTTCGAGAACTTTCTACTTTATACCGTTACAATGAGAAATAATCAATGGTAGATGACGTCACGACGTTTTTTATATCCCATTTGTTATACTATCAACTTTATTCCACTGCAGAGTCGCCTAACTCAACAAAATCCAAATAAGATTAGGAACTGATGAATACATTGTAACCCATGGCAACGGAGTGTTGTCAAACATCAGAGCTAAATTAGACTGGACATTGATGTTAACAAAATGACCCAAGTTGTTTCGTAAATGTAGTAACTTTAACAATAGTAACTTCGTACGCGGAAAAAAAATAAAAAAAGAAGCCTAATTACTCCCAATCACATCGGCTATGTTACATTCAAATCACACCATCCATTTTAGATATAAGCCATAACAAACAGATGGACAAACATACAGACAAAAATAAAAAATAAAAATTCGTTACACGTATCCGTTATCACAATGCAATCATTTAAAAACGTTCATGTTGAAGTTATAAACAGTCACTCCGATTTTATATGTATTGATTGTCACATAGGTCAATCGCTAAACGACAAACGAGAAACAAAGACGCCATACGTAAGACGCCATTACTTTGCCATAACTTACAACGTTTCTAAAATTTTGTCTAATAAGTAATTTCCTTATCAAAATCTAGATCGAGTTTTATGTAGTCCGCAATTGTGAATACAGGAGACCTTATTTGTGAAAGACCAAAAACCGAACGAAGCGATGCGGAACAACACGACGAATTAAGCTCGGAGGTGGAACAATCTAGATAGTCATTTATTAAATTCTAAGCTTTGTATGTCTCAAATTATAATTTCACACGAGTCTTAATATTAGCAAAAATAAGGTGGACATAGAAAAAAAAGCGCTAAAGACGCCTTTTTCACAAGTCAAACACAACAAGCACAACGTTTAGAATAAATATTAATTAGGAAACATAAAATATGAGCGTTATTTAATACCAAAATTGAACTTGCATACTTTAGTACGATAGTTAAGTAAAAAAAAACGCAGCGATGTATTACGTTTGGCTACCTAGTAATAAAATAAACGCGATAAAATCTGTGCAAAGTTCTTTTATTCAATAATTTTCAGTATTCGCGTAAACAAAAGAATTAATTATACCCAGTAGGTAGTTTTTATTTCCATATTAGTTAAAACAATAATCAATGATTTTAATTTTAAACGTTTAAATTTTGTTTAGCAATACACTATAATCAAGCCAATTCAGACTCTGAATAGAGAACAAAGTGACCCATGTCAACGATGTGGCGACATACATCTAGTGCAATCGTCCAATGAGCCATGAAACGCATTGAAATGTCAATCACAGAGTGACAGTCGACCAATAACAATGCCGTAAGTACAACGTCGCTTTGTCATTATGTTGCTCATCATCATCAGCCTGTGTTGGTCCACAGCTGGACATAACCTCTCCAATGCACGCCTTCTCCACTAGGGGGTTCTAGACCATACCCCACCGCGCTGGTCTAATGCCGGTTGGTGGGTGGACCGACTTTTTACATGCCTCTTCGACATATGATGTTATTTCACCTTACTTTTTACATTAGCTAAATTAGAGAAAATGTTATATCATCATCGCAAATAAAAATATATATCCATCTTCGATTATTATTCCACTATCAATAACAATATTAGAGTCACATAGCAGTCACAGCAACACTACACCCATTATAGAAGACGGTCAAAACACCAGCTTCAATCCTACAAGTGGTAGCACCAATCGGGTCGATTCGCGGCGGTCGCCGTCCGTCACGTACCGAGTCAAGGGCCCCGTGACTGAACGGTCACCTTTCACGAGGTTTTTTACGGTCGATTCCGACATTCCAATGTCGACGCCATTGTGGCCGCCGTCGTAAGGTACCCGCCATCGCATTAGTTCCCAGGAAGTTATGTGACGTAGCTAAGATTGATCGAATACTCTCTCATCTAGCCTGTTTCCCAAGTTATCATGGGGTCGGCTTCTAATCCATCTAGATTTACTTGAATAACAGTTTTTACGCAGAGCGACTGGCATCTGACCTTCACATAACAAAGGCTAAACTGCATTCCAAGGACGAATTAGTTGTCTGTAAATTTGAAGCCTTTATAACGACTGCCAAGGATTGTCTTGACAATCGAAGTACATACTATAGTTTAAAAAATACTTGAAAATATGTAACCCCTAGCAACGAAGAGGCGTCGTAAGTGCGGTGTTGTTATTAGTCGAATATCATTCAACAATTTCTTTTATAAATATTTCTAGGCTAATAACGCAGCACCATCTAGTCCAAACCTAAGTAAAGCCTGTACTATGGAAACTAGATGCTTGTGAAATACAAAACATGACTTTTTTTGTAAGTAAAAACATATTATGTAGATAATTATTATTATATTCTTTTGTTTACGCGAATACTACGCTTTACTGAATAAAAGGTCTTTTTTACCGATTTTATCGCGATTGTTCTACATTTTGAATTCCCAAAGTTTCAAGCACTGTCCAGCGGCCGTGGACACGGAGAGACTGAGATGTCATGTGTCTTGTTGCCAGTGCTGAAGCGGGGGTTTCCAGATCTTAATTTTAATTAATTATTTGGGTTGGTTTCCTATACACAGTATGGCTCAAGGTGTTATCAAGATTGCGAATAATTAAAACATCAAGAAAAGCTAAAGAATTATTATTTTCTAACTCCATAGTAAACTGTATTTTTGAATTAATGAGTTAAGGTGGTTTCAAAATGCATTTATTTTATCGTAAAGTCATTTTATTTAATAATAATCAGTCGAATAAAGGTAAAATATATAACAAGCAAAAAATAACGTCTTCTATTAATGGTACAACGATATTTTACATCAGTGATGTAGAACTATTCACCTAGAAAAGGTTTGCATAAATTTGATTGTACAATTCCACTGCCTCATTTACATTTGTTAAGAAAAACCGAAGGCAATGCATTACAAACTAACAAAGGAACATAATGGATGGTAATTCGAAAGATACTTTACCCACAGTGGGCGAAAAATATACATAAATAATCTTCCATCAAATAGATGTCGTAACTTCTAAAAAACATTTCGATAACAAAACCTAACGGAGATAATCATAAAACACCTCCCCGATACATCGCATACAATAAATTACCAATAGTTCTATACTGTCTCCGCACAAAACGCGTCCGCCCCGAACGACCGCCAACGCACATCTGACCTAATGTGGCACACTAATGTCTAACGAAAATTAGCCGTCAATTTTCCAACCACCCACATTGTCGTGTCGAAAACGGCAATGCGTTGGTGCGGTTTAGGGCGTTATTGATGATGTCAGATAACTGTACATTAATATGTGACAGAACCATATACTGCATAAGTGAATTTAAAGCATAATAAACTTCAACCAACGCAAATAGTGAAAGTGAAGCAATTACACCCATATTATGTCCAACGATTAAAGGATATGGTCTACTTTATCCTACGACCATTTCCTTTAGTTGGAGGATTTCAAATTCGTACATATTAACCTAAAAATACGTTAAGACCGCATAGCCATTACATTTTACCTAAAAAATCCATAAATTGTAACCTCCATTCTATGCATTCATGACTTTTTACTAAATTTGAAGGCTCACGTTCAAGACCGACCTTCTAACATGCTCATCCGACGCATGGATCATCTCACTTTTGATCATAGAGTGACCAGGCCAAATCCACTAGGCCGTGAAGACCGCCCTTATAGGACATGCAAACAGTAAAATGCCTTACAGACGCGAGGATAATGTTACTTAACATACAACACAAAGTTGTACCACGGCACGATTTGAGCACGTGACCCACGTTCTATAAAGCAAGCACGTACACCACCACTTCACTAAAGCAGATGGATCCGTAGTTCAATATAAAAAGCCATGTTATTCCCATACCAACAATAGCTATTAGGTAGGAGATATATTGGTGATATAATAATGTGGTGATAGTTTTAAAACACTTTGTATGGCCGCATTAGCGAATTGCTTTGTTCGCCAAACGCTGAGACAAATTACCGGAGCGAGTGAAAGGTTTTATACCGTTTACACTTGTAGCAATTCGCTAACGCGGTCATACAAAAGTGTTTTAAAACTATCACCACATTACTATACACAATATCTCCTTACCCTATCATCGTCTTTTCTGTTTACATTAAGTTTATCATTAAAAACTGACACATTCGTTGTCCTAGCATCAGCAAGGTCATGGTGACGTATCGCCACCGTTTGCGGTGTAACCGAGTCACCGCGATTCGATCCTTCTGTATATATTCAAACGCGGGACGCTCCTTGGTAATGAATATTTTTCCTATACACCGCGTATGCGGTCTCGATGGATTCTTTAACCGCGATTTTAGGATCGAATGTCTTGATGTTTGTATTAGCTTTTAAAACGTAACGTATTGGCGGATCGTTGTTAAGCAATCGATTATCGAGCGTTTATAGGCCTGAGGGTGTGGGTTCGATTCCTTCCACGGGAAAAATATTGAGTGTTTTCCTCGTGTTTGGGTATTTGTATCTGTACAATAAGTATTTATTTACAAAATAAAAGGAGTTCTATGTATTTATCAGTCATCGAGTTTGGGACTGGATGATGTTGTGTTAATCGTCCGGAAATATTATTATTATCCAATGGGAGACCACGTGTAGTTCGCCACGAGGTTGCCATTGGCTACGTTATTTACATACGTTCGATATCTTACTTAGCTACAGTATAAACTGACACTGAGTACTTTTGTATAGCATCAGTTCTTGATTCATTAATAACTCGAGTTTGTCCGATTTCCCTTCCGAACTGAAACTAGGGCGATAACCAAACCCTTCTACATTGAGGTTATATATTATCGTGGGACACTATTTAGCTATGGCGTTGATACACCAATGAAAACGTAACAAGTAATGTTAATCTTTAAAGTGTATCAAGGCCTTATGACAACATAACACTTTGATATATGTATGGATCGCATAGATTTTTTCCGTCCTATCCTAGCGCTTAACGTTTGAACTTAATATTGCTTCTTTATGGACTCGTTAAAAAAAATGTCACCTTACGTAACCACTGCAAACCAAACAAATGCTATAAAAACTCCAGGTCTTGAGAGTGTCAGTTTCCTCCTTGTTCATTCGAAAACAATGTATATAATATTCCTGTGGACTGGTAGAAAAATGTCGACACGACAAAGGTCTTATCGGCCACCGAAAATGGGTCGTTTACGATACGAGGTGACGGAAAGGACCGTCCGTTATATATTATCGTATGTGCATTGATGTTTGTATGAGTGATGACGTCACATCCAAACATATTGTAGATAGAGCATCACGCGCTTTAACCGAAATTTGAAGCCATTTAATTTTGTGAAACTGTCAGAACTGAGCTGTAGAGAACTATGGTTTCGGACCGAGCCGAAACCATAGTTCCGAAGCTAGTGAAGACCGACCTTTACTACACTTTAAAACATGTTTATTACCGCGTACAAGCAAAGTAGGTGTGTAAAAGCTGTTACATTCCCGTCTGAAGGGCTTCGTAGCTAGTGCAATAACTGAGTTACAAGACGTGGCGTCATGTCTCCTTGCGACATCTAATATAAAAGGGTAACAAAAATTATTAAGCGATTTTATTGAGAAAACATCGACGCCATTTTGAGTTGTAATATGGCAATACTACTAGAACGCTTCGTGGTAAGTAATATATAACAGTACAAAAGGTTTACATACAGACTTCACATCGTTGATACAATATCGTAAAAGTCATGCGCATCATAAAAATTTTCTGCCCAAAGACTAAATACAAAAACACATAACTTTTATCACTTGTTTATGCTAAAACGCTTTCACGTTACGCGTACACAAACCGTATTTTCCAATCGTTTACTCTATACGTGTCTAGTCTTTTGTAAAACTGGCTTTTATTCCTTACTTTTTGCTTATACAAACACAAAAATCACAGTCAACGAAACCGTAACGAGTTTTATGCGGAAAACTGGACTTGAGCACTCCAAAATGCTGTTTTAGACAATTCCTATATCGACGCTAAACATGTCATGAAATTGACGCAAACAATGTAACTTATTGCAATGAAGTGACGTCTTATATATGGTAGTGTTTTTATTGCAAGCCGATCTACTCGTTGGTTAGGGCAATTTGGGCCGAACACCCAATTGTTGAAAAGTAAGATGATCCGTGCATCGTTACGTTGGATATCCGGTAAATTATCATTACAGGCTGATCAAGTAGCAAACTCTTGACTCATGCACTACTATTCCGGTTTGAAGGAGGCATCATATAACGAGATCACCGGACAAACGATATAATATCCTATGTTTAACTATGACGAGAAGATTGCGTTGCAGATCACATACGCATTAAGCCTTTATTATTTACGATATCAACGTTTTTACACCAAATTAACGTAACAACAAAAACGTCAGTTATTTTAACAGAGAAAGTTTCAATCGTCTCATATAAAGCTTAAATACAGCCCGTACCATTGTGAGTTTAAAAACCGCCATTTTCATGTTAGGTTTCCTGCTTAAATGAAGCGTTGAAACGTACGGTACTAAAGGTAAATATGGAGTTTTTAGCAGTTTTCAACTGTTTTCGTTCATGTTACTGAGTTACGAAAAAAGCGCGGCAAAAAAACGTTATAATTTTTGGGCTTTAGGCGACTTTGCAACGAATATTTAGTTTTTTCGGAACGTAATTTTTGTTGTAAACGAAATGGGGTGGAGCAGTTACTACGTAAAATTTATATTTGTAATTGATTGGAAGCCAACCCTGTCATTATATAGGGAATTTAAAGTAAAATATTATAAAATATAAGGATATAAATAGAGTGGAGACCTAGGCTCGGCAAACATATTGTAAAAAGCCTTTTTTTTTGCCGTTGGAAAAATCCAGCTTACGGATTCCCCGCCGCCAGAGCGAGGGGCAGCGGAGATATGTGGGCCCGACCAAGTGGGCGCGGTATACCCACAAAACCAACGGTTGTTCCTTTCTCGTGTTACTGTAGCCGGGGCCGCGATGACAGTCTTCGGCGACCCCGGCGCGACGTGGCCCTCGCCTCTCAGGCCTCTCTCTCGGGTGTGTTGGGACACCCGGACCGTCGCTAGGGCGCCATGCCGGAACAAATGGGCGGGCACCCTCTTGCCGGCCGCCCAGGGGCTCAGTGTCAGGGGGGAAGGTTGCACGCGTACGCCACTCTTCGGCGCCCTGGCCTTCTTCTGCGGAGAGCCAGGGCGCTGTAGGCCTCCCTGTCCCTCTCCGCGGCTTCCTTCCGGGCTATCGCGTCCTTGCAGAAAGCAAGGACGGCGCCCACGACCTTTGCTCTCTAGCATTCTGCACACTACGACGAAGCGAGGTCGTGCCCCACTACGCAGCTCTCGGCGTTGCTCGACCCAGGCTAGGCACTCTTCCAGCGCGTGTTAGGCCGTCTCTTCGGCACATACGCCACAGTGGTGGCACTCCTCAGTATACTCCCTACCGGCCACGCGGCACAGGTTCCTCCCGAAACAGCCTGGTGTAAGACGCCCTGCGGCAAGATGGAGTGACGACTATAGCAAATATATAGTGGCCGGTGTGAGCTGGGTAAAAAGCCGAAGATCGAAAGCGGTGGCGTGCATTAGGTCCAGCAGTGGACTGACACAGGCTTCGTATTACGTACAAAGCTTTGTGACAATAAAAACCGCTATTTTCATCAAATTCAACTTAGAACCTATACAATTGTTTATAAAACCAAACAATTTTCTATCTCTTTCTAACGTTAACTTGATACTATCTAGAATACTATCTAGAAATTTTAAAACAGCGGCAACGTTGGACGGTCAAAGATCTATAAACAAGTTAAAGCCATTTTTGAACTTAACTTGTGCCTATCACACGAAATGATCAGTTAAAACTTGCCCATGGCGTTCACTGCATATAAAACTATAACGACATTAAAATACTGGCAAATTTACAAACTCAAACGTCTCGGGAATTCACTACCGGGAAGGCGCTCCCCCCATTTTAATATGATAAAGCGCCGACCGACCCAGTTCTGTAATGATATTGAAAAACCTACGCTTCACTCGTTTTAATTAAAACTATGCGGTTATATTAATCAAATTAATTAAAAATCTTTTAGGCCTCAGCCTTGCTTACGTTTCATGGCGTAATTTTTAATCAAAAGGTCTAAACTGAAATGTAAACGGCTTGCCGTGTTATTTAATAAGACTTAAAGTGTCTGGTGTGAAGACGCCTAATGAGCTTGAAATTATTGAGACGAAAAGCTTAAAACGCTTGTTATTAACGGCGTAACAGCAAGAAATTGAGTTTAAAAGCTCACATCAGTATTAAATACAGTTAAAACGATATTTACTCAAATTAATTGACCAGCGTGGTGGGATACCGGTCCAAAACCCCCTAACGGATAGGGGGTGTCTTAGGGGGGCCTATGCCCAGCAGTGGACTATCACAGGCTGATGATGATGATGATGATGAACTTCAATAAAGCAGTACAACTTCATTGACTATGACATTGCTGATTGTATAACTTGACGTTCCCACGCTGCTCCATCACGGGTAAAGACATTCCCAGCTCAAAGATGACGTGGGAAGTTTTAAAAAAACTGCGACCGATTCGAACCGATACAAACGCCTGTCATGGATAAAACGTTAGATTGTCGTTGGTGTCGTCCCATAGCTATACTTTACTATACCATACAATACACTTTACTTTCATCATCATCATCATCATCAGCCCGTGTCAGTCCACTGCTGGTATAGGCCTCCCCTAATGCACGCTATCGCTTCCCGACTTATAATAATATTTTACTATAGATATATTGCAAACATAAAATAAAATATAAATAAATGAACAAACATTTGATTTATAAACATTATCACCTTGTAAAGAGGCCTACCAAACGAGTAGATTCTTTTAACCAAATCGATGCACTCAAATGTTACCATAAGCAAAGAGATAAACAGACAAACGAATAACCTGCTCTATCAAAAAAAAAGCTACAAATAGTGACGATGTACTCCATTTGAAAACCGCTCAAAACCAACCAGGTACTACAACCCCCACCCGCCATAACACCCCCAATAAAAAACCCTTTACGAGCGCCCATAACAAGTAACAACTGTTAAACGCCATAGGGGTGGCATTCCGTCATTCATTGCGACGCGGAAAGTAGTCGGGGGTGGTCGTAAAAAAATTACGCGAGCCGCTCGAGCGACGTCGTATCACGATTATGATCATAAATGCGAATTGCGTGAATGAATATGGACTGAAAATAAATACATCCGGAAAATAACAAGTACCGTCTATAACTGACCTGAAAAGGGTCTGGAAGTGAAATTAACAAGGTCCAATGTGGAACTATGATAACATTTATCATATCTAAAATATAAATATAGAAAAGGAGCAACGTTCGTCCCTTATACGTCAAAGCCGTCGAAAAAAAATCTGTTAAACGTTTTTTTCCTAGAAAATAAATAGCACCAATATTTACTGCCAGTTACACAAGCTATTTTCCAATGCAAGTCCCGTCTAAATCGGACCTACCATTCCATAGATTATCCACAACAGTCAACCAGATAAACTTTAAAAAAAAACAATGTTGTTTTGTTCTACGTATCGCGGAGGTACTCATTGAAAAACGGCCATTTTACTGCTACAAACAGACATACAAATTTAATTTATTATGCATAGATGTACAGACAATATTTATATAATAATATAGAGATCGCTTTACGAGTCAAAGTAACGGTACTGCGGGTCGCCATGGGCAACGGACCATGAGATACCGCTGCTAGCTATTCCGTTGCCCCCATGGGCAAATTCATTACTGCCATATAACAAAACGCGCAAATAATACTTTATTGCATTCACGCGAATACTACACGTCTTCTTTATTTCACCTAGACAGTACTTATCACGGGGTCGGCTTCGAATTTATCCAGATTTTACCTGAATAACAGTTTATACCGCAAAGCGACTGGTATCTGACCTCCACGATCTAAACGGTAAACTGCATTCTAAGGATAAATTCATCATCATCAGCCTGTGATAGTCCACTGCTGGACATAGGCCTCCCTAATACACCCCTATGCATTAGGCGGTTTTGGACCGTATCCACCACGTCTAGTCAGTCTAATTGACGCATTTCGATGAAGCATTACCGTATTTTAGTTTAAACGACCACAAATTACATTGTGCTGCACAATTCGTAATCACTACATAGTATAAAACAAAGTCGCTTTCGTAGTCCCTATATCCCTATGTATGCTTAAATCTTTTAAACATCGCAACGGATTTCGATGCGATTTTTTTTAATAGATAGAGTAATTAAAGAGGGAAGTTTATCATCATCATCAGCCTGTGATAGTCCACTGCAGGACATAGGCCTCCCTAATACACCCCTATCTATTAGAGGTTTTGGACCGTATCCCACCACGCTGATCCAATGCGGTTAGTGGGTGGAACGACTTTTTACATGCCCATCCGACGCATGGATCATCTTACTCTTCAGACAATTGAGTGATCGGCCCAAATTGTCCTAACCAACTAGGAAACAACAATGAAAATTTGTTGAGTCCCCGCAGGATTCGAATCCACGACCTCCGGTTTCTAAAGCACACGCCCTTACCCCTAGGCTACGGAGGCAGTTCTAAGGATAAATTAGTTGTCAGTAAACTTTTGAAGGCTCACTTTCCATAACGACTGCCAAAGATTGTCTTGACAACCTGGACCGACCATCCGACGCATAAATCATCTTACTCTCCGGACAATGGGGATCGGGCCTATCGTTCTAACCAACTAGAAAACAACGATAGCAATTACATTAGATAAAAAATACATAATTCATGCATTTTAAGATTGTATCCCCGCAAATTCGAACTTACGGCCTCCGGTTTATAAAGCGAGGGCAGATACCGCTAGCCCACGGAGGCGTTACGTTACGCGAGTACAACATGATTTAACTAAAACACTGAGAAAAAACTTTATAGACTGCCCGTGCCCACGGATCCTGCAAAGTATCCGAAATGTCGGGAACATTGTGGTATTAATAAAACGCGATAATATCCTTACAGCCTTTTATTCAATTTTATCATTTATTTACGACGTATGACTGCATAATATGTATGCCTACAAATATTTGTTAATTATTTTATTTTTTCATTCATCTATCATTAGCCTGTGATAGTCCACTACTGGACATAGGCCTCCTAATACACTCCTATCCATTAGAGGTTTTTGGACCGTATCCCACCACGCTGGTCCAATGCGGGTTGGTGGGTGGACCGACTTTACATGCCCATCCGAGCATAGATCATCTTACTTTTCAGACAATTGGATGATCGGCCTCAAATTGCCCTAACCAACAGGAAACAACAATGAAAATTTGTTGAGTCCCTGTAGGATTCGGACCTGACCTCCGGTTTCTAGCCACACCCTATACCACTAGGCTAGCGAGGCAGTTATTATTATTATTATTTCAATAGATGTCATAAAAAATAGGCAGCTGAGTTTCTTTCGCCGGTCGTTCTGAGGTCTGAGGTGTCCAATTCCGAATAGGTGGTAGCGTGTTTTGACAATCAATAAGCAAGTGCAATTGAATAAAATATATTTGAATTTGAAGCTTAAAGCAAATTCGTTTCACGTATTAATATGTTTACATACATTCGGAATAGCACTTGACTAAACTAAATATAGAAATGGTTCTTTTCGGTAACTATATCGGACTGTTACTATACTAATTTAAATAGTTTTAACCGTAGCAACGAACTGCCTCCGTAGCCTAGTGGTAAGGGCGTGTGCTTTAGAAACAGGAGGTTTTGGGTTCGAGTCCTGCGGGGACTCAACAAATATCATTCTTGTTTCCTAGTTTGTCAGGGCAATTTGGGCCGATACCCAATTGTCTGAAAAGTAAGACGATCCATACGTCGGATGGACATGAAAAAAGGCGGTCCACCCACGAACCCGCATTAGACCAGCGTGCTGGAAATGGTCCAAAAACCCCCTAACGGAGAAGGGAAGGCCTATGTTCAGCAGTAGACTAACACAGGCTGATGATGATGATGATGATGGCAACGAAGCAGCGTTGTACGCGTAGTGTTGTTATTAGTCGACTGTCACTCAGCGCTTGACATCTCATTGACAACATTAGGTAGGTGGTAGGTCCCTGTTTACAGGAGACCGCCTGGTGGGTACCACCGCGGTGCCTATTTTGCCGCGAAGCGTAGTGTGAAAACACTGCTGTGTTCCGGTTTGAAGGGCACCAGTAGCCATGTTACATGGCAAACGTGACTTAGCACCATGTCTCACGGTAGGCAGCGCGTTGGCGATACCATTGGTATTGCCATCGTCTATGGTGTCGGTGACCACTTTCCATCAGGTGGCCCGACTGCTCGACGCGTGCATAAAAAAACATTTATTACGCTAGATATATGACGTTACTCAGAATATGTTATTCCAAGTCTATCATGGGTAAACTATAGGTAGGTGTTAATATAAACTTTAGACCTATATCAAGGTTTAAAAAAAGTTAATGCAAAAACACTAAACACACCTAAAACTCAATCCACAGTCGTTAACCCAATTAAAAGTTTTTCACTCGCACGACATTCCCTAATTAGATAAAAACTGCAAAAAAACCACATCAATGAGGCGACTTTTAACCGCTAGTCCTTTTTGGTAGCTGAATTTTCAACTCGCCTCCTGGTGGTGCGCATTAAAACCGTCAAATCCTGGGAGCAATTAAAACTTTGAAATGACACATATTAATATTATAATATATATAGGGGAAAAGTTTGTAGCTTTGAGCGTATGTTCGTAATGAATAAACTCAAAAACAACCGTGACGAACGAACAACCGAAAAAAATATTAATAGTAATAATAGCGGTATTGGTCCTTGCTTTATAAACCGGAGGCCGTTGGTTCAAATCCCGTTGAAAAACAACTTTGTTTCATCGTTGTTTTCTGGTTGGTCAGGACAATTTGGGCCGAACAACTAATTGTCTGAAAAGTAAGATGATCTCTGCATCGGATAGACATATTAAAAGTCGGTCCACCCACCAACCCGCATTGGACCAGCGTGGTGGGATACCGGTCCCAAAACACCCTTATGGAGAAGGCGTGCATAAGGGGAGGCATTCGTCCAGCAGTGGACTAACAGGCTGACGATGATGAATATAAGCAGTTTTTTTTAGATTAAAAGCGGCGAGACGAGCTGTAAGTTCACCTGATGACAAGCGACACGCCTTGCCCATAGGAAAAATGATGATGATTTGAAATGAAGCGTATCACGCTTAAATCTTCTCGCCGCTAGAATTATCATCAGCAACATCAGCATATGTCTTCTTACTTAGACCACGTGACTATTTCACTTAAATATATTAAAAAATACTTCCGCAAGTAAAAGCGGCTAGGGCTCGACTAATCCTGTGACAGATATTCACAATAATCGCCTGAAGCGATTGTTAGTATATAATATTCGGTTAGAGGAAACAATTCGTTGTAATAATCGTCAGATCGTACGCCACACCCGTACATCGGTGGAACGATAAAGTGGGGCGACCATCAGAATACATTGAGGACGACATGTCGGGAAAAATCGCAAAAGGCAAATAATGCTTAATCAGTCTTTATTATTTCACTCATAATTATTATCAAAGGAGGCAATTTATCATATAACCGTTAGACGTATGGCGATAACTTCGTTGTTATAGACCGCATTGGTTTTCTATAGATATATATTTTTGCTGCATTATAATACCTCAATTGATTTGATACATTTACAAAGACGAGAATAGAGAACATGCCATTTAAATTAAATGACAGTAAAGAACTTTATATATTGTTAACGTAACGTAACACATTTTGCGAAAGAAAAAGGTGGTTTTTGTTTGATGGCAATGATAATGTTTATGAAATGAAAAAATATTCACATTGTAATTACCTTTGACACATGTGTTTTCAAATGTTTTCCCCTATTTTACGTGTAAGCTAGTAACAGTAAACGAGAACAATTGAAAAACTGCCCTAAAACTCCCTATTTACCTTCAGTCCCGCAACGCTTCACTTGAGCGGAAAAGCTAACATGGAAATGGCCGGTTTGAAATTCACATTTGTCACAAAAGGCTCGATTTAAAATTTCAATGGGACGATCGAAACTTTCGCTGTGAAAACAACTGACCGAACCGACATTTGTGTTTTTGTTTTAATCGTGAAAAGGTCGAATATCATGTGCGTTAAATGGTATATTGAAATGTGAAATGTCCTGTACTTTTTGTGAATTAATAATTACTAAATATACGGTAATAGTGGTTAAAGATACGACTATCGCATCGGTTAAATTTGACATTCGGCTGAGGAAACCACATCAAAGACATCAAGTCATCACATCATCATCAAGTCTTTGCGTTATGACAATTCAACATTACACAATTTGTTATTAGTCTCTAACTTTAAACTGATAGTCCATCATCATCATCATCATTAGCCCGCGTCAGTCCACTGCTGGACATAGTTTTCCCCTAATGCACACCAATTTCACATTCCCATCCGACGCATGGATCATCTTACTTAACAGTCAATATAGTGATCAAGCCGCATTGTTCTAACGAATTAGGAAACAACTTAAAAAATAATTTTCGTATCTGAGTCCCCGCACGATTTTAAACAACGACCTCAAGTTTCTTTTTCACTTGGCTAAACTATACATTAGCTATTCGACAAGTAAACAGTTATAATGTCCCACAAACAAAACCAAACGTAAACACCCTATTCACCAAACGACACTATCGTTGCACTCAAACAATTGACTATAAATGGGGGCGTATCAACATCGTTCACGCAATAACATCCAGATCCTAATAACGCAGAGAATGTTCTAATAAAGTGACAGGGATAACTCAAATGAGATATGGAAAGATGGTTGATGACGTAATTATTATGAGTTGACTACTTTTACGTCTTCCCAGTTATTTGTTTTTTAGGGTCGGCTACTCGGTCTTCTTTATTTCCAGTAAGTACTGTAAAAAGAAGAAGCGGCCTGTCCCGAATTGACAAGGTTCAAAATAAAAAAAACGGTTCCAATTAAAAAAGGTGACTTGATCTAAATTAATGTACTTTTTTTAAGATTATATACGCCTTATTTAGTTTATTGTTTCTTTATCATTTTTAACTCTTATTTGTAACGAATAATACAGCTTTGTATTTAAAAACGTTTTTGAAATCTGTTCAGCAATATTTGAGTTTATACGTGTCAAACCAAAATGTAAACTTTTCTTTTTAATATTATTAGTATGATATGTCGTTTGTTCATAATCAATATAAATTTATACAATAGTATATTCAAACCTTACATCCTCTATTAATTTAGATGCTTTAAATGTACATTTTACTTCTACCTCACAATGGACTACTTAGCAATGTGTAAAACAGTTTCGTATTTAAATGGTTTGAAGCGTCCCAGTATCAATGTTTTTAAGTTTTCTCCAGTCTCTTCGGAAGCCGTTAAAATGTATTCTTTCCATATAATCTAAGGCAGTCAGTCGGCTGTGACAAAATTAGCCGATGGATGATAATTCCCATCCTTGATTTCCTACTTCCCGCTATCACACATCTCGTTAATTTTTCCTTGATACTCACTCCTTTCCTTCAATGTGGTGCAATGCTCTTGTTCGTCCTCTCCCTAAGTGTTCTAATCCTTCCACTGTTCTAATCCCTCACACTATCGACCTATGTGTATCCTGCCTTTCATGTCAAAAGTAGTTGAGTCCTGTGTTCTAAATCAAGTTTATCACTTTTTTCTTAGTAACAATTTAATATGTTCATTTCAATCCGAATTCCGCCCAGGTCATAACACAACCACTACTCTCCTCAAAGTGACTGGCGACATTAGAGCAGGTATGGAGAATTCAATGGTGACTGTAATGGTTTTAATTGACTTTTCCAATGCCTTCATTGCCGTCAGTCATGATATCCCATTAGCCATCCTCTCCTACTCAATGGTTTCCGATGAAGTACTAGAATGGTTTTCCTCATATCTTCGAGGGCGCCGGCAGGCAGTGATTTCTGACGTTTTGACTTCAAGTTGGCCGTGACGTAGTGCCTTGTGGCGTCCCTCAAGGCGGCATTCTTTCTCCTGTTTTATTTTCTGTTTTTATAAACTTTATTACTCATGAACTTCAATGTGCGAATCATCTGCATGCTGATGACTTTCAGTTATATGCTTAATCTACAATCAATGGTCTTCAACAAACGATAGGAAACATAAATAAAGATCTATCTTCAATCAAAAAATGGAGTAATGATTTTGGGCTCAATGTCAACATAGCAAAATGTCAAGCTATTATCGTAGGAAGTTCACGCATTATGAAAACTGTAAACTCTCTTGTACTACCTCCTATAGTTTTTATAATTCGTGTATTCCGATATGCCAAAATGTTAAAAATCTGGGTCTCATAATGGAAACACGTTTGCTTTACAAACTAAAAATTTCTTGCCCATAAAAACTAAGAAAACGCTCTGCAGACCTTAAGCTTTTCTGTAACCGACAATGGTTATGGTGCTATCTTGTCCTGAATGCAGATCTCCTCAATAAACTTGACCGACTTCTGAACAACTGCATTCTGATTCGTTTTCAACCTTCGGAAATATGACCGTGTTTCCTTGCATCGTTTAGAATCACAGTGGTTGCCTATCCGTGAAAGGCGTTCATTAAACACTAAAAACTCTTTTTCTCTCCTTAATTCATCTTTTACTCCATCTTATCCTGTCCTCCCATTTTCAATACCTTAGCACTGTAAATGATAAAAATCTTCGCTCGACGAATAACCGTCTTCTCTTATGTTCGGCCCATCGTTCCAACTCACACATTCCTCTTTTTTGTTCAGTCCATCCTTCTTTGTAATGCGTTACCTCCTGATATCAGGTTGGCACAAAGCTATCTCGCCTTTAAGAAAAGAGTTCATGATCATATGTCAAACTGTCAACAGGATAATACATATTATTATACAATGGCATATATATGTACATATTATATATAAATGCTTATATGTATATAAGTTTATATACAGATATATATTACTTATATCTTATAGTGTAATAAAATATATTTTTAATTATTTACTTTATCTTACTATGTTATGGAAAAACCCATTTTGAAATATTTTCTTTGCTTTTGGTCATCCTACCTTTATCTCTTCACCACCCAAAGGTTGGTTGGAGATAATGCCATCGGCATTAAGTACATTTTTGTGCATAAAGATTTTTATAAATAAATAAATATATTCATATTATTAGATGATAATATTATTATATTATCAGTGCAATGTCTCTGGAAAGTTTTAATTGTTAAATAGTATATTTTCTTATTATTATAGGGTATTTTTATAGAAAACTTTATAATCCACAATTACAGTACCTACGTGGAGTAATTTGACGTAATTTATGATAAGAAGCACCAGTGTAAGATGACCATATTCTTCTACCACCGAAAGTAAGTCAAGCAGAGCAAACAGATGAGCGTACAACAGGAAAGCGAAATGAACAATGAAAAAATATAAACAGAGGCATTATAATACAATAAATATATCCCGAGTAATAATAACGGTTACAATCACATCCCTCGTGAGAGTACAGGACGCGTCTAGACGGCAGTCTATTGTTGGGTTAACACCGTATCCGGTTTGAAGGACTCTGTTACTTCAAGGTGACGAGGGTAACGCCGTATTACGACTAAAACACGAGGTATATTTAGGACTATAGGGCTATTGGCTACTGGTATTCCATAGTGGTATTCTAAAAGTAAGCTGTGACAATACTTCCGATGCATAAACTATATACCCATGGCGGGACTATATCTGCTACCAACAGGTAAACGTCATGCTGATCAAATCGTTTCATGTATTAAAATTATGAACTGCACACTATCTGAGATACAGACTGTCACCCAACACTATCACTACATAGTATAAAGCAAAGTCGCTTTCTCTATCCCATTATACCTATGTACGCTTAAAAACTACGCAACGGATTTTGATGCGGTTTGTTTAAATAGATAGAGTGATTGAAGAGGAAGTTTTATATGTATAGTCCATGCATAGTAGAGAAACGCTGATAAATTCATATAAATTTCCATAGATTTGACAGATATCTGTATTGTAACCCGTGCGAAGCAGGGAAGGGATCGCTATTTAATTTATATTTAAGCTGTATGCGTAAGTCTTATCCTATCTTTATTATTCTTTCAGCTTTTCAATGTGTCAGTACAACACATGTCACTTGCTTACTACTCTGGAGGCAGTGAATTCAAAACATATTGCGACAGTGCGACATCACAATGAGACGAGTTAGTTTTACTGACGAAAACAAAACACCGACCGGATGTTGAGGATTGTTAATATGCACAGACGAACTTACGAATGAGATGAGATATATATAAGATATAGTCCCAAACTAAGTAGATCTAGTGCCATGGAAACTAAATAACTGATAAGTCGACAGGCTTTTTTTATGTAAATAAATACACATTGTATCACTAACCACTCATCAGCTTAAAGTTAATAGTTGAAAAATATTATCATATATATATAATATATGTAAAGTTGAACAGTAACAATATTTAAAAAATTGTCGAGTTACAAAGAATAGATACAAAACTAAGCTAATATAATACAAAACAAAACAAGATCTAAATAGAACATAAATGAAATGGCGATTTGAAATGCAGCGACTAATTCATAGTTAAGTTGGTCCGTCCTATTAACAATTTCATAGTTACTATGTCTTTACGAGAAGTACCATAACACTCCATTAAATCACAACATATGACTATATAATATATATATATATTATGCATTTGAATATACTTAATTATATATATATATTATATATCATCGTTGAATATACACATTAAATAACTTTGAGTTAAACTATTCCCTATATCACAAACAGATTGCGTTCGCTATGCATCATAGGCATTATCTCTCGCTAATCGCGGCCCGTAAAAGTGCGTACACAGAGCGAACCTAACGCGCAAACACTTGCCGAATATTCGCTACAGATGTTATAGCCTAAGGAAGCACAGTGTTCGGTTCGCAGCTAACGCGAACATTTGATTGACTTCGCTCGCCGCAATTACCCGCACCTTTCTATTAAATACGATACCGAGAAACGATGAGAAAGAATGTGCACATGCCCTTTTATGTGAAACGTGTTCGTTTGCACTTGACATTTGGCATTGATGTCGATTGTCGTTGCATTATTGTATGTTGGACTCATTCGTTTGATAGAAGTAACTGAAATACGCATAAACAGGTTTTTTAAATGTATGTAAACAAGCTATTATAAAATTAATACCCACAAACTTAATGAAGAAAAAATTATATTCAATTTCTAACTTTTTTTGCTTAAGGCGACAAAAAATAGGAACTGAATCGATTAATTATACATAAAGTCTTATTTTATCGTATTTTTTCACATGTTGAATACAAACAATTAAAGATAAGGCATAAAAACCGCTGTTTCATATAAAATATTTCCATCGTATACGGAATCGAACCGACGGCCATAGTTGAGGTAATGTACCAGTAACTACTACGCCAATCAAGTCAACAAAGACCAAACTTTTAACCCTTGCTTCATGACAAACATGCTACGTCTGTGATTGTAATATTAATGGAAAATAAAACTACAGCACATACGTATATGCCAATAACAAACCGACGGACTGACTGCATATCATATGCAGCAAAGTTAACGAACATTGGATAGCTAGTGAAAACAAATGAAAAACGAGAAAATTCATAAACAAACGTATAGTATTCGCCATAATATCGGTTATTGCTTCAAACGAATCAGTCACTGGGCTATAAATATAGATAAATCTTCCTTTATTTAGCTACACCTCAAATATACAACACTATAAGTATATCAAAACATTAAAAAAACCATAACACTGGCCAGTTATAAAAACGCTGGGGTAAAAGCGGAAAAATAAAATGCTAGGCAAAACCTGAAATCACAACTTTACATAAGTTTCTTTTATTATTTTATATAGACCGAGGACCAAATATTAATCATAAAACCAACAAACCGTTCACGGAACCTCACCATAAACGATATCAACGTAAACCCATACAAAATTAAACCGTCAAACAAACAGACACAAAGCCCATCTATATTATAACTGTAAAAGAATCACTGACGGCACATTGCACTTGCATTCACAGTAACGAGAGCACAATAGGCGACATTGAGTGGACACTGGTGGAGACGCGATCCATATACGGAATGATCTATAAAGATCTATAGATCGTCGAGATCTATAGATGGTTAGGCGCGTCGACGCGTGCGCGATGCGAAACGGCGACTGACGTTTCGTCTGCTTCTTCGGCTGTTAATCGGAGAGTGGGGGGGAGGGACGAAAGGGATAGTTTCATGTTTGTTTATACTGCGACGCGGCGGGTCAGAGATGTGGGACGTAGACGAGATGCGGTTGAATTTGTGCCCTTGAAATAAACGCCTCTCAAAAAAGTGTTCTATCAATTTGTATATAGCACTACGACCCAGCTTCATCTTCTTTCTAATCATTAAATGTGAAAAGTATCTATTTATTACAAACCCCAAAGTTCAATAGATAGTGACAAAAATCGTTCAAGCTTTATAAAGCCGGCACATGGCTTTTCTACAAACCTTGTAGGAGCGTAAATTTTTTATTGACACTTTTTTACAGCGACCCATCATCTCTCCAAATATTTACAACGAAAATTTTATGAAACCCATCAAAAATCCGAGAGTATTTAAAAAAAAATCTTCCGGTTACACAATCTTGAGATCAATTTGATTTATGCTTGATGCAGCAACTATAATCAGAATTTGGAACGCATAAAACATTGTTTATTCATAATTAACTTATTAGCTCCGTATTTGATTTAGTAACCGACAGCAAATTCCAAATTAGCTTGCAGTTTGCACAACGCGAATTGGGAAAACACAACGTACAAATTGAATCCCGAAACAAAACACAAAACCAGCACTGCACAATTCAAATAACTAGAACGGCCAACAGAATTGTTCATTCCAGTTGTTGGTATTTCAAAACGATTGTGGTACATTCAGACTTGTACACAAAAACTTAACTGTTATCGTATTTCAAGTAGACTTCTGAATTACATGACTGAATTAAATGTACAATGGATACAAAGAGGTAATAAGTCAAATTGTCTATGCTCTCCTATTGGTTCGTGGGTTTTGAGTTACAAATAAAAAAGCAGTAAACAGGCAATTAATAAGTTAAACGTACACATTTAAATCTTTGGACTAAACATGTCTTTTAGTTTTTTACATTACAGGTAGACATAAATTATTAATTTATAACTTATAGCTAAGTAAATACTGTATTTCAATACAGTCATGTTTTCCTTCTGAAAGTCTTAGTAATACAAATCTCACATCATCACATCATCATCAGCCTTTGTTAGTCCACTGCTGGACATAGGCCTCCCTAATACACCCTATCTATTAGGGGTTTTGGACCTATCCCACCACGCTGGTCCAATGCGGGTTGGTGGGTGGACCGACTTTTACATGCCCATCCGACGCATGGATCATCTTACTTTTCAGACAATTGGGTGATCGGCCCAAATTGCTAACCAACTAGGAAACAACAATGAAAATTTGTGTCCCGCAGGATTCGAACCCAGACCTCCGGTTTCTAAAGCACACGCCCATACCACTAGGCTACGGAGGCAGACAAATACAGCATACAAATCTCACCTGAGTCGAATTGACGCATTTTGATGAAGTATTACCGTATTTTAGTTTAAACGACCACAAATTACATTGTGCTGCACAATTCGTAATCACTACATAGTATAAAACAAAGTCGCTTTCGTAGTCCCTATATCCCTATGTATGCTTAAATCTTTTAAACATCGCAACGGATTTCATGCGATTTTTTAATAGATAGAGTAATTAAAGAGGAAGTTTATATCATCATCACCTGTGATAGTCCATTGCTGACATAGGCCTTAATACACCTATCTATTAGAGGGTTTCGGACCGCATCCACACGCTGGTCCAATGCGTTAGATGGTGGACCGACTTTTCATGCCAGTAACGTACGATGGATCATCTTACTTTTAGAACAATTGGGTGATCGGCTAACCAATTGCCTTAACAACTAAAAAGCAACATATGAAAATTTTTGAAAGTTTATATTGTGTAACAAATGCTTAAATTGCTGGTATATATTCTGATATTCCCGTGCGGAAGTCAGGCGGTGGTCATAGTAGCTCAATATAATATACAGCAGTTCTCCACGACTCCCACGTGTTATTTTAGATGGATAGATTTTCTGAGTAAAAGTAGGATTTAGACTAATATACTTTATCGTAAGTAAAGAATATTTTAAATCGGTTCAATAGCTTCGGAGCCTATTCAATACGAAATACATTGAAATGTGATGAAACAACTGTCTCACTGCCTCACCAGTGTGATCTGTGCTAAATTTACAGACGCTGCTGAACTTTCTAACTTATGATAGAATCTCCGGGCATGAAATCAATCGTCACGAAGTGATTCAGCGTGATGCCTGACAGCTATCCATGTCACTAATCGCATGAAGGTTCATTAGTAAAAGATGTGAAATGTTTGTAGACAAACGTAGGTTGGACTTTAACGTTTTCGTTCACACTTGTTATAGGCTACTTTACATTTACTTTACTTTCTATTCAATTCAAACTGTTCTTCTGTTGATGAACTTTACCAATGATAGACCTGACTCACTTCCACGATAATACTATTAAAGATTTCCACTAACCTCACTAAACTGCCTCCGTAGCCTAGTGGTATGGGCTTGTGCTTTAAAATCGTTAGAATACTGCTAGGACTAAACTAATTTTCTCAGTCCTTTCCTGGTTGGTTAGGGCAATTTGGGCCTATCACCCAATTGTCTGAAAAGTTAGATGATCCATGCGTCGGATGGGAATGCTAAAAGTCGGGTCATCCACTAATCCGCATTGGACCAGCGTGGTGGTATACGGTCCAAAAACCCCCTAATAGAAAAGGCGTGAATTAGGTGAGGCCTATGTCCAACAGTGGACTCACACATGGTGATGATGATGATGATGACTGATCACAATAATCCCACTACAATCTTTTGTCTAAAAATTATCAAAATCGAAGCACAGGGAGTGAAAGAAGGAACAAATATAAAAAAAACGTACGCTCCGAATTTAATACCCCCCTTTTTTGGTAGGTCGGTCAAAGATAGCATATGAATGACAGCATCAGCGCCACAATCAGCTCGCCCTCCTAAGAAATACGATATATACGTTTATTTCAACCAAATATTCAAACCAACGGTTGCTCCTTTATCATGTCGCTGTAGCCGGGGCCGCGGGCGGTGATGACCCCAGCGACGTGACCCTCGCGGCCCTCTTCTCTTCGGGTGTGTTGGGACACCCGGACTGTCGCTTTAGGTGCCGTGCCAGAGCGAACAGCACGGCACCCCCTCTTGAGTCCTTCTTGGCACCCTCTTGTCGGCCGCGCGGGGGCTCAGTGTCAGGGGGGAAGGTTGCGCGCGTACGCCACTCTTCGGCACCCTGGCCTTCTTCTGCGAATAGTCAGGGCGCTGTTGGCTTCCCTGTCTTTTTCCGCGGCTTCCTTCCGGGCCTTCACGTCCTCGCAGAACGCAAGGACGGCGCCCCACGACATTTTGCTCACATTCGGTACTGCGGTAACAAAACGAATTAACCCCTTCCAAGTATTATTTATTGTTCCCTCAGGCAGTCTATATCATTCTAAGTCTAAGTTGAGGAATATAGAGAACAAATTTCTCGGAACGATGTCATGTAGAACGACGAAATATGATCGACAACCATCCAATTACATGGATATGATACAATAATAAGACCGCTTGCATCGTCCATGTTTCGGTGAATTGCGCACTTATGTTTGAGAAGATTTTGTTTATGACTTGTGTGTTTGTTCGTACGTTAGGAAATCTCGAGTGGCGCAAATGATAAAAGGAAATAACCTATCTCAAAAAAGAGTTTTCGTATTATTTATAGTATTAATCAGAGTTAAGTGTATAGTTGCAATTCAAAGCTTTTTCTATTGGTTGATAAGATACTAGATCAATTAAGGCACAGACATACCCCTTCGACCCCCCACACCCTCTCCCCCACATTTATCCTCCGAAGGTACTGTACACTAGATAAATGCAAACGTTAAATCATATATTAAATGCACCACAAGAAATAAAAAATCATACATTGCAACTATATGAATGAAACCCGTTGTATGCACTTATCCAGCAGCGATGTGACAAGTTGACAACAAGAGCATTGTGCGAAACTATTATATGCATAAAAGCGCAAGTTACGTGCGATAAAGAAGTGATAAACACACATTAGTTTCTGCCAGAGATTCTGAATATAGTTTTGGAAATTACAAGTATTACAGTTACTGTTCAGAATCGCATATTTCCTTGGTATTTATTAATTATTTTATTTTTCGTACGTTTTAATTAATAAACCGACGGGTAAGGTAGCAAGTAAGAGCAAGCTTTATATTTTGCTAATGTTGTTACGTCACGACATATAAAAAAACTAAATGCCTAGCGGTATGGGCTTGTGCTTTAGAAACCAGAGGTCGTGAGTTTGAACCCGGCAAACTTTAATTGTTGCAAACGTTAAAGTCAACAAATTTTAATTGTTGTCTCAATCATCACAACCCAATTGTCTGAAAAGTAAGATGATCCATGCGTGGGATGGGAATGTAAAAGTCGATCCACGCACAAAAACCCGCATTGGACCAGCGTGGTGGGATAAGGTCCAAAAACCCCTTAATCGAGAAGGCGTGCATTTTGGGAGGCTACATCCAGCAGTGGACAAACACAGACTGATGATGAAGAAAGTATAATGCTTCTTTATATAATTTTTCCGTTACTGTTAATTAAGTAAACTACACTAAACGGTCCACGTCTCAAAGGGTATGAACTTGTGGATATACGCCGCATTTTCACGCAGGCATTGCAGGGCGTATTTCCTACACTCGTAGCGTCATCAAAAATATACATAGTCATCATAAACCCTTGAGTAAACGAAACAACATAACCATCTCAAATCATCCAGTGCAAGTAATTAAACAATTATCACAAACGACTCGAACAAAGGAATCCACAAACAAACTAATAGTTGCATCGTTAACAAAACATCATAATCTTAAAGACGAAACGTAACCAGCGATTGCTTCCATCATTACGCATTCCTTACATGGTAACTAACTCTTATACGACCCTTAATGCAAAGGGACAAAGTTCAATATCCCTTGGAGAAATAAATATGTGATTTCTGGAAGAAAACCAGAGTTATTACGGAGGTTCATATCTGCTTGAGCGTTGTGATAACGCCTTCCGTTTTTGTACTCAGGTAAGTCCCGGTCTTAGGGGTCGTTGACCCGTCGACTGATGTCATCCGAGTTCCGTAGAAGTGAGGCGATCACGCCGCACTTTAATTGGGCTTCGGATTCAGAAGAGATTTATTAAGCTTATTATTTAGTCCAGATGGATTTATTTTTTTAACTCGTACCGTATTAAATTCAAATTTAATTACTTGATTATTAACTCTCTCTCTTTCCAAGGGTCCATGGTCACAGGACCGAAGACGTGGACCCTGGCAAGGGTTTGAAACGTCGGGTATAATTTTAAATAATTGTTAAATAATAAATTGCGAAATTCGTAAAACTCACTAACAACACTTGATTATTGTTATAAACTGAAAATTAGATTAAATAAACAAACACAAGAAAAGTTTAGTTAATTTTGAACAGTGCGAAAAATTGTTATTGACAGCAATGACTAGACTACTTCGCCAAATGTAGTATTCAAAGGGTAAGGGGCAGGTCGTATTCAATAAGGGAACCTTTTGTATTAAAGATACAGGCTAATTCAAGCATTGGCCAGAAACGAATGAACTAAAAAACAATTTAACGATTTTAATAATTGATTTTCCACTACAAAACTACATTAACACTGAGCTACTAATCTATCTTATACATATATATATTGTATATATTGACCTATATATTAACCACCTATATATTGACTCATCACGATATCTCTGGAACCATAAGGCGTTTTTTTTTTTTATCATCAGCCTGTGATAGTCCACTGCTGGACATAGGCCTTTCCTAATACACCCCTATCCATTAGGCGGTTTTTGGACCGTATCCCACCACGGTGGTCCAATGCGGGTTGGTGGGTGGACCGACTTTTTACATGCCCATCCGACCATAAGGCGTAGCGACTTGAAATTTGGTAGGAATATTCCTTTCGCCGAGTAGAGGTCAGCTAAGAACGGTTTTTACGAAATTCTACCCACAAGGGGGGTTGGGGGGTCGCTAGTCCTTAATAAAACCAGCTCAAGGTGTAAATAACTTAATCTTATTTAGATATTTGTTAATTACAAAACTTAAAAATTAAATACTCATAAAATCTTTGTATAAGTAAAGAAATTCTTAGTATTGTCCCTTATTCGAGTACTTGAAAATTGTCGAAAGCTTTTTTAAGATCAAAGAAATCGTTGTTAAAAGTTTTAACGAGATGTCACATTTCAAACAACAAAGCGACTGTTACTAACAAATCATGGAAACTTACGTAATTTGAAATTAAGCAATAAAGTGTAATTAAATAAAGTTAACATTTTAAAAGCATATTCAGGTTGTAGATGTGAAAGTATGCGAGTATGTTACTCAATCGATTTTCATCACACTAATATTGTCAACTTGTTTGTCGTGTTTGTCACTTCTTAACGAAAAGAAAGGTAGCATTAAGGATACTGATGATAAATATGTAATGTCACTTTCCAAAATATAACAGTATCTCTCATCTCATCTCATCAGGCTGTAATAGTCCACTGCTGGACATAGGCCTCCCCTAATACACCCCTATCCATTAGGGGGTTTTGGACCGTATCCCACCACGCTGGTCCAATGCGGCTTGGTGGGTGGGCCGACTTTTTACATGTCCATCCGACGCATGGATCATCATACTTTTCAGACCATTCGGTGATTGGCCCAAATTGCCCTAACCAACTAGGAAACAACAGTGAAAATTTGTTGAGTCCCCGTCCTAAAGCACAAGCCCATACCACTAGGCTACGGAGGCAGTTCAATATAACAGTAGGTGATGTAGAAAAAACCCGTTACATGCGATCTATTCGTCTGGCATACGAAGAAACTATTAGAATTACACGTGGATAACGTATAACAGAATGTTTTAATAGTTCACCTGATCGTGAATGATACGTCCATGTTCATCAAAAACTTTATGGAAGGTCGACAAAAATACACGTATAAATTTAGCATTATATCATCACTGCATAGTATAAAACAAAGTCGCTTTCTCTGACCCTATACATATGCCTATATACGCTTAAATATTTCGAACTACGATGCGGTTTTTTTAATAGATAGAATGATTGAAGAGAAAGGTCGATATGTACAACACATGCTTATTGCAGACATATTTTCTATCAGTATAGCTCCCGTGCGAAGAAGGGGCGAATCTCTAGTAGTTTATAATATAAAGAGGCATCGAATATTAAAACTATTCTTAAAACGTCGTTATTTGTCTTGTACATTACAGTTATGCGATTTGGTTTACTTTAAATATGTCATGTATCATAATCATCATCATCAGCTCCTAACAGTCCACTGCTGGACATGGGCCTTCCACAATGAGCGCCAAGACGGCTGATACCCTACTGTTCGTATTACTTTAACTTAAATCGTTATAGGCGAGTATCAAAAATAATTACCAACAATTTTATATCCTTAAATGTTAATGTATTAAACTGACAAAGATTGTTTTTATTTCGTCCAGTAGACGAGAAAAAATTTAACGCTCACAAACCTTAAAACAACCGAATCTGTCGACAGCTTCGTATATGACACATATGACTATAATTACCTGGAAAGAGAAATTGCCAACATTAAAACGACATTATTTTCAATATACACAAACATACAGAGCAGACATTATGATCGTACATACAACAAATTCACACCTGTCACAGTTTTAATATGATCTATGGAATTGCTTTAATATTCACAGCGATTAATTTTATCAATAGTTATAACAAAAACTCTTTATAGAGCCTTTTACAGGCTTAAAATCGGTGGGAATTATATTATTTAGTCCTTGCGTAGTTAAAGAATATTTTTTATGCACTATCTTAATATGACAGAATCACAAATAAGAAGATATTGGATCGATGGACTTGACCAATCGGAACATCTTTCATACCATTTTCGACCGACTTTCCAAAAGGTTTAGGCGTTGTTTTGTTTATGTTTTTCATATATTACCTCGTTGCTCCGTTCCTAGCACTCCGATTTTGCTTTTTTTTAAAGATTGGTATTAGCTGTCATTTAGTCCCATTCTTTATCATTTTGTAATAAATAGTTTAATAGATATTAAAGGTTATTAAAATTTCGGCATCAGAAATTACAACCGCGTACGATTAAATTACAAACTTTGTCGAAACATCATCATCATCATCATCATCAGCCTGTAATAGTCCACTGCTGGACAAAGGCCTCCCCTAATACACCCTATCCAATAGGGGGTTTTGGACCGTATCCCACCACGCTGGTCCAATGCGGGTTGGCGGATGGACCTACGTTTTCATGGCCATACGGCGCATGGATCGTCTTACTTTTCAGACAATTGGGTGATCGGCCTAAATTACCCCAGCCAACTAGGAGACCACAATGAATATTTGTTGCGTCCCCGCAGGATTCAAGCCGACTACCTCCACCGTTTATAAAGCTCATGCCCATACCACTAGGCTACGGAGGCAGTTCAAATACCAATGTATTTGAACTGCTCCGTAAGTCATCGATTGATGTGTTGATGTCAATCACATCAAATGACATGAACCTATTAATATATACAGAGTACACCATCTAGCGGATACAGTTGCATGTGATTTGTCGCCGACTGTGATGTGAGTCATGCACGATTGAATACAAGGATGTAGAGAAATAATTAACTACGTATTGACCTATAATTAATGATAACCGTCGTTTAATATTAGTGTACGTCGATATACGAATTCTATCGTTGCTCGTAGACCGAAAGCTTAAAATCATTATTTTCCTAGTGAGGTGAAAAGATATAAAAATAATAAAAAATGAATGTACCTATTGGTATTAGCCTCAAATCGTAGGTCGTGGGTTCGAATACAGCGGGGAAAGGACTTCGTATTATGATCATTATGAACCATTAGGTTTTAACGGAATCGATCATTCGATGCGAAGCTACGAATTATATACAACATAATATATATCTTAAAAATTTAAGAGTACCTTTAATTTCACAGTTTTTAATTTTGATATGATATTTTTTGATTTAATTGGATTGGATTGTAATTCATTTGGATTCAAATATCTTTATTCAATATAGAAGAGTAAACTCGCTTATTTATTGTCAAGGACGCTACCACCGGTTCGGAATGTGTCGCGAACCGGCGAAAGAAATTCAGCGGGCCTTTTTTGTCATCTTTTAAAATAATCAAATATACATATAAATCTATGACGGCCTGATTAAAATGATCGAATTGAAGAAATTGATGATGGAGTGGGAAACTAAACTACTTTATTTCTACCTTCCACATGAAGTATGGCCAAAAGATATTACAAATTAACATAAATAATTCCGATCTTAAACTGTAGTGTGAGAACACTATTAATACAAGAGTCACCGCCCGGGAATCGATTTAAACTTCCGCTAATCAGTTATTGGCTCGATAAAAACTGAGCCGTGAATAATTAAGCGAAACGACTTCTAATGAATCAGCGACACGATGTCTCATTGCCACTAGTGAAACAGGTTTGTGAGTATGCACTACAATTTTTTCTCAACCTAAAATCGTAGTATGTGCGGAAGATATTATCATACACTAGCAGTCCGTACACGGCTCTGCCCGTGTTATTGTTTTTTTATATTTTCAAAACGTAATTACCTAAAATAAAAAAAAAATGGTCGCCTGTAAAATCGGTATACGGGCGAAAGCTACACGTCTTTTAAGCAGGAAGAAGGATCAACCCTCTTTCTCTGTCTCTCCGTCTCTCTTTCACTTAAGGAAACCAACTGAGCACGAGTAAGAGAGACGCCTGCCTCTCACTTCCTCTTACGGTTGCTTATGGAGAACGTTACGTGAGCAGCGCTGTGACAGTTTTTGAGAGTGCCTGCCTTTTTTTTTTTTTGCCGTTGGAAAAATCCAGCTTACGGATTCCCCGCCGCCAAAGTGAGGGGGCAGCGGGGATATGTGGGGCTCCCCGGACCAAGATGGAGCGGCCGGTATACCCACTAAAAAACCAACGGTTGTTCCTTTCTCATGTCGCTGTAGCCGGGGCCGCGGGCACTGATCACAGTCTTCGGCGACCCCGGCGCGACGTGGCCCTCTCGGGCCTCTTCTCTCCGGGTGTGTTGGGACACCCGGAACGTCGCTTTAGGCGCCGTGCCGGAACAAACAGCACGGCGCTCCCTCTTGAGCCCTTCTCTGGGCGGCGGGCACCCTCTTGCCGGCCGCCCAGGGGCTCAGTGTCAGGGGGGAAGGTTGCGCGCGTACGCCACTCTTCGGCGCCCTGGCCTTCTTCTGCGGATAGCCAGGGCGCTCTCGGCCTCCCTGACCCTTTCCGCGGCCTCCTTCCGGGCCATCACGTCCTCGCAAAAAGCAAGGACGGCGCCCCACGACCTTTCGCTCTCTAGCATCCTGCGCACTACAGCAGGAAGCGAAAGGTCGTCGCCCACGACACTACGCAGCTCTCGGCGTTTGAGAGTGCCTGCCTATCTCAAACCAATTTATAAGACGTTGTCACGTCAAAGTAGCCAATGTTTTTAGATGAATATAGCTTCCTAATAGTGAACGTATCTTTTTTCTCTTTATAATATCAGTATTGATTATAGTCATGTTTTTTGGGATGTCCAAAGTTTTTGATCGAATGCCAGAATAACTGCAATTGGTAGACTTTTATTTTAAAATAAATGACATGTTTTATATTGTTTTTAAAAATATGTTTTATTGGTTTAATTAAATATATTTACATGAATTATGTCTTATATGTTATACGCAACGTTATAGTAAAATTTAATTAAAATCAATTATGTAGTGTTTGTGTGAATGAGTAACCACCTATTATACTAGAAGACCCTGCCACTCGTTGCTGCGCCTCGCATTTACTACTTTTACATTGTAATAAACAATTTAAAGGCTTAAGATAAACGGAAAATAATATCAGTCATGAGGACCACCATGTTTTATTAGATAAATGGCATTTGTAAAAAAACGGTGACCTCGATGATGTTACCGTTACACCTGAATACAATAAAAGATAACACTAATATAAAAATCGATTGGATTGGTATTTTAAGTGACACTAAAGTGAAACTTAAGACGATTTACGCGAACGATGCATGTTAGAAGCTATTTTATTCATTATTTTTGAAGTGAACCTTCTTTATCGGGGCTGGAAAAAAATTTTGTGTAACATTTTTTCGTTACGCCATCTTTTTTTTTGATTCTAGGGTTATGAATTGTTTATATTTAGCTTAGTTAACATTTCAGTAACAAATTAACTTTATTTTAGGCATTTTGGAGCGCGTTTTTTTATTTATTTAATGGCCTGGTATAAAATAACGGCGTTATGGAATTGCATTTTTGTTTTTAACAATAGATAATAATTGTTTTAAAATTAACTACATTACACACATTTACACATTATCAGCCTGTGGTAGTCCACTGCTGGACATAAGCCTCCCTAATACACCCTATCCATTAGAGGGTTTTGGACCGTATCCCACCACACTGGTCTAATGTGGGTTGGTGGGTGGACCGTCTTTTAACATGCCCTTCCGACGCATGGATCATCTTACTTTTCGAACAGTTGGGTGATCGGCCCAAATTGCCCTAACCAACTAGGAAACAACAATGAAAATTTGTTGAGTCCCGCAGGATTCGAACCACGACCTCCAGTTTCTAAGCCACGCGCCTATACCACTAGGCTACGGAGGCAGTTAAAAAAAAATTAACTAACCAAACTAAATTAACAATCACATTAATAATTAATTATACAATTAAACAGCACTATCTATTGGCACACAAACAACGCAATCAATAGATATCGCCAACTACCACATTTGTTTTGTAGCAAATATTTTGCGTGAAATAGTAATAGAAAAATAAATCACAATATAACAATATTGAGACTTTAAATTAAGATGTAAGCTATTCTATCTCTCAAGTTGTATATTAAATTGCACATGGTGCGAAACTATATTTTTAAATCGGTTAAGTAGTTTAGGAGTCCGTCGCGGACAAACAACGTGACACGTGATTTATATATATTGAGAAGATTAGTTGGAAGTAGGAACATAGTAGGGATTAGTAGGAATTACTAGGATATTACTAACGACTAGTAGGTTTATTACTATTGATCATTATCCGAGTACAGAGTACGATGGTTCGGATTATATACCTTTGCGAGAACGTGTTATCGAATCGTTGCCATTGATACTATGGAAAAGATGATTAAGCTAACACACAATCAGCTTCACTAAGATCTCATTCAAACAGTATAAGGCATTGTATGCTATACCGTATCCTAAAGACGAAACTCACATTCTATACCATGTACTTCAAAACATACGCAGGATGATTTTTGTAGTATAAACCTGAAAGTAATTTGTACAGAATCAGTTACATATTCTTATGAACTGAATTTTAAACTAGGTTATTAACTTTTGTCCCAAAACTCGGTCAATATTGTCGCTGTGACAATTGTACGAAGAAATAACGTTTGTAAACAAACGCTTGTAATTTTTTCAGTTGTCTAAACACTTTTGTAAAATATCACGTTATATATTCTTATTCAAATATCATATTCGATACAGGCTTTGCTGTTATATGTGTAAAATTCGACACGCCTTTAAAGCGACCGCACCACGCTATACACGGCCATTTTACGATGTCCGCTAGTGATTCGCAAACATTTTAATGTTCCACTTTAACGACGCAGAACAACTAGATTGCATCAAGCTTAATAAGATTAGTTTAGCATACGCCTCAACTTGATAAGAACACATTCCGAACAAATTAAAGTGCTGTAATAGACTATAATTTCAGTAAGACTAAACCACTAACTCGCAATAAACCAGCGTGGTGGGATACAGTCCAATATCTCCCAGTCACGAATGGCTTGTCCGATTTCGACGGGACACTGGAAGATGGCTGGCGCAAAAACAAATGTCACCAGCCCGCATTGGACCGGCGTGGTAGAATACGGTCCAAACCCCCTAATGAAGAAGGCGTGGAGTAGGGGAGGCATTGGACTAACGCAGGCTGTTGATGATGATGATTATAAAACTTACTTTTTTTTTATATATTAACACGCGGACAAAGTCGCGGGCAATAGCTATTGAGTAAAGACCAAACTCGAATGTGAAACTACATGAATTGGTAAATCCAAACTACGATCAGGCCACATTCAGAGAGCCCTAGCACGTTGGCGTATTGCCAGGCATTAATTAAAAGCACTCATTTCGTTCATCCGACGAAACAATGACTCGCTTCGGAGCCTCCCATCCCGGCCTCCTATCCATCCAGCTCCCATATAAGTTCAAGGGTATGGGTATGGGAGGTAGAACCGCTTCGATAACCCATCACTATAACTGGCGGGCTAAACGATGCTTACAACGAACGATACTACTTTAGTTTACGCTTGTAAGAGTAATAGCACGGAGTACGGACGTCATTAAAGAGAAATTAACTTACAAAAACTAAATTATTACAAGAATATATCTATATTAATAAGACTAGTTTAGTTACAAAACAAGAAGTTTTAAAATATATACTTACTTACATATAATATATTTACACATTTTTATTGTATACACAACGTGATTTCTCGTTTAGTACGAAGCTTATGTACGTGCCAACAAGAGTTTCACTTCAAATTATAGTACGCGAAAATTTAACATTACAAGCGTTTACAAACATTATTTCTTGCACAAATGTCTCAGCGAAAATATCGACTGAGTTTTACGATAAAAGAAGGATAACACAAAGTTGTTCCCTGGACTGGTTTTGAATCCACGACCCACGATTATTAAAGCTGGGTCCTATACCACACAAGATTAACGAGCGATCATTAGGATTAGATAAAACTCGTTGCATATTTCCGCCGCTAAACAACTGAACTGAAACATTTCAATATTCCGGTTTAAAGGGCACCAAAGCCGTACAAAACAGTAAACGGATTTGTGTTTTTTTTTTTTATGGCATAGCGGCAGTACGAGCAGTCGGGCCACCTGATGGGAAGTGGTCACCGACACCCATAGACGTTGACAATACCAGTGGTATCGCCGACGCGCTGCCTACCGTGTGACATAGGGTGTTAACCACATAGGGTGTTTAGGCACCGCGGTGGTAGTTTCCACCCAGACGGTCTCCTGTAAACAGGGACCTACCACCGGTAAAGTAAGTGTGTGCGGCATTTCTTATACCTATCAAACAAATTATATCGATATACTCGACTTGACCTTACATATTAAAACATCCCTGTAACCCGCATTAAAATGATAAGGACAAACAGGCGTAAAGTACATAAATACAGTATTCTAGAACTTTATCAGTATTAAAAGACTTAAATTTCACAAGCGACAACGATAAAACATAAACGCATCGTCGTTTAAAAACCTGCGCAATGCACAGCTCATAGTCCCAGGCGGAAATTAATCAGACTGGAAACTGGATCAGGCGTAGGGTTGGCAATTGGCCCGGGCTAGACCAAGTCTAGACTTTAAATAAATAAGTCAAAATTAAAGTTTGCCAAAGCACGCCACCACTTTAAAACTTGACAATTTGAGTGTGCCCTTTTCGAGTGGCGTGGTCTACAAAAAAAATGTTTGAAAACGTCATCATGCCAGTTTTGAAATATTTTTACCTTTCCACGAATAAAAATAAATAAAGTCCCTTTGAGGTTTTTTCAACTTAATATATTAATTTTATTATATGAAAATGATCATGTTCTAAATTAACGCATTTGGTTTTAGCTTGACTATTGCTTTTATAGGTTTAGGTTCGACTCCCAGTACGAGAAATAAATTATGTGATCAACATATCATTCTACGTATTCATTTATTTAATTATACCAACGAAGTAAACACTATTAAAGATACGATAGCTACAGAGTTATATAAAAGATAATGTATTAATTTATAAATAAAAATAATGATTGCAAAGAGCTTATATTCAATGCGAATCAAAGCATTTTTTTTTCATTTCCATACGAAGGCAGACAAGCAGGCAAAGTGGCCACCAACTCCTATTGACATCGGCAATACCAGGGGTATCACCAACGCGATGCCTACCGTGAGACGTGATGTTTAGTCTCTTACCAAACAAATACGCTGGCTACGGTGCCCTACAAACCGGAACAGTCGAGGCCTATGTCCAGCAGTGGTCTATCACAGGCTGATGATGATGATCATGAACAGTTTTCTATAAAGAGAGACGGGTCCATATCTCTTTGTCTCCAGGATACATTAGGCTGATGATATTTGTGCAGATGACTACATAGCTCATATACACAAAAGCTATGCCGAGTAATATATATTTTATATTGTTTTATTTATTCGTAACAGAACAAAATACGACATGGAATCGCTGTGAATATGTTACTTTATCGTAACTAAACCATATTTAAGCAAGACAAGTGTATCGTTCTCATATATATATAGAATACAAATTTATCGTATAGTTCATAAAATAGTCGAGAACGCTAAACCGATTTGGGTAATTTTGATCTTGAACTATCTGTGGAAGTCCAAAGAAGGTTTAAAAGTTAAATGAATATGAAAATTATCGGAATTGAACAAAAAAAATCTCAAGAGGTGTAATATAAACTCAACTTCACTTAACTACAGTACGGTATATTTACTACGGTTGTTAACTATAATCATTTTTATCTATATTTATTAATTATAATAATTATTAATTTACTATAATTATTATTAATTTATACCTATAATTTTTTTTATATGTAGATTGATAAATCTTATAGAAAAGTATAGATCTTTCTATTTATCGAATATGGTAGTACAATATCTGGATTGACCAGTTACTACACAGTACGAAACAAAGTCGCTTTCTCTGTCCTTATATCCCTATGTATGCTTAAATCTTTCAAACTACGCAACGGATTTCGATGAGGTTTTTTTAATAGATTGAAGAGGAACGTTTTTATGTACAACACATGCTTAGTATTGCGATGCGAAACAGTGACGGGTTGCTAGTATTTATTATATATTAATAATGCGAATTGATTTATCATCAAGGCCCCTAGTAGTACACTAGGCCACCGACACTAGTTCAAGTTTCATCGAGCGCCTCGAAGACCAAGGATGGGAGTCGGACCGATTTAGATCGACCCAAAACGTAACCAGAACGGATTTGAGAAACAGTTGATTTATAAAAGTTTAGAAATCTATACAAAGAAATGTATAATCAAATCAGCAAACTATTTAATAAAAGTAATAGCTGAAAATATTCTTCATTATTACAGTGTTTATTAACAAATGATATTAGTATGACAAAAAATTTGTGAAATATTATTTACAATTCTCACTAAACTAAATTGATATTCGACGTTAGTGTAAAAAAAAATAGAATTTTACTCAATGATGACATAAATAAAATTATAACCGTAGCAAATTAAAAAAAATAATACGATTTTAAATAATTCGATATCACTTTTGTGTGTGTTGATTTTTAACATCCGAAAAGCATATTATAATTATATCTATTTAATATATTTGAGGGCAAATATGAATACAAAACATATAAGCTTCTATTAAATAATTAGGATTTATGTTACTTATATATAATTCGACGTTTATTGTTCCTGTAATCTGATAAGAAATATACCAACTTAGTCTGCCCGTGATCATGTGATGCTAAAAAAAAAGAACGAAGTAAAAGTCGAATAAATATTATTTAATGGTCAAGGAAAAACTGTTATAAAATAACGCAAATAAAAGAAATAATGTAGTATAAGCTTCTTTAAAAATGAGTCTACTATTATGTAAAATTAACTCTAATTATATTATTTACTAAATTTTCTGAATGTAATATATATATATATATCAATTTTATGAAACATAAACAAATTAAGACTACTTATTCTGAATCTCAAAACGTTAAAAGTAAAAGACAGAAAATAATAAATATAGAAGTGTCTGGAATTCAGAGATGCTGAGCAACTACAGGAGTTAACTAATAAATATCGTGATATTTGATGCTTAATACGATAACATTTTATCAATAAGAATTGTCACTCTATTAAGTGAAAATTAATTTAATATTGATAGGTCTTGAAAAGTCGTTTAAGGTTAATTTGCATCATCAGTTACATCTTTTTCACAGTGCATAGCTACCAAATAACATTTATGACGTATCCTATATCATTTTCATGTTTGTAGTGAACACATAAAAACAAAATTTATGAACATAAACGTACTATTCTCGTAATTCACTAGAAATATACGACAAAAATATAATAAAATAGGTAGGTGTCGAGCGAATTCAAAGAGATGCTGACAACCCTATCGCTCAGGGGACGTTGACCTAGATACAATGATCCGTGCATCATTAGTGATGGCGGCATACATATCGATAACGCATTTTTAGTCTTTATCGACATTACATTGATAAAACATATTTATTGTAAATATTATAAAAGGTCTTTAAAAAATCTTTAAAAATTTAATTTGAAACATCATCAGTTACATCCTGTGTTATTCCACAGCTGGACATAGGCCTCCACTAACGCACGTTTTTTTTGTGGCCGTATCCTACCACGCTGGTCCAATGCGGGTTGGTGGTTGTGGTACCAATATAATCAATACCAAACAAATAAAATACAATATTAACCGTTTCTCCACTTTACAAATTGCACTCTTCACAATATTCGCCGGTGGTGGGTCCCCTTTTTACAGGAGACCATCTGGGTGCCTATTTCTGCCGCCAAGTAGTAGTGCGACACTGCTGTGTTCCGGGCACTGTGTGTAGAGCAACCGTAGCCAACGTATTTACTAGGTAAACGAGACTTAACACCTATGTCTCACGGTAGGCGCGTTGGCGATACCACTGGTAAAGTCTATGGGCGTCGGTGACCACCCCTATCAGGTAGCCCGAATGCTCGTCTGCCTGCGTATGCCATAAAAAATCAATACCCAAAAATATATGAATCTAGACCAAATGAAATTTGAAATCGAGAGTTAGTGCGAGGCGTTCTATGGTTACAAAATATAGTATAAATATGCAAATATTTTCGAATCCCGCGGGGAAACAACTTTGTGTCATCGTTGTTTTCTGGTAGGTTAGGACGATTTGAGCTAGTCACCAAATTGACAGAAACGTAAGATGCGTCGGATGGGCACATATAAAGTCGGGCCACCCACCGACACACATTGGACCAACGTGGTGGGATACGGTCCAAAACCCCCTAATGGATAGGGGTATATTAGGGGAGGCCTATGTCCAGCAGTGGACTAACACGGACGAACACAGGCTGATGAAGTAAAACACCAAAAAAGCAATAACTCGTGTGCGGCAGGCCTTCCATTGGTCGGTATAGAATTACGACTAACACTTTCACATTTACCAATGAGCATGTGGCAATAAGACATTACCAAAAGCCACGTTTTTACTCCATACATTCCACCCGAGTACAAAAATTCCAACTATGTAACCCTTCCCAAGTTACCCATCCTGTTAGCTTTTTAAAATAATCCGCAACTCGTGCAAATTTCAGGGCGAACGAAACGCCCCGAGATACGGTTGCAGCGCGCGTCCCCGCGGGAAATCGGGTCGCGAGCCATTTAAGTGAGACTTTACCGACTCTAGTGCCGGGGCACACGGCGGAAATGGATTCGCCTGACTTCAGACTTGTCTCGTTTACTAATAGGACGATTGCAAAGAACTTGCTTTGCTTTAAAGTAATAATAAAACTGTTTGTGATATGCATGCCGACGAAAAGCATTACTGTCACGGTTAAAAATAAAACAAACAGATTTGTAAGATCAAGGGAAAATTTGTGTATATTTAACACGGTATTTAACTATTGTTTCACGGTATTTTATTTAACGCAGTGCAGCACGCCCCGCGGCAAGAAGGGTGACGACATTCGCAAAGTGGCCGGTGTGGGCTGGATGAGAATAGCCGAAGATCGGAAGCGGTGGCGTGCATTAGGGGAGGCCTATGTCCAGCGGTGGACTGTCACAGGCTGATGATGATGATTGAACACGGTTGAGAGAAAAATATTCAATATCACACATTTACTTTTCGTAGTTAGCAGACTAATAATTATATGCTACTCAGTAGCATTTTAACTATCACATAAGAATTAATCAGACACTCTTATTTATACCCTTCACTACAACTCGCAATAATATTAAATTTTTCTTTACCTTCAATATATGAAGTAAACTGTAAAGAAAAGACCAAAGAGACCACATTACATCGACTCCAAGACCAAGGACCGCAAGTGTAACAACACTACCGACATCACTAGTAACGAAGACGCCTGGAAGATCTTTATTACTCAACCTCCGCTGAACATAAGGGGCGGTGACGACAAGTTTATTAGGTCGTGCATAACATAATATCTCTTCTCAATTATGTATATAAATATATTTCTCAAATATTAGTATTTATACTATGTTAATTAGTATTAACGTATTTCTGACAATATATTATTGTCATCTATGTAGTGAAAAACGACTGCCTATTATTACCTCGACGCTTTCTGTCCAACGTAGTTTAGTCTTAGTCTTTGCCACAAAACTAAATTTTGCAATGGTCGCTTTACTAAATCTGAAGGCTCTAAGCTCTTTCACTTAGCCTTATAGACTGCCAAAGATGGTCACGATAATCGGGACCGACTTTTCACATGCCCATCCGACGCATGAATTATCCTACACTTCATACAATTGGGTCATCTGCCCAAATCGTCCTAACCAACCAGAAAACAAGGATAATACATAGTTATTTCCCCGCGGTATTCGAACGCACGACCTCTGGTTCACAAAGCGAGAGCCACGGAGGCGGTACACACCTAAAAACCCATTCGCGGGCGCATAAAGGCTACATTGTACAGCGCACTCTGACGGCGCCCGAGGCCAGCGCCGGCAGATTGAAAAGCTCTATGGGCAGAGTTTTCAGACTGTGTAGAGTAGAAAAAAAAACACGGCTTTTTCAACCGCTCCGCGTAAACAAACATTTGTCGCGATCCACTGCGCATGCAGACTCCATACGAAATGTACCAACTCTATGTTGTTCCTTTTAGTTTAGGGATGCGTATCAGAGACTGGCAACGGACTTTGTTTATATGGATTGGAAACTTTATTTGCCTGGAATATAGTCAGCAAAAGCGTCGCCCAGTGACTGCTATGTTATTCACTCCATCGATAACAATAAGCCGTCCCCTCTTCATAGATACTGTTCATTAAAGTTATCATCATCATCATCATCATCAGCCTGGATAGTCCACTGCTGGACATAGACCTCCCCTAATCCACCCCTATCCATTAGGGGCTTTGGACCGACTTTGTATATGCCCATCCGACACATGGATCATCTTACTTTTCAGACAATTGGGTGATCGGACCAAATTGCCCTAACCAACTAGAAAACAACAAAGAAATTTGTCGAGTCCCCGCAGGATTCGAACCCACGACCTCCGGTTTCCTAGGCACACGCCATTTGGGTACGGAGGCAGTTAAGGTAAGGTTTTATTTTGAAAAAGTTCAAACTTGCTTAATGTCTTGGCAGATGAAGGTTATGATTCCTATCATAAATGTTATATCAGCTCATTAAAGTCCACCGCTAAACATAGGCCTCTCACATGTTCCAGTACACATATGTACAAGTTCTCATACCGTAAGTTGGGTTCGTCCCACACTGCGATGGCCAGTACGAAGCCGCCATTAGATAACATTCATCCCTAACAGTTTCTGTATCTTCAAGAGCTAATATAAGTTGCTATGGTGAGCTAATTACACTTAGTTCGACTTTACAGTCCTGTGAACGAAACAGCCCCGTTCCTTGGAGTCGCACAATTAAACGATTCACACTTGACCGCGATTTTTTTATCTCAAGCCAAATTGTTCACATCCCGAGCGTGTCCGTCTTCCGCCTCGCTTGAGTCGGGACCGACACGATGCGTGGGTGGTCTGAAGACCGTTTAGTGCATATCCAACGGCTGATTGGGCTATAGGTCTTGGTGGCAAAGTGGGTATTGATACTGGCTTTACCAACCGAAGGTCGAGGGTTCAAAAAGTGGAGAACAACTACGTGTAAACGTTGTAATTGCGTGCAAATAAATGATCAATGCGTTGAATGGGTTTGTAAATAGTCGGGTTGTCAAGATTATCTAAGGCCGTCATTATAGGACGTCAGTGCAGAACAGTCAATCAATACACTCATCCAATGCAGTTTATGCTTAAATTGTGGAGGTCAAATGCCGATTGACCTACGTTAAAAATGTTATTCAGGTAAACCTGTACTGATTAGGACCAGACCCCTTGGTACCTTGGTAGGAAGAAAATAATTGCTACGCGAAAACATGACTTCTTCGTGCACTGCACGATGATTTTCAATAGTACTCCCTTTTTAAAGTATATAATCACGAGGTATTTTCAATTGACTTAAAATGAAAATTCTACCAAAAAAAGAAATAATAAATATCTATACGATTACAACTGCACAAATTGAATAGTAACATCCTACGATAACTTCGTACTGAATACAATCTCTGTTTTATTCGTTAATTTATATATTCCATACCCATCGTGTCTAAAACATTTCATTATTCTTTCTTTCTTTCAATTTTCAAGCGGTATCCATTATGTCCAAGTACATTTTATTACTTCCGTTTCGCATGCAACGAAACTTGTACGCCATTACAACCCAGCTTCGATGGGGCTTCGCTAATTTTTCGCGCGATTTCACAAGTCCGAAGAACGACGTGTATTGTTACACCTCGCCTTGCATATGGTGAGGTCCCGTGGGATAGGACGGTGGTGGAAATATTTACAATGAACATGATCAATACTAATCTAACATGTTGTGCAACTTATCATCATCATTATAAGGATCATCTTTTATGTATGTGGACAGGAACAATGTATACACTAGCGACCCGCCCCTGCTTCGCACGGGAGCTGTGCTCATAGAAATATGCCACTATATACAATATTAAGCATGTGTTATACATTTAAACTTTCCTCTTCAATTACACTATATTAAGAAAAAAACCGCATCGAATTTGTCGCGCAATTTGAAAGATTTAAGCGTACATAGGGATATAGGGAAAGAGAAAGCGACTTTGTTTTATACTACGTAGTGATTACTATGCAATATGCAGGCGTTTATTAGTTTAAAAGTTTATAATATTTCAGTACCTAAATCTTTTTGATAGCGACAATAAATTATATAATTTTTTTTTTAATTTGGGACCACCTTGATACCTAGCCGACCTACCTAAGTAAAACACCTAAAAATAATTACCACATTATTTAAAGTTAACAAAGAAAGGCAATTTCTTTATAAAACACAAATTTAAAAGTGACCGCGCATTGAAGGTCTCTCGCCTCAAAGCAGTAGTGTGAACACTACCAGTCTCCAACAGTGTAACGTGTCATCCCATGACCGGGGGGTAAGCCGAGAAGAACAAATTCTGTAGTAAAATTCATATCGCTGAGCAATATCTTTTAAACATAGAAGCTCTTTATGAAATTTTATTTATATTATATAGCACACTAATTAAGAAAAAAAAACTAATTCAATAATTAGGTAGCTTTAAGTTTCAGACACCATTAAACTTTGATAAAGATTATGTTAACTCAAAATCAACCATATTTCAACTGCAACCACAACCACTCGAAAGCAAAACGAAAAGTCGACATAACCTCACTAGATCCAATAAACAAATACAAACAGCATCAAATGTCCGACACATCAACAAACCGTAGACAAAATCTCATCCATCCACCCGCTAAACACTTGGATACGCCACAAAAAACCGCCACTACACGCCGCGTGTTACACAACTGAGTTGCCCAATCAATCGAAAGAGCAGCGTAGCGTGTAATCACTAGAAAAAAAGGCGCATCACAACAATACGTAGTGTACGGCGATTAATTAGTCGTAGGGGAGGGGTGGGGAGGAGGGGGGGTATTATAATTGATCGTTCTCACTCGACTGGATGGCGACCGTCGGTCGTCATCGCTGTTGCGATTGAGATTGGTGCAGGTTAAAAGCGGTAGCGGCTCATTTTTGTATTAAAACAACAGAATATTTAGTGTGCAATTAAATTGTATTCGATAACGATTATTCGCTTAAAATTTTCTAAACGTTTCAAGGCATTTAAAATTGTTTCATTTAAAACGCGGTCAACGAAGTTGGAAAGCTTGGTTAACATTTATTTGTGAGAGATGTAGCAAAATAATAAATACTATCACAAAATTAATATTCATTTTAATTTATTGTTATATAAGCTAGAAAACAATAGCAGTGATTTTTTCTTCTTTTTTGCCTGTTTTTATTCGGGATGTACCACTACAGTTAAATAAATATTTGGGACATACATTGGTCTAGAGCTTGTACGCTATATGCTGTAAGTCGTTCTTAAAGTTACAAAACACCAAAAATCAAATCTGACATTCTATGGTGCATGTAACGCTTATGATTTCTATTTGTATTAAAACAATTATCAATTAATTTTTAAATTATTGACATACTAGTATGTTGTAACAACTTACTCTAGTTTAAATTAAATAATATAATAATTATCTATTCATCTAAGTCGGGACAAATTAAAAAAAAAGCTCCATTAACCCTTAATTAAAAAATATTTTGTTTAAAAATTACAAAAATAATGTAGTTTATAATTTTTATCTACTTGCAACATGTATCTATTTTCGGAAGAAAATATAAAACAAATTTAATGTGTATCAATGACAATACAACAAAACGAAAATCTTGTTATTTTATCTTTTAATTAAGATTTTAGTATATCACGCAAGTCATTTTTAAGTCTAAAGCGTAAATCACTACACAGTATAAAACAAAGTCGCTGCTCTGTCCCTATATATAATTATGTATGCTTAAATTTTTCAATCTACACAACACATTTCGATGCGTTTTTTTAATAAGATAGAGTAATTGAAGGGGAAGGTTTATAATTAGAACACAATAAGCAATAAAGAGTGTTTACAAGTAGAGAGGCCAATAAAAGGTTACCATGGCTCATGCATCAGCATGGCTCCCGTACCAAACAGAGGCGGGTCGCTAGTTATAAATGAAAGAGTGTAACCGTTATATGTTGAATCTCTACCTACTTCACTCTCGATCACTCTACATTAAAGTTTCCTGTAATTCATCTCAATTAAAAATAATTCAACACGCTATCGCTTATGAACTTACACACCAAATGTACACAGCATATAATATATATAGCATCCGTAACCAATACAGCGACGGGTCCATCCGTCCGTGTAGTCTAAATGTAAACCGACCAAACGTTATAGCTGGACGATTATACTGCTCACGCTATTTACAGAGGATTTTTTTAATTTGGTAGCGTTATAAATCGCTGTTGTTAAGCGATACGCTCAAAGAAATAATCGACGACAAAAACTTTTAACATATAAGCTAGTAAAAGGAGGAAAGGTTTCGCAATAAACGAGACACTTCACTCAATCATGACATTAGACACATTCAAAGTATAGTGAAAATGTCACTCCAAGCGCCACTTCCTTCGCCGGAAATACCTTCATATAAGCTTTGCGAATAACGAGCGAATACACGGTGTAAATGACTCAGCTAAGACGCTGCTAAGTATAGATTACGGCGGTCGGTCGACTGAGTCACTGTATGACTGTATGGCGCAGGGTCGAATTGAGCCCCTAGAGCTACCCAGATTTAGACTGACCCGAACCAAAAAATCTTTCATGTATAATAGTATAAGAATGTATAATGAATTAAATGCCTGCCAAACGCAACTGAATGATTCGAGCTTTCGTAAAGTTGTCAAAACAACGCTTATAGGCAAAGCCCACTATTCTGCTATAAATTATATTGAGGACCAAGATGTGTGAAATAGTTTGTATTCTGCGCTTGCAAATCCCTGTTAACTTAAAAAATATTAGTCAAATTTTGTAAATACTAATATTTTTAAAAAAAGGCCGCAGAGTCTCTTGTCGGTTCTTCTCTGGACGGGTCTGAGTTTGTGAACCGGTGGTAAATGGATAATTTTTGACGTTCAGAAGTGCTCAGTAGAGCCTAAATTGAATAAATGATTTTGACTTTGATTTTGACTCAAACTTGGATTGACTTTACTGGTAAACGATTAAACTAAAAAAGGAAACTGGAACATATTGACTTCGGAAACTCTCTTCTCGCAATTTTAAGTCATCGTGGATTCGTTTTATAATTGAAACTAGTAAGTTACCAAAGTGCAGCAGCCGGTTCAATTGTTACTGACAAAGAGACGATTTTACACGAGCATTACAAAATAGATTATCTAGCATACGCTACTAGGGATCCGCCCCGGCTTCGCACGGGAGCTATGCTGATAGAAAATATACCTACTATATAAAGCATGTGTTACACATAACAAGGTTCCTCTTCTATCACTCTAATAAAAAAACCGCATCGAAATCCGTTGCGTAGTTTGAAAGATTCTAGGGACAGAGAAAGCGACTTTGTTTTGTACCATGTAGTGATGTTCTGTAAAATCCGTACTTATAATAATTCATTCAAATCAACACGATCACAATAATGGCAACAATTGAGATAAGAGAAAGAAGCCAGAAAACAAAGATATATAAAGACATAAAGAATTTAAAAAAAGGAATCTTTCACGCAAACTTTTAATGAAACAAAGCGTTAGTTGGCCCATTTTTATGGAAACCGCTCGACGTAACTCTTCTGAATTGGAGAGAGCTGAAGAGCTCCATTGACCGACTTAAAAAAGCATCAGATTGAATGAATTCTCGCATAATAATTCCATCGATGGATTAGTTGTTCCAGTTATTTGAGAATCCACGATTTGATTGTTTGCTAAAAGAGAAATCTAGTAACAAACATTCTGATATTAACTATTATTGCATTACCTGAAACAATAAAATAAACGCGAAAGTATTTTAGTAATTGCTAAGATAAAACGAGGACCGTTTTCTAATTTTCGTACAAAAAAGCCATAGTTTTTTTAGCAAACGTAATAGTTTACCCCGTAACCGTGATGTTGGAAAGAGTCCGAAACGTCGGAATGAAATTTACAGAATAAACGCGACAAATAGACTTCAATAAATCATTATAATAAGAAAAAGCAAAAGGCAAACAAAAAACAATGGCAAAAACAAAAGTAACACTTATATAGTTCTAACACACTGTCAGCATAGGAACTATACGACGTTATCATCACCATCATCATCATCATCATCATCAGTCTGTGTTAGTCCACTGCTAGACATAGGTCTCCCCTAATGCACGCCTTCTCCACTAGAGGGTTTCAGGACCGTATCCCACCAAGCCGGAATACGGTCACTACATGACATAGTAACAGGAATAGAATCGGGAATTTCACAATTCAAATTTCGAATTCCAAATATCGAACGTTGATTTACATTCGGCCATTACCACAAACAACGGCTCCATTCAGAAACACAAAACAATGCCACCCAAAGAAACACGTTGACAATACCATCCCAGTCGATTAAAAGCACGGCGACATCCATCATCGCGAACATTTGTCACGGTGCACACGACGAATGGCGTGACACGACCTTTGACAAACGACGTGACGCAAACTTGCGAACGTGACAAATGACGCGACACGAGCTCGATGAGAGCGTGACAGCTCGCGTGTCAACAATGGGTCAATAATGGATTGTAAACAAGCAATTTCAAGAGAAGGTCGCGATGGTGTATTTGCGGTTCCATAAAGTATTGGACATTAACGGTAAGTTAATTTTAGTTTTCCCAGTAGGTACTGATCAAAGCCTTAGACTTATATATACGTCTTAGATGCCAGTAAATTCAGAAACCTCTAAAATAAAGAACATAACATCAACATATATGTTTAACTGCCTCCGTGGTCTATCGGTAATGGTAGTTGCTTTATAAACCGGAGGTCGTGGGTTCGCATTCCGCGGGGAAAACAACTTTGTGTAATCGTTGTTTCCTAGTTGGTTAGGGCAATTGGGCATATAAAAAGTCGGTCAACCCACCAACCCGCATTTGACTAGTGTGGTGGGATACGGTCCAAAAACCCCCTAATAGAAATGGCGTGCATGAGGGGAGACCTATGTTCAGCAGTGGACTAACACAGGCTGATGACGATGATGATGATCTCTGTTTCGAACTACTTTACATGTGATATCTTTAACTTGTAACACATGCAATGTGTATTTAGTTTAAATTATTATTTATTTACGTATTTCATTTAATTTCTAATAGCAACTTAAATAATAACCTAAAGTGTAGCCAAATTGGAGGAGGAATTAATCTATACAAAGTCCAATGTGAAATGTCAATGAACACGGCCGCAATATTAAATTTGCGCTTTAGCGTGATGTTAACCGATTAAAAGTTTTTGTTTCGTTTTATTGCCTACGTAGGCAGACGAGCAGTCGGGCCACCTGGTGGGAAGAAGTCACCGACGCCTATAGACATCGGCAATATTAGTGGTATCACCAACGCGCTGCCTACCGTGAGACATAGAGTGTTAAGTCTCGTTTACCCAATAAATACGCTGGCCACGGTGCCCTTCAAACCGGAACACAGTAGCGTTTTCACACTACTGCTTTGCGACAGAAATAGACACCGCGGTGGTACCAACACAGACGGTCCCCTGTAAAAAGAGGGCCTACCACCAATTATGTTTTATTCCAGTAGAGTTAAGACTTAACTAACGCTAACAACATGTCTCATTTATCTATATCCGGATCCCAAGTTACATGATTACCTATCACGCAAGTTCCGCGCCTTCAACTTACGTCAATACATAGAAACCGTTCGAATACAGCCCAAAGTGAATCATGATTAATCATCAACATCTCAATATCAATATAACAATAAATCTCACAAAAACAAAACCCAGCTTTATGGGATCGTTGAATCCTCCACAGCTTTCGCATAACGGTATATTTCTGGTACAGACGATGTCGTGACTCACTATTTTCGCTTTAGTCACGAAAACGTCGGACCATTCGCTTTTTCATTGTGCACTTTAGAGATCGAGGGGGATTCGAATCGATCCGAGGGAGAGGATTCATTCGTATCGTTCAATTGCAGTAACACAACTGCAAATGATTGTCTTGTGAATTCTATCGTTTAAAATTGCTTTACAATTATTTTAAAATCATACCAGACGTTTCAAATATGTAGCTGTTATTCTATACAATCCGTAAACTGTATTAATTACTAGCAACCCCCCAACCCCTCTTGTGGGAGGAATTTTGTAAAATCCGTTCTTAGCTGACCGCTACTCGGCAAAAGGAATGTTCCTACCAAATTTTAAGTCACTACGACTTATGGTTCCATATATATCGTGATGAGTCAATATATAGGTGAGAATCTGTTTTAAATATATAGATGTATAAGACTAAGTAATGGCACCAAACTGCCTCCGTAGTATAGTGGTATAGGCGTCTGCTTTAGAAACGGGAGGTCGTGGGTTCGAATCCTGCGGGACTCAACAAATTTTCATTGTTGTTTCCTAGTTGGTTAGGGCAATTTGGGCCGATCACCCAATTGTCTGAAAAGTAAGATGATCCATGCGTCGGATGGGCATGTAAAAAGTCGGTCCACCCACCAACCCGCATTAGACCAGCGTGGTGGGATACGGTCCAAAACCCCCTAATGGATAGGGGTGTATTAGGGGAGGCCTATGTCCAGCAGTGGACTATCAAAGGCTGATGATGATGATGATGATGAATGGCACCAAAACACATTAACAATCACTTTTATCACATCATCCCTCAGATTGGATCAAAGCAATGTTTGATCTTATATTGTAATGTTATAATCTAGTACACTACTGATTTGATGTAGAAATAGGCATTATGTTACTGCCCACCAACGCCAAGATGTTTTTATTGAAAGGTAACATAGATCTTGTCACAGTCATTGTTGTTCTAATAATAATTATCTCCATTGACAGGCATTTATATTACATTATATGCATCAGTCTTCCACATTATGCTTGATGTAAAATATTATGTATTACCTAATTCTATTGTGTAATTAATGTAATGAGATAAATAAAATATTACTATTATTTACTTACTCTTCTTTCAAAACTATGCAACGTCGCAATAATATTTCGTAGAACAAATAAAAAAAACCACTATCATTATTGCTCTTCTTTTATAAATATACCAAACACCCGTTCGTTGTTTGTATAAATACAAACAAAAGCTATTAATAAAAAATAAGTGTCGGTTTCAAAACATGTACATATTAAAATTCACCGGCCTCAATTACTTATTCTCCCCTTACTAATAAAATCACATACGTCACTTAAAAGGGGAAGGAGAAGGAGCAAGGGAGAGGTGGGGGATAGTATAATTGCGAATGCCCTGCGTGACTCATTCAAGGGAGCATAGTCGTTTTATAGCGAGCACACTTCCAAGCAAAAGGACGAATTAGGATTTACGGGCCCGTCGTCACATATTTCAGGGGGAGTGTGACAAACTAATGTCCTTTATATCATTCAGGTCGATCACTATTGAAGTGGTCGATTTCATTCAGGCCGGACTATAAGACATTGAAAATGTAGAATATTTAAAAGGAAACGTCTGAGTGTCACGAGCATGACGTCACAATTAGTCAAATTAAAGTAAAAAATTAAATAAAGAAAGAAATTAAAAAAACTATTTTTCTTTTAACAAGACAGTCATTGTAAATACTTTTAAGGGTGTTAGTAATAGATACTGTAACAATTAGCAAAGTCTCTATTTATGTATCTTTATTGTGTAAAAAGAAAATGTTAAATAAGCTAAAACAATTACTCTCACGGAAAAACAAAAAAAAAGTAAAATTAATGTTAAACGATACAACAATAGGGGTCGAAAAGCACATTTCAAGTCCTCGTAACGGATTAGAGTAGCAGAAGCAAGACAGAGACGCAAGTTTCTTGGGTGGGCTTTTGTCGAAAGACAAGCTGTCGTTTAAAAGCACACAAATGTAATGTAATTTCCTCCGAATCGATTGCGACTACGGCAGCCGATCCATATTAGTGATAAGCCAACTGCGCAGAAGATATCTAGACAAGTGTACTGGCAAACACAGGCTTTAGCACTTCCTAATCCTTTATACTCTCAACTCCTACCGGTGGTAGGTCCCTGTTTACAGGAGACCGTCTGGTGGGTACCACCGCGGTGCCTATTTCTGCCGCGAAGCAGTAGGTGAAAACACTGCTGTGTTCCGGTTTGAAGGGCACCGTAGCCAGCGTATTTACTGGGTCAAACGAGACTCAACATCCTATGTCTCACGGTAGGCAGCGCGTTGGCGATACCACTGGTATTGCTAAATGTCTATGGGCGTCGGTGATCACTTTCCATCAGGTGGCCGAATGCTCGTCTGCCTGAGTATACCATAAAAAAAAAAATTGATAAATAACGTATCATCTCTGCGTATGCTATAAAAAAAAAAAATAAAAGGACGGATAACCGACACACACGATATAAGACAAGGCGCAGGAACGACTTTTTACATGCCCATCGACGCATGGATCGGTTCACTTTACAGACAATCGAGTGATTAGTGTGTATTGCCCTAACCAACTGGGAAAGAAAAATGACGAATTGTTAAGTCCCCGCAGGATTTGAACGCACGGCCTCCTGTTTCTGAAGCGCAAGGCCATACCACTAGATTACGGAGGCAGTAAGCAAACACATATAGTTAAGTTAAAATAGTTTTACTCAATTTACGCCGTCATCTTTAATTATAAATATTGTAATTAGTCAAATATCAACAAAGAACATATTACTATTCGACGATTTTCTGTATATAGCCTAATTTACTTTGAAATTAAACAAAGTTCAGTGAAGACGATATATGATATAATGTATGTGTTTAACGATATTCATATGATAGATGCGGTAATCTGTCCGTAAAGATGTTTGTTATTCTATATTAAAAACATAATATTTATTCACTATCCCTTTATTAAACAAGTAAATAGTATCCTTTTCCGGAGCTAAGCTATTATTCCTAAGCTAGGCTAAAACATATTTTGTGTCACAATAAACAAACCAACTAAAACTTTCACGATTGCTTTAAAAAGTTCAAATCACAAAATTCAACCAAACACCATATAGATGGTACTTTCGATACATTCCATCGAGAGCAGGTGAAACGTCTCTCCACTCCAGAGCAGGTGAGCAAACCCAAACCTAATGTTGCGCTCCCAAAACCAATCTCTAATACCGTATAGGACCAGATGTTCGAGGCAGCTGTGCAAGCGATTAATGTTCGTGTACATATACAGCGCATTCTTATAAATATTCAGTGTATTCTTAACAAATTGCTAAGAACAAAACACGGTGAAAAATGTTGTTTACGAGTCGTAAACTGTCAGTTTGACTAATACACTAAATAACAGTTTTTATGCAGAGCGACTAGCATTCAAACTCTACAACCCAATGGTTAAACTGCATTATATAAATAAATAGAAGCCAAGTAATTTGAAGGCAGAGACATCCTGTAACGATTACCAAATACGGTCTTGACAATCGGTACTGACTCATTTTTATACCAATTTTGTCCTAATCAACCAGAAAACAACGAGAACACGAAGCTGTTTCACCGCGGGATTCGAACCCGCGGCCTCCAGTTTGTAAAGCGAGGACTATCATCGCCAGGCGACGGAGGTGGTAACCGACTACAGTGAACGAGGTGAATTATGTCATTTTCTGATTCGTTTTAATTTTGTCGTTAATTTGTTTTGCTAATTTGTTCCGATTGGTATAATCAACTAAACGAGATATTTGATCAATATTTTAGACATTTTGTAAACAAAGTCTATTATTTGTAAATTTTTAACATAATACTAGGTCTAACACGACTTTGCTATAACAGAATCCACTATACCTAAAATTAGAGTGTTTTTATGGCAGAATTGAGAAAGTAAAATCAATGTGAATTTCTACATGATAACGCTAATTAAAAGCTATACGCCCTTAGCTGCTTTATTTTAATATATTTTAGACTTAATTCGGTTCAGGATTTAATTCTAAACTTCTTGGTTTAATATTTCCCTGGACGCTTTTGTTTAGATATAGCACACACATTTCACAGTTTAATAGAATAAAATCGATTTATTAGGGCGTTTTAACAGTTATTAAAACACATCCGCAAATTACACTTACTTACACTAAAACCAACGCAATATTACTATCATCATCATCATCATCATCATCACCACCACCACCATCATCATTATCACCACCACCATCATCATCATCATCATCATCATCAGTCTGCGGACATAGGCCTCCCTAATACGCCCTTATCCATTAGAGGATTTTTGGACCGTATCCCACCACGCTGGTAAAATGCGGGTTGGTGGTGGACCGACTTTTACATGGCCATCCGACGCATCTTACTTTTCAGACAATTGGGTGATCGGTCCAAATTGCCCTAACCAAATAGGAAACAACAATGAAAATTTGTTGAGTCCCTGCAGGATTCGAACCCAGACAGGCAGGCAATTACTCAAAATTAACTTCACCTAATACTTTACTCCGTCTTAGCCCACCTCGTGACGTAACAAATGCGTTTTTAGACCGTATTTTCAGCGTTGAACCGCCAACCAATCCTTCAGTAACCAGGCTCCTTTGAAATGCGTCTTTCAGCGAGCATTTCTTTCATAGTTCAGGACGATTATGTATGAATGGCACGGGTTACATGTTAAATGCGTAGGAAGCGGAGGTTCCTTAATTGCTGACCCATATACGATGAAAAGACGTAGAGAAATGTGAGCGTTACATTTGCATACAAATCTTTTGCTGAATATTATTAATATATATATACGTATCAATAAGATTATAGCGAATAATTTTGAGATTGTTCAGTAAATTTTTTTTCACGCATACACTATTTCAAGTATTTTAATAAAACACAACAGTACGTCGTCAACATGATTAATCATTAACAGCCTGTGTCAGTCCACAGCTGGACATAGGCCTCCCCTAATGCACGCCACCGCTTCCGATCTTCAGCTATTCTCATCCAGCCCACACCGGCCACTTTGCGGATTTTAAAACAATGCAGTAACATATACTAATTATATATTTTAATGTTTGTATGGATCGATGGTTGTTACTCTTTTACTCAACGTTATAAACTACAATCAAATACTAATACCATTACTAAAGTTATACCATACCAATACTAAAGTTATAAACTACAAATTATAAACATATCATCATCATCATCATCATCATTATCAGCCCGTGTTAGTCCACTGCTGGCCATAGGGCCTTCCCTTATGCACGCTTTTCCAATCGGTCCAATGCCGTTTGGTGGATGGACCGACTTTTTACATGCCCATCCGACGCATGGATCATCTTACTTTTCAGACAATCGAGTGATCGGCCCAAATGGTCCTAACCAATCAGAAAACAATGACAACACAAAGTTGCCCCCCCCCCCCAAATCCCGCGGGTTTCGCGGCAGATTTGGAGAAAGGAAATAGGCTAATAATTATTGCGATAAAATCGGTTGAAAGGGTTAAAATATGGGAAGAAACTTTAAATACAAATCAATCATTGTCGACGTAAATGCCATAAAATTTTGTGTCAAATGATAGGCACATACAATACAAAATTCAATATATCTCAGAATTTCTCCTATATCACGCGGACGAAGTCCGGTGATATAGGAGAAATGCGTGGTAGGTCCCTGTTTACAGGAGACCGTCTGAGCGAGTACCACCACGGTGCCTATTTCTGCTGCGAAGCAGTAGTGGAAAACACTACTGTATTCCGGTTTGAAGGGCACCGTAGCCAGCGTATTTACTGGGTAAACGAGACTTAACATCCTATGTCTCACGGTAGGCAGCGCATTGGCGATACCACTGGTATTGCAATGCATATGGGCGTCTTGATCACTTCCCATCAGGTGGCCTGACTGCTCGTCTGTCGCGTATGCCATAAAAAAGTCTCGGTAACTACTATTTTATTATAAAAATAATAACGAAGCTAATGCCTTTCAATACGCATAAAAATTATGATCAAAAATTTACCATTTCAATTTCTGGTGAACCATTTCATATCAGTTAAACAACTAATAATATTTATTCACAAGTGAAACTAACAAGAAAACTATATTCTGCCAACTCGCTAAACTAGCAACAAAACCTACCAGCTTCAGAGAAAACTAGATTGGATCTTCGTACGGTCTGTTTAACATAACGTTGCATAATGGAAACGGTTGAATGACAACACAGTGTTAGACGAGCGGTGACTCAATGAGAGTGTAATACGAGCAATTACAATGGATATGTTTATTCATTTTGGTTAACAACATGATGTAAACCTACCCTAGGGTTCTAGTTGCATTGGATCGCTGTACGAACCATAGGTATAGGTTCGAATCTTGCCTGCTATATGCTTTAGACATAAAAGATATATTTACTTATTTATAGATGCCAATAAGTATGACTCTTTAATTGCTTAATAATTGTTTTCAGATTAATAACAAATTAGATTGACCGCGTTCCTATTACACATATGACATATATACGATAATCGGTTCTAATGCTGTGCGATTACCAATTTATAATTTAGTGAAGACCAAACTAAAGGTCGAAACAACTAATAGAGTAAAAACCTCTTTGCATTTATGTCAGTTTAAGTAGAAACACGTATGCCGCTGTGTCATACGAACATTTCATCATCATCATCAGCGTTTAATAGCCCACTGCTGGACATAGGCCGCCCCTAATACACCCCTATCCATTAGGAGGTTTTAGACCGTATCCTACCACGCTCGTCCAATGCGGGTTGGTAGGTGGACCTACTTTATAAATGCCCATCCGACGCATGGATCATCTTACTTTCCAGACAATTTGGGTGATCGGCCCAAACACTGCCCTAACCAACTAGAAAACAACAATGAAAAATTGTTGAGTCCCCGCCACGACCTCCGGTGTCTAAAGCACACGCCTATACCACTAGTATATATGCCTATACTATAAATAACTGCCTCCGTAGCCTAGTGGTATGGGCGTGTGCTTTAGAAACCGGAGGTCGTGGGTTCGAATCCTGCGGGGACTCAACAAATTTTCATTGTTGTTTCCTAGTTGGTTAGGGCAATTTGGTATTATGTATATATTTATGTATATATTTCATAAACGTCGCGATTCCTCAGGACCGACTAGATGACACAAACACGCGACGTTCCACGTGTACAACAGATTCCTGTCGACACACGGATGTCGCCGTTTAAGGTTTTAGGCGTCGAATACTTCAACCGTGTCGGAGCGAATTCCACATAGTTGACACGTCACACGTTATTTAATAAAACGTTACTCGAGCATAAAACAGCTATGTTTTTTTTTTTGTTTAAACGAAAAGCCAATCAGCGGAGCGTATTCACATAAGGTGACTATTATAAAACACAATACGTATCAAGTCTTTAGCTTTTTTTACGTATGCAAACGAGAAGTCAGGCCACCTGATGGGAAGTTATCACCGACGTCCATAGACATCGGAAATACTAGTGGTATTACCAACGCGCGGCCTACGACATAGGGTGTTAAGTCTCGTTTACCCAGCAAATACGCTGGCTACAATGCCCTTCGAACCGCAACACAGTTGTGTTTCCACATTGCTGCTTTGCGGCAGAAATATGCACCGCAATGGTACCAACCCAGACGGTCTCCTGAAAAAAGGGGACCTTTTTTTTACTTGCCGTTGCAAAAATCCAGCTTACGGATTCCCCGCCGCCAAAGTGAGGGGGCAGCGGGGATATGTGGGGCTCCCCGGACCAAGATGGACGGCCGGTGTACCCACTAAAAACCAACGGTTGTTCCTTTCTGTGTCGCTGTAGCGGGCCGCGGGCGCTGATGACAGTCTTCAGCGACCCCGGCGGACGTGGCCCTCGCCTCTTCTCTCCGGGTGTGTTGGGACACCCGGATCGTCGCTTAGGCGCCGTGCCGGAACAAACAGCACGGCGCTCCTCTTGAGCGCTTCTCTGGGCGGCGGGCCCTCTGCCGGCCACCCAGGGCCTCAGTGTCAGATAGCCGGGAAGGCTTGGCGCCCTGCTCACTCTTCGGCGCCCTGGCCTTCTTCTGTGGATAGCCAGGGCGCTGTTGCTCTCTGTCCTTGTCCTCGCGGACCATCTGGCCATCACGTCCTCAAAGCAGGACGGCCCCGACGTTTGCCTCTAACATCCGCCTCGCGAAGCGAAGTCCGGCGTTGCTCGACCCAGACTGGGCACTCTTCTAGCGCGTGTTGGGCCGTCCCTTCGGCACATACGCCACAGCGGTGGCACTCCTCAGTAGGCTCCCTACCGGCCACGCGTTGGTTTGTTGAGTCCTCGCAGGATTAGAACCTACGACCTCCAGCTTCTAAAGCACAAGGCCATACCATTAGGCAACGGAGGCGGTCATCAGAGTAGATAACTATTGCAATTACTAAAAACAATTGCTTCTACACTATAATATTGCTATATTATGCTTACACGTCTATTCTATATTATATCTACTGACCTTCTTTTAAACGTATCGCACAAAGATGTGGTCTTTCTATTGCATTTTAATAACACCGTACAATAGCTAAAGTAACTTATATTGCGAAACGATATAGTGGAGAATTCATTGAAGCTGCATCGAGGGCGATATTGCGTTTTTGTCAAACTATAAACAATGCTTTTAAAAATATATACAAAGACTGTACGTATACTTTGTATACTCTATACAGATGAATATGATTGGAGTGTCCGTTTGTAACATTAAAATAAGCGTTGTCAAAATTTGTGATATTTAATCGGTACATATAATAAAACAACATTTATATTTAAGTACAAGTCAAATATCTTTATTCAACATGGAAGCCCCTGGCCTGAGAAGAACCGGCGTAAGAAACTCAGCGGGAACCCATTTTCAATAAATCTTACAAAATTTATACATAACACATCATATTGAAACAGTTAGAAATTGCCTGAAGCGAACAGTTTCAATTTCAAGTAGTCATTACAGCAATAATATCCTTTAACAGACAACTTCTGTCTGTCTGTTTGTTTTGGCTAATCTCCGACGTGACTGAAGTAATTTAATCTACATATATAAAAGAGATTCCCACCTATATATTGGCTCATCACGATATCTCTGGAACCATAAGGTGTGGCGACTTGAAATTTGGTAGGAATATTCCCTTCGCCGAGTAGAGGTCAGCTAAGAACGGATTTTGAAATTCCACCCACAACAAGGGTTGTGGGGTTGCTAGTATATAAATATAAACGTGTTAGAATTTCATACTAAAAGGGTAGACCGACGTGGGTTACTTCCAGTTACGTCGGCTATATTTTAGTGAAAACATTTCTGTCAAAATCGACACATTTATATTTATATATTACCACGGACGAGATCGCCGGCAACAGCTAGTGTTCAAATATCTCGCTAAACCGTGCCAAGGGAACAGTTTCGCTTGTACATTAAATGGGGAACGTTCTATGGCATAACCGAGATGTGGTAAGTCATTAATGAGCTGGTAACATTTAGACGTGGAGAAGGGGACCTTGAGACGAAGAAACGAAAGTCCGACTTTAGCTGTGCACATGGGTACACCAAGGCACGGTCTTACACTACAGCTTAAACATAGACGTGACTATCCTTTAATAAAAAAGAACGCTTTAAGTTTTTAATGTTGAAGGGCACTTATTTTTTGAATGTATATTTATAAAGTCTAAAGATCTGTTTATTTCCATAACATTAACAATATTCCTGCCGATTTACGTCGACATAATTTTTTGGATACAGTACAAAGTATTTATAAGTAACAAATACAAAAAACACATGAAACATAATGCGTTGTACTTCGTGATCAAGGCCTAAAAGTCTTAGATTAATTGATAAATACCTTATCCTTTGAACCTGAATTAATAGACAAAAAGGACTAGGACATGCCAGTGTGTTATTTTTTGTTTTAAAAAACGCGTCATAACGCAAACCTAACGCTCAGCGATAAGCTATTCGGCACGTTCGACAAACAAACTGTGAGTCAATGTTACGCACCAGTTCATATCTATCATAAGCTTTTCTATGTATCATTACATCGCACGAACCTAACCAGAGGCAGCATGTTTAAAATATATACCAGGACTGAAATAACTATTGTCCAAAGAAGAAGACGCTCGGTTTAAAACACAACAACTTTACGAAAGTAGGATTCGAACCCACACCCTCGGGTGCAACGGTCGAGGTCACTAACTACTAAGCCAAACGGATCATCAAAAGTGAAATCTGTTTTGTAATTTTATAAAACAAACAAACTTAAATGCAAATTAGTCACCAAGACTTCAACCACTGAGTAACCTTTAAGAACGCTATATCCACGACGCCGTTACGTCATTATGGACTCTTACTAGACCCCATAACACAGTATAGATGTAGTAAGGAATTATTTTCCTTCGGGATAACTCGGATCTTAATCGGAATACAATGCCACCCGAACTGTCAATGAACGATCGTATTAAATGAGTGACATATTCATATACATTAATATGAAAACATTGTTTATATACATGTCAAAACGGATCATGTCATATACACATCTATATTATAAAACAAAGTCCCCGGCCGCGTCTGTATATCTTTCTGTTCGCGATAAACTCAAATACTACACCGCAGATCGTGACGTGGTTTTCACTAATCGATAGAATGATTTTTCCGGAAGATTAAGGTATACAATTTATAAAGTTTCTGTGTCATCATCATCATCATCAACCTGTGATAGTCCACTGCTGGACATAGGCCTCCCCTAATACACCCCTATCCATTAGGGGGTTGTTGCACCGTATCCCACCACGCTGGTCCAATGCGGGTTGGTGGGTTAGGTTCGGTTTCTGTGTACATTTCAGTAAAATAAATTAATATTTGTCAGAGACGTCGGAAATAAATAAAGCCATCTGGGAGCTTTCAACGAAAACGCTGCTTAAACTCTATGAGATGTAACAAAACAATGTATAGTGGAAATATTCCTCTTTTCTAGATGCATAAAAAGTCCGCGATAGCATATGTAGTGGCCGGTCCGACTTTGACAAGAATAGGGAGTAAAATAGGCTTTTTTTTAGGAACAAGTTTTCTTTTACATGTTACTACGCGGACGAAGTCGCGGGGAGCAGCTAGTTGTATAAAATAAAGATGTATAGTTACTGTAGCTATTTGAGGGAACATAAATTTCACCGATGGTAGGTCCCCTTTTTACATGGGACCGTCTAGTTACCACCGCGGTGCCTATTTCTGCCTCAAAGCAGTAGTTTGAAAACACTACTGTGTTCCGGTTTGAAGGGCACCGTACCCGGCGTATTTACTGGGTACACGAGACTTTACATCCTATGTCTCACGGTAGGCAGCGCGTTGGTGATACCAGTATTGCCAATGTCTATGGGCGTCGGTGACCACTATCCATGAGGTGGCACTGCTCGTCTGCCTGCGTTGGTAATAAAAAAAATTATAATAAAAACCAACTTATCCGAAAAATTACAAAGGAAAATCGTTTCTCACTAAATCTATAGACAGAAACGGATTATTATATATCCGGAAACATAAACAGTGTTGAACAAAGTCATACATTTAATCATAGTATAATTTCCCCTCTTCCTCAAACAGCCCTCAGTGAAACAAGCCGTCGTGAGCTACGATTCTGTTAGCTTAGGCATTATTTGCTCGGCTAAAACAATTCGAAACTGAAATTGAATATTATCAAAGCGTATATATCCGCGGATATATAAGCTTTGATAATCGTGGGGTAACAAACGCATTTATTTCAAGTGCAAATGACCACATCATCATCATCATCAGCCTGTGTTAGTCCACTGCTGGACAAAGGCCTCCCCTAATACACGACTTTGCCATCACGGGGTTTATAGATTATACCCCACCACACTGGACCACTGCGGGTTGGTAAGTGCACAAACTTTTTACATAGACCCATATCCATCCGACGCATCGATCATCTTACTTTCAGACATTTGGGTGATCGGCTCAAATTGCCCTATCCGACTAGGAAACGACAATGAAAATTTATTGATTCCCCGCAGGATTAGAACCCATGACCTCCGGTTTCTAAAGCACACGCCCATTCCACTAGGCTACGGAGGCAGTCTACAGAGTAGATAATTTATATGATGAATTACAAAACGTACTTACAGTTTCATTTCTGATCTGTACATCAAGGGTTTGCTGTTGAAGGTTCCTCAAATGAGAAATTTCAAGTAAAAGAAAATTATAAACCTTCTATGCATCCCACTAATATAATAAGATAAAGTTCGCGGTCACGTATGTTTGTTAAGCTTTAACGCAACAATTACTCGACTTATTTTGAGTAAACTATCATATATATAGGCGAAAACAATTAAATTTAAATATTATTTATTTAAAAGAGAGCAAACGGCAAGATGTCAAATAAAAATTGGAATATACGATAACAAAGTCTAATATCTAACTCAATCTCTCCCTAGGTAGTATGTATATAATATACTTTTTCTCCACCCCACCCTATCTTCGACATATAGCAAACTCAATAAAACACCAAAATGGTATGTCATAAAAACATGTTAGCTTCAGGCGATATTAGTGTTTATTAACCTTTATTTTTAACATAAATTCCATATCTTATACATCGGGTATTATAATTCATTTGTGTAACGGTACCAGGGCATCATAAAAAGCAGGGGGACGACAACTAACGCGCTCCCGTAAGCGCTCAATAAACAACAAAACCAGTTCCATACGAACACGACGACAGGTGGGGCATTAAGACCAAGTCATATCTTTCATCTTACACATTAAGAATAACTTGAGCTATATTTAACCACTCTTACTCTGACCAAAGCAGACAACAGATCCCAATTGCAGCGATAAACGCACCTCAATAACCATAAAAAAATGGCAACGCGTTAGAAGTAACTATACTTTACCCAAATAAGACCTGGTAATGATACTAACAAAACGCGACAAAATTTAAAGGCCTCCGATTGGTTCAAACGACAAAGTATCAATCATCAGACGATGTTTGACCAATACGATAACGCCTTTATTTAGACACTAGACTTAATTACAACGACTCCTTCAAACCATAACACAACAATGATTGTTTAATCCTTTTTTGATTTATTCCAGCGTAGATAGAAGATCATCAGACGATTGTCATACTTTCTTTCTACTTACTCTTACTTAACCATTAACCGAAACCGAACCTACGACCCTAATGTGGACAAAGGCGATGTTATCGCTATGAGCGATCACTTCCAAGCGGGTCGGCAGGGATAAAAAAGCGATTATAAGGGTGAAAAGCAAAAGTCTATAATAAAAAACAAGGGGAGAAGCATAACCCTCTTGTAGATACAATTCAAAAGCACATTATCATGTTATTTTAGTACTGTGTCGTTTAATAAAGACACTATTGAGTGTCTGATTATTAAAATATTAGGAGACAATTAGGTGTATAGATGTAGTTAGAAATTATATAAAACTTGGATCTTTATCAGGATACGATGGCACCCGAACCGTCAATAATTGATCGTATTAAATGAACGACATTTTCATGTCCATAATAATTGTCAAATTGAATAATGTTATTGTATAATATAGAGATGTATAGGTACTGAAGCTATTCGAGAGATCAGGATGAATACGAGCTTTTCTTAAAAATCACGAAGGAAAATCTTTTTTTCACTACATCTATAACCGTATTAACACGAGAATCTTTTGAATAAAACAGTAATACACGCAAATTACCGCCAATTGGTCCTCACCAAAACCAATTAGTTTAACGACACAGATACGCGAATATAAATGAATATTTCATTACGTTAAACGTAACAGAGAAGTTTTCACTCATATTAAACATCGTGTACGTAACCCTCAAAGATCCGTTACTACCTAAGCTTTCATTACTACTCAGTTATTAGCATGTCAGGATGAATTACTCCAGTAATGGAGAGCACACTATCTTCCCCAATTAAGCCTTTAGCGTTTAGGGCACAGGTAATGTACATTTGATTAAATTTACCATACAATTAATACACGTCACTGACTAAACTCGTTTATATGTTAAGACTGAAACTTAAAGATGTGGTATTTAAATTAAAAAATAGATAAAATCGGACAACAGATTTACTCAGACCTATTTCTCTGTTAAATAACGTATAAAGTAATCAAAAACTAGGAGGCGAGAGAAGAAGGGGAGGCCTATGTCCAGCAGTGGACTAACACAGGCTGATGATCACTTTGTTGAATTATATTTTTGAAGCTTAAAAACGATTTAACGAAAGACAATGTCTCAAGTCAACAGTGCCATACAAATGAGTAAAATCTTATCCAGCCTATTTCAATAAGCATCCTAGCGTATACGATATCTGATGTCAAACTGTTATGGTAGCAAACGTGAGTCCTTCTTATTTGTAAAACATAACACAGTGACTGACCTTACCGCGAGAAATCAAAGCAGCGTTCTTTTCAGCGCCATTAGACTTTCTTCCTCTTAGCTGTTTTTAGGGCTTATTTTTATCACTAGCTGTTCCACACGACCTCGCCGCATAGAAAATACCTATTTTACTCCCTATTATGTCAACTATCTTTTAAAGACAGTCCCGTCAAAATCGGACCAGTATTACATATGCTATCGCGGACCTTTTTATAGATCTAGAAAAATATCCACTATATATTGTTTTGTTTCATCTCACAGAGTTTAGGCAGCGTTTTCGTTGAAAGCTCTCAGACGGCTTAATTTATTTTCGACATCTCTGAAAAACATTATTATATTTAATTCAAATGTACACAGAAATTATACAAGTTATATGCCTAAACCTTCCGAAAGAAACATTCCATCGATTAGTGAAACACGATGACAATATATGCAGTAGTGTTTGAGTTTATTGCGAACAGACAGACATAACGACGCGGCCGGGGACTTTGTTTTATGATATGTACTAGCAACACCCCTACCCCCCTTGTGGGTGGAATTTCGTAAAATCCGTTCTCAGCTGACCTCTACTCGGCGAAAGGAATATTCCTATCAAATTTCAAGTCGCTACGCTTTATGGTTCCAGAGATATCGTGATGAGTCAATAAATAGTTCGGAATCTCTTTAATATGTATAGATAAATGGGCTTTTAATACATCCAAATTCGGCCGAATAAGAGTTTTTTCGCACACTGACTGGCATCCGACCCGACAACCCGAAGCGTACACTATAATCGATCGATGTATAACTTGTCAGTTAAAACTCAGAAGTGTGTCAACTCAATTCGCATAATAAACAAATCAATATTCGCTCACCTTGTTTATCTATACTGCGAAAACCTACGACGCTCCTCACCAAAATTAATCTAATTTTCAAAAAAACTTGTATTGGTAAAATTTTTCAACATCTTACTTCAATATGTGATATTCATTGATTGAACGAAGATTTTAAATTAGGGAACGGATACCATTGAAATGGTCAAATTGGAAAGATCAGTAAAATGAAAGCTAAATAAGATATGAAATTAATACTTTTCTTTTCGTATACACGTTATAAATAAAATAATTTCTTTACGGATTTTATGGCGTTCATTGTACACTAGCGACCCGCCCCTGCTTCGCACGGGAGCTATGCCGATATAAAATATATCTACAATATTAAGCGTGTGTTTACATATAAACCTTCCTCTTCAATCACTCTATCTATTAAAAATAAACCGCATCTAAATCCGTTGCTAGTGGTATGGACGTGTGTTAGGAACCGGAGGTCGTGGTTCGAATCCTGCGGGACACAACAAATTTTCATTGTTGTTTCCTAGTTGGTTAGGGCAATTTGGGCCGATCCACCCATTTGTCTGAAAAGTAAGATGATCCATGCGTCGGATGGGCATGTAAAAGTCGGTCCACCCACCAACCCGCATTGGACCAGCGTGGTAGGATACGGTCCAAACCCCCCAATGGAAAGGGGTGTATTAGGGGAGGCCTATGTCCAGCAGTGGACTATCAAAGGCTGATGATGCATGCATGCATGATGCAAATCCGTTGCGTAGTTTGAACGATTTGAGCACACATAGGGATATAGGGACAGAGAAAGTGACTTTGTTTTATACTATGTAGTGATGATTTATAATTCCCGACGTTGCGAACACTTTCTGCAGACTGAGATGGCATGCGTCTTGTTGCCAGTGCTGAAGTGCAATTATATTAAAATTTGTAGTCTATACTCCATGAAATTAATGTCAACACTGTAACGCATCGTTTCATTGATATATTACCATCAAAACGTCAACCGCTGAACGACAGACGACAAACAACAAAACACCATTTCTTTGCTATGAATAACGCCTTCTATATCTATCTCTTCTATGGTTACTTTAGCTACAAATTACAGAAGATTCTCTTAAATATTAGTTCAAGTATACAACAGAGCATACGCTTACAATTAGCATGCTATATATAAATAGAATGCCGCGCAAGTATGCTTGCGGCCCGTCGGGGAATCCACACTCGGAATTTTAGACATTCTTCACGACATCCTAAAGCGGACGCTTACATCAAATCTAGGCATTGTATATTGTTTATACTTTATGTATTCGAGTATACATTTAAACCAAAATAATAGGTAATGAAACTTGGTTTATACGTGAACTGCAAAACGAATTAACATACTCGCTGTGCTCGTGTATGCATGATATTAAGATTACTATATCTGCACACGAATCATAGAAAGAGTAAGGCAAAAGCATGACATAATTGTACTATCATCATCATTCATCAGCCTTTGATACTCCACTGCTGGACATAGGCCTCCCCTAATGCACCCCTAATCATCAGGGGGGCCGTATCCCACCACGCTGGTCCACCACGGGTTGGTGGGTGGACCGACTTTTTACATGCCCATCCGACGCATGGATCATCTTACTTTTCAGACAATTGGATGATCGGCCCCAATTGTCCTAACCGACTTGGAGACAACAACGAAATTTGTTGAGTCCCCGGAGGATTCGAACCCACGACCTCCGGTTTCTAACGCACACGCCCATACCACTAGGCTACAGAGGTAGTTTTTAAGAGATGTTCAGTTATAGTCAACGAGATTAATAAAACCAGTGTTTACACAGTATCACAGTCAGACGGCAAGCTACCGTCAACCGTGGGCGCACAAGAGAGGCACTTTCGTTACGTTGCATGTACATCACAACGGTGCCGAGTGGATAGGTCAAGTGTGCGGGCCAATCGATTGGTGCCAGCACATCGTTATACTTAACAAAACGACCGTATCACGGATAGATAACAGTAAATGGTTTTATATCAAATTGAAAAAACCGACAATAAACCTGTTTATAATACTAACACGATGTCACGTTATATTGTTATATAGCATCATAGCTTATGATTAAGCGAAACAAATAAGTCATAGACTAAATTACACAAGAGCTTATAAATAATTGTATAATAATAATAACTCATTCAAACAATCCAGCACTAATTAACAAACAGAACAATATAAAAGTACAGATTTAGGCCTATCAATCTTCTTATTATAAAGTAGTACAATGTAAAGATCATGCAATTAAATATTGCAATTAAAAAAACACGAATTTATAATAATTCATTCATTCATGCATTCATTAACAATCCCCTATCCGTCCACTGCTGGACATAGGCCTTTCTCAATGAACGCCAAGACGGCCGATCCCTAGCTACTCGCTGCCAACTTGAGCTGGCTACTTACACGGAGATCGGCATCCCACCCGATAATAATAAAAAATTAATTGTAATAATATATACTGCCTCCGTAGCCTAGTGTAGTATAGGCGTGTGCCTTAGAAACTGGAGGTCGTGGGTTCGAATCCTGCGGGGACTCAACAAATTTTCATTGTTGTTTCCTAGTTGGTTAGGGCAATTTGGGCCGATCACCCAATTGTCTGAAAAGTAAGATGATCCATGCCTCGGATGGGCATGTAAAAAAGTCGGTCCACCACCCACCAACCCGCATTGGACCAGCGTGGTGGGATACGGTCCAAAATCCCCTGATGGATGGAGGTGTATTAGGGGAGGCCTATGTCCAGCAGTGGAATATCAAAGGCTGATGATGATGATGATATAAAGTGAACATTGAAACCTATCCCAATATTTATCGATATAACCATGGACTTAACAATAATACGAGGAATCATTATTCGAAAGATTTCTTAAAAATATCGAAATACACCCGAATTGTACCATAAAAACTCAACGATCCAAGCGACAGAGCTTACCACAGAGCGTTACATCCCTCTCTAACAATTGCCTTGATTTTAAATTCGTTATTGTGTGATAACACATTGACATTAATGAGGTTCACTTGACTAGAGAGGGACAAAAGCCTATCCGGTTGATATCGCAGAAAAAAGATAAAATTTCTCAGTAATTAAGCCTTCTTCTTTCTCAGTAAATAAGCTACGATCAAACAAGAATTAACATGATTATATGTTAAAAACAGAACTACCGACCTGGATTTTAAAGTATGATTTTGCAAAGCAGACTCCGTAGCCACGAATTAAGCACCCAAATTTATATTAAAACAAAGCTAATTAATTTTGAGCTATCATCATTTACGTCAGCTTCAGTTACACTCGAGGGCTTTGCATTTGCTCGTGCACAGGACGAACTAAAAGCTATAAAGGCACACACAAACACGACCCAATAATAAAAACGTACAAATGAACCCGCTCCAGTGAACGCCCAACCTTAATGTCGGTAACACGAAACCGAGGGACATTATAACGAGCAATTAAACGACGCGGGACGTTTCCGAGGTGAAAAATTAACGGGCCGGTCACACACCGGGGCGGCGTTTCCTCATTAAGTGACACCAAATTAAACGCACTCGTTAATAGTGTTAAAACGGCTAAAATGTTCGCATTTGGATCTGTGCATTGCGCGCAATTTGTGTCGAACGAATAAACATATTCAGACTCCAGTGTTTAGAAATATTTCTAACAAAACAATACAGTTTTCCACGTTTTGTATTTGTGACGTATACCGCTCTTAACCTCATTTCGATGAATACAGACGCTGAAAAGGTACCGAAAAATGGAGGATATATTTAAGTACGACACGCGATAAACTCCTTAAAATAATTCTAACTCGAACGTAGATTATCGTCAAAGTTATAAAATAAAGCATTAACAATATAAATAAGATTCAATAATTTTTATCATGTCGTGCAGTCGGGCGATCTGACGGAAAGTGGTCACCGACGCACAGGGACGTAGGCAATACCAGTGGTATCACCAACGCGCTACCTACCGTGAGGCATAGGATGTTACGTCTCGTTTACCCAGTAAATACGCTGGCTACGGCGCCCTACAAACTGGAGCACATTAGTTTTTCACACTACTGCCTTGCGACACGTACCGCGGTGGTACCGCCTCAGACGGTCCTCTGTAAAAAGGGGACCTAAAACATGTTAGCCCTGTGAGCAGGCACACTGGAAACGGACGTAAACTTTAGGGCTTTAAATATGGAAAACAAACTCGATACAACCCGTGAATTACTTTCGATAAAACAATAACACAATTATTTAAGATATAACGGACGATTCGTGGCGTGGCAATTATTGTAACGCTTCCGATAAACATTTTGCGTAAACGAAGGCGCGTTTTCCGCCAAAACTGTTTGCCATTACGATCATCGATTATGAGTAATTGGTTGTTCACATTATAAGCTTTATATTACTTAAATAAAATTATGTGATTAAGGCACCGCCTCCGTGGTCTAGGTATTTGCCCTTGCTTTATAAACCGTGGGTCCGAATCTCGCGGGGAGAACAACTTTCGTGTTATCGTTGTTTTCCGGTTGTGTAGGTACAACTTGGGCCGATCACTCAGTAGTCTGAAAAGTAAGATGATCCATGCGTCGGATGGGCATGTAAAAAGTGGGTCCACGCACCAACCCGCATTGGACCAGCGTGGTGGGATACGGTTGATAAACCCCCTAATAGAGAAGGCGTGAATTAGGGGAGGGCTGTATCCAGCAGTGGACTAACACAGCTTGATGAACGACGATGATGGTGACTAGAGCACATTTACGACTGAACCAAATAATAGATGGAATTTATGTATGCAAAACAAGCACTAAACGTGACAGTTAAGATCACATCCTCATTGGTGCATCACGGCAGTGTACAATCCTCACGCGATGTTTAACCAATTAGAGGGCGCGGTATTTTGAGGCTAATTAATAATACTTTAGACTTTTGTAAATGCACATTCATGACATCCAAAAGCAGCACAGGCTGACTGCTGGCCATCTTGAGACATGACATTCAAAAATACCACAGTTTTTATTTAAAACATAAATAAAATGAGTCACCAATAGTAATCGAAGCCTCGGCCTTGTCTTGTTACATGTCAATATTATAAGTCAACTAGTCACTTATTGATTGTCATTTCGGTGGCAAATCATCAATTGTTATTGATGACACAAGACACATGACTTGTTACAAGAGGCTACAATGTAGAATCTTACTTAGCTATTTATACACTAACATATCCTTCAAACTAGAGCAAAGCCGTGTTTGCACACTAGACAGTTACACATAAACAGGAAACCTACCAAAGCCCAATAAAACATCATTAAAAATTCAACCGACAACCACCACATAAAATAAAACACCACTGTGACATAAACAACCTTCTAAAACCCACATAGAAAAACCAAACCCACATTAAGACTATTAGTGAATCAACAAAACAGTGAATTCGTCCACGGGCCACATGTAACGCCAAACAAAACATTTAGGTCAAACTGTTGGCTCGTAAATGTGACATCAAATTAATTGAGACCGTACGCGGAATGGACAATTAATTGCTTTTGTTAGCTAGTTGATCGTGTCATTTGTCCAAATTAGTAGTTGCAGGTGAGTTTAGCAACACATACTACAAATTATCACACCTTAACCGAGCTAAATAATAGCACATTACTTATTACAGTTATAATAGCCATCCACAATGTATAACTTGGTGATTAAAGTATATGTCATAATCTGATAGCGAGCTGACTTGCCAACTTATTGCTATGCAAGTTACAGGTAGTGAACAGAGACATTATATTACTACTTAAGTTTATTACTTCAGTCAAAAATGATAACATAAAATACCTTAAACAGAAACAACCATGAAAAGAAATTCAATACTTAATTAAGATCTTAAATTAGTGCATGCAATGATTTATCATACCCTGTTAGTGCTAAAACTTAGTGCTTCAATTTAGCTTCTAAGCATTATCTGCTGGTATTTAGTGCCTATATGATAACTTACTTTGGCACCATTACTGCCGGTCAAAAGACTTTGATTAAACATAACTAATTTTTAAGAAATAATTAAGTAAAAATTTAGATAATGTAATTAAATATTTAAAAATAACACTATAAAAAACTTGATAACATGAAAATAGGATGATTTATTTTTTTTACATTTTATTTCATAAATCTATTATAAAATGATTATAAACAAACAATACATTTGAAAAAATACATACGACTTTTACAACACATAACAAGATATAATCAATGATAGAGTTTTAATTTACTTTTTAAAAAAATTGAGCTTTATTTCAAAAAATAAATTTGTTATAATCTAAATAATATCATAACAGAAGATTTTAAGTATTTAAAAACGATAAAACATAATGAATGAATAATTATTATTATTATTAAAAAAGCAAAATCAATGCTCTCTTATTACCAATATTTAGCAAGATTGTTTCAATAGTCTTACTATTTACATGGAGACTTAATCAAACAAATCATGCATATTCCATAGAAATATGATGACAAATTAATTCACATTTTCCAGGCAATAATGAATGACTCATTCAAAACAAACAAGGCACCATGAAATATCCAGGAATTGCAGACTGTTATCACAAACTGCAAATATGCAAGATAACAGACCCTACAAAATTCTAATAATAACACGATTTGCGATAGGAACTTTTCTAGAATAACGAAGACGAACGCGGGCTTCATTCATTTGTTTAAAAGGGGTGGTTGACAATTGCCAGAGTACCCACAGTTTAGGCATCCGAACACCCCATTTCGCAGTAAAATTACGCGGTGCAATATTAACTACAAAGTCAAGGCCGGCCAATGGATTTCTAAATATAAACGCGTATGTATACTCGATGTGTGGGGTCCCCCACGATGGAAAGAAAATCGATATCCTTTGGCAGCCAAGTCTGCACCACCCGAAATCATTACACGAATGCACGCACTTAATTTACAATCGCACGCCTCGTTTCATTCATGAGATTGGTGTAATTAGAAAAATTAGCTGATCGATTAGCCGTGACATTGTCGTGTTTACATTCAACGTCACCGAAAAAACGGCAAACGGACGTACACAATGGACGAGTGGAAGCGATAAATATTCCGTGCACAAATATAGAATTGTGCGAGCGATACGTTTTCATTTATTTGTACAGTTACGTCCGTAAAAGCTCGAAGGTTTGACTGAAGTCTATAACAGTACTTACCTCATTTTGGTGCACGATATCCTTTGTCAAGATCAATCCTCATGCACTATTATTGCACGGCACGCAACAATTGTTCACTTATAAACTGCATATTTTCACAGACACCGACGTGCATCGCACTTATTATCGACTCACGGGAACGTCTGGCATCGGGGTGGCCATTTTCGTGTCAAAAAGCGCTTTTGGGTTCACGTCCCGTTTTCACCCCGGCGGCGGAGAGCGAGAGGACGCTAGCACTGCGCCTAAGCCGGAGAGGGAATTAAAAAAATTAGCTCACTGCACAGTCAAGATCCTCAATGGGCATGCCATAAATGTCGATTGGAAACTATGACCGCGAGCTTTTCACAACGACAGCTGTGCAGCGAAGCTGTTTTGTGTACGGTGGATCTGCGATACGATCGAATGCATCCCCCACTGGTCGAGCTAATATTACGGTACAACGTGCGTGATTCGGTGCGAGTCCGGAAATTTAATTTACATTTTCGTCCCTATTTGGCTGCACTACCAAACTCGGTCGTATAATAACTCTACGCTCGTCGCCGACCAATCACCTCTCACGGTACTATTGTCTTATCCTTTAGTTCAAACCTGTAGTGCCATCTACCGCACAATGGTTTAACCTATTCATGTAATGTTTTTGTGTCATTTTGCCAGTACTTTTATTCAACGTGGCAACATTTTTTAATTATATCTCCTTATAACGTTAATTTTTGAAAACAATATCTTTTAAAAATAATCTTTTCAATTTTAAATGTCACTAAGTAAAGACAATGTAAGGTAAATGAACAAAAAGCAATATAATACACCATCTGCATCATTGCAACAATCCAAAGCTATGCGTCAGTCAACCTGACAGACAATCGAGAAGCTTTCCGAAAAGAGTTCAGCCTGTTTTTCATTTTGATAAACAGTTCCATTTTCGAAAACGCCAAAAGGATGGTTGGCGCGATGCCTGTTAATTTAATGCCAAAATTTTGTAACGGCACCATGGAGAGTTGTAACGGAGTAGAGGACGAGGTACAAGTTTCGATCGGTAGCAGAGTGAAGAGTGGTGATGATTTTGGAACGGTGAAATACATTGGCGAGGTGCAGGGCCATAAGGGAATCTGGTATGGAGTGGAGTGGGACGACGCTTCGAGGGGCAAGCACGATGGATTCGTCGATAATGTGCAATACTTTAAAACGACCAAGCCTGGTTCAGCGTCTTTTGTGCGGCCGAACAAAATATCTCCGAGCAGAACATGCTCCGATGCCATTCGCATGTACTACGGAGATCGTGAGGTAACGTTCTTAATACTTTCATATGGTCTAACTTGGTCAAAACAAGGTCTCCACCCACACAGAGCAACAATGGTTTTATACTATATGAATAATTGAATTTGTCTGTTTTCGGTTTAAATTATGACCTTCATTATGTTTGTAAACATGGAATTGAAGTAACTTGTTTTATCTGCATTTGACATTGCACTTAATAATATTGTGATTGATTTTATCACTTGCAATGGCTACCCAAATGTTATTGATTTGTAATATTCTAGGACTTACTGATTGGGGACTGAGAAAATTCTATACTCTTAAACAGTTATATATTGTTTTCTGTGAAAATGTAGCAAATGATAGGTATTGGTATTTGTCATATTTTAAAAGTAAACATTTTTGAATCATTCAAATGCAATACAAAAAAAGTAATCAATTCTTGTAGTGTTTATACAACACTTCTTTAATTTTAATACTTTCTGAGAGTATTTCTTCGAAATTGTAAGGAATAAAGTGGTTTTTAAATAAGGTAAAATCCTCTACCATCAATGCTATTTTAAAGACAATATGTTTAACCAACAAAAGTGCTTAATTTTTCAGCAGAAATTAAGTTTCACATTAAACTTTGTCTCCTTTGAATTTTTAATGTAAATAAAAAAATCGCAATTACAGTTAACAAGTTGTTGTAACGCTTCTTCTTCACACGAGTGCTTACTGATATCTCTAAATTCAATGGAAAATAATATTATGCATGAATTATACATATAAACCTTCCTCTTCAATCACTTTATATGTTAAAAACACAACAGCATCAAAATCCATTGCATAGTTGTAAAGATTTAAGCATACATATGGATCTAGGGATAAAGAAAGCGACTTTGTTTTATACATACATACATCATCAGTCTGTGATAGTCCACTGCTGGACATAGGCCTCCCCTAATACACTGCTATCCGTTAGGGGGTTTGGACCATACCCCACTTTGTTTTATACTATGTAGTAATAAAAGTATTACACATGCTTACTGATTTTCAATGACTGCAACCAGTTTTAAAATGGGACATCTCTGACAATCAACTCGGCAACCAATTTTTTTTGTCACCTTTAGTAATAAATTTTTAATTTACTTTGCTGGGAGTCACTGATTAAAACAGTTTTGTATAGATAGATGAATAACTAAAAAAAATTAGGCTAATTTAGTAATAATAAAGACATATTTTATTTACAGGTAATTTTAATAACTCATTTATACTTAAGGCAATTTCAGAATTTTGTTGAAACCATATTCACATCTGTAAAACCTTTACACAAAAATATTGTATTTAATTACTTTTGGCAGTATGTTACTTATTTACAACTTCAAATTAATGTATGCATCATCATCAGCCTGTGGCGTCCACTGCTGGTCACAGGCTTTCCCCATACACAACCTCTTCATTAGGGATCTTTAGATCGGATCCCACCATGCTTGGTACAATGTGGGTTGGTGGTGGACAGACTTTACATGTCCATCCGACTCATGGATCATCTACTATTCAGACAATCAGGTGATTGGCCCAAATTATTGTAACACAATAGAAAACAATGATAGACAAAGTTGTTTCCACGGCATACTTCAAACCCACAACCTCCAATTTATAAAGCAAGGCCAATACCGCTGGGCCATGGAAGCAAATTTTATTTACATACACTACAAGGTGTAAGAACAAAAGGTGAAATATTCTTTCTGTTAACATTGAACAATACATTGTTGTTTTTACTTCAGGATGAAACAATAGCCGCACACAGACGGACAGTCATAAATGAATGGAAAAGGGAGATGGGAGCACCTTTTATTGAAATGGTTGGGTTTGAGAAGATTCATCAGAAGCAGTAAGCAATTTAATAATATAACTCTTGAATTATATTTTGACTAGCGTTTTGTATACCTGCATAATTATATCAAATAATAATACTAATCACAGTGATTCTAATAAAGCTTAAAATTGTAGTAAACAAAAGGAGATGTAGAAAGATCCATTTAATGGAATGGTTGCCTTTCCTGCTTATCTTGATTTTTTATGCCATTTATGTTTATTATTATGCTGTAGGTGTCTTATCTCTTTAGTTTTATCTGTTTGAAAGTCTTTTTACCAAGCAATTGTCATGTGACCTACTCAATTCTAAGAAAAGAAATTTGAAGAATGAAATAAATTTTATACTCATTATTTTGTAGTTTTCAGACATTTATATGATATAATAAATGTGACTGCCTCCAGTAACCTAGTGGTATGGGCGTTGCTTTAGAAATCGGAGGTCGTGGGTTCGAATCCTCGGGACGCAACAAATTTTCATTGTTGTTTCCTAGTTGGTTAGGGCAATTTGGGCCGATCACCCAATTGTCTGAAAAGTAAGATGATCCATGCGTCGGATGGGCATGTAAAAGTCGGTCCACCCACCAACCCGCATTGGACCAGCGTGGTGGGATACGGTCCAAACCCCTAATGGATAGGGTGTATTAGGGAGAGCCTATGTCCAGCAGTGGACTAAAACAGGCTGATGATGTAATAAATGTGACATTATAATTATCAAGATTCACCTACGTAGTTACACAAACTGAAAAAGCTACCGATCTCAAAACAGCTTTAACCACATATAATGCATATGCCTACTCCTGGTTAAACTATGGTATCATATTGTGGGAAACAGTGTACATGTAGAAAAACTTTATTTTACAAAAGAAATGTATAAGAATATTAGCTAACCTCTATGACCAGAGGAGAGCTGTGAACCATTCTTTAGCCTTTACAATATATTAACTCTGACAGGACTCTTACGGTACTTGAATTATGTAAGTTTGTACGAAAAACCCACTTTTGTTCCGTTTGTCAACAAGCAAAGGCCTTATGAACGTAACTTTCGCTAAAATAGATTAGCTTTACCAATTTCTTAACTAGCGATATTTCGATCAGGGCCCTTACCCAAGTCTGTCAAAATTTACAATAAAATACCAAATTATATTAAAGAAATGGAATATGATAATAAATTCAAATTGAGCTGCACAAGCTGTTGTTAGAAAAATGCTACTACAACATAAATAAATATTTAAATGATAAATTGTAAACTTTAATTTAATAGTTAATAAAAATGATAGTTTTAATATATAGATAACTTGATGTGAAAAATGTATGTATATTTATAATATATGTTAGTTAGTAGTGAATAATTTAATAGAAAATCATAAATTGTAGCTAATTTTATTATGATTACGGTTATACAAGAGTATGTTTATTGTTTTATTATGTTTAATTTTATTTATTTATTAAATAATTAAAATATAAAATGATTACTAAATAATATAAAATTTATTGAGTACTTAAGGATAAATTAGGTATTTATATAAGTATATCAAGTTGTATATTAAATTAAAATAGGTTTAACTTTTGCTCTCCCAAACCGGGTCCAATATGTGCAATTAAATATGTTAAAGTATATTGTATCTATTGTGGATTGGCAAATAAATAAATAAATAGTGTCTTAAGGTATATCATTTGAGAAATCTCTGAAGTCTGTGCTCGTAGAAACTGTTATATGTTTGAGTATATTTTTATACACTACTTATTCTTCATGGCTATTCTTACTATATGCCTTTAGGGTACCATAAACTATGTTGTTATGAAAACATAGCATAGTGATTTTAATTTGGAATTCTGTATTGACTGTGCAATATCTCTTTCTTTACAGGAAGTTTGACCGCCTTCTCGAAGTGTGCGTCCATGATCAGAATGTTGCGAAAGCTGGTGACGTCGCCTCCCTATGCCCTAATGTTAGAAGTCTAGATGTGTCCAGCAACCTATTCTCCAACTGGCGCGAGGTTATACAGCTGTCTGCTCAGCTGCCGGACTTGAGGGAGTTGGATGTTAGGTAAGTGCCATTGTATGTATGGTGTTGTTATCGCTTTATTGTCGCTCAGGGATAGACACCTTACTAATAATACGGCAAAAAAAGTACTAGATTTTTTGCCATCGGATAGAACATTTACATTGATTCCATGTCTCATTTGGCTCTGCTTTATTGATTACTAAATAATGTACTAAAACTAAGAACACATTTGCCTAACTGATCTGAGAACTTCAATTGACTGGGATATTACATTATGACAATTAAAAATTTACTTGCTCGCCTAAATAGCCTAGTAGTATAGCTACGGGCTGGAGCTTACGATTATTGTAGGTTCGAATCCTGCGGGGACTCAACAAATTTTCATTCTTGTTTCCTAGTTGGTTTGGGAAATTTGGCCGATCACCCAATTGTCTGAAAAGTAAGATGATCCATGCGTCGGATGGGCATGTAAAAAGTTGGTCCACCTACCAACCCGCATTGGACCAGCGTGGTGGGATAAGTTCCAAAACCCCCTGATGTGAGAGTCCACTGCTGGACATAGGTCACCTATTGACTAATACAGGCTGATGATTATGATGATGATGATAATGAAAAATTTGTGTTCAGGAACCTGCTTTATGAATAAGTGTTTACGTTATTCATTATCTAAATATATTCTTTAAATTTAAGCAAGAACAGAATGGCAATAGACATGCCCGAGGAAACCCTATCCCAACTCTCAATCAACTTTGCCAGTCTCGAGAAACTGAACATATCAGTCTGCGATTATGAATGGTCAGATTTGCTTTCTCTGTCGCATCTCTGGCCAAAAATAAGAGAGCTCGTTGCCGCCTACAACAGAATAAAGAGACTATCCCACCGGAGTGACTTTGAGAACATTGGAAGTGCTTAGATTGGACGGCAACCCTATTAACTCTTGGGACGAGGTGATGAGACTTGGCGCATTGAGGAATCTGGCAACGCTCAGCTTGAACGACTGCGAGATAGGCCAGATCAGGTTCAATGACAACCCTGGGAATGAGAAGGTGGATTTGTTTAATAAGCTGGAGGTCCTGTTTCTGAATCGGAACAAGATTAATGATGTGAGTATAGACATATTGCTGATTTTGGTGTTATTTAACAATTAACTGTATACATTCATTAGAAATCAATATTATTTACTAGTGAATACTATGAATATTTGCGAATTTATGAGTATGTGTTGTTTCTCTGGTATTAAACTTTGATAATGGGGGTGTTAGGTCCCATTTTATAGTAAGCTGTCTGGAGCGGTACCACCGCGGTGCCTATTTCTGCCGCAAGGCGGTATTGTGTAAAACACTACTGTGTTCCGGTTTGAAGGGTACCGTAACCAGCGTATTTACTAGATAAACGAGACGTACCTTCCTATGTCTCAAGGTAGGCAGCGCATAGGCGATACCCTTGGTATTATCGATTGGTGACCACTTTCCATCAGGTGGCCCGACTGCTCGTTGACCTTCGATGGTGAAAGAAAGTAATAACATGTTATGATATAAGTTCAGGCTAATCACAAATAATAAACTGGTTATTGATCTGGTCTGTAACAATTTTTTTTTATTTTTTGTTACTTGTTTGTTGAAAGAAATCATATAGATTGATAGCATTTATGTTTATTTATAATCTTGAGAAAATAGTTTTTAAATTTTTAACTGTTTATGTCTATTTAATAAATTAGGTATATATCTATATAAACAACGTCCTCGTATCAATGTCCTAACACTAATGGCGCCGGAAGCGAACGCGTTCCTATTGTTAGACCGCGGCCATTTTGAATCCCCAAGCGATGTTCAACCAATGAGAGGCCGACCTTTTGGCGCCAACGAGTTTGACATTAGACTTTGTTTATGTAAAAGAAAAAAGTTTTTGTCTTTTAATTAAATCAAGAAAGTTGTCGAGGAACGTTAGTGTGTGAAAGCTAATTAATGATAACACACCCTGATAATGAATTGTTCGCTCCAGGCTATTTGAATCTGAGAAAAATATATAGTATTGTCTTTTTTATTTTGTAAAGAATTTATTGAAAACGGAGTAGAAAATAGTCCCGCTGAGTGACTTAGGCCGGTTCTTCTCAGGCTTTCCGAACCGGTGGTAGATTAATTGACGATCAATAATAAAGTGCAATGCTTTCATATTGAATGAAGATATTCAACTTTGCTAATCCGTATTCATATTTGATACACAGTGGAGATCGGTCAGCGAGTTGGACAAACTGAGAAGTCTCAGAAAGTTGTACTTCTTGAAGAACCCGATACAAAACACGGAAGACTACGATACGACGTCACAGTTGATCATTGCGAAAATAGGCTCACTACAGGTAATGTCTAAAAACTTAAATGTAATATTTACGTAGAAAAATTCAACGAAAATCTGCGCCAAGAGACAATAAGTATGTTTTATCACATACTAGCAGTTTCGCGCGACTTGGTCCGCGTGGTATTATGAAAAATAAATTGGTGAAAAAAGAAGGCTTAGATCAGCTATTTTTCAGTAAATATCCCGCCAGAGATTGGCCAGAGCAATCAGACAAATAGACAGACAAAAATTTAAAAAACATTTCTTTTATTATTATGTACTGTTTTCGTTTGTAATATGTATCGATGATATATCGCAAATTAAGCATTTAAAAACGGTTATTTTGATGTTACAAAGCGACATGTTGATGTTATTTATGTTTATAATATAAGAGTAATTTATTAACAATCCATATTATTTTTGGTATGTTACGGAAACATGATGATTATCGTAAGTCTTTACCATACGCATGCAAGCCGTTTCGAGAGTCCGACACCCTGAAGTTAGCTAAAATCAACTGACAAATGCATTCACGATATCCACTTTAAACCAAACGTAGAAAAAGGAGGAAGATAAAATTTTTAGATTTTTATCTAATGAAGTGTAATCTCTAAGGCCATAAGTACGCACACACACACACACACATACACACACACAGATAGACAGACAAATATATATATATCTATATTGTTGATCCAAAAGACAGCACACAGGCAATTTATAAAGAATCTTATTCTTGTTAAATTCTGCTAATTAAATAAATAAAAACCCAAAACTCCTTTTAAAAATATTAATAACAATTTTTAATAAACATTTCAGGAACTGAACGGCTCAATAATAACACGCGAACTGAGAAGGGGGGCAGAATACGATTATTTAAAACGCTACGGGGCAGAATGGAAAAAGGCTCAGACTGATCCGGTACTAAAGGCAGCCTTCGATTTGGAGCATTGCCGCTTCCAGGAACTTGTTAACAGTCAGTATATCACTACATAGTATAAAACAAAGTCGCTTTTTTATCCCTATATCCCTATGTATGCTTAAATCTTTAAAACTATGCAAAGGATATCGATGTGGTTGTTTTAATAGGCAGAGTGATTGAAGAGGAAGGTTTATATGCTTCATCATCAGCCTATGATAGTCCACCACTGGACATGGCCTCCCTTAATGCATCCCTATCAATTAGGGGGTTCCGATTGTGGAAATTCTTTCACCATGAGAAAGCACACACCCTGGAGTAAAACAATCTTCTTTTTAACCAAAGAAAATCTATTAAAAAAATCAGGAAATAATCCTGATATAGCCGGGCCTAATACTACTATTTAATAAAGAAACGTGAGACGTTCATCATCAGCCTATAATAGTCCACTGCTGGACTTAGGCCTCCCCTAATACACCCCTATCCTTTAGGGGGTTTTGGACTGTATTCCACCACATTGGTCCAATGCGGGTTGTGTGTGACGACTTTTTACATGCCCATCCGACGCATGGATCATCTTACTTTTGACAACTGCGGGATCGGCCCAATTGCCCTAACAAAGAAAATTTGTTGAGTCCCCGCAGGATTGGAACCCACGACCTCCGGTTTCTAAAGCACACGCCCATACCACTAGGCTACGGAGGCGTTAACAACACTGCTGTGTTCCGGTTTGTAGTACTTGTTGCTACCAGTATTGCTGGAGCTAGACGTTAATATCTTGTATTCTAAGGCGTCACGTATATTTCAAGTGTATTTGATTTTTATGTTGCGTATTTCAGAGGCGCACTGCTTGTGTAGTAGGTTCTCTCAATAGAAATATTTTTGTAATTCACACCAAATAATGTTCTAGCTTGTTATATAGATGACATAACATAGCTATTTATTCTCTTTAAAATTTACTGTCAGTCCACCGAATAAGTCTCATAAGACGAATGTATAGATCTAACCTATTAGAAATTTACAAAGAATTTTGTTGTTATAAAAATATCCGTCTCCTTCGTGAACACTTGATTCACCACACCAGTAATTTTGACTGGTTTTACTAGAAAAAATAAGCTGGTATATCTAGTGTTAAAATATCGTTGTACAGCTGTGTGTGAAATATTTTTACGTGTATAAAATTTATGTCGCGTTTCTTTATTGCAGAATACGGACTACCCGATGACAGTCTTCTAGTGAAACAGCAGAAAAAAATGACCCTAACATCGCAGCTTTTGGAAGTGATACTGCGCGACGAAAACGGAAAAGTTCTCAAAAAGAAATTTCCATCGACAATGGCCGTGCAGAAATTGGTCACTCTAGTTCAGAGATTGTTCCCTAAAAATGGCGTCCCAACCCTCATTTATGTCGACTGATCAGATGCACGGCGCCGAATTCCATTTGGACAATGTTATGAAGGATCTAGCTTACTATTCAATCAAAAATGGCGATACGATACTCGTCAAATACAGATAATATGCTTATATATAAAGCCATAAAAAGTTTTCTTATATAGCAACACTGAATTACACTTTCGGATATAAAACGTTAAATTATTTACTAAAAACATGCTTTGTAAATATCTATTAAAGAAAGAAAATGTTACATTTTATTTATTGCGGTTTATTTTTATTTTTCTTCTTTTTTTGGAAATAAACCTATATGTATTTTTCTTCTGTGTCTTATTTAACCTTTATAATTGAATGTTCTGAATATTATCGCACATCTGTGACCTTTCTGTTGTGTAAATTTGATATCGTGATCTAATAACACATGTAGCCTTGGGTCTAACCTTCACAAATTGAAATAATATCGAAAAGGTAACCATAGAAAATCGATGCAAACAAAGAACGTATACATAATTACTAATAAATATTATGTCATTGCGTCATAATTTCTATTGTTAAGAAATCGTGCAAAATTTTGTTTTTTAAAATTAATTATCTCACGGCCAAAATTTCTTATCACAAAATATAAAAAAACAATATATTTATTTCGTCCAAGGAGGTGAAATCTGTTTGAATACTGGTCACATTGATCTCGATCACCATTGGTAACCGATGTGTCAACAAAAAAAACAAGTGTTTACAAATGGCTTCTGGCGACAAATTCAAAGTCGCTGAACACATATTGCGATTTATTACGTCGAATCGTTCGCCTCATTAGCGTTTATTATTTCGTGTCGTAATGGGTAATTGTCTCGCGTTCTTACGGCGTCGCAGAATACGTCGCCATATTGTTTTGATTTTAATCGGTCTCGATAACGCGGGTAAGACAAAAACAGTGAACAATTTGGCCGGTGAGAAGGACGATAAAGTTCTACCGACTGTTGGTTTTAAGGCTGTGAATTTAGTGCACAAAGATACACCCGTAACCATTTATGATTTGGGCGGCGGGCCGCAATTTCGGCAAATATGGAGTCAGTATTACAGCGAAGTGCATGGAATAATTTTCGTAATAGATTCCAGCGATTTTTCCAGGTTAGATGAGTGTAAAGCTGTACTCGAAGAGGTCTTATCACACGATAGAATATCAGGTATGCAATATCATTAATTATAAAAAAATTATTGGTGTAACAAGTGTGCGAAATCCAGTTGGTTATTTGAAAAGTTTAGGTTTTTTTTTAACAAATTTCCAATTATAAAAACTAAAATACCAACTATCTAAACACTCAAACACTTTTCTATATTTCACTATTATTAGACGTGTGCATTTTTTATAATTATCCCATAAAATAGCGCCACCACTTTTTCATAACATAAATGTTTTTGGGCAGACACCTACCTGTAGCACATAAGCAATGACATTTGCAAGTTTTCTGCTTAAGGTTAGGTAATTTATGCTATTGCTTTAAAGAGATTCCCACCTATATATTGACTCATCACGATATCTCTGGAAGCATAAGGCGTAGCGACTTGAAATTTGGTAGGAATATTCCTTTCGCCAAGTAGAGGTCATCAAAGCAATAACTGCACCAAACTGTATAACGCACTGATTGGTGGAACATCACATGACAAATGAAGTTGGGAGCAATCCACCAATGAAAACTTTACTGTCGCGCACCATCGGCCACTTTGTTTATATGGATTTCAGTTCTTTGATCTTATTTTTGATGAACGACCTCGTTTTTGCCATATTTTTTCTATGAAAAAATAATAAATTATTAATTGGTATGCCATATGGGATAAATAGCCACACGGCGTAAAAGTATTAAAAAAAACATGTAATAGGCAAATATTTCATATTTTACGCGAAACATAAATTGTAACACCTATATCACATTTAATCAAAGTTAATAGTTCAACAATTTTCATATTTTTTGTCATACTTTAATTCATCTCCCATTATTTTGAGGTATAAGCGTTAGCTTTACGAATGGTAAAGAGATCGTGTCACCCACCAACCCGCATTGGACCAGCGTGGTGGAATACGGTCCAAAACCCCTAATGGATAGGGGTGTATTAGGGGCGGCCTATGTCCAGCAGTGGACTATCAAAGGCTGTTGATGATGAAAGAGATCGTGTGACTTGTTCTAACCTTGGAGGGATTCAAAATTGGAATTTTGTGTCGTTTTTCTGGTCGGCGATAACTAAAGATGCCTCGAATATTCGGCATTCGGCCGAATAGTACGCGTTATTCGGCCGATGAAGAAAAAAGAAAAATTTTAAAAAAGAAAGAGAACCTTTAGCTAGTCGGTTGCGACCTATGTTATTTACTGTTAACGTGCTCGGTAACCATTTATATTCGGCATTAGCCTTAAAAATGATTAAACACAACCAAAAGGTGGCATTATTAAATGACGATTTCATTTTGGCTTGGGAAATGCTGTTCGAGTTCATCTTGATCATCAGCCTGTGTTAGTCCACTGTTAGAAATAGGCCTCCCCTACTGCACACCCTCTTCATTAGGGGGTTTTTTGACCCTATCCGTCGCTGGTCCAATGCGGGTCGGTGGGGGGATCGATTGGTTTTTATATGCCCATCCGACGCGTGGATAATCTCACTTTTCAGACAATTGGGTGATCGGCCCAAATTGTCCTAACCAATTACGAAACAACAATGAAAATTTTTTGAGTCCCCGCAGGATTCGAACAAACGACCTACGAATTCAAAAACACACGCCCTTACCACTAAGCTACGGAGGCAGTAGTCGAATTAGTGACGTTAAAAAATATAAACTCCGATTTTATTAGATCTTATATATCTAGGATTTATATTTTATTATATTTACGCTTTTAGCTCTGTTGTATACAAAGCCTTAATATCGTTTCTCGCTTTATAATTTACTAGCGACCCGCCCCTGCTTAGCACGGGAGCTAGGCTGATAGAAAATATACCTACAATATTAAGCATGTGTTACAATATTAATATGTATAACATATTAACCTCCCTCTTCAACCAATATCAATAAAAAAACCGCATCGAAATCCGTTGCTTAGTTTAAAAAAGATTTAAGCATACATAGGGATATAGGGACGGCGAACGCAATATTGTTTTATACTATGTGATGTTGGAGCCCTATCAAATGTAAATTCTATAGTGGCGATAACGCAAACACATTTAAGCCCGAGCAATATCCGCCGTAATCCTTTAACCACGCTGCAACAAACTTAATTGGATACTATACGATGCGATAGCAATGATTGTACGCTAACCGAAATCAATTATGGCTGGCGGTAGCGAATCTGATGCGATAGTGGCTTGCAATTACTGGATTTGTTTCATTTTAACATGTTTTTAACGTATCACTTAATAAATAACGAGGCCAAAATACTTTATTCTTAATCCAAAAAAGTCTCGGAATAAATATAATCAAAGTAAATAGACTACTTTTAACATTTATTGTACACTCGAACTCTCTCTGACACCATTATTATCATATCGACCCAATAAACATTATTCTCTGCGTAATGCGTTAATAAAACTGCGCAAGGTATTTAATAAAGATAAATTTAGGAGTTAAAACAGTTTTGATGCTTCAGGCAAACCAGTGCTTGTCCTGGCAAACAAGCAAGACAAAGATGGCGCCTTGGACGACATCGACGTGGTGGAAAAATTGAATATCGAGCCTCTAGTCAACAAGTGAGTCAAAATAATTGAGCTGAATAAAGCGTGGAATTTATCTAACTAATTCTTAGTGTCCCAAAATTAATTCCGGTTAGTTATAGATCAACCATAATTAACAATACTAACAACTAACAACAACAATAAATCATTTGGGTCTTTAAAGTCTACTCAATTCTGCATTGATTTCTATTTCATTTTGAACTCTATATTCGTTAAGATTGTTTTCGTACGCAAATTGCCGCATTGTACAATCTGTAGGATTGCTACAAAAATAACCTTATTTTATTTTTTCTTATATATTCTATACGTTTTTGTTTGTCTTCTGTATTCTATGAGGAATTTTTAATAATCTGACAAAGTAGAACATTATTATTTCAAATGCATATGGTTATAGATAGCCAAATTGAGCTCGCGTTTTTCTAGTTTTTTTTTTAATAATTTTTAGATAGGAAAATTGGTACGCTTGGACTTTCTTATATAATTTTAACATATATTCATAACACTACTGAAACATCACACAATGAAATTAAAATTGCCATCAGGTACAGATGCCCCACCTTGGTGGAATCGTACAGCGCCTTTCCCACGGACCTGAAGTCCAAAAAGCCCAAAATCGACCCGGGCTTACGCAAGGGCTATCACTGGCTCCTCAACTATATAGTGCGTCGTTACGGCGACATTAATCTCCGCGTACAGACAGACATACACGCGGATCTAGAGCGACGTAAACGAATGCTGGACAGGGCTGCCAATAGGGCATCACAAACCTTCACAGCGACCAGCGACGATATAGCAACCCAAACCGGTTTCGACAACCCTAACTTTGGCCACGAGAAAGATTTGGAGCGTAGTGTTATTGTAGTGAAACCCGCTAGCGTTAAACCTAACAGTGTTGATACAACAATAACCATAGAGTCTGTAGAGGATATAGACACTAGTGGTCCAAAACCGAAATTGTCCCCGCTTTTTGGGAGAACAAGCAACAGTTCGGAGAGCGAGACGGTGAAAATTGAGTTGGAACCTAGGAAAGAGTTTAGGAAATTGTCGCCTATCGTGAAGAAGACTGGAAACAGCTTTGATTTCAAAAATAGACCTCATTCCAGTCCGACTTTGAAGAAGAATAAGGTATGTGTTTATTTGTTCCGTCAATCCAATCTCTTTAAATATGATGATATTGTTAAATTTTGTTGGGTGCTCAGTATAAATATTATGAACGATTCTGTAAACGTCGCCGCATAAAACATCTTTATAGATTGTAAGAGTCGTATTCAGTCGCGAGAAGGAAACAGTATATTGCTACCCAAGTATGAGAACATTGTTGAGTTTGAAATGCGCCATGTAAAAGGATGTTTTTTGCATCATCAGCCTTTGATAGTCCACTGCTGGACATCGGCCTCCCTAATACACCCTTTCCATTGAGGGGTTTGGACCGTATCCCACCACGCTGGTCCAATGCGGGTTGGTGGGTGGACCGACTTTTACATCAACTGGGTGATCGGCCCAAATTGCCCTAGCCAACTAGGAAACAACAATGAAAATTAGTTGTGTCCCCGCAGGATTGGAACCCACGACCTCCGGTTTCTAAAGCACCGTCCATACCACTAGGCTAGGAGGCAGTTTGAAGTTTGTTTGAAGGATGTTACTGGATGTAAAAGTCAATTTTTGTCTCAGCGTAGCTGGTGCAAATGAGTATTTTATGTTGCATTTCAATCGAGTAGGGTTTCCAGTTCGTAATTTATTATAATGGTTTGTAGTAAAATCTTGGTCGTCATTTTCCAATAAGTTACACACTTACAAGAGTAATATTAGTTATTGTGTATTAATATTAGCAATAAATGCTTTAGTAAAGCTTTATTGATTTAGTACACACTTTCTACTGATCGCTGATGGTGATAGAATTTGTGACTGCCTTTGAAATAGTATTGCATTTCTTAGATCAGCGACGGCAGTTCTACAAAGAATTCCTCCATCCAAGAGGAAGACTACAAAGTGATCGAAGGAGTGGACTATGTTGGAGACAGTCCCCAAGCGTGGAACGGTAATAATCTAAAGCATAGGGTGCTTGTAAGAGATGCGGAGCTTTCGCAGTTGCACAGAGAGATTGTGCTGACAGAGAGAGGTAATATATAGCTTTTTATGTCATTCCAACATATACAGAGCGATGTATATGTAGTGATGGTGTCGTTGCGAGCATAAATATGCCATATTTTGGACCAAATAATTTATTTGGAAACAAAGTAGTTTAATGAAATCAACGTGAATAAATAAAACAACGTCAGAATGAACTTTGTAACATTAAATGGCTTTATAGTGTATATTGGTAGGGGAAAGAAATGGTCTAAAAGTATAGTCTTTAGCACCAAGTAAAGCTGTGTTGTATATTTATATATGTTCACAGGGTTAGCTTCTAATTGATTTAGATTTACCCAAAACAAACTTTTTACCAGACTTCTGCATCTGACCTGCTCATCCAAAAGGGTAAACTGCATTCTATAGACGAACCAGTTGACGTCCTATAACGACTGCTAAACACGGTCTTCACCGACTTTCTACACGCTCAGCCGACGCGTGTATGATGTTACTTTTCAGACAATTGGGTGAACGGCTAATATAACTTTTACTTAATTTCTCGTCGGGTATGAACACACGACCTTAGGTTTAAAAGCTAAAGCCGATACCCATATATCACGTAAGCGGTCTCATCTAAAAGTATGTTTACATAAGAATCCTATGTATAGTAATTTCGGTATTAGGTAATGCAGTCGGACTACCGTCTGATCTGATGCCCAAAGCGGCCTCCACCGATCTGGCCAAACTGGGTGCGGGTAGTTTGGGCGGGTGGGGCCACGCGGTGGTGGGGGGAAGGCCCGCCTCCGCCTCGCAGCTGATACGCAGGCAGTTGGAATTGGGCGCTCACAAGAGACGGTCGAGTCTGCGGTGTGAGTGCAATATTTTTGGCCAGTTTTTGATGTAGATTTTTTGTACTTCGATGATATTATTTCAGGTGTATATATTGACATGTCCCTAATATTATACATTACGCTTTATTACTAGTTTAACAAGTTTTTGGGGGTTAGAAAATAGTAGGGTGCTAATATAATAATAAATCTATTTTTTGTTTATAAATTTGTGATAAGGGTTAAAAGAGCTTTTTAAACATTTATTACACATAAATTTGATTATCGATAATATTATCTTGGCAATTGTCAGCCTAGCCTCTTTAAGGCAACTCTGCCTACATGCCCTTCCATCCTACTTTACTGGAAATTGAGTAATCAATCCCTAAGCCTAACCAAGTAGGAAACAACAAGGAGACGTGTTAATCGTCAAATAATTTGAACCCACAACCTACAGGTTTTTAAATCGCAAGCCCAGGTCACAATACTACGAAGACCGTTTTTTTAGACTCAAGCCCATGGATAAAATGACCCATTTACTCACGTACTTAATAGCACCGCTCAAATATGGTGGCATTGCCATTCTGAGGTCTATTTTATTCTATGATATTTTAACAGCCTTCTAAGTATAATAAACTAATTTAACAGGTACTTTTGTCCACGGGCCTGCAGTCTATTAGGATTGCATTAGTACATCTTTTTTCAAACAAGCATACAACTCAGGGAATGAGAGTAATTTGTGTAATACTAATTACGCTGCCCGCTGTTTCTAAATTTTTATTTATTTATGTTGCTTGTAACTATACTATATCTGATTTACTCTTGAAGTAGATGCGAACGTTATAATCATGGGAACGAAGTGGCGTCATACATCTAGCATTCTTTTTTCATAAATTGTCACCGAGATTCCAATCGCTAAATGAAAATCGTCTAATAACAACACCATACAACGCCGCTTAGTTTCTATGGGTTGTTTTGTTTACATTCATTCTAAGTCTATTGACGTGACAACGTCTTATAAATTGGTTCAAGAACTCTCGTGCACTGTGTCACATTATTGCTCGCGTAACGCTCTCCATAAGCAACCATAAGAGAGAGTTAGAGGCACGCGTCGTACTCGTGCGCAATTGGCCTGCTTAAGTGAGAAAGAGAAAGCATAAGAGGGTTTATCCTTATTCCTACAATACGAATGAATATTACAATCATTCTACCACTAACAAAGACGTCACGTATAACTTTCGCCCGTATACAGATTTTACGGGCAACCAATTTTTTTGGCTAACCTATAGTCGCTTAAGGGTCCGTTCACACAGACCGGCTCGGAGAGGAGAGCAGATTTTATCACGTTGGAAACAGTGTTTTGAGTGATTGTAGTAAAGTTTATTTTGCATTTGCACCTTTTTGTCATTAAAATGCCTGAACGCGCTTCGTGAAGTAATACCCATCCATTTCGATCGCCATTTGACCGCCATTTTGGTAGCAACATTTTAACGTAATAGTTGTGCGTACTTGTACGAAAAGATGAATGATGAAAATTAATAATACTCTAGTCAGTCGAGTGTTTATTTGACATAACCAAGCCATCATATAGCGATCGGATAATCACATCCAATAGCACATCCAACCGCACCGCTTTCAGATCTCTTCCAGCCGGTCGATGTGAAATAGTTGGCGCTCCGCTCCGCCAATTCAAGCGTATACGACCCGGTCTGTGTGAAAAGAAAAAGCAGGCCGATGCTCTCGAGCCGGTCTGTGTGAACGGACCCTAAATAAAGCTTTATTGTTTTTATTTTCCTTTATATGTCCATACAATTAGACATGCAGCGGAACAAGACAAGCCCGGAACGAGTGTCCATGGTGCTAGTTGAACCTAGTAAAGCTCAGAGGCAACTAGATAAAGGGGATTTTCAGCATTCCACTGCCACAAACTAAATGGGTAAGTGGTAATACAGAATACAACCATCATCATCATCATCAGCCTGCGTTAGTCCACTTCTGGACATAAGCCACCCTAATGCACGTCTTCTCAATTAGGGGGTTGGTTAAGATTACTTCAATCCAATCCACGTTTAAAGCTCATCCGACGCATGGATCATCTTACTTTTCACACAGTTCGGTGATCGGTCCAAATTGTCCTAATCAAACAGAAAACTACAATAACACAAAGTTGTTTTCCCGCGGGATTTGAACCCAGGACATCTGGATTATAAAGCCAGGCCCAATACCGCTAGGTCATGGATACAACCATTGATAATTAAAAAAATCGTTATTGTGTTAAAGGTTATTAAAACGCGAAAACTAACTAACCTAATTTTTAACGCAAACGACTGGTCTCCGACTTCCACAACCCAATGGGTAAACTGAACTCTAAGGATGGATAAATTGTAAATTTGGAAGGCACTGACATCCTGCAACGACGGCCAAGGACGGTCGACGACGGTCTTTTACACGCCCATACGATGCTAAGATCATCTTGTTTGGCCAATATCGCCCTAAGCGAAGGAACGACTCTACTATTTTTAACCCCGCAGGATTCGAACCCGCCACCTCCGGCATAATGCAAAGGCATATAAAATACAACTAAGCCATTTCATAAAGTTTATAATAAATAATCTAAATTACATTAAATTTTTGTCAGTTTTAAAAGGGGAGGGTAGCATAATGTTAATTTTTAAACGAACCCTTTTTTTTGTTTTACTCACCCGACTCTCATTTCGCGAAAACATTTCAGGGACCAACGTTGCCATCAGTGAAGAGATTGTGCATTTTTGAAATATATTTCCGTAAAATTGTTTTTTTATTTTTTATTATTTAATTATATTAATAGAATCCATTTCATAAATATTTCCTTGGCATAAAGTACGAATGTTACTAAAATTTGTTTCGTCACATTTTGTGAAACATTTCTTCACAGCCATAAGTATCGTAAAATTGTCGATCTTTTATTTTCCACTAGATTTAAATGATTTAGTTACAATAAGCGCTTAAGCCAAATAATATTCGGAATCATTTGTAATGTGTACAATATTGCGTAATTTGCTTTACTAGTCATTAAAATTATAGGAAATATTTATGAAAAAGGACCAAACGAAAGCTATGTATTTGTATAACAATGGAAAACAATGTTAATACAGGGTATATAGATGTTTAAATTAACAGAAAGTGAACCATTTTGTAATATATATTTCTAAAAACTAGATAAGGTTTGGAGTACTCAAACGTTCAGTTTTTGACGTGACAACGTCCTACAAATTGGTTTAATATAGGAAGCACTCTCGTGCACTGTGTCACAGCGCCGCTCACGTAACGCTCTCCACACGCGTCTCTCTTACTTGTGCGCAGTTGACCTGCTCAAGTGAAAGAGAGACGGAGAGGAAGACAAAGAGGGTTGATCCTTCTTCCTAATATACGAATGAATATTCACATTACAATCATTCTACGACTTAAAGACCTTGTCACGTATAACTTTTGCCTGTATACCGATTTTACAGGCAACTAATTTTTAAAAAAATAAATAGTGACATTATAAAAGAATATTTCAAGGTTAAACTGAGACATATACGACTAAGTAAGCCTCTTTTATTAATGTTTCTCGTTTTGGGATTAGATAAATGCATACTTTGATTATTTTTCTTCGCAGATTATTATGATAACTTTAGGGTGGAAACATAAAGCCTTGAGAAATTACTTAAAAATTAATGTGTCATAAATGACACGGTAATTTTTCATCTACTTCTGATTGGATACGATCGAGTTGTTTAATTTTGGTAAATAGTTATTCCAATACATGATGATTTGGTTAATATATATATCACTTTTATGGTATATTCAATTGATGATGCTATGAGTTGATTCGCTCTTAGAACATTTGTTAATCGATACTTTAAACTCCACGAGTAAAGTTGTTTATTGCCTTCTTTTAATATTTTAAGTTTAAAAATTATTACGTTTTTTTTTTATGACGGGAGGGAAGTAATAAATTTATTTTCAGAGCCTAATGAGAAACGTTATCTGTGTGAATTGAGCCTAAAATAAATTCTTAGAGCGCTTTCTTACCTTCTCTCTTCTTACTAAATGTATTTAGGTTATTACAGATTAAAATGGTCCGTTAAAACATTGTTTGACATAACTTAAATCAGTAAGTTGACGACTATAGATGTAGTGAGAAGTTATTTTTCATCGGGAAAACTCAGATCTTTATCGGAATACGATGACACCCGAACTGTCAATGAATGGTCGTATTAAACGAGTGACATTTTCATATCCATCAATATGGCACTTTATTGTTTAGTGTCGAATGTAAGAATTAGTAATGTCATTGTATAATATATAGATGTATCGGTACTGAAGCTATCTTAGTGAAATTCTATGGAAAATCTTTACTCGCTATATCTGTACCTGTTTAAGCTTTGATATCGATAGATATCTTCAATTTTATTATGGCTCTTTTCTGGTCAAAAGAGCATTTTTTATATTCAACTTAGTCCCTTATAACTTTTTATCATAAATTTATTCTAATTATGATATATGCAATACTGGTCTGAAATATCTTTTCGATATTTAATAATGTATTTGTTACATAACAGTATAATGTTTTGGTTATCTGTTCTATAGAGGATTTTACGTAGTTTGAGACGCGCTTCTCATAGGTCGACGGACGCCATGTTTATTCGTCACGTGATTTTCAACCAATAGGAACCCTTACATTCAGTATCAAGTCTTTCTTTCTTATGGGTATTGATAATGCGAAATGTTACTTTGTAACGTTATTTTGTCATAGCGTAATGTTTCTTGCGCTGCTATTGGTCGATTGTCGTTTTGCGTTCAAGCAATGAGAAGTTGATTTATATTCCTGGAGTTGTTTACAATTATTCTGTAAAACTTTGCTCTGTTAAAAAAGTTTATAGATAAAGTAGTGTTAGACGATTTTGTAATAAACTTTCGTTTTTGTATTTTGTATAAGGTCAGGTGTTTTTGATGATTAAATATAAATAAATATATATTTGATGTTTTATTTATTCATCGTCGTTATCATTTATTGAATCTTCGTTAGTATAGATAATAATACATCATCATCAGCCTGTGTAAGTCCACTGCTGGATATAGCCCCTCCTTCTCTATTAGGAGGTTTATGGACCGTATCTCCCCACCCTGCTCCAATGCGGGTTGGTGGGTGGACCGACTTTTTACATGCCCATCCGACGCATGGATCATCTTACTATTCAGACGATTGAGCGATATACCCATAGCCGTAACCAACTAGGAGACAACATTGAAAATTTGTTGAGTCCCCGCAGGATTCGAACCCACTACCTCCGGTTTCTAAATTACACACCCTTAATATAGATAATAATACTTATAGAATTTCTGGACGCATAACACAAATTCATCTAGTTCCAAAGTAATGTAGGCTTCTACTATGAAAACGTTTATCAATTTCTATATGTACGGTTTACCTCACAGTAATGGCGATTAGCTCTGCTCGTAAAAACCTTGCCTTACCTTACCTACCTTATCACACCACGTCCGGTCGTCGCCTTAGTACATTGCATATTACGTCTCTTACAAAGTGAACAGCAGGCTTCAGTGCCCCACAAACCGGATCATAATAGTGTTTCAACACTAGTGCTTTGTAGAAGAAATATACACGGCACTTCCCCAGTTGTTCCCCACTCATATATTTATCAACTATGCATAAATTACTGCGTGCTTTAACAAAGGGTCAAGACAAATAAAAAACGGGTACATTTATAGACTTTATTTTTAAATATTAATTACATATTGTTATAAGTAATACGACTTTTACATAAATTTATTTATACTTATGGTTGATTATAAAATATTTTTTTTTACTATACAGCGTTTATATATTCAGGGCCTGCCCTGTGATTTGGGAGCTATTTACGAATCTTCAGAGATGTCGAAATCAATGGATATTCCAATTATTAGTCATGGCAACGTTATTTACAATAACAGTAATAAATATACAGCTGAAGCTTTATCGAAAAATATTTTCTAAACTGGCAACAAATGTAACATTGACAGATGGTCTATTTCCCTCCTCCCGAGATTGCCGAGATTTCCCTAAATAGATATCTTACCGTCATAACCTAAATTCGCACGTAAAATCTAAATAACAAAATTGAGCCTTGTATTGTCTTAGCTTGTTATGTTTTCTTATTTGCATAAATATCAATCACGATAATACTAAATATAAACAATATAAAAAATTTAAAACCTTCAAAAATAAATATAAAAGCACATCATAGCATTTATATAATTTTCTACACCTTACATTTACTATTTGCCAATTGAATTATTATTTTTTTAAATACTACAACACATATTTTCCTCGTGTCTTATTTATATATTATATATAACAACGTATAGAATTCTAACATCTCTGAAAACTCGCCAACGCAAAGGCTGTAGCGAAATTAAAAAAGTCACAAAAAATATCACGCGCACAATAAGTAGTTATTACGAAACTGAAATGGGAACTAACCGTTTTCTTCGAGAGGTTTCACCGTTCATTTCGTTGTTCAGTCCATTACTTACAAATATTAAAACAAATAAAAAAGAAGGAGGAATAACATTTCAAGGTCACTCACACGCCAACTACCGAAGAAGGAACTTTGTCTCTTGTATCCGTCCGTGTTAAATTTAAATCACAACCACAATTCCACTTTACTTTATTCAATTAAAAGGAAATCAATAAGAAATTAGGGAGCGTCCTCTCGTATCATAACGATACCTCTAAATTGAGCAATATTACACAAGTGACTATAAAACGTTATTCATCAAGTAACCATAGATACCTTTCGAATGCTAGGGTTGCCATTTTGTAAAAGTTACCCAATTTTGCTGGACAAAGCGCTTCTTAATCGAATCCGTTGTATATTTTCCCCCGGTAAAGCAAATACAAGCGTTACTTCTTCGTATACGGGTCACGAATATACATACAAATAAAGTAACCGTGGAAAATTTAAGGTTAATTAGCTGTCATCCAAGTTTGTATGGCATAGAAGATCCAAGCGACTTGACAAAGATGGAAAACATCGGTAATGAAAAACAAACACGATACCCTGTGATTTCATGCCTCAAATACACAAAAAACATTAAATGCAATATCCCGAGGCAGTAACAGAACGTTTTGGCACTACTACTAACTGAAAAAATTTCATAGTTACCCCTTACACTATCTTACTGTTTAATTAAAGCATCTCGTAATGTGTTTTACACACATTCAATATTTATATATAGATATATATTAAAAACTATATTCAATACTCAATATTCACTAATATATTTTTCCATAACTTCCAAACTCTGCATGTATAATGTAACGCTTTGTTAATACAAAGGTTATGATCAAAATAACATTTTCTCGGTTACTTGACAACGTTCAAAAACCAACATCGACAATACACGAATACTCTACCGCTACGTTAAAAGTAATTCACTTAAACAATTTATTTTCGATAACGATTATGTTAGTTTTAAACCGTTCAAGGGCGGAATTACACAAATAACTACTTTGTTCTTTTCATTTCTCTCCTATTTACAGACATTAGAAGCGTTACTACGTTCACTACGTCTATATTGTTCAACGAAAATATGAAACAGTTATGGAGGACTTTGTAACGTGTTTAACACAATAGATTTGAATAAATATTTAACAATAAAACACGTCTTAAACTTTCACTAAAAAACAACAAAATTTCATTTGACATATTGTAATTAAGGAACGACTATTTTTTTGATTAGTCAAAAGGAACCGACATAACTTTATTAGCCTCCGTCGCAGCGTAAATAAAAGATGATTTTTAAAACCTATCCTTTGCCATTGAAATTCGTTAAATTCCCCTTAAACTTATAATCTATAAGCAGATTTACTAAACAATGTGCGTTCGTTTTCGTTACTATGATATAGGTTTGAGAAACTTCAAAGGACGATTCAACGGACAACTTAAACGTAGATACATACGACATATCCCCACGGCGTTGCCACTAAGCCTCGATCGCTAAATAGTAACAACAACTTACCCTTCTCGATAATACACAATAAACATTTATAGCGTCAGATATTAACAGCGTTTTAAACTAAGAACGATTAACACTTCCATTGCATACTACATTTTAATGTTAAAAATTATTTCTTAGCGACACAAACTAACTACTAAAATGATCTATATAGAGTTGTCTTTGAGTAGATTTCTTGAATTTTTTGACGTTTGGTCCTAAAATTTATAATAAAAAATTAATCAAAATTTGTTTTTTTTGATAATATTGCGAGTGATAACCATCATTCATTTTAATATCTTTTCTAAATTCAAGTATTTTAAGAATTTAAAAACCAGAGCGACACGATAATGTGCAGTAAACTTCGGAAAGTTTAAAATCACTGCATAGATTACAGAGGAGGTTTTAGTTACAAATAATATTGAGACCAATGAGCGGAAATATTAAATTTACGCCTACACGAATGTTATATACAGTCGACCTTGGGACGATCAGTATAAAAGTTAAAAACGCTGTTCACCCGAAACAAAGTCGCCATTTTGTCGTCAACAGACTGTAAAATGACGAACAACGACCCTCCGCACTTCGCAAAACATTGAGCAAATTCAGCAAACGACAACTACTACATTTTCTCATCTAAAAGCGCCTCAGAAAGCCGTTTTTATGCTTACTCTTATCAATTTTTCAATATTCGAAACATTTCTTCTTTTTTTTATTTTTTTTCACCTGAGTTAATATAACTCCACTAACAGTTTAGCCAATTTAGTTTTAAAATTTCTACTTAAACAAAATCTAATGTCAGATTCAATTGGCTGCTAAAATTCAGACACACTTATTGGTTAAACATCGCGTGATAATTCAAAATGGCCGCGTTTCACCAACGGAAACGCGTTCGATGCTTGCGTCAGTGTTTCACATTAGATTTGTATACTTTTATCTTAAATATAAATCGGCTAAATTGATACGATCATGATACATCGATAAGAACATTACACCATTTATGTTTGTACAACTTCCGTAGACAGACACGAACATTCGTGAACGAAACCTAATACTACATAGAAATGGAATCACATATATTACTTTTGTTAGTTTCCACTTAAACATTAAACTTAAAATAACGATACGATAGTGATATTTACAACCTGTTTTTGAACGTTTTAAACGTTGAAAAGTACGAACGTCACTATTGATTGTCTATGGGCGACGTAACTTCACATCGATCATTTCATGATGACATCTTACCGATTTTTACCGATTGTGACAACTTTAATAGTTGTTTTATCGTATAGAGATTTAACTGCACACGACACTGCTTCGTTCACACCGCCATTTCTACCGATAATAGAATTTAGACTTTGAAAGTTATTCAGAGACTGGAGTGCGTCACTTTTAATTGAAGGTTTTTGGCATTTATTTTTACGTCACTGTTTAAACTCCACCGCCATCGCTGCCGACATTAATATTTATAGTTATTTGGTTAAATATTTTCACACGCTTAACAGCTTATCTCCGAATCAGGTGGGAACTCGCCGCTCGCTCGACGCGGCAATTTCTTTCCGTTCCCAATAACTTCGTAGACTCTACGCCTTGAGCCGTTCGTCGATCCATTAGAGTCGCTATCCACATACGGGACTTCCGTTAGCGGTCCGTTTATCAGGCTGCTCACTTTCGTCTCCACTCCATGAATGACCGCGCGTTTCGGGTCAATCTGGATCGGTTTCGATTCTGATAGCTTGCTCGGCGTCACCACATTGATGTACGGCGGGAGGATGTTCATTGTGGCCAAGTTGACCGATCCGCTGTTGCGTTTTAGGGTGTTCAAGTTCTCTTCGAGCTGTGCCGCGTCCAAGCAGAGTGGCTTCGGTTTGGGTGTCACCTTGGGCTCTTGGTGCTTTGTTTCTGGTGATTTTCTGCTGTTTGTCGGTTTCTCTTTCTCTTCTTTGGCGGTGGCCGCCGCTACAGGTTCTTTGTCTTGTTTTTTCTCTATCGCCTGCGTCAGCTCGTTGTCGGGCGGCTTGGTCGTTGTCGGCGTTACGCTCACTAGTTTTTCGACCTGTTGAAAGTGTTATCATTAAGATTGTATAATGGATTTTGTATTTTTTTTTAGCCGGTGTGGGCTAGATGAGAATAGCCGAAGATCGGAAGCGGTGGCGTGCATTAGGGGAGGCCTATTTTCAGCAGTGGACTGACATGATGAAGGGATTTAATAAAAAAATTAAATCTAAAATAATAGTAATTAATAACAACACGTTATGGTACAAAGCAAACTGTCATTTCATATTGAGATTTACTTTAATATTTATATAACGATCGAGCTTTTTTCAATAGATGCTAAAATAGTGTAACTCGCCATGAAAAGAAACTATAAGTCTGCTGAAATATAGAAATAAAAAAAGCTGTATTAGATACGAACGTTAAAACTTAAGAATAAACCAAATATATGTAACAGATTCTTGAGCATTATATATTCGGAATTGATGTACAATTAAAACCTACATAAACAAAGCGGCATAGTAGGTATAGCGTTTTTGTTCGTCGATTGTCACTCAGTGCTAGACATTTCGGTGACAATTGGCCAATAAGAACGCTTGATGTATGACACCACTACGTTGCCATGGTTACAATGTTTTAAAGTCAAATTTATCTTAACTATAGTGTATGAACACTACATAATAACTCAATACTTAGTTTCTTGTTATGAGAAACTATTGTGATATTGATGTTGACCTTTTGTCCTTATTCCGCCTTTCTTTTTGTATTTTTACTGTGATTTTCTTCTCGTAAAATAAATAAGCCGTGTTCATATTTTGTTTTTATATCTATATCACTGCCTCCGTAGCCTAGTGGCAAGGTGTGCTTTAGACACCGGAGGTCGTGGGTTCAAATCCTGCGGGGACTCAACAAATTTTCATTGTTGTTTCCTAATCGGTTAGAGCAATTTAGTTCGATCACCCAACTGTCTGAAAAGTAAGATGATCCATGCGTCGGATGGGCATGTAAAAAGTCGGTCCACCCACCAACCCAAATATCCCCTAATGGAGAGGGCGTTCAGTAGGGCCGGCCGTTGTATGTCCAGCAGTTGATTAACACAGGCTGATGATTGAATGAATGAAAAACTATATATATATATATATATTTGACATAATACAAACAATTGTTGACAAGCCTTTAAATAAATCAAATCTTTCTATCCATTTATGTGGATAACTCACCGTGTTGCCAGCATCGATGTTCTGTTTGGTGACTTCGAAGTCGGATTTCGGTTTCTTCTCCTTCTCCAGTTCGGCTTCCGTGAAGGAGGTCTCCCAGATCTCGCCCTCGCACTCGGACATGTTGTCGTCGGTGGAGCTCAACAATCTGTTTGTTTGTTTGAAAGAAATATATATATATATATATATATATATATATATATATATATATATATAGACTTGCAGGTACTACAATTGTGATATCAAACCGATATATATATACAATGAATCAACATTTTTTAAACATTTGGTACATCTGTCTGTTTGTTATGGCTTATCTCTGGAATGGCTGGTCCGATTTTGACGAGTCTTTGGCCTGAAGGTAACTGATGTAACTGGGAGTAACTTAGGCTACATATATTTAGATATTTTTTTATATTACTACGCGGACGAAGTAGCGTGCAACATCTAGTATGAATATAAATTAAAACAAAATAATTTAAAACTTTTAAAAGTAGTAGTACTTATCTTTACAGGGGAGTTTATGAGAAAGTATCACTGCCTATTCGTGCTGCAAAGCGATAGTGTCTGCATTAACGTCTTCCGGTTTAAAGGGCGCCGTAAGTAGAAGGTAATGGGTAAACGAGACGTGACATGTTAGATCAAAGAGAGACGAATCGATTTGTGACGTCTTTCTTTGCGTATCTTAGGGACAAGGCGTATTACTTATCATGAGATCGTCGTATTCATGTTATTGCTTTGACCAATAATAAAAACTACGTTAGATACATTATTTAAACACGCGTTAAAGATTTTAGGGACTAACACAAAGTAAAAAGGTAGCGTGAGCTTATTACTGTAAAGTAGTGGTTACTATTTTAAAGTATAAATGTTTTCAAATATTTCTAAAAGTACTTCCTTAAATTACACGCAAAATTATACATCTTCAAGTAAACAAAATTTTATTATTGTATGTATTAAAATCTTTTTAACTTATTGTTGTTCCGTTCGTCTTCCACTTAGTCTCATTTCACGTGGTATATCTTGCAGGACAACGTCTGTCGGGTCCCCTAATATTAGTAAAAAATTGTCTGTACTTCTATCCGTTACTATATCTCACCTGTCAGTTGAATTAGACGTTAGAAACTTTGAATTCTTGTGATAGTCGGCGGAAACAGCCGAGGCGTCGCTTCGCCTTCCGCCGCCCAACGACACCATTGGAATGTTGCCAGATTCTTGTGATGCTGGTAAATTAAAAGTATATATACATTGTGAATGATTCATACTCGAAATCATAGTGTATGGATTATCGTAAACTAAATAGAGATGGCATTAACTAGAACATGTTTAACGTTTTTCTGTGTTGATGTTCAATAAAGTTTCTCTTGAATTCATACAGGAATTAATGGCTTCAAATTATTTAGTCGTAATTTTTCACTTATACCCGATATATTCCATTTAATCAAGTATTTAATAAATGTACCGCTCAGAAGTGATGATATAGTAAGTCTTCTAAGCGTTATTCACGTTGGACCATTTCACATTTCATTTTTTTCATAGGCTTGTAATCTTTATGTAGTAACAAAAGAACACGTACCTTTCAGTAGAGGTTGAGATAGTGAACCGTCCGATTGTGCCTCCGATTCTTCCGAAGTCACCGTTTGCTCTTTGCTATAATGGTTCAGTTGTACCGTTGGGCTAGAACAATCCATCGAGCTGAGCTAAGCTCTATTAGCTTAAAAGGCTTAAGTCAAAGTTAAATAGGTTAAAGTTATGATTGTAACTTCTTGGACTACCAGCAAGAAGCGATGTGTCGTTGGAATGATAATTTAAAGGCCAATTCATAGATTACAGATAATAATTTAGAAAAAAACATGCAAACGTATAAATTAATGTGTCTATTTAGCTATCAATTGCAGGCAATCCAATATTTAAGTAATTGTGTGTATATTTTATGATTTTTCTTTGTTTCCTCGCTCTTTTATCTGTTCGTTAATTTAGTTGAGATTTTATATTTTTAAGGGTGGTAACAAAAACTGTCTATGGTTTGAAAAATCGGCTCACTAAGCATGCGTGTAACTGCTCTGTCAATAAACAGCAGTTTAGTTGCAAGATGTTAATTATTGCAATGTGAAATTACCTACGAATGTGTCAATTTAAAGAGAATATAAATCTAGAGAAATATGACTATAAATCTAGAGAAATTATGTTCCAAACTTTTATTATTTCCCATTTTTAAAAATGTACGAATAAAAATAATAATTTCCTAATTTTATGTTCTTTTTTTCTAATTTTGTGTCGGATTTTCCACTTTCCAGAAAAAGACTAAGTTGATCTATTACGAGAAAATAAGATCTACAATTACTATTTTACAATGGCCACATTTGAAGATTTGACTCAACATTATTATAATATTACTATGATCCATAGAAATTCAAATGTGACCAAAATATACTAGAAATTAAATAAGGTAAATAAGGTCAATCTCCTTAACTTATTTTCAGGTTATAATATTAATCAAAACAACGAAATGTGGCAGCCATTTTCAATTCGGTTCTTGAAAATTTGACTTACGTCACTGTCAACGTCATTTATGCCAACGGGTGCCAATGTTTTTTTATTTTACCCGTATACCATCTGGTCTCACATCAAATAAGATGAAAAGGTACAGCTGAGAATAATTTTCAAGATTCTGTCCAGTAATATATAAAATTACGCAAACAAATTTGTTTATCAAATATATTAGCACTTTAAACTGTCACTTGGTTAAGTCATAATCGAAAATTCAATGTATTATTTAATTCTGATGCAGTACGTTATACTGAATCTGCCTATGTGCCAATTATGTAATATAAAATCAAAACTAAAAAAGATTCAATACCCGGCGTATACGATAAAAATATATCTGACCGAAATTAAATATAATCTGTTGAGAGAAACGAAAAAAAAATTCTGTCAAAGTCTAAAGCAGGTTATTGGATTAAGTTGCTTTCAAGTTATCTTAAACGTCAAATTTATACGACACCTGCAAAAGTTCTTAACAGTCCAGTCCGCCAGGAAACTATGAAGACTACCTAATCTATTTTTAATATAAATTGCAGAATTTTAAATATAATCAAGTCTACTGTCCAGTTAAATCGCTTGTTCAAATTATTTTAAACTCGTCACCAAACAAACCCATGGCAGCGAAAGGGCTCATACATAGAGTTATAAGAGATGTCAACTACTGATTGACTAATCACGCCGCGTCGTTGCTATAAGTTATCTGTACATTAATTCCACGTCTGGCCATCGACACAGCTTAATCTGTCAACGCAAAGTCTAACTGTCCAGGGATACTGTTCAGTCTAAATCACACCTCGCCCGTAAACTAAGGTCCACTGTCAAGCTAACCAGTGGTATCCTGACTAGCCAGTCGTATTCAAATTCAAGTACCCTCCATAGCCAACCACAGCTGTCCAATAATATCGACTGTCCAGTCTAAATAACAGCTTGTCTTTATACTAAGATCCGCTGTCCAGCTAACCATTGGTATTATGACTAGACAGTGGTATCTTAATTAGCCAGTACCTTTTACAATTAACCACAGCTGTCCAATAACGTCTTTTCCCTAAACTGAGGTCCACTGTCAAGATATCCAGTGGTATCCTGGCGAGCCAGTACTCGGTCCTGACTAGCGCATATACAACTCGTCCCTAAACTAAGGTCAACTGCGAAGCTAGCCAGTGCTATCCTGGCCAGCCAGTTCCCCTGTCAAGCTAATTTACCTGGCCTCGGCCGGCACGTCCTGCGGCGACTTCGGCACCAGGTAGTCCTCCTCCGGCGATTGCTGCCAACACCACACACGTCACACGAGCCCGTGGCGTGGCCATTGGTCTTTTAGTTAGCCCTAACCTTGTTATATGACTAGTTTTTCGCCCGCTTTACCTCTGTCTCTGTCTGTTTGTTGCCCAACTAGTGTTTGTGTATAATCTTTTAAATTTTATCGTAAACTTAGCAGTTTTTCTACCTTCTTTTGTTATTCTTCTAATGCGGGTTGCCAGACATCTTGCTTGCTTTCTCCCAACAATTGTCAATCTAAATTATTTCGCGGTTCATAATGAAATTTGCTTTTACTAGCTTCAAATCTCGCTTCTGCCATAGTTCTAACGCTTGTCTAGTCTTTACATCTTTTGCTTACTATTGCTCTACTAGTATTGGTCTATTATCATTTCATTATAAGATGCTGAATATTACTGTTAATTAATTATCGGGTCTGTTTGGCTAAAAAGCGGAACACAAAAAGAGGTATTTTTTCTTCTTGCAATGCGAGCATTTCATAAAATATTTTACTTCATTGTAAAGCCAAGCAGTTAATCGGTCTCTATTTTTGCAAATGCTTAAATTTAGAGGAAATTAAAAATATTTGCATTGCCTTTTTGTCCAGGACAATCTAGTAATTATAAAATTTTTTAACATTTTATAGGTGAATTTTCATAAAGTTCCTTGAAGGCCTATGGATATAATCCGTACATTTTTATATTGAAGAAGTTGTTGTTTAATAATTTTATAACTTTTATGTTAATTTTCATAACAACAACGAAAACCAAACTAAACGAAATTTTGTTAAACGTTACTAACCGACATACAACAATAACAATTTTATAAAACACTTGCAAGTAATTTTTATGTAAGCGCATAATCTTCCGCGATTATTAATCACAAATTGGGCGTTAATAGGAAGCAAGCGGGCGAAAATTCTGTTAATTCACTAAGAGACCACGGACACGCCGAATAGAGGGTATTTTTTTTAAATTACCAATTGTCTTTGGCAATCACCCCCGGGCCACTTAAACTAAGCGTGCATAGACAATGAGTTTTGTAAAATATTCATATATGTTTTCTGTCTCAGACGCGACTGTCAAACTTTCCCGCGTTTCTTTTATTCTCTTTTTACAAAACCCATGCAAGGGGCAAAGGTAAACTAGAACACCCCATAGCCGGATTCCCGCTATAGCTACTAGGCAAGTAAAAAAAACCAACCTTCCAACTTTTATTTAGAAAAAAACGAGATTTGTTGAAATATTACGAATGGTGCATGAATAATATTAATAAATGAGATGATATTTAAATATATCTTATTATATTATCTGTTAAACTCCATGCGTTTATGGTCTGTAACATTCCAACGAATCTCTCTAACTACGGGGGTCTGGAGTTCTAATCTCTACTCGTTTTCCATTCTAGGAGGGGGGGAGGGGGTAAAGTTATTGTAAAATACGTATATAAAAATATAATAAAACAATAATTCGGGGGCTTTTAACATGCGCAACTCGCAAGCCTTTAAAAATTCAATATCTAATATTTAGAGGTTGTTCGTGTTCATTTTAATCAATTTTCTTAAAAGGGACTCCATTACTTGTGTCTAGTAGCTAGAGCGAAAATCATAATAAACAAACATAAATAAATCACTGTTAGATGAATATTTCTTTATCGAAAGGATATTTAAGGTTAATATTTTTATTATTCCTTTTCATCACTGTTCTGAAATTGTTTGTATTGTAATACTAATTGATGGCGTTATTCTAAAATTTTGTTCATATATATTTTTATTAGGTCACTGAAACCATTTAGTGAAATATAATATTATTTTTCTGTGATAAAAATATATCCTTTATTGAGTTCAACTATATTTATTCTGTAATAAAGGAACGGTTTACCATTCGACAAAGATGTTTCTTTTTAATTGTCTATGTGTTTATTACTTGTATTAGAATAACGCCTAAGTTAATTATTAGAATAACTCACCTTGGACGAGGAATCGTCTATTTGCGCATCAGATGATGACGTCATCAGCGAGTGCCACATTGGCAAGGGCGCGCTTGTGATCTCGGGGTCCTATATAATCATATATAAATATATACCGTAAAAGTTAAGGACAGTTAAAATATACTATATACTAATCCAGAGCTAAATAAAAGATGGCGTTAGGACAAGACGTTTTGGATTCACTGTAAAAAATTTTGTTCGCACAAATTCCGAATTTCGGCCACTTTCCCCGTTATTGTTTCCGAACACTTTTTTTTAATTCATCGACAACGATTGAAAAGATATTTATGCGAAAAAATTAAAAAGATACGCAAAATGTCACGGCAGCTAGCGTATTCCTAAAACTTTAAAATTATGCTACCGTAATACTCCGATATTATTTATTTTAATAAAATATGAAGCTGCAGAATGCTAGCCCTGTATAATCCTGCTGGTTTCTTGCAAAATACTTCTTTTTTTTTCCAATGAAAATCGGCATTGGCAAATATGTTTTTGTAATTTTGTGAAATAACGCCTTGTGGACACTTTTTGGAGTGTCAAATTCGTTTCAATTGTTTTGTTATAAGCTAACTTAACTAAGCTAAGCTAACCCTTTCTCTTTCCTAGCTATTTTTTTTTAAATATCATGGGGTCGGCTTCTAATCCATCCAGATTAACTTCAATAACATGTTTTTTACGCAGAACGACTGACATCTCACTACCTAAAAGTTTATTTTCATAAGATGGATGAACTACGACATTCGCAAAGTGGCCGGTGTGGGCTGGATGAGAATAGCCGAAGATCGGAAGCGGTCGCGTGCATTGAGGGAGGCCTATGTCCAGCTGTGGACTTACATAGGCTGATGGATGAAATATGCCCATAGATATTGGCAACATCAGTGGCATCACCAACGCGCTGCCTACCGTGATACATAAGGTGTAAAGTCTCGTTTACCCAGTAAATACGCTGGGTATGGTGGCCTTCAAACCGGAACAGAGCAGCGTTTCACACTACTGCTTTGCGGCAGAAAAAGAGGTGGTACCTACCCAGACGGTCCTCTGTAAAAAAGGGACCTGACCTGACACAGAGCAAGTAATCTCTACCTTTTTAATGCCAATCCAACTTGTGTAATAAGCTGTTGTCTGCAATCATGTTCCATAGTAACATCACATCAAACATCATCAGCCTTTGTTTGTCCACTGCTGGACATAGCCCTCCCCTAATACACCCCTATCTATTAGGGGGTTTGGACCGCATCCTACCACGCTGGTCCAATGCGGGTCTGTCCATATTCTCTTTTACTTCTCTATCTTTTAATTCCTTTCTTCGCTTATTTCTTCTCTTCTTTATAAGTGCCACTAACCTGGGTGAAGCATTGCAGTCGATCGAAGATCTGCGCGAAGGAAGGACGTTCAGTGGGTGAGGGGTTCCAACATTCGCACATGAGCCGATAGACATCGGGCGGGCATCCTGAACCGATTTTGATATAATTAATAGTGTTAGATTACCATTCGAGTCAACTGCGATATGTGGAATCCTATTTACATGGTAAAATTCATTGTATTCACTTTAATTAATATCAGATTCAATTGTTTATAATTAAATATGATGTTTTTTTTAAATAAACAGCTAATGGCTCTATAATGTTTAGCGTTCTTGTTGGCTGTTCGTTTTCACCATTGAGAGAGTATACGTTTGGGGAAATTAACTGTTTCGTTTACACATATAGCAACTTTATTACAAGTTATACTAGCGACCCGCCTCTGCTTCGCACGAGCTATGCGTTAGAAAATATACTTACAATATTAAGCATGTGTTATACATATAAACCTTCCACTTAAATCACTTAATTTATTAAAAAAACCGCATCGAAATCCGTTGCGTAGTTTGACCTATTTAAGCATACATAGGATATAGGGATAGTGAAAGCGACTTTGTTTTATACTATGTAGGGAAGTTGGGTATATAGCAACTTTAGTAGGTAAGCAAGTGCGCTAATGAGTTTGAAATTTTTAATTAAATGTAAGTAACAACCTAAATAAGTTTTGGCGTTGCCTGAAAGAAATAATTGGACTTCGGAATGAACTCCAACCTAAATTATCTAAAATTGACATTGTTTATTTTATGTTTACTTTATCTACATAGTTAAGTTTTTCGAACGCACTAAAAGCTGACGAAAAAGATTTCATTTGTAAATTTTGAAACAGATTACAAAAGGATTTTGTAAATACATATACTAAGAAACGAGCGGAATGAAGTACAAATTAGTTCACTTGGTACTTTTGGGGTCTCTGAAATATTTTACGTATAAACAATTACAGTCTTAATATCAATTAAAGCGACTAATAGCTGTGAGAAATTATTTTAATCATGACTCCAATCCTGCCTTATTTTGAGCTCGAGCTAATACATTTTTATAAACAATTGATTTCTTTGCAATTAAATAGTTTCAGAACCTTTGGTACCGCTATAATTCTGTGCCATAGCAGAATCTTCTAGAAATCACATACCGTAAGGTTTCTCCAGCCTCCACCACCGGAGACCAACTCCATCACCTCACGATTGGTGCATCCGGTGTACGGCATCATGCCCAGGGAGAACACCTCCCATAGAAGGACTCCGTAGGACCTGGTGATGAGATTTAGCGGTGATGAAAGTCGTAGACCACATTGACTTTTCATCATTCGGATGTGATAAGTCAGAAGGTGTTATCCGCTATTCTGTGTGTGGTGTAGAAAAAGTGATTTTACGCTTTTAATTTTAAACTGACGACCGCTGGAGTCGGAAAGTTCTGGATTGGAGACCAAGGCTCAGCGAACGTAGTGTAGGACGCCCTGCGGCAAGATGGAGTGACGACATTCGCAGAGTGGCCGGTGTGGGCTGGATGAGAATAGCCGAAGATCGGAAGCGGTGGCGTGCATTAGGGGCGGCCTATGTCCAGCAGTGGACTGGACACGGGACATATGTTGATAATGATGAATTTTGAGAGTTTTTATTTCGTTACGATGAGTATTTTATCTAACATTCTGTATAAGTTAATAAAAAAATTGATTCTTGTTTAAGTGTATCCTAATTTAATCGTATTATTAAAATTTTATTTTCAAATTCGAAATTCGACATTTAAATGTTTCATACTTCAATTGGCTTCAATGTAAAGTTAGTGATATGCACATCCGACTTTCTTAATTAGATAAGGCGATTGTATTCTTTTGTATAAGCTATATAAATAACTATGTCTTAAATATAAAAAATATGTGCAATATATAACCGAATGTAAAGCTAAAATAATATAAAAGAAACATTGATTAAAAAGTCTTTTACTCTGTTAGACATTATGTGATAGGCCCACTGAAAGCCACCGTGTTGAATCGATTTGTCCCTTGGCAACTGTTATTCTCCCTCTCTTCTATGGACTAGGTATAATAATATATTGTAGTGTACAATACACTAATCCCTGATTGTCTTACCTATCCAATTTCCCAAGTTATTATGAGCTCGACTTCTAATCCATCCAGATTTACCTAAATAACAGTTTTTAAAGCTTCCTAAACCTTTCGCCTAGCCATTTTTCCAAGTTATTATGAAATCGGCTTTTACTCCATCCAGATTTACCCGAATAACAGTTTAATATTGAGGGACTGGCATCTGACCTCAACAACTCAAAGGGTTAGGGCACCTTCAACCAGATTGTAAAGTTAGGCCCAATACCAGGTCAGTAGTTTGACAGATGTCTGATTATTGTATTATTAATTATTTATTAACACTTTATGTACACAAATAAATGGTACGAAGGCGGACTTAATGCCGAGGGCATTGTCCCCCAGTCAACCTTTGGATGGCTAAGAGAACAAACATAAGGTAGGCGTACAATTTCGAGAAAGTTATAGACATTATATTACACATTAGCCTGTAAATAAACCAGGACAACAAAAAATAATAATACATACTATTCATAAACATATATACAACTATACACATATACACACAAACAAACATACATACTACTGTAACATATACATATGTACCATAGAATATATAATATGTGTTCCCCCTGTTAATAAACCACCCACTCACCACACGTCCGTTTTGATAGTGAACACTCCGTCGATATAGGCCTCCGGCGGCATCCATTTTATGGGCAGCATCGCTTTTCCGCCCTTTTTATAATACTCCGCCCGATAGACGTCCCTCGCCATACCGAAATCGGCTATCTTCACAACTCTGCCCGGTCCACGGGAGGTCAGCAGACAGTTACGGGCCGCTATGTCACTATAGCAACGAGATATACATATAAAATAAATAGAATTGGAGTGTATGTTTGTGACATGAAAATAACCGTTTCAATACCATCATATTGTGACATGTTGCCGATGCATATAATAATTGTTTTTTTTAAACTTTCACCTTTCTGTCTGTTTGTACTGGCTAATCTCCAGGATGGCTGGTCCAATTTTGACAGGATCTTAACTAAAATGGAGCTCCCTTTTTTACAAAAACATATTTTTCAGCAGTGAGCCGATTTGTCACGTCTTACGCTGCGTTTTGAATGGGTAAGTACGTATCACTCTGCATCTGGTAAATGTCCTGCCCAAGTCAATATAAAAAAGCAAAGACTGGAGAAAATCATTCATCCACTACTAAAAGTAAAATTATACGATAATGGGAATCGAATCTCTATCCTCTGGCGCAAAGATCGCATCCTAAAACACTGTACCTATAAGGTACTACTATAATACACATGAATTAACTGCCTCCGTAGCCTAGTAGTATGGGCGTGTGCTTTAGAAACCGCAGGTCGTCGCAGGTTCGAATCCTGTGGGGACTCAACAAATTTGCATAGTTGTTTCCTAGTTGGCTATGGCAATTTGGGCCGATCACGCAATCGTCTGAAAAGTAAGATGATCCATGCGTCGGATGGGTATGTAAAAAGTCGGTCCACCCACCAACCTGCATTGGGCCAGGCAATAGTGGATTTTTAGGGGAGACCTATGTCCAGCAGTGGACTATCACAGGCTGATGGTGTAAGTGAACCAATAGTGTAATGGTATTATACATTAGTTAGAAATACTTACCGATGTATGAATCGAAGAGTCTCCAAATATCTTGATCCTTTGCAAACGTCCAGAGCGCAGAGCACCAAGTCTTTCATAGTCAAAGCGCTGGCACGTTCCTTTTTCGGGCGGCTCTCCCTTAAAAAGGACTTTAGATCGCCACCGGCTAGAAGCTCCAACACGATAAAACTGAAAGGAACAAACGATTTTAATTAAATACAGTAATAACCACCACCAACCCGCATTGGACCAGCGTGGTGGGATACGGTCCAAAAATCCCCTAATGGATAGGGCTGTATTAGGGGTGGCCCTATCATCACACAAACGTTACGTTTTTTTTTTTTAATTTATTAATGGTTAAATTTTAAACGCATTTGTTGTAAAAATATTTTAGTCAATAATGCAATTGTAATCTGTATTCATCGATATATTTCAGTAATAAGTTTTGAAGCTTAACTGTTAAGGGTTACCGAAAGTAAAAATTATCTAATTAATTATATTTATTACTATTATCATCATCAGCAGCCTGAGTTAGCCCACGGCTGGACATAGGCCTCCCCTAGTGCACGCCTTCTTTATTTGGGGGTTTTTGGACCGTACCCCACCGCGCTATTTCAATGCGGGTTGGAGGGTGGACCAACTTTTTACATGCCCATCCGACGTATGGATCATCTTACTCTTCAGACAACTGCGTGAAGTGCCCAAATTGTCCTAACAAACCAGAAAACAACGATAACACGAAGTTGTTTCCCCGTGGGATTCGAACCCACGACCTCCGGTTTATAAAGCAGGGCCAATACCGCTAGGCCACGGAGCCGGTTGTAATAAGTATAAGGGATTTACATGTTTTCAAAGTCAAAGTCAAAGTCAGATTATATATTCTAGAGTTTGTAGTCACTGAGATGTCTAAATGTAATATTTTGAATGATTCTAATTTGAAATTTAATCTTTATTCCGATCGACGTGATCATATTCGAATATATATAGATTTCTATAAAAATATCTCCAATGACTTACTATATAGAAAAAATGTGTGTGTACTTATGCGATCGCGTTTGAAGTTTCACTTCTTTGGCGTGACAAGACACAAAACCTTTAAAAAATATCACAAAAAATAAGTCTCTACTCAGCGAAAGATATTGATGGTTCCAGAGATATCGTGATGAGTCAATATATAGGTGGGAATCTCTTTTATATATAAAGAAATTATATAATGAATATATAAAGATAGAGTTTTTGATTGCGATTTGTTTCTTTACTGAATTCAAATGCGCAGTAATAAACAAGGTACGTCACTCACCGCGGATGTCTATCAAAGCATACTCCGATTAGGTGGACGACGTTAGGATGGTTGAACTTGGCCATAATGGCCGCCTCCATAAGGAACTCTGACTCCGCCTGGCCAGGGGACATGTCCGGCAGGTCTTCACTGCCACGGGCATGTCCACGATGTCCCCCGACCTGTGCCGGTACAGCCCCTGGTACACTTCGCCAAAGGCCCCCTGCCCCAAAGCCCTAAAGAAAAGAAAATAGTGTAGAAAAACTAGAAAAGAATCCCCTGCCCAAATGTCCTGAAAAAAAAAAACGCCTCAAAAAAGCTCAGAATTTTCAGTTATTTTTTTTGTTGCCTACGCACGCAGACGAGCAGTCAGGCCACCTGATGTGAAGTGGTCACCGACGCTCAACAACATTGGCCATGCTAGTACTATTACAAATGCGCTGCCTATCGTGAGACATAGGGTGTCTCGTTTACCCAGTAAATACGCTGGCTACGGGAATCGTTCAAACCGGAACAAAGCTGTGTTTTCACACTATTGCTTTGCGGCAGAAATAGGCACCGGGATGGTACCTACCCAGACGGTCCCCCTAACTCAATCCTCTAGTAGAAGGAAGAAAGCGTCACAAAACTGAATATACGAGTTGTTCTACGAAATCTTCATCTAATTTTTGTTTCGGAAATATTGTATAATCGGAAATTTTCATAAGTTATAGTCATTGAACAGATTGGATGCATATTAAAAAGACTAGATCTCAAATTGTCTATGATATATATAAGCAAAACAGAAGAAAGAATGCTATAAATCCTTATTGAGAATAAAAAATATTTCAAATATTTACGCAATTAACATTTTAAAACAAGTCAACGCATGGCAAAATAATGGCGCATAACAATAAGCATTGTAAAAAAGGTAATATCACTACACTCACAATAAGAACATAGTAATCAGAACGAGATGCGTTCAAAACCAAAGCATTGGTTGCTCCATTTGCTAATTTTCTAAATCACATTAAACCTGCGGTCATAAGACTGCAAAAGATATACGGAGAGAGACCCAGCATAAGATATCAAAATATATACTATATTTTGTGGAAAAATAGACTGCTTTATGTTTTTGTTGTGAACTGAACAGCTCCAGCTATCGAATAGAACGGTAAAGGTGGACGCACGTAATTTATTATTCATTTCTAATTCAATTACTAAAATTTACAACAACAATAAGCAACTCGGTCCCATAGACACAAAAGGAAAAAGTCCCGCTGAGTTTCTTAGGCCGGTTCTTCTTAGGTCAGAGGCTTCCATTTCCGAACCGGTGGTAGATTATTTGACAATCAATAAAAAAGTGTAATGCTGCCATATTGAATAAAGATATTTGACTTTGACATCTTCTACCAGGCCGGGTGACACGTTGTGTTATCCAAACATGAGCACACACTTACTTGACCAACTTCAGGCTCTCCCTGGTGACCTTCGGGAGCCCCCTGACGTCCACCCCCCTGGGCATGAAGCTCTCGCTGCCGTAGTGAGGGTTGAAGGCCAGCAGGGCGTTCTCGCTACCACCAGGGGGGTTCCGCAGACGGTGGAGTTGGACGTCCTGCTCCGTCAGAGCCTTCTCTGTTTGCCGGGCTGCTCTCTTCTTCATGAAGTGGGAATCTGGTGTGTGAAGAGGTAGATAAGGAGCAATTGTAGATTTGAGGTAGCCAATATTAAAGAGGTTAGAACTAGATTTCTAATTAGTTTTTTCTTCAATTGTTCAAAAGTGTTTTGAGATAAGTTTGGCGAAAGTCGCTCAAGATTTTAATAATATAATGGTATCATCATCATCAGACTTGTGTTAGTCCACTGCCACTGCTGGACGTGCTGGATATAACCTAATGCACCCCTTCTTCGTTATGGGGTCTTTGGACCGTATCCCACCACGCTGGTCCAATGCTTGTCTACTTTTTACATGCCCATCGGACGCATGAATCATCTTACTTTTTACACATCTGGGTGATCGGCCCAAACTGTCCTAATCAACAAGGTAACACTTTACAAATGTAGTTGCGTCCCCGCAGGATTCCAACATACGACCTCCGATTTCTAAAGCGTGACCCTATACCACTAAGCTATGGCTTTTAGAGTTAACGGACTTACTGCATACTAGCCGAATTTTAGAGACATCTTTGAATATATCAAAGTGTATACTCACACAGATGGAGACAGGAGAGGAGAATAAATACTAGGCTAAGGCCCATAATGCCCGATCCAACACCCAAGACGGTCCAATGGGTAGTCCAGGAAGTGTCCACTGCAAATCATCATGACCATATTATAAAGACTTACCTCATATTACTGTATTGCTTAATTATTTCTTTTGTTTACGCGAATACTGTACATTATTGAATAAAATGACTTTTTACTGATTTTATCGCGTTTATTTTACATATTTAAATTCCCGACGTTTCGAACACTTTCCAGCAGCCGTGGTCACGGGGTAGACTGTTCGAAACGTAACGCGATAAAATCCGTAAAAATCATTTTATTTAATAATTACTGTACTGCTGTTTGACGTCAATAAAATATTTATATTATAATGAAATCATATTTCCATAGAGGCCTCTAAAAGCAATTCTGAACAGTGGCAAATCAATTTATCCGTTATTAGTCTATGAATGAGTGTTAGTTGAAATTAAACTAAGACTGTGTATTTTGTTCCAAAATAAAAAAAAAACAGGTGAAACAATTGTTTGCTGCCAAAATTTGTAAAGCAAATGCCAATACCACGGGCTCCGAAGTCATCATTGAAAAAAATTTAACATTCATCATCAGCCTGTGTTAGTCCACTGCTGGAGATAAGCGTCCCCATTAGGGTTATTTGACCGTATCCCACCACGCTGGTCCAATGGTGGGTGGATCGACTTTGTACATGCCCATCCGACGCACGGATCATATTTTGCAGACAATTGGGTAATCGACAATGAAAATTTGCTGAGTCCCCGCAGGACGCGAACCCACGACCTCCGCTTTCTAACTCTTACACCCTTACCACTAGACTACGGAGGCAGTCAATGTAACATTAATACTGAAATAATCATATGACGATTCGGTATTTTTCGATACTCTAATAGCCCTGTCCATCCATCGCACACAATCCACCTTGAATCACTTAGAAAGAAAAGATCATGTACATAGATCAATAAAATCCCAGAAAACGTTCAGCTATTATCTGTAAATAAATTTAAAAAGTTGTAAAGGAACATTTGTGTGTTAAAGGATATTATTGCTGTAATGACTACTTGATCGATAACACACCCTGGTAATGAACTATTCGCTCCAGGACTAATTCAATCGAACTATTTCAAACTATTAAAATGTGATGTTAATTGTAAAACTTAATGAAAGAAGGAAGTTTCTTACGCCGGTTCTTCTCTGGTCAGAGGCTTCCATTTCCGAACCGTTGGTAGTTTATTTGACAATCAATAAGAAAGTGTAATGCTTCCATATTGATTAAAGATATTTGACTTTGACTTTGACTTTGAGATGAAGTGAGAAATTATTTCGCTTCGGGAAAACACGGATCTTTATCGGAATACGATGACACCCGAACTGTCAATGAATGATCGTATTCAATGACATTTTTTATCCATTGATATGACACTTCATTGTTTAGCGTCAAATGTCGAAATGAATAATGTCATCGTATAATATAGAGATGTATGTATGTAATGTAAGTGTAAGTGTAATGAATTACGAAGAAAAATCCGGCCGAAATACTTACGTTTGCATTTCTTGGGGTCACTGTCGTCCGAGATCCAAGTTGAAGGACAGTAGCATGCCACATCGCTCAGGTACTCGTTAAGGGCAACGCAGCGGTAATGGCAACCGCATTTCTGGTAGGAACAACAGTGTAATTTTACAATTAAATATTATTAATGATAATGAGTCCTCAAAGTTGATTATGATTATAGTAATAATATAATAATAGTAATAATTCTGGACGAACTGCCTCCGTAGCCTAGTGGTATGGGCATGTGCTATAGAAATCGTAGGTAGTGGGTTCGAAGCCTGCGGGGACTCAACAAACTTTCATTGTTGTTTCCTAGTTGGTTAGGGCAATTTGGGCCGATCACCCAATTGTCTGAAAAGTAAGATGATCCATGCGTCGGATGGGCATGTAAAAAGTCGGTCCACCCACCAACCCGCATTGGACCAGCGTGGTGGGATACGGTCCAAAACCCCCTAATGGATAGGGGTGTATTAGGGGAGGTCTATGTCCAGCAGTGGACTGTCACAGGCTGATGATGATGATGATGAATATTTCTTGGCGAATTACACATTACCTTTAGCCCAAAGTTTACTGGTTTCTGAAGCCACATAACCACTAGGCTACGGAGGCAGTTAAATGATACACAACTCACATGTATCGCAGGTATGACGAGCACTTCCCCAGGACCTGTTCTCGGTGCCGAAGCGACGTGGATGTAGCCATCGATCGCCCTGGACGGGTCTACGTAGGACCAGCCACCTCCTCCGTGCCGACCCTCAGCCTCGTTGGTGCTACCACCTGGTGGTTCAGCTTAGCTGGTTAGCCTGGTTCTTACTAATGGTACTAAGTTTATGCGATGAAAGAGTTCGGTTTTTTTTATTGGCATTTTATATTGACATACGATGGCAGACGAGCAGTCAGGCCAACTTATAGAAAGTGGTCACCGACGCCCATTGACATTGGCAATACCAAGAGTATCACCAATACGTCGTGTCTTACGCCTCTCCTAGAGCTTATTTTTAAGGAGCATTATTTATATAATATTACTTATTATTATTGATATCAAAAAACATAAAATTAGCAAACTAAACACAATACAAAAGTAATAACACAAAATACACACAGAAGGGAGGCAAAATAGAGAATTACTATTGTCCTTTGTGATAATTTAATGCGTCATCTATTGATCGGAAGGTTCAACTGAAAATCAGCAATCGCGAAACATATCGTGATGCAAAGCTCAGTGGCGACCTTTTTGGTGCATTGAATGTTTAAATTTATTTAGTATGATATAGTTTTCTTTTATGATAAATGTATATTTTTATGTGCCAAATAAATGTTTCTTTCTTTCAATATGCTGCCTGCTGTGAGACATAGGATGTTACATCTCGTTTACCCGGTAAATATGCTGGCTACGATGACCTTTAAACCGGAACACGGTAGTGTTTTCACACACGCATTGCGGCAGAAATAGGCACCGCGGTGGTACCACCCCGGTAAAAAGTGGTTTTTACAGGGGTTCGGTTTTTGTACAGTTACAAATGTATAATTACTAATGTTACTGATATTAAGTCTTATTGTTAAAAAATCTAACTATGGTATAAATTACTATTTAATTGCTCTCAACACGATTTTTTGGCTAGAAATGTGGGTTGTGGAGAAACAGTTATGAAGATACGTAGCATAGTTGTTTTATGTTTTTATTCCTCAGGTTATTTTGCATAGATCGCAAAATTAATTAAAATTAAAACGAATCACCTGTAGTAGATGAAGTCTCGTTAATAACAAATTGGCATAACAAAACAATTGATCATATTAAAACAAATAAGAATAAGCAAATGCATTAACAAATTTAGTCAAGAACGGGTCTATGCTCAGCTATGAACTTGTTCAGAATATTTTTATTTGTTTCTTTCTGATGTAAACTATATGTGCTCATTAACTCTTGGTTTTTTTGGGTTTAAAAACCAGTCAGTAAGACCATCTATTAGACATTGAAGAGAGAATTTCTACCGGCCAATCTTAGATAGATTCCTATAGATTCCTAGAATCCTACGTATCCTTCAAGAAAAACTTAGAGTTCAGTTGCCAGACTCTTAGCTCTCTCTCTCTCTAATTCTTTTTACATATTTGCTGTAATCCGAAGGCTGAATGCCAGTCTCTCTATTAGCTTAAAAATATATTTTAGTTCCCCTGCCTAATGCTTTTACAGTTCTGCTGAACTAGTAATCTTGAATCTCCTTATTTGTCTGAAAGGATTCCAATTTACCTGCATAGTGCTTTACAAATGTGCTATAATTTAAGTTAACTTAGTTGAGAAAACTACATAAGTTGTCTTACCTAGCCAACCCCCGCCGCCCCCTCCCCTAAGACAACCTCCTCCCCCGCCCCCGAAGCCTCCATGGGCGATTCCCACGCAGGCCTGTCCCCTATCCCCCTTCCAAGAGAGCTGCACCCCTAGACAGCTCGTGCCCAGGGGTGCTGGGACCCAGGCGCGTAGTCCAGCCTCCACCAGCGCCTATGTTAGGTCAAGATAATGATTTAAGTCCAGTCCATCAATTAAAATAAGGGTTTCATAGTGGTCAAAAGGTCATTTGTCAGTATTCATAAAACAACTATAGCAAAGAGCCAAAGTCGAATCACAGGTCCAATCTAATAAAATATTTTTTTTCGTAAGAAAACTATTGCACTAGATTTGCCGCAAAATATATAATAGAGTGAAGCTGCGGAACATGAGTTGGATTTTGAAATAACGGTTTGAGCCTAAGTCACAGGATATATCGGTGGCCTATGTCCAGCAGTGGACTGACGCAGGCTGATGATGATAAAATCTGGCTAAAACACAAAATTTCGCCTCTACGAAACGTATTTATGAAATCCAGCACTAATAGTAGTATCATATATCATTAGGTAAATGTACATCTTGTCTATGCTTTACTAAATGACTACTTGATAGATAACACACCCAGGTAATGAACTGTTCGCTCCAGGCTATTTCAAAGTAGTAAAATGTGATGTATTATGTAAAAATTTTGCGAAAACTTATTGAAAAAAAAGTCCCGCTGAGTTTCGTACGCCGTTTCTTCTCAGGTTTCGGATGCTTCCATTTCCGAACCGGTGGTAGATTATTTGGCTAATCAATAAGGAAGTGTTATGCTTCCTTATTGAATAAAGATATTTGACTTTGACTTTGACTTGACTTTAAAAATTTAATAAAGCTCTTACCGGAAGTTTGTCCCGGGGGTCCGTACATATAGCCTGACTCTGGAGTGGCGTTAGTGCGTCCCCTGCCATGTTGGGACCCGTCCTCATGGAATTCCCCAACGCTTAATCCTCCGCCACCACCCGCCGCTATGAGTGGGTGGGGATGACCCTCCTTGTCCACCTGAAAGTCACCAGCTCGTTAATAATGGCGACGTCAAAGCCAAGTAGTAGGAATTTTAACAGTACCTAGATGAATACTTAGATAGCACCGATGGCACACGTAAACTTCTTTACGTTATGTCATGTCTTGTTCTCTTATTTGACAGCCTCCGTAGCCTAGTGGTATGGGCGTGTGCTTTAGATACCGGAGGTCATGGTTCGAATTCTGCGGGTACTCGACAAATTTTCATTGTCGTTTCCTAGTTGGTTAGGACTATTTGGGCCGATCACCATGCGTCGGATGGGCATGTAAACAGTTGGTCCACCCACCAACCCGCATTGGACCAGCGTGGTGGGATACGGTCTAAAACCCTAATGGATAGGGGCGTACAGGAAGGCCCATATCCAGCAGTGGACTATCACAGGCTGATGATGTGGTATGTATGTATGTAAAGAGTTTAATGTCAAACACTAATGACGCCAGCAGCGAATGCGAACGTCGATCGCCACTGTGTTTTATTCCACGCGATGTTAAACCAATAAGAGAGTTCGGAATTTTAGTGCTAATTTAAATTGCCTTTACACCCTGTTTGTTAATTTTTTCACTCATCTGCCTGAGGAACAATGACTGGTCGTTGCAATCTTGTGGAAGTACAGTATAGTTCTTCGAGTTTAATTTTAATATTTGGGCAAATAAAACTAAATCTTTTGTACATTATATTAAATAACACAGTTACTTTTCAAACAAAGTAGTGCCGAAGCCGAGAATTGTAATGAATAAAAGTTTCATCATCATAATCATCATCAGCCTGTGATAGTCCACTGCTGGACATAGGCCTCCCCTAATAACTCTATCCATTAGGGGGTTTGGACCGTATCCACCACGCTGATCCAATGTGGTTTGGTGGGTCGACCGATTTTTATATGCCCATCCGACGCATAGATCATCTTACTTTTCAGACAATTGGGTGATCGGCCCAAATTGCCCTAACCAACTATGAAACAACAATGAAAATTAGTTGAGTCCCCGCAGGATTCGAACCCGACCTCAGGTTTCTAAAGCACATGCCTATACCACTAGGCTACGGAGGCATGAATGAAAGTTTCACGAACCGCAAACAGTATCTTACGTGTGAGCTATTTACACTTTTACACATTTATCGCCTCGCTCAAATGGCACTTACCACAAATACGAAGGTTGCCCCTCCACCTCCTCCACCGCCGTCGTGGACCTGAGTGTTCCTGACCTCGTGGGTCTTGCTGGTGAAGAGATGGAGGCTCTCATTGGCCATCCTTCGAGAACATTCCTGCCCGTCTTGGGCTGAGAGGGTCTAAAATCATAACACGAGCATTAGATTAACAAAGATTTATAATACAGATACCTTCCATGTTGTTGTAACCATCAATATTTAATTAACTTTTTTTAACTAATCCATATATTTGTTTGCACAATTTACATGTTAAATTTTGAAAAAAATAAAGCAGTGATAAAATTTGGACATTAAAAATACATATAACATCGTAATTTTCTAATGTAAACGTCGGAAAATAATATAATAAATTGCAAACTTTATGTGGACAAGTTTGATTTTGGGTATGAACAATAAATGTACCAGGTATCGATATGGATCTTAATCGGAACGGTTGCGAGCATTCTGCAATTAATCGGGCAGGACATATTCTTAATCACAACGAGTTAGAAGGCGGGTAGATTAACGTTTAAGTCCCGGCTTGTTCTATTCGTCATTAACAAACTGAACTTTGACAAAGTCTGGAATTAAGGATAAAACGGTTGGACGAATGAACAAAATCAAAGTTTATAAACTGTAAAAACATGTATAGAATTTTCATGTAAATTGCTATGTATGTAAGTATACAACTTATTTCTATTATTTCTTTATAAAAATTTCATTTGAAAATAAAAAAAATATTTACCATTCAAAAAGTTTCTATTTATATGTTTTTTGAACTTTCATAAATAAGAATGTACAATGCTACCATATTGAATAAAGATATTTTACTTTTGGTTTTAATCAGGAATGAAAAATGAAGCCAACTCCCTTCAAAAGAAGCAATTACCTTTTTACAGGCATTAGTCCCTTGTTGCCCCACAAGCATGTAGAGTCGTTCGCCCTTATGCAGCTCGAAGAGGCTCCTGGCTTGTGCGCCATGGGACACCCCTGCCCACGCGGACCCCAAACCGCCAGCACTGCCCGTGGCTATTATCCTGTCATCAAGGGATTTTGATATTGTATTACCAAATTTACTAGCAGCCAAGACTTGATTTCAGGGAGCCGTCTCGGGTGGTACTATCACGGTGCATATTTCTGCCGCAAAATAGTAGAGCAAAAACACTACGGTGTTCCGGTTTGAAGGACACCATGGCCAGCGTATTTGCTGGGTAAACGAGACGTATCATCCTATATCTCACGGTAGGCAGAGCGTTGGCGCCCACGCATACCCCTGATATTGTTGTCCATTGGCTCCGGTAAGCACTTTCCTATAAAAAAGTTTTTTTTTTACATTATAATAGACTTTTCTAGGTTAAAAAGTTGCTCTTGTTACTCAAGGACAATATAGTTATCTGGCAGTGAAAAAATATTTCAAATCTAATGATGAAATGATTACGACAGCTTCCGTATAAGATATTTTATTTCGACCGGAGTTAAGGTAATAACTTTGTTTGATAGTTGTTTTAATTGGTCAGGGTAATATGAACCGATCATCTAATCAGCTAAAAAGTAGGGCGACCGCGTCGGATGGGCATCAAAAAGGGTCGGTCCTAGTTGAACTATAATAACTGATAAATCTGGATTGATTAGACGCCGACGTATTGATTTTTTATGGCATGCATGGAGACGAGCAGTCAGAGCCACCTGATTGGAAGTGGTCACCGACACCCAAATACAATGGCAACTAGAGCTAACGCGAACTGCTACCGTGAGCCTGTCTCACGTAGGTCGCTTGCGACGTATGAGTCTCGTTTACCTAATAAATACGCAGCTATGGTGCCTCTTCAAAGCGGAAACAGCAGGTGTTTTCACACTACTGCTTCCGGCAGAAATAGGCACTGCGAGTGTCCACTCCAGACGGTCTCCTGTAAACAGGGACCTACCACCAGTACTATTATTTCATAATTATTGTTTTGTAATTTGTAATAAGTGTAAAGGGCAAAGGTGAATACTTCAAATTTATAAGGGCACATGAAACTCCGAAAATTATCTTAATAGGCTTTAACCATGTATATATCAGGACTTCCTATATTTGTTTCTTAACCATTCACGAATACGATATCGGAGATAAATTTAGTATTAGCTCTAAGTAACGCATTAGGTATAATTTCAAGACAGTAGGTCTCCTTTTTAAAGGTGACGGTCTGGGTAATTGCTTCTCTTAGTGTCTTTTCCCGTTGCAAGGCTGTAGTGTGAAAAACAATACTACGTTCCGTTTCAAAGGGCACCGTAGCCGGTTATATTAAAAAATAGTCGTAACATGCCTTATACTTCCTTAAAACAACTTTGCTTATGCATAAATGTTAAAAACCCATATCTGCGCGTTACCAAGATGTACGCTACTTAAACATTATGAATTACCTGCTGCTCACTATATTTTAACGTAAGGGAACACCCTAAAGTAATAATAATAATTTACAACATCGTCTAGTCCCAAACTGAGCAAAGCTTGTACTATGGAAACTGATAAATACATACCGACCTTCTTTTGTTTTGTAAATAAATACATATTATATATTTACAAACACCTAGATTCGAAAAAGATACTATGTTCATCATCATCACAATATTTTTACCGTAGTAGGAACGGAACCCACACCCGTTGGCGCAACAGCCAGGGTCGCTAGCCACTGCTCCAAGCCGTTCGTCGAAGAAAACCTTATTCTATGTCTTTAAAAACCGTAAAATGAAAAGGAAACGAGTATTAGTTTTCTTTTGTCTATTGTGCTTGAGTAATCATTGATTTTATCTTGTGATATCTGATCGATTAAAATGGATATTTTCACTGATCAGTATTGACCGGATGTACTGAGGTTTATAAGCGGTATTTTCAAGTGCATTTATTGGTGCATATTGATTGGAACGTATGTTTTCGATATAAGAAAATATTTAAGGCTAATTTTTGATGAATAATATTAGCTACTTGATTATTATTATTGTCAAACAGTACTTACGTGTACAATCCTTCGTTGGGCACCTCCCAAACCTGGATACCTTGGAATGGGGGATCCATTATGACGGTCACATCGACACTTGTGTTCCTGTACGCCGAATCGCAGAGCGTCTGATTGGGACCGAAACGACCGGTCGCTCCGCAGGTCGTAAAGCGGTAGTCTGCGAACACCACAAGCTTAATTCTAACAACAATACTCCGTAAAAGAATAAAGTCCTTTAAGGAGTGATGTACACGCTTCTACAACGAAGTCCCGTAGACGAGAACGGTTGAAACTTTAAGAAAGCTGTTAAGGAACCTTTGCGTGTGAAAACATATACCACAATCTGGCAATGAATTGTTTGCACCAGGCTATTTCAATTTGAAAATGTCCTTTTTGTTTAATTTGTCAAGGATTTATTGAAAAAAGAGAAAAAATTAGTCCCCCCGTATTGCTTTTGACGGTTTCCCGCAGATTCGAGCATTCCATTTCCGAACCGGTGGTAGATTATTTGACGATCAATAAAAGAGTGTAATGCTTCTGTATTGAATTTAGACATTTAACTTTCACTTTGCTTAACCCTGGATAAACTGGTCCTTCGTTTGTCGGGTTTTAATGAAATAGCCAGTGACCTATTAAAAACCATGTTGCAATTTAAGTTGAACACAATAATATATCTTTATGAACATAATAATTCTTCTGTACGTGTACAGTAAACTCCTCCTAAACGACTGGGCCGATTTGAATAAATTTATTGTGTGCGTTTAAGGAGCTTCCAGGAGGTTACATATAATCCCGACAGATGGCACTGCAGTCGTAATTTATCTATGTTGCAAGTAAACTGCTAAATCGACTTGAACTTTAATTTCTTACTTTGTTCAATATCCTTCTCGCTTGGTATATTTAGCAGGACAACATCTATCGTGTCCGCCAGCAGTAGTAAAGTAAAGTAGTCAAAACAACAGTTATTAAAAAAGCCCACTACTGTATAATAATAAATTATATTGAGAACCAAGATGTGTGGAAGTAGTTAATTTACTACACTAGCAAATCCCCTTACTAAGGGGTTTGCTAGTGTAGAAAAAGTTTTAAGTTTTGCTAGTGTTGCTATAAAATTTGATTAATACGTCGATCTAGATACTTCTAGATCGACGTATTAATCAAATTTACTAAACATAGTTTTAAAAAAAGTATATAGCAAAATATATCAAAATGGACCGCAGAGTTTCTTACCGGTTCTTCTGTGGCTAGGTCTGGCTTATTGAACCGATGATAAATAGAACTTTATAAGTGCTTAGTAGAACGTAAATTGAATGAATATTTTTCGACTCTGAATTCGAATAAATTGGTACTTACACTCAACGTCTATGTAGTCCGGGTGTATCTCGATGCTCTCCTCCAATGAGGGGTCGAAATAATTGTAATCGCCCAAATCATTCGGGTCTATGTTTAGTCCGAAGCACTCCGGTGCCATAGAGAAGTCGTCTATGGCCGAATCGGAGTAGATACGCATCCCCATACGAGTCTTGAATTGGAGGTAGTACCTTGGGGAACAGATTATACCTATGTCATCATCATCATCATCATTAACTGCCTTTAGCAGTCCACTTCTGGACATCGGCCTTTTTAATGAACGCTAAGACGGCGTCCGTTAAAAAGAGTTGCTCATAATTGCCACGCTGAGAAGGAGGATTGGCAATTGACTAATTGCATTTGTACTGCGGATCTGTCCTACTCCCACTGTAAGGCAGATCCGCCGTCAAGTGGGCGAAGGGCTCGTTACATTTCTATATCTTTATACATTTGTTTATTATGCTCCTTAATCAACATTATAGTTATGAGTGACAAAAGATTTTCCTTCGTAATTTTTCAGTAGTTTGTATTTATTTTGCTCTCTCAAATAGCTAACAGTACCTTTACATCTCTATATTGTACAATGACACTATTCATTTTGACATTAAACAATAAAGTTACATATTAATGTATATGAAATTGTCACTCATTTAATACGATCATTCATTGACAGTTCGGGTGTCATCGTATTCGGATAAAAATCCGAGTTTCATCGAAGTAAAGTAATTTCTCACTACATCTATAGTAAACGTGAGAAAAATAAGACATTTAATTAACTTAAACGTTTAATGTCAAAATCTTTTCGTGCCAAAACGTTGGACGGTCTTAATAAAACATGGCGGCGGGTCCCCAGTAAGAACGCGACAAATTTAAAGAATTTGTCATTACACTGTGTTTACATATTCTTTATATCTGTGTTTTCGATACTTCTTCTTTATGGTTTAATAATATGAATAAAACAGTGTTAAATTGAATTATAACACAGGTTTTATTACGTTTATTTTTTAACGTTAGCGCTTAAGTCAAAATAATGACATTTCTGTAGTGTTACAATATTGCGTTGGTCACTAAATAGGCAGGATGCTATAAGTTGCCGCCATAAAACTTTGACATAAAACTTTATTATGAATAGCTTAAGGAGTTCACATGGCATTGGAATGGAAACACTCTATTTAAAATGAAAATTCTGAAGTATCAACCGTCATAAACACGTAAAAAAAAGATTTAATCTCCAATGCGGATTGGTGGGTGGACCTACTTTTTACATACCCATCCGACGCATGGATCATCTTACTTTTCAGATAGTTGGGTGATCAGCCCAAATTGCCCTAAGTCCCTGCAGGATTCGAACCCACGAGCTCCAGTTTCTTACCATAGCACACGCCCTTACCACTAGGCTACGGAGGCAGTTAATTTGTATAGTAATCGTGAATACAAGAAATAATCACATACCGTCTCGTTATATTCGGCAGGAAAATGGCCGCTCTATACCAATTCTCCCCTTTGTCCTTCGTTGAGAACCAGAGAGAGGTGGAAATGTTGCCCCTAGGGGTCAATTCAACCACATCCACGCTAAGCGAACCGTAGTTTCTGCCGTTTTGTTGGTAGTAGAATCTTATCTGTTAAAAGGCGATAATATTAAACAACAAAAATGAAAAAATATTGTGGTATGTTTAATATTAAATTGTGGAATGATTTGCCGAGTGAATTGTTGGGACTTGGTCACTTCCAGTTTTACTAATTCGAGCAATCGTCTTCACTAAGATTCTGGATAAATTTATTACATTTATAGTTCATTATGTTTTTTAAGCATATTTAGCTCATATTACTATGTTTACAATGTATATCTGTATTGTGTAACTTTGTATTATATGTGACTGCTGATTAGCTGTGATTCTGCTTAGTAACTTTAGTGTATACAATTTTTGCCAATCTGCTTTTTCAATTTTCATCCCTTCAGAGCTGTTGCTTTGCCTAGAAATGGTCGTGTCGGTTATCCGTCCCATCGAACTATACAAGTAAAAAGGTCTGGGAAGTGCACCTGTGTTCACTCGTGCGATATAAAATTTCTGCGTAGTTTGCAGTTCTACAATAAAGATCGTGCGGCAGTGGAAAGCGATTCGGATAACGTTGTGATTGCAAAAAAAAGCAAAACCCATTCACTATGCAGCAATTGTAATAGTTCGAATCAAGATCACCATCATCATCAGCAGTCTGTGTTAGTCCACTGCTGGACAAAGGCCTCCCCTAATACACCCCTATCCATTACGGGGTTTCGGACCGTATCCCTCGTATGACATACTAATGATTGCAAAAAAAAAATCAAAATCCACTCACCATACAGCAATTGTAATACTTCGAATCAATATCCCCGTGCAACTTCGGTGGAGGGTTGAAGACAGCGGTTCTCATCACGGCCGTGGAGGCGAAGTCCGCCTTCTCCCTATTGGGTCCGGTCACGTTCATGTTCACGAAGAAGTAGTAGCCGGTGCACAGCGTGATCCCCGGTGGGGCCAGAGGCGGTGCTGCTGCATAAGGGTCGAGGGGACCGCAGGTGTGGTCGTAGTTCGGACCGGTCTTGTCCGTCGGTGTCGGTCCGCTGTGACGCGACCACTTCAGTATCGGCCTGTGGAATACCTTACATTAGCCTCCGAACGGTAAAGTTGTTGGTAGGATGGTGTGCGATTTTTGGAAGACTTTGTCTGTTATTGATGTGTTATATCAGAGTAAAGTGAAATATAGAACATAAACAAATACACTACAAAACGCCAAGACTCACGAGAAATCGGTTCTCATATACAGCCCTTTGTAATACATATTCTAAGAGATACTACGATATTTTTGATGTTTAAACTATAGAACTTGTATAAACAATATAATATTTAGACACAAAATGATGTCGTACGTAATGGCTAACTTACTTAGCTTACATCTACGCTAATTTAAACTCGAAATTTATGTAAACAACGATGATGTAAAAGAGGTAATGTCATACAAGTAGCGTTTTTAATAATGTTTTGTCGCCGTGATATCAACCACTGACAAAAGTCCACAGATAACAAACCATGCATACATATCATCATATTAGTTAATCGCTCAAATAGTATAAAACAAAGTCGCTTTCTCCGTCCCTATATCCCCATGTATGCCTTAATCTTTAAAACTACACAACGGATTTTGGTGCTGTTTTTTTAAATAGATAGTGCGATTAAAGAGGAAGGAGAGGATGTGTATAATTAATGCCTAATATTGGTACAGAGCAGCATTGATAAATGTATATATTTTACAGAATATTAGTGTGCACCTGTGTCGAGCCAGGGTGTCCAGTTATAAGTAAAATGAGTATAATATATAACTATATATAAGTGAGTAGCAAAACAGTTGTCATGTATACCACAAAACGATATGTTAGGCTTGTCTGAGACAGGTAAAGATTTAGGTATTCCGATCTTATTGGGCGTTACCAAATCCTAGTATATCTTATATCTTAATGTTCCTACAATATTTTAAGCATAACTTGTCAAGCGTATGCATGAATCTTTTACTTACTGAGGTATATTTACGAATCCACACGCGTCCGATTCGAAGTTGCAGTAGGAACCGAATGGCATTTTGTCTGAAATAAAACAATTCGATATTATTCCTGATCAAACTAAGTAGGTAATTCCAATGTATAGATATAGTGAAAAAAGATTTTCCTTCGTAATTTTTCGGAAAAGTTCGCATGTATCTTGATCTCTTAAATAATTTCAGTACCTATACATTCCTATAGTATGTAATGACGTTAGTCATTTTGACATTTGACATTAAACAGTAAAGTTTCATGTTATTGGATATGAAAATGTCACGCATTTGATACGATCATTCATTAACAGTTCGAGTATTATCGTATTCCGATAAAGAACGGGGTTTTCTCATAGAAAAAAAAGTAGTCAGACGTGCAAATCACGACACGTGGAATGTCAATAAAAGTTTGGAACGCGACAGATCAACGCAGTAGATTTTTTTGCCTGCATAAGATGATAGAACTAAAATAAAACTCAAAACACATTTTAAGCATATGCTTAAGAAGTGTGTGATCTAGTATTACTTCGTCACCCTTCAAACCAGAGCACAGTGTCGTATGCACAGTATTACGCCCGAATTAGGCTAGTCACTATCCTTCCCCGTAAAAGGAAAACTGCATAGCTTTTATTCGGCGACCGAAGCAAGAAGTTCCGTAACAAAAATAAAACGTAGCACTCGGATTTTATCGGAACATGATGACGCCCGAACTATCAACGAATGATCGTATTAAATGAGTGACGTTTTCATATATTATTGTGTTTAGTGTCAAATGTCAAAATGGAGAATGACATTTTATAATATAGCGATGTATTGTGCGTACTAAAGCTATATGAGAGAGCACAAAAAATGCGAACTTATATGAAAAAATGCAATAGCTTTACTGCGGCAGACCTCGAGTGGGATATGCTTTTTTTGGTGTTACACTTGATCTACGTAAGAAAGATTTTATTAACTATTACGGGACGAAAAAGATGAACTGTTCGTACAATATTGTAACAACAATGCAAAAGATAAAAAAATGGTAAATACGACAAGAGATGACACATTAAAGTCAACTTTTCATACAAAATTTATGTTAATTTTTCGTCAGCTCAAAATTTGGTGTAAATATAACAAAGCTATAAATGCAATTTATATCTATAAACAAAATATATTTAAAAAATCACAATTGACTTTGTTAATAGGGCAAGGCAATGTTTAGTTTTGATATACAATGTAAGAACATCTAAGATATATAAAACAAATACCGCAGTTTTGCCGTTCGTCGTTGCCGTCGTCACAATCTTTGACAAGGTCGCAGATCTGCTGTAGTCTGATGCAGGACTCTTTCTGCAATTAAGAACAATAATATTTTAATACAGAAACTACTTGATTAATCAATTCATCATCATCATCATCATCATTAGTCCGTGTTAGTCCACAGCTGGACTTAGGCCTCCTAATGCACGACTCCATTAGGGGGTTATTGGACCGTATCCCATCACGCCGGTCCAATGCGGGTTGGTGGGTGGTACCAAGAAGTGGAATATTCGTAAATAACGTAACCCATAACAGCCAAAATGGCGATGACACACCGAGCTCTTATTGGTTGATCATCGCTCGGACAGTGAAAATGAACCAATTAGAATCATTCAGTCAATCAATAGTTGCGCAAGGACGTTGCTATTGGTAGATATACGAATTTTACTAATCTTTTTTTAGGTCTTCGGCCAATGTTAAATATAATAGGCTAATAAGGATTACGGGTTTATATAAATTACATGATGTACGAGGGTGGTCTGAAAAGTTTCCGACCTAACAATGATAAAAGATTTTTTTTCTTACTTTATTTATTTATTTTTCTACATAGTGTCCTTGTAAATCTACACACTTCTCCCAGCGATACTCTCATCTCTGTAACCCGTCCAAATAGTACTAGGCGTTTTTCTCTGCAAAATAACTGTTCATAAAGGTGATTGCCTCCTCATTTGACTAAAATCTTTGTCCTCCGAGCGCAGTTTTTAGATAAGGGAACAAAAATAAGTCGCTTGGGGCCAGATCTGGTAAGTAAGGCGGATGGTCAAGCAGTTGAAACCGTAACTCGTTGATTTTTGCCATGGCAACCGCTGAGGTGTGAGACGGCGTGTTGTTTTGGTGAAACAGGATTTTTTTTTTCTGCAAATGTGGCCGTTTTTCCGCAATTTGTGCCTTCAGCTCTCCAAGTAATGATGCGCAGTATGCTCCTGTAATGGTTTTTCCTTTAGTTATGAAGATAATCGATAAAGATAAATCCATGACTATTCCAAAAAACAGTCGCCATCACTTTCCCAGCCGAAAAAACAGCTTTTGCTTTTTTTGGAGCTGGTTCCCCCTTTGCAGTCCATTGTTTTGACTATAGTTTTGTTTAGGGCGTATAATGGTGTATCCAACTTTCATCTACAGTAATTAATCGGCGGCAAAACTCGGATTTATTGCGCCTAAACTGCGCCAACAGAGCTTTGTAAATGTTCATTCGAACATGTCTTTGGTCTAATGTGAGTAAATGCCCCAACGCGCGGACAGCTTTCTCATGTCTAAATCTTGATTTAATATGTGACAAACACGTTCTTTGGACATTTTCAACCCTCTGCTATCTCTCTTCGGCGGTCGTTTAACACCATTTTGTGAACTTTAGCAATGTTATCGTCAGTAGTTGCAGTTTTTGGACGTCCCGAACGTTCATCGTCTCCCAAGCTCTTACGGCCACGTTTAAATTCAGCTGCCCAAAATTTCACTGTGGTAAACGATGGTGCAGAGTCCCCATACATAGAGTCCATCTTTGATTTGCGTAGGCGTATTGCCTTTCATAAACAAAAATTTAACAACAGCTCGATACTCACTTCTACTCACTCAAACGACTGTCAACTAAAAACTGCGCGTCGAAAATAGCCGAAACTTTGGTGAGTAACTGTTAAAATATGCACAACTACATTAACTAGCTTTAATTAACGAGTGGCGCCATCTTTGAGTTGAGGTCGGAAACTTTTCAGACCACCCTCGTATTACGCTCAGGTCAGACTTATAATATAGTTTAGACTCGATTTTTTCTGTCGGAGCATTTTTTATCTCCTACAGTTGTTTATTGTTATTCGACATATTTTGCTTATTTTTATACTCATATTTATACTGGAATTTGCAATTTGATACCCGTGTTACCGGTGGTAGGTCCCCTTTTTACAGGAGACCATCTGGGTGGGTACCACCGCGGTGCCTATTTCTGCCGCGAAGCAGTAATGTAAAAACACTGCTGTGTTCCGGTTTGAAGGGTACCGTAGCCAGCGTACCTACTGGGTAAACGTGACTTAACACCCTGACTCACGGTAGGCGGCGCATTGGCGATACCACTGGTATTGCCAATGTCTATGGTCGTCGGTGACAACTTACCATCAGGTGGCCCGACTGCTCGTCAGCTTGCGTATGCCATAAAAAAAGATCGATAGCTGTAAACTTACGTTCATTATCGTGCACTTGAGCTGCCTGTTCTGACATTCCCCGTTGAAGATCGGCGGTTCAGGGAGGCATTCCACCATCCTTATATTGTCCACAGCGATATGTGGTAGAGGACGTGCTAGGCTGACGTAGTTGGGTCTCGTGACCTCGACAATTATCCTGACCTCCTGCTGCATCTTGCCAATCATCACGCGGAACGGGAGCCAACTGGAAGGAACAACGATTTGATTGGCTCATGGTGATAAAACTGAACAAGAGAAAGGCAGGAAAGATATTATGTAATTATAGTTTTCTGCTTTTTTTTCTTGCAAAGTTTAGGTATATTTCTGTCGCTTTTTATAACGATTACTATTGGAAAGTTTTGATAAAACTTCACTGTGAAACTTTATCAGAGTGAAATAAGACTATGACAAACCATGCAAACAAATTCTAAAGTGAAACTTTATTGGCATAAATAGCTACCGTGGTTTTATTAGAATAACATCATAAACCAATAATTACGCGTAGCTTAACAGATAGAATTTGATACCGATCTCGGTTTACGTAAATTTTATGTGTTTTTTCGCTCAAATATTGAGTAACATAAACGGTAGATAGTACTGTTATTTTATTATATACAAACGAGAAAAATTATTTTAACGATTGCTGCTTGCATGAACTGACGAGAAGGATAACATATAGCAACTAATCTAAATTAAATTAAAATTTATCTGTATGTCACTTGCTGAATGATAATCCATCCTGAAATACTCTAACACCTAAACATAGTAAATTCTAGGTACCTAAGTTTTTAATATCAAAAACAAAAAGTTATTTCAATTCAAACTATTGATATACAAAATGATGAGCATTACATCATCGAAAAATTGCTGTTCATAATTAAAAAAAAAAAAAAACATTAAAAAAAAACCAACTAAAGTATACAATCTTTTACGTCAAAAAAAGTCCGCAAAAATCGTTTTGACACTTCGACGCCATCACCCGTTGCACAGATACGAAAATAATTCATAACACCGTTAGCTAACCTCTCGTAATTGTTCCCGGCGACCTCCTGCAGGATCCATTGTACTTCGGACATCGTTGACTCCGATATAAGTCTGATGCTGGCGTTTTGCATCTTGCTCTGGTGTAGTCTCACCTCGAACTGTGCGAAAGGGACGGAAATATAGACACAGATAACCAAAAATTAGATGAGTGATTAAATGTAGACACGTGGTAAACGATTTTTAGTTGTTCTTACACTGATTTTATTGTTTATTTAATATAGATACGATTGCATTTGATGATTAATCATTAATCGCATTGGTTTAAGGCCTTTAAAATTATTTTCCCGGTAGGAGATTTTCCCTATCATCATTATCAGCCTGTGATAGTCCACTGCTAGACAAAGACCTCCCCTAATACACCTCCATGAGGGTTTTGGAGCCACCACGCTGGTCCAATGCGGTTTGGTGGGTGGACCGACTTTTGACATGCCCATCCGAAGCATGGATCATATTACTTTTCAGACAATTGGATGATCGGCCCAAATTGCCCTAACCTACTAGAAAACAACAATGAAAATTTGTTGAGTCCACGCTGGATTTAAACCCACGACCTCCGGTTTCTAAAGCATACGCCCATACCACTAGGCTACGGAGGCAGTTAGTTTTTCCCCATAGTTTAACCAAATTTTATTTTGAAGTGACCTACGATTTTTTTATATTTTTTTATTACAGATCTGTCGCTTCCAGACTCTAGTCTATGGTAAGCTTCATCTAACACCGAGTTCGAGGGAAGCTCCCGTCCCCACGAACTGGAGCAAATTGCCATTGAGCTGTCACGTAGAAGACTACCTGCTTGGCGTAGTGGTTATTTACCCTGACTGTTGCGCTAACTGGTGTGGATTCGATTCCCACCACGGGAAAAATATTGGGTGATGAACATAGCGTTATCCTTGTGTCTGTATCTATATAGTATGTATTTATGTACACACAAATACAAGCTTCGCTTAGTTTGGGACTAGATGATGTTGTGTTATTCGTCCAGATATTATTATCATTAATCACTGAGTGATATTAGATTAAAAACAACACTACTACGTCTGACGATTCTTCGTTGCTATGGTTACTTAGTTTACATTTATTTTAATTCAAAATTGGCTTAATCATATGTCGGCATTGATATGCAATTTTAAATCACTAGTTACCGGATACTATAAAACAAAGTCGCTTTCTCTGTTCCTATATCCCTACGTATGTTTAAATCTTTCAAACTACGCAACGGATTTTGATGCAGTTTATTTTAATAAAGTAATTGAAGAGGAAGGTTTATATGTATAACACATGCTTATTATTGTAGGTATATTTTCTATCAGCATAGATCCGTGCGAAGCAGGGACGGGTCGCTAGTTTAATATAAAAACATTTTTCCTCCTTACTCTAGAGTTGTGTCCTGGTTGAAACTAATATTAAGTTTTTATTTACTAATAAAGACACAAAAATAATTATACCAGATTCTGACTAATATCAGAGAAAAAACAATGCTAAAGATATTACTTGATAGCTCTTGACAAGCAGTGTCAAATTTTTAAATGCCAATTAGATGAACAGATCTCCTTACAAGTCATGCAATTGAGCGATCGGCTTACGTCGCCCCAACCAATTAGAAAACAAAAACAACATCGAGTTGTTTCCCCGCGCAGGATTCGAACCCACGACCTTTGCTGAGGTGGAACGGTTGCGTAGATCAAGTGAAGATTCCCCGTTTGGTTAAAAAGTTTATTATAGCATAAGGCTAGTCTTGGCGTCAATAAGAAAATAACAGCGTTTTTCTATAACCAATAATTTACAGGACTTCATCGTCATCATCATCATCAGCCTGTGATAGTCAACTGCTGGACATAGGCCTCCCCTAAAACACCCCTATTAATAAGGTGGTTCTGGACCGTATCCCATCACGCTGGTCCAATGCGGGTTGGTGAGGGACCGACTTTTTACATGCCCATCCGGCGCATGGATCATCTTACTTTTCAGACAATTGGGTGATCGGCGCAAATTGCCCTAACCAACTAGAGCAATAAAATTTGAATAGTCCCGCAGGATTCGAACCCACGACCTCCGGTTTCTAAGGCACACGCCCATACCACTAGGCTACGGAGGCAGCTAACAGTTACAGGACTTACCTTACAAAATTCGGAGAGGCCTCGGAATGGGGGTGATTTTATGACCATGTTTTCCATGGTCGGATCCACGGGAAGATAAAGGAAGTGACCTGCGGGAAGAGAAATGCTTATTAAATTAATACATCAACAAAATCCTTTTGCTTAATACAAAATTACAGTGACATCAGAACGAGTGAATGTTCGCATGTCTACAAAGCAATCAATTAAAAAGTTTCAATCTCTTTTAAATGCTTAAAAGTAATTATTTTTAGTCTGTACTCCGACCTATGCAAAATGAACTGGTTTTATCTTTACAACTGTAAGGTTACAACTGTAAAGATAAAACCAGTTCATTGCATAAACCAATGAACTAAATAATTAATTAAACAAGATCTGGAAACCCCTTCAGCACTGGCAACAAGACGCATGACATCTCAGCCTACCCCGTGACCACGGCCGCTGGAAAGTGTTCGAAACGTCGGGAATTTAAAATGTAAAATAAACGCGATAAAATCCGTAAAGTAATTTTATTTAATAATGTATAATATTCGCGCAAGCAATAGAAATAATTATGCTTAAAAGTATTTCACATAGTAGTCTTTTTATCACGACATAATGTAAAACAAAGTCGCTTCCTCTGTCCCTAAATCCCTTAAAAAGTACGCAACGGATTTTGATGCGGCTTTTTTTTTAATAGATCGATAATAGAGTGATTGAAGAGTTATATACTCTGCAATATTATGAATTGCAGAGTATATATTATATGTATAACACATTAATATTGTAGAGAAACGCTGATAATTTTTTATAATTTTCCATAGATTTTACAGATATCAGTATTACATCCGTCCAGAGCCGGGGCGGGCGGCTAGTTTACAACGAAACGCAAATAAAAACAACTCAAACCGTTTTAAACAGTTTATTACAACTTAATCTGTCTTTGTATTAGTCTAATTTATTTCATTTTGAAGGACGTAGAAGAGACATATTTTTTATAATCCAAAGCGATGACACGGAGCGTAACGTTTACCTGGTGATCATCAGAAGTCACTAATCCAATCACTGCCAGAGATTTGGACAGAGATGTCAAGTTACTAACGTAGAAAAAATATCAAATATCAATAAAGTAACAAATGTATCGGTTTAAAAACTTTCCGCCTGCTCAATCGAAAGTTACTGCTCGTGCCGTGACCGTAATCTTCACCCTAATCGACTATGGCTTTAGTGACGTGTGCTATTTTGACTTGAATGCAGATCTCCTCAATAAACTTGACTTCTGAATAACTTAAGCATTCGATTCGCTTTTAATTTGCGTTAATATGACCACTGCCTCCGTAGACTAGTGGCGTGTGGTTTATAAGCCGGAACCCACAACGGGATCGAATCCTGCGGGGACTCAGCAAATTTTCATTGGTTAGGGCAATTTGGCCCGATCACCCAATTGTCTGAAAAGTAAGATGATCCATGGGTCGGATGGGCATATAAACAATCGGTTCACCCACCAACCCGCATTGGGCCAGCGTGGTGGGATACTGTCCGAAACCCCCTAAATTATCATTAGTGGTGGCCTATGTCTAGCAGTGGACTAACACAGGCTGATAATGTAAACATGACCACGTTTCTGTATACCATTCCCCACTTTAGCGGTTACCTATTCACCAACGACGCTCTTTACGAGTTCTGACCAATCTCTCCTCCTCCCCTAATTCTGACACAACCGTCTTCAATATCTCCTCATTTTCAGTACCTATATGAAGTCAGCAACAAAGATATTCGATCAACGCATTATCGTCTCCGACAATGCCCTTTTCACCGTTCTGAATTCATTTATTCCTCTTTCTTTATCCAATCTGTTCTTTTATTCAATTAGTTACCTCTCGAAATCAGGACGGCCAATAGTTTCATCACTTTAAAAAAATAATGATTGCTTAGTCAAAAACTTGTCGAGAGATCAATAAAATCGTCATTTTTTATATTATATCTCATATTTTATTTATATACATATAATTACATGTATAAGTATGCCTATTTTGATGTATTTATTTATTATTAAATATGTATTATTGTTGTTATTTCGGTTTATTAAATATTATTTTGGCTAATATCATTGCACCTCCCACTTATAATCTCTGCATCACCCCAAGGTTGACTTGGAGGGAATGCCTGTGGCATTAAGTCCGCCATTGTACTCTTGTGCAATAAGAAATAAATGAATAATTAAATAAGTATTACTTAACCTAGTACACAGGCTGCCCTTCAAATTGGAAGACAGCATTGTTTACACTATACGCCTGGGGTAGTTATACTTCGCCAGGCGTTCTCCCGTTAAAAGGAGACCTGCCACATTACACATTACATGTACATTAATAAGATACAATCGTTGCAATCTGTCGTTATCAAAAAATATAAACGTTCTTTCTTTCACCTTGCATTCTTTTTCATTCATTCTTTCCATGTAAACAAAAGCTTCAGATTTGAAAGTGGAGCTCCCGAGCCAGTTGTTCCCAGGAATAGATTAAACTTCAGTCAGGTACGGCTGCAAATCGAGAACTGCAACACAAAACAAAAGCCGTGTCTCATTGTCTATGGACTTCGGCCGTAATCTATTCAGACAGAGGACGGCCGTCGGTATAAATTTGGAATGCAACTCAAACCAAAACAACCATGCACAAGAGAGTGACGCTACACATTCATGTAAGTCGAATGGAATCTATTTTGGAAACGCGCTGCGTATAACGGAACGCGTCGCGCGCGTATCTGTCAATTGTTTCGCGCCATTTTCTCGATTATTGGAGAACGTCATGTATTTATATCTACAAAAATGAAGAAAATTAAAGTGCCTGTATGTAAAAATACAATAACCATTTTTAAATTATTACATTGTAATATATAACCGGTACATATAGCAAGACAAAATTTTTAAAACTTCTTGTCTGTCTGTTTGGTCTGGCTAATCTCTGGAATAAGTTGTCCCACTTTGATGGGACTTCCTAAAAGATAGCTGAGATAACCTAGGCTACCTCTTTTTAAATAGTTTCTTTATAACCAATAATAAAGAAAGAGAAGTATAAAGTGTTGTAATATTTATGTGAGATAAAAGTATACCACTATATTACCATAACACAAATAAAAATAATCGATTCTGCATCTCGATTAATATGTTATTTTTAATGCTATCTTAAATATAACGAAGAATTAAACCTATTATTCGTAATAATAATGAAACAAAAAACTTTATACAGTTTTATAAAATATAATACAAATAAACTTATTCGTGCAAACAAAAAGTAGAAGATTAATATTTTAATAGAACCATTACAGTACATACAACGAACAAAAAGCTATCATTCATTAGTTTTCTGGACATACCAGTTTATTCACCATTTTATATTTGAGCAAAATACTTTTGGAATGGAAGTTTAATATCAAATTTTAAAGCTAATAAAAGTGTATTACCCATTGGTCCTCGATAAAAGAATAATATTATGCCGTCATACATTCAAATGACATATTCGTTTATAAAAGTTTCAGCTTCATTCGGCGCAAGAATATTTTTATAATTAAAAATTTTAATGCATTCACATTTAAAAAAAAATATTTCATTCATCATCATCATCATCAGCCTGTGTTAGTCCACTGCTGGACAAAGCCCTTAAAGACCCTAAGCATGCCTTCTCCATTAGGGTGTTTTTGGACCTTCTCCTATTACCCCTTATTTTCATTACGATCCAATTCGTAAAGCATCGTTATAAATAACCATGTAAAGACTGGTTACATAAAAAGCGTTGTAGAAATTTATAACGATCATTTTTAATTGATCGGAAATATTGTCGTGGGCGCATAATAACCGGGCTTACTAAAGACCGTGTGGGTTGCCATCCCCGCGCTATTTTTAAACGGTTTGATAAATCTATCTAATAACTTGAAAAATGTTTATGAAACAGTTGAATTATAGTACTTAATATACATGTGGAATGTCCGCTGGGACAAGTGGAATGTCCGCTGGGTGTATACAAATATACTGTCATCATCATCATTAACCTGTGCCAGTCCACTGCTGGACACAGGCCTACCCTTATGCACACCACCAAATATACTGTATAGTAACATAAATGGGGTGTTTTTATTGTATGTGCCTATCATTAAACACAAGGATTCATGGCTTTAGCTTCGGTGATGACGAATTTCCACATTGATTTTCAACTCCTAGTTCATCTCGTTTATTGAATTTACAAAAGGCTTGTTCAAGTATAAAGACACAAAATTTAATCGTTTTATGTTCAACATTGACGAATTCTTGTATAAAGTTTCATCCCCAATCAAGACGACATTTTTTAATTTTTGTCTGTCTGTTTGTCTGGCTAATGTCTGTATATATTACTACGCGGACAAAGTCGCGGGCAACAGCTAGCTCATTTTATAAACCTAATTTACAAGAGGTTCGATTCGAAGAATTAGTCTTCTAAAAAGCTTTGCGAATTTCCCGCGAAGAGACTAATAAGTTCTTATAAGAAGCAATTATCGAACGATTATATTTACACAGAAATTGGTATAAGACGGCTGACTTTTTATAACCACCTATACCTATGTTTTATTTTTGTTAATAAACTGCACAGATAATGAATAATCTTTTTATATATGGTAATATTGTCAATAGTAAATTAAAAAAAAAAATTAAAATAATACACATTCATCACGCAACATATTAAACACGTCAATTGAATCCATTAAGATAGACCCGTCCACACCGTGACCACGGGGAAAGTTTACGAAACGTCGGGACTAAAAATGTAAAATAAACGATAAAATCCGTCATTTTATTTAATAAATGAAACTCTTACAAAATATCTTGTTTTTTCTTAGTTAAAATTGTTATTAACTTATATTAATAATGTAGTAAGAGAGTGCGTTATTTCTAACGGTAATGTACATAAAATATTTATGTATAAATAACAAAAATTAGTTTATTCATAAAGTCAAAAGGCCTGAATTGATCAACCATGATATTGTCAATAAAATTTATCAATAATATCACCTGTGAATTTTCTTCAACAGTTATAAAATACTGGCGACTATAGAGAAAATATCGGTGGGAACAACATCATGTTATTATTTTATTAACTGGCAACGCGCGCGTAAAATGTGCTCCGAGGGATTATTTTAAGCGTCCTTTAAATCAAATTGTCACGGACATCAAATGAAATGTTGCCACGTATCTAAAGATCATTCATCATTATTACCCTGTGTTAGTCCACAGCTGGACATAGGCCTACCCTAATGCACGCCTTCACCGTTAGGGAACATAACTCACATTTTAATCTTTTAATCTTAAATCACCCACTAACCCGCATTGGACCAGCGTGGTGGGATACGTCCAAACCCCCCCTAATGGACAGGGATGTATTAAGGGAGGCCTATGTCCAGCAGTGGACTATCACAGGCTGATTATGTACTCTTAAATCTCGTTAAACACTATTATATTTACAATGCTTTTCGGTAATCCAAATTTAGGTTACCGTCCCACTTGGGTACATGCCAAGCTAGCCTCTGACAACTATATCTGTGTTCTCTCGGGAAGGATTTCTATTATTCTTTTGTAACGAAGATAAAGTAGTCAATCAATAAAGCGAGAGATAATAAGAGAAGTTGAGGAAGAAGATAAAACTTAATTGATTTATAGTCAAATTAAAAAATAATTTTAAAGTTATTTAATATTGTTACAAACAAGGTATATATACTAGTTTTCGCGTTAGCTATACATATTTATTCCCGACGTTTCGCACTCTTTCCGGCATCGACGATCACGGGCTGACTAAGTTGGTAAATATCTGTATCTGAGGTACTAACCCGAAAAATCCATAAAATAGTGCATTTGATATGTGTAATAATCGTGTAAATAAAAGAAATAATTACAAACAAAGTACCAGTTACAAACAAGTAACCACGTTGGGTTAAAATAATTAAATTTTTTGTAATTACTGTCAACACTGATGAGTTACTGCAGACGATTATCGACATCGTTAGTGACATACATCAGATCTGTCAAAAGGTAAGTTGACAACCAATGGCGACTTTAAGTAAAAACCAGAAAAAAATGCCGTCAAATAATATAAAGATCAACCACCTCCGTGGTCTAGCGGTATTGGCCTCTTGCTTTGAAAACAGGAGGTTCGAATTCCGTGGGGAAACAACTTTGTGTTGCCATAGTTTTCTGGTTGGTTAGAGCAATTTGGGCCGATGACCCAATTGTCTAAAAAGCAAGAAGATACATGCGTCGAATAGACGTGTAAAAAGTCGGTCCACCCGGCCACCCGTATAGACCTGCGTGGTGGGATACGGTCCAAAAAACCCCTAACGGAGAAGGCACGCATTGGGGGAGGCTGATGATGACATTCAAATCTTCATCGAGCATACATTATAGTACTTATTTATCACAATGCTCATTACATCATTCAATTTAGTCTATTGTTCAAGAATAATGTTTTTTATGATCATATGTTTCCAATATTCTAATATGATCAAATACTTCAAAGATGTTCTTTTGAGCCTTGAGTTCATGTATTCAGTTGTTAATACTTTCCTTGATCTACGCGAATAAAATAGACGATAAAGAACTCTGGTCTACAGATACACTAAGGTCATGATTCCGGTTCTATATTTCTACAAAGGAGTTACGCAAAGCGATTAAAACATAAAATTATTAATCTTAAAAAAGACGATATTTCAATACTTGGGATTGAAATTTTTCAACAATATAAACCGATTCCGCAAGACGCTGTCAACTCGATATGTGTACCACGCTTCGTACGATTGGATCCCTGCGGGAAAACGACTTTGTGCTATCGTTATTTTCTTTTTGGTTTACGAAACGGGCCGATAAACCAACTGTCTTTAAAGTAAGATCAGTTCAGTTCAGTTCTTTGGCTTGATGGCGTTTCCTTGTAGATTTCGCCAACGTCAAGTTTTTCGATTAGACTCTGCTATACGTAACAGGCTTCGTAAATGAACAAGGTCACAGTTGACAACTAAGAATTGATTATGGGCTGAGATAGTTAAAGTAAGATCACTCATGAGCTAGATGGACTTATTAAAAGTCAATCACCGTTGTCAAGACCATCATTGACAGTCGTAATAAGCCGTCATATCCACCGACGTCACTACCTAGTATAGAACAAAGTCGCTTTCTCTGTCCCTACATCCCTATGTATACTTAAATCTTCCAAACTACGCAACGGATTTCGATGCAGTTTTTTTTAATAGATAGAGTGATTGAATACTAAGGTTTATATGTATAACACATGTAAGTTACATGTGTTTTACATATAAACCTTCGTATTGCAGTTATATTTTCTGTTAGTATAGGCTCCGAGCGAAGCAGGGGCGGGTCGCTGGAAATGTATAATTAATTTATGGAATACAGTCTTTTCTTTCCATTTACTAATAAAGTAAACGAGCACATTCAAAAATTTTCTACTCAACGTTATATCACGAAATTCTACTTATATTACAATTGCGAAAGTTTGCAAGTATGGATAAACATCTATTTTACTGACGACTTACGACTTAATGGATCTTGATGAAATTTAATGGTGGTAGGACCCCTTTTTACACGGGGACGTCTGGGGTCTACCGCGGTTTTCTGCCGCAAAGCAGTAGTGTGAAAACACTACTGTGTTCCGTTTAAAGGGCACCGCAGCCAACGTATGTACTTGGTAAACGAGACTTAGCATCCAATGTCTCCTGATAGGCAGTGCGTAGACGATACCCCTGGTATTGCCGATGTCAATGGCGTCGGGGAACACTTTTCATCAGGTGGCGCAACTGCTCGTCTGCCTTCGATATAGTGTTGTTTCTTTACGATATAATAAAAAGTGATACTGCTGTACGTAGAAAAAAATTTATCGGCAAGCTTTTATCGCAACTGCAAAAACTCTTGAGCTTATGATGTGTAGTAATTATTATACAGGGTGGTCCATAAGTCCTTTGATATGAAAAAAAATTAAAATAAAACTAATTACATTTTGAGTTAAATTTTATTTACAAAAAGCTTAAAAACGGGAATTATTTTTTGAAAATAACATCTTCTAAATGTAATCCGTTGCGATCACGGCACTTTTGCAAACGACGTTTGTCGATGACTGCGCGCACGTCACTGCTGAAATGCTTGTCATTTCTCTGCGGATGTTTTCTTTAGGCCTCAATTGACCGCGGGTTTGTATCATATACTTTAGCCTTAGGTAGCCCACAAAAAAAATCCATCGGGTCAGATCTGGACTACGTGGAGGCCAGGAAATGTCCCTCTCTTAGAGATCACTTTGCCAGGAAAACGTTGACGGATAACGGGCATAGCAGTTTAGAGGTGTGAAAGTACCCATCCTGTTGAAACCACGTCCTGGCATTAAAGCCTGAAAAGTTTTGCAATCCTGGTATAAAAACTCTTCGATCATAGCCACATATCGCTCCGATCGTAACAGTAAATGCAGATACCATGGGCTGCATAGCGGCCCAAACAGCACTTTCGGACTATGTAGGGCTTCTGATGCTTAAGTTTTGGATTGATGTGGCTCCAATAGCGGCAATTTTGTTTACTAACATGCCCGTTAAGATGAAAATGAGCCTCGCAGAGAACATTATGTTATTAAGGAAGTAAACCGATTCAACATTTCATTCGCATAATTTTGTCTTTGAATACCGTCAGTTTCCTTTAATTCTTGAACCAACTGTTTTTGTAAGGGTGCATATGTAAATCTTTCTTCAAAATCCGTTGTAACGATGTCCTGGATACCTTTAATGCTCTGGCGCGCTTAGGAGTTGACTGTGTCGGATTTTCGCGAATAGACTATGTCACTGTGTCTATGTTTTGTTCCGTACGTGACGTCCTTGGGCGACCCAACCGCGGTTTATCTAATGTCGATCCGGTCTCCTCGAACTAACAACCCAGTTCTTAATCGTTTGAAGAGTTGGAGTGTCGTCAAAGTTGTTAAACCTTCGTGTTCTCGAAATTTACGCCGCGCAACGGTTGCCGAATTGTCGTTTTATAAAACTCGCGCACTACAAAACGCACGGTCCGCTCCGGTAAAACGCTCCATCGCGACTAAATTCCCAGAAACCAAGTTATTCCCCGCTTCCCTGACCGCTCACGCGCGCCCTGTTCGTTTTATTTAAATTTTACTTTAAAGGACTTATGGGCCACCCTGTACTAAATGATAACCACCCACGCAGGTCAACCCGCGGGTCGAAGCTGGTTTTATATAAACTTTGCGATTGGCTTAGTGAAAGCTAAATCTAGATGGATTACAAACCGACCCCACCTAGGAAAACGTCTAGGCGATACAGAGAATAATTGGAAATATTATAAATGCTATACAATCCGTACAACTGTATTTTGTTTTTTATTCAGCCAGTTTTACTTTTGAATCTGTGACGCCATTTAAGATTTGACACTGTCCGCTCGATCGCTTTGTGTCCATCGCAGTGTTTATACAGCAGCTCAAAGCGAACGTTTGATTCAATATCAGGGGCTATTCAAACACGCCTTAGAGCCGCCCACGTTCCGTTTATAGACAAGCGTATTGTTGTGTTGTGCAATCGAGTTGTGCCATGTTTTGATTAACAGTTATTGTGCCATCAGATACTGTGATTCTGTAACATTATGTGCTTTAGGTAGTCGAGTTTACTATTTAACTATAATCATAAATACTAGAGATGTCCCAAATATATGGCTAATATTCGGTATCCTGCGTGTTCTGCCACTCGTTTTGGTATATGGTATTCTGCCGAATAGTATTTATTATTCGGCCGAATACCGAACTATCAAATCAGAAAAAATATTTATTTTAATTGTTAATATTAAATTAATTTGGTAACAAATTACAATACTTCAGAAAATAAAATTGATCAGTAATAAGTATGATGGAAAAACAAGCTTTTCGGCCATTTTTTGGTAGCGAGCGATTACCAGAAAAATCTGCAGAAACTAAGATTATAGCTTCAGAAAACAATCTCTTACTATACACCTTTCTCTCGAAGAAGAAACTTTAGCAAATAGTTAGTTTATATATTTTTAACACGGATGTTACGCTTCCAGACTCTTGTCTATGGTAAGCTTCAGCTAACACAGAGTTCGCGGGAAGATACCCTTCCCAGAACTAGGTGGCCCACACTTTCTGCCAAAAGTGAAGGCCACACGTACAGAAGGCAAGTGAGTTAGGCATTTGTTTATGTCTCCTAAGGATCGTTGACGATCGGTCTGCGATCCGGGACGCCGACGAACTGGCAACTGTTTTAATCGGTAGCTGGGGGCGGTGAGGACCGCCCTGGAACACGGGTGTATCTAGTGTACGCGGCGTGTTTCGCTGTGCTCGTAAGAAGGCGAACTACAGGTGAGTGTGTGCTATCCGTACTTGTGTGGTGCGTAGTGTTGGACATCGGGACTCCCGTTGGGTCCGGACTATCAGACAAGCATTTACAGGTGCTGAGCATTTCGGCCATAGCACTATTCGTGGCAACTCTAATAAATACTAATATTATTATATTGAATGGAAAATTCGTTTGGTTGTCTTGAATAGGCTCCGAAACTATTGAACCGATGGAAAATATTCTTTACTAATATAAAGCTATGTTATCCTTGGGTAACAAAGGCTACTTTAAACCGAGGGAAAGAGAAATGCAAAAATCTAAAAAGAACATAAATGCAATAGTCTGTGTTTACGGTTGTTTGAAACTCCATAACTGATTAACAGATTTTTACGAAACTTAAACGTATTTGCTGTTTTTTGTAATGACATTAGGTTTACAATTGGTTATGATTTTATGCAATCTATTTCTTCTTAATAAATGACGACATCTTTGGTTGTTTTTACATAAATAAAATACATCTTACTATACACGAACTGAAAAGACACGGAACCGAATATAAAATTGATTAGATCGATTTATATACTGACACTTACTCTGAAGGTGGAAGACTAGATACTTATAAATTACCAGGTCCCGGTCGTGTCGGTTATCCGCCCCATCGGGTAGAGGATAAAGTAACAGAGAGTGCACCTGTGTTTGCGCGTACACTTGTGCACTATATTATCTCCTGCGTAGTATCTCTAAATACTAAGCACCATATGTATGCGATACATACTTTAATATGACAATTACGTGGTAATAATAATAATGTTCTCCTAGTCGAATCCGACTATGGTGGCCGAACTATATTTGAGCATGAGGATCAGCCAACTGTGCAAGAGATATAATAGTTCACAAGTGCACGTGCACACAAGGATGGAGTGCACCTCCTCCTTCACGCTCATAGTCCGATAGGGCGGATAACCGACACGAGCGGAGAGATCAGGCGCAGGACCTTAACCCACGACCTCCCATTTCAAAAGCACACGTCATTACCAATCGGCTACGTGGGCAGTTACAGAAGTATACAGATCTTATTATCGGATTATAGGATCGGTGTTCGTAACCTTGTAACGCGTACGACAATTAGTATTTCAATAAAAAACTGCAGCATCTATATACTTAATACATTCATCATCATCAGCGTGCAAAAGTCCACTGCTGGACATAGGCCTCTCGTAATAATAATGTTCTCCAGTCGATTCCGCCTAAGGCGGCCGATCTATATTAGAGATCAGCCAACTACGCATGAGATAAGAATAAATGAGTGTACGCGCAAACACAGGCGCACTGTCTGTTTTTTTATACTCTCAAAGCCCGATGGGACGGATAACCGACACGACCGGAGAGAGTACGGCGCAGGATTGACTTTTTACATGCCCATCCGACGCATGTATCATTCCTCGGGCATGTCTATTGCCATTCTGTTCTTGCTGAAATTTAAATAACATATTTATAAAATAAATAACGTAAACACTTATTTATGAAGCAGGTTGCTGAACACAAATTGTTCATCATCATCATCAACCTGTGATAGTCCACAGCTGGACATAGGCCTCCCCTAATAATGGGTGTATTTGGGGAGGCCTATGTCCAGCAGTGGACTCTCACATCAGGGGGTTTTGGACCGTATCCCACCACGCTGGTCCAATGCGGCTTGGTGGGTGGACCGACTTATACATGCCCATCCGACGCATGGATCATCTTACTCTTTAGACAATTGGGTGATCGGCTCAAATTGCCCTAACCAACTAGAAACAACAATGAAAATTTATTGAGTCCCGCAAGATTCAGATCCATGACCTCCGGTTTCTAAAGCACACGCCCATACCACTAGGGCTGGAGGCTGTACCTAGCGTAATATATAAAAATAATCCTAATAGGGATGACGTGTGTTAGGGAGATTATGTCCAACAGTTGACTGACACAGGCTGATGATGACGATTACTAATATAGTGTGTACAATCGACGTTACAATTAATAATGATTTTGACAATTAACATGTCCGAAGGTTATAGTAAATAGTGAGAAGATTTTCCATCGTAATTTTTCGGAATAGTTCGTATTAACGTGCTCTCTCAAACCGCTTCAGGACTTATACATCTTTATATTATGCAATGATCTTAGTCATTTCGACATTTGACAACAAATATTAAAGTTTCATATTAACGGATATGAGAATGTCTCTCGTTTAATACGATCGTTTATTGACAGTTCGGGTGTCATCGAATTCCGATAAAGATCCAAGGACAACACTAAATCTTTAGTTTTAAACGATTTAGCATTAGCAGAACTTTAAGGCAAGTGGTATAGTGAACTGCCTCCGTAGCCTAGTGATATGGTCGTGTGCTTTATAAACCGGAGGTCGTGGGTTCAAATCCTGCGGGGACTCAACAAATTTTCATTGTTGTTTCCTAGTTGGTTAGGGCAATTTGGGCCGATCACCCAATTGTCTGAAAAGTAAGATGATCCATGCGTCGGATGGGCATGTAAAAAGTCGGTCCACCCACTAACCCGCATTGGACCAGCGTGGTGGGATACGGTCCAAAATCCCCTAATGAATGGAGGTGTATTAGGGAAGGCCTATGTCCAGCAGTGGACTTATCACAGGCTGATGATAATGATGAAGATGGTATAGTAGTAGATTTTTTAGGCTATCTTGTTAATAAACTCTCTGTATTCTATGTTTGTTTAATAAAAAATTAAAACCATTGCATTAAAAGATAGTAAAATGATTGAGTACACAATGTTGTTATATTTTTACGCATTAGTCGTTATTAATAGACAGGAGTGTAAATCGTCGTTAAACGTAGGCGTACACAGGGCACTAATCTTGCCCGTAGACAAAGGCCAAAGAGAGCTGTGTGGGTGTACCTTGTGTACGTCTACTACGCAAGGTTGGTACAAACGTTATCTATATTATTTTATGTTGGTATTATGTAAATAGACGGCGGGAGAACAGGTGTGTTGACAATGCTTGTGTAGGTATCTACCAACATAAGCATACACAAGCATTAGTAATTTAGTCGTTGCTGAAATTTAAAGAAGTTTTGCATAATCGTTATGTTGTAGAGGATAACTTGTAGTAATTAAAATTATATTATGTATTTACGATTTTGGTAAAAAACCTAAAGCACTAACACATGTATGTACAATATATAATGTAATTAAAATTTTATTGTCACTCGCTATTGCTAATCCTAGGTAAAAATCTGAGCGTTATTAAGAATATACCATGACAAAAGCGACCACTAGTTTTATAGAATTTCCTTTTTTTAAAAAGGGTGTCCGTTTTTTTCTCTTATCATAATAGTTTTATCTTGACAACAGATTAAATTGTTTGTATTATTTTCGTATCATCATCAGCCTGTGATATTCCACTGCTGGACATTGGCCCCCCATAATACAAACCTATCCATTAGGGGGTTTTGGACCGTATCCCACCATGCTGGTCCACTGCGGGTTGGTGGGTGGACCGTTGTTTTACGTGCCCATCATACGTATGAGTGAATGACTTTTTACGTGCCCATCAGACAATTGGGTGATCGGCCTAAATTGCCCTAACCAACTAGGAAACAACAACGAAAATTTGTTGAGTCCCCGCAGGGTTCGGACACCCGACCTCCGGTTTCTGAAACATTAATACAGTAAAATAAAAGAATCACGTGCACTTTATCCGTCGTCATTCAAACGAATTTAAGGAGCGTATCATACAAGTACATACATCTTAAAGAAACACATACACCTTAAATATACATGTTCGTCTTAAGTATCCCAGACAGAGGATGCGGCACGTAAAAAGGATGCTGTAATTTAAAGTAATTCCCGACATCGTCGGTGAAAAGGGGACTCGAAATTTCAACGTCACGCGGTCACCGAAATCATTTAACACCGTTACTTAGTCTGAAATATTTTTAATAATTTCTATAACGTTCCAGTTTTAAATAGCCGTGACAGAGTAACGGTTTTATTATCTGTTATTGAATTTTAAAATGACAAGTCCGGGTAAAATGGCGGGAAAATTGCACGAGGCTATTGAATTAACTCTCGCAGCTCTGCGTTCGAATGGCGGCGGGATAAGTCTATTTGTGTCAAACGCGTGTTTTATTTTATTTTATTTTTTGCCGGCTGCCAGTGCGGAGCGCAATCAAACCGTATACAATATTTCTAGATAATATAAATAACAAGAAATAAAAGTAAAACACAAATTATAACAGCATTTTTTTTGTGTTAGTTGAATAATATGAACATTTTGTACTAGCTGAATATCCAGTCGAAAGTTTCCAGCCAATTCTATACTAAAGCGTCAGTGAGTTACATTAATCTTATATTTAAACTTATTTTTAGGTTTTTTGTTTCTTTTTCTCATAATTGCAGGAATTAGATTATTTATACACACATCACATCATAAGCCTGTGATAGTCCACCGCTGGACATAGGCCTCCCCTAATATACCCCTATAATAGGGATAGAAATTCGAATTTCACTAGCATGATTGAATAAAAGGACTTTTTATGGATTTTATCGCGTTTATTTTACATATTCAACACACAAAGTGTGCGAAACGTCGGGAATTTAAATATGTAAAATAAACGCGATAAAATCCATAAAAAGTCCTTTTATTCAATAATGTATAGTATTCGCGTAAACAAAAGAAATATTTATATAACTAGCATGTGTAAATTGAAAAAGTAAGAGTTTTATATAACTCCAAAATATTGAGTGAAAGTCAAAATCAATACTTACGCTTAGTATAATATTGATCAACAAATTATGAATCGATACAAAGTTCAAGCTTACAATATATTATCTTCGAAGTCAGACGAGCAATCGGGCCACCTAATGTGTTGGTTAAGTGGGCACCGACGCACATTGACATCGGCAATACCAGGGATATCACTAACGCGCTGCCCACCGTGAGACATAAGATATTAAGTTTCGATTACCTAGTAAACACACTGGCTGCGGTGCCCTTCAAACCGGAACTCAGTAGCGTTTTAACACTACTGCTTGGCAACAGAAATTGGGACCGTGGAAACCGGAGGTCGTGGGTTCGAATCCTGCGGGGACTCAACAAATTTTCGTTGTTGTTTCCTAGTTGGTTAGGACAATTTGGGCCGATCACCCAATTGTCTGAAAAGTAAGATGATCCATGCGTCGGATGGGCATGTAAAATGTCGGTCCAACCCACCAACCCGCATTGGACCAGCGTGGTGGGATACGGTCCAAAACCCCCTAATGGATAGGGGTGTATTAGGGGAGGCCTATGTCCAGCAGTGGACTATTAAAGGCTGATGATGATGATGATGAGTTAAAGCTCGGATAACAGAAAAAATATTGAAAACTACAATTCTACTAGTCTTTTTCAATTTGTTTAATATACTAGCAACCCCATTAACCCCAATTGTGGGTAGAATTTCGTAAAATCCGATCTTAGCTGGCGTTCCGCGAAAGGAATATTCCTACCAAATTTCTAGTCGCTACGCCTTATGGTTCCAGAGATATCGTGATGAGTCAATATATAGGTAGGAATCTCTTTTATATATAAATCGATTAAAACGTTTTATTAACACGTTAATGTATTATTTAGCATTCGTAAATAATCTGTGCGTGGCTCAGAGGCGCCACCATATCGGTTACGCTGCGCGGACCTCTGACATTTAAAGGTTGGCTTGAATATTTTCACATTGTTTTGTAAACGAAAACATTCAACCGTTGAAATGTGTGAAAAACTATTTTTCTGACATACATTCTGAGAGGTTTTTGTATTAAAATGTCACTTTATTGTTCCTTCGTACGATAATATCGTTACAAGAGAACATTTTCCTTAATAAAACGAGATAGTTTACTTCTAAGTACGCAAAAAATATCAAGCTCCTTAAAAAGCGAGTTATAACTATATCGTTCATAAATAAATATCAGTTGCATTTATATAATAGGATTTCACATAGTTTGTGTCATAATCCTAAACAAATATTACTTAGTAAATAATATCTCTGGTCTAGGGTATGGTCAAACAAATAATAGATCTGAATTAAAAGAAACATCGAACTTTACGAAAAATTACGAGATATGAAACAGCATTCATATGTCGCTATATCTTGAAATTGCGTAGTTTATTTAATTTAAACTGTAATCGAAATTTCTGCATTTTTACATACAGTAATAGCAAAAGACATTTTAAACTAACAATAGATAAATAGACTTTCAATTTATTATTGCCCTTTACCTGGCAACTATAGCAGTTAGGAAACATTCATAAATATCTTCTATGGATATATTTGTTTTAAAAAAAATAACTAAAATGGATCAAAGATAAGAAAACATGTCTCATTTCCTCAGTCACGTGTCCCATCGTTTGATTTCTCGTAAATTAATGAATAATAATCAAATAAAATACAAACCTATTATATGTTTGTATTGTATTTACAAAACGAAGAGGCCATGGCGGACTCACCATCGGCCTTTCCATCGGCGTCTGCGCTCGGCCCGGTGAACTTGAGGCCCTTCGTGCTCTCGTTCATCTTCTGAAGGTCAGCCGCCGTCGCCACCTTGAAGCCTAGACCGTGGCTGGACAGTGTTGAGTTCCATTGCCACATGCACATGTCAACCCTCGTCAGATTCTCCATCTCAAAGTTGCAAAACACACCAGTCACTTGAGGCACGTAACTGCCACGGTTCACCGCTTCGTACGTCGACACGTCCACTCGCAGCTCCTTCATCTTCTCAGTCAGCGAGCTCTCGTTATCCGAATTCATTTTAGGGTTGGTCGCGATGGCACCTTCGTTATCGTTCAGCATCCCGTCGGGTGGTAACTTATGTTTCCTGTTCATCTGCAGTATCTTGTTCAGGTTGTCCTTGTTTCGGCGTCTGCCGCCCGTCTTCGGTCCGGTTCATCAGGTTGGAGAGGCGCTGGAACGAGCCGCGCTCCCGGCCCGCGCTCGCCGACCGCGGCTTGTCCTTCTCGCTGGGCGACCGCTCCTCATTCTGGTACTCGCAGCCCGCCAGCGCGATCAGTGCCACGATTATCAACCAATAACGCGCCATAACTGCGATCAGGGTGTGCGCATCATTCGTATCACACGACAGGCACACGATTGATTCATGACAAAGGATAAAACAGCTTACGCAGTACTTTAGCACCACGCTAGCACCAGCATGCTATGGTATAGTCCTGATGTAACGCCGGTCGATAAACGGTGTTTTAACGAGAGCATTTCAAACGCACACACTATCCACACATTATTGCGTATCGTACTCATCTACAGGTCGATCCGCACGGGGCTACATAGCCGAGACGGTAATGGACGATTGACGTTGCAGACGTTCGCGACACAACACAAGCGTTACACCCGTTCACCGCTAATATGTTGACGGGGAACGATATCAATTCAATATAGACACTGATTGCCGCACATCCGCAATTTATCAATTTCCAAACGCGTGAATTACGTTTTAACTGGCCTCACTGCCGAGGTACGTACCCACTCCCGTGCGGAGTGCAGCGCCGCGGCGGGAATATGCGGAACTACGCGCCCGTGGACAGAAATAATCATTACTTTTCGCGAGATGTGATCTTGGTTCGGCGTCCAAGGGGATGCTGCGCAGGTGTAAGCCCGCCTTTAGCTCATTCCCGGGCTTTTCGCGCAGGATGTGGGTGCGTCAAGCGGCCGGCCATGGATTGGTTAAATTAATTATCATTGTTCACGTCAGTCGTTGCTGAATGGCCAGAACCGCAATCCCGACTTTGCAGTTGGCTCGTAGCCATATCGGTGTAAAAGCGGGCCAATCGTTATTCCCACCGGATATTGCATAGAGGAAATTTCCTCAGAGATTTGTTTACGCGAGCGTCGGATGGTCGCGCTTTTACGTCGACGATCGCTCCGGAAATTAGATTGGGCATTGATCTTATCTCGTTACCATTTTATTTAAAGAGGAACTGCCAGACGTTCACGGGTTGATTTGTTTTCTTTTATTATGGAGGCTACACTTTTTATTAGAAAATTGCTGTGCGATCGATTTCGTTGTTGGGACCGCAATTGATCAAACGTTGTGTTTATAGCCATGGCTCATAACAATCATGGTCAACAGTCATATATTGCAAACATTTTACATTTTAAAAACATAAACCTCATTTGGGTGACAAGTTTTTAGAAAGAGTTAAAACGTAACATTTCGTTCAAAAACAAGATTCGTTTCATAATTTTGCATTTTGTTATAAACATTAAAAATACTTTGTGTGTTTAAATGGTGATATAGTTTTCATTTTAAAGACTTATTTAATAAACATGGTGTTGTTTACAATGTGAAAAAAAAAATCTTCAATAAGTTTTGACAGCTCCATACAATTGAAATCGGTGGTTTCGGAACGCACGTCACCACTCCTTGCGTATATTTTGGTCTCAATTTCAGACCAGTTTATTAAAATCGTTCCCTAGTCGCGGTGCTTCAAATGCTTAATAAGAAACTATGTGCCATTCGTGTAAAAGACTAACTGTGGCAAAGTGTGTGTCAAAAGTATATGAATAAAATTATTGAGGTAAGTCTAAGTTTTCGCAAAATCTGTAGTAAACAGTCAATCAATGTCTGCTTTATTTATTTTTGTCATTATTTTGTCCGTTGCTGTACCCAAGAACATCTAACAGCCTTACATTAATATAACTTTACTATGTTATGTTGCATATTTTGAATAAAATCAGAAACTTAGTGTTATCAAGTGTTTACATTGAAAGTAAGGGATGTAAGCTGTAAGTAAACAATTTTATTATAACTAAAATATAATTATGATTACTTATGTTTTATCGCTTAGCTAATTAAGCTACTACAAATTTTGTAAATTTAATAATCTATTTATTAATTTTGTCATATTACCTTCCACCTACATTAGATTTATGATGTATTTTAAAAATGTTTTAAATACAAAATATGTTTCTTTAACTTGTTTGCAAGGTTTGTTTGTTTTGAAGTGTTTTATTTTAGTAACTTTACTAAAGGAAAAATATTAAATAAAATTGTAACTCCATCTCATATACAGCTCAGGTACTTGAATATGTGCCGCTTCTTTATATCACTAGATCAATTATGTATATGTATATATTAAATGTGTATTACTTGTAGGAAAAATATTTTTCGTCCAAATCCCAAGTATTGAATTTAGCATACATTTACATGTCATATCAATAAAAAATATTGCTAAAAAAAATTATTGTACACCATGTTAAATTTCTCCCAGGTCTACCCTTGAATCACACTTTCATTATAATTACCAATTGGATTGGCGAAACTGGTAGTATATATGTTACAATTGTTTTTATTTGTTTTCTGTAAATATATTATTTCATTAAACCTCTCTCCAGCTTTAATGTACTTAAATTTTTGCGTAGATTCACAAAATTTACACCCTTCAAAGTTTCTTTTTAATAATCACTGAGAGAAGCTGTTAGTTCACCAGATGGTAAAAATGCTCACTGCCCCTATAAAAGCATAGAATGTCTTCACAATTCTGCTTACTGTCAGAAAATAAGCAGAGTTTACCTGAATTTCTTATGATACTACAATAGGATCTTAGAATTATTGATTAGAGCAATGAAACAAGAGAAAGTGACACACCCTGCCCATAAGAAAGGCACCCTACAATACCACAATCAGGGAGAAATGGTTCGTTACATCTCTTTTGCCCAGTAATTAAGCTGGTTTTGGTGCCCTGTAGTGGTAGAAATACCTCTGACAGTTTCTTGTTAAAAGAGACAAATCACCTTGGATCTTCATCAAAAGAAGTAGAAGGCCTACTGTGAGACATAGGATGTTAAGTCTTGTTTACCCAGTAAATATGCGGGCTAAATGGCATCACAAACAGGAACACACTAGTGTTTTCACAGTACTGTTTTGAAGTATAAATAGGCGCTGCAGTGTTACCCACCCAGACGTTCCTCTGTTAAAAAAGGGACCTACCACGGGTATTGTATCCAATCAATATATGATGATATTTATACCCTTTTAACTAGTTCAACTAGTTTAGATTCTTAAGTATAGCAACTATAGTGAAGCCATGTTACAATTGGTATTTTCATAAATGAAATCTATCGGTTCCAGATGCAAAAATGTTGCTGGTAAACTAGAGACATGATTAATCTGACGATTTAAATTGTGGGTAGACATGTTTATAATAATCTTTCTCTATATTGGCTAAACTGTAGGTACACCTTTTATATAGATTTTAGGCTTATTGGGGCTGTAAAATTTAAATTTAGTGTTGATTCAGTCTATTTTTCAAACTCTACTGAAAGTGATTATTATCAATGTTATTCCAATTTATTGGTTGAGTTGTACAAGAGCAATGTACAATTGCATGATACTCTGAAAAAAAATATTAAGAAAATAGAACACAATTCTATATATTAAAATTAAACATGAAGTTTGTACATTTTTAATTGTAATTTTTTTTTGGGTTGAATCTTTATTTCATTGTTATGTATTTTATCCATTTTTGTTAGTTTTATAACACTCATTTGCATGGCCTGGTATTGTTATTTTTTATTTTGTTGGAGAACACCCATGTCCGTGTAGGTAGTCACCTATAGTTATGTATATCCATGAACTTATTAATACTTGTTATTTAACAATATTAATCTCAGGCGGAATAATAAAAAGCGGGGATATTTTTTTCTGTTTTAAATATTGCAATCATACAAACATCTTATGGTTCTTGTGACATAACAAGCTGATGTCTTTGTTTAGGGTATCATAGGAGGGGCTAATGTCAGATAGGGATAAAGGGAAATTTGTATGCTTAGCTTGATTGTGGTTTTCCAAGCGCTTTGATTTGTAATCGGAGGTTTTTATGTTTAATAAACTTTTCAGTCCGGCTATAAATATTTGCTATTTGTATTACAATTATCTTATCTCTGAAACACAACAATGTTTAGGACAATGAACCAATTCACATAATCTTTATATGTTTATTGCACTATTTTGATACAATTTCATATCGTGAATATGTATAGAATTAATTGGCGCCATTAAATGTTTATGAGTTTTGAAACACTAAGAGAATGACTGGAGTCACATTCTGATAAAAAAAATATCCCATAAGCTATATTTGATTTGATTATTATTTCTTCCTGTGACAAAATTTGTTTTTAATATTGATTAAAGCTGTACACACATACAGTGCAAAGGTGGACTTAATGCCATTGGCAGTTTCTACCAGTCAAACTTGGAGTATTGCAAAAGATGCCAGTTAGTATGCACACTGATAGATGAATTAGAAAAATATGATATGATAATTAAAATATACTTAATTTTATATACGTTCAACTTTGCAATATATGTTTTCTCAGTTACAAATATACATATAGTTGATTCGAGTCATGAGTCAGGGCCTATGAGTCGCCGCGTTGGTCATTGAACTACAGAGTAATTGCGATAATTGTATCAGTCGGTTAACCGTTGAATTAACCTTGAATGCTTCCACGTAAGCTTTCGCTTTAATTTTTTTTACCGAGGGGAAATGCCTACGCATACCCGTCCTCGCGGTGGAAAAGACGGGTTATGTCGTGCTCGCACCACTTGTTTGGTTCTTTTATTTACGCCATTCATCATCTTCATCATCAGCCTGCGTCAGTCCACTGCTGGACATAGGCCTCCCCTAATGCCCACCTTCTCCATTTCGGTCCTGTTTGGATCGTATCCCACCACGCTGGTCTTATGCGGGTTGGTGGGTTGTACGCGATTACTATCATCATCATCATCATCATCAGCCTGTGATAGTCCACTGTTGGACATAGGCCTCCCCTGATACACCCCTGTCCATTAGGGGCGGGGGGTTTAGACTGTGTCCTACCACGATGGTCCAATGCGGGTTGGTGGGTGGACCGAATTTTTACATGCCCATCCGACGCATGGATCATCTTACTTTTCAGACAATGGGTGATCGGCCCAAATTGTCCTAACCAACTAGGGAAACAACAATGAAAATTTGTTGGGTCCACGCAGGATTCGAACCCACGACCTCCGGTTTCTAAAGCACACGCCCATACCACTAGGCTACGGAGGAAGTACGCGATTACTATACGTATGAAACCCCCATTTCATTTACTATTATTATATATATTTATACGGAGACATCCCATTTTAGTCTGCCCGTGATCATGGTCGCTGTAAAGGCTTCGAAATGACAAGAATGAAATATAGATTATAAACGCTAAAAATTCAGAAAAAGTGGATTTAAAAAACGTAAAGCAATTTATGTACTGTTCGTTGATTGTTTGTTTATTGTGTACCCACAATTTTATTCCATCATTACTTTTTACAAACCGAAGGTCGTGGGTTCTAATCCTTCGGGGACTCGACAACTTTTCATTGTTGTTTCCTAACTGGTTAGGGCTATGCGAGCTGATAACCTTATCGTCTGCGAGGGGATCCATGCGTCAGATGGGCATGTAAAAAGTCAGTCCTGCGTATTGTCTCGGTCCGCTCGTGTCGGTTTTCCGTCCCATCGGGCTGTGAGAGTATAAAGGCAAACCTGTCTTTGCGCAGTTGGCTGATCAGAGTCAAAGTCACTATTATTATTATTATTAAAATATGACTAAGGCTTAGACTTCCTAAAAAGACCTGCAAAAAGTTTAGATATAGTGTCCATTGTGTTATAAAACAATGCCTCTACCTATTCAAGTTGTTCAACGATCGTTATTCAATTGAATTAATCGGAGGAGTTAGTGATCAGTTTCACTAAATTAGTATATTTTTTAGCTATATTATGCAACGACGTTGTACCGAACCATCCTGTTACTTTTGTTTGAATTAATAATTGCGTAATTTGAACTCTAATGTAATACAAAAATAATGTTAATTTCTTCACTTTGAAATCATGTTGCAGCGGCCCTTTACTCATCTAATTTATAGCCATTTCTAAATTTATAGAGTTCGTCTTTTGATTCGAAGTTTCACCGATATAATCGTTTTCATGCATAGCTTAGCGGATTATGATCTGTGATAATCCAAAGTGTAAACTGCATTCAATTGAAGGATTACATTTGGGTATTAGGAGGCATTGATTTGCTATGGCAATTTCTAACTCTCCAGTTTCTAAAGCACACGCTCTTACCACTAGGCTACGGAGGCAGTCAAAGTGAAGTCAGTAATCAGTAGAATAACACATTTGTTGAAGGATATCAGATTGTATAGACATAACAATCAAATTTTTTTCCGCATACTTTTTTAATTAGTCGAGATGAAAATGTGCGTCTCAGTCGAGAGAAGCTATTATAATCGTCGGTAAAGTATGACACATTGTATAAGTGGCATTAAAAGATAATAAACTTATTGACTCGGGAGTCGATTAATGGTTTGACCATACTGAAGGTTTAGTTAAAAGTGGTGGCGTGTATTAGGAAGGTCTATGTCCAGCAGTGGGCTGACACGGGCTGATGATGATGGTGATGAAAGATTCACTAGCAAATATATTCAACTCATACTTAATAAGTAACGGGTTATTTAATCTTTGCAAGACAGAAGTTGTGTAGATTACGCTTAGCTTGTGTCGTGAGTATAAAAAAGTGTGTTGTGTGTGCAGTGTGTAACACTACTGTGTTCTGGTTTAAAGGGTAGCGTTTCTAGAGAAAATTAAAATATGACGTAACAGTTCAAAAGCATTTTTTCCATTGGGACTAGACATACTATGGACATTACCTCAAGACGATAAGTACTTTATTGTATTGAAGTAATCGTTTCTTGTAGTTTTGTTCTAATACTAGAAACCCTGCAACTCCTCCAGTGGGTGGAATTTCGTAAATTCTTAACTGACCTCTACTCGGCGAAAGGAATATTCCTACCAAATTTCAAGTCGCTACGCCTTATGGTTCCAGAGATATCGTGATGAGTCAATATATAGGTGGGAATCTCTTTTACATATATATATATATATATATATATATATAAAATCACTTCTAAGCCTTCACTAACAATTGACTGCTAACTGCCGCATCAATCTCGAAAGTAATTGAGGTCGCAGTATGGGTTCATGAAGACCCACTGTGTAAGTACAATATAACGACCGAGTAGTGCATACAGGATCGAACACAGACCTAGGTCACCTAGTTTTATTCTGGACGTTAGAAGAAATCTGATTGTTGTATAAGGTTTATACGATTGTTACTCGTTTTTATGTGTTGTTGGGTTGTTTACAATATACAAATACGCAAGTATGTGATCTAAATGAAGATGAAATTTCTAATTTTAGCTCGTTAATATAGAATATATAATTCATCATCATCAGCCTGTGTAAGTTCACTGCTGGACATAGGCCTCCCCTTCTCCATTAGGTTTATGGACTGTAACCCACCACGCTGGTCCAATGCGGGTTGGTGGGTGGACCGAGTTTTTACATGCCCATCCGACGCATAAATCATCTTACTTTTCAAATAATTGGGTGATCAGCCCAAATTGCCCTAACCAACTAGGAAACAACAATGAAAATTTGTTGAGTCCCGCAGGATTCGAACCACGACCTCGGTTTCTAAAGCACACGCCTATACCACTAGGCTACGGAGGCAGTCATGTTTGAAATTATTTACGAACAATTATATGGCTAAAGCTTAACTTATTTAATTTATCCGTAATCCATTTGCCATTTTGGGTCAGATGGCGTAGCGCGTTCATAACAAAATTAATTGACTACATTATTTGCGCTTGGAGACGAGCTCGAGTCAATATTTTCATCGTCCCAATTAATATCATCAATAAGGCTATTGATATGAAAACACTTATAATTATAGATACGTGACGCCTTAACGTATTTCCCACTGTTGATTTAGGTCCTTAGATGTGCTGATATCAGGGTAGATTGGATTCCCATCACTTATTAATCTTATCGGGATTGCTTTAATTCCAGCTAATTGCGATATGCGACAGCGGCAGAGTGTTGTGGCTGATAAAATGCGAATAATATATTAATGTAGATAGCTGTGGACAACACAATGGTATTTATAGCGGAAAAACACAAAATATCCGTTATACTTACCCTTCTTACGGTGCTTGTTTCTGCCGCAAAGCAGCAATGTGAAAACACTACTGTGTTCCGGTTTGAAGGGCACCGAAGCCAGCGTAATAACTGAGTAAACGAGACTTAACACCCTATGTCTCACGGTAGGCAGCGCGTTGGTGTTACCACTGGTATCGCCAATGTCTATGGGCGTCGGTAACCACCTTTCATCAGGTGGACCGACTGCTCGTCTGCCTGCATAGCAAATAAAAAATAACAACCATGCAAATTGTTATATGATAAATGCGAGAGTTTGTAAGATTGTATGGATGTATGAGTTGTTATGTACTCTTACACGCACAAAATACTTGATGGTTAGGTTTGTACGTTAAGATAAACATAGCTTATACTTCGGAGTTACTTATGGGTTATAATTTGTAAATATATAATGATAACTTTTCAAAATATTATAGAAAGCGCCATGTGCCTATTATGATATATGATGTCTGGTTTTAATTAATCGGCTAACATATTAGCCCTCAATATTAAACATTGCTGATCTCCTTCAGCCAAGCCGCCGTTGTCTAATTAGGCCAGGGGACGTAATTGTGACATTCTATTTCTTTATTATATACAGCCTTTACATGTATAGTTTTTCTTTTCCTACGGTTTACGATTTCTCACAAACCATGAGACACTGTAGTACAAATATTTGCGTCGCCGAGAAGAGGTCAGCTACGAAATGAATTTGGAAAATGTCGTTTGAAATTAATTCTACGATTACTCTCCTTAGAAAATATATATATATTTTTTTTCTTTCAAATATTTTGTGACGCAACACCTAGTCTCAGAGTAAGCAAAGCCAGTTCTAGAGAAACTAGATGACTGTAAAATACATAATCTTACTTCATAAATACATATAATATAGATACAAACACCCGGACACGAGAAACACACCATCTTCTTCACACAATATATTTCCCGTGATGAGAATCCAACCTACACCCTCAGGCGCAATGGTCAGTATAGATCAAGTCGTCTATCAGAAGAACTATCTCCAGGAGATGATTCTTCTTCACTTTCAGTGGACGTGACGTCACACATTGTTTATTAATTGTTTAAGCCAATCGGCGTTTCGCCTATCACCGATAAGCCGCGGGAAAACATCTATTAATCAGTAATCAACAGCCAGTCCAGTCCAGTGTACTCGTTCCAGTACTCGACTCGTAAACGTTGCGAAATACTAGTGCTGTTCATTGTAAAATTTCTATTTTCGAGGAATCTTTTACTAGTTGGTGTTTTTCAACATCTGTGCGTTGAACGGTGTGATGAATTTGATTATATTCGGTTAAAACTTGCTCAAGGTTTTTTGAATCGATTTTTTTCTTGTCACGGTAGGCGATATGCAAGATTTTTGTATTGACAACATATTATAGTGATTAGTTCGTTGAATTGAAGAACCTATTAATGTGATGTTGGTGTGCTTGATGTCTCTAAAGACGAGTGAACGCTTGCTATTATATTGAATACTTGTGATTATCTTTCTGTGTCTATTAATAGCGCTAAAGTGACTTAAGTTGACCGTAATCATTTCGTCTTGTAAGTTTCTCGCTTGATGGAACTTCTGCTACTGTCATTGTAATGTGAGTAATTATATTAAATCTTGGCTTGTAACGGGCTTTATTACCACCGTGTCACGATTCATCAAATCTTTAGTCCTTGTGTACAGGTAAAGCATTCTATGGTATGAATCGGAACCAACTAGAAGGTGTCTAAGAAATTATTATTTACAAAATCTATCAAAAATTACATTCACCTCTAACTGGATCACTGATCGAATATATTTCTGCGTCATATATTGCTTTTTTACCTCATATCAAATGCATTTCCTACATTTCTCCTTTACCATCTCTTTTGACATATAAAGTGCTACTTATTCAAACACGACTTACCCTCATACACACATATTAGTGTTCTTACTTTAAAAATCTTATGGACGCAACCGGGCAATATTATATCCAGGTCGGCCTCCGGATTATATGGGACAGACGGACCGACAGACTGTTAAAATAATTCCAATCTAAAATGCACCCTAAAACCTAGTTTTCTCAGCTCATAGTCCCTTGCAGCCGAGTTCAAGTCCTGTAAAGCATTGCCAGGCGATCTTGTGCCATGTCCGTTTGGTTCTGAGGTGCAAGTCGCTTGCCGGAAGTGTTGTAACGGTTTTCCGAGTTGGGATTAGCTGTATGTGCCCCATTTCATGCTCTCTACATTAATAATGAGCGAATCTATCCTTTAGTAGACTCTTAGCGAGGTTTTTTTTTAAAAATGACGTCACGATCAGCAAATGCTTTGATTAGGCTCGTTTAGTAAGTATTTCAATTTATAAAATACTTCTCTCCCTCTCTATTACTCCTTTCTTTAAGTTGAGTATCAAGATTAATAAGCTTTGACAAAATCAAACTTTAAAGGCCCTGAGAATTATGATGTCAGACTAGACTTAGTAATTACGTCAGTGCTGTCAGAGTTACTAAATATTTTTATTCATCTTCGATGATTATGCTTGATTGACAAATTTTTTAAGAAAGATCCATGAAGAAAGTGAAAGAAATAAAGCAGGCATTTCCATGTAAATTAACGAATACTACTAACTTATACGTTACTGCTAACAAAATAATAACTTAAGTTCCGGAACGGCTTGGAATAATTAGATTAGACTCACAACTGATTCACGGCTCGAATAGAAAGAGAGATTTTAATAAAACCAATGGAATTATTTTATAAAATCCCAATAATTGTAATCAACAGTTCTTTATCATACAAAATATATTTTGTACTTCTTAGTTAAGTTATCTTTGATGGTGTTATTAGTATATTAAAAACTGTCTGCCTATAATTGATAAGCTCGTAGCTAATTATCCTATGTTAAAAGTGATTGTTATTGATTTTTTGTGTATGTGTTGCTGTTGGCATACCTACCTTATATATAAAATTAAATAAAACTGCTGTATTATTAGGAAATGGTGAATGAACATAAAACATTAAATTACTTGTAAATTGAAAGCGGATATAATAATCTCAGCAATAAAAGTAAACAAACAGTAGAAGGAAGTGACGATAATCAACTTTTTTTTTTTTGTGACTGATGGTCACAGTTGGCCTACAGGGGCCTTTACTGTTCCGCCGGGTTTGAGGTGGCGTGCACGAACGCTATGCACGCCTGAACCTCATTTTGTGACTTAACACCAAGGGCCCCCCTCGAGAGAGAGGAACCTCGGCTTGGGCCGTCACTTACGTTTTCGCGTTTGCAGTCTGCAACGAGGGCGCCCAGTTGGGCCGAACCTCGGCTCGTTCAGCTGCAGCATTGGTCCTATGTTCCCTAACCGTAATTAGCTACTATCTACTACCATTTCGGAAAGCGTCATCGGGTGGGAGAAGTGGCGGAAGAAACTCCCACCGCGCTTCTATCATTGATAGGAAGAATCGGCCTGGTACGTGCCGATATCTACTGTACGTATTGCGGTCCCGCTCTGACCGTCGTCGTGAGCGGGCTGTGTCAGAGTTGTGTGAGCGAGTGAGCAGAAGACGACGCTTCTCTTGCGCGACGGTGATAACGTCGTCTGGTTCGGTTAAAGCATGGCGCGGCCTACGCATGGAGTTTTTGTTTCTGTAAAATTCGAGTGGTTTGTAGTCCACTGTTTGAACTATAAGCGGTTGGACTTGAACTATAAGCGGGTTGGACGATAATCAACTATTATGTAAGACATGTTATATTTCGGTGTGTTGCACAACTCGTGGGTGTTGTAAAACAATACGAAGCGGAAAAATATGGTCATCCGACTATGTACCAATAAAATTCTAACTGAAATTCCTCGCTTAAAGTAACGTAAAATGTTTCACTATGTTAATTAAATATTTTTAGACCTGTGTCGGGTTATATAACGCCGTCTGACCCAATTCCGACACGCTGGAATATTTCAAAGAACGAATTCACTTTTCGTTGCTCGGGAGAAATTCAACTTGCGCTGAACCGAAACCCTTTCGCGAGATTTAATTGAAACACCTTTTAATATTTATGGTTCTCGTGGGATACATTTTAATGCAAAATCTTTGTAGACTTTACGATTTACGATTACGCGACATATTACTTTTGTTATGTTGCCATATTTTTATTAAACTTTTAATTTTTTTTTTCTTTTAATTATATTACAAACGAGCAACTGACCAGTATTCACAATTAAGACTGAAGTCGTCTATATCAGAAACAAATAAGATATGGATATGATCTTAACAATCTAGCCAAATGGTACGGATGTCATTTTCATCATTTCATAATATGCCTGTGATAGTCCACTCCTGGACATAGGCCTCCCCTAATACATTAGGGGGTTTTGAACCGTATCCCACCACGCTGGTCTAATGCGGGTTGGTGGGTGGACCGACTTTTTACATGCCCATCCGACGCATGGATCATCTTACTTTTCAGACAATCGGGTGATCAGCCCAAATCGTCCTAACCAACAAGGAAACAACACCAACGAGAAAACGGGCAAGTCTCATCTCATCGCATTTCGTATTTCTGCCGTGATGCTGAAGTGTGAAAACACCACTATCTGCCGTTCAAAAGACACTGTATTCAAGTAATCGCTGGTCGAACGAGATGTAACATTCATTGTGTAATTAGGAAACTCGACTAGCAAAGTCATAGCTATATCTTATGGCCTGAGTGTGTCATTTACCATCAGGTGAACTTACCGCTAGTCTCTGCCTTACTTAACAAAGTAAACTGTTTTTAAGATGACGGGGCACACGTGAGAAAATGTCGGGCGGCAATGCGTCGAAGAACAAGGCGCGCTCCTCCAAACGCCAGGAGGGCTGGGAGGAGGCCGGCGGGGAATTCTATCAGGTGACTTTCTCCTTTTTGTCCTATCCCCTCTTACTGAACCCATAACATTCATCGTCTAGTCTTTTTAATATATTTATAACGTTTGCGCCAAATACATCTAGTTCTGTCAAATGAAATGGGTGAACCGAATGTTATATCCTTCTATCAAGAAGAATAGAATATTTTTTAAGAGAAGATTATAACATTCTAAACACGAACAAGCAATAAAATATTCTTTGGCAGATGTTCTGCGAAAAAATATCCTTGATAGAAGGAGACTCTTCCACAGGTAGGTTACTTTTTATGGGCATTAAGGTATGAGATATTTTACTTACTCTTGACATTGGGCTGATAAACCTGTATCGCTCGAAACAAATATCACAAACGAAATTAAAAATCTGTATTGGAAAAACATGTATTTTTTATCATTATCATCAGCCTTTAATAGTCCACTGCTGGACATAGGCCTCCCTAATACACCCTATCCATTAGGGGTTTTGACCTATCCCACCACGCTGGTCCAATGCGGGTTGGTGGATGGACCGACTTAACATGCCCATTACTTTTCAGACAATTGGGGGATCGGCCCAACCAACTAGGAAACAACAACAATGAAAATTTGTTGAGTCCCTGCAGGATTCGAACCCACAACCTCCGGTTTCTAAAGCACAGGTCCTTACCAATAGGCTACGGAGGCAGTTGGTATAGTATACCAAAAGCTCGAATTTCGTAGGACTGCGACAAGCTCTGGCTCTAGACAGCTCGTACTGTAACTATAAAAATCTATAATTTTACCGTACTTTAGGAACTGTATCCTGGAGGTGAACAGGAGCTCTTCGAGAACCTACAGAGAGCAGACGCTGCCAAACTAGCAACACTATTGCCATCGAAACAGGCGAGGAACAGTAAGTATACACTACCGCATTTTGTGTAATGCAGTACTCCCACGTTTATAATTAAATAATAATATTAACCTCCTCGATTCCGACTACGGCGGTCGATCTATATTAGAGATCAGCCAAAAAGATATTATAGTGTACAATTGTACGCGCAGACATTCCCTATTCCTCCACTCTAGTAGCCCGATGGGACGGATAACCGACACTACCGGAGAGAGATCAGGCGTAGGACCGATCTTTTACATGCCCATCCCGCGTCCTTTATTTGAATGGAACGATTTCAAAGCTGTTATCCATCCGAACAAGACGATTTACTAATTTAAAGTTTCCCGTCAATTTGCCGCAAAAATGTCGGCCACTCTCATTGGTTAAACATCGCGTAGAGATTCAAAATAGCCGCGGCCCTCCAATAGGACGCATTTGCTTCTGACGTCATTAGTGTTTGACATTAGACTTCACAAATCCCTTGTCTAATCCGCCTTAGGTATTGACAGGCGAAAGCTTTTGTAAAGACTGATATATACGTAAACATTTAAATACTGTTAAAATAAGCGATATTTTTCTATAAAGTGATCAAATCAAAGTTTTAATCACAACTAATCTTTACATATATACAATGAAATATTATAAGAATTGAGTGTCTGTTCGTAACATTAAATTAACCTTATTTAAATTACACTTAGATTACATTATGATATACTGGTACATTTGACAAAAAAAATGTATTTTAATTTTTGTCCGTTTGTTTGTTCTGGCCAATCTCTGGAATGGCTGGTCCGACTTTGATAAGACTTTCACCAGAAGATAGCTGATGTTGACGGATGTTTTAGAGAGAAATATCGAAATATTTTTTTAATTAAAGTCGTGGGCAAAAGCTAGTTGAGCAATAAAGTACCCCCAAATGGATAGAGATGTATTAGGGGAGGCCTGTGTCCTGCAGTGGACTATCACAGGCTGATGATGTGACGGACGGCACAACTGAATACAAATTCTAAACAAATTTCTTCTTTTCGGTCTTGATAGCACAAAAATCCGTAGTCTCCTCCGTAGCCTAGTGATATCGGCGTGTACATTAGAAACCGGAGGTCGTGGGCTCGAATCCTGCGGGGACAAGTTTCCACTGTTGTTTCCCAGTTGGTTAGGGCAATTTGGGCCGATTGTCTAAAAATAAGATGTTCCATGCGTCGGATGGGCATGTAAAAAGTCGGCCCACCGACAAACCCGCATTGGACCAGCGTGGTGGGATACGGTCCAAAACCCCCTAATGCAGGGATGGCGAACCTTAACGTACCAACGTGCCATTTTTTCTAAAGAAACCTGTGATGAGGTCATAGACGTGCCATGAAATTATTTTGATTATGTGATTATTGAGTCAATATTAATAATAAATACGTCCAACTCACAACTCTTTATTTAGTACCAAAAATAGGAACAATTTGCAACGTTTATTAAAGTAAATTAAGTGACTTCTGTTGTTGCAGATTAGATAATAAATAACATAATAGGCTTGTAAGATGTTACTTTTAGCAGCATACATGTTGAACTAGATTTATCTGTCAAATGGTTTCTAATCCAGTCGTTGTTATTATTCATCTCTGAAAATAAAGACTTAGAGTCTAGGTCTTTATTTTCAGAGTTGATAAAAATATTGTTAATATAGCGTGAGCCAGCTTTTTTAAACAATTAATAGTGTCTAATTTAATCTCTCTGTTTCTATTAACTCCAAGACCTTTCTTGTTGCAATAAATTTTTAAAGCCATATTGAACTAGACTGGAAATAAATTAGCTGCATTTAATTTTTTTTTAATTTCAAACCAGTTAATCGTCATGTTACGTTGCTACGTGCCCGAAATATTGTGTGGCGTGCCCGTTAATGGCACGCGTGCCATTGGTTCGCTATCACTGCCCTAATGGATAGGGGTGTATTAGGGGAGGCCTAAGTCCAGCTGTGGACTATCACAGGCTGATGATGATGATGGTGACGATGAAATATTTGTCTGCAGCAACAACAGTGAAGAGGGCGAGATCTCAAAATGAGAGGCGACAATCGACATTTGCGAGGACGACACAAAGCAGGGACATACATCTATCGATGTTGCCAGATCTATCCGGTGAGTTTAGGAATTACTGTTATAGATTATCTATACTAAATATATATCTAGGAAATAACAACAGTGTTGTGCAATCGAAAAACTTATATTTCTATATCCGTCAAGTAAGAAAGAGTTTTTATTGGTTTCTTACGCCGTTACTTCTCAGGTCGGAGGCTATTTCCGGACCGGTGGTAGATTATTTGACGATTCATAAGAGAGTGCGATGCTTCTGTATTGAATAAAGATTTAGGACCTTTTGTTTTTATTAAAAGTACGCACTTTAAACTTTATCACTTTGTAAACGATTGCTTTAGTTGTGTAAAATTGCACTTAAAGTTGTTTTGAGGCGACATATCGTTTGTATTTGAATGCTAAAATGTCTGTGCGTTTAAAAGATTGAATACGAATACCCGAAAATTTAAAATCCTTTAGGAAATTGAACAACCTTTAGGTATTGTTTTTAAATTGAAATTTATCATTTAACTATGTATTTCTTTAATTCTTCTTTATGTGTATCAAGTGTTAAAAAAATAATGTTACACTTTTTTATATTTTAAAATCTACAACTGATTTAATCTAGAACATTTGAGACAAAAAATTGCATTTTGCTACATCTCGACATTGACTTGTAATATAAAATTTAATATTTGTTCTCAAAATATGTTATAGCTTCCAAATGTACAGTCTACACAATAATTAATTAACTCTCGAAACTAGGCCGATATCGATTCGGACATGATTTATCGATTTCTTGTACAAAAAAATCGTGTATCAACAATTAGTCGCCACAAAGTGTCGAAAAGAACGCACTACTTCGACCGCCGCCATATTTGGCGGTAAAAATTGACAGCTCAGCTTTTTTTTTCTAATCGGGTCAGATTTTTTTTGTTAGTCGCCAGTGTCAGTTTCTTTTGTGCCAGTGTTGTATTAGTTACTTTATTTTTATCTGTGTTTTAATAAATTAATATATTACATTATTATTTTTAAACGTGATCGAATTAATTTTGTTTATTGTATGTGCTGTAGATAGTGCGTTTAGAAATCTTTGATGTGAGATTAAAAATTCAGGACTATTTGAATTTCTTTTTAATGACAATTTATTATATGCTTATGAACTTAAAAGTTATTACGAGCGCAAATTCTAATACTTTTTTTTTTATATATATTTAAAGGCATTGAAAGTGGCTTCGGGCCGGCTAGTTATTTGTTATCTGTAATTTTAATTTGAAAAAGTATTTTAACGTATTAAACTGGTTTTTTTTTCGTTATTACGCACGATTTTTTGCCAGTTACAGATTATACTTTTAAATCCAGTTGTACTTTTAAGTGTTAACAAAAATACTGTGTTTTGTGCCTTTTTTGTCGCTGACTATTGTGTCGTTTTTGTGTTCGGTACGGTGCGTTAGTCATGACAGGTTAGGAAAAACATGTTTTATTTTTTATCTGTAGCATAGAAAATAGATATTTGACGCAATACAAAAATATTTTCGATGCTTCGAACAATTAAGTTAAGTAAAAAGAGCGTTTACTTATTTATGCGTTTTTATTGTTTAACATTTTTTGATTTTAATTATTGATGTACAAAATTATCTATAAAGAAAAGAAAACATAAGAAAAGCTCTCAAATGCGCCGGCTGTTGTTATACCTAATTTTTTGTTGCCAAAAACTCTGTTCAGTTCTATATCTGATCAATATTTCTCTTTCGAAACGGGCTCAATAATTGTTTATTTTGTTTTGATTCACTTTTTGTTTCCATAATTTATGGAGATGATTTTTTAAACGTTGGCAGCACAATAACTTATTGCATTTATGTTATTTTGCTTTCAAAACTCACAAATTTTGTTAGCTAATCGTTTTTCGTTTTGAGTTCATGGTGTCATTTACAAGAATTGTAGTGGAATCTTTTTATAGCGAAAATAAATGAGGTTTCCCATCTATTTTATAATTCTCTGGTATATATATAGAGAATCTGTCAAACGAGGAACGAAGCTGGGAGGAGATCATGCAGATCAAAGCGATGCCTGTGCCTATGGGTCAGAAGAGGGAGCTAAAAGCCAGGCTGCAGGTACATATATGTATTTTACTGTCTTTTTTGTATATTGCGTATTTAAATTTTATTCGGAGTTGGTACATTTTACATTATTAATTGTGATTTTTTTAAATCCGCGTATTTATAAAATTATTATCTCATCATTGTCCTGTTTGAGTCCACTGCTGGACACGGGCTTTTCTCTAATTGCCATAATACAAGTTTTTGCTGGTCCAGGACTTACTTTAGCCAATTCCCAATAGCGACCCACCAATGAGGACCCGTTCACTTTTGACGCCATTGGCGTTTGACATATTTACGTTAGTTCTATCTCTAATATGGCTAATATATATAATAAACTATTCTGTTTATAATTGTTTTTTTTTTTTTAATTTATTTTGATCTGCTTCTAATAATCTGAATTTTCACGTGCGCTTTGCGGCAACACGTCGCAGATGCTTAAGATATATTATATATATTATTGAATCGTGTTTATATTCGATGTGGATATGTTATATATGTTATTTATTATTCGGTTTTTAATAAAATAATATTTTTTCCCCGTTAATTAGATTGTATACGTTCTAAAGAAAAATTAATATAATCCGATTCCTTTCAGAACGCGACGAAACTCCGTCTCCAGGGCTTGGAGCAGCTCCAATGGCGTCAGAGGAAGGTCTGGCACCGGCTAAGGAGTCGCTTGGCGGAACTGCTCACCAAGATCGGCCTATGGCACGGGGCGATGAGGGTGATCGAGGGGAAATTCGGTACGGGCGTGGTCTCCTACTTCCTATTCCTCAGGTGGCTGCTGTTCCTCAACCTGGCCATATCGGCTCTGATGGTGGCGGTGCTGATCGTCCCCAACTCTCTGATCACCAGCAATTCTACCTTAACAGTCAACTCCACGAACGTGGTTCTCGACCTCATCCAAGGAACCGGTTGGATGGAGAACACGTTGCTGTACTACGGCAGTTACAGCGATCAGATATTCGTTTATGACACTAATTTCGGGGAAATGGCGTACAATATGCCGATGGCGTACGTTCTGGTGCCTATCTGTTGGGCTGTTTTGTCTTTGGTGGCGATAGTCAAGGCCGGAGCGAGAGGGTTCAAGGAGAGACTGGTTGAGAGCGAAGGGCAATTTTACTTGTACTGCAACCTCGTGTTCGGCGGTTGGGACTTCTGCGTGCACAACGCCAAGTCGGCCAAAATCAAGCACAAAGCGCTTTACAACGAGATCAAAGGCTGCCTCCAAGAAGAGAGGTATAAAGAAGAGAAGCAATCGAGAACTAGAGAGAGCACTCTTCTGTTGCATTTAAGAAGATTGATCATAAACGTGTTCGTGTTCATAATTCTGATAATATCCGGTGTACTTATCTATCTGGCTTTCAGTTTTTCCACTAATTCCTTGTATTTCATAGAGAGCGACAATTCGACTATGTCGCAAAGTTTCGAAGTGAAATTCGATATAGAGCATCAGATAAGAAACACTCTATTGGAGTTTCTCCCGTTTATATGTATCGTGGCATTGAATCTGTTCGTTCCTGAGGTGTTCGGGTATTTGATAGCGTACGAAGGGTACAGACCTCGCCATGAGATATTAGTCACTTTGCTGCGAACTGTCTTGCTGAGATTGGCCTCCTTCGCGGTGTTATTGAGTCAGGTGTATATGCAAGTGAGCGGCGTGTTCGCGACGGAGGTCCACGAATGCTGGGAGACGTACGTCGGCCAGCAGTTCTACAAGCTGATCCTCACGGACTTCGCTGTCCAGTTCTTGATGACCTTCTTCGTCAATTTCCCCAGGGCCTTCTTGGGGAGGCATTCGAACAGTCGCTGTTTGAGGAGCGTCGGAACTCAGGGCTTCTATCTACCCAAGCATGTCCTGGACATAGTTTATATACAGACCATAATATGGATGGGCGCGTTCTTCTGTCCCTTTCTGCCGATAATCGGCGGCGTCTTCTACTTCCTCCTGTTCTATATGAAGAAGTTCAACTGTCTGGTCAACTGCACTCCCTCCCCTATAGTCTATCGCGCGTCCAGGTCGAAGTCTCTATTCATGTCCGTGCTGCTAGTCGGCTTCGTGATTTCAATCGTTCCCGTCGCTTATAGCATCGCTGAAATGCCGCCTTCGGAGACCTGTGGGCCGTATAAGACGTACTCGGCTGTCTGGGACTTTGTGATAGCGACTTTCGACGCGTTCCCGCCGTTCTTGAGAGAGTTCGTCTTCCTGCTGGGAACTGCTACTTTTGCGGTGCCAGCGTTCGCGATATGTCTCCTGCTTTTATACTATTACTGGGCTGTGGCCGCCGCCAATAGACACATGGTAGCTGTTCTGAGGAACCAGCTGGTCCTGGAAGGCCATGATAAGCAGTTCCTGCTGAACAGACTGAGCGCCTTCATCCGACAGCATCAGAAACGCTGCGAGAGGAGGAATCGCGCGAGTTTCGCTGACGATGACTCCATTCGACCGGGAACTTAAAGCTATCTAACTATTCTAGGAGAAATAATCGATGGAATTAACAAAAACGAAAGTCATTGTCTCAAACAATTGGTTAAACATGACCTCAATCTATTAATAAAGCGTTCGTAAATTGTTTGCCTAAATTCTAACTGCTTCCAAGAATATTTTTAGCTATTACAGCTCAATTTCGGATGGGTTCGCGATTAAATGCTAGAATTTGTAACGAATACTATGATCGGAATGGGCAGTTGCGTCAAAGACAATGGAAATCGTCCAATACTCATCGACACATCTGACACGATATGCACCAATCAATATGTTTTCACATTTCGAGCGCTCAATTCCGTCGTAGATATAGTGGGAACGATTTTCCTTCGTAATTTTTCGAAAAAGTTCGTATTTATTGTGCTCTCTAAAATTGCCTATACATCTCTATAATATACAATGACATTATTCATTTTGACATTTGACACTAAACAGTAAAATCCCATATTAATGGATTTGAAAATGTCCCTCATTCAATACGAAATTGACTTCTCACTACATCTATATTTTCGTTTGCTCCAGCCTGGATTATAAAACAATGATAGATAAACAACGTTATGACAATCGTACCACGGCTCGTCAACTGTATTTTATATTTCTTCAGACTGTCTAAGTAAAAGCTTAGATTTGTCTAAGTGCGCTTTGTAAGTCACCTTTTAAGGGTAAAAGCTCTTTGATACATCATCATCAGCCAGTGTTAGTCCACTGTTGGTCCTGGTTGTGGACCGTAATCCTAAACCCCTTTTGACGTATAGTAAATAAATATAGGAGAAAGCAATTATTCTGGACCGGTTTCAATCGAAACTATATAACTAAAATACATGTATAAAATATATTATTTAAGTTAATATAATTATTGGCAAATCTTAAAAAAAATCCTTTCCTATCCTGAAGATATTTAAAAAAAAACAAATTAAATTTCTTAAATTGACAGATTATCACAAGACCATCTATTGACTGAATTAATTTTATTTTCCTTTATTTAAGAAATAAAATACTAAATAAAATGAAGTTAGATATCAAAACGCTTCCTAGTCAACGCCGAATGCTTGAAATAATCTAGTTTCTAAGTTAGGTTTCCTCAAACAAACGATTTAAATATTTATATAATTTGCACACACATGGACCCTCTTCTAGTACAATTTTTTAACATGGTAATCACAAAATATATTCATTTCATATACACGACCATTATAATTTAGCGAAATTATATTTAATTCAAATAAATTTTCATTTACAATATCACGTCCACGTCCGTATCCCTTATGATTCTAGATCACGTATTATAATCATTTTTGACTTGTTTGGATAATTTAGACTCTGAAATGATGTAAATATAAATAACACAAAACAACGAACGATCGTTATTAGTCTTATATCACTGGTTCTGTCAAAAGTAATTTTTGAGCTAGTCGAATCGATCGGCGTACAGACTTCGGCTGCAAGTTGCCGGCAATCCCAACACTTGTAAAAGTTAACGCGTAAACGTATCGACCACGCGTGTACTAACGAAATACCGTCCAATCGATCGCTAACTACTCCGGTGAGGTCACGGGACTCGGCCCACGGGTCCGTCACCTAACACACCAGACTAGTAGGGATAGCTGATACAACTTCGTTAGCCCTGATTACGAGCACAGCGAAACACACCCGGTACATAAGATACACCCGCGTTCCAGGGCGGTTTTCACCGCCCTCAGCAAACGATTAATACAGTCGCCAGATCGTCGCGTCGTCCTAAACCGATGTCGACGATCTAAGACATAACTATGCTAATCACGTCCTCTGAACAGTATGGCCTTCACTTGGCAGAAAGTTACCACTGTCGTGAAACGTAGCTTCACGAACTCTTGTTAGCTGAAGCTTCAGTAGCAGAGTCGGAAGAATAACTTCATAGTTAACGGAATAACTCAGTTTCTTTATTTACATTTATTCCGAGTCTAAATTAAATAAATGATTTAAAAAAAATTGCCGCCAAATTTAACGTCAGATTTGTCAAAATTGAACAGTGTAAATAAACGTGTTATGACATTCCTTCTTTTGTGTTATCTATGACAAGTTAATTGTGACAATATATTATAGATATATTTATTAATATATATGTATACATACGAACTAATTAATTATAATTTTTTTTCTAGAACGATATTTGCATGTTTTCAACATTTTATATAATTCCATTTATTCGATAAATTTACCCGTTATACAATGTTTTAGCGAAATTATACATAGCGTTTTGTAATATTTTAAATATATAAAAAGCTCACTTTTTTACGATTTGTTACAACTGTAAAACCAAACAGGGAGTACGATAGAAAAATGACGAAGATGCCAAAAACATAGGTTGTTATTTTTTTTTTAATTTCTTCACTATATTTACCAGTTACCTTCATTTATTTATTAAATAGGATCACCAATGTACGTTCGCATAAGTAATCATATACCTATAATATGATAATACTAGAAACAATTAATGAAAAACATTATTAAACTATATGTGACGGACAACTACAGAATTATACAGAAATATTAACAAACTCCACGTGACTTAACTAATATTATTTTCTAATCATATGTTAAACAAAAGAAACATTACATAGATTATAAAAAGTGATAATTAAAAAAAATGTTATTATTATTTTAAAAAGTATACCAAAAGCAGTCTGTGCGGATTCTTCGCGCGTTCTTTTCCTGTGACATTTGAAAAGCGCGGGAAATGTGTGTGCCCGATTGAACGTAAAATATATCGATGCATTTCTTTGTAAATTATGTATATAATGGCATTTAGTAGTGGATAAGTAGGTTTTTTACATTAGTGATCTCATTATATGAAAAACGCGTCTATTTTACCTTAAAGACTGTCCATTTTAAGAATTCCTGTGTTTTTTTTATAATCGTCTATTATTTATTTAATGTTTTGTAATCTTGTAATATCTTCAGTTCTACCATCAATAATAATATAAAATATTTTAAATTATGTTTGCGATTGTGTATTCTTTGTAAGTATCCAAATAATACAAATTATTTATTTCACTTTTAGGGTTATAATATTATTTTTAGGTTACAACAACTCTATGCCGTGTATAAGTAATCACAAAATAGGAAATATGAATACAATAAGTTGTACACATACGTATTGAGGATAAATTAGTAGGAAATATCAGAGCATACGTGAACCACAATAGCTATAGTTGTAGAATCAGTGCCACTATATAAATATTTAAATATTATGACTTTTATTTATTGTTTTAAATATATATCTGTATAAAAACATCTTAAAGAATTTATTTAACTCATTACTAAATTGTATCTTATAGGCTTTTGCTACTTTTACTTAATAGTCTTCGAACTAATGTTTTGTTGTTACATTCATTTCAATTTGTTTAATAAGAATAGTTATAAAATGGCTCTGATTCTTACAAAACTTTACAAATGATGCCATCATTATAGAAAATATCAGAGATTCCGAGTGCAGTCTATCCTGTAAAGCTGATAAAGTGCCTTTGTAAATTTATGCTATGTCTAATGATTAGAAAACTGTGTTGCGTGTTTAAAGAAACATCATCCATTGTTTATTTTAAGGTTAGTTTTGTACATCAATTTGTAACTGAAATTATGACATGTCAATTGTGTTTATTATATACAATTAGTGTTGTGTTTGTGTTGTTTGTGTTGTGTTTATGAAATTAGTTGTCCTTTAGATGGACTGCACTCGGAGTTGTCTATCAAAATATTATAGTTAAATGTACGTATACTCAAAGGAATAATGAACACTGCCATGACACGTTCAAATTTACGGAGGTATTTATGTGATATAAATAAAATTAATGTAGAAATGCTGAATGGATGTTTTATTTCTTTATATATTTAATTTTTTATAAAAATAAGAAAGTGAGCAATGCACAAACAAAGACTGGCGGTACTTGAACAATTTAGAAGAAATATCAAATCCACTAATTTACGGATTTTTCGCGTTACTTAAATATATTTATTCCCGACGTTTGGGATTCTTTTCAGCATCCATGATCACGGGCAGACTAAGTTGAACCGTGATCATCCGTAAATTAGTGGATTTGATATGTATAATAATCGCGTAAATAAAAGAATTAATTAATTTGGAAGAAACTAATTCGGTTTCAAGCCAACAGTGTACTCTACCAGATTAAATATAATTATACAGGACGTAAGTCTCTTCTGACAATAACGCTCCGGGGTCGTACCACCGCGGTGCCTACTTCTGCCGAAAATCAGTACTGACTAAACACTGATGTCTTCCGGTTTGGAGGGCACCGTTGCCAGGTATCTAGGTAAATGAGATGTAACACAATAATTTTAAAAAAATCTTATGGGCATGGGCAGAGCAGGTATCTCATCTCATCCCTTTGACTAATTAAAAAAAATAAACGTTAACAAAGTCTTTTGTAAACTGTAATGGCGGCAAAGGATCGTGTTAAAATATAATTCATGCGTTTACATTATGACTTCGTTATATTTATTTCTTGAGTCTGGAAGGGGTGATTATTTCTTCTATTCCGCGATTGTTTATTACTAGCGAACCACCTTGTGGGTGGAATTTGTAAAATTCGTTCTTAGCTGACCTGTTCTCGGCGAAAGGAATATTCCTACCAATTTTCAAGTCGTTACGCCTTATGGTTCCAGAGATATCGTGATGAGTCAATATATAGGTGGATACATATCAAACCCACTATTTTACGGATTTATTGATATTATTCGGAAAGAGCGAATTTACCTACCAGATCAATGGTAGGTACACATTAACTTAAATACAAAGGATGGATCAAATAAAAAACAAAACGTCAATAATTCGATAGTATATAATTCCATTTATTTTCCTTTTAAACAATATTCCTTACGAAAATCTAAACATCAATATCGTATAATTATCTAAATTCCTTATATATTTTATTTAATTTGAAAAACCCAGCTTAACACCAAACCTACCTTCCGAAATGAAAGTGGAATGATTCACTACCAGGCAACGACCTCTATTTCTCTGTCACCAATTTATAATACATAATCGAAGCGCCGCGCTTTGAATTTACAAAATGTAAAAAGCACAGATTTTTTAAGTATTAAAATATAAAAAAAAATAAAAAACTACGAATCCATTCATAAGACGGGTATTCAATTTTAAACTTTTATCTAATAACTAAAGAAACCGTATAAATAATAAAAAATACTGTACTTTTGAGTATGTTTATATCGAAATTTCAATTGTAATAAAAAACACATAAGAACATACATAAATTTTAATGAATATTTCATTTTCTACAGAAGTTGCGAAAATCCGAAAAATTTTCTTCACTTGAAAATAGATAATAAATGAATCAATGGGGACAGAATAATAACGAGTATTGAATCATTTAAAATAAAATCGGTAAATAATAAAATTATTAAAAATGGTTTTATAAATGAAATTTTATCAATATAATTACAAAGAAACGATTATAAATAATTCAACATTAATTAATAAATTTGATACGTTCTTACAGAAACTTTTTTTTAAAGCTTTTGACATTATCCAAAACCAAATTTTTCAGATAACGGAACGGAATAAATAAGCATTCAAATTTTCAAAGGCATTATCTTTTGGGTTTGATTATATTTTTTCTTCCATTGAATGAGGAATTTTTCTTTTTTTCATTTTGTAAATATCTAAATTTTTTTAATAATTTCGTGGTTTTTATAATTTTTTTTACCTCAACCTGGCTTTATAAATAAAGATACGTATGGACAAATGATTTTGATCAAGTAATTGTTAAGTTCTTATCTTCCGCAACTGTTATACTAAAAAGGACCCAATTTTAGACAGTCTAAGTACAAATATGCGGAAAGTTATTTGGAGTTCTTTTTTCAACATCCCAAAAAATCCGTTATCAAGATAAATTTATAAAATCAAAATTTTAAAATTTACGAATATTTTTGGGGATTTTTAAAGCTTACACATGTTTTGATGATAAAACAAAAAAAATAATAATCATACTATTAAACGAATAGATAATTAAAGCATTCAGACTATACCAATATGATATAAGATAATAAAATTTTTATATTTTTTTAAAAAAATATAATCTCGAATAAGGCTACAACAAATGTAAATTTGATTTAATATTGATTGATTATTTAAATCGGATCAACATTGTCCGCACCTTCGTGTTTTTTAAAAAGAAGGTTAAATCAATCGATGTCATATAAACTAATATTTATTTATCGACTATAAAGCTCCCTAATACATTTAACTAAACGTACAAAAATCTCATTTATTTAACCCACAAAAAGATTATTTCATTTTAAAATGTTTGAAAAAAACCCTTGAGCTGTTGGCGATGGTTTGTCCCTTAAAAAATTATAAAAATCAAAACGTAATAAATTCCGTTGCATTTTTAAAAGTTTGAACTTACAAAAGGAAAACAAAATTTAAAAATCAACGCCCCTTACTTTCAAAACGACTTATATTAAATTAGGTTCTTTCTCCACTTTTTATTATTAACAAAGCACACTATCCTTGCCGTCGCTTTTTTCAATTTCGTACTATTAAAGTCGTTTTGAAGCGTCGTAACTCCCATTATCTCGGTGGGGCGGGCGAACGTTGGAATGGCACCGGCCGTGGAAAGATGGGCGGAGAACGCTACTGGGTGAAACTTTTAATATAAACAATATAATTTTTCATAAAACAAGAGAAACACACCGCTAACTCTGCTGAACCTGTTCTAAAGGTGCCCGATGTTTTTTGGTCTGATCAACATTGAATGGATCTTTGCAAACAAAGCGACAAATTCGACCTAATACTATTAGGGCGTAAATATCCGTTCCGACTCGAATAATTGATTTTTGGCATTTTATTAGAAATGCCACAAATAATTTGAAATAAATTATGTTATAAATAAAATCTGGAAATTTCGAGTTATTGAATTGAATAATCAACATTCGTTTCGGAACGAATATTTTGGAAATTCAAAAACCGGCACCCTTATATAACCCGATTAAAATATTAGAAGGGGTAAAGAAGAAAAATTAAACCACGTAAGGTCTAATATCAAACTTTTTAAGGTTACGGTGCCTAAAAGGGCATTTTGAGTTTTTCATAAAAATTTTGTAATTTAGGTTTGAACCCAATTTTTTGTCGTTTGCCAATTATGTCGGGTGTTAATTGCCTCATAATAAAAAAAATAAAGGATGAATTAAACCGGCCGAACTTTCCGGTTTCGGTTTCGGTTTTGAAAGTTTCGCCAAAAACCGTTTCGGCCCCGGTTTGGTTTCGCCAAATTTGGCCGGAAACTTTTGCCGAAACCGAAACTGGTTTCAATGTTTTCAATTTCAAAATAGTAGAAAAGTTAAATGTTCATTGCTACAATCGAGCTCCAGATCAGTCGATTTTAGTTCAAGGGCAAACATTCCACGTTTTGAAAAAAGGGGATGATTTTCTATAAAGACGAGGAGGGAACAAATAGTAGTAGAACAAATATATACTCCTTTTGGTAAACAAAAAAATAACAAAAATAATACTGGGAAATTGAATCATATATTTGTTTGTGTTAAAAAAATCTTCTCCTTCTTTACTTTTTTTTCTGAATGTAGTCATTTGTTTGCTATGTGTCGAAATGTTCTCGAAAAAAGAAAACCCAAGTGGAACCTTTTATTAAAAACCACTGTTTAAAAAGTTAAAACAAAGAGATTTATTATGGCTCCAAAGGCAACACGAGAAGAGTCTGTTCGTCATTAATCAATTGTCCAAAAGTTTGCTTTTTTAATTTCAGTAGGGGAGAACGTACACGGGAAGACGAACATGGTTGCAGACGGCCAAATCGAAGCCGGGTAATCAAAAAACTACAAATAACCTGCCGATTGATAAAACGTTTTGGGATTAAAGAATCTTATACCTAATCCAAGATACGAGCATTTTTATAGAGGTACTAAATTATTGACACAAATTTTAATTGGAGAAAATCCGAAAAATTTTCTTCACTTAAAAATAGATAATAAATGAATCAATGGGGACAGAATAAAAACGAGTATTCAATCATTTAAAATAAAATCGGTAAATAATAAAATTATTAAAAATGGTTTTATAAATGAACATTGTTATCAATATAATTAGGATTTTTAAGAAACGTACTTCATAAATAATTCAATATTAATTAATAAATTTGATGCGTTCTTACAGAAACTTTTTTTTAACAGCTGTTTGACATTATCCAATACCGCCAAATTTTTTCAGATAACGGTGAATAAATAAGCGTATATCAAATTTTCAAAGGCATGTATCTTTTTGGGTTTAATGATATATTTTTAAGCATATTTCATATGAATGACGCAATTTTATTACTTTTTCTTTCATTTTGTAAATATCATAAATGTTTTTTTTTAATACATTTTCGTGAATTTTATAATTTTTTTAACCTCAACACTATTGGATAACGTCAAACGATATGTATGGACAATGATTTTGATCAAGTGAATTGTTATAGTGTCTAAATATCTTCCTGCAACTGTTATACTAAAAGGACGTTTCAATTATTAGACAGTCTAAGTACAAATATGACGGAAAGTTAATTTGAGTAGTTCCTTTTTCATACATCAATAAAATCAAAATTTTAAAAATTTACGAATATTTTTGGCGCTGGATTTTTTAAAGCTTACACGCATGTTTTGATGATAAAACAAAAAAAAATAATCATACTATTAAACGAATAGATAATTAAAGCATTCACGACTATACCAATATGATATAAGATGATATGAGAATTGTTTATATTTTTTTGTTAAAAAAATCATAATCTCGAATAAGGCTACAACTTAAATGTAATTGTGATTTAATATTGCACTTATGATTGATATAAATCGGATCAACATTGTCACGCAGCCTTCGTGTTGTTTTGTATAAAAAAGAAGGATTAAATCTAATCGATGTACGATATGAGCAACTAACTATTTATTATATAGACTATAAATAAACTCCGTAACGAAACGTTTAACTGGAAACGTACAAAAATCTCATTTATTAAATAATCCCGACTAAAAGCATTATTTCATTTTAAAAAATGTACTTGCAAAAGAAAACCCTCTGAGCTAGATTGTGCGATGGTATGTCCCATTAAAGAAAATTATAAAAATCATAGACTGTCAATACAATAATCCGTTGCATTTGGCGCGAAAGTTTGACAGCTGTCACAAAAAAGGGAAAAACAAAATTGCACAAAAATCAACGAAAATCCGCTAAATACTGTTAAAAACGACTGTATATTAAATAATTTGGTTCTTTCTCGCACTTTATTAGTCCATACAATAGCACACTATCACATTGCCGTCGCATTTTCGACTTTATGCCGTACATATTAGAAGTCGTTGTCGCTCGAAGCGTCGTAACTCTCCATTATTTCGGTAGGGGGCGGTTGATAACGAACGTTGGAGACTAGCACCGGCCCGTGGAAAGACTGGGAACGGAGAACGCTACTGGAAGTGAAACATTTAATATCAAACAATATAATAAATATATATACAATAAATAGAGTAAACACACCGCTAACTCTGAACTGAACCTGTTCTAGAGTGACACACGATGATTTTTGATGTGATCTGATTAACATTGCGAATAGGATATTTGCAAACAAAGCGACAAATTGGCGACCTAATACTATTAGGGGCGTGCAAATATCGTTCGACCCGAATAATTCGATTTTGCATTTTATTAGAAATGCCACAAATAATTTGAAATAAATTATATAATAATAAAATCTGGAACTTTCGAGTTATTGGATTGGAATATCAACTAACATTCGTTTCGGAACGAATATTTTGCAAGTTCAAATTAATTCGCACACCCCTATACTATACCCGATTGAAATATTAGAAGGGTAAAGAAGAAAAATTAAATCCACGTAAGGTCTAATATCAAATTCTTTTTTTAAGGTTATGGTGCCTAAAGGGCATTTGAGTCTTTTCTATAAAATTCTTGTAATTTAGGTTTGAACGCCATTTTGTTGTCGCTTGCTAATATGTCGGGTGTTAATTGCCTCTATAATAAAGCCAAATAAAGGATAGAATTAATGTAAATATCGGAATCCAAAACAACTAAGTCGCGCTGTATGCGTTGTTATTAGCGGATTGTCATCTTTGACAATTAATTGACTAGTGTCGTGACGTCACTCCGTTACTATGTATTTCGTTATTTACATGAATTCTGCCTTATTTTGGCTCAAATATATTTTGGTTAAAACGCGATGAACATCAATCACATAGACTAGTTGATAAATTATACATAAATATATAGAAAAATCTCACTAAAATAAAAATTTGACGATATGAAAATTGCTACTTTTTAGTAAACTTTAAAATAATAAACTTTTAAATTTTAAAACGATTATATATCTTATACAATAATAAATCAAAAACGAATATTCAAAATCTAATAAGTCTAAGTAAAACTTGGTATAAAAAAGTTTTTTTTTCGTTCAAGACAAAAAATTAGATAATTACTTATAAAAATAATTAAATATATTAGAAAAACAGTGATGAAGGGTGACAAAAACAAGTATTCCAAAGCATTTAACCCAAGTGCCTATAGTGGTTAACACAGTAAGGTATTAATAAGAGAAAATTTTGTTAACAATTTGTGACATCACAAAATGGCGGAAGCAAAGATGGCGGATGAGACCACATAACAGAAATCATTATGGACTGTTAACGAAGCAAATTCTGTTGAAACCCAGCTATTAATAACAGTCGAGTTGGAAGCATATTTTAAAGCCTGATTATTAATAATCAGTTTAGTGTTTTAGTGCATTTTCCTTCTTCATTTTAACTAACCTCGCACGACAAGATGGCCGCTTGACTGTCACTTAGGCACATATTCATGCATATTGACATCTGTCACGCTCTAGAAATTCACAAATCGTAGTAATAATGATATCATTTGAAATACCACAGTCTTTCTTATCTTAATTTGAGAAAACACAAAATTAATATATCAATATAATTTTAATAATATATACAAATGGTACAGATTAAATAAACATATGTAAAAAAATACGGAGGTAGTGATTGTTATGTTATGAATAAACGCATTAAATATACACGTGAAGTGAAATAATTGAACATATTGTTTTTAATCAGAACCATTAAATTTTACAACATTTTCAGGATGTTTTAAATATTTATAAAAATGATCAGAATCTATTTTATCTCTGAGTTGTATTCTATTATACTTTTTAATAGCATGATTTTGTGTATAAAAATTATGAAATTTCGAAAATTTTATATTTTACTGCGCTACACAATATTATGAATTGCAATTTTATATAATAAAAAGTAACTGTAAAGATATTACCGAACAGCCTTTAGCGCAACTTAATACTATTCACCAAAAGATTTGGAGTTATTTTGTAACACAAATTTAAAATATATACAAGGCTTCTTCAACAACATAAGTTACCAAATAACATACAGTTAACATATATCTATAATAGTTAAACATGTTGTTATGTCATTTACCTGGCGGTCTTTGGAGGGGCCTTGCCGGTCTTCGCTAATGCCGCCGCCTTCCTCGGGTCGTAGGATGCTCTCCGCTTCCACTTCTCTAACTCTTGTTTCTTTTGTTCTGCAATGGAATATATTAGTATTAAGTTGCTAGTCATCATCATCATCATCATCAGCCTGTGATAGTCGACTGCTGGACATAGGCCTCCCCTAATGCACGCCTTCGCCATTGGGGGGTTTTTGACCGTATCCCACCACGCTGGCCCAATGCAGGTTGGTGGGTGTACCGATTTTTTACATGCCTATCCGTCACATGGATGCTGTTACTTTTCAGATAATGTGATCGGCCCAAATTGCCTTAACCAACTAGGAAACAAAAATGACTATTCGTTGAGTCCCCGCAGGATTCGACCTCCGGTTTATAAAGCACACGCCCATACCACTAGGCTCTAAATTGGTTGAGCCAATCACTAAACCACCCACCCCTCCGTTCTCTCACATACTTGTACCAATCCTAACCAAATTCTTACCAATTTAGTAATGCTGTGAGCTGTTTACACCGACAATTTTTTCTCAAAAACTTAAATAGGTTTTTCTCAACATTGGCAAGGAAGAAATTTACAAAAAATAGAGTCGTCTATGTGAATCCCCTTTGAAATTAGTTATACTATTATCATTAAAGAGCTAAATATTATCACTTGACCACCCACCCCTCCGTTCTCCCTTCTACTATCACCAATCTTATCCAAATCCTCACCCATCTCGTAGTGCTGCGCGCTGCCCTTGCTGACCATCTTTTCACCAAGAACACCCACATAGGTCTTGGAAGGGTCCCTCCGTAAGAAACCCTTGGGCGAGGGCTCCGCCTTATACTTGGAGATGTCCAGATAGCGGGGCTGGATCTCTTTCGGTCGGCGCTGGCTTATCGAGGTGGTGGACGATGACATTGAATAGTCACCGCTGTACCTATAAAAATAAGGTTTAGATTGCTACGAATGCGTATTATGGAATAAATTACTATGACATTAAGCTCATTTATGCGTAATTTAAAAAAAAGAAATGAAAATCTGATATCTTTTAAGCTATCAGTATACAACATATAAAAAATTTATTAAATTATACGTTTTGAAAAGTTTTCAAGTATTTCAAAGAAATCAATAAATGCAGACGTGCGTGATTTACGTTTAATTTGGTTCGCCGTTTTATAAGAGAAATAAAGTAAAAAAGCAAACGTAGGCGAGGATGTGGTGGTTCTAATACACAGTAAAGCGTAGGAAAAATACAGATATGTAATAAATCCGTTTAAATTTACCATGTAATTACAATGAGTACAGTGTCCTACACAGGAACGTCGGCCCGTTACTACACTACAATCCAGTAAGCCGATTCCTGCTATCGTAATAATTGACATCTTATCATATAGTAATTCCACAAGCATTAAATTTTAAATTAAAACGAACAATGTAAACACTGCTTGTTCAAAAACCATGGCAGAACACCACTTGGCACTCTTAAACCTTACTACTATACCAACCTCTGCTTGGCTTGCGAGGACCTCTTCCCCTCCTGGTGCCTCATCACCACTGGGGCGCTCTCCGTTCCACTCTCCCCCTCAGTGTCACTGGTACCAGTCGTCAAAGAGTTCTTCTCGTGGCTGAAGATCGAGGAGTTCCTTGGGCTGCTTCCGTTCGTCGTGGAGTCAGAGTCGAGGATGAAGGTCTTCCTCTTGTCTATTGGGTCGCAGTCCGTCTTTAGGTCTCTGGGAGTATCTTCTACTATATAGGTCTTGCGTTTGTCTGATTCCCTGGATTTATGCGAAGGTTGGTTGACCTGAAATTGTAAAAGAGCATGATACTTTACGATTTCTCTTACACTCCGTAACCTAGTGGTAAGGTCTGGACCTTTTAGATACCTTCTTATTTCAAATCAATATGAACTTGGAACGTTTTAACGTTTTGTAGTTTGCTAGGATATGTGTATGATGATGAACTACTTAACTCCACACTTATGGTCGAAAGTTTAGTTAGGTGCTTGTACTCTGATCTCACTCCACGATAGATAATTATCAAGGATTTCAACAGATTTATAGTCCAGAAGTTGCAATTGAATTCTGAGACTCCCACTTCTGGTGAAGTTTGTATAGGATAGCTATGTACTTGATCTCTACTCCACTATAGAAAATTATCCAAAAAGATTTCCAATCGAGAGGTGTTATAGTTCTAGAGTTTTGGCGATGATGGAGAATCTAGAGTTATTGGTGAAAATATTGTATAGTAATAGTTTACACGTGACAACGTGTTATAAATTAGTTCAAGATAGGGAGACACTCAAAAACTGGTCACAGCGCCTCACTCGTAACACTCTCCATAAGCAGCCATAAGAGGAAGTGAGAGGCACGCGTCTCTTTTACTCGTGCGAGACAGAGAGAAAGAGAATGAGCGTTGATCCTTCTTCCTACTACACGAATGAATATTCACATTACAATCATTCCACCACAAAAGACGTTGTCACGTATAACTTTCACCCGTATACCGATTCTATAGGCAACCAATTTTTTTAAATATGTTTATTGTAACATTTTAAACACTTAAGCAAACTTCGCAATATGTAGATTATTATGCTTGCTTAATTACTACGCGAGATTTTAGTAATACAATAAAAACACTTGAATATCTCACCTGGAAATTAGTTACGTAGTTCCTAGAAAGAACCACGTCATTATTCATCGCCTGCCGCCGCAGATTCTCCCTAGGGAACTCCTTGGTCCTGAGGTCCAGGATGTCCGAATGGGTGGAGGTGATCATGGGGTCGATGGGCAGCGTCGAGAGCATCTGGTCATCCTCGGAGGAGTAGTCCAGGGTCTCCAGGTCGGCTATGTTGGTCGTGTGGAAGGATTGAGAACGGTGCACTGGCGAAGATTGGCTGGAGGAAGCGCGGTAATGATTGTTAGTGTTTTTACACTACAATACATACAAAGCTAGTTTTCAAGCCATTGAAAAACCCTCGATAAATGTGCTTTATTAGTTTAAAGTAAAAAAATTGAAAAAAAAAACGACTTCATAACAAAAACTATTTCAAAACAAATTAAAATGCACTAAAAAGTGAAAAAGAGTTCCTTTCACGAGTCACTTTTTCATGGATCCATTATCAGAACCTAACCAATCTCTTCTCAAACTGCCATTGAATTACATTCTTTCCCATAAATAAATAAAAGAATCATCGAAATCGATTGGCGTGATATTGAGCTACTAATTGTCCATTTGTTGAGCACATAGTTAATGTACATTTCAGACTTATTTAATTTTTCATGGATGCCACTGTCAGAACTGGACTAAATTGCTATAGGACCAAACGGGAAGCAACAGCTTTCAAATAAAAAAACAACATCCAAATCGAAAGTTCTGAGGTAACAAACATAAAAAAAAATCAAAAGAATTGAAAACCTCCTCCTTCTTTTGAAGTCGGTCTAATAAGTTCTTCCTGGCAAGTTTTAAAACTTCCAACATATAAAATTCAGACATGAGAGTTATTGAAGGGTTTAAGAAGATTAAGCAAAATTTTGTGTGAAACTCCACGCTTACTATACTACATTCAACACTATATTAGTATCACAACAATGGTCCTCAGTGTACGACGGCTCGATAAAGGCTAAGTAAAGAAGTTTCGATTTAACTTGTAAGAATATGTTCCTTTCCAACAAACGTTCATTATTAGCCTTAATAAAATGCAACCAAATGATCTTTCTAGAGCGTTCGTAAAAGAAAGTAATTCCAACAATTTTCCTGCTAGAATTGTACATAACCTATGCAGATTTTAGACATTTACCTCGGTGAGCTGAGATCATCTTTGTTTTCCTGTTTCCTCGCTATCTGCTGCTTTTTCCTGCCCTCTTGCGCCGCCTTCATAGGATCGTAGGAGGACCTCTTCTTCCAGTTAGAGAACTCCACCTCCTTGGTGGCGAGGGCGGAAGATGAGCGATGCTGGCTGGGTTTCTTCTGACCTGCAGTTTATATTATAAGCTAGTGTACCCTACCTACGCACATTTTTTCGCAACGAGCTAGAATTTAACCTTTTAAAGTCACATCAAATATTTAGCAACGATAATCGCTATTAAATGTTTTGTCTTCATTTGTTTAACTATTGCTAAGATAAGTAACATTTAAATCTAACCGCCTCCGTAGTCTAGCTGTATTGGCCCTTGATTTAAAACCCGAAGGTCGTGGGTTCGAATCCCGCGGGGAAACAACTTTGTGTTATCGTTGTTTTCTGGTTGGTTAGGACAATTTGGGCCTATCCCCCAATTGCCTGAAAAGTAAGATGAAGCATGCGTCGGATGGGGATGTAAAAAGTTGGTCCACCCACCAACACGCATTGGACCAGCGTGGTGGGATACGGTCCAAAAACCACCTAATGGATAAGGCGTACATTAGGGCAGGCCTACGTCCAGCAGTGTATTAACACAGGCTGATGATGATGATGAAAACTCAGTATAACGACACTGAATGGACAGCGCCCGACCATGCGCATGCACGTAAGAGACTTATCATAAATGAGAAAATGAAAATTCTGACTTATGAAAAATAAGGCAAGCTAAACCAATCCAAGCCTAATGATTTAGACGCTTTAGAAAGTTTGTCGTTACATTGAGTTTAAACTTTAACTCTGTTTACTTTTAACAATCTTTGCTTAGTTTGGGACTAGATGATATTGTGTTATTCGTCCATAAGTATTATATTATCACATTACAGACGAAAATCAAAAAAAAATGTTTGGAGATCTAAGTTTGAGAATTTCAGTTAAACGTAAAGCTAATCAGCAAAATCCTTTCGTTCAATTTGTTTCGAATCGCGTGACGGCCGAAAATTCTAACGCCGACCGTGGTCAATGTCCTTCACTTAACCTTCTAACAATTAAAATAAACTAATCGTAAAAATATAACGAAACAGACATGAAATGCATAGAAAGGTCTATTCTCTGATGCAAGACCACTGGAAAATTATTACAAAACAAGTATTAATTATGTATTTTCGCAAATTAAATATGTCACAGTTTAGTATAGGTTAGAAACAGCAGTTATTTTTCTAATTTGAAATGGGACAGATGGGAACAAAGCAATCTATAGAAACAAAATGGCTAGTCTAGCGTTCTTATTGATCTTTTGTCACCGGATGTCAACCACTGAGTGACATTGGACAAATAACAACACCGTACGTACTACGCTTCTTCGGCTTCGTTGTTGTTTACATCCTTTTCGAGTCTCAATTGGCTAAACTGTGTCAGTAAATTATAACAAACGCTGTTCATATAAACAAAATGTAATATCAAACGTTAACGTCGCTGAGAGTAAAAATTATTGTATTGGTAGACCGCCGCCATATGCAATATGACGTTTAACCAATGGAAGCCACCGAATTTATGACGTCAGTAGAGTTCTTCACAAGAATTAGTTTAGGCTTATAAATAGGCTTACTGCCACCGTAGCCTAGAAGTAAGGCCTACGTTTATTCTAGTTTTAGTAACCTGGGGCCGTAGGTTCAAACGAAGGAAACCTGAATGCCGGTAAAGTAGGATAGTACATGCATCGGATAGCCATGTAAAAAAAGCGTTCCTACGCCTTTTCTCTCTCCGGTCCTATCCGGAACTGTATCTAAGTCTCCGCGTACGTTTGTGCACTATAATACCACCCGCGCAGTTGGCTGATCGCTAATGAAGATCGGACGCCGTAGATGATAGCGACTAAGGGGGGCATTATACCATATTAGTGGGTAGTAATTTAATCAATTAATGGTTACGATATTAAAACTGTATCTAACCTTTCTCTTGAACCTTTGAAGGTTGTATCTCCCTAGTAGAAGACCTAGATTTAGTCAGCCTGCTCAACGCCGCCTGTCTATTCGGGTCTGCACTCCGCCTACTCTGATGATTAGCAGACTTCGCCCTCTCTTCCTTAGACAGAGGCGGTTCGGACATCCTGGTCCTGTCTTTGGCACCCTGCTTCGCGGTCCTGACCAACCCCGGCCCGAATTTCCTTTGCATCTCCGGTGTGTTGGGACAACGAGGCGAGTTGGCCGGTGCGATAGACTTGAGATCTGGTGAATCGACCCTACCTCTATGAGACGACCGTTTGAAGCGGACTTCCTGAGATTTGTCCAAAGATATATTGTCTGAATCATCAGAGAGGTTATACTCTTCCGAGTGTCCGCTGGACCGACGCGATTTCATTCGGGCGTCGATGTAATTGTTATTCCTGTTGACCGTATTAAAAGAGCTGGAGCGTCTGATCGACACGCCGAAAGGCACGCTATTTGCAGGGCACAAGGGTTGGAATTGCTTCGCGTTGTCGCTGAACACGCGCTGGTGAGACTTCCTGTTGTCATGGCAACGTGTTTGCTCGATACGCGGGTACAGCTTGACGTCCAGCGCGTTGTTCTTCAGCACAGTCTTGAGGCAGACGGCCTGGTTGGCGTTGCTCTCCGCCTCTTTCGAGTGCTTCGATCGCGTGTGCCTGTGGGGGGAGCGATACTGGGGTTTGTTCGAGAGGGTTCTGTCGTCAGAGCTGTTGCTGCAGAGGCCTCTATCTGACGTGGGACTGTTCATATTCGAGTCGTGACGTCGGTCCGTGTCTAAGGAGCGTGAGGCGGTGGTCTGAGGCAGTTTCACCGTCGCGGTCGAGCCGGTGATGACGTAATGCCCCGGACTTCGAAGCGGGCTGCCGTCGGCCGAGGGGTCTTTGCGTCGGAGACGGTAGTTTAAGGAGTTGGAGCGACTCAGTTGAGATAGCGGAAGCCTGGATGCGGCAGTCCGCTCGCTGATCAGGCTGGAGGTGAGCTGGCAGGGAATGTTGGAGAGGTTGCTGGTCCTGGACGATTGGAGCTTCGCTTGCAGGTTGGTGATGGCGTTCTGCGTCTTTAGCAGGTACGACTCGGTTTCCTGCGGCGGTATTAGGTCCTGTAACAAACAGATCCAGTTTAGCACATGATAGATGCGTCAAAATTACGTCAAATATTAACTCCTTTTATGATTTCGTTATTAAATATCTAGCTAGGTATAAATTAAGACTGAGTTTTAGTAAGCTCCATAGAATGACAATATGAATAATGATTTGGATCAATATATTTGAAGACAATAAGTCATAACTAATATTCCTAGCGATTGTGCCCTAGTTCGTACAATCCACCGAAAATTTATAACCAAAATGACGAGTATCTAACCGATGCAATGTCATAGGGAAAGAATACGGTATTTTTTACTTCTGAGGCTTAATTTTTATCAAAAGGCTGTACATTTAACAGCGACATTTCTCTATTAACAGTGACCTTTAATACAATTATTTTTTTAAGAGGGCAATTGAGAATTAACACAAAAAAGGCTCAAAAGTGAATTTAATACGTATAATAGTCGCGTAAATAAATATATGTATATTAATTTAAGCAGGATTTAATTTCGCGTTAAAAAGATTTCTATTTGTACACGTTATCTCACGTCATACAATTATAGTATTTTTCGAATGTTTCTATTCCAAAAGACAATATTATGTCGGTATATATTTATAAACTGTTTAGACAACATAATGCAATATCTTTCCGTGTTTAGTAATGCGTGTGACATAACCAAATCCCCCCAACAATGTCTCAAAAATGTATTCTTGGCACAGAATGGCGACGTTTGAAGCCATAAAAATGACGAGTAGTGTCTGCAAGTTTCTCTCTTTGGGACATTATCCAAAAGGATGATTTAACGAAATCGAGATAGAGATTTTTGCAAAAGATATTATAAATAACTGATGAAAATGATGATGATGATGATGATGATGATGATGATTATAAATAACATGAAACTACAAGTGATTTTTGTTTTTTATCGATTTTTGTAGTGTACGACAGATTGGTAAAAGAGTGACAGTGATTTGACATGTATGTATCTAATACGTAAATCACACCATAAGCCCGTGATAGTCCACTGCTGGACATAGGCCTCTCGTAATGCACCCTTATTTATTAGGGGGTTTTGGACCGTATCCCACCGCGATGGTCCAATGCGGGTTGGTGGGTGGACCGACTCTTTACATGACCATGCGACGCATGGATTGTCTTACTTTTCAGACAATTGGGTGATCGAACCAAATTGCCCTAACCTACTAGAAAACAACAATGAAAATTTGTCGAGTCCCCGCAAGATTCGAACCTACGACCTCCGGTTTCTAAAGCACACGTCTTCACCCCCCAGGCTACGGAGGCAGGGGCTACGTAAATAAAAGAAATAATGATGTTCAAGAGATATTTATAAGATATTTCTAAGTTAATAAATTTCTTGCATTTATGCGAATATTACCCGTGATTCATTAAAGACTTTACGGATTTTATCGCGTTTACAATTTTGTAACAATACTACGATGCTTCAGATCCTTCACCAGTTCCATGCTCATGAGCCGCCTTTATTTATTATTGTAAACAAAATAAAAGCGATAAAACCTGTAAAGTCTTTTATTAACACGTTAAATGAGATAAGTTTTATTTGCAATGCTTGCGCGCCACAATTTTTGAACCGATAAATATGCGCATACAAGTATTAGACATTAAAAATGGGTAAAACGTCATTTTCCATGAACACGAAGGAAAGATTGCATTGACATTGTAACCCATGGCAACCAAATGTCGTATTATTTATTTTTATTTATTTATTAAAAACACCAACAGCATACACATTTATACATGATCATAAATGTAAAGTAAAAAATGGCTTAGTAACTAATATGCACACCTATAATAGGTATGTACAGCATTCACAATAACAAAAAAACTAAAATTAAGAAGCATTATTAGAAAAGAACTAAATGTACAAGAGTTTTAACAATTTAAAAGAGAAAGCCACATAAATAACTGGAACTAAAACGATGTACAAAATTAAGGTAACTAAGAAAAGATTTTTAATAATTTTCATTTGGAAACGTTCAAGGAATCGCAAAATATGTCCAAATTGTCGAGACGAGCATTAAGCATGTTAAAATCGCTACACATACGAACTGGAGGTGAATTTAAACCAAGATCAGTTTTAACAACTGGCGTAAAAAATGTTTTGGCGATTGGTTTACGCGGAATTTTGTGGGAAATAGATAATGGTAATTTGTGCTAAACGTCGCTGTTACAATTCAAGTTATTATTTTAAAGTTTGAGGAACAACAGGGAATGAATCCTACGACGGTTTATAAGACTTTGCATGTTAAAAAATTTAATCCGTTCTTCATAGCTGCACCTACGGGATACTTCCTTAGAAAAATATGCTAAATGTTTAGTGAATTTACGTTCAATGTTTTCAATCCGCTAAGAATGGACACTTTAAAATGGGTTCCAGACTACGCATGCATATTCCAATTGGCTACGGACCAGCGTATTGTATAAAACCATCTTAGATTGATTATGTTTAAACTGTGCAGTCAATCGCTTTAGAAATCCCATTGACCGAGCGGCGTTTGAAACAATAGAGTCAATATGAGCATTAAAAGAAATTGCCCTATCCATAACGATGCCAAGATCCTTTATTTTATTTACTTCAGTTAATATTTTGTCGTCAATCGTATAAGAAGATTCAAGAGGTTTTGTTCTTCTGCTGAACCTCATGTGGAAACATTTATTAACGTTGAGCTCCATGTCGTTAGTTTGGCACCATTCAAAAACTCTATTCAGATCTCTATGAACAAGTTAAATATCTTTTGTCGAGACGATTGTTCTAGATAATTTAAGATCGTCAGCAAATAGTAGGAACATGCAATTCAGAATTTTCACTGTAAGGTCATTGATAAAGACCAAGAACAATAACGGGCCGAGGTGGGATCCCTGTGGTACTCCAGATACAGCAATATATGGTTTTGAGGTATAGCCACTTAAAGCCACTATCTGTAATGTAATGTCATAAAAGTAGCATCCTTATTGATGAACTGTCAATCACTGTCAATCACTGTCAATCACTGAGTGACAGTTGACAAATAACGACGTCACTTCCTTGCTTTATCGTGGATATCGATATCGTTTTTTCTATCAGATGTAGAAAATTAATGCGAAAATTATCCATGCGTCGGATGGGCATATAAAAAGTCTGTCCACCCACCAACCCGCATTGGACCAACGTCGTGGGATACGGTCGGAAAACCCCTTAATCAAGGCAGCAGGGGAGGCCTGTGTCCAGCAGTGGGCTAACACAGGCTGGTAATGAATGCGAAAGTGGATTACAAACACGATACTTCTTCTTCTTTTAGTAATAATGGCTCCATCAAGAGTAATTCGGTGATTCTGCCAATGTCAACGTTGGTTGAAACAATAGTAGTTTGCATTAGTATGATCGGTATTATTGACAATTGTACGGTAAGATGTGTCGGCATTTCGTTGCCTTAACGATACAGATGTTTCCGACATTCAAAGATGACAGTTTACGTAAAAGCAATTTAAGAAATATAACATAAAATATATATATATAGATAAAAATCAATTGCTGTTCGTTAGTCTCGCTAAAACTCGAGAACGGCTGAACCGATTTGGCAAATTTTGGTCTTGTATTTTTTTGGAATTCCAGGGAAGGTTTAAAAGGGAAATAAACATAAAAAATATTGGAGTTGAACAAAATAAATTATATCTTTCCATCTTCACATTTGTTCAGGTGTACCTATTTCTTCTTAATTTCACTTAACTACAGTTAGTATATTTACTACAGTTGTTAACTATCTATCAGATTTATTTTTACGTAGATTGATGAGTCTGATACAAAAGTTTAGATCTTTACTTATCGATTGAGGTAGTACGAAGTCTGCCGAGTCAACTAGTACTACATAAAATTGCCTAACATCACATCATCATCATCAGCCTTGATAGTCCACTGCTGGACACTGAGCCTCCCTAATCACCCTATCCATTAGAGGTTTTTGGACCATATCCACCACGCTGGTCAATGCGCTGGTTGGTGGGAGGACCGACTTTTACGTGCCCATCCGACGCATGGATCATCTTACTTTTCAGACAATTGGGTGATCGGCCCAGTGCTAACCAACTAAAACAACAATGAAAATTTGTTGAGTCCCCGCAGGATTCGAGCCAACGACCTCCGGTTTCTAAGCCACGCCTATACCACTAGGCTACGGAGGCAATTACACGCCTGTACCACTAGGCTACGGAGGCGATTAACATCACACACCGAACACAATTAGAAAGTGTTTAAATTAAAACATATTTAATTTATATTTTTAAAACACATTCATATATAAATACGCAACAGGAAGAGAATGTCAATAACCCGTTGCGAATTTCTATTGCGCAACACCACACATATAACGCGTCGAAAGTTTTACAGACTATATAGAATAAGCACCGGTCATTTAGTTTTTTTTTTATAATTATCACATTATTTTTTATCTGTATAATGTTCATTTTTACGCGCTCGAAAGTGTTGCTAACGCTACATCGACGAAATGGGGGTAAAACGAGAATTCGTTAGTCAAATTTAACTGTTTTAACCTTTCAAAAGTTTTATGTTTAATAAATTTGCATACGAACATACATCATCAGCCTGTGTTAGTCCACAGCTGGACATAAGCATCCTGTAACGCACGCCTCCTCCATTAAGACGGTTTTTGGACCGTATCCCACCGCGCTGGCCCAATGCGGGTTGGTGGGTTGACCGACTTTTTACATGCCCATCCGACGCATGGATCATCTTACTTTTCAGACAATTGGGTGATCGGTCCAAGTTGCCCTAACCAACTAGGAAACAACAATGAAACTTTGTTGAGTCCCCGCAGAATTCGCACCCACGACATCCGGTTTCTAAGCACACGCCCTTACCACTAGGCTACGGAGGCGGACAAAGATTTAGAAAATTTTCTGTAGTTCAGGCCTTATCTAGATATAGAACGCGTCACGAAGTTCTTATAAATAAGGATTATTTTTGTTTAATATTTCTTTAATCTAATCATTTCATATTCATAGTGTTTTTTTTATTATAAACACCAGTTGTATACTAACAGTTAAAACATATATTAAAAGTATATACTAATATGATTCTCTTTGTTTCTTATAAAATATTATTTAAAATCTAATCATTTCATAGTCAACAGAATGAATACGCGTCATATCCTAACAGCAAGAACATATATTCAAAGTATCCATCCACCGTTTTCGTAACAAAACGTACAGCCGAATACGTCGCCGCTACGAATACGAACCCGGAACTCCGTACATCGATCCTAATTGGATAACAAGAATTAACGCGACACTGACCCGATGGCCGCTTTCTCTTGACCTTGCTAACGTTTTAAATAAAAAGCCGGCGGTCACAAAAAATTATAAATTCCACAGATTATAGAGAGGAAAGTAATTCAATGATCACGATGGCAGTACATAATCTATAACTGCCTCCGTAGCTTAGTGGTAAGAGCGTGTGCTTTAGAAACCGAAGGTCGTGGGTTCGAATACTGCGGGGAGTCAACGAATTTTCATTTTCTGGTTGGTTAGAACAATTTGGGCCGATCACCCAATTGTCTGAAAAGCAAAATGATCCATGCGTCGGATGGCCATGTAATGATGATATGATATAATCTAAATAAATAAAAGCTTAGTGTCCTATTGCAACGTCAAAATAACCGTGTTTAAATGATTACATTGGGATCATCTTCAGCCTGTGTTAGTGTACTGCTGGTCATAGGCCTCCCCTAATGTACGCCTTCCCTATTGGGACATATGACAGAAATAAAAAAAACACATTAATTCTGTCTGTCTGTTCAGGCTAATAATAGCTGAAGTGACTGGGAATAACTTGGGCTACATTAATTTAGACCAAAATAAAAGTTTTTTTTCTAATGAACTACCACTCGGACGAAGCCGCGGGCAACAACTATCTTGTAATATTAAAGTAAAATACAATAAAAGACGTTTCAGTAGGTTACTTCAGAGAAAGTTTTAACACAATAACGTAAAATTTTTGGATATCAAACATAATCCACCTATAGTTTAACATATTCAGATGAATAATTGACAGAAATAAATTCTAATGTCAAATCAATTGTCAAAAAAGTTGGCGCCAAAATCATCGGTCACTTTTATAGGTTAAACATTGCAAATGGTTTAAAGATTTGCCGCAATTCACTCATAACAACGCGTTGGCGTGTGAATTCCGTGTTCTATTTATCTATATTAAGACCTTCTTATACATTTATATAAAAATGTTTTTTTTTTGTTTTTACAAGAGAGACTGTTTGTTATTAAAAGCTAAAACCTATAAAATACGAAAAACTGCTAAATTACTGACATATAACCTAACCTACTAAATATAAGTTAACACAGCCTAATCTAGCTACCTTAATGTGACTAAATTACGTATTCGTTGCCATAAATTTTTGGCTTCCCTCCATATTTGACGTTTAATCCGAAAAAGGGCGCGAAATCCGAAATTGGCGCTGGATTCGCGATCAAAACAAATATGGCGGATGACATCATACGAAGCTCATGAGTCAGTGTTGCCAGTGAATCAGCGACGTGCCTGCATTGCCATAATCGGTTTACTATTATTAGGGTTCTGCAAACTTTATAAAGTGATGGTCGTAAAGTAGTAAATGAAAAAAAAAACGTTAGTGTTCCCGTCAATTTAGCTAAGATATGTGCTGTAGTACGGGAATAATATTAGAAAACCTTATTTACGGCCGATTCATATTCATAGTAATAAGTCAATAATTGATTTCATCTGACCATTGCATTATTGCGTACAAAAAGCCGCCTTAATGCTTGCACTACAACGTTCCAGCTTGTAGGCCGCAATCAAAACGTTATAATACACCAAAAGTTATTACGCTGATAGAAAATATACCTACAATATTAAGTATGTGTAATACATATACTGCCTCTGTAGCCTAGTGGCATAGGTGTGGCTTAGAAACCGGAGGTCGTGGGTTCGAATCCTGCGGGGACTCAACAAATTTTCATTGTTGTTTCATTACTGGTTAGGGCAATTTGGGCCGATCACCCAATTGTCTGAAAAGTAAGATGATTCATGCGTCGGATGGGCATGTAAAAAGTCGGTCCACCCACCAACCCGCATTGGACCAGCGTGGTGGGATACGGTCCATAAACCCTCTAATGGATAGGGGTGTATTAGGGGAGGCCTATGTCCAGCAGCGGACTATCACAGGCTGATGATGAATACATATAAACCTTCCTCTTCAATCACTCTATCTTTTAAAAAAACATCGCATCGAAATCCGTTGTGTTTTAAACATTTAAGCATACATAGGGATATAGAGACACAGAAAGCGACTTTGTTTTATACTATGTAGTGACTAGTAGTCCGTCCAGAGCTCTGTCCGTATTATGTTTAGATTTTTATTAGTTTATGGTTTTTAGTTTTCTAATAGTTCCAAAAAGATCGGCCGTCTTGGCGTTCATTAAAAAAGGCCTGTGTCTAGCAGTGGACTGCTTAAGGCTGTTTATGATGATGATGATAAATAGTGAGAGAATAATTCTAATCGGTCCAGTACTTTATCTATTTAATTAAGGTATGGATAAATTAACAAAAATTAAATACGGAACCAATGTCCTCGAATGATAACTCTCGCTTGTCGTCGATATTTCTTTCGCACGATCCAAACACGACCTCCTCAGCCGAATCGAGATACGCCTCCAATATCGGTCAAGTGCATACGCGAAATATTGTGTCAACGATGATCTTGTACATATCATCGTATACATCCAAAAAAGCCAAACTAATCACGGAAACTGCCGCCGTAGCCTAGTGGTATGGGCGTGTGCTTTAGGTCGTGGGTTCGAATACTGCTCCCCGCAGTCAACGAATTTTCATTGTTGTTTCCTATTTGGTTAGGACAATTTGGGCCGATCATCCAATTGTCTGAAAAGTAAGATGCCAGATAGATGCGTCAGATGGGAATGTAAAAATTCAGTCCACCCAACAACCCGTATTGGACCAGCGTGGCTGGAAACGGTCCAAAAACATAATGGATAGAGGTTTATTATGGGAGGCCTATGTCCAGCAGTGGACTATCACAGGCTGATGATAATAGGTGTAGGTGATTTCAAGTTAAAAGTCGTAAATTTGTTAACGCTACACGTAAGCAGTGATCATATGATATCATCATTGCATCATTACAATCTTAATCACGCGTCGTAGCTATTAATAAATGTAACAGTTATATGTTAAGTTTGTTTATTACTGTGTTGTGAAATAAATAAGCGCGATTAAAACCGGAAATAGGCTTTATTTAATCATCATATGGAACATCTATAATTAAAATATGGAATTTTTGCATACACCAAAATACACGTGTATTCTTCATATTGTTTGTTTCGATGATTTTCATTACCTCAACATTCAATATTACTATATCATACTTATGCTATACCAGCGTGGTGGGATACGGTCCAAAAGCCTCTGTCCAGCAGTGGACTAACAATGGCTGATGATGATGATGATAACTATACGTGGACTTAAAAGACGTGATGTAAACATTGTAACTCTCGTAATATGCGTCTTATCGTTTTTATTGTAAAAATAACTAGCAGGCCCGTCCACGTCTCTGCTTATGATCAAGATTTTTAGAATGGATTCTTATGGTGTAAAAAGTAGCCTATTACACTTAAAAGAAAATGAAGCTTTGTATTACAGAAAGCATATCAGCCTTTGTTAGTCCACTGCTGGACATAGGCCTTCCTAGTGCACGCCTCCTCCATTACGGGGTTTTCGGCCACGATCCCAACACACTGGTCTAAAGCGAGCTAGTGGGTGGTAACTACGTCTATATAAATAAAATAATAAAGTTTAAAATATAAAAAAAAACGTCTTAAATGAAGCCATTATAATATATATACCATAAATATAACAGAACAATTTTTTATATTCGATCCATCTGTCTGTTTGTTTTAGCTAATCTCTAGAAATGCCTGGTAGGGACTTTCCTGAAGATAGCTCAAAGTCAAGTCAAAATCTTTATTCAATATAAAGCGTTCACTTTCTTATTAATTAGTCAATTAAACTTCAGTAGTTTATATATTATAGTGACTTGGGGTCCATTTTTAGAGAAAATTCTGTTGGTTTTTAGCTATTTTTTAAAAATAAATTCGCAATAAGTATATATTAAAATTTCGAGAGACGACGTCATTATTTATTTTGACTTAAACACATAAATTTATATTTTAATAAATCTTCAATACTTTCCACTGAACAGTCACTTTACTTGCTGACAGACATAAGAACAGCAGGAAATTGACGGAAAGAAAAACATTACAAAATCTGAACCCACATCCTAGTTGGAAATAAAGAGTTTACAACCGATATGCTATTACAAGATTATCCAATTTAAGTCGAATGTCGTATGGTCTTTTACAAATATTGCAAATGCAAGAAATATTTATTCTATAGTATAAATCCATTAATAGCAAAACGAATCCATTACTATGCAATCGTCTGCTCGAGTTGTTTTCTAACAACGCACAATCAGAAGGTTATTATGTTTCGACAATCCTTACTCAATAATAATTTATGTGAATAATACATAATACACCCACCAACCCGCATTGACCAGCGTGGTGGGATACGGTCCAAAACCCCTGATGGATAGGGGTGTGTTAGGGGAGGCCTATGTCCAGCAGTGGACTATTGCAGGCTGAGTGAGATGATACATAATAATACACTGAATTATACGGAATTTATCTCTTTTGATAACGTTCATAATAATCCTGACGTTTCAGATATTCTGAAGGTTCCAAATACAGACAGACAGCCCGTCCACAACCATATTGTACTTATCTATCTATATATATATAAACGAGATTCCCACCAATATATTGACTCGTCACGATGTCTCCGGAACCATAAGGCGTAGCGACTTGAAATTTGGTATAACATTCCTTTTGCCGAGTAAAGGTCAGCTAAGAACGGATTTTACGAAATTCCACCCACAAGGGGGTTGCTAGTTCATTATAATTATAATCCTTTCTCTATTATAATATCATCAAGTCACATATATTTATTTGTTTGTTATTGACAACTGTGACATACGCCCACAAAAGAAACGAATCGAAGGACACCATAAATCAGTTTATAAAGGACTTTGTGACTGTTCTTAATTCCTATATCTATAGAAATTAGAACGGTTGCAATAAGTAAGCACTTTTCCTGATCTTGGGTACATATATGTGCACGAGAAACTGTCGTTTTTACATGGGATATTCTATACTAGAGCCGAAAAAATACTTATACAGTATAGGAAGGCAAATGAGCAACATAATTCATCAATAAGAACAGTAGATATACCTTACCACTTATTATTTGCATCACCCCAAGGTTGACTGGCAGAAAATGACAATGGCCATTAAGCCTCTGCACAGCTTGTGCGGAAAAATTAAATAAATAAATAAAAAACCTAACTTCGTCATCGTTAACAATATATCATAAATTCTATAGCTTATTAAGCTAAAGTATATAATATAGGATATACAATCAATGTACAGAATATATAATTAATGAAAACGACCCGCTGCAACTGAGTGGCTTGGACCCCCGCCCAACGTCACGATTTAAGGGCTCACAATGGGCGGAAGTGACGTCACTGACAGGTGTACTGCAACCGCCCACCTCACATCCGATGGTGCAAGTCACCAGCGGTATGCGTTGTTTAGAGAAGTTGCTTAACAAATTGAAGATATTATTATTTCGGAACGTTACTCATTTTTCGACGCGCACACCGTCACGAAAAACCGACACACTGCAGTAAGCTACGTTCAACTGACAACTATATTTTACAATGCGTTCGACCGTCACGAAAAACCGACACCCTGGAGTCGGCTGTAGTCAGCTGACACCTGAATTCACTACATTTATATTTGCAAACTTAGAATAAAGCAAATGATAAAATATTTTAAAAAGATTATGAAAATAACTTGTAACGCGTGCACGTATGTACACAAACACTTTTTTTTTAATTGATAAGGATTATGCTTATCCTATATTATTGATATTTACGAAATAAAGTAAATTATCGAGATTTCACATTAAGCACACGAAAATACTAGGTGGCACAATATTTTCTAAAAACGTGAGGCAATCAAGTTTTATTGTAATTTTTTTGATAACAAGGAATTTTTACCACATTGGACGAGCTTAGTGGGATACGATCCAAAACCCTAATGGCACCTCCATAAGCACTAGTGGAGGCCTATGTCCAGCAGTGGACTGACACAGGGGAACGTCGATGATGATGATGAAAGATTTTTGCTATGTGCTTATAACATCTTTGAAGACTGTTCCACTTTTACTTTGAAATGAAAGCTGGAGAAATATCGAAAACTTGTCACTATTTGATAATCTCAAACAGAAGCTCATAATTATCGTCTACTATCCATTATAATACGCATATTCAGGCGCCAACACAAACATACACGACCTTCGCTAATGACGCACCCACATAGCAGCCTGTATAAACAAATGCAACGAACCATCGACATCTGCTAGCAATAACACAATTGCGCGTTACTAAATACATGTTCCACCCACCAACTCGCATTGGACGCATTGCATTGAGGAGGCCTATGCCCAGCAGCAAAACTAACAGAGGCTGATGATGATGATCATGATCATGATAATGATGATGAAATTCACGTTATTTTACTCGAACAGTCGATACCAGTTAAGATATACCTTATATACGTGATATCTAAAGTAGTTTTTTAAAGGTTGTAGGTATCTTTTTACAGGTCTGGGGTGATACCACCGCGGTGCCTATTTCTACCGCAAAGCAGTGGTGTGATGCGGTTTGAGAGGCACCGTAGCCAGCGTATTTATTAGGTAAACGAGATGTAAAATTCTATGTCTCACGGTAGGCAGGGCATTGGTGATATCCCTGGTGTTGTATATGTCAATGGGCGTTGGTGACCACTTTCCATGAGGTGGCCCAAATGCTCGTCTGCCTTCATGCAAATTAAAAAAATATGTAGTTCAGCCTAGTTGGACTCGTAATTAAGGTGAAGATACTAACCAATGAGTGTCGGTCGACTACACTGTTTTTGTCTGCTGTCACTTAATACTTGACATTTCTGGGCCAGTTTATCACAAAGAACGACGGATGTATAAATCCACTTCGCTGCCATGGGTTACATGGGTACTATGTACACATTAATTCCATTACTAAATTGGTCCAGATATCATCATAATCATCATCAGCCTTTGATAGTCCTGTTGGACATAGATCTTTTAGGACACATTTTATGTCCGGCTCAATCATTGACTTTATATTAAGTGTTCGCATCAATACATGTAGACATAAAACGCTAACTCTCGTGACTTACTCGCCCTTACGGTAAAGTACGCTCTTACCAAGCGTGGGCTTGCATACGTTCCGTGCAGTGGTTGCTTCACTCTGAATTTATAATTTATTTTTCCTTTAATTGGACTTCGAAATCAAAATACATACAAGTGATTCCAGATTATTTTTAACTAGCAACCCCGCAACTCACCTTGTGGGTGGAATTTCGTAAAATTCTTAGCTGACCTCCACTCGGCGAAAGGAATATTCCTACAAATCTATATATATATAGGTTTATCTACCCTTCATCCTGTAATGCAGTCTTCTACGGGATTTTTTATTATATTGCGGCATAGACAAGTTTAAACCTCAAGTTACAAATTACCACATCGAGGTAAATATTACAGTTATCGAAGTTATTAGACTAAATCCATTAGCTATCCCTTAATATGTGCTTTAGAAACCGGACGTCGTGGGTTCGAATCCTGCGGGGACTTAACAAATTTTCATTGTTGCTTCCTAGGTTGGTTAGGGCAATTTGGACTGATCACTCAACTGTCTGAAAAGTAAGATGATCCATGCGTAAAAGTCGTTCCACCCACCAATCCGCATTGGACCAGCGTAGTGGTATATGGTCCAAAACCCCCTAATGGATAGGGGTGTATTAGGAGAGGCATATGTTCAACAGTGGACTAACATACGCTGATAATGTGGGTAACGTAAATCCCTTGACATGGGTTTTTGAGTCTGGTTTACCGTGTTTAAACCTGTAGTGTTTGTATACCATTTCTTTGCTGTAGAAATAGGCACCATGGCAGTACTTATCCAGTCTAAGCGGAAGAGCAGTGGAAGCTAAGCTTTTATTTATATCGATTATTTCATTATTACCACCATCACAGCATGTGTTAGTCCACTGCTGGACATAGGCCACCCCTAACGCATGACTCCATTAGGGGGTTTATTGACCGTACCTCGCTGCTCCAATGCGAGTTAGTGGGTGGACCGACTTTTTAGTCCATCGCATTGATCATCTTACTTTTCAGACAATTGCACATCTTAATACAATATTTCTATATCTTTATATAATATATATACTAATGATATAAAGAGGAAGGATTTGGATTATTGTATGTATGTTTATGAATGAGTAAACTTAATAATTATGTGGTCGATTTAAGAAATTCTTTCACCATTAGAAAGCTAACTTCGCCTTGGGAACATAAGCAACTGTTTACCATTTAAAAAATCTAAAAACAACAAGAGCAGAGCCGTGGATAGACTGCTGTTAAATAATTTAAGACGTTTTAAACCAATTCACTTATATTCATTTGAACTGAACTTCAAAAGTCATGAGTCACGTAAAAGCAATGCATTTATTTGCACTTCCTTATTGTTTTCCTTCCGCGAGGACCTTTTAGGGAGTTGTGATTCGATTGAATGTTGCCAGGAGATAAATAAGGTATTGCCATATTGAGAAATTCTACCATTTAAGGAGTTATAAAATTAAATGTAATTTATTTATTATGGTGATAGAAATTATTATTGCTCATTAAGGTATAGTTATTGAGCGCGATTTTAAGCAAGGTTTATGCGTTAGGGTTGCTGCAAGTATCAACATCAGTAAGTAACCATTTTTAAAACTAATTTAATGTTTTATTTAAGTTTATCACTCTTTATCTAGGCACAGGTTGTCTCAATATTTATCCGACAATTACTGACGCATTTCTTAAATATTATTATCAAAATCAAATGGAGGTTAATACCTATTTAATAACTCAAATGTTAACAAGTGAAATAGAAAAATCGGGGCTTTAAAAATAACCTCTTTTACAGTACGTAATTAATAATTATACGTACTTTAAAGAGCATTTTAAACCCTGATTCCATCATGTTAAACTTGCTAATAGTTTAACTTATGGAGTCTACTGAATCATTGTTTTAATCCTAAAAGGACTAAAATCAGACCTACATTAGCAAATACCTCAGCCTAATAAGCCTTGAAATTAATGTCAATGAAATAATTCTTCCAAAAAATAAAAAATTATTAAGTATAACAAAAAAACATCCAACAAAAATAGTGAACATTACCCAAAAATAGTCCAAGATATATAGCGTTAAGATCTAATCTAAACATGCTAGAGAAATGAGTCGACGTCAGGCATAGATTTAAAAACACACGACAGGAAAAAGCGCGTAAAACTTAGTAAAAGTCGGAACGACGTCCGCTTGTTCCAGCATTGATCTTCGAGTCTTCAACAATGTGATGTTATAATACGCTCATGCATTTTCTAATTCACAGGAATCCACGCGGGAAAGCGTAATGACCTTTGACATTGAGACCTTACCTCGGCAAACACTTCTGATTTTTTAAATTATTGTACAAAACATTACTAAAATATTTTAACCTAACCAGTTACTTTAGCATAAAGACAACAATAACTTTCATAGACTGGTCATTTCCACTGCCGTTTATTAATATCATCATCATCAGCCTGTCCAGTTCACAGCAGGCCTCCTAATACCGACTTCCCATTAGTGGGTTTTCCCCACCAGCTGGTCCAATGCGTGTTGGTGAATGGACCGTATGAACTTTTTGGCCCATCCGACGCATGGATCATTTTACTTCTTAGAAGTTGGGTGATCGCCCATCCTGCAGATTCGAACCACGACCACCGGTTTACAAAGGAGTCAATACCATTAGGCCAAGGGGTTACAGTGGTAATGAGAATATTGAAATCGAAATAGGCCGTTATGATTTTTGGCCTCTTTACTATTAGCCTAGTTAGCTTGTTCTTCCGTACGTAAGCACATTCACATACAAGACCTTTTCACGAAAAGTGTAATCAGGAGTGTCTAGTATCTTTTGTTGTTACATTGTATTGCATCCTTCTGTCTAAGTTAATTTATCTCACATTATATATTGTACTCCACGGTACTGCATCAAGAAATGGAAATGTTAGTTGGTTGTCAAATGTCAAATATATTGATAAGTTAAGAAATTGTTGATGCTATAAAATGTGACAGTTATAACAAAGTTGTTGTTTTCGTTTAAATTCAAACATTTTACTATTTATGACCTTCTAAACCTTCCGTGAACTTCTAAAATTAATTCAAAGAAAATTAGCAAACAGCTGTTCTTGAGTTTTAGTGAGACTAACGAACAGCAATTGATTTATATATATATAGATAAATAGATAAATTACAGTTGTTGATTCCTAACGCGTCACAGTACAAACATACAATAAGTGTTTAGGTGTGTTAAGGACTCATATAATTCAAATAAATTTATCGCTAAATAATTAATAAATAATAAATAAACGTGGAAAAAATACAACTCTGTGGTTAACTTATCGCCGAATTAACCTGGAATGCGATATTTAAGTAAAACAAATAAAACACTATAAAGTATAAGATTATTTGTATAATAAAGAAAAAAAAATCTTCCGCCATTGAGGAAGATTACAGTAAACAAAGAAACTGTACGATAATTAAAACGGCATCAGCTAAATAATAAAAAACAGTTCCGCAACTAGTTTAAAGAATTTAATCGACTAATTATCAAAATACATTTAAAACATTGAAATAAGTTTATGCTGCCTCCGTAGCCTAGTGGTATGGGCGTCAGCTTTAGAAATCGGAGGTTGTGGATTCGAATCCTACGGGACTCAAAAAATTTTCACTGGTGTTACCTAGTTGGTTAGGTCAATTTGGGCCGATCACCCAATTGTCTGAAAAGTAAGATGATCCATGCGTCGGATGGGCATGTAAAAAGTCGCTCCACCCACCAACCAAGTCAAAAAAAACCCCTGATGGATAGGGTGTAGTAGGGGTGGCCTATGTCCAGCAGTGGACTATCACGGGCTGATGACGATTATGATGATGATGAAATAAGTTTTATATTAGAGTTGCCAGGAATAGTGAATTAGCCGAATACCGAATTGGACGGAGTGTTTTTTCATATCCATTAATATGAAACTCTAATGTATTGTGTCGAATGCCAAAGTGAATAAAGTCATTATATAATATAGAGATGTATAAGTACTGAAGATATTTGAGAGAGCACGATAAATACGAACTTTTCCGAAAAACTACAAATGAAAAATCTTTTATTACTACATCTATAACGCGAGTCAAATGCATTCAAGATGGCCGACGCAACTGCTCGCACGTCAAAATGAATACAAGACAAAATCTAATTACAACCGAAATGGCTCTAATTTCCGATATCTGATATTTAAAATGTCAAGATTAAGTTTCATGTGACATAATAAATACTTTACCTGATTAATATTCAAATCAAAGCTTATGATTCAACTTCTGAACATTTTTAATTTTGTTGATAACAATATTACGACCCACAAAATGAACCGACATTTTGGATTTCAAATCGCTTCTGACTAAACTTGCAATGTGAACTACGATCAAGAAACAATCAACCATAAATCTCTAAAATTAAAGTTCATTATTCATTAGCAAAGCAAAACAACAAAGCTGTATTCAAAAATCAAATATAAATATAAATGTCATAATTCCTTATTTGAATTTACGCCTTGAACCTTAGCCATAAAATTTTCGCAAGCCATTATATATTGTATACCACACCATAAAATTCTATTTTGATTGGCAAATATTTTTTAAAGCAACACAAATGTATTTTCATCTTAAACGCGTTAAATTGGTCGATATTTGCTTGACGCTAATAAGAATGAATTGAACTAAAAAAAATAACAGGTTAGTGCGCACCTGTTATATGCTATTTAATATAATTTACGTACCGAAACAGGTCTCGCAAACGGTTATTCAAATTAGACGAGGGTTTTAAACGACCATATGTTGCATATAGTATTCGTCGTGTTCTTTTTTAGTCTGTTAGTAAAACCGGTTCGTTTTCAAATAGGTTTCAGTCTGTTTGCGCGTATTTGTTTACGGTAAATTGTGCTCGGTTTTTCGTTGACTTATAGCGGTTCACTATTATGACAGTTTTAATTAAAACTCAAGTGTACTGATGAGTTAATTATGATTTTTGTGTTTATTCAGTGCCTGGGTGCTTCAGTTAGCCTTAATAAATATAATAACGTAGTTGAAAGTTTGGTACAGAAACTGCGACCAAAGTTAGAAAATTTAGATACGAAAATCGTATATGCATTGTCACAAACCACTTATCAAAATGAGTTTACAAGTAAAAATCTAATTATTAAAGTTTAACTTTAAGGCTTGAGCCTAGATAACGCAGGCATGCTAATTATTTTTTATTTCAAAGCAACGATACAGAATCATATTAAGTTGATGAGCGATGAGTTACGCAGTTTACAACAAGAAAGACGTATAGATTTTAAAGTTCGTTTATTTGACATTCAAGGTTCTACCATCCATCTCAGCCTTCGCGAAACACGCGAACAATAATTCTATCGGATTCTAATTTTTCCATGTTTTATTCGACTGCACTTTTAATTAAAAAAGAACGTAACATCGTTTCGGAATACTGGCACCATAAAAAACAATAACGCATCTCGGCTATCTTGTTCTCGAGCGACGCTCGTAACCGGGCCGGGTTATTGGTCTATGCCCGCGAAATTGGACGCCTATTAATAAATCGACACGCCGAAATCGCTGTGACCGCATAAATGCGCGTTCACGTAAAACGCCAAGGGATTATGTTTTCCTTGTTTATTAGGTATGAAGTAAATGCATTAATACTAAGAAACGTGTGTAATATTTACACGGCATGGATGCGAGAAATTATTCTTCGGAAAACTCGGATCTTTGTCGTTTACGATTATACCCGAACTGTTAATTAATGATAGTATTAAACGAGTGCCATTTTCGTATCCATCAATATGAAACTTTATTGTTTAGTGTCAAAATGAATAATGACATTGTATGATATGAAAAAAAAATACGAACTTTTCCGAATAATTCCGAAGGAAAATCTTTTCTCACGTGTCAATAACATCTTTTAATTACGTATTAAAATATCCTTATTCAACAAAAAATATTTAAGGTACGTTTCTCTAATGTCAACGTTTTGCATACCATTACTTGTGCACATAGAAAAACTAAAATTTAATTATAATACACTACAGCCCCAACCCTCTTGTGGGTGGAATTGTAAAATTCGTTCTTAGCTGACCTCACTGGAAGGGAATATTCCTACCAAATTTCCAGTCCTTATGGTTCCACAGATATCGTAATGAGTCAATATATAGGTGGGAATCTCTGTTATATATAGATAGATATGTGTATTATAAATTAATTAAATGAATAAAGAAATATTATACTTCGATTATTTACAGACAAAACTCTTCAACTATTGATAAATACTGCTCTGCCCTAAGAAACGGTGAGAGAAACCATATAGGACATTTTAACAATAAATTTTATTTATGTCGCAATATTCAGACCCACAACCTGCGGTTTGCAGTTGGATTATCGCGGCAGAAAGGCTTCAACGTTATTAAAATTCCAAATACAATACATTTTGTAACTATAAAACGAATGCTTAAAATTTAATATCATACCGTCAATCATCAATCATAATAATTATTTCAATCACGAAATAACAAAACGTCATAACACAAGCGTTATGTCAAAATTGGCGGTAAAAACCGCCATTACTCCAATGACAAATGAAAAACGATCGAGTCGTGGTTATTGTCGATATTCTAGAATCTTCAGTGAGTTATGATACATGTTATGTCACTTCATGTTAATACTTTATGACAATTACTTGATAAAACGAAAAAACAACTATACTGCATCGATAAATCTGGATAACAATATAAAGTTTATCGCCATGTTATTGTAGATTGACGTTGATATACGAATAACAATAAAACTTTTGTAATTTCTTGATTCCAGGTAAATATAGGGTCAATTATTGGCCTTGTGTGTTACCGGGGTCATTTAACGAAGACTTTAAGCCATCTAATAACATCTCATCATGATCATCATTCATCATCAGCCTGTAATAGTCTACTGCTGGACATCCCCTAACACACCCCTATCCATTAGGGGGTTAACAACATCTGTATAAGATACTATTTCTAAAAGTTTTCAATTTATAGCTTACGAGCGATGCTGGTACAATTGATATCTGTAAAATCTAAGGAAAATACATGAATTTATGACCGTTATTCTACAATATTATGCCTGATCTATTGAAAAAAAACGCATCGAAATCCGTTGCGTAGTTTGAAAGATTTGAGCATACATGGAGATATAGGGACAAAGAAAGAGACTTTGTTTTATACTATGTAGTTATATTCATAAAGAGTGGGAATAACTGTAAACAGAGTAACCAATGGCAACGAAACAGCGACATGTAGTTGGCGTTCTTATTAATAAATTGTCTCTAAAAAGTCAACTACGAAGTGTCAATCACCATCACAACACTACTTAAATAAAAACATAATCAGCCCGTGATAGTCTACAGCTGGACATAGGCCTCCCGTAACCCCTAAATCCCCAAGCGCAATTTGGGCCGATCACCCAATTGTCTGAAAAGTAAGATGATCCATGCGTCGGGTGGGCATGTAAAGTCGGCACATCCACCAACCTTGGGCCAGCGGGTGAGATACGGTGCAAAACCCCTAATGGATAGGGGGTAGGGGAGGTTAAGGCAGTGGATTATCGCAGGCGATGATGTAAATATCATCATCATAATCAGCCTCCTATCGTCCACTGCTGGACATGGCCTTTAAATGAATGCCAAGACGGCCGATCTCTTTGCCTCGCTGCCAATTGAACCGGTACTGCACTGGTGGTTGATGAGCAGGAGTTCGGCGGTCTATGGAATTTTAGTACCAGAAAATGGTATAGCTAATGCGTTTCGGACCTATAAAAGCTCGTTTTTATATTGAATAAAGAGCTAAAATTAATTTAAACTGATGAAGTGAAAATTTAACACAAGTGTTATAACCATAAAATTTAACAGAAAACAAACCGACTTTGTAATCAAGGGAATGAACGTCCTTGTTGAGTGTTGATGTAAATTTGTTTATTTTTCATGGTGCCACGTCAGAACTGGACCCTTGCGGGGACCAAACGGGAAGCCCAGTTTCAAAAAACATCCAAATCGGTTCTAAGGCAAAGTCCTGAGGTAAGAACAAAAAAACACGAATTGGAGCCTCCCCTTATTTGAGGTCGGTTAAAAAGGTTTAAATCGATTAGTTGTTGTTTTGGTTTAAATGCCAAAGTGAATAAAGTCATTATATAATATAGAGATGTATAAGTACTGAAGATATTTGAGAGGCACGATCAATACGAACTTTTCCGAAAAACTACTAATGAAAAATCTTTTATCAATATATCTATAACGCGAGTCAAATGCGTTCAAGATGGCCGACGCAACTGCTCGCACGTCAAAATGAATACAGTTCAGTTCTTTGGCTTGATGGCGTTTCCTTGTAGATTTCGCCAACGTCAAGTTTTTCGATTAGACTCTGCTATATGTAACAGGCTTCGTAAATGAACAAGGTCACAGTTGACAACTAAGAATTGATTATGGGCTGAGATAGTCCACCACAATAGTTTCTGTTGATATATCTAAAACAAAAAGAGACACACAATAAACACAGGGTTAGTTGGTTAAGAGACAAACAAACTAAAGTTTAATGTTATTATGATTAATGTAAGAACAAAAAATATGAACAAATGGGGAATCAACATAGGATAATAAAGTTTTTAAATTAGTGGGACACTGGAATTTGGGAGGAGCAAGTCATAGAGAGAAGAGGTCTGTCTGGGACAATTGAAAAATATGTGGTCGAGTGTTCCTTCATCTAGTCCACATTCACAGAGGGAGGTGTCTTTTATGTGTAGCTTTGCAAGATGAACAGGGGTACATGCATGTCCTAGTCTTAATCTGCAGATGATACTGGTACTACGTTTGTGTAGATTTTTGAAGTTGCAGAACCAAGGACGAGTAGGAATATGGGGCTGGATATCAGCATAGTACTTCCTTTAAAGCACTAGCATTAAGCCAATATTTGTTCCAAGATGAGAAGAGGCGCTGACTTGCTAATGGCAGTAAATCATTTGAATACAGTCTGTAGTGGTCCATGCATCCTGTTTTTGCTGCATCTTTGGCATAGAAGTCTACAGCTTCATTGCCATGAATGCCACTGTGCCCTGGAATCCAGGCCAGAACTACATTAATATCTTTAGTATGACACCGTAAGAGGATTTCTTTGATTTTCAATATGTAGGGAAACTTATGTTTGGACTTAAATTGATTAGATGCAATAGCCTGTAGGCAACTCTTAGAATCAGTGAGAATAACAGAGTTTTTAAATTTGTGGGACTCAATAAAAGTCAGAGCTTCCAGTACAGCTATGGATTCACCTGAAAATACTGATGTTTCAGGGGGGAATTTATAATTTAATATCACTTTGTACTTGGGTATCCAAACAGCAGCACCGACACAACTCTGCTGAGACAACTTTGAAGCATCAGTGTACATGATCAGCCAATCAGGCCAATGTTGAGAAATGAAATTGATTAACTGGATATTTGCAAAACAGGAGTTTTTATCAATACCAATATCCAGAAGAATTTGAGGTTTAAAAATAAGTGCATCAAAAGGTGTTTTATAGAGAAACTTTTGACACTGAAATATAGGACAAGGCAGATGAAGATAAGTGACAAAACTTTTGAACAGGCAAGGGTAATCTTTATGGGACCAGTATTTATTTGAAGAGATAAAATCGGATAGACTGTGCAGCCTAGAAATAAGAGGGTGATAAGAAGATTGAATAACCTTGAATAGGAATCGGTCAGATAAATATTGTCTTCTGAGATACAATGGAGCTTCTCCACACTCTACCTGAAGAGCATTTATAGGTGAGGATTTCATAGCCCCACATATTATTCTAAGGCATTTATATTGGATTTTGTCAAGGGATTGTAAGGCAGATTTATTACAAGGTTCCAGTAGAAACATGCCATAGTCAAAATGGCTACGCACCAGGGCATTGTACATGAGTTTCTGAGTATAGGGGTGACAGCCCCACCAAGTGCCAGATAAAGAACGCAATATGTTCATGTTTTTCTCACATTTTTTAATTACATGGTTAATATGTTGAATACCAGTTAATCTGGAATCTAATACAACACCTAGAAATTTAACATTGTCAACCACAGCAAATTTTTGATGCCCGTAGAAAATTGGAACATCCGGGCGGGATCTGGCACGTGAAAATACAACAACATTGCTTTTACTAATAGAAAGGCCTAGTCCATGGTTATCAAGCCATTCATGGAGATAGCTAATAGCTGAATTAAGACGGAAGAAAGCTTCCTCAATTTTTTAACAGATACATAAAGAGCCAAGTCATCAGCAAATTGAGTATTTGACAAAATGAATTTACTGAAAGCTCTAGATCATACGTGTAAATACTGTAAAGCAGTGGACTAAGCACTGAGCCTTGGGGCAGCCCTTTCCATATCTGTCTCGAGGAAGATATAGTTAGGAAAACGAATGGATACGGATCTAGGGCTTAGGAGTTAAAGATTACATTTACAATCTTCACAGGAATACTCAGCTGGAGCATTTTTCTGCCTGAGTACTGGAAGAAGTACATTGTCATATGCCGAAGTAACATCTAAAAATACTCCTACCAAGACTTACTTTCAGAGAAGGCAATACGTATGTCAGTCACTAATGTACTAAGGCTGTCAATAGTACTAAAACCTTTGCAAAGCCAATTGGGATTTAGCTAATATGTTGTTTCGCTCGACTATCCATTCCAAGCGATTCTTTATCAAATGTTCTAGCACCTTAGCCATTGTACATGATAGAGCTATCGGGCGATAGCTGGACGGGTCCGAGTTAGCCTTTCCAGGTTTTAAGATAGGTATGATTACCTGAGTTCTCCACTCTTCAGGAACAGTACCAGTTAGAAAAATATTGTTTAGGATGGATAAGAAAACCTGTTTTGCAGAAGTGCTGCTATTACTTATGAAGGAATATGGGATCCCATCAATACCTGGGGATGAGTCTGTAAGACCCTCGAGAACCAATGAAAGTTCTTCCCAAGAGAAAGGGGCCTCGAAAGAGTTACATGTCTTAAGTGTTAAAATGGGAGGGTAGAGCTCTTCTAATGAGGGGACATATGGAGGAGCTAATTTGGTAGAGAACTGTTCGATCCAAGAAGATGGATCATTAGATAAAATAGCAGGACTGCAGACAGAGCTACGATAGTGTCTAATGCTGGTCCAGACTTTAGATGGGGGAGTAATAGGAGAAAGTTGCTCACAAAAACGGAGCCACCCGGATCTTTTCGTGTCTGCTAGGATTCTAGTGGTCTTTGCAGCTACTTTTTGATAGGTGGTGAAATTTTCCATCGTCATGTCATGAGCGTAATTTGCTTCTGCCTCGGAGCGTCTCTTACAGGCCTCTGTACATTCAGAATTCCACCATGGTGGGGAAGACAGTTTACGTTTAGCCAGACTTTTGAGAGGGATGGACTTGGTAGCAGAAGATAAAAGAGCATTTTGAAACAACATATATGCATGTTGGACATTGTCTGGTTCAATGAAAGGAATGTTTACCATTTCTTCATTTAAACACGATTTGAACAGGGACCAGTCTGCTTTGTGAACATTAAATTTTAGGAGTGGGGAAAGGTTAACATTAGGAACAGATCTAAGTGAGTCAGGGGCCGAAATAAAGATAGTAAAATGGTCACTTCCATAAGTGGAAGACAAGACCGTCCAGTAGAGACTAGAGGACAGAGAAGGAGATGCTAATGTGAGGTCAACTGCAGTCATTGGGTTTTGGAAAGGAGAGACTCTGCGAGTTGGAGACCCATTGTTTAAAACACACAGATCTAATTCATCGCAGAGATCGAGGAAAGGGGAAGAATTGGCATCACTATAATAACAGCCCAAGAGGTATGGTGAATATTAAAATCACCTAGGATAATTATAAGAGAAGGATGACTAATAATGATATGTTTTAACTCAGAGAGTAGAGCAAGATTAGGATCAGGGATATATATAGAGAGGAAAGAAATATTGTGCGCTCTAATAGCAATGGCCAAAATACCATTGCTGTGGGAAGGGAGATCTATTTGGTAAAATACCATGTTCCTAGAAACTAAAATGGCACAGCCAATAACCAGTCTGACCTATCATCCCGAAGACATGAGTAGCCTGGGATCCTAAAGATGGACCAGACTTCAACCACGTCTCCTGGACTGCAAAGACAGAGGTTGGTATTTGTTAATAAGGTAATGATATCATTTTTTTTATGACGAATACTATGGCAATTCCATTGAAGGATGTTTAGAACTGTTAATGGTTTTGTTAAGCTGAGAAAGTTTAGATATGACATTGTACGGTAGTTGGGAGTCGTCAAACCGAGAAACTATATTTAAAATTGTTGAAAGTAACAGGTCTAAGAGGTTATCATTAGGAGAAATATTTTCAGGTGGATAAGCATTCCCATTAGGGAGACTAAAAGAAGGTGTGCTAGTAATCGCCTGATGGGCTTGCTTGTCATAACCTGAGCTTGATGAGGGCATTGGAGAGGTTCTCTGAGAGAAGAATGTACGACGGTAAGAAATATTATTTGATGAGGGTTGTGAAGGAGTAGGAGATTTAGATGCACTCTGGAAGGATTGTGTAGGATGAAACTGAGGCGAGGATTGGGAAATATCAGCAAAAGATTTCCTCACTAGGGGAAATCTAACTGAAGCTTCTGAGTAAGATATATTTTCCTGAGACATTACTATCTTAATGGACTTCTGTCTGGAATGTTCAGGGCACTTTCTATCAGTTGCTTTATGGTTACCGGAACATAAGACACAAGTAGGAATATTAGATTGATTGGTACACTCAATGCCTGCATGAGGTTGTGCACAAATAAAACACCTCTCTTTTGATCGACATTGAGTAGCCACATGCCCAAATCTACAACATTTATGGCACTGAATTGTTGGAAGAACATATGTTTGGACTGGAAGAGCAGTGTAAAAACAATAAACTTTTTCTGGTAGCTTTTGACCAATAAATGTTAAAACAACTGATGGGGTCGGGGTCCAAATAGCTGTATTGTTTTCCATGGATTTTCTATTAAGGCGGCGTGCTCTAATAACATTACCAAAACCTTCAGGTACTTCGATGGACGAAACTAATTCCTCTAAAGTCCATTCAACTGGAACATCTCTAACAATACCCATGCGGGTTACATTATAAGAAGGAATAATGGCATCATACTTACCTGCAACAAGTCCGGAATGATCTAAAAATAGGTTAGCGGCCTCAGCAGATTTAAATTCCACTGAGACACGATTACGGCCAATACGTTTAACACCATCCTTAACAATACCCTTAATTTCATTGTGATGTAAGAAGTGACCGAACTTAATTGGTCTTAATGTAGTACTAGAAGAGGGTTCACAGTCTTTACTCACATGGACCAAAAAGGGGGCAACGTCTAGATCGGAGTATCGCTTTTTGGAGCCTTCATATTGAGGTAAAGTAAAGGTTGACTGGATGGAGCCGACTGCTTGAGCAACTGTGTTTTTTTTGGAAAGTTGAGAGGAATCAGGAGTAACAGCAATCTGTCTTTTCCTTAAATTAGGTGTAGGATCGGTAATCATAGGGGTTGAATTGGAATGGGAACTATGTTTGTAAACATAACCTCCCCCGGGATCGGGGGGGTCACCTCCAACCATACTTATACTAAAATAATACTTACAAATAGGACAACACAATATCTAAATATCAACACACACACACAATACTAGATAATCAACAGAAAAAACAGAAAAAAGTACAATAAAACGTTGAAATTACGAAAAACACTTGTGTCAAGCACTCAACCATAGAGCAGAGCCAATATCCTCAAAATGAATACAAGACAAAATCTAATTACAACCGAAATGTCTCTAATTTCCGATATCTGATATTTAAAATGTCAAGATTAAGTTTCATGTGACATAATAAATGCTCTTAATCTGATTAATATTCGAATCAAATGATTCAACTTCTGAACATTTTTAATTTTGTTGATAACAATATTACGACCCACAAAATGAACCGACATTTTGGATTTCAAATCGCTTCTGACTAATCTTGCAATGTGAACTACGATCAAGGAACAATCAACCATAATACTCTAAAATTAAAGTTCATTATTATTTAACACAGCTCATAATGTATATTATTTTCGATTTAAGGAACTCTAAAGTCTGAGAGCATACAAATAACATTCAAAATCCATTAGCAAAGCAAAACAACAAAGCTGTATTCAAAAATCAAATATAAATATAAATGTCATAATTCCTTATTTGAATTTACGCCTTGAACCTTAGCCATAAAATTTTCGCAAGCCATTATATATTGTATACCAACACCATAAAATTCTATTTTGATTGGCAAATATTTTTAAAGCAACACAATGTATTTTCATCTTAAACGCGTTAAATTAAGGTCGATATTTGCTTGACGCTAATTAAGAATGAATTCGAACTAAAAAAAATAACAGGTTAGTGCCGCACCTGTTATATGCTATTTAATATAATTTACGTACCGAAACAGGTTCGCAACGGTTATTCAAATTAGACGGAGGCGTTTTTTTTTAAACGACCATATGTTGCATATAGTATTCGTCGTGTTCTTTTTTAGTCTGTTAGTAAAACCGGTTCGTTTTCAAATAGGTTTCAGTTTCGTTTGCGCGTATTTGTTTACGGTAAATTGTGCTCGGTTTTTCGTTGCATTATAGCGGTTCACTGTTATGACAGTTTTAATTAAAACTCGGGTTCGTACTGATGAGTGAATTACGATTTTTGTGTTTATTCAGCAAGCCTGCGGTGCTTCGTGTTAGCCTTAATAAATATTAATAACGTAGTTGAAAGTTTGATACAGAATCTCCGACCAAAGTTAGAAAATTTAGATACGAAAATCTTATATGCATTGTCACAAACCACTTATCAAATGAGTTTACAAGTAAAAATCTAATTATTAAAAGTTTAACTTAAAGGCTCGAGCCTAGATAACGCAGGTATGCTAATTATTTTTTATTGCATAAAGCAGCGATACAGGAATCATGTTAAGTTAATGGCGATGAGTTCCAAGTTTACACAAAAGAAAGACGAGTATAAATTTTAAAGTTCCGTTTATTTGACACATTCAAGGTTCTACCATCCATCTCGGCCTCGCGTAAACACGCGAACAATAATTCTATCGGATTCTAATTTTTTTCCATGTTTTATTCGACTGCACTTTTAATTTAAAAAAAAACTTTAAAATTAAAAAAAAAAGTAACGTAACATCGTTTCGGAATACTAGCAATTATAAAAAAAAAAAAAAAAAAAAACAATAACGCATCTCGGCCATCTTGTTCTCGAGCGACGCTCTCGTAACCGGGCCGGGTTATTGCGGCCTTGGCGCTCCGCGAAATTGGATGCCTATTAATAAATCGACACGCCGAAATCGCTGTGACCCACATAAATGCGCGTTCACGTAAAACGCTAAGCGGGATTATGTTTTCCTCGTTTATTAGGTATGAAGTAAATGCACTAATTACTAAGAAACGTGTGTGTAATATTTACACGGTATGGATGCGAGAAATTATTTCCCTTCGGGAAAACTCGGATCTTTGTCGGATTACGATGATACCGAACTGTCAATTAATGATAGTATTAAACGAGTGCCATTTTCGTATCCATCAATATGAAACTTTGTTGTTTAGTGTCAAAATGAATAATGACATTGTATGATATGGAAATGCATGAGTAATGAAGCTAATAGAAAGAGCACGATAAATACGAACTTTTCCGAATAATTCCGAAGGAAAATCTTTTCTCACGTGTCAATAACATCTTTTAATAATGTATTCAAATATTCTTATTCAACAAAGAATATTTAAGGTACGTTTCTCTAATGTCAACGTTTTGCATACCATTACTTGTGCACATAAAAAAGAAAACTAAAATATAATTATAATACACTAGCAGCCCCCCAATCCCTCTTGTGGGTGGAATTTCGTAAAATTCGTTCTTAGCTGACCTCTACTCGGCGAAGGGAATATTCCTACCAAATTTCCAGTCGCTACGCCTTATGGTTCCAGAGATATCGTAATGAGCCAATATATAGGTGGGAATCTCTGTTATATATATAGATAGATATGTGTGTATAAATTAATTAAATGAATAAAGAAATATTATACTCGATTATTTACAGACAAAACTCTTCAACTACTTTGATAACACGTCTCTGCCCTAAGAAACGGTGAAAGAAACTGCATAGGACATTTTTTAACAATAAACTTTTATTTATGTGCCCTCGCAATATTCAGACCCGCAACCTGCGGTTTGTAGATCATCGCGGCGGGAAGGCTTCAACGTTATTAAATAATTTCCAAATAACAATACATTTTGTGACTACAAAAGAATGCTTAAAATTTAATATCATACCGTCAATCATCAATCATAATAATTAATTCAATCACGGAATAACAAAACGTGCATAACTACACGCGTTATGTCAAAAATTGGCGGTAAAAAACCGCCATTACTCCAATGACAAATGAAAAACGTGATCGAGTCGTGTGGTTATTGTCGATATTCTAGAATCTTCAGTGAGTTATATGCATTATGACATGTATTTATGTCACTTCATATTAATACTTTAAGACAATTACTTGATAAAAACGACTAAAACAACTATACTGCATCGATAAATCTGGAAACAATATAAAGTTTATCGCCATGTAATTGGTTAAAGCGTGGATTGACGTTAGATATAGGTATAGCAATAAAATTTTTGTAATTTCTCGATTCCCGGTAAATATAGGGTCCATTATTGTCCTTGTGTGTTACCGGGGTCATTTAACGAAGACTTTAAGCCATCTAACAACATCTCATCATCATCATCATTCATCATCATTCATCATCAGTCTGTGATAGTCCACTGCTGGACAAAGGCCTCCCCTAATACACCCCTAAATCCCCAAGGGCAAATTGGACAGATCACCCAATAGTCGGAAAAATAAGATAATCCATAAGTTGGGTGGGCATGTAATAAGTCGGTACACCCACCAACCTGCATTGGGCCAGCGTGGTGAGATACGGTCCAAAAACCCCCTAATGGATAGGGGTGTATTACGGGGAGGTCTAAGTATAGCAGTGGACTATCGCAGGCTGATGATGTGTAAATCATCATCATCATAATCAGCCTCTATCAGTCCACTGCTGGACATGGGCCTTTTAAATGAATGCCGAGACGGCCGATCTCTTGCTACTCGCTGCCAATTTGAACCGGCTACTGCACTGGTGGTTGATGAGCAGGAGTTCTGCGGTCTATGGACTTTAGTACCAGAAAATGGTATAGCTAATGCGTTTCGAAACTCATTAGAAAAGCTCTGCCTTTGTCAATATAAAGAGCTAATAATTAATTTTAAACTGATGAAGTGAAAATGCTTAACAAGTGTTATAACTATAAAATTGTAACAGAAAACAAACCGACTTTGCAATCGAATGGCGTGATATTGAGCTATCAATTGTCCATTCGTTGAGCACATAGTTGATGTAAATTTAAGATTTATTTACTTTTTTCATGGATGCCACTGTCAGAACTGGACCAAATTGTTAAGGGGACCGAACGGGAAGCACCAGCTTTCAGCAAAGAAACATCCAAATCGGTTCACCCAGGCGAAAGTCCTGAGGTAACGAACATAAAAAAATACAGACGAATTGAGAACCTCCTCCTTTATTTGAGGTCGGTTAAAAAGTGTTTAGATCGAAGTTAGTTAGTTAGTTTTAGTGTTTAGAACGAAGTTTTTAACCGACAGTAGATTCGACGGATATAAAAGCTGGAAAGAAAGAAAAGAATTCTATGTTGAATTTAATACTTTTCATTTAAAATATAAACTGACTAAGCTATTTTAAGAAGGAAAGACATTATATATTGCAGTAATAATGGTGATGTGAATAAATAATCTACAAATTGTCCAAACAAAGATGTGACAGAATTACTTTGCCTTCGCCTATTTGTGTGCTAAATCTCTTGCATGGAAATTAACCCTGGACCGTCTCCAAAAAAGTTCATTGCTACGATGTTTGCGCAATAACGCGTGTTGCCAAACCGCGTCTTATAACAAAAATTCTCGCAATCATCATCATCATCATCATCATCATCATCAGCCTGTGATAGTCCACTTCTATACTTAGTCCTCCCCAAATGCACCCCTACCCTTTAGGGGGTTTGGACCGTATCCCACCGCGCTGTTTTAATGCGGGTTGGTGGATGGACCGACTTTTTACATGCCCATCCGACGCATGAGTCATCTTACTTTTCAGACAATAAAAAAAAGGCTGATGATGATGATTAGGGATATAGGGACAGAGAAAGCGACTTTGTATCATACTATGAAGTGATAAAGGCGATAAATCCTTAAAAGTATGATTTAGTAAGAAATAGTTTAAAGAAATTTAAAATTTTAACGAAATTCTATTGCCACGTCATTCGACAACGGTTTACGAAGACTGTTGTAACTATTCATCGTCTCAAAACGCGCCCTGAATACTAAAGTTTCACTATGATACAAGTAAAAATCACCTTTATTACGTAAACCATACGGTTTAAATGGAAATGCAGAATCTACCAACTGAATAATACAGCATCTTTTATATTCAGACGAAATTCACCTTTACAAACTTAGACATAAAAGCTAAAAACGTATAACTAACTTTACCGTTGCAACTTAAAAATATAGTCGAAATTACTTCAAACACGATTATAATAATGTTAAAATCATGCACTTTTATACACAAAGCGAAAATGAACCTTAAAACTAAGGAGCTAAAGCATTAATTGCTTTAAAAACGATAGAAGTAATTGTCGATTCTACGGATGAGATCCATGTAAATTAGTTCTGCGTACAATCCTCACTGCACATTCATAATTTATAAATATAAACCATAGACAAATATAGTCTTTAACGCGTGCACAAAAAGCACCTAATCCTTTGAACCAGTTCTATAAGTGAACGCGACATGTTTTGCTAAATTCAACGCGTGCATAATGAGAAATACCTCCTATAAACTATGCAACCCTGGTATCTTACGTAATACCAGGGTTGCATAGTTTATAGGCATAGTTTTTTAAAATAACCCCACTGCATTATGCTAGCCTGGTCCAATAAAGTCTTGGCGTACTTTAGCACCGCGACACACACACACCGCGTATACTAGATACACCCGCGTTCCAGGATGGTTCTCACCGTCCCCAGGAATCGATTAATACAGTCGCCAGAACGTCGTCGACGATACTTAGGAGACATAAATTAATGCCTTACTTACGTACCTTCTGTACTTGTGACCTTCATTTTTAGCAAAAAAATGTGGGCCACCTAGTTCGTGGGGACGGGAGCTTCTCGCGAACTCTGTGTTAGATGAAGCTTAAAGACATGAGTCTGGAAGCATAACTTCAAGGATAAAAAAAAAAATACAGAAGAGACAGTCTTATTATTTGCAATACTATATTAAACACAAAAAGGTGATGATATTGACGTCAACTAATCAGAAGCCATTCCAGAGACGCTTACATTATCATTGCGAAACAATTAATATGTGTCCGGTAAAATATAATTCTATTGACATCCAATAAAGTGAACTCTATACCACGATCTCGGTAATTGAGGATTACATTTGTCAATCAAAACTCAACGTTAAATAACCAATAATAGAACACATTTCACAACAAAAGCGTCAATAATCAGAAACACAACGCTTCTATAGTTAAAAAATACCTTAATGCATAATTTAAAGTCCATTTTACAATAACAAACAAGAAACGTATTCAATAGCCATAACTCCTGCAACATTAATTTCGTTAATAAGAACTCATCCTTATCTTTATCAGAATAAAGTATATTTTGTCGTGTCAGGGAAGTAATAACGTAAAGCGCTTACACCGGCACAATTTCAAAATGGATGACGAAAACACCATAAAGATCGGATATTTGCAATATTTATTAAAGGCGAAACCATTGAAGCGGTGATGAGGTGTCAAACGGTTGGTTACGTTCACAATCGTCTCCTTAGCCTTGTAAATATGTTTGGCCTTCGTTATCTTATTCGTGGGTTCGAGTCCTGAAGAGTATAATCCTAAATCAAACACTAAATCTATAGCAACTAAACAAATTTCCATTGTTGTGTCCTAGTTGGTTAGGGCAATTTGGGTCGATCACCAAATTGTCTGAAAAGTAAGATGATGCATGCGTCGGATTGGCATGTAAAAAGTCGGTCCACCCACCAACCCGCATTGGACCAGCGTGGTCCCACCACGCTACGTTCCAAAACCGGGTGTACTAGAGGAGGCCTGTGTCCAGCAGTGGACTATCACAGGCTGATGATGATGATGATGTTAGATCTTCGTGATCCAGGTCATAGTTTCGAATCCTGAAGAGTACACTCCTATACTACTACTTTAATACCAAATAATCTAATACAAAATCTATAGCAACAAGCAAGCAAGAAATGGCAGCATTGACTTATTGATACCTACCTGGAACGCTATGAAAATTATATTCACTGTTTCACCGAGTTTTGATTATGCCGTAGAAACGTAGGTGAAGGGGTTCCACCGAAATGATGTATAATAAATGTATTTCAAAATTGACACAGTTAAAACATTTAGACCCTACAAATTTGATCTAAATCCCTATATGATAACAAAGTGTCTCTGTTTCACTCATATAAAAGTTATATGGGGAACCAAGAACTGTGTTATTCTTAACCGCATTTATTTAAAATCGAGCTTCAAAGTCTAAGTTAAATCATTATTTACAGATGAGCAAGATCACGTCAAGTGGACCCCCCATTTACCACTTGATCATAAAAATTTAATCTATATATATTTTTCATAAGTACTTATGATTGAAAAATGATCCCCTTACGATTTTTAAAAATTTAGATTTTAACAACATTTTTTTTACAATGAAAATTTTAAGCACTTTTAATAAAAAAATGGATTAAAAATCAACCGTAAGAGATAAATTCATGAAATTTTCAGCATCCATGGTCGAATGTCTATACTTTAAGAATATATTAACGACTTAAGATTATTTGTTTATTTTCTATGTTAACTAACTTTTAAGTTAACAAATGAAAATTTAACTCATTCTTGGTAAAGAAATGCATTTTTTTTTCATCGGTCACATGCTTTATTCATTTAAGTTTAAGATTCCGGAAGAAAATTTCACTGCTCGCCATTAGTTTAAACAAAATTTATTTATTTATGACAGCGGCCGAGCGCTGTGGAAGCGCCGCGCTAACGAGCGTCTCGTACTGCATTGAAGCTTTTATCAGTGATAATTTAAAATAATAATGTAAAATATTATTATAAAACAAATTTTATTATTATTTACGTTATATTATTATAATTATTATCAATAAAATTTTATTTTTTGTTAACAATATCATAAAGAATATAATCATAACATACTCAATAGAACAAACAAAAGCTTAATTTAAATAATTAAATGGTAAATTTGTCGTCAGATACTTTATTTTTTTTTAAAAAACTTTGTTAATAAATACTTTTTCATCTTCTGAAACGAGCCTGCATTCTAGTGAAAAATTTTCCAATGGTTTGTAGTGATGAAATTGGCGAGTATTTTTTATTGTTGTTAAGCGTTCGAATCGTGGTTGGTATTTTTTTTCATGTACCAGTACGAGACGCTCGGTAGTGCGACGCTTCCACAGCGCTCGGCCGCTGTCATAAATAAATAAATTTTGTTTAAACTAATGGCGAGCAGTGAAATTTTCTTCCGGAATCTTAAACTTAAATGAATAAAGCATGTGACCGATGAAAAAAAAATGCATTTCTTTACCAAGAAATGAGTTAAATTTTCATTTGTTAACTTAAAAGTTAGTTAACAATACGAAAATAAGCAAATAATCTTAAGTCGTTAATATATTCTTAAAGTATAGACATTCGACCATGGATGCTGAAAATTTCATGAATTTATCTCTTACGGTTGATTTTTAATCCATTTTTAATTAAAAGTGCTTAAAATGTTCATTGTAAAAAAATGTTGTTAAAATCAAAATTTTAAAATCGTTTAGGTATCATTTTCAATCATAAGTACTTATGAAAAATATATATAGATTAAATTTTATGATCAAGTGATAATGGGGTCCACTTGACGTGATCTTGCTCAGATATCAAATAATAAACGATATAAATCTCAATTTAATATAAACAAATTGAAGAGTTATAGTTAAAAAGATGGACCCGCATCTCTATCCTGTGTCCCCTAAAATTTTGTTATCTACGTTCGTTAACGACAAACACTAAATTGTGTAACATAAATTTGTTCTTTTTTAAAGAAACTAAAAGCTATACTAAGTTACATAGATGCATAATCAATTAGTTGAATACGATTAATAAAATTATTATCATATACCAACTTAGTCCGCCCGTGATCATGGATGCTGAAAAAATCCGAAACGTCGGAATAAATATATTTAAGTAACGCGAAAATCCGTAAATTAGTGGATTTAAAATTATTAAAGTTTTGTCAATTACTAGTTGACGATGTAGACCTTGTACTCAACAGATAAATAAAAGATCTGCACTTTTGTATATGATTTATCGATATACATATAGAATCTGATAGTTAGTTAACAACTGTAGCAAATATAGTGACTGTAGTTGACTGAAATTAAATTTATTTTTAAAGCTCTTGAGAGTAAATATGCAGCTGGAAAGATGTCATTTATTTTGTTCAATTTTGATCATTTTTATATGTATTTACCTTTTAAACCTTCCCTAAACTTGAACAAATAATTCAAGACCAAAATTTGACTAAATCGCTTCAGCCGTTCTTGACTTTTAGCGAGACTAACGGACAGCAATTGATTTCTATATATGTATAGAAATCAATTGCTGTCCGATAGTCTACACTTTTACATGTGAAAAACAAAAAATCCCTATAAAAAAAAATTAATTGTCACTAGTACATCGGAAAAATTAGCAACGCCATAGCTAAGTCAACTTAATTATTTTTCATAACCGTTCAACCAGTTAATGTCTAGGAAATAGCAAAAACGAAATCATTAAACCATCTTCATCTCAGATACTTGAGCATCGTAAACTCATTACAACAAGCCTCGAGTGGTTAAAACACGTTACGTCATTCACAAATCACGTTCACGCTAAAAGCATAGTCAATAATTGCTAGTTTCCACACAGTACACACATATAAACCACGTCCAGAGACAAAAAAAATAAAATTCAAAAAGTGAACACACATTACGCAAATGGCGGGAAAGAGCGGCCATAGACACGAAAGTGGCGGGAAAGAGCGCGCACAATATTTTTAATAACATCGTCACAATTAAACAAAAAGCGGCCATAAAGAACGGTGAAAGTATGCGCGTACGAACGAAATAATTCATTGTGTTATTTAGAAAAAAAGCGTATTATGTAAAGCAAGGGAAATCAGCTTTACGTCTGCATTCGGAGTTTTTAAGAAAAAGTCTCTAATGTACTAGGCGTAGCCTTAAAATTAATTCAATATATATATATATCCATACTAATATAAATGCGAGTGACTCTGTCTGTCTGTCTTCTTGTCTAAAAGATTTAACCGATTTCGATTAAATTTGGTACATACTTAAAATAGATTCCAAGAATGGATATGAAATAGGGGATGAAATTTTATATGAAAATTTCTCATTGTTGGATATAAAATGATGAAATTATCTGTATAGATTCTTCAAACGAGCCATAATTTTTGTTTATTTAATACACCTAGCAGACATCCATTTTTTCCTATTCCACATGAGGAAAGTCTGGGTAAAGTTAGCTTTATTAAATATAAATATTTTTAATTAAATGTAGATACTTAATTTTCCGACACACAAATACATATACTATAAACAAAAATAAAAACAATTCTCCGTTGAACATACATTTTTTTTTAAATAAAAACATAAAATTATATCTTAAAATAAAAATATATATTTTTTTTAATTCACAAAACATGCGCGAAGATATCCGAACGTCAAGAAGCTTTTTAAATTGAAAAAAAAAAAATGGCGCGCACCGAGGCACGGGCGACATTCGAGTCATCGGAGTGCGTTGCCCCCGACTCCCGCGCTGTCAACATGGCGTATGGGAGCGAAACAATGCGTCGCTCGGTACGGTTCACGATAATTGGTTCACGCCCCGAGCGAATTATTAGGGAATTATTAGAAAAATTTAATTTAGTAACAAACAATTGATTTATTTGTTTAGTAATTGTTGAAACAAGAATCCTTTGCTGTAATTTAGAGGTTTAGTTCTGTATAGTCAATTGCAGCTGACCTTAACGGTAATAATATTCCAGCCATATATCAGGCCACATTTCTTTATTTAAAATGTTCACCAACATTACATAAGTTCTCTTACACGTTTAATATGATAAAAATACGAACAATAAGTGCACAAACATAATATCGTAAGCTAGTTTAGCTGTGCAAGTTTTTAGCAGATACGTTTTCTGTCAATCAAAACCTGACATCTTTCAGTTATTTTTGTCATATTTATGTAATAACGTATATTAAGAATAAGCAAAGAAGCGTAAACACTAATAAGAACTTTAGATCGTCGATCGCTAAAAAACAACTCAAATAAATAATATATGGAGCATTTTTATTTAATTAATATTTAACGACTTCGCTACCTTTCACCGATTAATGACTATCTCCAGTAGGAAGTGAAAACATTTTTGATCCTATAGAAAAATGCAAAGAAGTATTAATTACTTTTAATTCTCAGATAAGTCGTACCGATCCTAAAATATAGTCGAAAACAACATGATATATAATAACAACTATTGAGCAACATCTAAGTAAATAATTTAAATAACATTGCCTCCTTAAAAATTCATCATGGCGCACGGTCAACTTCCGGTATCACTATCTCTGACCACATTAATAACTATGCATCAAAATTACTCATAATCTAAAACAACTATTCATAAAAGACACTTCCGTTCTTGTTTATACAGCTCTTAGAATAAAAAATTTCTTATTGACAATAAAAAATTCAAGTTCTTTAAGAGTATCTTTCATCTAGACGTTCAGAACAATCAATAATTCGCTATTTGACAATATAATTATTATAAATATTAACTAACTACTAAACAAAGAATAGACCGCCTCCATGGCCTAGCGGTATTGGCCCTTGTTCTGTAAACCGGAGGTCGTTGGTTTGAATCCCGCGAGGAAACAACTTTGCGTTATCATTATTTTTTGATTGGTTAGGACAATTTGGGCCGATTACCTAATTGTCTGAAAAGTAAAATGATGATAAGCCAACCCGCATTAGACCGGCGTGGCAGGATACGGTCTAAACCCCCTAATGCAGAAGGCGCGACTGACACAGGCTCATGATGATGGTGATGATGAAACAAAGAATATATACAACACCTAAAATACACAATTCTATAGCTTGTTAAATTCTAATTTCGGAATACAAACGACTCACGGGCCCACGGTCACGAGACGATGACGTGCCAATAACGATACGACTTTATTACCGTCCGTTCGGACAATGGGAACGTGCCAACATGCAGTGCATAGGCCACGAACTCCGTAGATAATCACGTATAAATCAAATAACTATAAAAGAGGTAAAATTCTGTTCGATTTAAGGCACAAAATCTTGCAAGTTCGATATCAAAAAACGTTTGCCAAAGCAATAAAACTGCCTCCGTAGCCTAGCGGTATGAGCGTGTCCTTAGAAACCGGAGGTCGTGGATTCAAATACTATGGGGACTCAACAAATTTTCATTGTTGTTTCCTAGATGGTTAAGCCAATTTGGGCCGATCACCCGACTGTCTCAAAAGTATGATCCATGCGTCGGATGGGCATGTAAAAAGTTGGTGGGTACCAGCCCGCATTGGACCAGCGTGGTGAGTTACGTGAATTAGGGGAAGCCTATGTCCAGCATTGGACTATCACAGGCTGATGACGAAATCAATAAACGGTAGACTATGACTTATAGGAATGAAATACCAACAATTAAATATAGTCTAAAAGACCAGGTAGGATGCCCATCCTCGTGTAGAAGACGGTTATAGTTGGCAGCGAGTTGCTAGGGATCGGGAACCGAGAAAGACTGCTAATGATGATTGTGATGGAAATACACGGAATACATCATAATTTAAAGACAATCCGCCACATTGCAATGTCTGAAACAATAAGATGATCCATGCATCGGATGGGGATGAAAAAAGGAGGTCCCGGTTGTCAAGACCTTCCTTGGCAGTCGTTACAGGAAGTCAGTGCCTTCAAATTTACTGAAAACTTATTCATTCTTAGAATGCAGCTTACCCTTTGGGTTGTAGAGGTCTGATGCCAGTCTGCATCACGTAAATCTGGATGGATCAGAACCCGACCCGACCCGAATAGCTAATTGAAAAATTGCACTATCATCCGATAAAGCTGCAGGGCATTACATTACCAGGTTGCGTTTCATCATTCATTCATCATCAGCCTGTGATAGTCCACTGCTGGACACAGGCCTCCCCTAATACACCCCTATCCATCAGGGGGTTTAGGACCGACTTTTTACATACCCATCCGACGCATGGATCATCTTACTTTTCAGACAATTGAGTGATCGGCCCAAATTGCCCTAACCAACTAGGAAACAACAATGAAAATTTGTTGAGTCCCCGCAGGATTTGAACCCGCGACCTCCGGTTTCCAAAACACACGCTAATACCACTAGGCTACGGAGGCAGTCACCAGGTTGCGTTATCATTTATAAATTAATTTATGTTTATTAACCTTTAACACATAAACGTACTTTTACAACTTCTTTAAATTTATTAATAGCTAAATTCTGGAAGTTTACTGGGATTTTGTCGTAAAAACGTATACATTGTCCCATAAAAGATAAACATAAACATATATATATATATATAATCTGCTTCAATGACAACAACTTACACACACGCTCTTCTATGAGCCACAAATAATAGCTAAAGTTCAACCGCCCCGATGCCAAAACAAAACACAAGGCAATAAAACAATTCACTAAACTCCCTTCATTGTAATGGATACCTTAGCTTAACTGTAAGCTTTTGTTTCTTGTCTTTCGTAAAATACCTTTCTAAAGGATATATAGCTATAATTGTATGTTTGTTTTGATTGTCACGTATAAATGTACGAGAAGAATTAATAAACACTGCCTAAAGTTATTTAATTGCACATAACTATGTAATGATAGTGGAGATGGATTAGAAAAATACTATTTTACGTCGAACCGAAAATAGGTATGATAATACAAAAACAAAATTAACGCCTACTAAATCAAGAAAATTATGTTCTAATATTAACACATTTTAAATCCATTTTTCACGGGTTTTTGGCGTTTTTAGAAATAATTAGTCAGATAAACGTTAATTAACGCGAATAATCAGTAAAAGAGGTGGATTTGATACGTAAAAGAAATCATAATTGACAAATTTAATAAGTGTGAGAGAGAGTTTAAAAATAAACAAAATAAATTTATTAAGGTTACTGGCACGAGAGAAACACAGATCACACAACTCATTTTTTATCTATAACCAGCCAGTACACTATATCTAGTGGCTGAATTAAAAAAAAAAAGCATCCGCCGCTATCCGGAACGCACCTGACAGGTCGTATGGTGCGCGCCTTTTTTTGCGCGCGAAAGTTTGACGCGTGAGTCATGGGCGGGTTGGACGGGCGTATTGAGGTAATCCGATTAAAGGAGTACAAAAAGGCTTGTTTTTTTGTCGAATAACGAGCCGTTTACAATTTAATTATTACCTTTTGAGCGAGTGGTAGTAGTCATTCAATAAAGATGCGTACGTTTTTTATAAAAACTATAGGGTAAGGATGCCTATTATGAGATAGGCGCTAAATATGAGATAGCAAGGTATTGGTCAAACTACTCACGTCAGCCATTTTGCGCTAGTGTCGCTCGAATTGACACGGCAATAGTTCTAAACGTCTACTAGTGCCGCCGGCCACCGGCGATGTAAGAACGTGTGCGTGCAGGTTGACAAAATCGTAAAACCAAATATTTTTCATTAAATGTTTACAAGGTATGTAACAACTTTATCATTACGTTAAACGCATTTAATATATGTATTATTTGTAGCTTATATGATAAATTTTAAGTTGTAAATGCATTTTAATTGTGTTTTTCTTTTGGAAGCAAAAAAATAGGCATCCATTTTGTAAAACTGTTGTTTTCCTAATATGAGATATGCTGGGGTTCCTAAATTGAGATATCTCATATTATTTGTACAAAAAAAGAGCAATTATTATAAGTGTTGGGTTAAACCCTATATTTTTTATTTTAGATGCCTCCCATCAAAAGGAAGACCTGGGACCACACTGCCATGATACAGGCTGTGAATGCAGTACGAAGAAAAGAAATGGGTTACTTAAGAGCTGCAAAACGATTTGGTGTTCCTAAAGGTACCCTTGAGCGCTATGTGAAAAAAGATGTCCGTGCAGAAGATCTTGTCCAGGTTCCTATGGGGAGACGACCAGCCTTACCTATTGATTTAGAAGCCGAGCTGAAAAGTTATTGCAAAGAAATGGATAGACGATTTTATGGCTTACGTCTGCAGGACATCAAATACATGGCGTTTCAATTGGCTATTAAAAACAATCTAAGGCATCCTTTCAGTGTGACTAAAGCCTCTGCTGGTAAAAAATGGCTACGTGGATTTTTGAGGAGACATCCTACATTATCTATTAGGACACCTGAAGCAGTTTCTGCCGCTAGAGTAAAAGGATTTAATCCAGTTGCAGTCGCCAACTTTTTCGATTTATATGAGCCTGAATTTAATAAGATAAAATCCGCTCCACACAGGGTCTACAACGTGGACGAGACAGGAATAACAGTAGTTCAACATAAACGTTCCAAAGTTGTCAGTATGAAAGGCAAAAAACAGGTTGGTGCGTTGACATCCCTGGAAAGAGGAAAACTCATGACCATAGTGACCTGTATGAACGCTTGTGGTACCACGTGCCTCCATTAATAATTTTTCAAGGAAAAATATGGCTCAAGAGCTAATGGATGGTGCACCAGCAGGTTCAATTGGCGATTGTCATCCGTCAGGCTGGATCCAGAACACCTATTCACAAAGTGGTTTCAGCATTTTATTAACTTTACAAAGCCAAGTAAAGATGATCCAATTTTATTGGTTTTAGATGGCCACTACACACATACACGAAACATCGATGTGATTAATTTAGCTCGAGACAACAACGTGATAATTGTTTGCTTGCCACACTGCACTCATAGAATGCAGCCAATGGATGTGGCATTTATGAAGCCATTAAAGCTTATTACTCCCAAGAAATTGAAACTTGGCTGCGTAATAATTCGGGACGCACACTAACAAACAAATATGTGGCTAGATTGTTTGGTACGGCTTATGAAAAGCTGCTACCATGACCAACTCGTAAATGGTTTTCGCAAAGCTGGGTTATTTCCTGCAATCGACATATTTTACAGACGAAGAGTTTTCAATATTTGATGAAGTGGATCAAGAGCAAGAGTCACTAAATGTTCAGATAAATGATGAGAACGCAAATCCGGAAGATACAAGTTGTGTGCCTACTTCGATTGAAAACCGATTAGAGCCAACTGAAGTGTTATCCAATAGCGGAATTTCAAATATAAATCCTTCTGATGAGCCTCAAGGATTAGCATCTTCTAAAGCATCATCAAGAGCTAGTGTTTATGACAATCCAGTACCCAGTACATCGTCTTGTGTCTCACCATTTGCACTGAAGCCAGTGCCCAGACTACCTAAGAACAATTCTTCTTCTAAGAAAACTCGAACTGGATCAGCTTCTGTAATTACGGCTTCTCCGTATAAGAATTCACTAGTAGAATCCCTTAATAAAAAGCAAGAAAAAAGAAAATAAAAAAGGACAGAAGAAACGTTTAAATAAAAAACAGCAAACAATGAAAAAAAAATACATTCAAAAGAAAAAAGTTGAAGAAGTTAGTTCCAGTTCCGAAGACGATGACATGCCTGAGCTCGCACATAGCAGTGGGGATGAATATGATGCTGAATGTCCCTACTGTAGCGGCAACTTTTCACAGGATACTAGAGGAGAAAAATGGGCCAAATGTCAAAGCTGTTTTAAATGGGCTCATGAGGATTGTGGAGATGTAGCCAGCGAATCATTTTTTGTGTTCTTTATGTTTAGATGTGTCCCTATGACATGGAAAAAGTTAAAATATTTTAGAAGAGATTTTTATTTTTGTTATTACCATATACATTATAACTTTTCTTTTAATATTTTATTAAAAATGCTAAATATGATTATGATAAGTGAGCATAGCTCAAATCTTTGTTAAGTGTAATTAAGTACAAAAATCATTATTGTGAACCCGTTTTGAAGACTGATGGATGATAGTCCATAATTTAATAATTGAAGTACCAAAATATTAAGACTGATGTTTGTCTTTAATATTTAATTAATGTTACCTACAATAAAAATGTGATTATGACATTAATATTGTTTTTTTTTTGTTTAACCCTAAATTTAGGAACCTAATATGAGATACTATCTCATATTAGCAACCCTAGTATCTCATAATAGGAGACCTTTTGCCTTGGACTTTTTCTGATATTTTTCACTTTTACAGCATAACCAGAAAAATATTGTATTTAGCCCTGAATAGCTATTATACATTTAAAGTACATAAAATTTCCTATCTAAAACTATATCTCAGAAACTTCAAATGTAACAGTTTTGTTTTAATACCCAAAAATAGAAATGGTATCTCATAATAGGCATCCTTACCCTATTGTATGTACGAACACAAGAACATATATGTACGTATAAGAAGTGGACGAGCCAAAGATAATATAGTACCGCTGTGATCATATGTTTATTTATTGCCTTTGAATAATATTGAGTTTTAATAATTACTATCTTTATGTTACATTAAGTTGTATTACAAATGGTCGAGTTTCTCGGTTATCGCTAGCCCCAAAGGTCTATCTTTCAGCAACAAACCGTTTAAAAGCCCTATGCCTTTCATAGTTTCATAATAATATAGATTATCTATACCAACATTATAATGAAGGAATGATATGTATTTCGTGTGTATGTTTGTATTGACTAAACTCGAAAATGCTGTGCCGATTTTTAAAATTCCTTCACTATTAAAAAGCTACATACACCTTCAGTAACATAAGGTACTTTTTGCTTTACAAAAATGCAATAAAATCATCTGAAGATAATACAGGCAGAGCTGCTAGTATTTAATAACGCATTTTAAGCACATCTTTCCTTCGTCAATAAAACACATTTTTTATGACACAAACAAACCGTTCTAGCTATTTCATCATAATTAGCCTGTGTTAGTCCACTGCTAGACATAGGACTCCCCTAATGCACGCCTTCTCCGTTAGAACTTTTGGACCGTATCCCAGCACGCTGGTCCAATGCGGGTTGGTGGGTGGACCGACTTTTTACATGCCCATCCGACGCATGGAGCATCTTACTTTTCAGACAATCGGGTGATCGGCCCAAATTGTCCTAAGCAACTAGGAAACAACTCAGAAAATTTGTTGAGTACCCGCAGCATTCGAACCCACAACCTCAGGTTGGTAAAGCGGTTCCGGTTTATGAGGCGGTTCCAATCAAGTGCAGCCTACAAAATGATATTTTCACTAGATCCCATTCGTTCGCCTCGGCACAGATATGCGCGCCCCGACACAACATTTCCGCAGACGGTCACGAAGCCTCGATGGCGGTATTGCTTTGTCGCGTGTCCATTAAAAAAAAACATTTCCGCGTGACGTTTAAATTGGCGCGAACGAATTTGACATTAGAAAGTAAAAAAAATGTATGTTATATAGATGTGATGTGATGAACGTAAAGGTATAAAAGCTCAAGAAAAGTTTAGATTTGGATTATTATCTTAAATCTATTACCAGATGTATAACCAAAAGGCCAGTACCACCTCCATGGCCTGGCGATAATGGCCCTTGCTATAAACCGGAGGTATTGGGTTCAAATCCTGCGGGGACTCGACAAATTTAGATTATTGTTTCCTAGTTGGTTAGGGCAATTTGGACCGAACACCCAATTGTACGAAAAGTAAGATAATCCATGCGTCGGATCGCAAACAAATAATTTTCTTATATAAACTTAGAAAACTTTCGAAAACAATATGATCTTGTCTCAACTAACCTAACCGACAACTTTCAATATAGAACAACAAGTACATCTATTTCTAGTATTGATCAGTGCGAAATCCAAACCGATGTAGACAGCTCCCTAATTAGTCAGATGTCTTATATTTAGAAACACAAAATTGTAGCCAAAAGTCATCCTAAAATGTAACCTTAATACCGTTACATAAGGTCGCTTTTAAACATCAAATGTTTAAAACGCCAATGCGATCAAACTAACCCTTTTTACTACTAGCATAAAGCTCATTTTTCAGTAATCGAGAGTAATAAATTTGTATACATAAATACGAACGAATTAAACACTTAGTACATGACAATAAGGTTTATATTTGAATAAATAAAATGTCGACAGATTCGTACGGAAAAGTTTAATCATCGGAGTAATTAATAACTATCGTTTATTAGAAGCCAAGGCATAGAGATGGTCTTATTAAAGAAATGTATTAAACGACATAATACTTCAAACAACTATCGCTTTTTATGCCATAGATATAAGAACGAAAATGCAAGTAATGCAAAATTAATGAATGTTTTGTATGAAAGTTGTATTCAGCTCTCTTTTTGATAAAACGAACGAAAGCTATGAGCTCTTGGTACTTTTAGTTTCAAGTTGGTATTAGATTATTTTATGACTGATTATTTTATCATCATCATCAGCCTGTGTCAGTCCACTGCTGGACATAGGTCTCCCCTAATGGACGCTTTCACAATTAGGCGGTTTTAGACCGTATCCCAACACTATGGTCCAATGCGGGTTAGTGTGTGGACCGACTGTATGGATATCTTCCATCCGACGCATGGATCGTCTTACTTTTCAAATAAAAAAAATTTCATCAACTCGAAACAGAAGCATTACCCAAAAAAAAATCAGAAAAATTTTATTCACTAATAAAAATAATCAATTCGTTGAACTTAATCGATGCAAAACAAAGCATCTGTAACCAAACAATACCGCCATTGTCAAATTACTCTTGACCTCCAGTTTCCCGCCAAAAGCACAGTGCCACAGATAACGCAATGCATCTGCAATCGTACGATTCACCAGCCACAGATAAAACAAACAATCAAAAATCCCACGCTCTAATGTCGCGGTTGAAATGTACAATGTTTCTGATGTGAGTTTTACAAAATAACAGTACAGGGTTTAGCATTTATGATTTAGTATTTAAGCTGTCTTCACCAGGGTCAAATAAGAAATGGTATATGTCCCCCTAGTCGCGTCCGACTTCGGCAGCCGATCTTTACTTGAAATCAGCCTCCTGCACAGGAGATATTATAGTGCACAAAGGTACGCGCAAACGTAGGTGCAATCCCTCTTCCTTCACTTTCACAGTCCGATGGGACAAAGAACCGACACAACCGGAGCGAGATCAGGCGCAGGACCGACTTTTTACATGCCCATCCGACGCATGGATCATCTTATTTTACAGTCAATCAGGTAACCAGCCTGTAGTGCCCCTAACCAACTAGGAAACAACAATAAATTTGCCGAGTCCCCGCAGGATTCAAACCCGGGACCTACGGTTTCTAATGTACAAAAAATGATGTTTTATATATCACAATGTTAATCATTTAAAAACGGTTATTTTGATGCTACAAACAGACACTTTATTTGTATAGATATAAAGATAATGAGTAATGATCTCTATTGCCAATTACAATCATCACTCGGGTGAAACCGGGTGCGAAGAAAATTTCTTATTAGGCGTATTGTTACGATTAGCTGAAGGTCCTTCTCGTCTCATTTCATCATTGAACAAGAGCACCCAAAGACAGGAAACCCATTCAAAGTAACGTCAAATGGCGTCACTCAATTGGGGGACAAACGCACGAAATTCAATAGGCGGATATCCACAGGATGCGGTTGAGGTGTACAATGGAAGCGGATTCGAATCCGCGGACGTCGGGAAGGATTTAAAAGGCTTCTTATTATACTCTCACAGGGTTATTAACCGACTATAGTGTAGCCTCCGTAGCGTAGTGGCGTAGGCTTGCGCTTTAGAGACCAGAGGTCGAAATCGTTCTTTGTATTGTTGTTTCCCAGAGATACGTAAAACTAAACAACATTTTTTTTGCCTGTCTGTCTGTCTGTCTGTCTGTTTGTTCCGGCTAATCTCTGGAACGGCTGGTCCGATTTTGACCGGACTTTCACTGGTAGAAAGCTAATGTTACTGGGAGTACCTTAGACTACTTTTTTTAAAACTAACATAACTATTATTTTATATTAACACGCGGACGGAGTCACGCCGTACAGCTTACTTATAATATACGTAGACATAAGCATATTCTGTCTCCGTAGCCTAGTGGTATGGGCGTGTGCTTTAGAAACCGGAGGTCGTGGGTTCGAATCCTGCGGGGACAACAAATTTTAATTGTTGCTTCCTAGTTGGTTAGGGCAATTTGGGCCGATCACCCAATGGTCTGAACAGTAAGATAAATCCATGCGTCGGATGGGCATGAAATAGTCGGTCCACCCACCAACCCGCATTGGACCAGCGTGGCGGGATACGGTCCAAAAGCCCCCTAATGGGTAGCGGTGTATTAGGGGAGGCCTATGTCCAGCAGTGGACTACCACAGGCTGATGGTGATGAGCATATTCTTTCCAAGTCATACAAGTCTCAAGAGCTTAATTTTCAAGTATTGGCGCATACTTTGCGGTAAATACTTTCGTAATTTATACCATTGCAAAGTTGCTAATGACTGACGAAACTATTTACTAAAGTACTGAGCGTTGCTTAGCAATACTTCAAAATGTTTCAATGTAACGGCTTCTAACACACAAGTCATTTGGTGAGTCGTATTTGATCATTTTCAGTATAGTCTTTACCGCCTCCTTAGCCTAGTGGTATGGGCGTGTGCTTTAGTTACGGGAGGTCATGGGTTAGAATCCTGCGGGGACTCGACAAATTTTCATTGTTATTTCCTAGTTCGATAGGACAATTTGGGCCGATCACCCAATTGTCTGAAAAGTAAGACGATCCATGCGTCGGATGGGCATGTAAAAAGTCGCTCCACCCCCGAACCCGCATTGGACCAGCGTGGCGGTAAACGGTCCAAAACCCCCTAATGTCTAGGGGTATATTAGGTGAGTCCTTGGCCAGCAGTGGACTATCGCAGGCTGATGATGATAGTCTTTATATAAGGATCTATAAATAAGGAGATGAAAATGTTGGGCATTTATTTTTAAGAGTGATGGATTACAAATGTAGATGGACTAAGCAAACCTGTTGACCTATCAACACTATAAAATTACAGTTTTAGACTAATCTGCCGTCTAAGAAAGTTCAGGTATTATAGAAACATGTAGAATTATTTAATTGGCTGCCCCGTTATCTAGCGGTGTTGGCCCTTGCTTTACAAACCGAAAAATGTGGGTTCGAATCCCGTGAGGAGACAATTTGTCTTATCGTTGTTTTCTGGTTGATGACGATATAATGGGCTTATCACCCAATAGTCTGAAAAGTAAGAGTATCCATACGTAAGATGCGCATGTAATAAGACGACTTGGTCCAAGTATCACCAGGACAGGTATATCAGGACCATATTTGGCAAAGGTTATAGAATGAAACGCGTAATCGATTGCTGCCTACAAACGCTGAAAAGATTGTTTTAAACCATAATAAATTACTAATGTTCAATAAAATATTATAACTTCATTATGAGTTTATGTAATCTTTAGTGTTATAATGTGTGTTATATCATAAATTTGGTGTTTGTTATTCAGCCGAAGGGTATGAGAATTCCGCCGGATACTGAATGCCAAAAATTAAGATCGGATTGGCCGAAAGCCGAATCGTAGCCGAATGTTCGTGACACCCTTAGTTATAAGTGTACCGTCACGGCAATTGACATCTCCGTGGCAATTAGTAACAATTAATAGGAACGCTAGATGTATGACGTCACTGCCTTGCAATAGTTATTTCATTTTACATTTATTGCGATTACAAATTGGACATGCTATTTGACATTATGTCCATAGCTTAAGTTTAATATGACTTTCCTCTATCTGCTAAATACTCTAATTAGTCTTAATAGGTAATTTCGTTTGATTTAACAACGTCTTATAAAATGGTTCAAGATAGGGAGGCACTCTCGTGCGCACTGTGTCACTGCGCCGCTCACGTAACGCTCTCCATAAACAACCTAAGGAGTAGGAGTGAGCGTCACTTGATCGTGCGCAGTTGTCCTGCTTAAGTGAAAGAAAGACAGCGATAAAGAGGAAGAGGGTTGACCCTTCTTCTTACTATATGAATAACATTCCACATTACAACATTCTACCACAAAAAGACGTGGTCACGTATAACTTTCACCATTATACCGATTTTACAGGAACCAATTTTTTATAGCATTTTTTATTTAATTAGAATTAAACGTTTTTACCTTTATATTAAGAAATGTAAAAGGAAAGCTTGAGGTACGTATCGATATCTTTCCTGTTAACCGAGCACCGCCGATGCAACTGTTGCGCAGTTTGGCAGATCGTAAATGTACATGGTACTCTCAAATTAATTTAATAAACAATCATATAACAAAACACATAGAACAACTGCATTAAACAAAATGAAAAGTTATTTCAAAATTCGAATCCTCAAATAGAGACAAAGAGCATAGAACACGTCAGAACGGACCGTTATGGCGACCGCAAAAGTGAAATGACCGACGCTCTCACCTCGTTCCAGCCTGAATATCGCAGCTTGCATGAATAACGTGTATGTGACTTTAATTCTAATAACATGCTTACTTGAATATGAAAGAACCTTGCATAAAATGAATAAAGTATAATTAATTAAAATGTTACTCCAGTCGATTAACACGGCGGCGACATATTAGAGATCAGCCAACACGCAAGGAGATATTGTAGCTCAAGTGTTCAGCCAAACACAGGGCAATACTGTTCCTTTATCTCTCAAAGCCGATGGAACGGATAACACACGACCGAAGAGTAAGGCCACACAATTTCTCATCATATCATCAGCCTTGTTAGTCTTGGATCCGCACAGGTCTATACCCACTAGTCCATTAGGGTTTGGACCCGTAACCCACACGCTGTCCAGTGCGGGTTGGTGGGGTGGGACGACTTTAATGCCCATGCCGACGCTTGGATCACTTGACTTAGACAATTGGGCATGAGCCGAGGTGCGCACCAACTAGTCAACAACAGTGAAAATCTGTTGAGTCTCCGCAGAAATCGAGCCCACGAGCTCCGGTTTCTAAAAACACACGCCACACTGCGGGGACTGAACAAATTTTAATTGTTGTTTCCTGTCTGAAAAGTAAGACGATCCATGCGTCGGATGGGTATCTAAAAAGTCGGTCCAACCACCAACCCGCATCGCGCCAGCGTGGTGTTATACGGGCCAAACCCCGTAATGGATAGGGGTGTATAAGGGGAGTCCAGCAGTGGACTATCAGAGGCTGACGATGTGAATGGTCGATCACCTAATGACATTTAGCCAATCAGCGTGCTAAATTTCGGCGCCAGGTGGTGCTTGACATTAAACTTTGCTACCCTTCATACGTTTCATATCTAATTTGATATATTAAGAACCAGTCTGGTGAAACCGTAACACTTTGTTCGAACACTACATAACGCACCGATATAAAATCACCACAAACGCCTCCTAAACAAAGGTAAGCGTCCGCACACAACATATTAAAATGAAATCTTATCTGAACTTTATCCTGAACCATTACGACTTAGACCAATAAATATATTAACATCGAAACACAAAGCAAGGAACTACATTATCCTGTAATCCAATCCTATAAATTAATGTAAATTTACTAGACAGGTAATTTCGTAACTTTGACATTTAATTTATATAATACCCTAGCGACCCGCCCCGGCTCCGCACGGGTGCCACACCGATATCTGTAAAATCTATGAAAAAATATATAAATTTATCAGTGTTTCTCTACAATATTATCCATGAACTATATATATATATATAAACAATCGTCTCTAATCACTCTATCTAGTAGAAAAAGATTTAAGCTTAGGGATATAGGGACAGAAAAGCGACTTTGTTTTATACTGTATAGTGATTTGTCTTTTATCTTTCTAATAATATTTGTACGCTCCGTGGTGCTAAAGCAAGTGAGTCCGAATATGTTTGTAATTACACCTCAATTCTATAATACTATATCATATTTTTACAAAGAAATGTCTTATTATTATTACAAAACCTCCAGTAGAAAGCGTCACAACACACATATCAGATATGACGACTGCTCAATATGCTGACCGTACGTTCACCGCCGACATTACTTCAAAGTACTGACGACAAAAACGAAACGTGACTTGCGTATCGGAATGAGGTAGCATACTAGATATGAATGCATCAAGGATTCATTGTGTGGGACGTTACTTCGCACTGTAAGGTTTCGAGATTGCAGCGTATGTTTAAATCAGTATAGCAAAGCCAAAACCAGTCGGAAAGTAGCGTATTACCTAAATTTAGAAGTAAACTCCCTAAAATTCTTACACAGAACTTATTTTTAACTTCATAATCAATATTACTATTGTAAAGAGAGAACAGCATTTTTGAATATGTACAATGGAAAAATTCGAAAAGTACAGTTAGTAAAGTTGATCGATTTCAAGTTCTCGACATCCTATTGCAGTAAGTCTTTAAGAACGTTGATTTTTACTGCGTTAAATGTGTAATGTTAAAACACAACTGTGTTCCGGTTCCAAGGAAACCGTTGCCAGTGGAATCGCTAGGAAAACAAGACAACATCCCAAGTTTAGGTCACTTGTTTATCCAACTTAAGACAAGCCTATCAAATTTACATCAAATAACTTTAAAACAATTTTATTACAGAACAGTCAATCCCTGAGATGTTACGGCTAAGAATAGAGAGAGAATGACCTTTGGAAGCCCCATAAAACTTGCCCATGGGATAAACCATAAACTTCTTATAAATAGAGATGTTTCAATACATCGTATGTTTATCGAACAAGCCCCTAATCCGTTCGTAAAATATGTTTAGACAGGCCAATTCAAACTGTCCGTTATTCCTAACAATATTTTTAGCTTTAGTTAAATACCTTGGCTTGATTCATTGCGTTTATAACATTTTGCGTTTTAATATACAAATGTATTCTTAGTTTAGTTTTAAAATTGTAAAGTTGACTTCTATTTTTGTACCTTATCTTTTAGTGAACAATAATGCGTTTAACATTTTGCTGGCTCCGTTGTCCAGTGTTATGGGCCCTTGCTTACCAAACCTGAGGTCGTGGTTTCAAATGCAAAGGAAACTATTTTGCGTCGAATTAATTTGGTATTGGTTGTCCATCTTTGGCAATCGTTACATGTCGTTGGAGCCTTCAGATTTGCTGATGACCAATCCATCTATCTAATGCAGTACCTATACCTTGTTGGTTGTGGAGTTCAGATGCTGTCGCTTTGCGAAAAATTGTTACTCAAGTAAATCTAGATGAATTAGAAGCCGACCCCATGGTTACTTGAGAAAATGGCAAGGAGCAACCTCCCTTACTGAGTTTAAAACCATGTCGTTAGTTTGATACAAGAAAAAATCCTATATTTTTTAATTAAATACCCGTAATTAAAGATTGACTTTTGTTTAAAAATAAAAATGTGTATTTGTTCCATGAAAAATCTTTCATCATTGATTCTGCACAAAAACGAAGTTTCTTTATTTCAGCTAAGATATTAACCCTTTTCCGCATAATTCTCATAGACGGTTTGTACCTGACATAAAGAGCTTTATATAGTTTTCTCCGTAAAGACTCGATCATAACGTTTCGAGCAGTCAAAATTCTCCATTTCTCACAAACAGAGCCTGTGTCAAGAAATAAAGATTTGATGGCATCCCATTTTGCTTGAATAAATTCCAAATCTAGTTAAGAATCGGTTATCTATATAACAAATCGATAAAGATATATGCAAAGAAACGTACAAGTCGATTCGATCCGTTCCAACCTTGCCAGCGCCCAAAATAGACGGACCGCGCCTTGCCAACGATATTATAAATAAAAACAACACCTACGGATCTTGAATCGGTCGACGAATAACATACGCTTATAACTGCTCGTTGCACTGTTTAGGATATTATCTATAGTTATCTATCATCATCATCATGATCATCATTAAGCAGTCTTTATCCGACCACTCGTCATCTTCAGCCTGTGATAGTCCACTGCTGGACATAGGCCTCCCTAATACACTTCTATCCATTAGGGAGTTTTTGGACCGTATCCCAGCGCGCTGATCCAATGCGGTTGGTGGGTGGACCGACTTTTTACATGCCCATCCGACGCATGGATCATCTTACTTTTCAGACAATTGGATGATCGGCCCAAATTGCCCTAACAATCCGACCACGGCTGGACCTTTTTCAATGAACGCCAAGTTGGCAAAAATTTGAATTTTTGGTACTTCAGATTTTGACCGCGATGTTTCTGACAAAATCTGTTAATGATAATAAACAAGTGGTTCGCATCAAGGAACACTTTCAGTCTGTACATTTAAACAATACAGACATTAATTATTTATACAACGCCACTTCTTTCTGATCTTTCAATATTGAAATGAATAAATTACAAACAGCGTTTGATGTTCAATGTTTACATTAAAAACGGTATGCATTATATAACACACGACTTGTTGTTACTCTTGACTTTTCTCGGTAAAAACTATTACACTTCAATAGAAGAATTTGTCTTAAATCAAATGACTTTAGTCTAGGACGCCCTGTGGCAAGATGGAATGACGACATTCGCAAATTGGCCGGTGTGGGCTGGATGAGAATAGCCGAAGATCGGAAGCGGTGGCGTGCATTAGGGGAGGCCTATGTCCAGCAGTGGACTGACACAGGCTGATAATGATTATGATGATACGAACTCTCAAATATTTTATTAAAGAGATTATCTCTAAGAACTTTAATAATTTAGGTATTTTTCTCATAAAATATATCCTATCATGGCCTTATTAACTATGCCTTAGCCTATAGATTAACGATCATTTATCGAAACGGACTAGCATTCTATTTGAACCATCATCATCATCAGCCTGTGCTATATCGACTAGTCCAATCGGTCCAGTCGCACCACGTGGTGGACGGACTTTTAACATCTATTTTCAGACAATTGGGTGACAGGCCCTAAATGCCCTAACCAAATAGGAAACAACAATGAAAATTTGTCGAGTTCCGCAGGATTCGAACCCGCAACCTCCGGTTCTAAACACACGCCATACCACTAGGCTACGGAGGCAGTAAAATCAAATTTAAATATCACAATACAATTAACTATACTGGTATATAAACTGATATATAGCAAAATTCGACCATTTTCTATTATTTTTTAATAGTAGAAAATCGCGTAATATTTGACAACTGTTAACAGAAACACCAATAACACTATCAGAGCTATATCACAGCGAAATATAACAAGAAACTAATCAGTACAGCTAATTAGTAATTAGTGTTATTCATCAATACTATAGATCACAATTGACACTAATATACTAGACGATACGACATAAACAAGAGTATTTTGCCCGACAAAAGAATTTCGAAAGATCTTTTAAAGGAGAAGATACTTTAAGAACAAAAACCTTTTGACCGTTCTACATTACAAAAAACAAACTACTAAATGAACACGCAAACAAAACACGCATTTTATTCAAGTTACAAATAACTATAAAATATTATAATCATAAGAATACTAAAAAAAAATCGAATTTAAAAAAAAAGTTAGTCCACCTCATCGACCGGTACGAACATTGAGAACATCCCAAAAACTGATGCGTCACCTCTGTCCTAGAATAATAATACTAATTTTAGGACTAGTTCACAACTATTTTCTCAGTATCATCACATCTCTAGCCGTCAGTTGCGTGCTGGCTTTGCTTGCAAACCGAGGTCGGTCTGAATTACGGGGCTTGAAATTTCATGTTGCTTCCTGAGTTCGGTTAGGTCAGCCACTGAGGAGTGTCATCACATTGTGAATAAGATGATCCAGCATCGTGCGCTCGTAAGGGGTCACTACGACCGTTGGACCAGTAGTGATACTGGTCCAAAACCTCAATGGAAGGAAGAGGGTAGCTATCTCAGTCCGGCATAAAAGGCTGATGATGATGACCACTGATGACATCATCATCATAAATATCTGCTGGACATAAGCGTTTTGGCGACTCACATCATCCATAATCGTGAGTTCCACTTGCTGGATAGGGGATGTAGTCCGTCGACACCTGATGGATTGGTCACCGGAGTAGATGAGTTAACACAAGTATCGTTAGTCCTATATAGCGCAGAAAACGTCTGTAGGTGACCTTTCCACAGCGCAATGTAATCTTATGGACTCTCAAGGTATTTATAAATCTCTGCGTCCATAAAAGTATCAAAGTTCAATTTCCAGTAAAGCGATCTACTCATCGTAATGAACTTGGACAACAGTAATAAACAACATTTCATACATGTCTGATATTCATAATTAGTATGTTAGTATTAAAGGTCCTGGTCACAATGGATATTGATGTTATAGATTAATTCTTAAGTCGCATCATATATATAAACACTAATTCATCTTCACTGCTACTTAATATATTGTTCTCCCGAGTTTGGATTCAATTTTTCACACAGGTCAGATCTTAATGGACTAAATTGGTACTATTCTTGTAATCTTTTTTCGAACAAGTCAATCTTTAAAAAATTGTCTAACTAGTTCAATTTAATGTTTGACAAAGTATTTAGTAACTGAATCTTGAGTAAAAGTATGTTCATAAGCAACTATTTGAAAACGTAAACTGAAATTAATTATTTTATTTAGTAACGCAAAATCCGAAACATTTGCTTAATCGCATTTGATTATCTGTAACTAATCATCATATCATTAGAACGAATCTCTAACTGTATATTCAATATAATTTAGTTATATTTTCGTATTAATGTTCTTTATAAAGTTATATAATAAATATAATATATTTTCAACTACTTTCTTATAATAAAAATGTAATTAACGACCAGTACAGTGTAGTAGAGGACTTTAACAAGGGCTAATGTGAACCAATGGCGAGGCCCCATTTTAAATAAACACACTAATGAATGAACGTGGCGTAACCAATAGCAACCGATTGTTATTAATGAGCAATCAATAATCCATATCAAATCCACAAATTTACGGATTTTTCGCGTTGCTTAAATATATTTATTCCCGACGTTTCGGATTCTCTCCAGCATCCATGATCACGGGCAGACTAAGTTGGTATATGTCTGTATGTTTTGGAATAACCGTTGGAGTTTTTGTTTAAAAATTGACATATCTTTCGTTTTCTTAATTTTGAATATTGGTTTGACAAAAAGTACTTATGTTGTCTTTCGGTTTTGTTGGTATATAGAACCAAAAATACTGGCTATTGAACATCGATTTATACCAAGGATGATTCGGGAAGCAATGGAAATTAAAAAAATATCCAAATTTTAACAGAGAGGATGGTTGGTTTTGCACTCCTGGAATCAATAATTTCAAAATTAAACGCATAGTATAAAAGTACAAAACCGAAGGACAAATAAAGTACTTTTTTCAAACCATATTCAAAATTAAGAAAACGAAAGATATGTCAATTTTTTAAATAAAAACTGTGAGGTTATTCCAACACATAGAGATTGACAGATATATTAAAACTTAGTCTGCCTCTTAGTGTAAATATATTTAAGTAACGCGTAAATTAGTGGATTTGATATGTATAATAATCGCGTAAATAAAAGAAATAATTAAATCAATAATCCATTAAAATTATAAACAAAACTCTTAAATGCTTTTTCCTCCTAATGGATACTATAGGTAACAATACACCCCGTATTAGGGGAGGCATATGTACAGCAGTGGACTATCAAAGGCTGGTGATGATCATGATGATGAAATGCTTTTTGTGTATTTGTACAATATTCAGCTTTGCCAAAATTAATTCTAAACATAAATGCCATTTCTATTTATCTAAGATGTAGACTGGAGCTAATAGAAAATTCTCTATCTGATATGATTTCTAATCTTATCATACACCTACAATATGCGTGCACAACATTTAGACAATTTTACATTATTAATTAAATGTAAAGGATATAAATATCCAAACAAAACAATGGCCCAAGAAACGCATAAAGTAATGCCGCGCGATTTCCGAATGACATTTGACGTTTATTTTAATTTTTTAACGTCTAAAAGCCGTGTATGCGGCCAGTGTTTTATCGATATCTACTTTTGTACTTTTTTTGCTAAAAAAAAAAAATAAAACTATCAATTTATTTAAACCACTTACCGGTGTCCTCCTGTGTAAGAGGGTGCCGACGGGGCTCGGTATTTTAGTGGGCGTGCCCCCATGCGGGCTTCGAGCTGGAACAAAACGTGGGATTGGTATAGAAAAAATCGATACTCTAGTACACGGGCACGATAGGGATAGAGTGGAACGGAACGGCTTTGTCCCATAACTTGTGGACGAGAAACTAATTATTGGACATTCAAGTTGGTGCATATGATACGATTAAAACAGCAATAAACTACAAATATAAGAAACCAACTGTTTTGTAACATAATCGTAATTATTAAGTACATACTTGTACCCATTCAACCGTATCAGTAGTTGTTACATAAGCAATCTAATTAAGTACGGAACATAGATGAATTCAATACCTACACTTGATTAGAAATCTAGTAAAATACCTAATTGGGTAACGATAACGAAATAGCAACCGTAGCCACATTCAGTTACAAAAACCTGAGCTAAAACGGAGATGGAATTAACTATTTATTATAACTCAAAGAAACGCTAGTGACGACGTAATAACAGTTGCTATAATCAACTGCCTCTGTAGCCTTGTGGTAAGGGTATGTGCTTGAAACCGAAGATCGTGGCTTCGAATCCTGCGCGGACTCGACAAACTCATTGTTGTTTCCTAGTTGGTTAGGGCAATTTGGGCCGTTCGCCCAATTGTCTGAAAAGTAAGATGATCCATGTAAAAAGTCGGTCACAATCTGCATTGGACCAGCGTGGTGGGATACGGTCCACGATAAGAAGGCGCGCTCTGAGGGCGGCCTGATCGTCTCAGTAGTGCGACTAATACAAGGCTGACGATGATGATGGTGATAACGGTAACAATTCATCACCGGTAACTAGATACGTCCGAGTTCCAGGGCGGTTCTCACCGCCCCCAGCTAACGATCAATACAGTCACCAGATCGTCGGCGTCCTCGTAAACCAATCGTCGACGATCCTTAGGAGACATAAACAAATCTAACTCACGTACCTTCTGTACGTCTGGCCTTCACTCTTAGCAGAAAGTGTCAGCCACCTGGCGACCCTCTCGGCGCAGCGGTTAGTGACCCTGACTGTTGTGCCAAAGGTTGTGGATTCGATTCCCATCACGGAAAAAATATTGTGACACATAGTGTTTTTCTCGTATCTGGGTGTGTTTATCTATATAATATGTAATTATTTTTCCATAGCCAAAGACAAAGTCAAGATCATTTATTCAATTTAGGCTCTACTGAGCACTTATGAATGTCAAAATTATCCATTTACCACCGGCTCACAAACTCAGACCCGTCCAGAGAAGAACCGGCAAGAAACTCTGCGGTCTTTTTTTTTAAATATTAGTATTTACAAAATTTGACCAATTTTTTTTTTTTAAGTTACCAGGGGATTTACAAGCGCAGAATATAAACTATTTTTTCACACATCTTGGTCCTCAATATAATTTATAACAGAATAGTAGGCTTTTTCTATAAGCGTTGTTTTGACAACTTTACGAAAGCTCGAATCATTCAGTTGCGTTTGGCAGGCATTTAATTTATTATACATTCTTATACTATTATAAATGAAAGATTTTCGTTCGGGTCAGTCTAAATCTGGGTCTCTATGGGCTCAATTCGACCCTGCGCGGCCTGATATCTTTTTAGCAAACATACGAAATTTTGACGCGCTTACATACTATTTTCAAATATGTATAGCGAGGGAAAGTTAAAATTTCAGTTTTATTAAAAACATTACGTAAAGATTCCCGTGAACCCAGATTGTAGATTGCTGCATAGTACCAGGCTATGCTTAGTTTGGGACTAGATGATGTTGTGATATTCGCCCAGAGGTTTCATTATATTATTGCCCAGTTCGTGGACACGATAGCTTTCCGCCAACTCTGTCTGAAATGAAGCTTACCAAAATCACAAGTCTGGAAGCATAATATCTTTTCTAAAAAACAATTCTTTAAAGGAAAGCCGGAAGTGTGACGGCATACGTCGCAATGAAGCACAACGTTTGCATTAATTAAATCGAGCATAAATATATCCGTCCAAAAACCCCCTAATGGAGAAGGCGTGCATAAGGGGGGAGGGGGGGGGGATAGATAATAGTATGTCTTACTTTACTGCAGCCTTTGCTTCGTAATATCATTGTTGGGAAATTTAGTATCAACTTTACTTTAAATTGTAACATTTGATTGTACTCGAACTGTAGTTTAGTATACTTAATCAGCCTGTGACAGCCTACTGCTGGACATACATTTGGGGGTTTCTGGACCGTATCCCACCACGCTGGTCCAGTGTGGGTTCGTAGGTGTAGCTTAGTAGGTATGATTCGTTCAATCTAACAATTTCTAGTGTAATTCAGATAAAATGTTGTCTCATAGCGCTTGTTATTTTAAAGCCAAGTCTAATTTCAAGCTTTCATATATACACGTGATACACGTAAATCACTGTGATTGGACCGAAAATCAATTGCCAAGCGATATTTGACCAATACGAAGCGATGAAAAATTCACGATGAAATCGCTGTCATAATTGCTGTGGCCTCACTTTGACATTACAATTTGATTTTTTTTATTAAATTATTTTTTAAATATTCCTGGACTAGTTACACAACATCATCTAGTAGTAGTATGGAAACTAGATAAATACATTTTATACAGACAGACAGACACGAGAAAAAACAATATGCTCATCGCATAACATTCTTCCCGAGGTGGGAATCGAACACACAACCGTTTGCACAACAGTCAGGGTCACTAGCCACTGCGCCAAGCGGGTCGTCATTCGTCACACGGTCACATTGAATTGAAATCGGATATAATATCGATGTTATTGATGTGTGATTGGTAAATGTTGTTAAATTTATTCGAATGACATTATGTTGATATTTATATGAATATGTTGACGAAACCCGGTTGTGTTCGTCATATATGTTGGACAATAATTTCCCGATTAACTGGTTTTAGTCAAGTGATAAGTTAGAAATCAATTTGAGTATTTCGAAGTAAACTATGATTTTACAGTTGATGCAACTAGTTATTATTAGACCACTAGTCCATTCACGGCTCTGTCAGAATTTCCCGGGATAATATAGCGTTCTACCAATGAAAGAACAATACAGATCAGTTAAGACATTTCGAAGCCTATTTAGGACACACAAACGAATCTTTCGATTATATATATGCACTGATACAAAATATGTATATAAATCGTTACATAAACATGCGTACATGCATACAAAAATCGCCACACAAATGTATCGTATAACACAAAACTACGTGTCCTGATTATGATATACTAGCGACCCGCCCCGGCCCCGCACGGGCGCAAAACCGTGGCTGTAAAATATATAAAAAATTATATAAATTTGTCGGCGTTTCTCTACAATAAAATACATGTATTATACATATAAAGCTTCCTTTTCAATCGCTCTATCTATTAGAAAAGCCACATAAAAATCCGTTGCGCAGTTTTTAAGATTTAAGCATACATAGGGATATAGGGACAGAGAAAGCGACTTTGGTCTATACTATGTAGTAATTTGCCATTGCTTTACAAACCAAAGGTGGTGGATTGGAATCGAGCGGTAAAGCTAATTTGTTATACTTTCGCTTTCTGGTTAGTGAGGACAATATGAACTGATCACCCGATTGTTTGAAAATTGTGATGATCCATGCGTAATATGTGCATGTTGAAATTCGGTCTGCCTCCGTAGCCTAGTGGTATAGGCGTGTGGCTTAGAAACCGGAGGTCGTGGGTTCGAATCCTGCGGGACTCAACAAATTTTCATTGTTGTTTCCTAGTTGGTTAGGCAATTTGGGCCGATCACCCAATTGTCTGAAAAGTAAGATGATCCATGCGTCGGATGGGCATGTAAAATCGGTCCACCCACCAACCCGCATTGGACCAGCGTGGTGGGATACGGTCCAAACCCTAATGGATTGGGGTGTATTAGGGAGGCCTATGTCCAGCAGTGGACTAACAAAGGCTGATGATTGTGTGATGTGTGATGTGTAAAATTCGGTCCCAGTGGTCAATACAATCTTTGGTCGTCGTTATAGGAAGTTATAGGGCGAATGTTACTGACATAGCGCATTGGATTAGTTTGTGTGTGACAATGGGCCGGTCACGGAGTGCGGGCTATGATGCTCTAGAGTGGAGGACACGTTTAGGAAAACGGAGTGCTGGTCGTCCACCCACCAGGTGGGATGCCGATTTCCGTGCAGTGGCCGGTTCAAGTCAGCAGCGAGTAGCATTAGATTGGCCGTCTTTGCGTTCATCGAAAAGGCCCGCAGTAGACCGATAGGGGCCGATTATAACGATGGGAAGAATTAGAAGCCGACCTGACGAGAGCTCGGGAAAATGCCTAGGTGAAATAAAACAAATATCACCAGTTTCAGCCAACAACCACTCCACCAAAGAGCTCGTAGAACCTAAACAAGCGACCGGTCTTACAGGCACTTGCACTTTCATCCGTCTCGCATGGACACCCGCCGGCGAAAACTAGTATAACCACCGTAAGTTGACACCTGACAGGCTCAACAGATACGACAAGCGAGTTGGACAACACACGGTCATACTTTCACGTGTGTTACGTACAAAAAACGTAACAGTTCACTTTCTACTGGCAAGGGCCGAATGTATGTACTGCGATCGCCCCAGGCTTTGCTCCGTCTTTTAATTGAATCGTCAATTAAAACAAAAGTGTATTATGCTTAGCTGTATTTTGATATAAGGTGTATCAGGGAAAATTTCAATAACAACCATATATTATAACATCTCGTCGCAATCTAAGCAAAGCTTGTACTTCGTAAACTAGATGTCTGATAAATACTAACGACTCGATACAAACGCCCAGACACGAGAAATACAGTGTTTTTTACACAATATTTCACCCGTGGTGGATTCAGCCCACACGACCACGAAGGTCAAACCTCAAACTTTATCAGGACCAACAATTAATAATGACGAACTCTGATTGAATTACATATTCTCTAACCAAATATAGAGAGAATTGACGTAAGGCAAATCAAATGTCAAAGACTAATGGCAACAGAAACCAACGCGTTCCCATTGGTGGACCGCGGCCATATCGTTGTCTCCCCACGCGATGTTTAACCAATAACAGTGCCCGAAAGACTATGACGTCAATAAAATTAAACATCAGACGTAAATTCTATCTCTAAATTGGCTTATTTCAGTGTTGTAATTAACATTTAGAGACTTAAAACAATCACAGTGCAGTATTTCAACGCCATAGCTAAGAATTATGACAATATTGGTACTACATAAAAGTGGAAGAATGAAAACTGCTTATCAAAAACGTTTATTCATCAGATAGCGATGCCAGAAGAGTATATAATTGTAGTACTTTATTACTTAGTTTGTCATCATTATCATCATCATCATCATCATCAGTCTTTGATAGTCATAGGGAGGACATAGGCCGCCCCTAATACACCCCTATCCATTAGGGGTTTTGGACCGTATCCCACCACGCTGGTCCAATGCGGGTTGATGCTTAGTTTGTCAGTGATAACATTATTTAAAACTAAAGCTCATTCCATTTGGTAGCGTGAAACCTTTTACATGCCAACATTCATCATTATCATCATCAGCCTGTATTAGTCCACTGCTGGCCATAGGCCTCCCCTAATGCACGTTTTCTCTATTATGGGTTTTGACCATATCCCACCACGCTGGTCCAGTGCAGGTTAGTGGGTCGACATACCAATATTACTAAATTGAAATCCAACAAATGCATTATGATGACGTTTTCATAATATCCAATGTTATTAGGATAATACTAGTATAAATTAACCACCAACCCGCATTGGACCAGCGTGGTGGGATACGGTCTAAAAACCCCCTAATGGAGAAGGCGTGCTTTAGGGTCCAGCAGTGGACTAACACAGGCATGATCATGATCATTAACCAAATCTTGTATTACAACACAAAAGATATTTTACTTAACTAAATAAATAAAAAAATCGTTGCTAAATATCGGCTAACTTGCGCAAAAGATACAAATAACAATGATTTATTTAAATGATTAATAGTGCAATATGATGAAAACTTTATTTACTTATGATTTCTTCAGCATCTACCTCAAATAATAATCAATATGGTGGTCAAGGCCGCCAAAGTTCTTTTTAAAGAAATGGTTTTAATATAAGCCAATAATTAATTGGCTACCAGGATTTCATAAAAAAATGAAGCTATAATACCGTATATTTATCAATTTCACATGATTGCGGGTAGCTATTATACACGTGTTATTAAGTAGTCAGTGACAAAGGTGAAATTAGATTAAATACACGTATAGTTTTCAAGCATCTTGCTACCAGGAGCTCATAAATCGTTAGGTTAGGCATTATCATTGCAACGTGTTTCTAATGATCTCACGTGTAGATAAAAACGCATTCCTATCAGCATTGAACAATAAGTATGTATTTATTATACATATCATATGTACATGAATATACTAGGATTCCATAAAATTGAGAATAGATCATTGGTCAGAAAGCAATTAACGTAATATAAATGTCTCTCGTATGTTCGATGTACCAGGATCTCATAAAAGATAACGATTCGCAAATATGTGACAAATATCGAAGCGGGGTTATGATTTGACCAACATTTGCAACGACACGCCGATTTTCATATCACACCGCACGCGTCAATACGTGAAGATAGCATTATTCATAAAACAATTGACTTGAATACAACACGATAAGGTTCTCAATGATTATGTTAGCCTGGTACATATTTGAGATATACGCCAGCACTCAGAACTTTATTTATTATATTTACTATCTTCTTCTAAATACTTCAAGATACTATATATACGTCACAAAGTTGAAAGTACGTAGGTCGATTTTTACAGTTTAAAACACAAAGTTACATATAATTTTAATTCATTTAAAAAAATATGATTTTATAGGATTACTATAATGTAAAGTCGATCGATCAACTAACTCTCAAGAGATTAAATTTTTTTAATTGGATATATTCGAAAAATACCTCTATAACTTCATAAATATACGTTATGAAAAATATTCATTATTATTCTAAAAAAACTCGTTTCATAATTTTACGTAATGCTACTGGCAACCTGTAAAACGTTCTGCACGTGAAAAAAAAAACATTAATAATTAGAATATATATAACAATTTAAGCTACCGTAATATACGAACGCACACATAGTGCAACGATATCAAGGGCCCAATACCGAATCTGGGTCAATAGTATTGATTCCATCTCCGTATTACTTCAAAAATAACAAACGTTAAGCGTTGCATCATCTGTGCAAGCGTAATATGCAACCGTCAATTAAAAAATAAATCGAGTGTCATCGAAATCGTATATTACTTAAGGAACCATGGCGGAGACGTCAATCAATTGTTGTAAAAGAAAAAAATTAATTCTAACCAAAACCAGAGTGTGAAACAAAATGGTTTCATGTAATTTAAAATAGCTAAGTAAATATTAATGATATAAGTGCAAATTATTTAGAAATGGATCTTGTGCAGTGCTAAATTAAATTAAGGTGTTGTGGTGTTGTTATATAATGAACATATTTAAAATAATAGCGGATACTGTTATGACTGTACTCCCGGACTTACCTTAACATCGGATATGTAACAATCACCTGGAAATACAAATTTTGTTTGGATATACTATTATTGCTTATGGATTTGACTTGACCATTTTGACCAATCAACATCAAAGAAGTGGCTTAGGCCTTATGATCAAGAATAATAAGACAAGACATGGCTTCGCCTTAACATCAATAACTATGAAGACATGGCTTGGCCTTTAAATCTATAAAATTGCAAATATTACCAAGAACAAGACCTGGCTGTATGGACTAAAGTCCTTTGCCTTTCCCATTAGGGATAAATTAAAACAACAACAACAACGTATATTACTTAACTGTGACGTCACTATTTGACGCTTTAAAAAAAAACGCTTCTACAAAATGACGTAATAAAATTATGTTATAATCTATTTTTAATTTTTACTAAGATATCACTTACATTCGAGGAAAAAGTATTGAATAGATTAAATAGTTTAAAATTGTATAAACAAAGACAAGGTACAAATGTGCTGGCTGATAAAAAATTGTGTACTCAGTATTTTATGATTGCAAACACCTTTTAAAAATAAATAAGTTATATATTTTCCACCAGAGTGTAAATATAACAAATTGTTTAGATATAAATATAAATTCATATTCAATATAAATAATATTATAAATATGATAACTTAAATAATAATAGGCAATTGTTATATAACTTGGAGATTCTTTATCATTTAAAATATAAGATGTGTTCAATAAATAAAAAATTACCTTTTCCGGAGATGTGATGTGGACTCAATGGCAGTCTGTCAGGATATGAACTGGCTAGCTCACATTCCTTCACCAAAGTGTGGTTATTATAGTTTTTGACACTATCAGCCCAATCCTGAATCCATGTTTTGTCACCCTTACAACGGCTTAGGCTCATATAAGAGAGCTTTCCAACCACTTGGTCGGGAGTAATGTCAGAGGAAACCCCGCTGTCGTCTCTTACAGCCTTTTGGGCATTCCGGAGCGCTGTACTCTCAAATGCTGCATCCTCAAATGCCAGACCCTTGCTACTTGGCAATGAGACAGGCACAGAAGACTCCCTGGACAACCTATGAACGTAATCAGTCTGGTCTATCTCGGATTTTGTTAGACTACAACGCCTCCTCATGACAGGTATCTCAATTTTGATGGGGTTCTTCATGCTTAGAACGCCTGATGTGGTTACTGATGTGAAGCTACCGACATCTGCATCTTCTGTTAGCTTAGATGGAGTTTTCGGAAGGTTTTCTCTGTGATTGTCCTCACTCTACTCTTTATCTTCTCCAAATAGCTCCTGGTTGACTTTATCTGTTTCGAGGTTTGCACCGCCAAGTCACTCTTGTTGGGTGGCTCATAGCAGCATGATATCTCTAGGACATTTTTGTCCTTTGACACTTTACTTGGTATCTCAAATGCGTTGTGAGTGGCCAGTGGGCTTCGACGACTGACTTCTCTTCTGGGCTCTTTAGTTATCACATGGTTGGGATAGTCAAAAACAACTTCAGGATCTTTCTCAACATTGCAGCGCTTGCTTAAACTCTTGTCTAATGTCTCATTCAATAGATCAGCACCAAAGGTCCTGTCTATACTCATCCTGGCTTTTTGTTCCTCGGTATAGTTATCACCTTCAATAGTATAAGTGCCTGTTGATGAGTTTGACTGTCTGTCTATATCATCATCAATGAACAAGGCTTGTGGTTTTGGTGGACACTTTTTAAACAACAGATCAGGCGTCTCTGACATGGCTCTTTGCTTCCGTATCAGTGGACTTTTGGAGGTTTCTGGTGTTGACAGGCCATTGTCTGGAGTGAGGATGTCTAATTCGGGACTGGAGATATCAGTTATCATTAGTACCTCTGGACTGTCTACCATATCAGGCAAGATATGCTTCTGATAATTGAGACTACCGTAGCTAGGCGTTTTGTGTATGCCACCCGAAAAGGGGCCGTTGTTTAAGGGCAAATTTAGCGACTGACGAGAGAAATTCTCGCTCCTCGACATAATGCTGTCCACAATCGGACTCTTGGATGGTTTCTTTTGCGGCAACAGGTCTAACGTCGGTGACTTTACCTGTCTTTTACTATTGTGATTTGCCAGCTGCTTTTTATCTGCGTTCTGTGCCAGATTGTTCCTATTCTTGGCGGAGTTCGACGCACCGTCTTCCTGGTCAGAGGAGAAGTAGCCCTCCGAGTTGTATCCCTGCGCTTTCCTCGGCAATTTGACACTCATAGGAGGTCGCAGAGCGGTCGGACTGCGCGTTGAGCCCGCCGACATCGATTGCACTCTCTGGTGACGAGCTTGAGATTTCTTAGCGAGCTCCTCCAGGCGTCGGTTGTCGAACTTCTTGCTTGCGCCAAAGTCGACTGTGAACGCCATCGGGTGTAACTTGGGGCTCGACGGCTCGGTTCTGTCCTGACCTGCCTCAACCTCATCGTTCTTTGTGCCCAGGTTGTCGGACGATGAGGTCCCCTCGTCGCAAACGGTGCTCTGCCCTTCCGATAGAGGGCTGGAAACGTCTTCGACACTAACACTCATATTTTCAAGGATTTAATGACATCATAATTAACTAGAACCACCACCACCAGTTTCGCAATTATTTCGTTTCACCACATTGGAAAAATGCACGTAAATTAAATCACAGATTTTACAAAAGAAGAAAACAATAAGAATCGATTTGTAAAGTGGAACGAGAGCACTGTAAAAAATAAATTACGAACTACGCCTACGACATTCGTTCGCGACTAGATTTCGTTCGCGAATCGTTTGCAATAGACAGACAAGACACGACTCAACTAGCGACGACAATAATCCCGACGTCGGACGTGCCTTCAAACATTTTTTTTGACTTCCTTTGTCCTACTTAGATTAAACAATTATTACTTTGGCAACATTTAGATACAAATGAGTTTTAACTGACCAATAGAAGTATAAGAAGGATTTGTCAATGAAAACAAAATCCGTTATGATTGGTTATTTAATGACAAACCCTATTTAGGTGTGGATGCTATAAAAAATTACAAATAACCCTTTAAATTGCTCTGCTGAAATATATTTGTTATCATGCATTCACAAACAATAATTATATTTATAATATTTTAAATCATTATATCTCGAGGGAAACTTTATCTTATAATTTCTTGACACTGAAACTTACGTAAAGTATATAAAGCATTAAAAATATTCCATTATTTAAAAAACCATAAAATATAAATAATAAATTCTTCTTTAAAATAGACATAACTTAAATCTTCTTTCTTTAAAATAATCGGAACGTATTTAGTTGTCAAATGTCACGTTGTTAATGTTATCACAGATTGCTCACAAACAACCGTCAAAAAGATGGCAGAGGCGGCATTTTCCGAAGATGGAAAATATTATTCTGTCATAACTCAGGATGGTAGACTAAGGATATGGGATACAGAAACAAATGCACTTAAACAAGAATACACACCGGATCTACATTTGACCGCTCCACCGTCTTGTTTACAATGGTTAAATGTCAGACAATCGGTAAGTAAGGCGCACGTGGTTTTTACGATTTGATTTTATCGCAAAATTTTTCTCTATAATCCTTTTTATAATCCAAAGATGTCTAAAAACGTATACTTTATACTTATGCAACAGTTACAGCGTTCTTATAACAACAAATTAAGTTTACATCACTTAACCTTTTCAGGTGTCACCTCAGAAAGGTGCGAGAAGGAAATCATTCAGCGAACAAGAGAGTCAGTTAATAGCGTTAGGTACGAGCAGTGGGAAGATTTTGTTATATTCCGTCACACAAGCCAAGGTAGAATCAGTGTTAACGGGTCAAAAAGATGATATACACAATTGTAAAATCAAAACATTGGATTGGCATAAAAAGTATGGCCTGTACAGTTGTACGGTGGACAATGTGGTGCACGAGTGGGACCTCGGCAGTGCCTCAGTTCGACACAAGTACAACATAAATGTTGACAACAGAAGTAAACAAAGCAGTGGTGTTAGTGGAATCAAAATAATTCCACACAATCAGGTAAGTCACAAATGATTATATTATCTCCGATAGTACTACTCTATGTTTATTTAAAAAAAAAACAAATAATATATTATTATGTTAATGGAATATAATTGTGAATAATAATCTTTACTTGTTACATACATTTTTAAGAAATTTTTGGCTAGATCATCTATTTTAACATTGTGTACTGTTCATTGTAAAGGATCATCCATAAATTACATCTCAAATTAAGAGGGAGAGAGGGGTTTAACGAAATGTGACAAGGAGCCTGATTTTAAAAATCACGCTTTAAAACAAGCACTAAAATGAAAAACTTAAACGCATTTGACACTACTCTATTAGTTTAGAACAAAGATTATACCGATGGAAAAGAAAGAATAAATTAAAAGATATATATAAAAATAGATAGAAGACACAATATGTTTTGTTTGCTTCTATATAGCTGTGACAAGAATGAGGTTAGGGTCAAAAGACAGTTAAATTCACATCATGTAATTTATGAATGGCCCTTCAATTTATAACATTGATTGTATAAATTTAAGTTTTGTTTATATGTTGGATGGTAGCCCATTTCACTTATTATAGAGAAATTTCAAATTTAATAGAAACCATGTAAAATCATTGTATAAACCAACAAGACAAGCAGGATGATTATCGGATTAAGATTCCACAAGTCAACTCTACGCTTTAAGAATTAGAATGATTTTTATTTTATTAGGAGGTCAGGAAACTATAAAATCATCCTCATTTCTACTTTATCTATAATATTTCACATTATCTTAACCTTGTAGTCTTGTTAAACGTTTCACATACAATTAATTAATTCCTTTTTGTCTCCAAATTTTGTGTGAAAAGTCATTGTAGTTACTAAATTTATTATCTCCACTTAATATTATTGTTTTACATATTTCAGAAATCAACCTCGAGGTATTTAGTGGCAGCATCATGGCAACTCAGGATATGGCGTTTGCAAGACGGAAAAGCGACGGTGATAAGCAACCTTGGCCACAATGCTGCACCGCGCGCACTCTTAGCTCTGGCAACACTAGGGAATACATGCTGGTTAATAGAAGGGTCCCAGTAAGTAAATCATACTTACTCAGTTGTATAAGATAGGTTCAGACCGCTTGATAGCTAGACTACTAAGTATAAAATTAATAATGTTGTTAATAGAGTTTAATATTGTAATTAAGTAATTCATATTTAGTCTGGTATTGTTAAATAAAAAGCTAATGATTTTAAATTATTAAACATGTAGATAGTATATTATAAACTAGCGACCTGTCCCGGCTCCGCACAGGTGCAATACTGTTATCTGTAAAATTTATGGAAACATAAATAAATTTATGTCATGAATTATGCAAATAAACCTTTCTCTTCAATCATTCTATCTATTTAAAGAATTTCATCAAAATCCATTGCGTAGTTTTAAAAATTTAAGCATACATTGGTATATAGGGATAGCGAAAGCAACTTCATTTTAGTACTATGAAGTGATTATACTATATAATAAATTAAGTAGATCATATTATTAGCATGTTAATATCATATCTTTTATATCTCATGTATTTTGACTGTACCATAAAAGTAATTTTAATCTTTATGAATTTGTATAAACAAACACTTCATACGACTTTTCAAGTTATTTTCAATTCTGTTTTATCCTTATTCAGGAATGAGCGTCTATTATCCTTCTGGGACGTGACAGTATCAGATGAAACTCCGTCCCAAGTTAATGGAGATGAGGCAACTCCGAATAAAAGGCAGCGGAGGAAATCAGTCAGCGGTACTTTAGTACCAACTCCTACTTACAACTTTGTTCTGGAAGACGCTCCAAAGTTGCTGGATGTTAAAGTAGAGGCAGAGGAGTCGGGCTCCAAACTGCAATTGGTAGCCGCAACTAGGAGTGTGTGTACATTACTACGGACATATGTTGAATGGGTGAGTTCTTATATAATACATATAAATATGGAATGGGAGATAATTTTGTGGAACATGGAAGTCAGAGCTGCATGGTAATGAAATCAGAGATTGGGGCAATCAAAGAGACATTATAAGTGCTGGTAAAACAGTTGCTCATCATCATCATCATCAGCCTTTAATAGTCCACTGCTGGACATGGGCCTCCTAATACACCCCTATCCATTAGGGGTTTGGACCATATCCACGCTGGTCCAATGCTGGGTTGGTGGGTGGGTGTATATGTGCAGCCTTTTTAATAAAAATAAGCTTCAAGGTAAAAATACCGTACATCACATCATCAGCCTGTTTTAGTCCACTGGACATAGGCCTCCCTATCCATTAGGGGTTTGGACCGTATCCCACCACGCTGGTCCAATGCTGGGTTGGTGGGTGGACCGACTTTTTACATGCCCGTCCGACGCATGGATCATCTTACTTTTAGACAATTGGGTGATCGCCCAAATTGTTCTAACCAACTAAGGAAAAACAATGAAAATTTGTTGAGCCCCGCAGAGTTGAACCTACGACCTCCGGTTTCTAAAGCAAACGCTCTATACCACTAGGCTACAGAGGCAGTTCACACATGGGAAATTACAAAAAAATATTGTTGTACAAAAGTATCATAATTTTATAAAAATCTGGTTAATCATTAATTTATTAAATGTCAATCAAAAAGCTTGTTTACAAAAATTCTATAGCTACAATACCATTAAATTAAAAATAAGACAATTTATATATATATATATCAACTTATAATAAATTTTATTAAATATTTCTGCCTGATGTTATATTAATTATGGTAACATATTTTACATTATCTCAATTGGTGACATGAGCCCTGACTGCACTTGGTCCATTACTTAAATGTCCTATAAGTTTAATGTTACTTTCCTCTTATATGTTTGTTTGAACAATTCATTAATATATTTCTAGGGCTTCCACGAAACCGATCAAACCTTCGGTAACAGTACAAGTGACCACATCGGATGCAACTCCATTACCACTGCAATGCTGCCGATTGGCTTCCACTGGAGACCTACTATTGGGATATACAAGTGGTACGGCGCTCTTATTTGAGAGAGTTGTAAGTGTAAATATACTAAATATACAGAAATTGCCAGAAAATGTATTACTGTCAGAAAAAAAATTGTATTAAATACCATTGCCTCTTGCTGCCTTAATGCAGTAGTGTGAAAACGCTACTATCCTAGGTTAATTTTTATTTTCTTGATAATTTAATTTGAAAAACATAATTGAATTTTTAATTCTTTGGATTATTTACTATTTTTCAAATAATTATCTATAATATTGTTTTATTTAAAGGGACCAGCAATAAATGGTTTAGATTAAATAAAATTAATGTGATTTTCTTTATTATTAATTTTATCTCTGCCGTGATTTATTATATATATTATTTGGTTATGAATGTTTTGTGTTAAGTGATATTATGATTTAATAAAAGACTTTTACGGATTTTATAGTGTTTAACATGGCTTAGGTGTCTTAGAAAATTGTAAACCAAATTAAATGCTATAAAACCGTAGTCTTGTATTTAATAATGTGTAGTGTTCGTGTAGAAACAAGAAAATATTTTGTTAGATGATAAATAAGAATAAGTAAAAAGTCCATTTTTCTCTTCAGGTACCAGATTTGAGTACAAAAACGCAAGTATTAATACGCGGCGAGACAAAACAGAGTAAGAAAAAAGCCAAACAGACAAATGAAGCGAATAAAACAAGAAATGATCAGAAGACCAATGACGTCACATATGTTGAACCAATGGGCGGTGTAATTAGGAAACGACCGACATCGGGTGGTGAGGTTAGTCAAAACACTGGAGTATTATATAATATAATTAAAAGACATTCCCACCAATATAATGACTCATTACGATATCTCTGGAACCATAAGGCTTAGCGTCTTAAAACTAGGTAGGAATATTCCTTTCGCCGAGTAGAGTTCAGCTAAGAACGGATTTTACGAAGTTCCACCCACTATTACACTATTATTATACTAGCATAGGGGGCATAGCATATTATACTAGCATAACCCAAGGGGGGTTACGGGGATGCTAGTATAATATAAATCATTCACCATTCAAGGTTATGGCTCACTTTCCTGTGAAATAATCTGTGGAAATGAGATGTAGAAAGTTGGTTCGATGGTTTATCTCTTCATTCATGTCTGTTTTCCGTCCCATAAGACTGTAGTGTGATGAATGAGAAAGTGTAATTTAGATCGGCTATTCTAGCTGTAATCTATTTGAAGGATATTATTGCCGTTGTTATTATATAATTGGTAGATTCTTTATCAGGCCCTTCTCATTAATGTGATGAGTGGTGATGAGTTTGTAATGACCCCAAGGTTTTATTAAATTTTTTTAAAACCAAAGTTTCGCAACCAATATGTGTTCACTCAAAATTACTATTGCCTTTACTTCAAAGCTAATAACTTTCTGAATTTTTTGAGTTTCATAAGCAAATATGTTCTTTTCAACAAAAACGTTCTGATGGACTAATCGTCATTATCGTTATCAGCCTGTGTTAGTCCACTGCTGGGTTTAGGCTTCACCTAATGCACTTCCTCTCCATTACGGGATTTATGGACTTGGTTGGTGGGTGGGCCGACCCATGACATGCTCATCCGGCGCAGGAAACATCCTACTTTTCAGACAATTGGGTGATCTGTCCCAATTGTCCTAACCAACCAGAAAACAACGATAACACAAAGTTGTTTCCCAGTGGGATCCGAACCCACAATCTCCAGTTTATGAAGCAAGGGAATACTGTAGGCCACTGAAGGTCCACTAACCACTATGCAATGTTAAAGAAATAGAAATGCCATTTAGTCTAATGCAGTTGCCGGTATTTAAAAAACTTTTTATCCTTAAGTATATTTTATTTGTTATTCTTTAAATTCCAGGTGGAAGTGACAATGGAGGCCAGGCTAGCGAACTTAGCGCTGGACGTTAAAGGGAGGTCAAAGTCTGCGGTGAATCAGAACCTCACTAAACTTCTAATGCAAGGTCTACATTCGAAGGACAGAGGGTGAGTGATACTTATAAAAAAAATGCTTTTTGAAGTGGTTTTATTCTTAAGCCAAATCAAACACTTAATTCTCGTATACAACATCTGTAGTCAACCTTTATTAAAAAAATGCATCTGGTTTCAAAGTTTAGGATGTCAAATGATTTTTAAAAAACTGCAGTCACATCACAACTTTATTGTAATTCAAATGACAGAGCTTGATATCTAGACAAACTAGACTAGATGAATAGAACTAGATGCTTAAACTAACTTGACTAAACATGTCTTGGCAGAGAGAGAGTGAAGGCTAAGTCCCGTGGCGGATCTTGCTTAGGATGCAAGTTAAGGTTCCTTATAATGTGTTGTAATTTATTACATACATACAACTTTTACAACCTTTGGGGTTTAATGGTTGTCGCATAACTAGATTGAATATGACCGCGGTTGTACATATTCAAATATCTTTATTCAATATAGAATTTTACGCTTATTGATTGTCAAACACACTACCATCGGTTCGGAAAAGGACGCCTCAGACCTGAGAAGAACCGGCGAAGGAAACCCAGCGGCCTATTTTTTATGTGATCTTTTAAAAATAACCATCAATTTGAAGCATAACATATTATGCAATATTGAAACAATACCTGAGCGAATATATCATTAGTATCGTAACAACCTTTAACACATAAACATTCCTTCACTACCTTTTTTAATTTATTAATAGTTAAATTATGAACATTTACTATGATTTTGTTGTAAAAGCGTATACATTGTCCCATAAAAAACTTACTTATTGTTCGCAGTCTAGTTGCTCGTAGAATTCTATGTCATGTGCATCACAATGTCTTAAGAAATCATGCCTTTTTTTGGACATACATTATATTTCCAAATATGTATTGAGAAATAACGGTCATTATTTTTATTTCTGTGAATAACTTTCTTAATGATTCTTTGAGGGCAAGCCTCAGAGTGTGAAAAATCCATAAATCAATCTTAAACTCGATAATAATCTAAATTAAATTACTCATAAGCAAAACTTCATTTACTTTTGTGGCCTATTATTTAAGGAAATTGACGTCAAGTTTCAATCTAAGTTATTCCTGAAATCATAGTTTTTTTTAATCATTACGCCTTCATCTATAACCACTTCAAATTCTAACTTGCTTATTTTAATATAGGGATCATGGAATCTATCATTATTGTTTCTTTGTATGGGCTTATACAATTAAACCATGTGCGCTTCATTTAGAGAGTTTATAATTTAGATATTCAATATAATTTGTGATACACTTGAGAATTTTATTAAACATTGAATAGTAAAATTTGAACAGTTAATAATAATATCTTAAATTCAGAATGATACTAAAGTTCATGAAAGGATTTCAATATTCCAATTAACGAAGGACAGTATCCTATCTGCCAGCGGAATATGTTCCGTTATTGCTTAAAAAAGTTAGTGACATGTAATAATATATGAATAGTACAAATATATGCAGTAGTTACAATCATAACTATTAATAACCAACTAAAGACTAATTGAAAAAAAATTATTTGCTATTACAAAGTGTGATTGAATAACATAGCCTACATTGATAACTGTTACAAATCATTGTTATCAGTGAACATACAATCATCGATTGACTTCTCAGTGACAATGCTTTATGTATGACATCATTATCATCAGTCGGTCTTAGTCTACTGCTGGTCATAGGCCTCCCCTAATACACGCATTTTACATTAGGGGTTTTTGGACCATATCCTACCACGCTGGTCCAATGCGTGTTGGTGGGTGGACTGACTTTTACAAGCCCATCCGACGCATGGATCGTCTTACTCCTCAGACAATTGGGTGATCAGCCCAAATTGTCCTAAACAACTAGGAAACAACAATAATAATTTGTTGAGTCCCCGCAGGATTCAAACTCACAACCTCCGGTTTCTAATGCACACGCCCTTACCACGAGGCTACAGAGGCAATTATATGGATGACATATATATATAATACAGTCTAATCTGTATACCGAGCATATTTGATGGTTTTTAATGCTGTTAGGTTAATTAACATGTGACATATCCTATCCTTACAGATGTGCCTCGGTGTGCACTTGGCTGAGCGCGACCCTGAAGGCCCACGCGGCGCTCCTCCTGGCCACAACGCCTCAGCGGCTCACGCACCTATTGGCCGTTCTCACTCACAGGTTAATATGCTTTCATTACACCTTCTGCATAGATGCTAATGAATTTGTATGTAAGCTGAATAATCTAGAATGCATCTGAATAGATCAACTGATCGCATCAGAAGTTGTAGTGTTGCATCATCATCATCAGCGTGTGATTGTCCACTGCTGGACATAGGCCTCCCCTAATACACTCCTATTCATTAGAGGGTTGTAGACCGTATCCCACCACGTTAGCCCAATGTTGGGCGTTGAGCCCCGCAGGATTCGATCCCGCGACCTCCGGTTCGTAAGGCACACTTCCATACCACTAGACTACATAGAAGTTTTACATAATCACATATACCTAATTTTCCATCTGAACAGCTGATCGGTTTTTTGTACCCTGATAAATGAAATCGGAAATTTATGTGTAATTTTAAACTTTACTTTTCATCAAATATGTCATTCGACATGTTCTTATTCAAAAGGTATATAATATTAACTGATTTTTATTATTTTTTTCCTCAGGAGATCGCATCTCTGTCAGCTTTTGAACCTGCGCGGAAGGCTGCAGTTGGCGAATGCGCAACGCACATCAACTACGGAAGTGGCGAGTGAACCCCTGATGCACTATGACGGTGGGTAGTATTTGAATATATAATAATAATAATAACTCGTTCAAATCCAGCACATTACAATAGCAACAAAACAATGTAAAAGGTCAGAACACGGGCTATCTAGGGTTAAACCTACTTATTGTAACATAATATAATAAAGAGAACATGAAAACTTTATTTTACAATGAAAACACTATTTAATAATAATATAAAAAAAAATAAAAAAAGCAAAGAACACAACTATACAAAGAACTTTAACTACAATAACAATGATGCTGGATCGATAAGGTTCCAACCAGTTTCCAGTTTTTTTTTGTGTATAATACAATATATTATGACTGATTAATGGGAGTTAACTGCCTCTGTAGCCTAGTGGTATAGGCGTGTGATTTAGTATCCGGAGGTCGTGGTTTGAATCCTGCGGGACTCAACAAATTTTCATTGTTGTTTCCTAGTTGGTTAGGGCAATTTGGGCCATCACCCAATTCTCTGAAAAGTAAGTTGATCCATACGTCAGATGGGCGTGTAAAAGTCGGTCCACCCACCAACCCGCACTGGACCAGCGTGGTGGGATACGGTCCAAAAACCCCTAATGGATAGGGGTGTATTAGGGAGGCCTATGTCCAGCAGTGGACTATCACAGGCTGAAGATGATGATGATGATAGATGTCAACGTAATGATATTTATGATATGTATTTGTATCTACTTTGTCTTAAATAAACTAAAGTAGAGGACTGCTGATTAATGTGCATAATGCATTAATAAACAATAAGGGCCTGAAATTAAAAAAAACACCTACATCTTGATTGCAAAGATTCGAACCCACGACCTCCGGTTTCTATAGCAAACGCAAATACCACTAGGCTACGGAGGCAGTTGACATCTCTAGTTTAGCTAATTTTAACTCTGAATGAATGTGAACTAAGATTAATGCCAATCGCAAACGCGTTTCTATTGGTGAACCGCTGGTGGCCATTTTCAATTCTACTTATAAAAGTGTTCTACTTTTGGCGCTTACTAAGTTTGACATTATGTTCCCTTTAAGAAAATTCTTTGACTAATTATAGTCCTATTTGCCTAATGTTATGTTTTAATTACAATTCACTGATCTGGTACTATGACTGATAACTTCGATTTCTGTGATCTCTCTTCATTCCGCCATTGCGAGTGGGTCTAAAGTGAAAGCTGGTCTCCTCCACAGATACCTCCTCGGAGTCAGGATCAGAGGCTGCTGAGGGATTCCAGTCAGAGGACGGCTCCTGGGACGAGGGAGAGGAGGAGGAAGAGGGGCCGCCTTCCGACTGACCGAGATTAAAGCCGTTGCGCGTTTACGACGCCTTTCATTTCGCCCCTCCCGTTGTCCCTTTATACAAATAAGTCAAATCACAATGTCTGATTGCAACATGTCCGTATTTAAGTGGTAATTGTCTTAGATAACAGATGCATATAACAAAACATTTTTTTTATATTTGTTTGTTCTTGTAAGACGTGGGTCGTGGCGTCGCTGTCAAGAAACGAAACTAAACCGGTTGCGTAAACGGCGTCGCTTGTTTAAAAACTAGCTATTTTCATCCAGCTACTGTGCATACATACTTTTCGCAACTATACGGTTACAAACTAAATGGAAATCAGTTTTTTGTTTATAGCCGTGCGGCCAAATCGACACACTAACTTTCCTGCATACGTTACTCCAGCTTCGAATTATAAAATGTTGCATTGATTGATTGGTGTTTACTATGAAACTATGATTTCGATAAAAATATTAATGCCTACTGCAAAAGTAAGGCGTGCTTAAAACATTATTTTATTGCTTAATAATGATGATTAATATTTACTGCTTTTTTAGTTTCTGAAAGATTTTATTATATTTTGGCACTTTTGTATACACCGTTCAGTAACTATGTTTATTTGCCTATTTACACATAAATCTTTACAATGTTTAATTTTTTTATTTAAATTACTGCTGATCTTCCGGAATTTCGATTTTTTTTTCACTAGCAGAGTCACTTATTATCAATTAGTATATGCATAAAAATTGGACGTGCACATTTAGGCTGATTTTTTAATATAAATTAACACAGAGCAAGCCACGGGCAACAACTAATAGTGATTACATTCGAGGAAGATTTACATGATTGTCTCGTGTTAAATTCATTGGCGCCAAATGCGGGGACTTATTGGTCGAGCATCGCGAGGGTACTGTGTGTTGGATGTAACGCATTTGCTTCGGGCGTCTTTAGCCTTTGATATAGGGCTGTGTCGGTCGATCATTTCTTGCAACCCGGGTCGATCATAACCCGTCAGCTAGACAATCGAACCACAAACATTCGATTATCTAGCAGGTCGTGGGTCGTGTGCGGCATCGAGTTACTTTGTGCTAGTCAACGATCGCGGGTGTTATTGTAATTCACGTGGGGTTCGTGTCGCGACACATTCACTAGGACATCATTTAAAATACTCAAGTGATTAGCTCCAAATTTATTTTTATTATGTATAATAGTTTAATTTTTTTTTTGTCTATTTAAGTATTTATTAAGCTAATGCATGTAAATAAATCTAATTATAAATACTATTACTTAAGCAAAATTACAAAAAAACATTACGTAATAACTAGAGTCCGACCGAAACTGTTTTTCCGGCGAAACCGAAACCGAAACCGAAAGTTCGGTGAGCTTCAGTTTCGGCCGAAACCGAAACCGAAACCGAAACTCACATGAACAAGTATAAAAATTTTAAAATACTAAAATATGGAGCTTTTATGCCTATCATTTTGCTTTTGTTTTAGTCATGGAATGGAGACAGTATATTAAACTGTTGCATTAAAGACTAGTAGAGTATTGGTATTTTGAAATCTTACTAATTAATACTTTGGTTTGTATTTGTAGTTCCGAGGGGGTCAAAAAGTAAAATGAGATAGAATATAATGACTATGATAGCTTAATTATTTATTTTTCTACATAATCTCCGAGTCCACCTACACACCAAGTCCAGCGTTCCAAGTTTCCAATGCTTCAATTCCTTTAAAAAAAGGATTGTCTTGGTGCTTCAAAAAGGTCACCACGGCATCGTTTACCCGTTATATATAGTTTTAAACATGTTACTTAAGTGTTGTATCAATTTGGAGAGAAGATGAAAAATAGCTAGGCGCCAGATCTGGTGAAGAAGGGGATGCTCAACCAATTGTACGCTAGCATGCTGAACGGTGGTCAACGCTAATGCCAACCTATGTGGCGGTACGTTGTCAAGATTTAAGTTAGATTGTCTAGGCATTTCTCCACCTCGGTATTAAAGCTGCATAATCTTTAATGATGGTTCCATGCTCCAGGTAATCAAACAACAATATCACTTCCGAGTCCCAAAATATTGGGGCCATACCCCGGCCAGGCCATATACCACGGCCACGGCATGAAGACCCTTCGGGATACACCCGTGTTTCGTCCACTGCCACAAAACTAGATTTAAAGTTTTTAGAATCTTCTTAAAACTTGTCCGATATCTTCGAAGTCGATTTTGTTTCTGATTCTCTGCACCCATCTTGCGGAGACTTTTCTCATATTCAAAGTTTTTGTTAATATGCGTTGAGTATCCTATATGAAATGCTCGTTTCTTGGATTAGGTATCAGATGGTAATTCTTCAATCGATAAAAATAGTTTTTTCAAATATGGCAGCATATTCTTATTGTGTCTTGTTGATTACTGGCTTCGATGGACGTCTGCAACCATTTTCGTCTTCCATGTATGTTCTCCCTACTCAAAATTAAAGCCTACTTTGGACAATTGATTATGACAGAGCAGTCTCTTCTCATGTTATTTTTTATTAACACAACAAATATCTGAGCTACACTTTCTAGTATTATTTGTATTTATTTTTGTTACAAAAGTATAACATAATTAAATTATGTTATACTCCTTCCAGTAACTAGACTGCGAAGAATAAGTAAGTCTTTTATGGGACAATGTATACGTTTTACAAGAAAATACCAGTAAACGTTCAGAATTTAACTATTAATAAATTTATTACGATATTAATGAATTTTTAAATGATAACACAGCCTGGTAATGGAATGCTCGCTCCTTCTTCTTTGTAGGTCTTGTTTCAAAATTTCATAATATTTAGAGCCGAATTATCAAATTGTTTGTTATTTTTAAAAGATGACATAAAAAATAGCCCGCTGAGTTTCTTTCGCCGGTTGTTCTCAGGTCTGAGGCGTCTTTTTCCGAACCGGTGGTAGTGTGTTTGACAATCAATAAGGAAGTGTAAACTTCAATATTGAATAAAGATATTTGATATTGAATTTGAATTTGAATATATATTTTGATCTCACTACTATTTGTTCCTCCTCAATTTCTTTTTGTCAAACTTGGAATGTTTGTCTGAACTAAAATCGACTGATCTGAGCTCGATTGCAGCAGTGATACATTTAACTTTCGCTACTATTTTGAAATTGAAAACACTTTTGAAACCAGTTTCGGTTTCGAAAAGTTTCGGCCAAATTTGGCTGAAACGAAACCGAAACCGAAAGTTCGAGTCGGACACTAGTAATAACCAAATTATGTATCGCAATTATAACTGGATTATTCGTTTCCGACCACATTAAAAATCAATTCATAAATGCGCGATCCTCAACACTTTTTTTTTTTTTTTCCTGAAGTTATGCTTCCAGAGTCATGTCTTTGGTAAGCGTCATCTAACACAGAGTTCGCGAGAAGCTCCGTCCCACGAACTAGGTGGCCCACATTTTTGATAAAATGGAGGCCACACGTACAGAAGGTACGTGAGTTAGGCATTAGTTTATGTCTCCTAAGGATCGTCGAAGATCGGTTTGTGGATCGTGACGCCGACGGTCTGGCGACTGTTTTAATCGATTACTGGGGCGGTGAGAACCGTCCTGGAACGCGGTGTATCTAGTATACGCGTGTGTGTGTGTCGCTGTGCTCGTAAGCGAGGGCGAACTACAGGTAAATGTATGCTATCCCTACTCGTGTGGTGTGTGGGTCTGATGTCGGGACCCCTTTGGGTCCGGAGTCTCAGCGACCCCTTCCTCATCCGGGTCGAGAAGAACGTTTCGCGGTCACGCTTTTGGCTAGACGCGTTTGGATCGGCCGTATACGTTGCTGCTTTACCAGCAGAGGGTTGCTGTGATTGACTACTTTCTATGTGTTTCCGAGTTAACTTTTAAAGTGCTCGCGGAGTTTTGGCAATTTGCAGTCGCTGTGTAGGTCTACGTTTCTTTGGTACCACTGCAGCCCCAGTGGCGCGGCGGATGAATTTGTTTTGAACTACTTGTAGTTGCTTTAGGACTGTGGAGGATGCGTGAGCGAAAGTTTGGCAACGCATAAGCCATGATTGGTCGATGCATACCTTGTACAATAGAAGTTTATGTTTGAGTGACATTTACTTTGAGAATTCGTTGGTGATAGAGCGGAAATCAATAATTAACTTTCTGGAGTATTTATTTAATTGATAATTTTGTTATTATTTGTTTCCTTAACTTTTTGTAAATTGAATTTTCCCACTAAAAAGTTGAGCGATTTAAACATTTTATTTTAATTTTGTTATATTTAATGACATTTTGAAATTTTTTAATTTGGCAATTTGTAACACCGTAACTATGTTTTGCTATTCACAAAATCTTTACCAATTATTTTTAATTTAAATTACTGATATTTTCCGAATTTGATATTTTTGCACTCAAGCAGCTTTTTATCAATTAAGTATATGCATACAAAATTGGACGTAAGTGACGTCCAATTTTACGGATTTAATAAAATTAACCAGAGCAACCACGGGCACAACTAGTAGTGATAACATTCGAGGAAGATTTACATGATTGTCTCGTGATAAATTCTTGGACTTATTGGTCGAGCATCGCTGAGGTACTGTAGTTGGATGTAACGCATTTGCTTCGGGCGTTTTAAGCGTTTGATATAGGGCGTGATGGGTCGATCATTTCTTGCAACCGGTTCTGATCATAACCCGTCAGTGAACAATCGAACCTACACATTCGATATATCTAGCAGGTCGTGTGTCGTGCGGCATCGAGTTACTTGGCTAGTCAACGATCGCGGATGTTATTAATTCGGGTGGGAGTTCGTGTCGCGACATTCACTTAGGACATCATTTAAAATGCTCAGTCATTAGCTCCAAATTTATTTTTATTATGTATAATAGTTTAATATAATATTTAATTTTTTTTTTGTCTATTCAAGTATTTATTAAGCTAATGCATGAAAATAAATCTAATTATAAATACTATTACTTAAGTAAAATTACAAAAAAATATTACGTAATAACCAAATTATATATAGCACTTATAACTGGATCATTCGTTTCCGCCCACATTAAAAATCAATTCATAAATGCGCGTTCCTCAACACACGCTAAACCCGCGCGCGCACCGGATCGCCCCTGGTCTTAGTATGCCAACCCGGCACCCGATCACACAGTGTGACTTTTTCTTTTCTCGGTTATTTCAACTGCATAAGGTTACTTTTTGCTTGACGTGAAGTGTGGGTAAAAACAATCGAATGTTTTCGTAATCCGGCACCTACTCACCCGCGTATGAGTTTCGATCAAATCACTTTGATTTAATCGACCGTGATCGACACAGTCCTAGTTTGATATCAATTTGTTTTAAACAGTTGTCTCTACGATGGTTTGTTGTTCTATATTAGAGTTCAACTTTCATTATGCATTCGTAGACTGCGCAAATTTATTATTATTAATTAGTTACCTAATTAATAATAATTAATTCATATTCTTAGCAGAGTATAGTCAAATTGGACTATCTAACAATGAGCAATAAAGATTTCTTATTCAACCAGTAGCCTCAATCAACGATGTGTGCTTTCATACGACCTACGAAATAACTTACGATTAGCGTATTAATAGCTCCGTAGCCTAGTGGTATAGGCGTGTGCTTGACAATCCGGAGGTCGTGGGGTTCGAATCCTGCGGGGACTCAACAAATTTTCATTGTTGTTTCCTAGTTGGTTAGGGCAATTTGGGCCGATCACCCATTTGTCTGAAAAGTAAGATGATCCATGCGTCGGATGGGCATGTAAAAAGTCGGTCCACCCACCAACCCGCATTGGACCAGCGTGGTGGGATACGGTCCAAAAACCCCCCAATGGATAGGGGTGTATTAGGGGAGGCCTATGTCCAGCAGTGGACTATCAAAAGGCTGATGATGATGATGATGATAGCGTATTAATAGAGATTATTGTTATTGACAGTACAATGCAGTTTGTAGTAATATTGAAATATTCGTTGCATAAAACAATCTTGAAAAGTTAGTACAATTGCAGAATTGACAAAATAGGGAATCTTACTATATAGCTACGCGTTTAATTGATTTTTTACATATCACTGTCATTATATACAGCAATTTGTAGTACCTACTCTCTCGCTTCTTCATTGAATAGCTATATTAAAAAAGTTTATAAGCTCACTCAACAGTCAACGGTGCAAATGGATTCATTTCATTTATAAACTAATCTAGTACTTGGAATAATGACATTTTTCTGGTAAATACTTAAAATGTATACATCAACTTCAACTTCGCTCTTATACTCGTTTTGGTAAACTGATGAGACTCAATTCACACATGTTAATAACTGATCAAAAGTAATAGAAAATTATATAGACAAAAACTCATTAATATTTCATTTTAATGTGATAAAAAGAATGAATGAAACAATTAGTCATTCGCATCATATATTTCATCTCTTTCACAGCATACAACAACGTATGACTCGCTTACAACTAACTTACGTACTAAAATAATTCGACAGTCATTGCATTATCACCACTGTCCAGGAATCACCATTTTCTGTCGTTCAAAATTAAAAGTATACAAAATTAAACGGATCTAGGGTTTACAAAACAAGGAGGCGACAAGAAACAAATTATAAGTACAGATATTTATACAAAATCTGCAACCAACTAAATGAAAAAGAAATAATGACATTTTCTCCATAGTTTTAAACTGACATCAGACTAAGTTAGTTCAATTGTAACATATCAATGTCAATTAACTGCAACTTCTAAGCCTGAACTCAACAAGAAACGGAAAAGAGTAGAGGCATTCATATAAAATGTTCTTTTCCAAATTGTTAAGACAGTTGTAATTATGTATATAAAAGACTAGGCCTTCTTGGGAGGCCTGAAGACGCCGACGACCACCGCGTGGTCCCTCTCGTAGGGCTCCAAGGTGAGCTGCTCCTGCGGCTTAAGCTTGTCCGCCTGCAGCTTCTTCACCTCCGCAGAGAACACCGCCTCGGGCTGCGCGGTAGAGTCGATGCACGACGCCTGAGTAAAAGATTTTGCTTAGTTTTTGCTATTATTTGCACTGGCAGGGATATCTTTGTTATATAGAAGCATATAATTCCTTCACCGCAAAGTCCCTTTAGATAAAATGAAAATCCATAAGTTATGTCACACGTTAAGGTGTAGTGTAGGTCAATAAGGTGGGAGACCTAAATCGGGTGACGACACATTTTTAATCTGCAGCAAAAAATAAATTCAAAAATGTTTATTCACTAAAGAATATTGATTGTCAAAGATACTACTACTAGTTGGGAATAGGACATTTCTGACCCGAGAAGAAATAAGGAAAGAAACTCACAGCCTTTTCAGTATTTTTTAATATTATCAAATATGCGATCGTATTAGCAATAGACAGTTAAATATTGAATTATACATTATAATAACAATACTGATTTGTCACAATTTGTTTTAAACATGTAAATGAAACACTAAGTGACAAATCAATAGTATCGTGAATATATTATAATTGGCGTAAAAAAATCTAGTCTCTTGCCAAGAAAACATATTGAAACAACATTATTGTATGAAAGATGAGGTAATGAAAGATTAGACTTCAACTATAAAATGTTGATAGCCCATAGTGACTACCATGGATGGTCCTTTTTTTAGCAATGATGTTATGCTTCCAGACCAATGTGTCCTTGGTAAGCTTCATCCAACACAGAGTCTGATCAGTTTGCGGACCGGGACAATGTACTATGATAAAAGACTTTGCGGAATTGTCAATTATATACTCCATATAATCAGTGAGAGAGTTCAATTCTTTCAACATGAAAGATTTAGATGTTTTTGCTCATCATGTTTAATACAAAAAATACTATTGCGGTATGTTTGTGGTAATGTACTTACTTTTAAGCTAATTAAATAAAGCATTGAGAACATTAGCAAAGTATTTAGTATACACATCAGTTAAATTGCAAAATATTTATAAATATTAGTGATTAATTTGTTAATTTACTAAAATACTACATCAAATTCTAATTTAACATCTATTCATTAAAAAATTTAAAAGTATTTATTTTAGAAAAAAATACAAAATTACCTCAAACATAAGTATAGAAATAGCAAATTTAACAATTCATTTTCATAATGAATGTTTCAAATTTACCTTGATTGATATAACAAAGTGTCCCCCGTTCTTCAAAAAGTGCTGCGCATTAAGACTGACTATTCTGGCTTGATCGGGTTGCGCTACATCCGCGAATATCGTATCGACCATACCGACAAGCATTCTGTAATAAATTAATATATTAGGAAGACATTCCAGAATGTTTAAACGATTTTTTTGAAATAGTAGACATCAGAGAGAGAGTTCAAATTTTTATCAACATAAAAAATTTAGTTCATAGGATCATCATCATTGAACAACTTTCATTGTATTCATAAAAAATCTATAAGAACTAAGATGGTAATCTTTATTTAAAATATGAGTCAAAAACATGTCTATCGCTTCTGTTGATGGAAAGTACAGAAACTATTATAAGCAAGTTTTTTTTTAAATGAAAATACTAGATTTTCCTTAGACATTGGTCTCCTTGATGTTTAGTATTTTTTTTTAAACCAAACACCCAAAATATAATTAGGCATAATCAAAATAATGCATTTATGGAATTAGTTTCTTTGGTGGTCAATTTAAAAATATATAAATTTCGGTTTCTGGACAATAATGTTACTAGCAGCAAATTTCATGAAGTGTCAATATTTCTTAAAAACACCGTATTTACCTGTATTTCAGGGGATGTCGAGCATCTTCTATTATAGGAATGATATTTGTCCTCTTCTTAGCTACATTAATCAAGTCACGTCCGGATCTGTGAGAGAATTCCACCGCATAAACTAGACCTTCCTGCAAAATATAAGAAACTATTAAAATTTGCTTCGAAATATCAGAAAAACTGCATTTGATAAAGCAATCAGTTTAGTGGGTAGTGAATGTATAGTCTTCACGAATAGGTCCGACTTTTATGATTTCATCATATGAATAAAGTCTAATATATCATTTCTAAAGTCTGTTACAGAGAGTTTATGTATATGATAGGGGTACATTATACCAGACAACTTAATATCCGTTTAGATTAAACTGATATGTAAAAAGTCAATTAAAAAAAATTTTAAGCAATTGAATTTAAAGAGGTTTACAGAGCTTCTTAATTTATCGAAACAACTAAATAATACTATCTAATGTTATCAAAAACATTATTAAATTATTTTATCATGTCGTTTTCTTTAATTTAGGCAAATTACCACATATATAAGAGCAAATAAATTACCAAATCATATTACTTAAAACAAATTACATACATACAAAGAAATATACATGTAACACATCAACTCACAGGTCCAACAATATCCGAGACATGGCTGACAGTTGTTCCACTCGCCGCTCCTAGGTATAAAACCCTCGAACCGGTGGCATATGTATAGCATCTACTCCACCCATGATGGCCGCAGCCAATTTTGATCTGAATGGATTCCATACTCTGTATTCCACTTTATCTCCTTCAGTCTGAAATATACATTTATCTCATATGTCTGCTATGATACATATGGGTTGAGGAAATCTTTTTCAAACGATCAGAAGTGGGTATGTGGTTATGGTCTTCACGAATAGGTCAAGATTAGAGGGACCACAATCATCATTTCAATAGTTCAATCATGTCATTATCATCATCATCATGAACAGTACATACCTCTACAGATATCCTTTTCTCTCCATATACTTCTGATCCGGGGACCAAATTCTTTGTTACTAATGCATCTTCCTTTCCCCTCGCAATAAACACACCTGGATGCCTGCAAAACAGTAACACAAATATAACATATACAAATCATATAGTACAGATTTCAAATTTATCTGTTATAATCAGTCACAAATTTAGCTTCAAGCTTTCGCATTCAGAAGAACGAAAGTTATGTGATATTAGCATCATTTTTAAATCTTGTCGTTTTTACAATTTATAAGTATATAAATTCATTTATACATAAGTAACTAGTAACCATGAGGGTCAATCAGTGACTTCTTAAAAAACTGACAAATTACTTGATATCGTCACAATCTTCATCTATATATCAAAATTATTGTTATCTTCTATGGGGCCAATTCAGACTTAGTGCTTTATCATTATATCTCCACACTGTTTGTACTGCTTCATCGAATAGTCAGTCTAGAGACCTATTCTATATCATGTTACTCATTATTATACTGCAGAAAGATTAGAATTTAATGTTTCATATATATCTCAGAGTGGGTATTGCGATCAACGTGTAGTGCTTCTTATGAACATAGGATGAGATTAGAGGACCATTCTATCATCAAATGTTTACTTATTATATTATCATGACTAAAGGGAATTGTATTATAAAATCTAGCTTAAGTTTCAAAACTACATAGATTTAATATCAATTCAAACTATTTCTAAGTCTACTAACTATTCATCCATAAATATTCTGACTTATGTGCTCCTCAATACAAACAAATGTTCCTCCTGAAGCTAAATTTTCGCCTCAGCTCTTCCGATCACGCGCCCTAAAGGTTACTTCTCGCCTCACATCGCCACTCTCTCATTAAGACACACGCTCTTAATCAATTATGACATTTCTTCAAGTCACTAACTATAATCTAAATATTCTACTTATTTTACTTTCTACCTCGTATACTGAACAAATCCTCCTATCTGCCAGTGGCGGCCCTACTGCCTACACGCCCTGCTTATTCAATCACGCACAGCCCAACCGAACCTCGGCCTCGCCCCCGCCTCCTACCTCCTCTAAAGCCACCACGACCTCCCCCACGACCACCACCACCACCACGTGGGCTACTGAAATCTAAAAAGTTATTTATGTAAAATACGTGACAATCATTGTATAATTAAGTAGTGGGTGCATTACTTAGAAATGAACAGCGGACTAGTATTCAAAATATAGGATACAACAGCAAAAGAACAAGCTCGAAGTTTTGAGGTTATGATCGTTTGTATTCAAAAATTTAGATACCATAAGTTGAAAATTTATTTGCTAATATGTTTTAGGGAAAAAGACAATAGATTTTAAAGACAATTTATCATTTAACATACGAATGGCAACGTTGTGGATAAGTCGTAAGTTAGTAACAAATATAAAATTTCAATGAAATTAATAAACTGACGTGTGTAGATCATAGCTTAAAAATTTTGGATTTATATAATGCACTTACGGAAAAGATCATAATGTATAGCTTACTAATAAATAATAATAATACATGTGTTATATACCACGTGACCTAAACATAACCTACAATGAAAAAAACGATGAACTATATAAATAATTATTCAAAACAACTTAAAATTAGTAATACAGGGCGGACAGAATTGTTACAGAACTATATAATATTTATTACAGAACTAAAAAGTATAAAATAACGTAGGTTATGAGTTAAGATGACCACGCTGAAACCTACAAGTGTAAGATTAAACATAATTATTACGTTAACTTTTAACGGAGCACATCGAGATACACTTGAAAAAAGGCGTTGGATTATTTTAATTAATATAAAACATTTGCAAAACCTATAAAATTTAATACCACGCGGTGAAAAAAAATGTTAATATGGTTGTTTCAAGACTTACCTGGTTTTCCCATTTTAGGAACAAATTGTCAACAATCCTTAGTTTTAAAAACCTAGCTACTGTTATCTAAAAACAAAAATAAACTTTGCTCTTCTCATAAACCGAAGCAGTTCATCGCGCCCGCGCCGTGTTGCCGCCGCCGGAAATGAAACCATTTTGTCAAAATTCTAAAGCTCCGGCCTGAGTGATGGACGTTGCGGTGAAGTAAATGAACGATTCAATGAAAATATCGATATATACGTTTTAAAAAACATGCTTCTTATTATTATTTAAAATTTATAGATATTTTAAGACACTTAATTTTAAAAAGAATTTAACTAACGCGTTTGCGTATAACATTTATTTGTAGTTAAAAATACAACATGTATAAGCTAGAAGTAATTAACGTTTATTTGAGCAGAAAAATATAACTGTTCTATTAGGCGCAATTAATGTAATGATTTTTTTAGAAAATTTTATAGTATTTCAAAAATAATATGGGAGAAAAAATAAAAAAGATCTTTCATCGACGCCATGAGCGCTTCCTTTTTCACCATTACTATTTTGACAAATTTGAAATAATTGCATAACGTTTTTGAAAAAATTTCTTGACCAATTATTGGTTAAGATTGTCGTGCGCTGAAAATATTTATGGTAATGCAGGTCTGTAAGATCTGTATAAATATAAATAAAGAGTTACACAAATGGCGAAAATAAATATATTGCTTGCTTTTACAATTACCAGCGAACCAACGACTTTCGAACTTCCGGCACCAATACTTTTATACGCCACTGGGTTTAGGCATTTATTTAGAATCGTTTAGAAACTATAAAAAGCCATATATTTATAAGTTATCGCAATTCCTCACTTATACCAGAGAATTCCATTTACTCACGTACTGATTAAATGTACTGCTCAAAATTGACGATATATTGTTAAGAGCTATTCTATTATATAATAACAGCCTATTTTTTATCCATGGGCTTGTAGTTTATATTGTTTAACATGATACTTTTTACAGTTGACAATAATTAAATAACATAATATAAAGGTATTTAATAGAATTATATAACTCACACAAAATAAAATGCGTTATTTTAAACAAAATTATAAAAATAAATAAAAGTTTTAATACAATTTGAAAAAATCTTAATAAACACCGCAATAGACTAAGTAGAGTTTACATTGTATAATCTTTTACAAGAGTAGTTATCTTATCTTGTAACTACTAATAATATATTTATTGAGAGACATCGATATCAAATATTGTTTACAAATTATCACTTAAAAACCACAATGCAATCTAGTGATTTTGGAATAGTTACATGGTCAGATTTCAGATGGTTGAATGAGCCAAAAAGTGGAAATTGTTTAATAATAAGCTTGAAGTGTTGACAGATCTAAAGTCGGACTTCTGGCAAGAAACTTACTATGGGATCAAATTTAACACTGGCCATGTGTATGGAATTGATGTTAAAGATAATTTTACGTTAGAGGTAAATATTTTGTGTAACAATGATTACATTAATAACATAGTCTAGTATTAACTGATAATTGTATATGCTAAATAGACGACAGTGTAGCCATATATACACGTATATGGATTGTTAATATTTATTAAAGGTCTGCGTCGATGCAAATTTTACAACTTTGTATGACCAAGCGGGTGTTATGATTTATTTAGATGAAAAGCACTGGCTGAAAGCAGGCATAGAGTATACGACGGGCAACCAATGGTAGGCAGTGTGCTCACCAACGGAGTGTCAGATTGGGCAACAGGTGAGCGTAAATAAAAAAGGTTTTCCTACATCCCTTCTTAAGCAATAGAAAACTTAAACTTAACTCTTCTGTAAATGTCAGTATCTCAAAATATATTTAAACAGAAAGTGTTGGCTGCGAAACAGTAATAGTGTCGAGACAGTAACGTTTTTTTTTGTTTCAAAAATGCCTAACGTGCCTAAATAATTTTTCATTTAAAAATATTCATTATTCAGCGAGCTAAATCAAACATAGTCCAAACCTTGTATAAGTTAGCTCTTTATAAATTAAGTGCAAACTCAGTTAAAGCTATGTAAAATTTTGTTGCTTAAGGTTACAAGTCTAAGTAATAAAGTTTAGATTCGTGTCTTTAACTTTGCGGAGGGGTTTTTAACTTTGTAATGTTGTCAAATTAACAATTGAATGACTAGTTGTTATAAAAATCGGAGGTACCTATTAGTTCGAAATATTACAATGAAACGACTATATTATGCCTATCGATTAGTTTTGGCAGCTTAACCGAGCTCCTAATATCCTGAAAAATAAGATAAACATATCGTCGGGCGATATTAAAATATCTCCGTGGTCTAGCGGTATTTGGCGGGCGGCTCTTGCTTTCTAAACCGGTGGGTTCATGGGTTCGAATCCCGCAAAGAAACAACTTTGTGTTATTGTTGTTTTCTGGTTTGTTAGGACAATTTAAGCCGATCTTTGAGCGTGTAAAAAGTTGGTCCACCCACCAACCTGCATGGGACCAGCGTGATGGAATACGGTCCAAAACCCCCCGATGGAAAAGGCGTGTATTAGGGGAGGCCCATGTTCAACAGTGGAGGCTAATGATGATGATATCAAAATCGGTTGCGTCTGCTTCTGCTGTCCTACTACCCTTGGCTCACGCAATAGGCCTTTAAATAAAACTGATATCTAATTAACATATCGTGGACCAAGTGTAGTCAAGTGCCATTCGAGTGAGATGCAAGTTATTATTATTATTTAAATTCAAAGTAAATCTATTAGTTACTTCTTCTTTTTTTCAGGTACTTTCTCTGGAAACCCGAATAAGTTCTGGATAAGGCTGTCAAGAGTTGATAATACAGTTTGCGTTAAATATTCACTAGACAAAGTTACTTGGCACTTACTGAGGCTCTGTCCATTCCCGAAAGCGGATAAATATTTTGTCGGAGTCATGTGTTGCTCTCCGCAAAGACAAGATTTGAAGGTTATATTCCATGATGTCGGATTTTCTTTGCCCGTCAAAGATTTACTACATTCAAACTAATTGTTTTTGTGATTTGATAAGAAAAATACGATATTTTACACAACAATTTTTATTGCTAAAAAACATTAGTTTTACGTTTTTGTAACAAAATCTTGTTAGTTTTGGGTAAATAACACTTGGAACTTAATTTTTTTCAATAAATTACTCTCTTTGTGTTACATTGTGATGAAATGGCGTTTTTATCCTTTTTTCGAGTATGTTGCTTTAAGATCATAATTAAGCGAGAGTGAAAGGTTATCTTGGGAGGGCTTTAATGTCATATTGTCTATTTTTTACATTATAACAAGGAAAGAAACAAGAATATAAACGTAGACCTTTTTGACGCAAACTAAAACGAAGATGGCGGAATATCCTTTAGCGTTTATATAGTTTAAAAACCGCGCGAAATTCCACCAATGAAAAAAATGGCGCTAAACGGTGTGACATAAAACTTTCTCTTCATGGATTCCTAACTTGTTGGCCTGGGTGATTATGAAACACCGGAATACAATAAAGTTTGCACATTATTGTACTAGTTAGTGCTGCCTTTACGAACATTTATGATTTTACTAAATATGAAATTAAATAAAGTGATAAATGAAACATTTCTCTTGTAAAATTATTTATTCCACATCTGTAGACATAGACACATTCCAAAAGATACGCCATGATTCTTTATTGTCTTAATATTATGGAATGCACGATGAAGACAAAAACAACATTCATTTAATCCGATTCAAAGGAAACATGTACAATCTACCAGGATCAAAACTTTATGGATTAACAGAACCGTTTTAATTAAAACTTAATTATATTCTAATGTATGTATATTACGTATTTTATTATTAAAACTAACTTACCAACTAGAAATGCTTTCTTTAAACACCAATTCCTAACGTATGAACATTGAATAGATGCACTTGCTTTTAATACTAAAATATTCACCAACAAATAGCAATACTTTGACGGCCATCTTGTTTTTTTTTTTAAATAAAACCAAACGCATTTTATCAGAAATAATCAACACATTATGCGAGTAAGCTCGATCATGGATGGGAAGAAAATTATCAAATGATTTTGTTCGCGATCCTGAAGTATAAGGAAGATATAATCCAAAAATAATATCTATAATTTATAGGCGGATCGTAAACAAAAAATAGCGTAACTCTTCTATGCAAAATAAACTATCAGTTTTTGAGCAAATGCATATATATATATAGCGGAAGAACAAAACATAAAATCTAACGACAGATGGCGCTTGTACACAAATTTAATTCATAGTTACATAACAAAACGTTTTTATAAATATATATAGGTGTATACCTTATTTACGCCATCTTTTATTTATAATACATATAATTCATTAAAAATACAAATCTTAAATCTATATACCTAAATTAAAACTTGAAGAACTTAAAACTAAAATTATCACATTTCACTCCTTTCCATTCAACAAAACAAACTAATATTCAAATCGAATAACATCCGCAGATAACAAAAAGTAAAACCACATAACTCAGTGTTGCCACATACAATAAATAACCCGAAAATCTTGCATCTTCCGCATCAAAGCATTATTTTTCTTGTTACACCGAGATTTTAAAATACTACACATCAACCCTGTATTTAAGGATGATTTTAATTCCCTAAATTGGTCCAACAGTATTGATATATTACTGTACCATTTACACAGCTACTTCTACAGAATTAAACACATCGAGAAATTACACTTTAATCAATGGACTTATTCACAAATATGGTAAAACTGACATATTACAAGGTGTTTAAAGCTATGACGGTCTCGTAGGTGTCCATTGGTTCTGATTTGACCGAGACCTGCATGCTTTGGGGAGACGATGGTGTTGGCAGCTTTGGTTTGGAACTCTCCAAGTTGTACATCTGTAAAAAATTAATAACTAGGTTAAGAATTGATTAAATGTAATAATGTAATGCATCTGTGGTACAGAATTCAACAGATGTACCTGTGAACACAAACATTTATATACATAGCAGGTTTTAGCTACAAACAGTGTTTATAGAGTGAACAAAAACTTTTACAGCCCAATGAGTGGACTGCATTTGATAAACGGATTATATATAAGGAAATTTCAAAGATTGCTTTTTCCCTGCACATGAGCATCCACTGCATGGATCATTTAACTTTCAGACAATTGGGTGACTTTTTGAAGTGAAACATCTATATCGGGTCGGAAAAAAATAGTGTAACATTTTTCCGTTACGCGCCATCATATATTTATCACACCACTATAGAGCGTTGTCGACATTGTTATTAATAAGCCATTAATAACACAAATATATAATAACGACATCAATGATGGTTTTTTTTCGGGGGTAGGTGTAAATAACGTGAAGACATAGTTTAACTTAGCTCTTGATAGTTTAATTAATAAAACTTTAAATTCATACCTATTTCTGATAAACGTCATTTAATTATTGAAATACAGTTTATGTAGTTTTACAACTGAAAATATTTTTACCACCTGCCAGCACTAATTCACCACTGCACTTATATCGAACTAATTACTTGCTACAAGATGTCCAACTTATCAGATGTCATTAATACACAGAAGAAACTCGAAGACAGTATCTCAAAGAGGTTTGATGATCTCCAGGCGCAGATCACAAATGCCGGGTCGCCAAGAGATACAGTGGCCAAAATTGGAGATGGGCTCCGTAGTTTTAGAGAGCTTGTTTTTGGCATCCTCAGTATCCTCAGGCAGCAAATCAGAGATTGTGCCAAGCACGTAGATGAGATAGATGCAAGGGGCCGTAAAAAATCCCTCATTGTGTTAGGTCTTCCAGAAAAGAATAATGAGACCAGCCCTGACTTACTGATGGATTTGTTTAAGATAAAGCTTGGCCTCTGAAACATCTCCAATTATTCTTTTTTTATCTTTAAGCAGCAAAAATTAATTGTGATTTTCCATAAACTCTTGTGAAATATTTTTTAAAGCTGGCAGGTGGTGTAAAGAACGTTATTAATTTAAGTATAAACTACTCATACTAAATGAAGATTTTTATTATTCTGCTAATGATACTTCTAGTGATGATAGCTTTAGTTCTGTACCTAGTTGTTTAAGCCACTATTTAAATGAACAATTCCCTACACAAGTGCTACAAAGAACCTTCTCACCGTGTGCCACATAAATGCTCAAAGTGTCCCAAGCCACTATACCCTGTACTGACTGTAACATACACGTCATTCTGGTCTCCGAAAGTTGGCTCAAACCACATTTGCCGTCAACCATGTACGCCCTTCCAGGCTTCGTCCTTGTTCGTAACGACCGCATCGACAAAGGAGGCGGGGATGTGGCAATATATTTAAGACATGAACTTCAATTTGAATTGGTGTCCCGCTCTCCACAAATTTATTCAGCCTCGGCTGAGTACTTTTTCATTGAGGTCATCGTCAACGGTGCTAAGATCGTTTTAGGTGTTATTTATTGCCCTCCCAACGTCGACTACTTCACCGATTTCGAATTGGTCCTGGAGTCTTTAGGTTCAAGGTACTCACATCTTGTCATCATGGGCGATTTCAATACCAATCTCCTTAATTCCGAGTCTCACCGTTCCCTTAAACTCTTGCATATTCTTGAGTCAAGCTCTTTGCACGTTTTACCTCTCCAAGCTACCCATCACAACCTATCCGGTGAAGATACTTGGCCCGACCTTATCCTTTGCTGTAATCTCTCTATGACTCCTTGTTATGGTCAACATCCCGCTTAAGGCTTTTCTCATCATGACCTTATTTTCCTTTTCTATACATTAAAACCCCCTAAACCCAAAATCAAAGTTCTGCACTTGCGGTCTTTTTCAAAAATTGATATAGATAAACTATGTAAAGATGCTAATAATATTAAGTGGCAATTATTATTCGATGCGGACTCTATTGACAACAAGGTAAGTATCTTTAACGATGCAATTAACAAACTTTTTGATGCCCATACACCAGTAAAAAGAGTGAAAATTAGGCGGCTACCAGCTCCGTGGATGACGGAGGGTGTAAAAATGGCTATGAGGCGCAGAGACCGTATGTGTAGGCGCTTCAAAAAATATCGCACTGATGATAATTGGAAAAAATATAAAGTAGCCAGAAATCGGTGCAACCAGATGATACGCAACGCTAAACGCCTTCCTTCATATTCTCGATAATATTTCATCCTCAAATCCTGCCAATATCTGGAAGTTTCTTGCTACCTTATGTATTGGTAAGTCGCGTTTAACAAACCATCCCAATACAATACCTTTGGACGATTTAAATCATCATTTCCTCACCGTTACTTCTTTATACCATCTGACATTGCGCGATACAATTTCTTACGTAAATGGTTTGTTGCGCTTCGGTTCTACCACTTTTGCTTTTTCTCCAGTTTATTCGGAAGAAGACGAACGACCACCACTAACACATTGAAGTGGTGGCGTTAAAACGTTCTGTGCAAAATGTACAAGAAATGTTGTACATATTATATAATTATATATATTAGTAGTATAGTGACTGCCTCCGTAGCCTCGTGGTATAGGCGTGGGCTTTAGAAACCGCAGGTCATGGGTTCGAATCCTGCGGGGACTCAACAAATTTTGATTGTTGTTTCCTATTTGGTTACGGCAATTAGACCGATCACTCAATTGTCTGAAAAGTAAGACGATCCATGCGTCGGATGGGCATGTAAAAAGTCGATCCACCCACCAATCCGTATTGGACCAGCGTGGTGGGATACGGTCCAAAACCCCCTAATGGATGGGGGTGTATTAGGGAAGACCTATGTCCAGCAGTGGGCTAAAAGACTGATGATGTGCTTAGCAAAGTGTTTCTCCCCTCCTCTTACCCGCATAAACAACGGCTTCGGCAGCTGTGAAACGCTGGTGGCCTTGCTCAGAGTCTCATCGTAGTCGGACAGGTGTGGTATCTCCACCGGTGGCACCTTCAGCTTTGGGAACTGCTTCCTTGGTGACACCTCCTCTTCAGAGTCGGAAGGAGGTGGTCGAACCTGAAATTTGAAGGCAGTACGATATAATTTGAATTGTAATGGAAAAGGGAATGTTGAAGAAAAATATCTTAAGGATTAATATTACATCATCATCATCATCATTAGCCTTTGATAGCCCACTGCTGGACATAGGCCTCCCTAATACACCCCTATCCATTAGGGGTTTTGGACCATATCCCACCACGCTGGTCCAATGCGGGTTGGTGGTGGACCGACTTTTACATGCCCATCACGACATGGATCATCTTACTTTCAGACAATTGGATGATCGGCCCAAATTGTCCTAACAACTAGGAAACAACAATGAAAATTTGTTGAGTCCCCGCAGGATTCGAACCCACAACCTCCGGTTTCTAAGCAAACGCGTATACTACTAAGCTACGGAGGCAGGCTAATATTACAAACAGAACAAATGTATTATTCTCTTTTTACTGCACTATAGTCTTATGAATAAAGCAAATAATTGATGCTCTCGGGTAATGTATTTTTGACAAGTTTCAAAAGTTGTTAAGCAATTTATTTTGGTTTCTAAATTTAGTAAAAGTGCATAGCTCCAAGTACTGTAGTATTCATAATTGTTTACACATTTGTTCATTAAAATTATAAAGTGTAAAATGTAGAAATGATGCAGTTAAATAAAGTTGTTATCACCATTATAATAAAAGTATTGTAAAAAATCAAAATATGTGTAATAGACATATTCATTGTTCGCTTTTTAACAAGAAGATTAAAATAATGGGTGACATAACAAAGTAAACAAACTAGAAATCCTTTTAAAATAAATCTGTACATCCGTCAGTTCCATATTGTCAACTTTGCACAATGTTACTATTATGTTTAAGTAAAATAGCTTGACCAACATTGTTTTAGATTCAAACTCTTATTTTTTTTATTTTTAGCAGCAGACGAGCAGTCGGCCACCTGATGAAAGTGATCACGACACCCATGACATTGGCAATACCAGTGGTATCGCAACGCTGCCTACGTGGACATAGTTTAAGTCTCGTTTACAGTAAATACGTGCTACGTGCCTTCGAACTGGAACAGCGTGTTTCACTTACTGCTTCGCGAAATAGGCACCGTGGTCCACAGACGTCTCCTGTAAACAGGCTACACGTTATTTTGTCTTAACAGTTTTTTTGGTTTAAAAACTGTCAAGGTACAACCTGAAGTGATGAGACAGTATGAAATTTATAGCATTTTCATTAATGATCAGTCACTGCTAATAAACGGTATACAGGACACTTTAAATATCACAACTTGATAAAATTAAAACATGTCTCACCTTCCTGGGACGACCAGGGCCTCTCTTTTTAGGTGGCATCGGCAAAGGGGACGGTGAGCGGGTCTGCTAAATATAATAATTAAGCATAAATTAAATAACATCATCGACATTAGATAAAATAATACTTAAATATCACATTAAATATACTCAACATATAGTAATGATAAAGTTATTTAATATACCACAGTTTTTATAAAATCTTAATTATAATTATATTAACAAGTTAAATTTACTTATTGTATCCCAATAAGTAAAAAAAACATTAATAACCGCAAGTTTTGAAGTCATAGCAGAACTAATTTAATTTTTTAAAACACTCCGCTATTTATAGTGTAAAATTTTTCTTGATTCCGGTTCGGAGGGCACCATAGCAAGCGTTATAATTGTATGAACGACACGTTGCGGCGTTATGCACCGCATTTCTTATACGCCGGGCGTGTCACTTAGCCTGCGTAATCTATACAAATTAATATAATCTGAGTGACTGTTTGTAACATCAAAATTACCGTATTAAAATGACAACACTGTGATATAGAACCTATATATAACATTGTGACATGTGACAATATATTTTTTTAAATATTTGTCAGTCTGTCGTCCGTTCTGGCTAATCTCTGGAATGGCTGTTCCGATTTTGACGGGACTTTGACGAGATAGTTGATATAAATGGCAGTAACTTACCATACTTTTGTTTGACAAATACACCAAAAGATTTTTTTTAACACATCACCACACGAAAACAGTCGCGTGCAGTTTTTGCAATTAGTTTCACGTAAAAAATTAGCTTACACAGACATATTTTCAGACTTAAAACGGTAAACCTATTCATACTTACACGTCGCTTCTTAACCGGTCTGCTGCCATCGGCTGAGCGTGTCGTCATTGCCAATCGTCCTTCGGCCACTACCTTCGTCTCCCTCAGTTCCTCCTTCGGCATGAGGCCCTTCAAGCCGTCCTCCGCCATCTTCAAAGCGTCCAAACGTTTGTTCCCTTTCAATGCGAACCGTATTATCTTCAACACCTCGATGCGACAGAGCAATCTTGTATCATCGTCCATTTTTCTGAACAACGGCAGGAGAGAGTTCATGAACATTCTGTCGTCGTCGAAGTGATCTTCTGGTAGAATTGCGTTCGCATCTATCTTGATCTCTAGAGCGGCATTCTGCTTTGAGCTCTGGCGTTTCTCTATCGGCTTCGTCTTTAAATCGAGCGGCTTTTCCAGCGGCCTCTCGAGCGATTTCTCGAGCGGCCTCTCGAGCGACTTCTCGAGTGATTTCTCGAGCGGCTTGTCGCGCGGCTCGCTTTTGACACGAGGCCCGTCGTCGGTTAGATGTTGCGGCGAGTTGGAGAGTTCGGAGTACGAATCGTACTTCTCTTGGGAGAAACGCGGCTTCCTGTAGTTTTGAAATGGTTGTCGATAAATAACATGGACTTAGTAAGGGTGAACATGATTTTGAAACGCTTTTAAATGAGTGCTTTGTTTGATGTATAATACCGTATTACCCTTCTTAGAGTCTATGGCCTAAAAGATCGGGTATAATTTGAAAATAACTTCTAAGGTGGTTAAAGGCGAAAGAACAGGATTATTTAGCTTGTATAGTATGAGCATTAGCGACAAATGTATGTAATTTCTAGTGAGGCTTGTAGGGTCAGTGCAAATTCGTTCTTCGGCTCGGGGCAATTCAGGCCGATCACACAATTGTCTGAAAAGTAAGATCATGTCGGATGAGCATGTAAAAAGTCGGTCCACCCATCAACCCGCATTGGACCAGTGTGGTGGGATACCGTCCAGAAACCCTCTGATGGAGAAGTGCAGCAGGGGCCTATATCAGCAGTGGACTAACACAGGCTGGTGATGATGATGATGATGAAAATTCTTAATAGCTCAACGTATACCCGACACATACGATTAATCCATTGTAAGTAAACGTCAGTTGCAACAATTAATTACTCTGAATTATCGAGAACTTTCTCAATTGTTATTTACAGAGGCTAACGAGGATTTTACCCATGAGGTGAGCGATGCCACAGTGCTCAGGTTCAAATTGTTTTGGTGGCAAAATTTTGAAAATTAAAAACACCTTAATCTTATTAACAATACTAATAAGACTAATTCTATTAATTAATAATTTTAAGTTTCTTTAAATTAATGCAAATTAAATTCATCCATTACTTGTGAACTATGATTTTCTATTCCCGAAAGAAATTTTTTACACGTATTTTCCACTTAAACTAAATTCTAATATTAGGGCTAGTAATACATTACTCGATTAGTTATTTAGAATAATTGCTTCTCTGCATGAATCTTGCTTCTCTTCTTAATTAAGTTGCATAAAAGGTTAACAAGGGCCTAACCTATGATGACTGCCTCCGTAACGTAGTGGTATGGGCGTGTCCTTAGAAACCGGAGGTCGTGGGTGCGTATCCTGCTGGGACTCAACAAATTTTGTTGTTGTTTCCTAGTTGGTTGGGGCAATTTGGGCCGATCACCCAATTATCAGAAAAGTAAGATGATTTATGTGTCGGATGGGCATGTAAAAGTAGGGTCCAACAACCAACCCGCATTGGACCAACCTGGTGGAATACGGTCCAAAAACCCCCTAAAGGAAAGGGGTGTATTTGGGGAGGCTTATGTCCAGCAGTGGACTATCACAGGCTGATGATGAAATCTGTTACGTTCTGTCGGTTTCATCGACAGGCTGATGATGATGATGAACCTATGAGGGTATATCTCTACTCACTTGTTCTGCAGCGCCATATGCAGGAACGACATCTGCCTGTGGTACTGATACCTCCTGGTGCCAGTGGGGCACTGCTCTGGGGGCACGCACTTCCCCTGCCTGTACGCTTTCGTATACGAGTCCCTGATGGACCGCCATCGCTTCTGCACCTCCTTGCCTGTGGATATTGTCAAAGATTTAGGATACAGACTAATAAAACAAAGCCATAACATTTTAGGAACATTATCAATGTATAAAAGATACGAAAATAATGATACTAAAAAAATGTGTGCGTGCACTAGCGTACACTCGTAAGAATTAAAACTTCTTTATGACGTCATTTTTTTTTATTTTAAAAAAATAATTTACTATATAACATATATAATTTACTCTACATAAATAATTTACTATATGCAACTTTACAGAAATTGGTTAAATAGACATAAATACAAATTCTACAATTATTTAATTTTAGCTTATTACTACAAAGATTATTATTGAATTTCATTGATTGTAATAGAATTATTACTATCATTGATGTAGTTATTATATATTTGTGTTATTAATGGCCTATTAATAAAATACGCTATATAGTGACGTGATAAACATAAGATGGCGCGTAACGGAAAAATGTGACGCGTAACAATTAATAATAAAAAGTTTCCTTCAAAAGAATAATGTTAAACGTTATTGAAACAAAACATAAAAAGTGTTAAAGTGGCTTTGAACTTATCCAAAACACTGACGACATGATATTATGCTTAATTCAAGTTACTTCTCATTAGATGTATATAGCTCTCCGAATCGGTATTGCATAAAAATACTAAACCACTAAACTAATTATCTAAATTATACCAAAGCCAATAAGATTTATAATTAAGTTACGCTTTTAGACCTTAAACCTTGTATGGTTTAAGGTCTAAATATGAAAACAGCACTTATTGGATGAACATCATCATCATCATCAGCCTGTGATATTCCACTGCTGGACATACGACTCCCCTAATACACCCCTGTCAATTAGGGATTTAAGACCGTATCCCACCACGCTGGTTATATATGATATACCATTCGCAATAAACTGTCTTAAAGTACCATTATAGTATTACACTTTTTTTTACGATATATATTAATAATACTGAAACGGTTATCAGGTTTAAATATTATCGCAGATTAAATAATAAGTTAATCTACTTTAGGGCAGATAATATATGTTTAACCGATGTGTTTGGGACTTGTTTAAAATATTATAGCTGATGTAATTTACGAAAAACTTATAAAAAATATATAAAAGAAACTGTACGTATAAATAGTAAGTTTATGTTTATGAACTCGTAATTTGTATATAGTCTACATTTCATTTCGTCTGTTTAAAAATCGCAAAACTGTCATAGCGCTTCATTCGCCCTTTCCTACACGTTAATTTCGAAAACGAACATATTAACGACATAATAACAAAGAGGAACGCAAAATGGCAATTCCATATTAATTTAACGATCGTCATTATTAAACAAGTCATTATTGTAATTATAAGAAACAATAAGATATATTGTAGTTAGGTGTTCAACATTTGAATTTATGATTATAATAGATGATAACAAACAATCACCTTTCATAAACAAAGTGATAAATCTCAAACTATCATATATTTGAAAAGAAACGAATAGGAAACGTATTGAAATAATAATAAAATATTAATTCGGTAACATAACATTGATTATTATAATAGATATATTGATTATATTATATTGTAACATTGATATGGTTTATAACTGCCTCCATAGCCTGGTAGATCGTGTGCTTTAGAAACCTGAGGTTATGAGTTCGAATCCTGTGGAGACGCAACATATTTTCATTGTTGTTTCCTAGTTGGTTAGGGAAATTTGGGCAGATCAACCCAAATGTCTGAAGACATCCTATTATAAAACAAAAACACTATAATACAAAAATGTATAAGAATATATTTTAAGCTCTGATAAGTCTTTTCAACCAATAATATATGTATATTTCTCTTGTTGGAGACTCTTTTACTTGAATGGGATCTTGGGGTGTCGATGGCCATTTCAAAGCACTTATTTCATTGTAAGCGTATATATTCAAAACTGAACTAGAAATGTTCATTGAACCAAAGGATGTTGTACTGTTGGTGTCTAGATGAAAAGTATGCTTTACTAGGTACCCCCCAACCCCACTAGTGGGTGGAAGTTTGTAAAATCTCATACACGCTCATCATCACTAATCACACTAATGAGAAGGGCCTGATAAAAAATATAGAAAATTTAAAAAAGACAAAAGCAATAATATCCTTCAAACCAGATTACGGTTACAATAGCCGATCTAAATTACACTTTCACTTTCTTTCTATTGTAGTCCTATGGGATGGGACGAAAAACAGACACGAATGTAGAGAGATAAACCAACGAACCGACTTTCTATATCTCATTCCCCCTTATGAATTATATTATTTTACAGGAAAGTGAGCCATGATCTTGAATGATTTATAATATACTAGCATTCCCGCAACCCCCCTTGTGGGTGGAATTTCGTAAAATCCGTTCTTAGCTGACCTCTACTCGGCGAAAGGAATATTCCTACCAAATTTCAAGTCGCTACGCCTTATGGTTCCAGAGATATCGTGACGAGTCAATGTAAAGGTGGGAATCTTCTTTTATATATATAGATTGTCATATCTGTAAACTATCAGCTCAAATTTGAACATCTCTGTATTCTAATTTGTTTTTCTAATGTGTCAAGTGTGCCATTATATTTTACAAATAAACTCCAACAATTTCATTATTTTTTACGAACCCATAAACATCTTACAGTATTTTAAAGTTATCGAGAATTTGTTTTTACAATATTCTAGCTGTTATAAGCGTGTTCATGTAACATAGAAATTATATGTCTTATAATTGTCTATTATTTTTTAAACTATACCAACAAAGCGCAAACAGAAACGGCTATCGATGTAGCGTAAGTTAATTAGCCTACTTCTGTGGGGCGATATTACGAACGGCATTTACTATTCCCTTTTGCGTCCAAACGAGATAATACTAATACAAGTTGTTCTCTTGAATCGAATATCATTAATTTTATTTCTATTGTATGCCGTTGTAATACCTTAATAGGGAGATTAAAATAGTACAATAAATTGACATTTTAGGTTTAAAAAATGTGACCCTTTCGATATGATCCATATATTAGACCGCTGGACATGAGAAGACACTTCTCTGCTAAAGTTTACATAAATTCATATGACATTAGGCTTCGATTTCGTTTTTAAACAAATCACGTTGTTTTTTTGATCTTTAGCTTGGATAAAGTTTAATTTTAGTCACTGTTACATTAATTGTTATTTAAATTAACATTGATATGATGTTGCATATAGTTAAGATTATGAAAATTGTTTAAAATGAGCGAAGCATACAGAATCACGGGTATTGTTTTAAATACATCAAAGTGACATGACACGAAATACATTCCTTGTCCATTAGAAATGCAGCGTAAAACGTCAAAGATCCTCTCGCCGCCCTGAGATTTAAGTCTCGTTTTGTCTCTAAACCGGAAGGCAGAAGTTACATCATGAGCCTGTGATAGCCCACTGCTGGGTGCATTAAGGGGTGTTGGACCGTATCCCACCACGCTGGTCCTATGAGGGTAGGTGACCGACTTTTTACATGCCCATCCGACGCGTGGATCATCTTACTTTATGCTCAATCGGGTCATCGGCCACAAACCAACCAACTTTTAAACAACAATGAAAATTTGTTGAGTCCCCACAGGCATCGAACCCTCGACTTCCGAGTGTTTAGACACTACGGCGTTGCGGCAGAAATAGGCAACGTGAAAATAGAGTATGGTAAAAAGAAAATAGCGAACAGAACTCCATACATAAATGATACTGGCAAGCGCATTCGTTTAGCCGTTTCGGGGAAGTATTTACGATCGCTTGACTCTGCATAATTTAATAAGTTTCATATTAAAACCCTGTGAAAGCCTGAATATTGGACGCTCTGCCAGTGAACCTACTAATTGTAGAAATTCTAGGAAATCCCCTTTGCGAGCTCTCGCTATACGCAGCAGTAAAGTGGTTTATTTCGTTTGAACTGTACGTAGTGTCACCAGATACCCTTTGCGTTGGAATAGAGGGTAGTATGAGAGGGGGAAGTACCTCCCTGCCCTCACGCCCTTCCGCGAAATGCAGCGGTGTTGCCAACTTTGCGATTGATTTACCGAAATGTATTACTGAATATGTTTGGCTTTATTAAGGGTTATTTATTTAATTGATTAAACAAGGCATATAGGATTGTTACTACAAAAAATATATAGACAATTAACATTTTTTTATTAAAAAATCTGTACCCCCCAGATTGTAACATGTACAAATAGGCTAACGCAATAAATTGTATTGAAAATTAATCAATTATTATTTATCAATTTCCTAATATGCCTAGCGTTTTTTTATTAATATTTATTAATAACTGTTAAATATCGAAAAAACCTCAGAATAAGAAAAATTCGGGAAAATATAAAAACATCTGGCAACACCAAAGCGACATAATATGACGCTCCCTGTATTTGTAAACTGACGCTTCGTTATTCATAAGAGGTCCTTAACAGCAATAGCTAGTTAGATTTCATTTCAATAAATTGCAAGTACCACGAATATTAAACGTTATAAAATACAAAATGATTCACTTAGTACACATCTTTACAACAAAAAGCCTAGTGGTAAAGGTCGTCGTTTTTATTTGCCGGAGTACTGGGTTCGAAATGTGCGAAAAAATTTAAAAAAATGTTATTTAATTTTTTCTAAGTGTATTCTTATTTCTGGTTCGTTAGATAATCAATATTTTAGGTCACTGAAATGCCTAATATTAAACCTATGCGACGAATGGTCTGTAATGGAAAAGTCTCTTCTGATTGCCTCACTATAGATATATATATAGAATCTATCATATAATCTTTATCTCTAATCTATAATATATATATATATATATAATCTTCGACTATAAATCTAATGTTGCGGCTAATAGTAGTGGATTATAAATACTTCAAATAGAGTTAATTTTTGAAGACAAAGTTACGCAGGTCACAAATTATGTTGATGATATGTTGATGACTTCAGCGTTGGCAATAAATTAACGAAAACATTCTTAGCGGCATTGTAAACGCAGACAATTTCTATTAGAGTCATCGAGTCATAGTTTTAATAGTACATTCAGCCTTGTTTCGGACCGAAATTAATAAGACAGGTATCTCATCATAGGTTCCACGCTGCCCCTGCTGCACGCATTCTCCATTAGGGGGTTTTGGACCGTATCCCACTATGCTGGTCCAATGCTGGTCGGTGAGTGCCAAGTTCAAACCGCAAAACACTCGCATACTTTTTATTAAACACATTATTAATTTAACAATATATCATGGCAACAATAAAAAGGAAATATTCTTTAATGTGTTTTTTTTTCAATAAAGTCAAAAGTATTAAACAACGAAGCCTTCGCGAGAACAAAAACCGAATTGCATTTCCTCTTCTACCTGCAACCGAATGATGTATCGATCATTTATTCGTCGATTTAATGAGTTCCCATTGATGCGTGCGGTATTTGTATTCGTAAATTCTTTTATATATTTTCACCGAGAGTCGGAAACGTTTACATTAAGTAACTATTTATTTTCGCTATGCATGATAAATAATATAATCTTGCAATTTATTTGTTTACAATTATTATTTAAACTGTGCCTGACATTTCAGCTTGAGAAGGTCCCTTCTCGAGGACGTGACAGCCAGTGCACGCCTAAATCGTGTGTCACGACATGCTCGTTGAAGAACAGTTCTGTACAGGGTAAACGAGACAACCTCTGTCTCAGGTATAAGTTTAAATACGATAATTTCTAAGATGTCGTCGTTAAATGTTCTCTACAACGGGCCTATGGCAGCAGTTATTTATCACCAGGTGAAGTCCTCTATCAGCGCATATAAAGCCTTCTGGAGACGGACAGACTAAATTTGGAACTTGAACAGTGTGAAACGACGATAGGTATAATTAACTTAATAGTCAAGCGATAATGCTCCATTTATTGCTATCATGTCAAATTACGAAGCAACAGTAAATAAGTCCTATGATGTACAAATTTGTCATAATAATTTTAAATAACATAATTATGGTACCTATTAAATACATAGAGAAAACACAATTTAATTGATATTAATTGCAGTCAATAGTCTTATCAGCTTAGCCTCTATAAGTTATGGATACCTATTAGAAACATAGAAAGACAATACATCAATTTGAAAGTAAATGATATCTGAGTATAAATTAAGACAAATAGAGTCTTTACTATAGTGCTATTTTGAAGCCATCAAAACGTTAAGAACTACCTATGTCCAATTTTAGAGGGCAATTTATAGATTGATTCTAAATAAGTAACTATTATATGGATCGTTAAATATTAAAGACATTGACTACTTCAAAAACTAGCAGTTCTCACGTATTTTTCCTCAAACGTGAGCCAACGTGTAAAATCGATTTCATTGTCATCGTCAAAATTTTAGGTATGCCAAAAATTTAATTATATTTGTTCAAAATATGTTGTTTTATCATATGGATCAGTTTATCAGCACATGACAGTTTGATAAGATAGCCATACCGTTGGTACATGAGCCTCACTCTAATACAAGAATTCTATCCATTGGATGGTTTTGGACCGATCCACCACTTACAGGTTGGTTGGGTGGACCACTTTAAATACATGCTCTAATCCGACGATGGATCATCTTACTTTTCAGACAATTGGGTGATCGGCCCAAATTGCCCTAAACCAACTAGGAAACAACAAAATTGTTCGGGCCCACACAGCATTCGAGCCCACGACCTGCGGTTTGTAAAGCACACGCCTATACCACTGGGCTACGGATGCAGTCATCGATTATATATCACAAAGTAATAATTTAAAAAACGGTTAATTGGATTTCACAAACGGCACTCCAATTTAATTCATTTGTATGGGTTAACAACATTTAAAAAAAAACACACTATTAATACCTATTTCTGCTATTTAATCGTTATACGGTTAAAAAAATGAACACAAAAATAAGTCACTCAATGCACTATTTTCAAGCCTCGATACGACTACAAAGATAATTTATTAAAAAAAAGCAATTTTATGCCTCTAATTTGGAATAGTCCATATTATTCTTCATTTTCCTCATTTATCAGCGGAGTGCAAATATGGCGGGGAACTAACTAAAACGCATATAAATTACGCGTAATTAAGGATATGCATGAGCGCAAAACCGTTCGGGATTCTAATACGTGTACAATTAATTATAACCAGCACCGCCATGATTATATTATTATTTAATAGGTATATTAATGATTAATGTAATAATGATGAGCTATGTTTCGTCTATTTTATTATATGGGCGATGAAGAATATGAGAAAAAGATGGAAAATTAGTCCACTTTATGAAAAATATACGTCTTACATTTATATAAATTAAATCTTGTCACAGAGCTTTTCCTTAAAGAGATTTGAAATAAATATTAAATATATAATTTATAAAACGGTAGTTTTTGACACTGAGAGATATTTTTCTTTTAATTTATATATTACATACGAAATGAAGCGTAAGTCGACCATGACGTTTATTTGATGTCTAGCCCACGGCGACTGTGCTAATAATACGAAAGGTTCAATTCAAAAACCGTAATTCGCCGGACAAATATTTTTCTTCAATCTTTCCCTAAAACCGTCCAGCAATAGCGCGATGAACTACACGAATTAAATCTTAAAACCATACTTTTTAAACTTAAGTGATCAGTAAAGTTAAAAAAATAAATGTGTAACATATCTTATCCGCCTCTTACGTGACAGCTAGCTCCGTCACTTTCCAACGTAAAAAACGCGCCAATAGTAAGCCAACGGAGAAACATTATCATGAGGTTGTCTCAGGATTTCCAACAGAGGGCGTTGTTATAAAATCTCATAACAAGTCATCATTTTTTATTGTGAGAAATTTGGCAACGCTATTTCCCTTTCAACTTTAACGGTATGATTTTAAAGACAAAGCAATTGTAACGTTCTAATAAACTTGTCGACGGCTATGGAGACTGTATCATTTGAGGTCATATTTTAAATTAAATAATATGAACCGATTTTTATATTTTTCGATAGTGCAAATTCATATAACACATATCGAAGAAGAATTTTTATTCATATAAAATTTATTACACTTATTACACATGTGACTTATATGATGATATTTTTTTTTTATTTTACGACCTGGTAACAGACCTTCAGGCATCATATATAATGACAAAGATGAAAAATATAGATAATAAAAATAATAAAGGAAGCTGTCAAAGCATGATACAACTATCAACATTATGGAATATTCTTCTAGTTTAAACTCAAAATATTTTCTATGTAATGCACGCCGAAAATCGATTTCAAATCATAGTTAACTAAACTTATATTACAAATATTATGTAACAAATTGATATAGCCAATACAAAAGGGGCAATAACGGCCAGCACAAAGGCACACATGCCTGATAAAGGCAAGAGACTAAAATCCGAAATCAATTTGGCTTACAGGTCACGGTGGTATATCGTCGCTCTTTCTTTTGAGTCGCAAACTTATTGTATTGTGTTCGAAACATTTGTATCGAAAGGTCAATATTTGCAGCGAATCGAAGCTAACAAATTTTATGATGATTTCGTTTAGGTTTTTATATCAATGCAAATAAATATAATAACAATAAATAAAATTGGCGTGTCTACCGTCTTAAAATAACCGTTTTAATGTCTACATTGTAATATAAATATATATATATATATATATATATATTTAGAGTCCGACGAAACTGGTTTTCGGCCGAACCGAAACCGAAACCGAAAGTTCACGCCATGAGTTCAGTTTCGGCCGAAACCGAACAAACCGAAACTCACGTGGTCAGTACCAAAGTTCTTAAAGTACTGAAATTTGATGCTTTTTACCATTTTCTACATAAACCAAGACATGAAAGAAAATAAATATCAGTTATCAATAAAAATTTTAATTTTACAGTTGCGTTAAAACTTACTATTGGTGTTTGAGATCTTACTAATTAATACTCTGGTTTGTATTTGTAGTTTCGACGAGGATCAAAAAGTGAGTGGAATGAGATAGAATATAATGAGTATTAATAACAATTATTGATTTTTCTACATATTCCTTTACACATAACTCTAAGCGTTTTTCCAAGGCTTCAATCTTTAAAAAAATGTCACAGTCCTGCAAAAGAACTTGACAGCATTATTTACTAATCTTCCATATGTTTCCTCTTAAATATTGTGGAATTTGGTGACAAGATAAAAACTGCTATGCGCATGATCTGGTGAATAAGGGCTACTCAACCAATTGGAATGGCGGCCATCGTTTCTACCAACCTAACTTCGGTGCGATATCAAGTCGAAACAGCAAACCTCTACGACGATTCCCTCTTTTTATCATTCACGGCATTTCGAACTAGGAATTAAATGTAGTTCCCGCTCTAGATAATAAATAAAATATCACTTCTGAGTCCCAACATATTGAGGCCATAACTTGCCAGTCGATGCCAGCATGAAGAGTTCTTCGAGGTTGCGCGAATGGTGGTATTCATTCGAACATTTCAGTTTGCCTCAGTTCAAAGGATATAACTCCATCGTTATGTTTCATCGACTGTTACAAAACGAGACAACAAAGTTTTCCGAATCTTCTTTTAACTTGTCCAACAATATTTTCAAAATGTCAAGTCGATATTGTTTTTGATTCTCGGCATCTTGCATTTTCTCATATACAAAAGTTGTGTCAATGTGGATTGAATACCTCCATATGAAAGTCAAAGTCAAATATATTTATTCAATTTAGAAGCATTACACTTTCTTATTGATTGTCAAATAAACTTTCACCGGTTTGGATATGCAAGCCTTTGATCTGAGAAGAACCGGCGTAAGAAACTCAGAGGATTTTTTTTTCTTTTTTCGATTAATTTTACAATTTTTTACATACAACATTATATTTTAAGAGTTTGGAATAGCCTGGAGCGAGCAGTTCATTACCAGGGCGTGTTATCTATCAAGTCATTACAGCAATAATATCCTTTAACACACAAATGTTCCTTTCAAACTTTTTCAAATTTATTTACAAATGATAGCTGAATGTTTTTAAAATGCCCGTTCCTTAAATTAGCTATGGGATGGTAATTCTTTGATCGCTTAAAACAGTGTTTCGAATTTAGCAGCATTTTCTTGGAAAAATGAGGTTGATGGGTGGCTGCAATGTCATTTTGTCTTCCGTGCTCGTTCTCACTCAAAATTGGGACACTCGCCTTATGGCAATGGAATACGGCAGAGCAGACTACTGTTATGTTGCCTCACAATCGCATTGAATATTATGCACCGTTATTTTTTTTCAAACAGAGGTTTTCGCTAACAAGCCCGCACTTGGTTTTCTACAATTTAGAGAAAACGTGCCGAGGAACGCAAACAAATCACTACATTTAGAAAAAAAGCAAAAAGAATCGAAGATTATTTTTATTAACATTACAAATATCTGAGCTATGCCTTCCAGTATTTAATTATTTTTGTTACCAAGGAGTATCTATTTTGTAGTTACTAATTTTGATCCCTTCTCGTCGTTCTAGAAGAATCATCGATCTATTGTCAGTAGCTTAAAATGGTTGTCTGAACTGATTTGAGCTCAGTTGAGTTTTGATACACTTAACTTTCGATACAAATTTGATTTTCCGTTTTAAAATCATTTAATTTTGATAACAAGACAACTTCTGAAAACAGTTTCGGTTTCGGCAAAAGTTTCGGCCAAATTCGGCCGAAACCGAAACTGCGGCCGAAACTTGATTTTTGGCCGAAACTCGGCCGAAACCGAAACCGAAACCGAAATTTCGGTCGGACACTAATATATATATATATATATATATATATATATATATATATATATATATATATAAATATATATATATATATATATATATATATATAACAGCTAACTTTTGTATGTCTGTCCGTCTGTTCTGGCATGTCTTTGGAATGGCTGGTTGGATATCGACGGGAGTTTCTGTGGAAGATATCTAATGTAATTGGGAGAAACTTGAGCTACCTTTTTAATATATTTTCAATTTTAATATATTAATACACGGAGAATTTAAAGCGTTAGTTTAAAGCTAAAACTTTATTTTGAAGCTTATATGCGGTGTATAAAAAGGAATCATTGCTGTACAATGAAACTTGGCAAAGTTTTGTTCCCCAAACATTTGTTTATACCTTATAGTTGACAAATCTTAAATGCTTTGGGAAATTAATTAAAATGAAATTTTACGAAACCGTTACAATGAATACAATACATGTATCTTTACAAGTAAATAATATAATCATAACGTAAAGTTAAAGTATCAAATGTCATAACGGGAGGTGGTATGCCGCTGTCACATCATCAATTGCAAGCGCAAAAAACATAAGACGTGCAAAAATGCGCAAAGTGAAGCTTAAATTCAAGTTTCATTACAATTTTTAAATCAAAACCCTCATACAAGATAGAGAAATTTATAACATTTTTTTATTCGTCTTCTCCTATGTCATATATAATATAAAACAAACCAAAAAGGAAACTGAATCAAGGTGAAAAATTTAATTTATCCATAGCAACGTTATGGCTTCATACGTATTACATATTGATGGATCGTCAAATGACTAAAGGTAAACTAATAATAAGTAAAGCAATAATAAATAAAACATTAATTTTGGTTACAATTCACCAATAGCAACGATTGATACCGAGCTAACAATTACTTAACAAGCTACTGTGTAGTAAAACGCGATTTAACTTTAGGCTTAAGTTTTATTAAAGTATTTGAAGCTTATTTTAGACATCTTAACGGCCATGGCTCTTGCTCTACATTTCGGAGGTCATGGATTGAACCCAAACGAAAATAACGTTCCTCTATCACAGTTTTTAGATAGCTAAGACAATATAGGCCGATCATCAGCTGCCTAAAATGAGATGATCCATACGTCGGATAGGGTACGTGATGTCGATCTCAGTCGTCAAGACCACCGTGGCAGTGTTGTACAATTAATGAGTGCAAGCTTCTATGTTATGTTATTTTATGTTTTCTTAATATGCTTCTAAGAAAGATATTTTAATATCTTTGCAGTCGTTATATGAATATCATATATGGAGTACAATTTATAAATTTAAATTAGATATCACAATTCAAATTCATAAATATCTACTCTATCCATATAATAGTTTACCCGATCTATTAAATGATAGCCGCTCCGCGTAAAAACTGTTATTCGGGTAAAAATAGGTTTATCTGCAGACGTCACCATGATAACTAGCTTAAATATACTGCAATATGAAGTTGATCTCACATCTCTCTCAAGTACGGTACATAAAATTTCGAGCAACATAATATCGGCGTCACGTAACGAATTTGAAACACAATACGACCATCGGAACTCCTCGTCTCGTTCCAAGAGTCCCCGAGGGAGACGCCGATCTTTTAAAACCACGCCTGGGGTCTGGATCAGCAAATTTTCCGATTGCAAGACAAGGGAAGTATTTAAGAAGATTATAATGTAAAAACTTTGAAAAGGTTGTCGTTTATATATGTAATTTTAAACCTTTAAATAACCTGTAAGACTATTAAAAGAGAACATTATAGCTAACTTAAAGCTGTGTATTTTGGTTTAACAATAGAAATAATAAAAGTGTATGACTGTACAATATTTTTGGGCGAGTGCTTTAGAAACCGGAGGTCGTGGGTTCGAATCCTGAGGGGACTTAACACATTTTCATTGTTGTTACCTAGTTGATTGAAAAGTAAGTTGATCCATGAGTCATATGGGCATGTAAGAGTCGGTCCACCCACGAACTCGCATTGGACCAGCGTGGTGGGACACGGTCCAGAACCCCCTAATGTATAGAAGTTTATTAGGGGAGGCCTATGTCCAGCAGTGGACTATCACAGGCTGATGATGATGATGAAGATAAATTTAGTGATTGACATCTCGTTGACAAATAGTCAAAAACAACACTAGAAGCATGACGTCTCTAGTTGCTATGGGTTACAGAAATCCGCATCTTATTTATCTTTACAGCTTGAGAACCTGTTTACCACAAATATCCCTTTTACAAAGTCTCGAAACTAAACTTCCGTTAAAGCCTTTGCCGGCCAAGAAAAATAACTGCCAGCCAACATTTAGAATCAGTTCGTCGACGGCTAACACGGCGTTAATTAAACAGAGTTATTATAAAAAGAGAAATGTCATAGAGTATAAATTAATTATAATTAATTTTTCGTCGAGCGTGACTTGAACAACAAAAAAACTCAGTGGCTTTTATTAGAAAAAGAAATAAACCTGATGTTTGTAAATTTCGATTTAAATTTACATCGATACATAAAAATCGATTTTTTTAAATTATTGACTCATAAAATCAAATAACAAAGAGGCGTTACCCTTTTTCATTGATCGTCAATTAATGCACCACCAATTTGCAAAAGGGTAGCCTCTTAATTTCACATAATTGCTTCTTTATACAGATTCCAACTCTGTTTCGGCTGCGGTATGATCACAATGCAATAAGTCTTATAACTATTTAATCTTGATATTATATATCTGCGATTTATCTTTTCACTACAAACAATAAACAATCCGTTGAAAAGCATTTTCAAATTTAACCAAGTTTTTCTTAGACCCTTTCTATATGAAAGATTTTTTTAACAATTCCATAAAAAGCTTTTAATATCCTAGTCAGATTTTCATTACGAGCATTATGGCATTAAAATAATAGATCTAAGCCACAACAAAAGCATATTAAAGCGCCAAACAATGGCGGATACAACGAAACTAATTCAATTAATAAACTGCATCGTTGGCTAGGTTTCGGTATCTGTGCATTCAAGTGTACCAATTACGGCGGCCAGTACAAACTATACTCGCAAGATGGCGGACGTTTTCCCGCCCAAACGTTGACGTTACACATTGTCTATGGATTTTGAATATAAATTTTTAAATCGATTTTAAAATATTAATTATCTATTTATATTTTTTCGAGAAAAAGTTTGTAAAAATGTGCTTGTTTTAATTATAACATGAATTTAACTATTGATATATTAGTTTCACACTTATACACTCATTAATACGAGGACAAACTGTCAGTCATTTAATTAAGATAAATTATTATCATGTGAAAAATATGTTCATCATCATCAGCCCGTGTTAGTCCACAGCTGGACATAGGCCTCCCCTAATGCACGCCTTCTCCATTTTACGACGCATGGACCATCTTACTTTTCAAACAATTGGGTTATTGGTCCAAATTGTCCTTACCAACTAGGAAACAACATTTAAATTCTCTAACTATATGAATATTATAATACAAAGTCAATAAAGGCAGAGTGAGACGCGCGTATGAAACGTAATGATTAAACGTAGCTCACGTCTTCCGAATAAGTCATCGTAGTAATGTAACTTTTATTCACAAATTAAGAAAGCGGAAAACCTAAAACTACAGACATAGTCTTTCTTGCTTGGTGAATGCCATAAAAGGGACATTCCTGTGTTTCCTTATAAAAAAATCTAATTCAGATTAATCTATTTCGATAAAAGAACCCTTTTTAATTGTACAAATAATTATTCATTAAACTAAAGGAATTCGGTTCGGGAACTTTTTACGCTACCCTTTTTAAGGGAAAATTAAAAAAAAAACTTCAATCGAAATTCAATTCGATATATAGTTATTAAACTTCCCTGTCATCATCAGATACCAAATTCTGAACGTTATATTGAAGTCAAACGTCTTAAACACTCCCATTGAACGGCGTAACGCTTTTTCGCTACGTGACGCTTCCGCCAGTCGAGTAACACTTCGCATAGAGCTCCAATAGGAAAAGGGAACGAAATTGCTGGTATTCCCTTTACAAAATGCTGAATTCCGTTGAGACTGACGTACACCGGAGCTATTAGGTATCGCAGAGCACTTGCATAGACGAAAACGGTTTAAATTCGGTCAAGTGGCATAGAGTTATCCGACGCCGTTTCGTCCAATTACCGATTGTATATAAATAAATCCGCAAATTTTCAATTTTCATATTTGAATCACATCACGACACTAATCTATGAAGGACTGACTGCATTTGATTTAAGGCAAAAATGGTCCGGAAATGATGTTAAAAAAAGTACAATGTCAATTAAATGACATTAGTCATCATTGCTTTAATAACACGCTCTAGTTATAAGACACGGGGGTCGACCAATGGCGATGCTTCAGTTCATTGGAGTTTACACTTTGCGTAATTCTTCATCTCTTATTATATAAATTCTTTAAAACATATATGGTTAATATTAGGTTTACTAGACCTTTGATACACCTAAAAAAGGCATTGTAACCCGACTTATTAATACGTAATGACATCATTTAATATGATGTATATTTGTGTTTATGCGGGTATTTGAAGAAAGCCAGATCGACGTCCGTCCACGACGACAGCCAAACGGCAAATGGACTAACCGGATCCAATCAGGGCGGAGCATCGCTCACGTCCGTTACAATTACAATCGAAACTAATTCAATACGATATATACGTTTCAACTAAATGAGAATGTGCCGTACAAATTTATTGGTTTAACAGGTATTTAGTAATTATAAATGATGGGCATGCAATGAATTTAGAATGAATATTTTAATTACATTTGGAAGCACTAAATTATATAGGTTTACGATCGTAGTGCAACATCTTTCACACATCGTTATAGCTAAGACCGTTTAGATTTACTTATAGTTACTTAGTTGGAACTAATCTGACAATTCGTATTTATTGTAATGTTATAAGAAATGCCGCATGAGATTTAGTATATTAATAATTTAGTATATTATAATGGAATAGCTAATACAATTTAAATGAATAATTTAATTACAGTTTAGGGAATAGCATCATAATTATGATAAGTTTGAAATCTCAGATAATCATAAATTTTGTAACACATGTAGTAATTATAAGATATCTAATTAATGTTATATTACTTATGATAAATCTGCATGATTTTCTAATGATTAATTATAACGAACTGAGAAAACATCTACTGAACTAGCCTACTTTTCAGGGATTGTGGTCACGGGATTGACTGAGTTGTCAATACTGAAATGGGATTGCCAAAAGTATATATCATAGTTTTTTTTCCAATCAACTCTTTACTCCATTCTATGCAATAATGTTTGTGTAGTGTTTTCGCGGGAATACAAGACAAATAAAGTTACGACTTGCGAAGGAGTTGATATTACTATTTACCTATATAACATGTACAAGAAATCTTATTTTATACCGTCCGATATCCTTTCTTTATTTAATACAAGACAGGCTGGAAGATTACCTGATCGTGCGCGATACGCGCTGCACACAAAAAACGCAACGTATGACTTCACAAGTCCAATGGCTACCCTTACAAGAGTCATATAGAAGTTATATAATAGTCTTTTTACTTAGTTATAACTAAAGCTACGATGTACCTGTTAACTGGAATATAGTAATGTTTTCTCACTACCGTTTTGCAACAGATATATGATTTAATCACGGGTCTGTCCTATGTCCCGATTATGTTTAAAAATGGCATATAAATCTAATAGCTGTTACTTTGATATGCTTACCTATGGTGGATTAAATTTATAATGTATAGATAATATGACCCACAGTTACCTACAAATAGTTTCTGCGCGCTATGAGTCGAAAAATGTTTTATATATGGTTAAAAATTCACAATAATCCAACTGGACCTCTGTAAAGTAGACATCCAGGGGTAATCACTTGAATAAATGTAATTTATTGATAAATATAATTATTCTAAGCATTTCAATACACTATAAACATACTTATAGAAGAATATTAGCCAGTTAACATGTCCCATAAACGTGTTAGATGCATTTAAAAGAGTAATGTAGGGCAAGAACTAGAATACGGAATATTGGATTAGGCTTAGAGCCTTCGCGGCAGTTGTATGCGGTCAGATTTACAACTGCTAGCTGTATCAAAGCGACATTTTTCGTAAAAATGCATGTAATATAGAGAGAACTTGATAGAGAAGAAATACAACGACATACGGCAATTGTTTCAGCATCTGTTAAAACATTATGTATGTACAAAGTTCCTAAATAAGAGTGCTGAAAGAGTCTTAAACAATTGTATTAAATTGTTTAATTAATAACGGTCGGATGCTGCTACATCTTTTCGACTATCGATATAATGAAAATGCAGTATTAATAAAAGCTTATTAATATTACCCGGTTAGAAATATATTGAGGGATAAGATGAATTGAAATTATTTATCCTGCGAATAGGCATTCTCCAGGTTTTGTTTGGTTTTTGAAATAAGGATATTGTTAATGTATTATGACAGGGTCTCTCGTTATTTCTTCTTTGGGCTTGTCACGCCTTCGAATCAATGATAGATTGACGTTAATAGCTCGAGGGAAATTGAATAAAAAGGAATATAATTTGTATAGAGCCAGTGTCACACATGCTGCATCTTTAAAGGTAATGGCATCAGGTGTACAACCAACTCGTCTTAACGCTTCGACAAATATAAAAATAATAAACGAGAAAAAAACCTATCATACGGTCAATTAATGCAAATTAAGATCACGAGACTTATTATTTAAAAGCGATATTACAAAATTACTATGTTAATACATTACTATGTGGTCAAAGATTATAAAACGTACAAAGTTGTACGTTGAACGATTTTATTAGAGTTTTTTTGTCATATCATTTACTAGTAACTGTGCACGACACGGAGAATATCAATAAAGGAATAAACGAAAAAAAATTACACAAAAACTTGACCGAACAATAGATCCAAAGGATAAATTATTTATTTGTCTATGAATAGGAATGAAAAATTTCTGAACTTTTTATTATTTTCTTACGCTTGTAACCAAGCGTGTTTTTTCAATAGTTATCCGTGTGTATGTGGCAACAATTTTTCACTGTCATTATTTTTTCACGTACGTGTGCTTTGCATGTACATGTCATACAAACCAAAGCATAAATGTAAAGTTTTCCATTTTAATACATTTCTCATGAAAAAGAAAACTAAAAATTTATTTAAAACGCATAACTATCTTAATATTAATGCTCCACAAGGGTACATTTTTAAAACCATTGCTAAAATTGATGAAGATTTGTTGAAAAGTATTTTTAAAACCAAATCTAAAGATGAAATTAAAAATAAATACAGTAAATGCAATGAAATCTACACGCCACAAAATTTAAGGTCAAATCACTTCTATAATTTAAAAAATGATAATAAAAAATTAATCATCAGGTCTATAATCTAACGCATTTCCTAAAGACAAATTTAAATGGCGGCATACTCAACAGCTGACTGTACATTACAAAATGGCTATCTACCTTTCGAACTTTACATTGAATAGAAACACAATCGGCATGATTTAATTTACAATCCATCTAAAGAGAAAACAACATAAATATATTTTATTACGTTATAAAAATTCTATAATCGATTTTACTGTTAATGGTTTCCTTTTAAGATTAAAATACTGCGTTCGATATAAAACTAAACAAGTGCTGAGAAAAATAACAGTAAAGCATGAATATTCATATCATTACACGTAAGGTAACTAATCGAAGCAGTTAGTAAAATCGAAATATCTTTATTTTATTATCCTTTAAACTAATAGCAGAGTTCCTCTAGCATATTTATTTATTTTGTCACTATCAAATAAATGACATTAAAAACGAAATTACCGAAGGAACTAATTAATAAACTAATTTATAAATGTCATATAATCTTCCATAACATAAATAAGAATAGCAAAATGTGTGAGTAAGCGCATAGCTCAACAAGGCCTGGACAAATTTGGTCAATTCTTTTTTAAATGTTTATCAAAGCCCAAGGATGGTTTTAACGGCGAAAAAAATTCAAATAATCGCCGGAAAAACCCTAAAAAAGGCCCTTTACTATTTCCCATACAAACGTTACCTAACTAAAATGTAGAGTCAATTTAAACTTCATTATTATTAAATACAGTTCATGTCTATTTAGAACCGAAAATAGTTGGGGTGTATACATTTCAAATATTTTTGACAAAACAAAGTCATTCGGGTCTGCTTGTATTAAAACTATTTTATCATACCGTCCCATTTGCATCACAATATACGTATGAACGTACGCATTCCATATCATCTCTATCTTCAGAAACGGGACAATGTTACACGGACGCTTATTCAAAAGGCGGCTTAACAATATTGGAATATGCAAGACGGGACAACAAAATTATTAACATGAATCATCATTCCTCCAAGCGCGTACGCGCTTGATTGCAGAAACTCAGAATGAACTTTTCAATGGAAACAAATTTATAAACGCGCATTAAAAACTCGAAAACGAATTCTAAAGCGAAACGTTTAAATCCATAACACAAGCGAGAATGTTAAACATAAAGTAACCTCACGAACTCCATTCGCAAGACGCGGTAAACAAAATAACGAGATAATACAGACTTTAACTTGTAAATAATAAAACTTCTATAAATACAAAGTTATATAAACACTTGACTAGTACGAAAAATTCAAAACAAAGAAAATGTTACGATTAACGGCACAATTATTAAATTTAGATAAATACTAGCGACCTGAATAAGATGATAATATTAATACTGCGCTCGTGCGTCCAATATGTGGTCGCTGCAGACGCCATTTTGAAGTCGTAGCGGCGCGGGCGAGAGGCGCGTTACCCGCGCATTACACGTAAAAGGCGTTCGGAATTTGACTGTCAACAACAGATTATTGAAAAACAAATAACTGCAAGTAAACTATAAAACGTGATAGAAAACGACGAAAAATAATCGTTAAACAATATTATGACGTACATAACGTGGTTAAATGCTTAATTATGTTAATTAACTTAGACATGAAACAATTAAGCGGTGACTATGTATAAGAAAAAAAGTATAAAAATCCAACACTGCACTAAATTAAAAACGTCTCAAGCGTTTCTATTATCGCCATTATGGAAATAAAAAAAAATCAACCTTGACAACTTTAAAAGCAAGTAATTTAATGATTGCGGCCCGTATCGAGAGTACAACAATGGTACCAATGAAAATAATATACCTAACCGCATATCTAATTTGAAACTATTAAGCATATTAGAAAACTCTCGAAGTTGACATGACAATTCTTACGCACAAAATATACTAACCAGCCAGTGACATTTTATATCCAATAAAATTAAAAGTAATAAAATATAAGTACCGTTATTGATAATCATTAACGAAATTATAACCCACTTAGGTTGTATTACGCGTAGATGTATATTTAACCGAAATAGAACGATAAAAGTAAGCGTTTTTGTTATATCACAACATGCTAAGCAAACATTTTATAAATAAACCGCGGGGCCGATCTCGATGCGGGGACGGTAACGAGTAACGACACATATACAATACTAATATCCAATCAAATTTACACCCTGTTACTATATAATTTGAGCGTTAAATTAAACAAATAGCTGTACTCGCTACGAGACGTATATAAATTGCAATTTTAATTACTTGTTTACCACGAATAAGCGGCCGATTAACATAGCCGATATGAATTGACAATAACCGAACAAAAACAAAAAAAAAACGGTTTAGAAAATGTACATAGAGTACCAACATTTAAAAAATAATTTTAAGGCTGACTGAAAATTATTCACATTAAAAAAAAACAAGTCGTTAATAAATCTCCTTTAATTGCCTCAAAAAAATACTTAGAGTGGTGTCAATGTATATTGTTACAATATACTCTCACGACTTTTAAACTTAGTTAGTTATATTAATGGTATAATATTTCTCGAATTAAATATAACTTGTCTCGGCTAGTCGTTCGTTTGTACAGAAGACCTTGGTGGCACGATAGCGTTTTATTCAAAACGGTGGAAGAAAATATGTAATGAAACCGGCCAGTTGTTAAAAAAAACCTAAACTCGAATGTTAGTTTTTTTTTTAATTATTAATATCCACGTTACGCAACGACTGTTTGAAAAAAAAGTGACCTCGGTGAAGGTTGGGGAAAACTTGAATGCCATTTGTAATTAAATTACAATTTATTTGGCATAAGACAATGTCAAATATATTGAAATAAATATAATTTTTTTAAATTAAAGATTTTTCTTAATATTTTACCATATTAAATCCAATTAATATAACAATTACATCTTACAATTTTAACAATAATTATTATATCGCCCGAACGAGCAGCTGTAACCGAGTAAACGTTATCTTAACACATATTAATTACAATTAAAACACACACACACAAATCCACCTACCCATTTTCGAGCCGTACTTGTTACACGACATCGCGGCACTAACAAAAATCGACACAAAATCCGTCACCGTTATCACAGTAAACGCTTATTTATTGTTTCAACAAACAAAAGATATCTGTTTTATAAATTCGAAATGCCTCGCGACAATAGCTTCACGATAGCCGCCAACATAGCACTGACAATTCAAAAAAATAATTCGAATTAGAAAAAAAATTAAAATTTTCGGCCTGTATTATTATTATTACTTTTATAATTTTTAAAAACACAAGACGAACGCGTTCGAATAATCAGTCCGTCCGGCGGAGCGCCCCGTACGCGACCACTCGACAACGACACTCCTCCGCGATAGGTACGCCGAGTCGCTCGCACCGACACAAACTAGTCTCGACTCTCGCCCGAGCCGGTGTGGTTTCGCTCTTGCATTCAGTGCACTGCTTCGCCGGCGAATATTTTGTTGCCTCAAATAACTAGAATTTAATAAAGCCACTCGTAGACGTCGGCTTACGTAATTGGACGCTGTGAACGTCATTTAAATCTATGGATGCTATCAATTTGATATTAATAAATATTACGGTTACATATTTTGAAATTTCTTTCGAGTTATAGTTACTTTTTTCAAAGCAAATTAGTTGCGGCACTCACGTAACGATCATGTGTGGACGAAGACGGCCATGTTATTACGCATGGTCGATCGGTATTAAATATAGCCTGTTTTCGCATGTTGATTGACTAACGCTTAAATTATTCCGACATTATTTTAAGTAGATGTATAACAATGGCGATTAAAGAGATTTTTAAAATTACATAGAACGATGCATTAAAATTTAGTTAAACAGATGTACACATTATTTTTTTTGTAAATTAAATTCTTATATGCTGCATAAAATTATTTTCATCTAAGTAATCAATATTTAAATATTTCCTTGATTACTTATATTATTAATCATCATTAAGTTTCATAATTTCTCAAAAACTTTTCAACGTTTATACGAGACAAATTATACTCTAAATTTCAATAAACTAAGTACTTAATAAAATTTACCGTTAAATTAGTAAAAAAATTATAATCCAATTATCATTAGGTAACCTAGCGCTATGTGCCAGTTACGAAGATATTTAGTGGAGCCATCGCAACAAGAGTATCGTATTCGTACAAAACAAATAAACGCGCTCAAAAGCACAGATAACATTTTTGAACAGCACGCTAGCGCTAGTGATGTACTGGCTTGGCAATCGGTTCGCGGGCGGGCGAGCAGACGCACGTCGCACTGGCCGCATGACTCAGCGGATGCGATTTTGAACGCTTTTAGACGAAGGAAAAGAAAAAAAAAACAACAACAACTGTCAACGCTTTCTAAAAGCGAGATTTGAATTCGTTTAGAACACTCGCGATCTGTAAAGAAGCGCGCCACAAACGACGAAATGGAAACAAAAGATTACGAGATTATGTTGCTGGACTAGAAACGTTACACCGGGGCAAAGCAAAAAAATCTTACTGTACTACGGATAGTAGCTATGCTATAAATAATTATATTCGCTTTGAATAAATATTGTCATGACATTCGAGTGTGATTACTAATAATGTTAAAATAGATTATCATTTAATATCATCATTATTGTACGAGTATATCGTAATTTACGGGTAACAGAAACTAATCACGGCAATACATTACCAATAGATTGACAGATTACATTGGAGTACTTCTACATCTATTATGTGATGTTGAACGAATTGGTTTAGCCGGGACCGCATCCGTGAATTACTTTATTCAATTATAAAACAAAAACGAAAGCGTGTGTTTTGTTTTTTGAACACCAAGAAAGTCGTATCGAAATGAGGTCAATAAAGATTTATAAATAAACCGAAACGAGTTAATTCAATATGCCAACATGTCCGATTTTAAATTGCATCGGCGCAAACCCCGCACGAAATTGAGAATATTCCTCGACGCATCGTTCATTGCCGTTTTGCCACGAAGATACTGCATAATAATACTAATTTAAAGGTTAAAAATTATTTAGTTACTACTTTACACGAGTAAAAAGAACGGCCAAAATTATCACAAGCCATTCATATCGACGATAAGGAAATACCGTAGAAATCTTTATCTGTCTTCGGCGTTATGAGAAATTAATGTTAAAACTTCGGTTACTAAGAATATTATGTCGTATTAGCGTCGGTGGCAAGACGGGTAAGTTTTAACGTAAACGTTGTACAAGAGTCCAGCTAGATGGCGTGGTATTTAAATATAGCATTTATACGATTCACGTGCTAGTATAAACATTTTGTTAAAACATCTTATATAATTAAAAATCTTACTCAGCAATTCCTCATAAAACCGTTAGGTTTTAAACATAAAATTTGAACTCATATTATCTTCAATAAGTTACGAAGACTATAGCTATGTTAAGGACGGTTATATCAACTTTTGAGAGCGTCGAATTATCGGAACGCGTAAATAAAGAGAAGATTTGTAGAAACGACCGACTTTAAAGTAGCGAATGGTTAATGATTAGAGGAAGAACTTTAGACCTTGTTAGTATTATTCATAGTCAGCAAATTTAAATAGGACATAATTGAAACGAGTTTTAAAACTTATAGTTTTCAGTTACCAAGTGCAAACACTAAACTAAGCTTGCAGCTCCGGCAACTGTTTTTAAGCATACAAACGGATATTAAGAGAATTAAATAAAAGTTTTAATTCGACAACCGTTAAAATTAAATAAATCTAAAAAGCCATATTAATGTACCATTATATAAAAATGACAAGCTTTTTAAGATGTTTAAAGAGAGTGAATGTATTATGTGACTGCCTCCGTAGCCTAGTGGTATAGGCGTGTGCTTTAGAATCCGGAGGTCGTGGGTTCGAATCCCGCGGGGACTCAACAAATTTTCATTGTTGTTTCCTAGTTGGTTAGGGCAATTTGGGCCGATCACCCATTTGTCTGAAAAGTATATGATCCATGCGTCGGATGGGCATGTAAAAAGTCGGTCCACCCACCAACCCGCATTGGACCAGCGTGGTGGGATACGGTCCAAAAAACCCCCTAATGGATAGGGGTGTATTAGGGGAGGTCTATGTCCAGCAGTGGACTATCAAAGGCTGATAATGAATGTATTATGTATAAACGATAAATATTATAGGTACATATATATAAAATAGATGATTCCGGTAACGATGGCCAAATAATACTATACACAAATTGTGTGTTTTTGAAGAAGAGAGCATTAGAGATAGACATTGAAATAGAAAGAGAGGCCAGACGAGTAAGACATTGACCGTAAGGAGACAGACGTCCCCCCGCCCAGAAGTAGTGGATTATAAAACACACGCCACACTGCGCGTTGTTTTTTGACTATTTAGTCACTACTTTTCATTAATTATGCATTTCCAACCAAACCAGTAAACTAGGGTGTATGCAAACTGATCACATACGTAACGCATCATAGATTTGTTGACCAAAACTACACGAAAACACCTACATAAGCCAAAATAAAACAGAATTGCACAATAAATACTTAAAGAAACCTATTGCTATGAATTAAGTGGAGTCGTATGCGGCTTTGTCATTGCCACAGTCGTTAAACAATTAAAATCTCGGCAAAAATTAATCTAGAGATATGTAGCCATTTTGTTGCTATGCGTTCTATAGTTAACTTTAATTCTGTCTTTTCTTTAGCTCAGATACTAATGTATGGCCGAAAGTAATCTTTACTATTCTTGTTGAAGTTTGTGATATAGCCTAGTCAATCAAGACTAGAAATTTATGCATACGAACATTATGTCGAACATCTAAGACTCCAGAAGGTAAGGAATATCGCCGAATATATAATTTTAAACCTATACCAGACTTTTCAGAGCAAGTTATTTCGACATTCGTCTAAGTTAACATAAATTCTATCTTTTAATTGGAAAAACTGTAGACAGGGATGATTAAGAGAACTAGAGAAGGAATAAGGTTCTGGAGAGGAGGCCGCGTTTAGGAAAGAGCAGTGTCAGTTAGTAGACCCCCGACCAGGTGGGATGGCGATCTCCGTGCAGTAGCCGGTTCAAGTTGGCAGCGAGTAGCATTGGATCGGCCGTCTTTGCGTTCATTGGGAAAGGCCATGTCCAGCAGTGGACAGTCAGAAGCTGATGATTATAGAGAGCGACATAATATTGCAACATTTATATTTGTACTGTTACATTGTTTGCATCCATATTCATTAAAATCTTTATTAAGTGTAGACTTTTATCTAGTCCAAGTATTATCTTTATTACCGCAAAGTCTCTTTAAAATCTACGAAGTAATTTTTTAATAGCAAACGTCAAAAATGTGTATTAATATTTTATTAATAAAATAGTTACTAATCTGTTGGCATGTAAATAGTAGGTCCACCCACCAATCCGCATTGGACCAGCATGGTGGGATAAGGTCTAAAAACCTCCAAATGGGGAGGCTTCTGACCAGCAGTGGACTAAACCAGACTGATGATGATGAACAAAGGCTAACGAGCGGCAAGGCCAGCTGATAGAAAGTGGTCACCGAAGCCCATAGACATCGGGTGAAAATCGGCAGAAATACATCGACATGTAATACCATTTCATTCTTGCGAACTTTATACCAAGAACAAAAACAAAATAGCAAGAAAGAAAAACGAATAATATGTTATCTATATATATATACATAAGAGATTCCACCTATATATTGACTTATCACGATGTCTCAGGAGCCATAAGGCGTAACGACTTGAAATTTGGTAGGAATATTCCAAGTAGAGGTCAGCGCATTTTACGAATTTCCACCCACAAGGGGGTTGGGGGGGTTGCTAGTTTTGTTATATAACGGTTAGAGTTAAACAGAATTAACTAACATTTCCCACAGCAGTATCCAGTGAGATACGAGTAAGATGTCTTAGTTCAGATAGATCACGGCCATCAATAAAACGTACAATGCACCACATTGACATTTTTAATTCAACTTCAGAGCAAATTAATCGAAAATATGTTTCGTCTCGTGGATTCTTAGCTAACAAACCATCGGACGGCAAAGTTCTTCCGAAAAATAAACATATTTATTTTTGTTAACTAAGAAGTTATCTCCCAACCTTGTCATGCGAGCTTCTGGTAGACACGATTCTGAGCTCCCGTCCCCAGGAATCTTAGACATCACACTATGATAGTTATTGGCCAGTCAGAGGACACACAAGCATGAGTATTCAGTGAGAGCACCGTTGGAAGGTCCATAGGAGCGATATTTTTTAATGAGTCCACTAGGCACGAGGATGTTATCGTCGATCGCGATCGGTTTGAAGAACAGGACGCCGACGATCTGGCGACTGTTTTAACCGTTTGCTGGGGGCGGTGAGAACTACCCTGGAACGCGGTTGTATCTAGTGTACCGGGTGTGTGTGTCTAGCTGTGGCATATATGCCTCCGTAGCCTAGTGGTATGGGCGTGTGCTTTAGAAACCAGAGGTCGTAGGTACGAATCCTACGAGGACTCAACAAATTCTCATTGTTGTTTCCTAGCTGGTTAGGATAATTTGGGCCGATCACACAATTTTCTGAAAAAGTAAGATGATCCATGCATTGGACGGGCATGGAAAGTCGGTCCACCCACCAACCCACATTGGACCAGCGTGGTGGGATATCGGTCCAAAACCCCCTAATGGATAGGGGTGTATTAGGGGAGGCCAATGTCCAGCAGTAGAGTATCAAAGGCTGATGATGTGAGTGCGGTAAGGTTAGGCGGGACCTCCATTGGGTCTGCAGTCGATGATCGTCATTTCAACCCTTCACTTCGTTCACGGTGAATTCTACGTCCCAGTTGCCTGAAGTATATCTAACCAGTATTAGCCGAACGATGGTTTTACACGTATCAACCAACCGTTTGGAAGTTCAAGTGAAAGTAAAATATCTTTAATCAATACTAGAAGCCCACCCACGGCTCTGTCTGTGTTATTTATAGATTACTTCAATGAATTCTGTAAAGGTAAAAAGTGGCCTTTGTGGCTTAAAGTGAACGTAGCTTTTTAATGGTAATTTTTTTTTAAATATCAGTGTCAATTAACATATACTCAAAAAATACATATCTTTTCTAGATAGATGTATTACTTGCCACCTATTTCTTATAAATTGCCAAATAAACTACTAAATAGTAACTAGGCGAAGTAATTAAAAGGGTTTAACTGAATTGTTTTCTATAATAAAGATTTGAACCGAATGGAGTAGTGGTTAGTGACCCCAATTGTTGCGCCAAAGGGTACGATATCGATATCCACCTCGAGAAAAAAAATATTAAGTATAATTTTCTCGTGTACCGGTGCATGTATTTGATTGCAAAAGAGAAATTAGTTTATACATTTATCACTCATCTGATTTCCCAAGCTTTGCTTAATTAGGGACTAGATGATGTTATGTTATTCGTCCGGAAACAATATTATTTTACTAAGTACTAGATCCCACCCACCAATCATTGGACCACTGTGGTGGGATGCGACCCAAAAACCCCCAAAGGGGGAAGGCGTGCATCAGGGGAGGCCTATGTCCAGCAGTGGACTGACACAGGCTGATGATAACGATGATGATGATGATGATGTTGATGAATAACTAAATAAACGAAAGACATATTATGTTTCCGAGGGTCAGACAGATTTGTGGTGTCTCAGAAAGCGTTTGTTATAAGCAGATAGGGTTGCCAACAACACTGTTTTGAAAAGTATTATTTTCACTAAATTACACTTTTTATTTTTATTTTTTAGAATAAAATAAAAATATAATATACAAAATACTGTTATAATATTTTTGAAGTTATACTTCTTTAGGCGCGTTATGAAAAAACTATGAGAGTGAAATTTTAAGATGCGCGCGCACCTGTGACAGATTTTAATTTATAATGAAATCGGTGTTTAAGAACAGTTTATAATGAAAACGGTGAAATGGACCTTATTACATAGTGATAAGGTTGATTTTAATGTAGTGATAATGGAGTTGTCGTTTTTATTTGCGATAGTTGTTGCATAATGTGCTCTATGTTGGGATTAAGGTTCGTTTGTGGTATATATATATATATATATATATTATTAATAATATATTATTATACTATTTAAATTTATATTAAATATATTATTATATAAATATATTAATTTTGTAATGATGTTTATTCAACTTGATATAATGGTAATATTTTCATTCATTTAATATATCAACATTGTGATTTATCTATGTAATACGTTTTAGATAAGCGCCATCTAGTCACACATAATCAAAGCTTCTGATTTATAGTACCGCTGTACAAGTAAGCCAACATCTCTTAGAATTCTACATTTGTAAGCAACAGATGGCGCTGAACTACCAGTTATATGATATATCAAGTACGTCTTGTAAATCCATAAATTCTTAATCGAATTATTTATGATTAGTTCTTGTAAATCTATCATCTTTAATTATCTTAATTATTTTGATTGATATTATATACTTTTTTAAGTGCTCCAATATAATTGAGGTTAACTATCCGTATGTATTATTTATTGATATAAATTAAATTACTTTTATTTAATATAATTAACACTAAATATTATTAAATTATTAATGTTAAATACTTATTATTGGTTATTTAATATTCACAAAATAAAGAAATAAATTTAATAAAACATTTAATAAAAAGGTTGTGATAAAAATTAAAATTGAACATCAAATTATAATATTAATTTTTAATATTTGCTATTAAATTGAATAAATAATAAATATTTATAAAATAACTAAATAAATTTAATGAAAACTTTTGATAAAAATGAAAATGAACATTAAATTAAGAAATCAATAAAAATATTTAAAAATGACCAACCTTAAATTCGATTTTTGAATTTATTATTAAATTTATTTTAAAATATTAAACAATCAATAATAAACATTTAAAATTAAGAATCTTATAATATTTAGTACAAATTTTGTCTTATATATTTATTATTGTCTAAATTTTGTTTTAATAATATATATATATATATATATATTATTTAATGATGCCAAAAGTATACTTATATACTTCTCACGCGCGTACATAAGTACACCACCATTTTTTATAATTGCCTGCGCAGGCCGACGAGCAGTCGGGCCACCTGATGGAAAGTGGTCACCGACGCCCATAGACATTGGCAAAACTGATCTCAACACGCTGCCTACCGTGAGATAAAGGTTACGTTTCGTTTACCCAGTAAATACGCCGGCTACGGTGCCCTATAAACCGGAACACAGTAGTGTTTTCACACTACTGCTTTGCGGTAGAAATAGGCATCACGGTAGTACCCACCCAGACGGTCTCCCATAAAAAGGGGAGATAATAGGCGCTCACGCGAATCGGTCTATGTCCAGCAGTGGACTAACAAATGCTGATGATGATGATGAATAAAGTGAAATTGTCCTGCGACTTCGGTCCCCAGATTTTAAATCAATCATATCTTTTGAGATATTCATTTAATCGAAATGTGGTGTACGACATGTTTTATGCTAATAGAATCAAGATTTTTTTAAATATATTAACTTTTATGTAAACTTACACTATATTACCTTAAATAAGCTAATAAAAAACAATTAGTCATATTTAATATGCCTAAGTAAATAAAAGTGGTTATTGTGCGTTATTCTTAAAACCGATATATACGCTCGCGGAGGTTATTATAGACCAGTTTCAGAAGTAAATACTTTCAGTCTATCTTTCACGATTTTGGCAGCGTTTATAATTTAATCGCACGAGACTGTGATTTTTGATGCCGATATTTATTTTATTTCTCTAATGGAAAGCTAATGTCTATCATTTAAAAAAATAAAAAATATCGGAGCCCCAGGAGCGATACAACGAGGTAACATATATAAAAAAAAAGAGAAACATACGCTCTGAATGTAAAACCTCTCCTTTTGGGAAGTCGGTCAATTATGCCGAACATAATATGGAACTAACATAAGCAGAATCTTAATGTCAATGTCAAAACATTTGCTTTGGCGCCAAAATTTTCGACGCCCTCATTGGTAAACCAACGCGTGGAGATTAAACATGGCGGCAGTAGTAATAAGAGCGCGTTCACTTGTTTCGTTATCAGTGTTTGACAGAAGACATCGTTTATTACTTGCCATCAGCCATCAGAATTAATATATTAATTAATAATTTTATTAATTTATTTATAATTAGATTATTTATTTTTAATATTATTTAAGTCGATTATATCTAACTCCGAAGTGAAACTATTAAATTGTTTTTGTGGGACGATGTTTATTTAGGTTGTATAATTTCAAGTAAAAATATTAATAAATAAATAATAAAAATAATGTAATTTCTGGAGATGATAGGTCTCCTTTAACAGGGGTCACACCGCAGTGCCAATTTATGCTGCAAAGCAGGAGTGTGTAAAACACTACTGTGTTCCGGTTCATAGGGCACCGTAGCCAGTATATTTACTGGGTAAACGTGACTAATCATCCTACGTCTTATGGTGATACCACTTGAATTGCCAACGTCGGTTACCACTTTCCATCAGTGCTATTCGACTGCCTGCGTAGCCAATAAAAAAAATGTCAAATTTGGATCCGGTGTGTACGCTAATGAGGCATCATCAGCCCGTGTTAGTCCACTGCTGGACATAGACCTCCCCTAATGCACGCCGCCTCCATTAGGGGGTTCTCGGACCGTTTCCCACCACGCTGGTCCAATGCGGGTTGGTGGTTTAAATATAATGAGGCAGTTAAATATTATTACGTATCAACTCACAGCGCGATCGGAACCTTGGACTTATGACGCATTAGAGGTACTGACCGGTGAGCGATGCGGTCTTCAATAATGACACCGAAACCTGTCCGCTAGCAATTAGTCACATTCGTCCATTTCGTTATTTCAACTGTTAGCGAATGGCGGATTGTTTCGTCACTTGAAATATTTTGAACACGCAAGATAGTTATTAATTCATTTACGGAAGTATCTTTTTATTCCATATTAGATAAAAAAGGAAATTTAGGGTATATATTATTAAGGTTTGTTAAAATTCAAACGTCGAAAAGCGCTAGAAATGTTGCGTGTTGAAATATAAGTGAAAATGTAATATACGCGATGAAAATCGTATGGATATTCATACGGTAATTATATAATTATCACAGGAAAAAATAATGTCTTAATAACATTAAGTTAATTTTTGGGATGTTTTATTTAATTATTGCAGGAAAATAATAAAAAATATGTCTAAATAATTAGATGACTGTAAATTATTATTATCTTTCGAGCTGAAATAGTCTAACTGTATATAATACATAAAAAAATAAATTAACCATTTCATGTCTGAAAATCTAAAAAAAAGGGCGCCAAAATATCCAATCGCTTCGAAACCGGCCGACATTATCGCGGAATTTTACACAAAAAATACGTAAAAACGAAGGTTGAACCCGCAAATTTGGGTCACGATTGTAGTCACAGCTTAGCACGAATATAATTGTACCGAGAGTAATATTAACAATCGAAAAAACGCTATGACCATTGTTCCAACGGCGTCCAACAAACAACAAGCGTACTCGTTGCGATAAGAAGCGGCCGCCATCTTTTGTTTGTGGCGTGATGTAATCAAGTTAAAGTAAAAAGATGAAAAAATAATCTAACTCGCCAGTAACGCAACACCACAGATAATATAGTTTTGCGATCTGCCGCGATTTCGGCTCGAGCGGGCAATAGTGACGCCTTAAACGGTTGGCAATGTACACATTGTACTCTTTGATGTACATCGACGCTTTCGTTATACCAAGTGTACGTTTCGCGGTAGAAAGCAGGCAATGTATGCGATGCGACGCGATGTAGCGACAACACGGCCCCCCGCCCGCGCCGATTGAGTCACGATCGCGGCATTCTACAATAATTCAGTTTGCAGCGTTCGCGTACACTGCTCGTTTATTATTCAACTAGAATGAATTACACAAGAGGGGGAGTAATGTAAAACGTCTCTCGGACATCTTGTACCTGACACGTCGTTACTAAATGGACGTATTTTTTTCTTATTGAACGGCCACACGGTTGATATTAAAATATAGTGATGAAATTATTTCCCACTTGCGGTGACTAATAAGTCTTTAAGCGTTAGCTAGAGATAGTAGGCGTACTTTTAAACGCCTTACTGGCCATCTTAATTTAACAGGATAACTAGGTACAGCAATTAGTTATCTTTATAAACTAACGCAATGACTCATGAATATGCGCAATAGTATCAATTAGTAATTTAAAATAATGTAAAGACATTTTTTTATTTACAAATTAGACTATACAAAGAGCAATACCGAGAAAACTGTGCTGCACTGATTTTGGACTTATTTGCGCATTCATTTAGCAAAGTAATATGAGCATAACGCAACGGAGGAACGTGACCGTCATGCGGCAGTAGACAATTTTTATTTACCGCCCTTGAACCGGCGGATATTTATGGTCAACGTAATTTTTATTTATTTAATATTTTATATACAAGAAAAACTGGAACCTAATCGGCCGTTATATAAAATTCATAATTGTATTAGTAATAAAAACTATTAAAAAAAACTAATTTGGTATTATTATTATTCCTCTTAAAAGAATTAGCCAATACTAGAATTATTTTACCGCCATTATAAACTTTACAATGCGCGCGTAATTATTCAAACGCCGCCTTTTCGAACTACAACGGCCGCGCGTTCAACGTCGTCGGGTTTTAGCGCGGTGTGCGGACGTGACCCGCGCCGCAGGTTTTCCGCTTATCGAGTGAGTTTTGAAAAAGGAACTCGTTCGATTTTCAAACTGTTCTCGAACTGGCCGATTGTTTATTCGAAATGTGTAGTTTTTTTTCTTTTTTATCATCGACCACAAACAAACACAATATCGTTTTAATAATTTCGAGGCAAATGACGCAACGGCATACGAAATCACGGAAATATTTTTTTTACCACGTGAAAGTTGCACGCACGGCTGCGATATTCTCGCGCAAATGATGTTGTCGGAATACAATTATAAATGTTCGATGTGCAATTTTACTGGCACACACGTTGGTCGCAGATTAAGGCGGCCGACCGAGCACCATATAATACGTAGGTGATATAGACGTTATCGGTTGATTAACATCGTCAACGCGACTATCAAGGCGGAGTGGTTAAAAAATCTTTAAAAAAAATTCATAAATCAGCGACAAATTTTAACATCACAGTGTGATAGCAACAAGAAACGAGACGATAAACTTAATCAATTACACGTGCGTTCAAATTTCGAAAGACGGAGGGGACACGCACGAACAAAGAGGCGACGCAAGCGATACGCGACAATTGCAACCCGACCGGTTTGCGTAGCGCGCGTCGGCCTCACTCCGCGCGCTGCCACCGCGGCGCACGCGAATCGTCCGCATAACAACGTACCGGCCGCCAGCTTCTCCGGCTGCCCCAGCGCACACCAGCCGGGCACTACGCTCTCGCACACCTCGTCCCAGCATCGCGCCTTTTCCGCACGGTCGCCATAATTCGGGTGGTTGGTGTCGAACAGGCACGGCCTCCGCTCGACTTCCGACACGATCATGCTGCTCTTGATGCCGTCGCTGTCCTTCGTTCGGACCATGGCGGGAAATAAAAAAAATAAAAATATTTCGCGAAATTCAAATTTCGAAGCGCGGCGTTCTGAAACGCGTTGCGACTTTAAAGAGTTCACGATCAATGCGCTCGCAAGCGCGGCACGCGATACGCGTCCGAGTGCCCGCGTGAAACTGGCGGTGTTCGTTCGTTCGCGAGTCGGTGCGGCGCGGCGGGCAACATGGCCGACGCATAGGTGCCGGCCGTCGACGCTCGCTAGGCGCGATATCGTCCGGTAAATAAATAAGATGCATTCCGATACTAAAATTATTTTATAGTTTAAAATAAAACATACTACAATATTATTACGAAATTTTACCACTTTGAGAATTAACTAAACACTTTATGAGAATGTTTAAGAAAGAGATTAAAGAATAACAATGCTTGGTTGTAATATAAAATGAACTTTGACCGTATGCGACCTTAACTCGCAACACAACACGCAGCGCTAGAACGCTGCGTCGACGCAAAACGAGTGCGTCGATTATTTTTCATTTGGCTTACATCCGATGCATTACAAAGTGAGAGTGAAATAAACCATTGCTTTCGTACACAATCGAATCTTCTCGAATAACTGTTGATATGTAGCTGAATACTATATTAACGAAGCGTATGCAAAGGGCCACATAATAAACATTAAAATATTAAATCTATAATTAAAAACTATACAAAAGTTCAAGGTTCAGTGTTAAAGCCGTAATTTTTGAATAAGTCGTATGTAGGTAGTTAAAACATAAGTTTTGTGTATTTTTAACTTTACAAAAAATTCATTTGAATCATTTCATTTGATTTAATGTTTCAACTAACAATTTTACGTAATAATTATAAGTAACCAAAGTCTGTGAAGTAAGAAAGGACAAAAAACCATTAATCGAATGCAGTATTGGTTCGTCGAGGTAAAAGGCAAGTCGCTCGTTGCTAAACATATTTAGCTTCTACTTTTTTAAACTACTAATAAAATATCAAATCCACTAATTTACGGATTTTTCGTCGAAGCATATGTCTGTATCTCATACAGACATATACCAACTTAGTCTGCCCGTGATCATGGATGCTGGAAAGAATCCGAAACGTCGCGAATAAATATATATAACTAACGCAAAAAATCCGTAAGAAAGAAAGCATTAGAGATATTTTAAGAAATAAACAAAATCCGATTAGGCCATGCGAGATATTGTAAAAGAAATTTAGGTAGGTTGAAATACCAATCCTATTTATATCCTTTTTAGTATTCTTGTAGTTTGAACTTATATTTTAAAAAAGGGAATGTAACAATTATTTTAAGACGGTACAGACACAACCATCTAACCCTGATTAGAACTCGGTCCACGGCAATTAGAAAAGTAATTATCTAGTTTTTTTATCACTACATAGTATAAAACAAAGCCGCTTTCTCCGTCCCTATATCACTATGTATGCTTAAATCTTTAAAAATACGCAACGGATTTTGAAGAGGTTTTTTTTATTAGATAAAATGATTGGAGAGGAAGATCTATATGCATAATTCATACTAATATTCATCATAATATTTTATATATAAATAGTATACGAACTAATTACCGCGTTGCGGGAAACGAACTCGAACCATATTACTTTTAAATTTCAGAAATATCATATTTTTTATCAATTTTTCTCATTCCTTTCAATGTATGCGTGTGTTGTTCGTTTTGAACTTATTTTTGGGGAGATGAAAAAAGCCAAAGTAACGTTGAGGCGCTTATATATAAATACGATGTTTATTCAAAAAACTTCTATTCACATCACATCATCAGCCTTTGTTAGTCCACTGCTGGACATAGTTTAAGATTTGAGCATACATACTTAAATGGGATGCTTTCATTGAATATGCCAATCATTAGACACAATTTTATGGCTTTCGCTTCCACATTGATAAATTTCCTTACTGGCCTTTAACCCAATTTCAACCCCTAGTTCATCACCGTACAGTTTGAAACTACAAAATTGCTAGAAACACACCCCTTATGGCTCATATCGAGTATTTAGACATTTTATGTCATAGTTATTTATGTTTAACAGAGACAATTTCCATATAAACTTTAAACTGCTATTTCAACCCTTTGGACCACTTTTAGCGCAATAATTATTAGCCTATGTCCGTTCTTGGAATCTATTCTTACCATGTACCAAATTTCATCGAAATCGGTTTAAATGTTAAGACAGTAAAGTCGGACAGAGTTACTTTTGCATTTATAATGTTCGTATGGATTAATAATAACGTTCTCCAGTCGAATACGACTACGACGGCCTGTCTATATTAGAGATCAGCCAATATATACGATACGCAGGTGATATTATAGTGCACAAGTGTACGCGCAAACACAGGCGCACTCCCAGTTCCTATATACTCTCAAAGCCCGATGGGATGGGATAACCGACACGACCGGAGAGGGTAAGGCGCAGGACCGACTTTTTACATGCCCATCCGACGCATGGATCATCTTACTTTTCAGACAATTGGGTTATCAGGCCAAATTGCCCTAACCAACTAGAAAACAACAATGAAAATTTGTTGAGTCCCCGCAGAATTAGAACCCACGACCTCCGGTTTTTAAAGCATACGCCCTTACCACTAGGCTACGGAGACTGTTATCGTATGGATTATACCTCATATTACACGTATGTAAAAAATGTAAGCTCTGAATAAACGGATTTTCTCATTTGAAGAGTCGGTCAGAACGGACATAATTATAGCTCTAAAATGACACAATAGTTCAGAGACGAAGTCTATGACAATAGTTGTCTTTGTTCCACCCAATCAATTCACATTTTTCTCCATTAGGGGGTTTTGGACCGAGCGTGGTGGGACCACGCTGGTCCAATGCCGGTTGGTTGGTGGTTCGCCAGAACCGTTGTTCCAGATGAGATTGGCTGGGGCTCCGACGATATATTTTGGGGCCTCTTACAGCCCTTGTACACATTGCGTCTATGTGATTGTACCAACTTTCCTCCTTTCTTCTTGTCAATTAACATGATACCATAATTATTGAATAAAAGGACTTTTTACGGATTTTATCGATTATGATTATTTAAAGTTTTAAAGTTTCGAACACTTTCCAGCGGCCGTGGTCACGGGGTAGACTCCAAGGTCTCCCTTTTTGGAATTTTAAATATGTAAAATAAATGCGATAAAATCCGTAAAAAGTACTTTTATTTAATAATGTGTACTGTTCGCGTGAACCAGAGGAATAATTATAATAGCATAACTAAAACAGATCTTAAGAGATACAATCGTTAAAGCAAAAAGGAATTCTGTACTTGCTCTTTAAAAGAACCTACGATGCGGATCAACTCCACCGTTAAATTAATACTAACGTGGCTTTAAAATCTCATTTGTTACGGCAGTGAGGGGTTTCCCAAGCTCGAGTCCTTAGAGGTTAGAAGGATATATCCAAGACATACAGGACTGTACATCATCAATATATCCTTGAAAGGAATTTAACTGAAAAATAAATGTTTAATGTCCTAAGCTTTTTAATATTTTCTACGTATTAATTTTCTGTGAACTCAGTACAATAGCGGACTTCCAGTCAACCATTGGATGCCGCGAAATTTTACTTTTTATGTTCGTCAATCACTCACATTACGATCTGAATTCTTTAAAAATGTATTCTTTCCTTACGCGATACATCTTTGTTTTAAGTTCAAGCGGTTCGTCTGTCGTATATATATTATATTACTATGGTAATAAATATATTGAAAGAAGACATATAGCATTAAGTTTTAACCGGCACCAGAAACAAAACCAAAAAATAATAACAATAAAGTTTTGTAGAAGTTCATTGAAACGTAAACTGACACGATTGGTGATTTGCCGCTAAACGTAATTCATAACACATTAGATAATATAATAATTAGAATACCATAATTAGAAAGTGGTCACCGACGCCCATAAACATCGGCAATACCAAGGGTATCACCAATGCGCTGCCTACCGTGAGACAGTGCCCGTCAAACCCGAACACAGTAGTGTATTACTGCTTTGCGGCAGAATAGTTCCCGCGGTGGTACCACCCCAGACAGCCACCTATAAAATGAGATCTACCACCTTCTGGTGTAATACAAACACTTCATCAATAAAGAAAGTCAACTATCGTTCAGTAATATAGCCAGTCGAAGAAAAATCGTAAAATGCATAAAATGGAAGACATGTTTAATATCTTGCTTTTAATTACAAAATTAGTCATAAACACGTTGCAGTTTTTTTCTTTTACTGCCGCCGAGACGCCTAATTAACAACATTTTTAAAGCAACCGCAGCTCGTTACTTATATATAACATTTCTCTCTTGGCTTTTTATTTTATAGTGTGACAAAATTAAGGTTTAATCAATATTTAATGTTCAAGCCAAAGAATAGAAAGCTGGGATGTGTCAGCTAGGCATATAATAGTTCATTTACTTAATCAGGATAATCATTGGGAATACAGAACAATTGGTGAAAAATTAATTTGTTCTGTTAAGAAATATAATGCAATTGATCAATATAAGTAATTAGAAAGGCTCTTCTCGAGAGAAAATACGGTTATCAATAAATAATTGAAGGCGCAATGGATAAATGGCGATACAAAAATTATTCCTTACTCGGACGATCATTTGCCTGTAATCTGGGTATTTCATCAGACTCTGACCCTTAACAATCAATCATCATCATCAGCCTGTGTTAATCTACTGCTGGACCTAGGCCTCCACTACTGTCTCTATTAGAGGGTTTTCTAGACCCTATCCCACCACGCTGGTCCAAAGCGGGTCGGTGGGTGGACCGATTTTTTTAATGGATGAAAAAAATATTTCTTCTCGCTTCTCGCTATTCATAAAAATTCACCTAACTTGATAAGATGAATATTGCTTCACGAACGGAGCATAATATGATTTGAACAATGATGCTCACTTTTAAGCGCCAAAGTTCGCTGCTGGCTAAGCGAACATTTGATGCTAATATTGATTGTTTAACTGCCTCCGTAGCCTAGTGGTAAGGGCGTGTGCTTTAGAAACTGGAGATCGTGGGTTCTGATCCCGCGGGGAAACAACCTTAAATGTTTTAATTATTTAATAATAATCTAATATAATCGTAACGTTGTTTTTTGGTTGGTCACCTAATTGTCTCGAAAGTATAATGTTTCATGTGTCTGATGTGCATGTAAAAAGCCGGTGCCGATTGTCAAGACCAACTTAGGCAGTAGTTATAGAAAGTCAGTGCCTTCAAATATGCTGACAACTAATTCATCCTTAGAATACAGTTCACCATTTGGGTTGTGAAGATTCGATGGAAGTCGCTCTGCATAAAAACTGTTATTCAGGTAAATCTTGACGGATAAGAAGCCGACCCCATAGCTTGGGAAAGTGGCTAGATCAAAGAATATTCGAATACAGCAATTATTTAGTTGACTTCCAAGCTTTTACTTCTCAGCGTAATAAAATAATTGACGACCCAAACAATCAGTTTACGGACAGGCTGTCCTTACAACTTCCTAATTAAAAACTCGGCTCATTTATTTAACTTATGATATTAGTGTATCTAAAACTTCAGCGTACTGTTCTAGACGGTTTAAAATCAACACAAACTCGACAGACTCCAAGTCACACAGAACTGGATTCAGATGGGACAGTCATTGATAGGTATATACAGTATAGTCGTATCAATACTAGCTCCGTAGACTATGGCGTGAGCTTTAGAAACCGTGGGTTCGAATTCTGCGGAGACTCAATAAGTTTTCGTTAGTGTGTCCAAATTGGCATAGACAATTTGGGCCGTACACCAAATTGTCTGAAAAAAAAGATGGTCCATGCGCGGATGGGTATAAAAAAGGCGGTCCACCCGCATCAGAACAGCGTGGTGGAATACGGTCCAAAAACTATCTAATGGAGAAGGCGTGCATTTGGGGAGGCCTATGTCCAGCAGTGGACTAACACTGACGAAGACGATGATGATAATGATGACGTATCAATACAGTATTGGTAGTCCGAGTTCCCGGAAGATGATTATTAAAACAATACTTCGCCGGATAAGATCCTTAAATCTGTTAGCAAAGGATTTTTTTAATTGAAACTTATTGCACAAATACTATGACACAAAAGCGAGCACTTTAATGATGAATTCAAAGTCCAAATTCAGGAATTTAAAATCGCTTCTTTTAAAACGCGGGTTTTGCCGCCATTAAAGATTTAACCTGAATATTTAAAGACGATTAACTAATACGTCACTTACGCCCTCTATCTACCCTCTAACAACACAAAATAGTCCCACCAAGAAAAGCTTGTACCACAACCAGACGACTGACAAAAACTTATAAACATAATTATCTTACATAACAAATTCTAATAATATTAACATCAACACCCAGATACAAGAAAAACGCTACGTTTATCACACGATTCCCGTTGTGTGAATCGACCCCACACCCCATGGCGCAACAGCTACAGTCACTAAGCACTACACCAAGCGGGTCATCTCTATATATTATTAAATCTACAAAATCCCTATCAATAACATCAATATATAGAATTTAATAAAGTCCATCCGCTTTGAAACGGGTTCATTCTTACTTGGATTCAATTCAGTAAGCCGTCGGGCGCTGAAAAGGATAACTTATAAGCGCACAATGTGTTTTATAAAAGATATATGAGTACTTTAGCGTCTATTTTATATAAGCTTTTACCCGCGACTTCGTCCACGTAGAAAAAGGGGAGTGTCCGCGAGCGTATTCAAACTATTGCAAAATACTAACTGCCTCCGTAGCCAGTGGTATGGCATGTCCTTAGAAACTGGAGGTCTGGGTTCGACAAATTTTCATTGTTGTTTCTAGTTGGTTAGGGCAATTTGGGCATACCAATTGTCTGAAAAGTAAGATGATCCATGCGTCGGATAGGCATGTAAAAGTCAGTCACCCACCAACCGCATTGGACCAGCGTGTAGGGATACGGTCCAAAGTCCCCTAATGGATGGAGGTGTATTAGGGAGGCCTATGTCCAGCAGTGGACTATCACAGGCTGATGATAAAATAAAATACTGCTTATGGCTCCACCGATGACGAATGTCTATTAAAATCTTTCACCCCTTTCAATATTTATAAACTGTGTCCGTTCTTGAAATCTATTTTATGTACCAAATTTCATTGAAATCGTTTAAATAGTTTAGACAGTAAAGACGGAGAGACAGACAGGCAGTTACTTTCGCATTTATAATATTAGTATGGATTGTTGTATAGGCTATAACGGCCGATCATCTAAATTGTCTCATTTGTTAGTTTATTTAAGCGACAGATAAGAACGTTCAACACACGATTGTCTTTGGCAGTGTTTATGGGACGACAGTGCTTTCGAAAAATCTGACATCGATTCCACTCTTCGAATGCAGTTTCCCTTTAATTACAAGGTGAAGGTTAATTATACTTTTCATCATCAGCCTGTGTTCGTCCACTGCTGGACATAGGCCTCCCCTGACCCACCAACCTGCATTGGACCAGCGTAGTGGGATACGGTCGAGACACGCCCTAACGTTAACGTGCATTAGGGGACGTCTAATACTTTTACCCCCGATAGTAATAGGGTTCTTTAAGCCAATTTCAACTTATTCTCTCGAGTTATATGAGAAACCAACCGACTATGCAGAAGATATATAGTGTACGCGCAAACACAAACGCACTCCCAGCTCCTTTGCTATCATAGTCCGAAAAGATAACCGACACGACCGGGGGGAGATGCGGCGCAGAACTCGTCTTTTTTTATTCCGATCCGACGCATGGATCATCTTTCTTTAGAGGCGATCGGGTGATGATAAAAGTGTACCAAAAAAAATATGCAAAATATGGATTAGAATGGTAGTCAAAAAATAATGACCGTATTTTTGTACCCGCTGAGTATACGAATACCCCAGGACACACTAAGAAACTTGCCAATTGAACTATATCAAAGCAACACTTCCACGGACTGCATATCACTAAGTATAATGAACTACTAGCATGTTTACAAGTAAAGTAGTCAAAAACTCAATAATATAATAATAATCCAACATTAAATTAACAACGTTAAATGTGAAAATAAAATTCCTTTTCCATTGTACTAAAATTTCAGGCTACCCTCACAACGGCACACGTTTAAATTTCCAAGCAACGTCACGTTGTGAGAGATCTGCTTATAAGCATAAACGTATATACATCTCAATCGTTTCCATGGCAAAGAGAATTGCAGACCGCGCAGTTTCGCTAACCAATTCCTACCAATACTCTATCAAGTACATTGATGTAATACGCATGCGTAGTTCATTTTAGTGTTGTTGTAATGTAGAACAATAAAATGATAAAGCCTAATGACATCATTATAATAATGTCTGGTCTATACTAGCGATCAGTCGCAGGAGATATTATAGTGAATAAGAATACGAGTAAACATAGGTGTACTTGCTCTAGCATTTACCCTCATTGTCCGTTCTGCAGTAGGTCCTTACACCCTGTAAGGCGCAGGACCTATATTTAACAGTACCATCCGAAGTATGGAACATCTTACTTCACAGACTATCGGGTTATCAGCCCGCATCGCCCTAACCAACTAGGAAACAACATCAAAAGAGTCCCCGCAGGATTCGAACCAGCGTAGAAACGTATGTTACGGGCTTTAGTACGTAAGCATACGTTGCTATGGCAACCGTTACCATGACAACTGACAGAACGCGTGCAGCTTTCGACGTCACCATTGCACAAGTACCACCAGTACGCATGACAGTAACTTGTTTTCCTCTCGCGGCCAATCTCACGTTTCGTTAGACAAACTGATTGGTTCACAGTTGTCGGTTGTTTCTCGGTGTACTCCAAAAAGTTTGCAACAGAATACCATAAATTGGAATAACTCGGCTAAAGCGAAAGTCAAACTTCTTTGGACGACAATATTAACACAATTTTCTGGTAAGACAACCTGGCATCGACTTAATTTTGTTAAGAAACCGTCAACTTAGTTTATTGCTTTATAATACATCGTGTAAGCTTTTAGGGAATATAAATAATATGAAGAAACCTCAATATGACGAACCAACATTTCAATGATATGTCAAATTTAATCACGTGTGGCTGTCATCACGTAAGTCCTTATCATTTTTAATTGAGTTAAAAAAAATCTTCAATTTGTCAGATGTATGTTTGTTATTCTTTCGGATTAAAGAACGGATTTTACTTAAACTACAATAACTTGCCTTAAACATCAGAGAATAATTCATAGACTGTAAATTAAAAAAGTGTAGAGTGAAATATTTAAAACATAATAAAATAATTACTAAATTATACAGTAAAGTATGCAGGAAACAGACGGTTGTGTAAACCAATTTTTCCAGACAGAAGCGATTTGTTTTTTATCCATTCATCATCATCAGCCTGTGATAGTCCACTACTGGACATAGGCCTCCCTAATACACCCCTATCCATTAGGGGGGTTTGGACCGTACCGTTTTTATCCATTACCATTCGAAAGAAACCGCGAGGAGCAGTTAGTGTTACATAGTAACACAAAGTTTGCTACTTTGCCAAAACATGTCGTACACCACATTTCGATTAAATGAATTTCTTAAAAGATATGATTGATTTAAAATCTGGGGTTTAAGTCCCAGGATAATTTCACTTTATTCATCATCATCATCATCAGCCTTTGTTAGTCCACTGCTGGACATAGGTCTCCACTAATACACGTCTATCCATTAGGGGGTTTGGACCGTATTCCATCACCATGAAAATTTGTTGCGTCCCCGCAGTTATTGGTGAATTACCAAACGTTAATTTATGCGCATCTGCCTCCGTAGCCTAGTGGTATGGGCGTGTGCTTTAAAAACTGGAGGTCGTGGGTTAACAAATTTTCATTGTTATTTCCTAGTTGGTTAGGGCAATTTGGGCTAATCACCCAATTGTCTAAAAAATGTAAGATGATCCATGCGCCGGATGGGCATATATAAAGTCGGTCCACCCACCAACCAGCATTGGACCAGCGTGGTGGGATACGGTCCAAAACCCCCTTATGGATAGTAGTGTACTAAATTATGTATTTAAATGATTACATTATAATGCTTTACTGATACAATAAATAAAATGAATACAATAAAATAACTCAACAGAACGATATTTTTTGAAGTTATACTTTTTAGGCGCGTTATGAAAAAATGATAAGAGTGAAATTTTAAGATGCGCGCGCGCACCTGTGACACAAAATTAACAGTTTATAATAAAAACGGTGAAATGGACCATATTACATAGTGATAAGGTTGATTTTTGTGTAGTGATAATGGAGTTGTCGTTTTTATTAGCGATAGTTGTTGCATAATGTGCTCTATGAGTTAGGATTAAGGTTCGTTTTGGTATATATATATGTATTATTATTAATAACATATTATTATATTATTTAAATTTATATTAAATATATGATTATATAAATATATTAATTTTGTAATGATGTTTATGCAACTTGATATAATGGTAATATTTTTATTCATTTAATATATCAACATTGTGATTTATCTATGTAATACGTTTTTAGATAAGCGCCATCTAGTCACACATAATCAAAGCTTCTGATTTATAGTACCGCTGTACAAGTAAGCCAACATCTCTTAGGAATTCTACATTTGTAAGCAACAGATGGCGCTGAACTTCCAGTTATATGATATATCAAAGTACGTCTTGTGAATCCATAAATTCTTAATCGAATTATTTATGATAGGTCTTGTAAATCTATCATCTTTAAATTATCTTAATTATTTTGATTGATATTACTTACTATTTGTGAATATTAGTGAAAAAAATTGTGTATATACTTTTCAAGTGCTCCAATATAATTGAGGTTAACTATCCGTATGTATTATTTATTTAATGATGCCAAAGAAGTATAACTTCTCACGCGCGTACATAAGTACACGCACCCATTTTTTTCACTTATCTCTCTGTTTATTCTGGCTAATCTCTGGAATGGCTGGTCCGATTTTGACGGATTTTCCTTGAAAGATAGCTGATGTAACCGGGAATAACTTAGATTACTTGTTTCCTCCGAAAAACTGACAGCTTTTTTTATATGTCGCTCACAACAGCCAGTGGTAAAACAAAACAAAATTAATGTAACCAATTGTGCTTAGCGTGAAAAAGTACTAATGAAGTAGTTCAGCCAATTCAGACTCACGATAGATGTGAACAAATCTAAGTGTAGCAATTCTTATTGGTATACTGCGGCCATAAATACTCATGCAATGTTTCACATATTAAATTAATGAAGATTACAAATGGCGGACCGATTTTTCGCGCTCAATGTGTTTGACATTAGATTTTAGCTACATAAATTCTATCTATGATTTGTATAAACTGTGGGAATAAATCTTATAGTAACTTTAAAGGAATTTTTATCTTAACAATGATCATAATTAAGCCTACGTTTTTGGTGAAATAACTTCTATTTTTTTTATTATGACTTTATCATCATCAGCCTGTGATAGTCCACTGCTGGACATAGGCCTCTCCTAATACACCTCCATCCATTAGGGGATTTTGGACCGTATCCCACCACGCTGGTCCAATGCGGGTTGGTGGGTGGACCGACTTTTACATGCCCATCCGACCATGGATCATCTTACTTTTCAGACAATTGGGTGATCTGGCCCAAATTGCCCTAACCAACTAGAAACAACAATGAAAATTTATTGAGTCCGCAGGATTCAGACCCACGACCTCCAGTTTCTAAGGCACACGCCTATACCACTAGGCTAAGGAGGCAGTTATTATGACTTTATAAACTTAATACTACGCATTTTACCAGTCATCCTTAAGGTGGTGCTAAAAATATAGTTGTATAAACTTTGGAATAATGTTAATATACATCATCATCATGTTTACAGTTAAGGCTGAATAGTTATAGAAGGTATGACGAAGGTAGTTCAAATAGTGGTCGCATGCATGCATGTCATGTGCATGTTCCAATATATTTTTAAAATTATGGCAGAACCAATAATACCAATAATAATTATTTCTATTGCTTGCGCGAATATTATACATTATTAAATAAAATTACTTTACGGATTTTATCGCCAGTCTACCCCGTGACCACGGCCGCTGGAAAGTGTTCGAAACGTCGGGAATTTAAAATGTAAAATAAGCGCGATAAAATCCGTAAAGTAATTTTATTTAATAATACCAATAATAATAATAAAATATAGTGATTGTAGCTGATAAGAAGCCGAGTTTAAAGTACGAGATTAAGGACCCCTACGTGCAGAGTTTAGAGACCTTAATGTTACGCCAAGCAGTGCAGTTTCGATTCTTTCGAAGTTTTCATATTAATCAAAATTTCAATACTACAAGTTTTGTCAATTTTGCACTAGATGATGTAATGTTTTTCGTCCAGAAATTTAAAATCCTGAATACAAGGCCAAGATATAAGTGTCATGCTCGTGATAAAATAGCGTTTGTTAAAAGTAGCTTTTTTATCCTTGACGTTATGCTTTCAGACTCAGGTCTTTGGTAAGCTTCATCTAACACGAAGTTCGCAGGAAGCAACCGTCCCCATGAACTAGGCGGCCGACACTTTTTGCTAAAAGTGAAGGCAACACGTACCGAAGGTACGTGAGTAAGGCATTTGTTATATCTCCGAAGGAAAGTCGGCGATCGGTGTACGAACCGGGACGCCGATGATCTGGTGACTGTGTCAATCGTTTGCTAGGGGCGGTGAGAATTACCCTGGAACGCGGGTGTATCTAGGGTACCGGGTGAATGTGTTTCGCTATGCTCGTAAGCGAGGGCGAACTACATGTGAGTGTGTGCTATCCCTACACGTGTGGTGCGTAAGGTTGAACGACGGACCCCCGTTAGGTCTCGGTGACTTCTTCCTTGTCCGGATCGAGGAGAACGTTTCGCGGTCTACGCTTCTGACTAGATGCGGTCAGATCGGCAGAGTAATTTGCTGCTTTTACCAGCAGAGGGTTACTATGGTTGTCTACTTTATCTATGTATTTGCGGGGTTAACACTTTTGTTAAAAGTAGCTTGCTGTTCATAATGATGGTAGCGCGTAGTAGGCGTGATAGTTTCGAAGTCGGTGTAAATCATGGTACATATTGGTGAAGATGTAGGAATATTGCTGTAGTGTTTTGCATAACGATTACGGAGGACCTAGATAGCTAGATGGACCAGACGTTGATAATGGCAGGCTAGTTAGTGACTGGTGCCTGCTGGTGACGGTGTCAAAAGGTAGCATGATGACACAAGAGAATAGTTGATAGGTCCCCATTTCTACAGGGAGTCGTCTTCGCCGTCACCAACTCGGTGTCTATTTCTATCACAAAGCAGTAGTGTAAAACCCTTATAAGTCCCTGTTTCAAGAGCACCTTAGCCAAACATAAGTAAAGGTAGGTAACATCTTGTTTCGTACGCTGAAAAAGTGCTGGCGTTGGTATTGTTAAAGCGGTTTATAGCCCACTCCATCTCGTGCTGTACCAAATTGACTCGCTTTACTCCTCGTCCAACAAAGACAGCAAATCACGGCAGAAGGCGCTAGATAAATCATTAGGGAACATCTACAATACAGGTTTGCACGAAAGGAGCCTCCGCGAGTGACGTATTAAAAGACCCGATACGTGCGGCACACCATGGGCAACAATCAGCGAGTCACGACAAGAACAATATTTTGTCATGATACGCTAAGAAGAAGTAATAATACTATTCCATACTATCACATCAACGGTAATTACTTTACAACTATTCTAATGTCGTCCATCACACTTGGTCGAAGTAAAGGTAAAGGTTTGGCAGAGGTCTTAGGAATAAGGGTTGATACAAATATCTTGTATCAAAAATTCTTTTTATTTGAGACTACTTCACTCTAACAATTTGGTAGCAGAGTTAATAATAATAGCTAGAAATCTTGGAAGCAGAGGAGAGTAATGTTTGTCTCAATTTCAACTCAAGTAAACTCGCTGCATACAGTAAGGTGCAACTTCATTATAGTAGAATCAGTTTACATGTAAAATTGAAACTTGACCTGAGGGTAGCTTTAAATAAAAATAATAGACACCACAGGCAACAATATATAAAAACGTTTAGGTTGTACCCTAAAATTGTTGAAAGGTTAGGAGCAATGTAATCTTTATAAAATAAAATTATATTTTACATTAACACTATATTGTAATCAATAATGTATTGCTGATTCTTTTGTGTTAAATTGCTTTCTCCATCATGTATTTATATTAATTAAGTCCAATAAGCATATTTAAAGGAAAAAGTGCTACATACACCCATATAATCTTACCAGCTTTTGCATGTATAAAATTAGTAGGAGGTGAAATTAAATGGTATCTCAAAACAGTAATATTATTGTGCAAATGATTTAACAAATCAATTTATAACATTAATAATCCTAATTTTTCTTTTAATACTCAATAAAAAAAGATGATACATAAACATCTTAGGCATTTTTAGTAGGCAAGGCATTATTTAATGGTTGCCTTGAGCATGACAACATAGATCAACATGAGTCTGGAAGCATATCCTTGCTAAAAAAAAGGTGTAGGTGGTCATCCCGTTGCTAATAGTTACAGTGCTTATGAATAATGAATATTACACATCAAATTATGCTGTATTAAAAATAATGCATTACATTAAGTTCCTTTTATACAAAAGAATCTCACTGGTATATGCAACGTAATGTTAAATGAAAAACTATCACTTACCAATTCGTAGACAAAATAATGCACATTCTAAACTATTTTCATATTTTGTTTTCAAATCCAATGACAACTGTCATTAATCTATAATCTACAACTATGGCCTACGTTTTATTGTAGAGCCTACGGTTTATAAAACCTTAAAAATGAAACAAAATATAATTATACTTGAGAATGTTATATTACGACAAATTTATTTTAATATATTATTTTATATAATTGTAAGCATACAATAACAAACTACCTACTTCCATATTATTGTTTCATGTAGAGCAATAAAAGCTAGTAAGATTTTTATAATTTGTATTGAAATTAATAAGACTTATTCTGGCTTTGCATATATTTTTGATGTCTTTGAGATTTCGCTAATATTGTTCCGTAACGAAACTAATTTTAGTTGTGATCGTTAATGTTTTATTTTGTTTTCTGTATACATGTTCATTTTCTTATTGCTCAAGATGATGTTTGCTCTATGGTCAATTTTATGTTTCGCCGATAGAACGTAACGTGTGTTTAGGGCGAATTTATTTTGTTTGTTCGTTTTTAGTGTAACACGTGTGCTAAATATACATAATAAAATATCAATTACTGAATATACCCGCCTATTTAATATTAATAACTCAATTAAGAACATATACGTCGAATTTTATAAAAATGGTGGTGGTATCGCCTTCGTTTTCTGTGCCGGCAGAGGGTATTATTATGCAGAGCCCATCTACTAAGTTGCTCGTTAACGACCAAGAATTAGGAACTGCGACTTTGTATATAACTGAAAAGTGAGATCATTGTTATATTTCTTGTTATCATACCTATAGGTACACTCGTTTATGTTCTTGATTTAGTACGAATGTCTATATTTTTCAATTATTTTTTTTTCTTTTTATTCTTATATGTGATTAAATGATCCAATAGTTTTCTTATAAGTGTACAATTAAATATTGTTATGGAAAGGATAAACTTCTGAATGAATCGTTCTGAATCGAATATTAAAACCTAAATTTTTAAATTCGTAAGAATAAATTCGTAAGAATTTAAAAATTTGAGAGAGTTAGTTTCTAAAAGTTCTATTGGCCAGTCTTAATTTTTAATTATTCTTATTTCATGTTTCAAAGGATTGCAATTTTTCAGACTTGGACTAGTTTTAAATTTTCTTGCAGACATTAAATTATAACAAATTTTTCAGGGCTTATTCTCTATACTTTATTATATATTTCTGGCATCATATATCGTAATTGCGTTTCTAAAAGAAATAATTATAAAATAGTTTCTATATTTTTTTAGCAATGTTGTTTGGGGTGGAGGGGTGGGCGCTAATGGTGGTCCTTCACCCACTATATCCCTTCTTTATCCGAGTATCTCTTTACATGCAGTGCAAAAGGAACCCTCGCCTGCATTGTACATGGTGCTGAATTATGAACTCAGGTTTGCTGAAAATTAATTTAAAATCTATTTTCGTGTAGTATAATAACCTAAGTTATTCTTAAATAGTAGGAGCCTCAACATTAATCATTCATTATTATTTATAAAATTATATACAATAATTATATAAAAAAGAATCCTACTATGTAACTGATATTATAATTGGGAAAGTTTGTATAAATATTTAAATTTTTAACACAAAAAGCACTTTAATGAATCATTACAATAACATAAGTAACACATTTGAAAAGGATATAGGCTATAACTTAAAAAGATACAGTTCAAGTAAATGAAATGTATAATATGGTGTCTTTGGTTACTAACAGAAAAGCTCCCAATTGGCATATTTTATGACCCTTGGCCCTTGTAGTTATAAACTGCACTTTCATTGAAGTCTATCGAGTAGTTTTAATGTGTTTTACCAGCTTTCGCATTTCAAAATTAATTATTAATTGTATGATTAGTTGTCATATTAGGATGTTATGTTGTTCATCTTATTATTTTTTAAAGTTTTACAAAAGTGCAAAATTAAAATGAAAATGTTATATTGGATATTTGCAGATTGCCAGAACTAACCGCTCAACAAAATGATGATGATGATGATGACTTTGATGCTGATGATCAACCAATCACCCAATTAAGGTATGTCTTCAATTGCATAGTACATATTCTGCTCAATATGCTTTGAAATATACAATACAATAAGTGCAAGTAGATCAGAAAAGTTATTGTTTGTATATATATAACAATTATCAAGTAATATTTGGTAATGACTTGCCTAGCCTAGTGGTAAGGGGCGTGAGCTTTAAAAATTGGAGGTTTTTTAAAACCAGTATGTTAAAATTCTGCGAGAATGCAACTAATTTGTTTCCTTGCTGGTTAGGACAATTTCGGCTGAACACACAATTGTCTGAAAAGTAAGATGATCCATGCATCGGATGAGCATGTAACAGGTTGGTTCACCCACCAACCCGTATTGGGCCAGTGTGGTGGGATACGGTCCGAAATCCCCTAATAGACAGGGTTGTATTAGGGGAGGCCTATGTCCACCAGTGGACTAACACAGGCTGATGATGTGATGTGAATGACTTGCAAGCCAAACATGACCAATGCAGCCTATCTATGTGGGAGATATTACAGGGCACAAATTTACATGCATGCGTTGGCCCAGTCTCTCTTCCTCCATTCTCATAATATGACGGGACCAACACAACTGGAGAAGGATCAGATGCAGGACGGACTTGTTGCATGCCAAAGAATTAATGTAAATGGAATGTCTAAACACTAATGGGGTTATAATTGACCATGTAGTTATTGGTCAAGGCCATTTTTAATTTGGGCAAAAATTTATTTTTTGTTATAATGTTTCAATATTTTGTTTGTTCATAGTGTTAAAATCATTATCTTGATTTTATACATTAAGAAATTATCATAGTTTAACTTATAAAATATGTAATTGTTCTAGTTGGTTATGACAATATGGGCCAATCACCCTATTGTCCAAAAAGTGAGATGATTCATGTGTTGGATGGGCATGTAAAAAGTTGAAGTCACATTTGTCAAGGCCATCTTTGGCAGTTGTTATAGCAAGTCAGTGCCTTAAAATCTACTGACAAATAATACATTCTTAGAGAGCATTTTACCCTTTGGGTTGTAGAGGTCAGATGCCAGTTGCTCTGCGTAAAAACTGTTATTATGCGGAATATTATGAACTTATTCCGTTTACTTTACTGATCGGTTACCTTAATACATTGAGTTAGCAAGAATGCTTAAATTAATTCAAGATCCTGCTCTGCCTGTGAACATGTAGAAATTATATTTTAATTATATGGCTTCATATTGTTTGTAGAAAACTTTGGTGTCTGTACCTTGAATAAAATTGTATGCTGGGAGACATTGCCATTGGCATTAAGTCTTTGCACCGTTATTGTGTACATAAAGTGTAAAAGTAAAATAAATATATGTTTAAAGAAATACTTTGTGTCATAGAAAATGTTCATTTTACACAGGTTTGTACCACAGAATGAAACAGATCTGCAGGCAATGTACTCTGCGATGACACAGGGGCAGACTTTACATCCTGACCCTGCGGATGAGGTTGATGATGATGACCCTTACATGGATGGAGAGGAGTTTGATGAAGGTATCGTGTCTAGGCCGAATTTTATCTCAGAATTTGTTAAAACATTGTAATTCATGGCCATTAAACAGCTGATACATTTGTTTAGCTAATTTATTGGTAGATTTTGAAAATTCTAACATCAATCTTATTGATGCTACAATTCTGGTACTCTTATAAAAAAAAACAAATATTGTGTGGAGATTGAATTGGCCATTTCACCACTATCAACGCTCATGCTTTTGGCGTCATTAGTCTACAATATTGAATTTGTTTATGTTGATTATATTTATAAATTGGCTAATTTATAGTGTCTTATTATTAACAATTTCAAGTATTAATTAAATTTGAAAATTATTACGAGTTGTCTAATTTGGCTCAACTACAATAATAATGGCCTCCAAATCGATTACTAGAGAGGCCGATCTATATTAGAGATCAGGCAACTGCGTAGAAGATGTTTTAGTGCACAAGTGTAGGAGCAAACACAGGTGCACTCCTTATACCTATAAGATGGTAAATGGACATATATGGACCAAACTTTTGTATGCCCAATGGGATGAATAATCGACACGAACAAAGAGATATCAGGCGGAAAGCCGACGCTTTACATGCCAATCTGATCAATTATTCTACTTCACAGGCAATCAGGGTGATCAGCCCATATTGCCTTAACCAATTAGGAAACAGCTATGAGAAGCTGTTGTGTCCCTGCAGAATTTGAACCCACGACCGCCAGTTTCTTAAGCGCAAGCCGATACGACTAGGCTACAAAGGCATTTGTCTAACCTATTTTTGTATTCGAGAGCTAGTCTACTCACATACTGTTGTTGCTTGTTTGGTTTCTTTGCCGTAACAAATTTCAGATCTTATTTGGGTTATATGCATTCAATATATTTTTAGGTGACGAGGAATTTGAAGATGCAGAGGAGATTGAAGCCGCTCCTACCGACCGCCTGAGGCAGATGCGTTTGGATAACAGCAATGGGACACATTACCAAGGTAGAATATGATACAACTGTAAATACAACAGTTTTGACATTATAACGAATAAATAACTGTTTCATGGCCTTGTGGTGCTGTCTGGTGGTTTATTAACTGTAAGCTGATAGTTTGTATCTTGTAGATTAAACTTATGTTTTTGTTGTTTTATGGACTGGCAAGACAACTTCTGAAGGCCATGGGCCTATTGACTATTTGATTAGTTTAAATATCTTTGTAAGAAACAGCAAAGAATCTGCTCTTCTAGCCAATTTCCCAAGTTATTGTGGGGTCGGCTTCCAATTTCTCCAGTTTATATTTTTATTATACTCCAGAATAAGTTTTTACGTAGAATCTTACGTAGTACTTCGTCTTAAATCCAATATCAATAAGTTTTCTGCATTCAGCTACCCTTGTCCTTAAGGACATTAACGAAATATGTGCCGATAAAAAAATTTCATTTCTACATACTTAATATAAAATTTAGGAATCATTTTATCATTTTAAAAAGGATTTAGCATGACTAAGCTGCTAATATTGGATGAGTTTGCGGTAGGTTAAATATTTTTACATTCTAAACAATTCACATCAAATCTACTTATAAAAATAAAAATGACTTTTGTTTTGATATAATATTTTATGTTTATTTGAAAAATGTATATTGAATTTGTTATATATTTATCAATATATTTAGTTGATGTTAAAAGCACTGAAAATCCAATGACGACCACCAAAGATGTCTTGACAATTGGAACTGAATTTTTTCCGTGCACATTCAAATCATGGATTCAAATCATCTATTCAGAAAATTGGGTGACCAACCTTTTTTTGTCGTAACTAACCAGTATACAACAATAACACAAAACTGTTACCTAGAGTATTCGAAATTTATAGTATGAAAATAATCGTTTATAAGTGATAACATTGTGATATATAACCGGTACATATAACAAAACCCTTTTTTAAATTTTGTCTGTGTGTCTGTTTGTTGCGAATAATCTCTGTAATGGCTACTCCGATTTTGACTGGACATTTACTTGAAGATCGCCACTGTTACTGGGAGTAACTTGGTTACTTGAAAACTAACAACATTATTTTATTATATTGCTACACAGACGAAGTCGCACCCAACAGATAGTATTAAATAACCTCATTATAATTTCAGATTGTGAAGATGCAGACATTGGGGAGGAGTGAATCTTTTATACCAAGAATTAGAATACACATATAAATATAATTTGTTTGCAGCTAATTGTGTATACTTGAATGTGCAACAGTTCAATTTGAATGGCTCAATATTTTCCTTAAACGCTTTGAGCTAAGTGTAATTATTATAATGTTTGAGGTGCACTCAGTTTATAACAATCTATGTGAATTGTATGTTACAATTTGTAATGGCCGATATGAAATATGTAAAATTATTTAGCCGATTAAATAATTTAAATATATTCCAGTTTTTTATAAAGTTTCTATTAGTTTTAATTTAAATATTCTTAGTATATGATACAAATGGAAAGATAAATTTATTCATATAAAATTCTGTGTAAGCTTTGTCCTTACCGGTCAAATGCGCAATGTTATATTTTTTCCTTATTTGATTGAAAAACTTAAATTAAACAAGTTATATTTGACATGCTTGAATCAAAAGCTTCAATTTGCATAGATTTAGACGGTGTTGAATAAAGAGTGAATAATTAGTTCATGTGTAGAACTTTCATTGTGGAAATGTACTTTGATCTTAAATGGATGTATTTAGTTGTAAGGTCGTTTTTAACACCAAATATGAATGTTGTATTCCCTAATTTTTGTTTAATAACTACGCAATTTGTTTCTCGATTACCGCAGGCATTTTAGAAGCCGGCGGATTAAATGTATTTGCCAAATAGCGCACAACGCGAATATAAGCGCATACTGATTTATTTGTAAGCTTTGATACGTATCCTAAGTGAATTCAACCACTGTTAATGTATTCGGTAATAAATGTCGAATATTTCATGTTTGTTTTATTTTTTTTCTGTGAATAATGGATAGCTTTATATGTGTAGGTTAAGAATACTAAGTATCAGTCAAATAAGAGGTAAAGTTGTGCGAATAATTCAATACCAGGGTGTGTTATCATTAATGTTGTTATTACGTCAATAATATGCTGTCACACACAGACGTTCCTTATCAATTTACTTAAATGTATATACAGACAAAAGCTGAACGTTTTGTCACGGGATTTTGATGTAAAAGCGTATTCTTTGCCCCTAAAAGATTATATTGTTCTTTGCAGTATAAAAGCTGGTCCAAATCAGATAGCTTTATATAGTTTATTTTGTTTTAATGTATACACACAAACTTTAAGCTCATTAAAAATCTTGCCTTTGTTTTGTTATATATCTGCGCACCTACCGAATTTGCTCTGTACCACCCAAAGGTTGACTGGTAGATAACGCCTTTTAGCATTAAGTTCGCCTTTGTACTTACTTGTGCATAAAGCTTTAATATATAAATAAATAAATAGCTTTAAGCCCTCTCGAAAGGAAAGCTTTATCTGGATTGAATATACAAAGAGATTTGGTAATAAAAGCCAACTTTATTCTACCGCTTTTATTAGGAAAACACAATACATTATATTTCATTTTCATTTAACAATTAAGAAATATAGCGTCGCGAGAAAAGAGAACGTACATTTGTACTTTTTTTTTAGAATCATGCACGAAAAAATTTCTATATAAAATAAAACATTTTTCACCGACAGAACTCCTCCATTGTCACCTATTCCTAGATTGTCCTATGCTGATGGGATGTCGTTTCCATCGTATTCTCCACTCGTGTCGCTTATCTATCACTTATAATTATTTATTTATAATCTAGCAACCTCAATTCTAAGTTTACCGTCGGCTACTAAAGTAGCCCGTAGATGGATACTATTGTAAATCTGGGGGCGTTTATTAAACGCTCGTTTATACAAACGGGCGTATAAAAAACGCCGCGTTTCTCTCGCCGCGGATCCGAGCCAGTCCTAATACTCGCCCGTCTCGGTCTAACGTCACAAGTCAACAAGTACCCACGAAACGTCGAATTACCCTCAGGGACGTCGATTTACTATAAAACAGTCAACACACCCCTGTCATGAAGCACTGACAAACGGTCGGAGGCACGGCCGCTATTACTATTTGTGCTTTCGCGATATGTCCTCTAAGAGCCACTTGTATATATCCGTTACAAAAATGCCGTTAAAAAAATAAACCGACGCCGCGGCTCGGGCGGTGGGGCCCTCCGAGGGTGCGTATACGCCCACGAGTCAGACGGTTGGAGTGCGTACACAAGGACACCTGAGATCTTTATAAACCGAGGTACTTTAATACATTAATTCCGTGTACAAAGGTCCCAGGTTCGATCAAGTGCGGCGTATACGCGCCCAGCGTGACACCGCGGCGCGCTCTGTGGGCGCCTAAGCCGTCGAGGCGCGCGCACCCGTGCACGTGCGCCGCGCTCGACGGTCGACCGCCGACTGGCGCCATCACGCCGACGCCCCGCCCTCTGCCACCACGCTCTGCGCGCTCTCCTCGGTGCCGTTCACGCCCTCGCTCTCCGCACTCTTCGCGTCGCTCTCGGCGCTCTTCGGTTCGCTCTCTGAGCTCTTTGTTTCGCTCTCGGCACTCTTCGTTTCGCTCTCTGCGCTCTTCGCGTCGCTCTCGCCCTCCGCCCCTTCCTCCTCCGTCTCCGTCGTGTCCATGGCTTCCTCCTCGGCCGCCTTCTCCTCTACCGCTTTGGACTCTTGTTCTTCAACAATTGGTTTTTTCTCCTCCGCTTTGGACTCCTCCCGTTTGTCTGATAACAATCGTTCAAAATAAATAAAATAAAATTTGAATAAACCAATTAACACGCAATTAGGGTTATTAATGCTTGTCATAATTTACCAGTTTAGTTCATCCAAGTCAGAGAACTAAATTAAGTATTGATAACGGTCAAGTCATAGGTGAACCGCGGCCATTTTGAAGTCATTTAGGCCCTTATTGAATTGTATTTTCTACTTGCTTTAGATAAATTCTATCGCTAAATTAAGTATCTTTTTTTGTTCAATGTAAAACTTGCTTTCTATCTATATATTACATTCTGACTCACCAGTTTCATCTACCTCCATGGGTGTTTCTGTTTGCTCGTCTCCGTTCACCTTCTGGGAAGGGAAAATTAAAACCATTAACTACTAGTTGATCAATTAAAGCATATCAAATGACGTCACAAACATTAAACCCACAAGCTAACCATCCATTAATTATTCCAATTACAGAACTGTTATCCCATTGATTTATGAAAATCTACAATAGTTATAAATTTATTATCTATTGGACATTTACAATATTCTTTACTTAACATACAATTATATTCAAAATAATTTCATTGTTATACTAAAGCCAAATTAAAGAGTTAGTTAAATTTAACAAAATCCTGTTTGCACTCGACTATGACTTAATTAGTACTATTTTGGTATGAAAAGTTTTTATACATATTGAAGTCATGTTGTCACATTTCACTCGGCTTTAGTAGAAATTTGTATAAAACAAATTTCAGGCTAATTTTAAACATATTATCTTATATACCACTTAAAACGTCTGAACAACCACATATTTAAAATTAACAAACAAAACAAATTAAACAATCCAATAATATACACCATTTTCCAACTAATATACTTTATTGTTATTATAATATCTCTTTGAATACGGTGAACCTAATTTCGCTTTGCCTTTTTGTTGGTACCCATCGCCTTCTTGGCTGGTTTCTTTGCTGACACAACGCGTTTCTTCTTTTTCTAAATGCCACAGACGATATAAATAAAACAGAAAACATATGAAAATTTCATAAAAATTATTCAATTATTACAGTTATGATAGAAATCTGTATTAATCAGAATATGAATAAATCGCATAGGAAGTAATATTGTTATGGACTAACTTTAAACCTAACAATATCATATTGTTGTAGTCCTAGCCTAGTGGTATGAGCTTGCGCTTTAGGAACCGGAGGTCATGGATTCTAATCCTGCGGGAATTCGGCAACTTTTTATTGTTGCTTTCTAGTTGTTTAGGGCAATGCAGGCTGATTACCCGATGATGCCTTTAAAGTTAGTTGATCCATGCTTCAGATGGGCATGGTAAAAGTCGGTCCTAGGCCTTATCTCTCTCCGATCATGTCGGTTATCCGTCCCATCGGACTTTAATAATATAAAGGAATAAGAAGTGCACCTTAGTTTGTGCATATGATTGAATGTTATACAATAACTCCTGCACAGTTGGCCTATCTCCAATATAGATCGGCCACCATAGTCGGAACCAACTAGGAGAACATTAAACATAGCATAAAAAAGTACATATTCAAAGAAATATGTTTTTGACTAAAATCTATAAATGATAGTAATAAACCCACCTCCATCTCCGTTTCTTCCGCCTTGGCGCTGGACGTGGAGGAGATCTCCTCCTCTTGCTCTCTCTTCTTCGGCCTCTTGGCGGGCGGCCTGCTCTCCTTCTCCTCTTCGGCAGACTCTTGGCTCTCCTCTTCTTCAGTCTCCTTCTCTTCGGCCACCTCCTCGTCTTCCGTCTCCGGCGCTGGGGACGGTGCTCTGTCGTCCTCCTGGAATATTATAAACAGATATGCATATATAGAGTTGCAAAGCTTATTTGAGATTATATCTGAACCATACAAAGTGAACAAGAACAAGTTTCATAATTCTTGTGTTGTGGAATTGAACTACTATGTATAGAGTAATGCAATTGAGCTGAAGAAAAGTGAAATGATGGACTTGTAGCGACGAATTCGTTCAAAATTCAAAATTTACCAGTCATAGAGCAGTGTCTTATGCTAATCAGTTTGAAATTCAAACTTCCTCAATCAAAATCCAAACTTTACGATTCAAAATCCAAACCATCCAACTTCAAATTCAAACATCACCATTCATAATCCAAACTCCACCATTCCAAATTCAAACTCCACCATTCCAGATTCAAACCCCACCATTCCAAATTCAAACCCTACCATTCCAAATTCAAACTCAACCATTAAAATTCAAACTCCACCATTACAAATTCAACTCCACCATTCCAAGTTCAAACTCCAACATTACAAATTCAAACTCCACCATTCCAAATTCAAACTCAACCATTACAAATTCAAACTCAACCATTCCAAATTCAAACTCAACCATTACAAATTCAAACTCCACCATTCCAAATTCAAACTCAACCATTCCAAATTCAAACTCCACCATTCCAAATTCAAACTCCACCATTCCAAATTCAAACTCCACCATTCCAAATTCAAACTCCACCATTACAAATTCAAACTCCACCATTCCAAATTCAAACTCCACCATTCCAAATTCAAACTCCACCATTCCAAATTCAAACTCCACCATTCCAAATTCAAACTCCACCATTCCAAATTCAAACTCCACCATTACAAATTCAAACTCCACCATTCCAAATTCAAACTCCACCATTACAAATCCAAACAGTTCCATTCCAAATTGGAAACTAACCAGCAGCAACGCGGTGTGCTGCCCCCCCGCCGCCACTTTAGCCGCGGGCCGGCCGCCGAAGGGCGCCGACACCGCCGGGGTGGGCTCGTTCGCGTCCGCCGCTTGACCGCCCCAGTTGGCCCTCGCTGCCCATTCCCCACGCGAACACTTCTCCTGAAATATATTAATAATAGAAAATATAGTTAATTATAAAGTTAAAAGTCAAATAAAAATTGAAATATTATAATAATAGAAAATACAGTTTATTACTGACTTAAAAGGGCGGCATTAATATTTACAAAGTAATCAAATGACAAAAATAATTTCTAAACGAATAAGAGTCAGCTAGTTCTAAACTAAGCAAAGCTTGTGCTATACTGTTTCCTTTTCTCATGCAAACAAATGCAAAGAATAGAGAGAAAAACACTATGTTCATCCCACAACATTTTTTACGTGGTGAGAATTGGACTTTAATACCTTCGGCGTAACAATTCGGGTCAACTGATACGCTAAAGAATTGTCCAAATCACAATAATATTAGTTATCTAGTCAGAATGCTGATGTTTATTTCATCAATCAAAAACAAGCCTGTGTTAGTCCACTGCTGAACATAGGCCTACCTGATGCACGCCTTCTCCATTAGGCGGTTTTTGGTGGTCCACGCTGGTCCAATGCGGGTCGGTGGGTGGACCGACTTTGTACATGCCCATCAGACCCTTGGATCATCTTACTTTTCAGACTATTGGGCTATTGGCTCAAATTGTCCTAACCAACCAGAAGACAATGATAACAGTTATCCTCGGGATTCGAACCCCGACCTTCGGTTTATAAAGCAAGTGCCAATACCGCTAGGCCACGGAAGCCGTTTTACGACATACTATTTTGCATATTTCATAAATTTTCTTATTTACACCGCTTCTTTTATATGTAACTCACCCGTATCGGTGACGGCGAAGGAATTGCACGTTCCGGCTGATATGTCTATGCACTTCTTGTTCTGCAACTTCGGTATTGGTTCCAACATCTCTGCGTCGCCCGTTCTATCGCCTAGACCCAAACTGAAATAATATTTTATTGATTAAAACAGGGTACAAAGGTGTCACAAAAATGATGTGAACAGTGTGTCTTTTTTTACATAGATCATGCAAAACGGAGCATTTTATTACATCACCATCATCAGCCTGTGATAGTCCTGTGAAAGCTGGACATAGGCCTCCCATAATACACCCCCATCCATCAGGTTTTGGGCTCTATCGCACCACACTGGTTCAAAATCGGGTTGGTGGGTAGACCGACTTTTAACATGCCCATTAACGCATTTTATTAGTTTATTTTTTATGTAAGAAAATGAGTTACTAGAGAATTTCCATTATCATTGTTTATTTACACTCTAACATTGTTTCTACACATATTAAAAGTTGTTTTCTAGTAGTAATTTTTGGATTCTTGTACTAAAACGCCCTAGTTGAAGAGACGTGCATTAGGAGAGGCCTATTCTACACTGCGCGGTTGATGATCTATGTGATGCATCTATGTGATGTATTAAAATCTATGTATCCACTATTTAATTACTAGTGTGTGAATTTATGATAGCAATCGCTTTATGTTTACTATTCCCGGTACATTGTCGTCTTCAACTTACGATTCGTCGTTTGACAGATAAATCGCTTTTTACTATCTAATTCATTGATTTTAGAAGGTCCAAACGTCCTTTTATAGGCGTAGCGAACAAAGCGTCGCTGTTCAGTTCAGAATAGGCCGTATGTAGTGGATAAAGGAGTCGCGTACGCACCGTCCGTACTCCGTGCGTCCGATGGCGTGCACGCGGCCGCCCGAGTCCAGCGCCAGCGAGTGGTGCTGCCCGCAGGCCACGGCGGCCCAGGGGCCCGCGACGAGAAGGCGTCGCACTCGGTGGGCGAGAAGATGGCCGCTTTGCGCTTTTCGCCCGTTATGCCTGCAAATTATATTCATCAACTTGTTAGTAATCTATCGGTATGTAAACTGGCAAAAACTTTCGACGAGTACCATTCGTTTTTGAACGATACGAGAGGTTTCATCGTTCGAAACGGGTATGGAATTTTTTCTTGTCGCGTATTCAGATTTCATTTGATATATGTATAGAAATAAATATCAAGTTACGTCGAACAATATTTTGCGGTGTTCAACAAGCGACGTCGATTGTTTCAGTTTTCGAAAGGTGAATTTGCTTATCGGCGGGTTCATATAATATAATCATAACTTATTTTCGATAATAATATTTATATACATATTAGTCTATGATCCAAAACCTTGTGTTTTACATAAAAACATATGAAAAGTATGTGCCTATTTACATCATTTCATGGAAGTAGAATGAATAATAACATTTTTATAACTGTTTAATACATTAACTGAAGGCTGCTTTAGAAACCGGAGGTCGTTAGTTCGAATCCTGCGCGGACTCAACAAATTTTCATTCTTGTTTCCTAGTTGGTTAGGCAATTTGGGCCGATCACCTAATTGTCTGGAAAGTAAAATGATCTCATTCGTCGGATGGGCATGTAAGAAGTCGATCCACCAACAACCCGCATTGGACCAGCGTGGGGATACGGTCCAAAACCTTCTAATGGGTAGGAAGTGTATTAGGGAGGCCTATGTCCAGCAGTGGTCTATCACAGGCTGATGATGTATATGCATGATGTGATACGAGAGTTAGCGTTAAATTGTTCAAAACAACATTTTCAGGTTTTTTTTCTGTGGACGTGTCGGGTCGTTTACGGAATTTTATATGAACAGTGTTTATAAGTAAATATCAAATTATATCGAACAATTTTTTTAGCACTATTCTGATGTACTGGCATTATAAGCAAATTCGATTTACGACATAGGTGGAGTCACTAATTGGTGGGTTACATACATTATTTTAAAACCCTATTTTCTATGATAAAGCATGTATACAGTAAATAATACCTAGAAATCCCAACCAATGAGGTTTACATGTTAAATATTAAGACATGTCTCGGACTTACGTCGATTGATTGAGATGGTATGAATAATTATATATATATATAGATTCAATATTATAAAGAACGCTTACCCAGCTGCCCGTAATTATTTAGGCCCCACGCGAACACCTTGTCGCTGTTGGCGTCTAGTATGAAGGTCGCGTGATATCCGGCCCATACTCTGGAGGCGCCGCACTTCAGTATCACTTTGGACGGAGCGAGGAGGGCACCTAAGAATAAAGAAAAAGTTTACTGGTTGTAAAATTGAAGAACAACCTAAAAAAATGTGTGATTTAATTATAGGAAAGTTTAAATTAAACAGTAATTGAGCCAAAAGAAAAAGGTTTAATTTAGTGGATTGCCGCTTTAATCTATTGGTTATATTTTGGCGTTTAACGTATGTAGCGTGACACATTATTGTTTATTTTTACATGAATAATAAACATGGATTGAATCAGTTATAATTTTCATTATTATCACACAGTATGTATGCTATGCATATACCAGGGATCTTACAAGGACTCAAAATTTCATTAACACTTCTTAGTTGGTAAGCACAGTATGGGACGAACACCCCATTGCCTGTTAAGTAAGAGGACGCGTCATGCATGAATGGATGGGTATATAAAAGTCGGGTAATTCGGTCGTGTCGGCTATTCGTCCCACTGGACTATGGGAGTGAAGCTTACACTTCACTTCGGGGATCTTTAATTAATTAGACACTGTAGTCGAAATCCACTTGTATCACATAATATACTCACTGAATCCTTGTCTGGCGTCCCTGGAAGCTGAACGCTGAGACAACCTTCCCAATTGACCCTGCTCTCCACACCCCATTGTGTACACCGAACCCGATGTCTGATAATATAACAAATTATATACAAGTTAGTTATATTCAAACTTTATGATTCGATACAATTTAATAAGAACCATTACACAGATCTAAAAAAGCCTAGAATTATAAGTACCCATTATTACCATCTTTCATAACATATCAGTAATAAATCTGAAAACTAAATTTGGCCACTATACACATTGATGGATAACACAGAAATTACTTTCTTGTCACAACATATAGTGTTTTTATCACTACACATATAAAACTAAGCCACTCTCTGTCCCTATATCCCTAGGTATGCTTAAATCTTTCAAACTACGCAACGGATTTTAATGCGGTTTTATTGAAGAGAAATTTTTGTATGTATAACAATGCTTAATATTGTAAGTAAATTCCCCGTGCGAAGCAGGGGCGGGTCTAACCGTCAATACGACGAGATGGTCGCCACCCGAAGCGATGCCGACGGCGGTCTCTCCGATCTCCAGTCTGACTGGTTCCCGGCAGGCCTTGCCCTCCCTTCCTCTCACTACGAGGCCCATGCTGCCGTGTGAATCCTGAATTTAAACAGATGAGGTTTACTTTTTATACAATTTACATTATATGGTTATGACAAGTAATTAAGTAAGGATTTTCGATATCAGACTGTAATGTAACATCTTATAGGCGTTTTGAAACTTGAAATGTAGCAATATTTCAAATAACAGTATAGTATGGTTACAAATCATAAAAAATCTCTTTCTGTAGAAAAGTTTTACATTGGGCAGTAATAAGTTTAAAAACCTTTCTTGAACCAGAAGAGAAAACACAAAATAGAAGAGTGTATATATTTATATTATAATATTATTTTTGGTTCATTAGTTTGACTGTTACATCAAAACAAACTCAAACCGAATCAGTTTCTCACCACATATGTGTGATAAACATACAAGTTTTTATCTTGTTCGAGTATTTGTATGTATATGTGTATTTACATAGAGAAGAAAGGTGATTCTGTTTATTAATCAGACATCAAGTTTTCATATCACAATAAAACAACTGCTTTTAGCGCAGTTTAGTCACTTTAACAAAATGTCATCATCATTAAAACCACAATCACATAAATATATATCATATCTTTACATATCTATATGTATAACATTAGATCTTAGTCTGCTTGTGTATAAAATACTAACAAATACGAGAATCCATTAAAGAAAGTGGATCTAATAAATATGTCAGAATATAAGCAAATCAATACTAATATTCATCATCATCATCATCAGCCTCTGATAGTCCACTGCTGGACATAGGCCTCGCTGGGTTTTTGGACCGTATCCCATCACGCTGGTCCAATGCGGGTTGGTGGGTGGGATACTAATACTAATATTCCTTACCCTAAAAGCACCCCAAGCATACACGTCCCCATTGTCCAACAATGCCGCAGTATGTGAATCACCCGCAGCAATAGCGACTGCCTTCTTTGGAAGTGAGACTGCCTTCGGAGTGCCCTCATCCTTGTCACTGTTTGTTGTACGGCCAAGGGCGCCTTCGTCGTTGCAACCGAAGGTCCATATCTGGAAAGATGAGTAATTAAAATTAAGCCTCAAATAATGTTTGATCTAAAATTAGTTTAATAAAAATCATTATTAAAATAAATCATTTTAAATTTCTTTGTGAAGTTAAGCAATACAACTTGCAGGTCCTATGCTTAAATACTCTTAATTCTATTTTGTTTCCTGCATACAAAATATTTTATTAACAGCAATATTAAAGTCACGTAAAAGGTCCAAAAATTCACACATTACTAAAATGCAGACATTTTGAATGGCTTGCCATTTAATCAAGCAAATGTAACATGTAATATTTTCTTAAGTGCCAAAAATTTTAACAGCAAAATTTGATATAAAAACCATAATAGTATAAATCAGAACAGTAATATTTTTCTCACCAACCCAAAAGTAATAAAAACTGCAACTATTTTTAAACTAATAGTAAATGTATAAATAGAAAGCATCGATCTTAAGCCCATACACTTTTTTTCACACCCCCTGGGGGTAAAGACCCCCGCGTCGTTTGGGGTGAGAGATATTCATAATATAGCACCTTCTTGAATATAATAATCAAATATAAAACAGCGCCATCTTGCGGCGATGTTATGTACTAAGTTGTTTTTAAAGGAAATCGTAAACAGCACTATTGAACTCTTATTTGACGTTACATTTACAAATGTTTCAACATATTGTACATCATTAATAAAACGCCAATGAATACTTTTCGTTTCATTTAAGCGATTATTATACGTCAAATCACGATTTTACGGATTTTATACACTAATGAAATCATACAAAATTTAAACTTTTCAATTTATTGTAATTAACAAATATAGTTTTTTTTTGTTTTTGTCTTTAATTGCATTAACAGTAATAACCAATTTCCTAATTCACAAATTGCCAAGATCTATTTAAACTAGCGATTTTTTTATTGTATTTTTAAATGTTACCTTTCCGTCACTGTCTAGTGCAACTGTATGCATTCCACCCGCGCGTACATCGACCACCTTGTCCCCGAGTGCTGATACGTATTTGAACCTAGAAAATGGAAAATACTCATATAGGAAAACATCTTATAAAACTGTTCTTAATAATTTCATGTATTTACATGAATACCACATATAACTTTTGAAATAGAGTCGACACTTTATCTAATTTCATTTATTTACAGTATTCCTGATGTTTCTAGATAAAATCTTTTACTACATTTTAAGAAATAAATAGTAATTATCTGTATACTAGGGCAAATAATATATGAATTTATTGGAAGTCTAATGTCAAACATGGTTTATTAGTATTTTTCGGATTTATTTTATTAGAGCATCATATATTATGCCACAAAAATTAAAACACAAACAACTTCGTTAAACAAATGCAAGTAATAAGCATGTGCTTTTATTCAAACTTTAACATAGCTTATATTAAAAATATTGACTTTATGTTATGATTGTTTAAAGTAAATAAACATGTTAAACACATTGATAAGATTTTTGTTTATTTTTTCACCAATTTCCTAAAATATTTGTACATTAATTTGTTATTTTTCTAACATATTCAATTGATTCAATACTCACTTTTTGTAAACATCATATAGGGTATGCGTTTGAATTGGTAAATAGATTACTATATTACAATATTGGATTTCAACTTACTTAGTGGTTTCCACAACATCCTCTCCGAGCCCCAATTGTCCGACATCCCCTTGGCCACATGTGAAGACACGGCCCCTCTTCTTTGGAGCATTCGGAATATCTAATTGGATTGCTGTTAAGAAAAAAAAGATATTATTATGATATAATTTAATTATTTCTTATATTTGTGCATTTACAGTACATAATAAATTACACTTTAATGTGTCCAAGAATCCATAAAAGAGTGGTTATAATATAGCATAATTAATTAATTCATAATTTTATCCTGAGAATGTGAGTTGGTAATATTTGATTGATTTTCAATACAACAAAGCAATAGCTAGTCAAAATGTAATAGTGACAATAATACATGAGCATAACAATCTTTTTTGTGTGAAAATTATAATTTATTATGAATTATTTCTATAGTTATGCTTACATCATAAATTTAATATCTCTTTAAATCTTTAAGAAATTCTAGGCATTTTTACAAGAAAACTATATAGAAAAGGGCCAATTCCTCTCTCATCTTTCTTTCTTAAATTATTCAAAATAGTTTTAAAATACATGTGAAGTTTTGTGTTAACCAGAAGAGTAACAGCAATGTTACTTTAATAATTCAAAAGCATTTATATTCAAGGCTGCTACGAGATGTGATTCTCTTTTGAAATGTTAATTTTGATTATACTCCCAAATATCTTTGTCATCTTTGGCTGTAAAGGTCAAGCAAATACCATTATTGTATTGTGATACTTTTTGAAGGTGTAGGAGGAGCAATCTATAATCAGTTGAAAAAGAAACAAACCCAAGGATTTTAATTTAAAACAAATTTAGGAACTGCGCCATTCTCCGTGACAACTTTTTCCAAAACTATTAAAATCTAGTTTCTAGCCCAAAACGGGAGTGCTTTTATTTTATTACGGTCAAAGTTTTTTTATAATAAAAAAATGTAATTGGGTATTTAGGTAACATATATATGTACTGTGCCAAATTAAAAGACTTAATATGGAAAAATATATGCCTTTAAGTCTTTCTGTAAAACACACAAATCAATAGTTTTGAAAATTTAGTGACAGAATCCATAGAGAAAACAAAAGTTAATATAAAACCCAATTGGCACGAAAAATTTGGCCCTTCTGAGAGGTTAAAAATGGGATCTAAAATTGACAATAGAACTTTGCTTCCGGCTACTAATGTTTTATTGTTGGCTAAACTAAAAAATATTTTAAATGTACAGAACCTAGTCAAACCAAGGATGAAATATTTATTGTACATTTAGTGTACAAGTCGTTGTAGCTGTAGGAATTAATTTTAAACATTTTTCCTTCTATTGTTCAGTCTAATTATGTCTTAATATTGATATTTGTTACGAGGTCATTTTGTTTATTTAAGGAAAATTTACGCACCAATTCATATTTATTATTCACAAATAGATAATATTGTTTACATATGATGTAATATATATTTTAAATTATATAAGCAGTATACAACAAGAACATCAATTGTAATATGTTTTATCAGGCTTGGGTAATGATAAGGAATTGTATTATTCATTTGTAAAACAACACGTTTTTCCTAACTCAAGTAGAACGAAGTAAAGCAGCAGAGTGCTAAAAAAGGTCTAGTAAATCATTTCAACAAAGTTAATAAGATAGTAATAGTATTTATGCTTGTTGTAAAATATCTTTAAAACGTGTACAGGACTCCTTTAAGCTTTATAAATTGTAGAAATGTTACAATAAATCGATATATACATTATGATTGCAAATTTAAAGTAACAGACTGATGTATCTTTAAAAGAAATCTATTAGCGCGCGACTTGGGCGTCAGACGTAGACTACATTGAAATTATACAGTAAAATAACCGTATTACATTATTTATAAATGTTGCATCAATAAATGAATACATCTTTCAACACATAAAGAGGGACAACTATCGTACAATAACGAACAACAACAGCTAACCTCAAAGTTGACCAATTAATATAGATGCCTTATGTAATTTTGTATTTAATTACTAAAAACCTAACAATAAAGAAAATTCCAAGCCTTTAAATTGAAAACAATGAGTAAATAACAACAATGAATCTATTAAAACATGTAATTAGCGCCAACTGAAGCTTCGGTACAAGCGACGCTTTTCCCGCCATCATGGTTTGACAGGTCATTGACGTTGGACAAAAATGTAAAGAAAACAACTCGCCGTAAAATTTCAAACGCTTACCTCCACGTTTTTTCTTATTTTTAGGACCCGCGGCCGGTGCGGTGTTGGATGACTTGGATGCCGTCCGTTTTACCCCACGAGCAGCCGGCATTCTGACTGCAAAAATGCAATGGACGCATCAATAAACAGTCCACAGAGCGCGGCAAACGCTTTTCGATCAACAACACTGATTTGATGACGTTTTCACTATATTTATATATGCATAAGCTTCTAGAATCCACACCACTTACATCTGCATCAAATACAAGGCTACGGCCTCATAGATTTATGCAAAGCGCAGATAGGTTATATTATGCATTTGTATAGCACTACACCATAAACCAAACAACGCACCCGTAACATACGGAAAAGTACTGTGATCTATTATCGTGGTATACTTACTGTTTAAACTATAAATATCTGTAGCAGTAGAAATTAAAAACGAATAAATGAAATCACTTTGGAACAAGAGATGACGTATTATTTCGACAGAGTACAAATCTCGTGCATTTCATCCGCTCGCTTCGCTTGGCCTCTGTGCCACAGATAAGATAATTTAAAGTAGAAGATCATAATGGCGGCATGATGACGTCAAACGATGCATAGAGTATATAAAGTTTTATAGATTCACCAAATAAATATTTCTTTAAACTTAAATAAATATTCTTATATACAAAACGCATGTAACAAATAAATATAGAAACAAAAAATATACGTTTATTTGTAATAAGACAAGATTTTGTTACCGTAAAATCTGGTGAATAGAAACAGTTTCAGACGTTGAGACAGTTTTGGAATCCTTTCGAACATCAAAATAACATTATTAGACTGGATGTGGGGTTAATGGTTACGCCATATGGGGTGAATAGAAAAAATGCTAGGGTAGCATTTTTACGTTCTTTGATAAGGGATAGTTTAAAATAAACAAACATCATTCATCATACCAAATTTGTGCATAAAATATCGTTTAAATAAAAAAAAAAAAAAAAAACAAAATATCAACCAAAAAATAAAACCCCTTCTCTAGACTTCATACGATTGATATACACATCCCGCCTTTAATATACAGAATTCTACTAAATCTGTTACCCAGGTGCCATAAGGGTTAAGAGAAGACTTTCTTGAGGAAAACCTCTGAACCCGTCACCCACGGCCTTGCCCTTAAGGCCGGTCGAGTTCTTCTAATTATCCTCGTAGTTGACACTGAGGTTAGGTTCCGATCTCCAATATTGGAAAAACGTGTAAATAAGTTCCTGGATCTGCTTCAGACCTTTGAAGTTTTGGACCTAATGAAGTATTGTCGAGTCTATGAAATCTGGCGCTTCCTTATATATTAAAATAATAGGATATGTATCCTGTATTTCGTTCGGCAATGAAAGTTGTTAAAAGTACTTGTCAGGTAACGTAATACAAAACTGTCACTTTAACAGGGATCCCCATACATACAGATCTGTTAGTATCTAAAGATTTTATTAAGGACATAACGTATTTATCGCTTGTAAAACAAATTTTAAAGATTTTGTAACATTCTGTGATATTTTCTTACAACACATAATGTGTAGGAGAAATAGTTGACTTCGCCTATTCGTATAGCACACTCTTTTAAATAATTTTGAATATGCATATACAACAATATTATGATTTACCTTCTTTCCACGGACGGTAGCTTCCCGCAAACTCTGTGTTATATGAAGCTTACCAAAGACATGAGTCTGGGAGCATAACCTCCATGCTAAAAGAAATATAGGTTATAAGTTTTTTTTTTTGCTGAATTCATATAATCTGATGCAAACAGAAGTTTTTTGTGATTGTCTCTAATTAATATATTATTTTTTTATTAATTGTTAGCAAATTCGATAATTAGCTATAAAGATTATGTGGCCTCTTATCAAATGTAAATAAGCCGTTCTTAGGTATATTACTTAAAGATTTTTAATGAGTCATTTTATTCATCATCAGCCTGTGAGACATAGGCCTCCCCTTCTCCATTAGGGGTATTTGAACCGTATCCCACTACGCTGGTCCAATGCGGGTTGGTGGGTGGAACGACTTTTTACATGCCCATCCGACGCATGGATTATCTTACTCTCGACAATTGGGTGATCAGCCCAATTCCTAACCAACTTAGAAACGTTCAAACCCACAATCTTGGTTTACTCTGAGCTCTAGGCAGGTGCATTTTATACAGTAACGTATATCCTTTTATGTACTCATATTTTATTCTTTAAATAACATTTAAAAGAGGCAGTTTATCCCCAAGAAATAAAAAAAAATAGATGACGGACATTTAGTAAATATGTTAACTATGCACGTTTTTCTTTCATGTACCTATTTTCCTAAGTTATCATAGGGTCGGCTTCTAATCCCTTCAAATTTACCTGAATAACAGTTTTTACGCAGACCGACTGGAATACGACCTACCGTAACTCCAAAGGGTAAATTGCATGCTATGGATGAATTAGTCGTCAATAAGTTTGAAGGACTAGACATCGTATAACGACTGCAAAGATGGTCTTGACAACCAGGACCACTTTTAGAAGCCCATCCGACGCATTAATCATCTTACTTTTCAGACAATTGGGTTATTGGCCCATATTATCCTAATCAACAGAAAACAACGATAATAGACAGTTGTTTCCGCGGATGTAAAGACATTGTCCGGTTTATAAAACAATTGCCAATGCGCTAGGCCACGGAGGCGGTTAAATCTGTTATCTATGCATGTTGTTCAGACTTAATTTTTTCTATACCAGACATAAAAAGGACATTGAATTAATGTAAAAACCATGTAGGTAATCTATATAAATTTATGACGTTGTTATTAGATTTTGGAACGTTGCTCGGTAATAATTCTTCTATAAGAAAGCATACGATGCAATTTTGTCGCTAATGGTAACATTATTTATCAAATCTCCATGTGTTAATTGGCTTTGGTTTAGTTATTGTTTTCGGTCAAGAAACACCTAAGTTAAAAAGACTGTATAAATCTAAATTTACTAGAAGTGCTTGGACTATCTAAAAGTTAATATTTAAATCACTACGAACTTTTTAGATTTTTATAGAATATGTTTCAAAATAGGCACAAAAATATATATAAAACATCGAGATGTTTTAATACACCTACAACAATGAAAATGGTCGACCTATTTTTGACAGTCAGATGTTTTGTTAACGGAAATACTACACATTATTGAATAAAAGTATTTTCAACGGATTTTATCTTGTTTATTTACATTTTTAATTCCTGACGTTTCCAACACTTTCCAGCAGCCGTGGTCATGCGTCTTGTTGCTATTGCTGAAGCGGGATTGTCAGATCTTAAATGTAATAATATTCTTACCGACCTATGCGAATTTACATTTTTTGTCATTAAAGTAACAGCAAGTTATAATTATAGAAGTAATGATGATGATCATCATCATCATCAACCTGTGATAGTCCACTGCTGGACATAGGTCTCCCCTAATACACCCCTATACATTAGAGGGTTTTTGGACCGTATCCCACCACGCTGGTCCAATGCGGGTTGGTGGGTGGACCGACTTTTTACATGCCCATCCAACACAAGGATGGATAGATGCATCTTACTTTTCAGACAATTAGGCGATCGGCCCAAATTACCCTAACCAACTAGGAAACAACAATGACGATTTGTTGAGTCCCTGCAGGATTCGAACCCGGTTTATAAGTATTGATATATAAGCTTAACTCTGTGTTAGTACGTGAAGCTTTTTTTCTAAAGTAGCTAGCAATTTGGCAACATCTAAGGGTTTTTATGGAATTATTATTTCTTGTTCATTAAACTTTACTACCGGTGGTAGGTCCCCTTTTTACAGGACACCGCCTGGGTGGGTACCACCACGGTGCCTATTTCTGCCGCGAAGCAGTAGTGTGAAAACACTAATGTGTTCCGGTTTGAAGGGCGCCGTAGCCAGCGTATTTACTGGGTAAACGAGACTTAACACCCTATGTCTCACGGTAGGCAGCGCTATGGCGATGCCATTGGTATTGCCAATGTCTATGGGCGTCGGTGACCACTTCCCAACTGTCAGCCCGACTGCTCATCTGCCTGCGTATGCCATAAAAAAAAGCTACTTCTTGAATGAAACATTCGGGCTTAGAAAATGTTTATTATTTTTTATCGTTATTCTCTATCTAAATTTATTGAGTTGCACTACAGAAAAACTCGCAATAAGCCGTTACGTTATTCGTAATAAAATAACATAGTTTAATTTTTTTTATATAGACTAAGTACGCATTCGTAATATATTAGCGCTTTTTCTGCATTGGGACCAATAAAAATAGGGAAAAAAATCATTGTCTGTCTCATGTCAAACTAAACTTGTGATAAAAATTAAAACTAAACTATAATTATTAGACAATTATTATAACCATAACTTACCATATCTATTATAATAACCACCACCATAGACAATTATTATAATATGTTGAATTGAAGAGCAAAATTCAATTTTCCAATAGAGTTTTAGATGAAACTAATTATTCTTTATTTAACCATGAGTCCTGTGCAATTGTTACGCTGTTATCAATATAATCAGACATATCGACAGATTGTTTCCCGCCAAAATTGCCAACAGTAATAGCTTTACAGGAGAATGACTCACATTATAGTTAAACGGTAATCTATATGCAAATCAAACAATGCAATTTGCTTTTCGTGATCGGTATAGCTTCAGTGACAGGCAGTGCCAGCCATGTTTGAATTTATTTATTTATTAAAACTTCAAGCTCAAATTTTACAGAGGCGGCTTAATGCCGCAGGCATTTTCTGCCAGTCAACCTTGGGGTGATGCAGAAATAAAAAGTGGGGAGGTGCAAATATGTGAGTTTTAGAAAATAAAATTTTTGATATAAATATATAACTAAAAACAAATAAAATACATTACTACACATAAATACATACATATAAATATACATATGTGGATATACATTAAGTTTATCTGGCGATACATTCTTAAGCAAGTACTCTTTTACTTTTTGCTTAAAAGTCATTTTAGTCCCCACCATTTTGATTCGAGAGGTAGCGCATTCCATAAGAGGACAGATTGAACGAAAAAAGAGGAGTGCATGATGTCAGAACGGTGAGTAGGGCATTGGAGAGTGTCGATCGAAGATTTTTGTTACTGACATCACATAGGTATTGAAATTGAGAAGATATATAGGACGGAGTACTAGAAGAATTAAAATATGAATATAGAGTGGTAAGGGTTCGTAAGAAGCGTCACTGTCGAATAGGTAACCAGTTATGTTCGGAACGTCATATTCAGGACGCCAGGCTAGGCTTTGTTCGTTTCGACCAGACTCTATCACCTAACGAATTCTCACAGCAAAATGTCGCTCAAATGTAAACTTCTATTGTACAAGGTATGCATTCGACCAACCATGGAGTATGCATGCCAAGTTTTCGCTCACGCATCCTCCACACTCCTAAAGCAACTACAAGTAGAACAAAACAATCATCAAACAATTCATCCGCCGCGCCACCGGGGCGCAGTGGTACCAACGAAACGTAGATTTACACAGTGACTGAAAATTGCCGACACTCCGCAAGCACTTTAAAAAGTTAACTCGCAAACACATAGATAAAGTAGTCAACCACAGTAACCTCTGCTGGTAAAAGCAGCACGTATACGGTCCGATCCAAACGCGTCTAGTCGAAAGCGTAGACTGCGAAACGTTCTCCTCGACCCGACGAGGAAGGGGTCGCCGAGACTCTGGACCCAACGGGGTCCTGACATCCAACCACTTACACACCACAAAGCTAGGGATAGCACACACTCACCTGTAGTTCGCCCTCGCTACTGAGCACAGCGAAACACACACACCGCGTATACTAGATACACCGGTTCCAGGGGTTGTCACCGCCGCCAGCAAACGATTAATACAGTCGCTAGACCGTCGGCGTCCCATTTCGTAAACCGATCGTCGACGATCCTTAGGAGACATAAACAATGTCAACCCACGTACCTCCTGTACGTGTGATCCTATTTTAGCAAATATGTTGGCCACTCTAGTTCAAGGGGACAGGAGCTCTCGTGAACACTGTGTTAGATGAAGCTTATCAAAGACAAGAGTCAAAAGCATAACATCCGAGTCAAAAAAAGTTCGGAATGTTGCAGATACGTGGTCATATTTACAAAGATTACAAACGAATCGAATGCAGAATTTACGGTATTTTGAAAATAACTTTCTAAATTATTGTACTGCTCGTGCATTATTATAATTGATACAAAAACAATTATACTGCAAAATTATCTATTAAAAAGTTAAATATTTTAAGATTCGAGTAATAAACATTTTGAAATGTTTTCCCCTAAATTTGGTTTTCATATTTAAGCAGAGTAAAATATTAGCATTTAAACCAAATCTTACATCAAACTCCTTTGGTGGCATAACGTCGGATAAGGAATCTGTGACAATGACAGTTCGCAAAAGATTGGGTTTTCTTCAGGCGCTAGTAATATATGATATTTCAGACTTTGATTATTGAAATTACATGTCTTATTAGTTTCTTTTCATCATCATCATCATCAGCCTGTATAAGTCCACTGCTGGACATAGGCCTTCTCTAATGCACGCCACCTTTTCCGATCTTCGGCAGTTCTCATCCAGCCTACACCGGCCACTTTTCGAATGTCTTCACTCCATCTTGCCGCAGGGCGTGCTACACAACGTTTGCCGAGCCTCGGTCTCCACTCCAGAACTTTCCGACTCCAGCGGTCGTCAGGTCTGCGGCTTATGTGATAGGCCCTTGAGCTTGCTAATCTGTGTCTAATTATTTCTTTTGTTTACGCGAATACTTTATCGCGTTCGTGGTCACGGGGTAGACCACGGCCGATAGAAAGTGTTCGAAACGTCGGAAATTCAAATATGTAAAATAAAGTATCTGTGTCTAGTTTGTTTTACAGGCTACTATTTAAATTATGTCTTATAGTTTACTAAACACACAGCAACTGCTATAGTTTTATCATTTTAGAAATGTGATTCACGAAAAAAGTTGCTCATAATTGCCACGCTGAGCAGGCGGATTGGCAATGACTGATTGCACCTGTACTGCGGATCTACCTTACTCCCAAAGTAAGGCAATTCCGCAGTCAAGTCAAGTGGGCGGTGGTCGTCACAGTTACTGATATACCGCAAAGGATAAGCTCGTTGAAGTTGCGGTACGGCAGTCATGTGGTCCGAAGACCGGATGGCCGATGGGCTCATAAGGTTCTGGAGTTGAGGCCACGTTTAGGAAAACGGAGTGTTGGTCGACCCCCGACCAGGCGGGATGGCGATCTCCGTGCAGTAGCCGGTTCAAGTTGGCAGCGAGAAGCATGGGATCGGCCGTCTTGGCGTTCATTAAAAAGGCCTATGTCTAGCAGTGGACTGATAGAGGCTGATTATGATGATGATGAATTCACAAAAACAATGTCTAATGACAAACTCAATTGATGTCACAAGTAGGCACTCTTATATGTGTAATGGCGGAGGTTTTACCAGTAAGAACGGGTTCGCTTCTGGCGCCATATTGAATCACATTAGTTATAGCGTTTTTTCTGAGTCTAAGTTTGAACCCAATTGAGATATAATCACTTTATAAACAGATAAACGTCATGGCGAATAATGTTTAACATTATTGGCAGAATACTAGGTATACCCATAGTAATATTATAAATGCGAATATAACTCTGTCTGTCTGACTTTCAGTCTGTCGGGGATTGAAATGGGGATGAAGGACAATATTGAATTTTGTCAAATTAATCAAATTAAAGCAAAATAAGCCATAAAAATTTTGCTTAATTTCATACAAAAAAAAAACACCTTATTTGAGGAGGTTCTCAATTCGTCTGTATTTTTTATGTTTGTTACTTCAGAACTTTCGGCTGGGTGAACCGATTTGGATGTTGTTTTTTTCATTTGAAAACTGGTGCTTCCCGTTTGGTCCCATAGCAATTTGGTCTGGTTCTGACAGCGGCATCCATGAAAAAGAGGCAGAACTCTTCAAATCTTAGGAGCAAATTAACGATACTCAAAGGAACTAAAGGCCGTCCGTAAATCACGTGAGGATAGAAGTGGGGGGAAAGGATGAAGGGGGATTATGGACGGCATAAATTCAAATTCAAATTCAAATATCTTTATTCAATATAGAAGTTTAACACTCGCTTATTGATTGTCAAGGACGCTACCACCGGTTCGGAATAGGACGCCTCGACCTGAGAAGAACCGGCGAAAGAAACTCAGCGGGCCTATTTTGTCATCTTTGCAAATAATCAAATATAAACATATAAATTTTCTTTTGAGCTACATACAATTCTATCATACGTATTATATACTTGAGAAAGCCTGGAGCGAGCATTCCATTACCAGGCTGTTTTATCATTTATAAATTTATTTATGTTAAAATAACCTTTAACACATAAACGTTCCTTTTATTCTATTTTTAAATTTATTAACAGTTAAATTCTGAACGTTTACTTTTGTTGTAAAAGCGTATACATTGTCCCATAAAAGATTTACTTATTCTTCGCAGTCTAGTTGCTGGAAGAATTAAATTATGTTTGTTTCTAGTATTTATGTTATGTGCATAACAATGTCTACGAAAATCATTTCTATTTTTGTGCACATACATTTATATTCATATTTTCTATACTGCAAGTAAATGGCGTAATCGATTTGAACTTTCATTTCTTATGTCGTTTAATGTCCTAATCGCTTGGTATACCTTGCAGGGCAACATTTGTCGGGTCCTTATAGTTTTTATATATATTTCTTCTTTAACTTTGTTTGTTTATAATAAGAGACAATCAAATTAATGAACACCAATTCGATTTGAGGTTGACTTCATATTGTTTAGAGGACAACAGATAATTTATCACTCAATTCGTATGATCAAATAAAAAATGTTAAAGTAGTTTTTTAGCATATACGCAAATAAAAAAAAACAAACTTAAGTGTTATAGGAACTGTTAAAAAATAATGCAGACATTTCAAAACCGATTAGTTGAAAATGAAAAAAAATACAACTCAATATAAATAAAGAAAAAACGAGTGGAATTTTCACAAAAAATATGACCGACTTCCAACAGTGTATTAACAGTAACTATTTTACGCAATATAAGCAGGTAATTACGTGCTCTTCGGACGAAATTGCGTCGCGTTTTCTGGCCACTGCATTTTAAATCTCTGACAACTTTTAAGGTATTTATTTGATCAAATTGTCGTCTATCACATGTTTGTACATAGAATGGAGATTTTTTAATGTGAACTTAAACTTTATTTTCTTAAATAAGCTTTGAATGTGCCTTATTGCAATTTTTTTTTAAAAAATATATTAAAATGCTCATTGCGCGTAATTCTTTAAACATAGATGTACACTATTGCGAACGTTATTGTAGACCAATTCAAGAAGTACAATTATGTAAGACATACTTTATGTCCCACCCAACCCGCATTGGACCAGCGTGGTGGGATACGGTCCAAAAACCCTTAATGGATGGGGGTGTATTAGGGGAGGCCTATGTCCAGCAGTGGACTATCACAGGCTGATGATGATATTTTATGTCTATCTTTTACGGTTTTAGTAGCGACTGTAATTTTATCGCACGAGGTTGTGTTTTATGGTGCCGTATTTTTTTTTTATTTCTCAAATATCTATTAAACTACTAATCACAGAATTATAAAAAAATAATGGGACCAATGGGAAGCTATTATCTATCATTTAAAAAAACCATGAACGCAATACATAAACTTATGATATTTTACAATGGCATACTATCGTGCACCAAAGTTATATTTATTAACAGTTATTCCATATGATACTAGCTAAAAGTCTATTTAAAAATAACATACGCAAATTTATGTTATTTTTAAATATGTGAAACGGATTTTCCAAGGCATATCCTAGACTTATTTTAAGTCAACGTTAATCAAGGTGAAAGAATGTAGCTTTCCAATGGTGAAAGGATTTTTTTTAAATCGGCACTGAAGTTTTTCAGTTTATTCATTACACTCATAAAGACAGAAATACAAATCGATTCACCTTTTTAAATTATTTTGTCAATTATTGTTTTACACTAGTAGCCTTAGGTTTGATTTTACCTGTACCGCTTATAACGCACTGCTTATCCAATATAATAATATCTGCAGGATACTCTTCAGGAAAGTTGTGGAGTGGAGACCGAGGCTCGGCAAACTTAGTGGCGGACGAGGCTGCGGCAAGATGGAGTGATGGAATTCGCAAAGTGGCCGGAGTGGTTTGGATGAGAATAGCCGAAGATCGGAAGCGGTGGCGTGCATTAGGGGAGGCCTATGTCCAGCAGTGGACTGACACAGGCTGTTGAGTATGATGATGATGACTCTTCAGGCTTCCTCGCCAATGATGTGTTTCCAGCATGTTTGCAAAGCATTGACAAATGACTTCTTTATACGACAATAAGGGCGAACATTCATCTAGAAGTGTTAGCTACATAGTTATCCTTAACCTAATTGAACGCCAAATGTGTAAATACCTAAGAAATTGAAGGCTTTCATACAACAACTTCAAAAACTCTCCGCCGAAAATCAATAACTGCTGACTCAAATAATCTGCAGTTATATTATTAATTCCCATTTTATTTTTATTTTTATATTATTATTTTTTCTACACAGCTTTGTTTCTTTACTGCTCTGTTGTTCTTTTAAATTACCTATTTGTCTTTGTTGTTATTGTTTTAAATATCAGTTTTTATTTATTTTTCTTTTTCACTTACATTTTAAGTGTTTTTTATACTATTTACGTTTATGATATTTAAATGTCTGTTTACATAATGGAAGTCCATAAGGTGTCATCAGAAAACCAGCGTTGACTGTAGCCAACAATATGCTAAGCTGAACCCTTATTGGTCCAGCGTTTAGGAAATTTATTTGTTTTACTTTATGTTTTTGTTATGTATTTTTTTCCTATTGCACGTGCGAATAATTTCTTACTTGCTTTTTTTCTTTATTGATTATGTAATGTCTATCTGAGATGATGGACTGATTAAATGAGTTTATTATTATTATTATTAAATAAATGTATGCACAATTTGTAGAATATAACAGAGTATATCATTAAATATTTTAATATTTATAAAATATTTACAAGACTTAAAAAATATTTTTAAATGGATCTTTGTTATCTGAACTAAATAAAAATTATTATCAAAATTATAATATTAGTTCAACTACCATAGACAATTAACATTTTTATTTAAAAAAACTCTAATGTCAAACTCGAAAGGCGCGAAATGCAAAAGCTACTTTAATCACGGCATAAATAACCGTTTTGGGGACATTCGTTACATAAATTATTCGTTATTTAATATTGTGTTCATATATTCCGATTATTTTTGGTTTTGGTATAGGATGCATTATAATTGACGGTTAGTTTAGTTGGGCGTTGTAGGAGGCGCATAAGCCCCGCCTTCCTACGAAGCCTTCATTTCACCATCTCGCTCTGACAGTTTTCAGGTTATCTGTTGCAGGTCGTGTTGCCTTTCTCTCTTTTGTGTTAACTTATTATTGTGGTAAATTCGTATTTATATGTTGGTTAAATTGTTTATTAATTTCAATGAAACGAACTATACTTTCTGTTTTATTAGTCGTTTAGTGATATTTAATTGTTTTTGTAAATATTGTAGGTTGACTGGTAGTTACGAATTGTTGACGTTATTTAAAAAAAAACGTAATAATTTGATGTTTGTAATTTAACTCCTAGTTACAGTAATTGTAAGGATAAAACTTTATATTGACAGCGTATTTATGACAGACATTTACTTAAATAATAGAATAAGCTACGTTGTTGTCTCAAATCAGAATATTTTTTGTTATTAATTTGGCTATTGGCATTGACCAAACTAATATTTCTCTACGCCCCGACTTGACCGGGGGAGAATGGTGGGAGAGAATGGTTAATGGTGTTATAATTAAGCATAAATAAATCGACTTTTTAATACGCTTCGGGTAATGAATATATCGAGTATAATCAAAAGTTTTAAAATATGTGTACAGTAAGTAGGAAAGATCTGCTAATTCCATTATTTGTATACACTTTATAATGCTTTAAGCGTTCTTGCTTTACCTGTTTTCAAATAAGATTTGCATTTTTTTTAAATCAGCGGCAAAATGGCGTCCAATACCTGCAGCGTTGTTATTGGAACGTTCTTGATGTTGTTGACATTTAGTTGCGTCATTAATCCGCTTACAAAAAATTAATATGTTCGCTATCACTCTACTTTTAGAGAATAATAGCAGCCCCTAATCCTCCTTGTGGGTGGGATTTCGTAAAATCCGTTCTTAGCTGACCTCTACTCGGCGAAAGGAATATTTCTACCAAATTTCAAGTCGCTACACTACACCTTATAGTCCCAGATATATCGTGATGAGTCAATATATATGTTAGAAGTTTTTTATTCTTATATACCTTACCAATGATTGTCATTCAATTGGATAATCGTTGGTCTATGCATTGGCTTTTGACTAGATAGTGTGGCTTGGTTGGTACGGATAAAAATGTGTATAAAAATATAGGTACAACAAATTTGAAGTACAGTTTTTATAAATGCCTCCGTAGCCTAGTGGTATGGGCGTGTGCTTTAGAAACCGGAGGTCGTGCGATCGAATCCTGCGGGGACTTAACAAATTTTATATGTTGTTTTCCTAGTTGGTTATGGCAATTTGGACCGATCGCCCAATTGTCTAAAAAGTGAGATGATCCATGCGTCGGATGGCAAAGTCGGTCCACCCACCAAACCGCTTTGGACCAGCGTGGTGGGATACGATCCAAAACCCCCTAATGGATAAGGGGAGGCCGATTCCCATGATAGTTTTGATGATGTTAGTTTAAATTATATTGTTTTGTTAGGTGACATTTATGTATTTGTTTTAAGGAACTTTAGTGTTTTTAGAATACCGACTGTCTGTTTTAATTATTAGCTATTATTGCAGCAAAGCAGTGCTAAGTTGCATTTTGTATATCAACAAGACATGTCTAAGAGCTAGGAGGTTTTTTTTTACGTTTTAGAGTGCACTCCTAGTGACCTTCCTGCTTGAATATTAGCATTATTTCGTAAGTAGGTGGTCCCTGGGGCGGTACCGCCGCGGTGCATGTCCGCCACAGCAGAAGTGTAAAAAAACTATCGTGTTCCAGTTTGGAGGGCACCGTAGTAGGCGTACTGGGTAAACGAGACGTAACATGCTATGCCTCACGGTAGGCAGCGCATTTGTGATACCACTGGTAATACTAATGTCTATGGGCGTCGGTGACCACTTCCCATTAGGTGGCCCGACTGCTCGTCTGCCTGCGTACATACATAAATACATCATCAGCCTGTGATAGTCCATTGCTGGACATAGGCCTCCCCTACTGCATGCCTTCGCCATTGCATGGTTTTTGGACCGTATCCCACGCTGGTCCAATGCGGGTTGGTGGGTAAACTAACTTTTTACATACCCATCCAACGCATAGATCATCTTACTTTTCAGAAAATTGGGTGATCGGCTCAAATTGCCCTAAGCAACGAAAATTTATTGAGTCCCCGCAGGATACGAACCCACTATCTCCGGTTTCTAAATCGCACGTACATACCACTAGGCTACGAAGGTAGTTAAGCCTGCGTAGCCTTTATAAAAAACATATAATGTCTGGGTACGGTTCAGAACTGTTTACACATTCATCCCACTTACTACAATCACTACACGTGTAATATCACTCCATATAACTCCTCAACGCTATTGAAGATTACATCGGACAGGGAACACATTAAATCAGGTGTCGCTTGATGATTACGAGCTCAGTAAAACTTATTCATCGCCGTTTGGAATGATCGTCATCCGATCTTAAAAGCGAAACTATTTAAAGGGACGATTTACGTTTGACCGGTCGCCCCACGCGGCGCGCCTTAAGAGGCGAACCTGCTATAGCGAAGCGATACGAAAGCGTAAATAAGTTTTAAATATTATTTCTGAGCAGCTAATTAAGCTGTTAATTATTATATTGTAAATAAATTTAATTGCTTTAGGCGATACAACATATTGAGACAGATTTTTTGGTAACGCGTATCGTGTGATATTACACAAGATTTACGAAACGGTTTGGTAAAGATCCTCTTTGTTTGGTTTATATAGTCTTGAGGATTCAGCTTGAATGTAAAATTCTAATAAACCTTCCATTGTCATTAGAACATCATCTTAATCTTGGTGTTCATTGAAAAAGGCCTTTGTCCAGCAGTGGACGGATAGGGGCTGCTAATGATGATGATGATGATGTCATTAGAACTCGCTATTTAGATCACGATTAGTACTAGAGTATCCAATTTGTACTAGAGTATTTCACTGAGCTGAAATCACCGCGTATAGTTTGAAGAGTGTAAATATTTTAAAATTAGACTATGAAAGTTGGGTATGCATAAATTGTTCGAATAAATAATATGTTTTGTAATATAAAATATTTTTAGTTAAACGAGCAGAAAATACGTATATAAAAAGGCTTTGATGCTGTTAAATGAACACAGCCATATCATTATTGTAATACCACAAAAAAGAATTTTATTGGTGGGCCATCATAATACTATACCGTACCAACCAATTAATGCCATCGAATTTTTAAAGCTGATACTTTGACGTAAGACTTACATACATTATCAGCCTGTGATAGTCCACTGCTGGACATAGGACTCCCCTAATGCACACCCTCTCCATTTGGCGGTTTGTGGATCGTATCCCACCACGCTGGTCCAATCGACGCATGGATCGTCTTACGTTTCAGACGTAAGACTAACCTCACATCAATCTCAAGACTCATTTTATTAACATAGTGTATTCACTAGGTTTTAATATAATGAATTACAAATATTATAATAAATATGTCTTGGGGTGATATGCAAAACTCAAAAGAGCATCTTGTACATTATCAATTGCATTAGCTACTGCTTATAACTTATCATCATCATCAGTCTGTTCAGTCCACTTCTGGACATGGCCTCCCCTAATACACGCCTTCTCCATTAGGTGGTTTTTGTACCGTATCCCAACACGCTGGTCTAATGTGGGTTGGTGGGTGAACCGACTTTTACCATTAGCAAGGACCAATACCGCTAGATCATTGAGGCGGTAGATGGTCACAATTTGATGTATTAAAAATAAACATGAAGAGAAAAACGTTATCCTTACCAGGTGTTTAAAGGATATATATTTTTGCTGCTGCATTGGATTTAAAGAAAAATTGCAAATTTAACTTAAACATTATTAACTAAAACTTTTATTTACGTGATTACTGTACGTATTAAATCCATATTTACGGATTTAAACTTAAAAATATAATTTAATAACATCTGTAAAAAGTTGAGTAACTAAATTAAATATAGGCTGTACTATAATAATACACTTAATTTAAACGTATATTTACACAAATAGTGGTAAAAACACAATGAAAATATCGTAACGATCATTCAGAGCGTTGTAGTCCCGCGGGTAGGTCGTAAAAGTAATATAGTAAGTCCAAAAGCAATAAAGCGCGCGATTCCCCGAATTCCCGCGTCGTGTTAGCGTGTTCATCATTGCCTTCCATTGGCCTGATCAAAAACTAATACTGTCGTCTCGCTCGTATTGTTCTCTGTCTCGCCTTAGTTTTCTTTTTAAATTATGTTTATTATTATTTTCAGAGATTTTTCAATAATATTGTTTGTTTATTGTTTCAATTATATTGTAAAAGATTACAAAAAAAGAAGTCCCACTGAGTTTCTTTCGCCGGTTAATCTCAGGTCGGTGGTAGATTTTGACAATCAATAAGTGAGTGCATAGCGCCTATGTTAAATAAAGATATTTGAATTTGAATATGAAATGATTTTTCTTATATTGTAATATTTTATGAAAAGATATTTTAATAGCGGCTGAAAACATGCATCCGTGTGTTCTATGTGCAATGTTGCACGGAAGTTTGAATTATCTAATTAGATTTTTTTTAATTACACGGGTCCTGAATTCTTGACATGCAGTAATTGTAAATAATAATTAGTGTTTCATTTTAGATATCATCAACATACCTGATAATATTTTGGCTGAGATGTTTTGTTATGAAAGATATCAAATAAAGTTATGGTGAATAAGTGTATAGGTTCGCCCCTTTTATTTTTTCTGTGCCTATGGTAGGTAAGTGATCTGAGCACCATAACTAAAGGATTGGAATCTAGGGCCAATACTACTAAGCCCTCGAGACGGCTTAAAGTATGCACTAAATATGCCAACCTCAATTCTATTAGAATTTCCGACTAGAGGTTTTGAATAAATCAGTAAATTGCAGTGTTACTTCCTATTGCTTCCAAAAACCAGAAATATTCACGGTTTCTTAAAGAAACAGCAACGATCTGTAAGATTAAATTTACTTTAAGACTTTAAGCATGTTCGCTAGAAGCAAGCGATTCTCTCTGTTAAAGATCCCAAGAATATTCACCTACTATTCGGTATTTGGCTTAGTCAGCCATTGTTTTGGAATTCGGTATTAGGCCGAATAGTGCGTGTTATAAGGATGCTCACTAAATTATGAGAAAAGATTCATTATGATGCTCAAGATTATATATAATCAAATTACAATTCTTTAGTGAGTGAAATTGATCAGTGGTGGGTCGTGATGAATAAACTTTCCAGCCTTTGATAGCAGCGAATGAGTACGTTTTTCGTCGTTACAGGATAATAACTACAGAAAACTACCTCACTTTACAAGCAACTCCTGAAGAAGAAGGAAAAACTTTAGCTAATGTCTGTTACGATAGGTTGCGACTTTTGTTATTTATTATTAACTCGTTCGATAACTATTTATTTTGTGTGGAATGTTCGGCGGCCGAATATTCGGCATTTCGGCCTATAGCGTTGTCGAATACTCGGTATTCGGCCAAATCATTATTCCTTTTTTCTTCTGCCAATGTTGTTATGCTTCCAGACCCATGTCTCTGGTAAGCTTCATCTAACGCAGAGTTCGCGGGAAGCTACCCCACGATCTAGGTGCGTCACTATTTGTGGGAACTCTACGGTCTGTACATAAGATAGTGATACTTAAGGTAGCGTAGTATAAAACTTAAAGCCCGTAACGCTCAGGTTTACACTAAAACACTAAAGGCATAGGATGTTACTTATCTATAAATTACAAGTACGAAGCAAGTAAAGTAAGCGAGCACAAACAAGTTACAGCCCTTCAAATCGGAACACAGTAACGATTGCGTTATATCGTTTTGGAGCAAAAATATTCAACGTGATGGTACTTAATAGTAGCCTGATCATCAATTGGTAAACTTTTTAAATATAATATAAAATGTGAGGAAATTGTTAAGCAAAGTTTGTGTGTAAAATCATATTATTGATGTAATGACTACCTTTATGATAACACACCCTGGTGACGAATTGTTCGCTCCAGGCTATTTTAACGTGAGATAAATATGTTGTGTGTGTTTTTCATTTTGTAAAGAATTTCTTGAAAAAAGGAAAAAAAGTCCCGCTCAGTTTCTTACGCCGGTTCTTCCCACGTCAGAGGCTTCTATTTAAAAGAATGTAATGTTTCTATATTTAATTAAGATATTTTACTTTGACTTGATTAATTCTAAGTTATTTGTAAAGTTTTCTTAGTGCCGTTTTGCAATGTTAACCAGAAATCCCAAGGAGGATAGGAATTATTTAATTTGATAGCCCATGATTATGGTCGGATAGGAAAATTAAGCTCTATGAACTTTAGCTTGAATTCTTTCTTAAATTTACGTGAGGCTGTTTTCTCCTGGTGATTTTGTAAACTCAGCTCTTAACTTTGAGGGAAAACGAATCTTTTTATGGGACATAAACGCTTTTACCTCAAATCTTAAAAAACGTTTGCTGACAAATTTAAAAGAATTGTAGGTATAAGAACGTACGAAATGAATATTATTGCTGTAATGTCTACTTCAATAATGACACACCCTGAAAAATGAATTATATATTACCTGGACTTAACCAGGTTATCTTTACGGTTTCTCAAAAGTTCAAAGTTATGTGATGCTTCTTTTTTATTTTGTGAAAATCATATTAATAAATGGAAAAATCACACTGAATTCGTATAGAATGACTAAATTTTTTACTCTAAAGCCACTTTTATGAAAATTGTAATATTACCCTTTTCACAATATCTCTACATTTTTACTTGTTTTTACTTTATTGATCGTAGAGAAAAGACGACGCCCCCGATCATTCTAGGCTTGTATAGGGGAGCGGGGGCATGTTGTTACAGGGGTAAGGAGTTAACGCATTTTTACCGGGATTTTGAACTCTTTAATAGACGTAAGTGGACTAATTTGATTCATTATAACACCGTGCGTTGCATAAAAACAATCAGTGACCCGCCGAGCGGCATGCTGCTAGGTTTGAGTGCACGTGACTCGATTTTGATCAAGTAAGTAACAAAATCCTGTACGAACTTTCTATATACGTTATTCTCTAAATTTTTTAACCTCGAACGTTCATAATGTATCTAACTTTAATTTGCAATGGCGTTTCATTCTGCTATTGATATCCATTAATGATGACTTTAATTTTAATTAAAAAACATACCATGGGGCAGTTTGTTACAGATTTTTGGGGTAAGTTGTTACATGTAACAACTTGCCCCTGACCTTGTATTACCGTTCATCACATTGACTATCATTTAGAAATTCGAATAAATGGCGGTGGTATTCTTTGGTACGGCGAGAAAATGAAGCTTTCGTTCCGATGGGCGCATCCTTGCTTTTTAAAAAAAAATCATCATCATCATCAGCCTGTGATAGTCCACTGCAAGTCATAGGCCTCCCCTAATACACCCTTAACTATTAGGGAGTTTTGGACCGTATCCCAAAATAAAAATCCGTATAAAAAAATGGTTCATCTTTAAATAATTATTTAAATTCTAAATACTAATTGGTTTTTCTTAGAATGCGAAACAAAAGAAAAACGGAAAGAGGTACAACTAGTCAAGAAGTTTATGAATCTGCTGCGGCAGAAGTACTTAAGTGTCAAGCTTAAAAGTATAAAAAATTTATTACATGTTAATATTTACAGACAAAGCTTTTTAAATCAGTAACATAAAAGTGTTTTATAAAAGATTTAAGAAGGTTCCTGCCAAAATTTTGCGATTATTACAGTTAAAAGTTGAAAAATTACGATATGATTCTTATAATTATGCATAAACGTTATAAGACTGTTTAGAACGATCTCTTTGGTTCATAACGTTTTAATTTAATAAAAATAAATTATTTATCATTGATGATTTTGTTTATTTACCTACTGTAACATCTTGCCCCGAAGTTGTAACAACTAGTCCCAAGTCAGGGGTAAGTTGTTACAATCGACTTATTTTAATAATTGTTCATTGTGAAAAAATTACGTAAAGTTTAATATTTTTCCAATAATATTTTACTAGCTGAATAGACATACTAATGTTAAAAGCAATCAAATGTATACATTATTTAACATAAATAATAAATAGTAACATAAATATTGTGTCTAAAGATTGGGCATATTCCTAGCAATCCGTAAAGCACTGCACTAAATGACATATAGTTAAAAAGGTCCATCAGGATCCTTAGAACCGAAGAGTAAATCAAAAAAGAACAAGGTTATCTAAAATATTAATTTCAATTCATCAAAAAATCGTAAAACCGTTAAAATAAGCAACCGATTTGCTCATGCTGAATGCTTTAAATAAAATAGTTATATTATAGTATATTCCTATACGGAAATTATAAAAAAATGTCAAAGAATATCAATAACAATACATGACATACATTTGTGAGAACTAGAAATTTCTAAACGTCAAAAAAGAGCGGCAAAATTTACGAGCGTTTTTTTTTCTTTTCTAGTGATGTTCTCAAAAAAGGTTTATGTTGCTAGTATTCCGGCCAGTAGTGCACTTATGATAATGGCTTTCAAGGTGGCGTCAATGAAACTTGAATGGTGCAATAATAAACCACTTCTTTGAGGGGGCCACTGCGCACTTGGCGGGGGTCCTGATAGCTTGAAAAAGCGCTTGAGTTCCGTATAGAAACGGTAGTTTTATGTATACTTATAAAATAATACAGTTTTACCGATTTTATTATTAGCTTTAAATTACTTAAAAATTATTTGAAATTATATAAAATTATACCGAACGTTTCAAAACTTTACCAGGTCAATGGTCACGGGATATAAACAAACGCGATTGAATCCGTAAAAACTGTATAATTTAAAATATATATTCACCATTATAATATTCGCGTAAGTAATATATTAAAATATGGTGTTAGAACTTTTTTTTATATGGCATACGCAAGCAGACGAGCAGTCGGGCCACCTGATGGGAAGTGGTCACCGACGCCCATAGACATTGGCAATAGCAGTGGTATCGCCAACGCGCTGCCTACCGTGAGACATAGGGTGTTAAGTCTCGTTTACCCAGTAAATACGCTGGCAGAAATAGGCACCGCCGTGGTAGACGGTCTCCTGTAAGCAGGGGACCTACCACCGGTAGTCAAGTGTGTTTAAGTACACTTTTAAAATAATTTAAAGTCATAATGAGAATTTTCATGAAGTATATTTCATATTTCAAAACAGTGGGACTGTTGGGCTGGTCGAGGCGTTGTTGAATAAAAACAGCTTAAGGCTGATAAGAAAAAATAACTAAAGATTTTGCCATCCAGAATTTTTAATTAATCAACAGGCGATGGTGTATAACCTAAAATCTTACGATTCGAAATTGTTTTAATTACAAAAGCAAATACTCTCTTTCTCAAATGGGAAATATAGAGTACTAGCGACACGCCCCGGTTCAGCACGGGTGCAATGCTGATATCTGTTAAATCTATGGAAAAATATATAAATTTACCATGCATAATTTACACATATAAACCTTCCTCTTCAATCACTCTACCTATTAAAAAATAACCACATCGAAATCCGTTGCGTAGTTTTAAAGATTTAATTATACATAGGAATGTAGGAACAGACAAAGCGACTTTGTTTCATACTATGTAGTGATACAGAACATACTTACTTATCAATAAGACGAAGAAATTTTCCAAGTGAAGTACAGATTAAAAAAGTATTTTTACGTCAGGGAACCCCAAAACTAAACTAGGGCTGCCACCGGCCTTTATGTCATTATTCAGCATATTGTTAACACCCCTATAGCTTACTTTTTAATAGACCATTTCTGTGTAAGGGCGGTGTGAATTTGTCATTTCACAAAATGGAGGGTAGGATGAGATTAATTGGCTTTTAAGTGTCGTTCATCCGATTAGGAGTGTTATACTTTAAAATTACATCGTTTTTATACATTTTAAGAAAAAATATTATAAAATAAGTTTCATAACGACTGTTCTTCTATAGGTTTCTATCGTAAAAATTTATTGACCATTTTTGTCACTTTATATTAGTTTTATAAATGTTTTTTGCCTTTTACAAGCAGTTTGCATAGATCGAAGCTGTTTCTGTGAATAAGTGGTGTGTTAAAGAAAATTCTAGCGAAATAATTTCTGTACTTTCTTGTCTAAGTATTAAAAACTTATCAGCACTTTCCGTATCTTATATGTTTCAACATACGCTGTTTCGTTTATCTATTCAGTTGCTTTATTTTTATTAGAATACAATTTTTGATAAAGAATAAAAAATGGATATTTTTTTTATTATTAGGCCAGAGTGAAAAAAAACAACTAAAAAAACTGTTACAGAACACTCAAATAAGTTAAAATTCACCACCACCACAACCAACAAGATTTATAACAAGAATCCAAATTTAGACAATCCTTTTTATAATTACTTTTAAAGAACATTACAATTGCATCGGTTTCATGTTTCATGGCTGTACGATCGGTGATGCCTTTGCTCTTTAAGGCAAAAACGCGGAAACAGCTTAAAAAAAAACAACAACGGCTACTGTCAATCGGTAAATACGATTTGCGAGATGCACAACAAAAAAGGCGGGTAATCGAATAGTCTTTGGGAGCGACGGGACTAAATGTTTTATCTTGTTTTAGATCTCTTACTGCATTGTTATGGTGTAGTACGGCAGTGTACTTGACTGCGGACGTTACATGGGTCTGGTTAAGCGCGTTTAGATTTAGAAAGATAGGGTTCCGTTCATGAATATTCGTGATATAGTACGTAACATAAAATTTGGAAATTGTTATACGTAAAGGTTATATTACATTTATTACACTGTACATTTTTCTATCAAATCATACGTATACGAACTTAAGTGAGTCATTGAAAACTCCTCGATGACTCACTCTTCCTCACATTTGTCGTATGAAGATGGCTTAGACTACTTTCAAAAAATATTTTTTATCGTTCCTGAATAAACAAAAACTAAAAATATATTAATTAATAGATAAGTAATATTTATATTTAGTTATAATTAAACTGCCTATTACTAAAATAGCATATTCCAACAAAAATCAACTTTACAACTTAATGCACCGTCATAGAATATAAGTAAACACGTGTAAATTATAAGTATAAAAGTAATAAGTAGTATAAATAAGTGTACTTTTAAATTTAATCATAAATTAAAAATAATTAATAATATTTTTCTTTAGCATACCAATCTCCAAACTTCAAGCCCCCTTATTTCTGACAGGGAAAACAAGATGTCTACCGCTAAACGTCAACGAACAAAAGCGCGCGTTCTCCTCAAAAGCGGAGCACAAAAGCGCCAAATAAGCGTATAATGACCATATTCAATGTATTATACTCGTTAACAGAAACATCTGTGCGGTTTATTTAGTATTATTCCCATTACAATAAAGTTCATTTTCGTTTGACGAACGTTAATTGTATTTTGGTCGAGTTTAGGTGTTTTTTATACGCATAGAATGGATCGAAATGAGCAAACCTAAAAGATCCGCCTCTCTAGGGATTTTGGAAGTATAAATATTGAGCGCACTGTTTGAACATGTGGCTCTGTGTAAATCATTCATTAATGTCTTAATAGAAATTATTGAATATTTGACTAATGACGTCACATGTTACATGAGTACGGTTTTGAAATTGACTTTTGATAAGAGACGTGATTAAATTTTGAATAATATCGCAATTTTCAAAGTTTTATTTTGATTTCGATCAATACATTGATTAAATATAGTTTCTAAAAGATATCGAAACGAATTTTATTGGCAAAGGCTCACTTGATAATGTATGATTCCTAATTATATTAAAACTTATTTTCAAGTTCTGGAGTGGAGATCGAGGCACGGCAAACGAACGCCCTGCGGCAAGATGGAGTGGCCGGTGGTGATGAGAAAGCGATGATCGGAAGCGGTTGCGTGCATTCATCCATCATCATCATCAGCGTGATAGTCCACTGCGGACAAGGCCTCCCTAATACACTCCATCCATTAGGTTTTGGACGTATCCACCACGCTGGTCCAATGCGGTTGGTGGGTGGACGACTTTTACATGCCCATCCGACGCATGGATCATCTTACTTCAGACAATTGGGTGATCGGCCCAAATTGCCTAACCAACTAAAACAACAATGAAATTGTTGAGTCCCAGGATTAACCACGACCTCCAGTTTCTAAGGCAAGCCTATACCACTAGGCTACGAAGCGGTTGCTGATTGGGAGGCCTATGTCACAGTGGACGATAATTCGACATTATGTATATATATATTCATGATGTAATATGCTTGGCTTTCACTTGGTAAGTTCACTGCTTCCGAAGGTAAGTACTGTGGGCTAACGATTTTGAAACAAGAGGGGGTTTGAATCCTGCGGATATTGATATTACTAAAAGAATATCATGTATATACAAACTATTCCTTGCTAATGCGAGTTTTTCTCAATTCTATGTCCTATTTGGCTCCGATTGAAAGTTGTATCATTAAGTTTTTATTACAAAATATAAATACTGAAGAATGTAGAAATAAACAACGAATAAGAGCTAATAAAGAGAGACAAAATACAGAGTTGATATGTGTAATGAGCTAAAACGTGCAGTCAATTATGAAAACAAAATTTAATACTTTTAATTTTAATTTAAATTTTATGACACGTTTTTGTTTATTATTACGGTGAAGACTATTGAGACTAATTTTTTAATTCCGGAATGAGAAAAGAATCGAGTAAACAATATGTCCGTCACAGATGATATAAAAAGATCGATAATAAAATAGGTACATTTAATTAATAAAGTTTAACACTATCCTAACCTAAGAAAACAGATAAAATTTAAAATCATTGTTCGTATTAACACTATATTAAACTTCTTTACTTAGCCTTAGATAAGGGTCGTGCAGCGGAGTTTTTGATTTTAGTTTTAAATATATTGCATAGTTCGTACGTATTTGGTATTGCAACTGCCTCCGTAGCCTAGTAGTCAGGGCGTGTGCTTTAGAAACCGAAGGTCGTGGGTTCGAATCCTGCGGGGACTCAACAAATTTTCATTGTTGTTTCCTAGTTGGTAAGGGCAATTTGGGCCGATCACCCAATTGTCTGAAAAGTGCGTCGGATGGGCATGTAAAAAGTCGGTCCACCCACCAACCCCTATGGACCAGTGTGGTCGGATACGGTCCAAAACCCCCTAATGGATAGGGGTGTATTGTGGGAGGCCTATGTCCAGATGTGAACTTATCATAGGCTGATGATGCTGCTGCTGCTGCTGATGATGATGGTTTGAACGAATTTCGTAAATAAGACTTTAGACTTTTGTTTACTGAATTGGTCACAAGCTGGACGTTCAATTGATGGTATTTGATATGCCATGCCCATAAAAGCAGCAAAATGGTATAGAGTCCTCAATCTCCTCATCATCGTCATCGTCATCAGCCTGAGTTAGCCCACTGCTGGACATAGGCCTCACCTAATGACCGCCACTTCCATTAGAGGAATTTCGGACCGTATCCTGCTTTTTTTTTTTTTTTATGGCATTCGCAGGCAGACGAGCAGTCGGGCCACCTGATGGAGAGTGGTCACCGACACCCATAGACGTTGACAATACCAGTAGTATCGCCGACGCGCTGCCTACCGTGAGACATAGGGTGTTAAGTCTTGTTTACCCAGTAATACAGCTGGCTACGGTGCCCTTCAAACCGGAACGCAGCAGTGTTTTCACACTACTGCTTCGCGGCAGAAATAGGCACCGCGGTGGTACCACCCAGACGGTCTCCTGTAAACAGGGGACTCACCACTGCTGACGCTGGTCCTCATTATCATGCTTATTACTACTCTAAATTCTGTAGGTCGATAAGTTTAGTCGTGCTAAAAACATTAAATTTTTATGTAGATGGTATATTATAAAAAAAGAATGCATTAAAATTATTTTCAAAAGGTAAAAACTGTGCTTATTTACATAATCTTTAGTACAAGCGTTTTTGGCAGAATACCGAATATTCGGCAAAGCTGTTGGCCGAAGCGCCGAATTTTCGGCCGACATTCGGCACAAATTAAATAAGTCGCAAACGATAGCGCTTCTAGCTAAAGTTTTTCTTTCTTTATCAGAAGTAACGTGTAGACTGATGTAATTTCCAGAAGTTGTTGTTTGTTTATGCTGTAACGGCGAAAAACATAATCGTTTGCTACCAATAAATTATTTTTATTCATCGCAACTAATTATTGATCAATTCTACATAAAAAAGTATTGTAATTAGGTAAGAAATACATATAACCTTGAGTTATATGACCATTTTCTCAGGATTTAGAATTCGGAATTCGGCCTAATAGTACGTGCCAAAGATGTTGCCGCATAGGCTGAATACCGAATATTCATGGCACCTTTATTTATTAACGAAATATCGACAGATTAAAACAATAACGTAAAGTCAAACAAACACAAAAAGCTCACTAGCAAAATTCTTGCATTTCCCGAGGCGCAATAAACAGCTGTTGCGCTCGACGGAAATATCACTCGGACGCTTCACGCTAGTCAAAAACCGCCTACTTCCATCGTCGCGATTGTTCGTCGGGCGAGAAAATGGCGAACGTCACCGGCGGCCAATGGGAGGCGTTCGCTCTCAACCGCAAGCTGGCACGCCATTGGTCGACTGGCGCCTTCCGCTGCACAACGACCAATCGCAACGCCGAACGGAAGCTCCCTTCGAACTAGTTCCATTTCGACTGTCGCGACGTGCGCGCGTGCCTCGTAACGCTAGCATTTAAATAAAAAAAACTGTCACGGATTTTGCGTTCCGTTTGTAATGTTTGTTATTAGTGAATGTTGTATTAATATGTTTTGATGTGATCGTAGTGTTTCGACTATGACTTTTGATTGAATGTAGGTTGGATTTCGTCACTGGTGTTGGGATATTTTTAGCGGGAGCTTGTTAAAGTTGGTGTGATGCGGGGATCTTAATTTAGCGTTGCATATGCGTGTGAGTATAACGTCGGTACGTCTTCCTTGTTTTCCCACTCATTGACCAGCGAGGAACGTTTCCGTTTAAGTTTTAACCCGTTGCGCAAATCATCCGACGGAATAGTAAAATTTTCTTTTTGACCGGTGCGTTGCGCTTTTCATTGATAGTTATTATATTGATCAAAGTGACAAAACGAGCAAACGGTTACTATGTATTAAGCTACTCGTACCTATATTATATATCAGGCTTTTGTATAGGATGTTGTTCGACGTCCCGTATACTTTGTAATCACGCTAGCTACGGCGCCCTGTACACCGGAACACGTATGTTTAAATAGCGCTAAAAGCTTTGCGACAAAAAAGCCCCGCCGTAGCCGTAAACAATCAAGAAAAACATAGAAAATTTCATAAGCTGGTTTTCTTTCGGTTTAATAGTGATTTAAAAATAGTATTAATTCATTTAAAATAAACGCTTAAGACAACCGAATAGATTTTAATAATTAATTTACTATTAGAGCCTCACGTTTCATAGAGCAAGATATATCAGGTTAATGTGTATTGTAAACATTAACCTGATGTCTTGCTTTATCATTAGTGTACATTATAATTTTTATTAAATAATAATTAACATTAAATTGTAACAAAATAGCCCGCCGTGGCGTGTCAATTATGTATATTGATTCTCTTTTTTTTCTCTTTGGGTTCCGTATTCAAATATTTAAACGGGACCCTTTTACTATCCTCCACTGTCCGTCCATCTGTCTATTGTCTGTCACCATGCTCCATCTCAATAGGATGATGGTAGATTAGGTGAAGTTTCTACAAACGATGTAGTTTAATTGTTTGTATAAAAGCAAATAAAAATACAATAAAAAATATTTGATGAAGCTAAACTTAAATAACTAAATCACCAATCACAATTTACTGATTTTTCGCGTTAGACAGACTGAAAAGTTGATTTGATATGTATAATAATCGCGTAAACATAAGAAATAATTATAATTTATTTGCGATAGCGATGGTGTTAAGGCGCTTATTGTGCTATATTTAAAGGAGCTTCGTTATATTGTCGAATTAAATAACATTTAAATAAAACGATGGTTAAAAGGGGCCATAAATTAAGTTCTTTCTGCAATTTTAATGAAATCATACAGAAGAATGCGCTGTTCCGACGTTCACTAGGCCGGTTTTATCAGAATTCATTCTATTAAACTTTTATATTATCTAAAATAACCTTTGACCTTTATATTCTTGAAGTTTATGCATTTTTTTTTAGTTTATTCCATAACCGGTACAGAATTAACATTTAATAATACGCACGACATTTTTTTTTATATAGATTATGAATATTAAATTATAATATGCAATATAAAAGTTCACATGTTCTTCTACTTTTTACATGTCGTCTATCTGTTTATAAGTTTTTTTTTGTATTGGAATATAATTTAATAATTATCGCGAGGTTTATTTATAACCAAATTTGTTGCTGTCGTCAGGTTAATGTCTGCCGTTGAAGTCTACCGGTGATTATATTTATTTTTAGATTACAATAAATATGTCTAATGTATGAAATAAACGCGATATTCAAGTCTTGTCAGATCGGGAGATCTTAATTCTGTACAATTTGCTGTTTTGAATTAATTAAGGCTTGGAAACCAGTAGAATCATTGAAGGCTATTTTTAAGGACACTTAAAGGATATTTTTAAATGTTTATAGTATTGGCGTCCGTGTTTTATGATTATAAAGTAAAGTGATGATCTATTTGTATATTCTAACATTATAAACTCTTCTGGAATGTATGATTTCGGAAATGAATGGTATTAATCTAAGTTTTTAACGCGTTCATCTTGTGACAAGCAGTTGCCCGCGACTTTGCCCCCGTAGCAAGGGAAAAGATGCTGTCAGGTCCTTGTTTTAATTAAAAGGTAGCTTAGGGTGCTCCTTATTACAGGAGCTGAAAGACCCGTCGGGATCAGACGAGCTAATCCAGAGATTAGCCCGAACAAACCGACAGACAGATGAACAAAAAAAAACGTTTCTTATATCACAATGTCACATTTAAAACGAGTATTTTTTATGTTACCAACATACAGTCGAATTTTATGTATATACAGATTAACCAAAGGAGCTCTCCGTTTCATAGAGCAGGAGAATTATATATTTTTTACTAGCGTTCTGTGCTATGCTGATGAAAATACGCCTACTATATTGGGCATTTGCTATTCCTATAAACCTTCCTCTTCAATCACTCTATCTATTGAAAAAAAAAATCCCATCAAAATCCGTTGCGTAATTTGAAAGATTTAAGCATACATAGGGTAACGGGACAAAAAAGCGACTTTGTTTTATACTATGTAGTACTAGCTATGTATCGCTTTAAAAAAGGTTATTTTAATGCAATTTTTTATATAGATGAATATATGCGTCATAAGTAATCAAAACGATATCTATTAAGGGTATAGTCAAAATCATCATTAGCTGCCTTTGTCAGTCCAGTGCTGGACATAGGCCTTTTTAATGAAGGCCAAGACGGCTGATCCCCTGCTACTCGCTGCCTGGTCTGGGATTAGGGGTATACAAAAAAAATAATAAATATTATAATTTTACTTAACGTTGGCTATTACTAAAGGTTAATATTTGTAACTGACCCTTTCTAGCGTCCATGAATTATAAAAATTAAAAAAAAACATTAAATATAAATAAAAATAAAACAATTTTTTGTGACGATAACACAATGCCATCTGGTCACAAACTAAGATAAGCTCGTACCAACCATTTGACTGATAAATACGTAGAAATTTTGATGTTAATGATGCTAAATTTTTAATCCCTAAAACTCCTACATTCATTATCATCATCAGCCTGTGATAGTCCACTGCTGGACACATGCCTCCTCTAGTACACCCCTATCCATTGGGGGTTTTTGGACCGTTTTCCATCACGCTGGTCCAATGCGGGTTGGTGGGTGGACCGACTTTTTACATGCCCGTCCGACGCATGGATCATCTTACTTTTCATACAATTGGGAGATCGGCCCAAATTACCCTTACCAACTAGGAAACACAATGAAAATTTGTTGAGTCATTATTTTACATTAAAATGTCTGAGAAACTATTATTTAATAATGCGTTTTTTTAATGTATATAGAAATTATATAGATTACTCGAGTTAGATTGCTCCATGTCCACATTTTGTCAATAGGCCTAAGATTATCATGCACGTAAATTTAAATTAGATGTTTAGATACACAAAATAATTAATTTACGTTACATATATCGCTAATTTAAAGCGTAACGATAATTCGGATATTTATAAATTTACCCTTTTTGAGTTAGCGTGGTATAAATAATAATTGTTATGTTTTATCAAGTACTAGCTATGCGTCCCCGCTCCGCACGGGTGCAAAACTGGTATCTTTAAAATTTATGGACAAACAAATAAATTTAGGCATGAATTATGCATATAAACCTTTCTCTTAAATCACTCTATCTATTAAAAAAACCGCATCGAAATCCTTCGAAAGTGCGGTCGGTTATTATTTTCTATACTACCGACCCGCCCCGGCTGCGCACGGATCCTGTCCTGATATCTGTAAAATCAATTGTAAAATATTTAAATATATCGGCGTTTCTCTACACTGTTATGTATGAATTATACATATAAACCTTCCTCTTCAATCACTCTATCTATTAAAAAAAACGTATCAAAATCCATTGCATAGTTTTAAAGATTAAAACATACATAGGGATATATGGACGAGAAAGCGACTTTGTTTATACTATGTAATAATGATAGATATTCCAGCCGCTTAAAACCCCCTTGTCCGTCAACTCTAGAACTATTTTCATTGATGAAAGCGATACAAAACCGTAAAATACCAATTTGAAACGTGTAAAATCCTATAAGATCCATATATTTTTCTAAATTTAACTAATTGAACTAATCTATATATATAACGAATCAGAATAAACGGTTTCCCGGAAAACAACATGTACAATCTGTGCTAACGACGTTCCCCCCGCGTACATTTGTGGGCGACACAATTTCTGGGACGCGGCGAGTGGGCAGAATGGCGGCTGTGTGGGTGTTCTCTAAAATAAATCTAGCGCCAAGGAATGTGTACGAAATATTTCAGTGTTGTTATGTTCGATATAGGGACTAAAATGGTGGTGCCATAGTGGTTGGGTCCGTGAGACCTGTATATTAGCTAATAGACAAAAAAAAGATGAACTTTATTCTTTACTAGCAACCCTACAACCCTTGTTGTGGGTGGAATTTCGTAAAATCCGTTCTTAGCTGACCTCTACTAGGCGAAAGGAATATTCCTACAAAATTTCAAGTCGCTACGTCTTATGGTTCCGGAGATATCGTGATGAGTCAATATATAGGTGGGAATCTCTTATATGTATATAGATTAAATGTTGGATAATTTATATATCTAAAACGTCCGTGCAGTCCATTTATATTGTTGTGTTTTTTATATAAAGCGAGCCTTAATAACCTAAGAAAGAGAGAGATAGAGAGAGAATAACGTAATAAAGAGTAAAAAAACTAAAAGAGTAGTTTTTAAAAATTAATGATGATTCATTATGCGAACGTGAACCATAAAGTGACGGCCAAGATGACGCTGGGGTCTGGGCCCTTGGTGCAGTCAAGTCACTCCGCTCTCCAACACCGGAGGACCCAGCAGCTCCTGTCGCCGCCTGTACGCCGGAGTCGTTAGGTCCATGATCCTGTACGGGGCACCCGTGTGGGCCGACACCCTCCAAAAGGAGAGTACGGCAGTACTGAGAAGAACCCGGAGGGTGTTGGCGATCCCTTGCAATACAAGAGTGGGAGCTGCGGCTAGAGCACCCCAGCGCCGGCTGTCGAACTGTGGAGGCCATACGCCCCGTATTAAAGTGGTGGCTAGAAAGAGGACACGGCTCCCTAACATTCCGCGCGACGGCCCAAAACGCTCTGGAAGAATGCCCAGCCTGGGTCGAGCAACGCTGAGAGCTGTGTAGTGTCGTGGGGCACGACCTTTTCCTTCCTGCCGTAGAGCGCAGGATGCTAGAGAGCGAAAGGTCGTGGGGCGCCGTCCTTGATTTCTGCGAGGACGTAATGGCCCGGAAGGAAGCCGAGTAAAGGGACAGGGAGGCCTACAGCGCCCTGGCTATCTGCAGAAGAAGGCCAGGGCGCCGAAGAGTGGCGTACGCGCGCAACCTTGGCGGCCGGCAAGAGGCTGCCCGCCCGTTTGTTCCGACATGGCGCCTAAAGCGACGATCCGGGTGTCCCAACACACCCGGAGAGAAGAGGCCTAAGGGCGAGGGCACGTCGCGCGGGTCGCCGGAAGACTGTCATCAGCGCCCGCAGCCAGCTACAGCGACACGAGAAAGGAATAACTGTTGGTTTTGGTGGTATACCGCCACTCCATCTTGGTCGGGGACCACTATCACCCTACCCAGTCACTTTGGCAGGGAATCCGTAAGCTGGATTTTTCCAACGGCAAAAAAAAAGTCAAGTCACTCCGTGGGGAGACGCGCCTGTGGCAACGGGCCTCCTCACACCTGGTAAAGTCGTAATTGGTCTATTCCAGAGAAGAAGATCCAGTCAAAAACCAAAGAAAACATCATAATATATATGATACATAAAACATAAGTAAAACATTTTATTCAACATAGAAATTATTTAAGTAGAATGGACAGAAAACAATAAACATTATTGAGTCCATCAAGTTATTTACTCAGTTTAATATCATAAAGACTGGTGAGGCTCGTATAATTATGTATTATCTCTATTGAGTATATTAATGTAAACATTAGATACTTCATCATCATAAGCCGCTGATAGCCCACTGCTGGACATAGGCCTCCCCTTATAAACCCTTATGCATTAGGGGGTTTTGTACCGTATCCCACCACGCTGGTCCAATGCGGGTTGGTGGGTGGACCGACTTTTTACATGCCTATCCGACGCATGGATCATTTTTCTTTTCAGACAATTCGGTGATTGGCCCAAATTGCCCTCACCATCTAGGAAACAAATATGAAAATTTGTTGAGTCCCCGCAGCATTCGAGCCCACGACCTCCGGTTTCAAAAGCACACGCCCATACCACTAGGCTACGGAGGCAGCTTTTTAAAAATTATTACTTAATTATTTTGATTAAATTGATTAGATAATTATTTTAAACAAATACGTTACTCAGTTTAACAAACAGATGGGCTGAACTAGAATACTTTTGCTTTTATATCACAACTAGCGACCCGCCCCTGCTTCGCACGGGAGCTATGCTGATAGAAAATATACCTAAAATATTAAGCGTGTGTTATACATGTAAACCTTCCTCTTCAATCACTCTATCTATAAAAAAATCGCATCGAAATCCGTTGCGTACGTAAGATTTAAGCATACATAGGGATATAAGGACAGAGAAAGCGACATTGTTTTATATGTAGTGATGACTATTTATTCTCAACAGTTGCTATGTCAAAGCGATCCGTTACCGATAGAGATCCATATAATTATTTCATACAGTCACATCGACCACCGGACTACCTGTTTCTGAACAGTTAACCATCCACTAATTGGATGTACGGCCGCTGACGTGCGTTTGAACAGCGGGACGTCGAGCGCGTTTGATGGCATTCGAAATGGGCTGGGAACTGGTAATCCCACTTATATATATATATATATACGGAAGTATGTATGCTCGGGTGTTTGTTAATCTTTCGAGTGAACAATTACTCGATCGATTTTGATGCAATAACAATATTGACAGATGTAGTGTAGTTATGATTGAAAGGACTTTTTACGGATTTTATCGCGTTTATTTTTTGATTTCCGACCCATCGTAAACTTTCTAGCGGCCGTGGTTACGGGGCAGATTGTTGGATCATGTGTGTTGTTGCCATTATATCAGATTTATTGGAGCGCATATCCTCGCTAAAGAACACCGATTCCTACAAAGGATGATTCGTGAGGCTATTGAGATTAGAAAACATCCAAATTTCATTAGATTAGATGGTTGGACTTTACCACCTATTTGGGGCCTCATCACTACGTAGTATAAAACAAAATCGCTCTCTCTTTTTCTATATCCCTATGTATGCTTAAATATTACAAACTATGCAACATATTTCGATGAGGTTTTTTTTAATAGACAGAGTGATTGAAGAGGAAGGTTTATATGTATAACACATGCTTAATATTGTAGGGATATTTATATATAGCGACCCGCCCGTGCGAAGCAGGGGCAGGTCGCTAGTAATCAATATATTAAAATTAAAACATTATACTACCGTAGACTGTAATGATAAAATAAGGTAATTTTGCATAGGTCGGAGTATAGACTAAAAATATTTTATTACGATTAAGATCTATAAATGCTGCTTCAGCACTGGCAACCAAGTCGCATGACATCCCAGTCTACCCGTGACCACGGCGCTAAAGTTTCTGAATTGTCGAGAATTCAAAAGGTAAAATAAACACTATAAAATCCAGAAAAGCTATTTTAATCAATAATGTGGTATTCGTAAACAAAGTAATTAATTAGATGAGTCTAGTATCACTTGGTGGTTCAAGGATTTTAGATTAAAATTATGTATGCACAAACTTATTATACTTCTACAGAGTAACAATGTCGTACATTTCTCAGAGTGCATTTTGTATTAATCTATCGCCCTTTATTATTTAACTAGCGACCCGCCATTGCTTCGCACAGGAGCTATGCTGATAGAAAATATTCCTACAATATTATGCATGTGCTATACATATAAACCTTCTATCTTTTAAAACAAACCGAATCGAAATCCGTTGCGTAGTTTTAAAGATTTCAGCATACATAGGGATATAGGGGCAGAGAGAGCGACGTTGTTTTATACTGTATTTCGCAATCGAATATAAAGCAAGCTATACAATTAATTAATTATAAATTGTACATATTAAAAATAAACAGTATAACGTAATTAAATATAATTACATTTATTAATAAAAGGGTTGTATAATTGCGTAACGTCCTATGCCAGAGTAGTGTGCCAGAGTTGATAACAGTGGTTTTTGAAGTTTAATAAAACATGTTACTTATGTTCTTGTAGAAAGATTTTCCGTTACGATTGGCACAACACTAGTACCTAATTATTGATGTGATAACTCACACTCACCCACCAACCCGCATTGGAGCAGCGTGGTGGGATACGGTCTAAAGAACCCCCAAATGGAGAAGGCGTGTATTAGGGGAGGCCTATGTCGAGCAGTGTACAAGCACAGGCTGATGATGATGATGGAAACATTGTAAACTTTGGCATCAATGTGGATGCAACTTTGTTGTCGAAGGTACATGTATACTTCTCTAATTAATTACGTGTAGCAACACCTCAATCAACTTACAACAACACCATAAGACCGACTCCACTTCCTTTGTTACATTGTTTACATCGATTTCATCCTTCTTTGACTCACATGAAGGTATTTATAAACAACATGTGATAGTCCACTGCTGAACATAGGACTCCTCTAATATAGGGGTACCTATCCATTAGAGTGTTTTTGGACCGTATCCCACCACGCTGGTCCAATGCGGGTTGGTGGGTGGACCGACTTTTCACATGCCCATCCGACGCATGATCGTCTTACTTTTCAGACAATTGAGTGATCGGCCCAAATTGCCCTAACCAACTAGGAAATTTGAGAATTTGTTGAGTCGCCGCAGGATTCGAACCCTCGACCTCCGGTTTCTAAGCCACACGCCTATACCACTAGGCTACGGAGGCAGTTAGGCTACGGAGGCAGTTGCAAACAACATTATAAACAACATCTTATAGAAAAGATGTTAGGTTTAGTTATTTTTTTAGGTAACTTGCCCTTTAGTCACATCCATAAATTATGGACTGGAAGTGCTTTCAAGCTCAAGGTGATTGATATTTATCTAATAAACTTTGCGAATTTGATTGTCTTCACGGTAGATTATCATTTGCAACAATGTTTAAACAAACAGTTTTGACATAAATTAGGTTTGAAAAATGCCTCAACATAATCACGATGAGATAAAAACTGTACTGTAATGTTCGGCTATATCTAAAGTTCAACAAAGTATGCCACATTCGAATAACAGATGAAGTTGATGCAATTTAAGTCTAAAGTTAAACTCATTTTGCTCCAAAAAGTCGGACTCTCGTTGGTCAAAGATCGCGTTAGGTTTGAAAATGGCCGCGGTCCACCAATGTGAAAGCGTTTGCTACTTGTAGAAAAAATATAAAGCTTTTTATTTTTCACAATCACGTTAGTATAATATACTAATAATAATATAAAGTTACTTATACTAATTTAAACACTTCATTTATTTATTATTTTTATTATACAACATCTGTGCTTATCTATATATATATATCTAATCTAATCTTTTGTAAGAGATCTTCACAGTGTAAAGGCCACCTCCAAATTTAGCCATTTTGACGGTCTCGAGCGATTTCAACCATTTTGGACCAGCGGTTCTCGTTATATCCTATGCCCATCTTGTCAAAGGTCTTAATCTGCGTCTTTTCCCTATAGGCCTATGATGCATATATATTTACTATAATAATAATAAAACTATCTGGACCCAGAAAATATCTGGCTCTGGCTCACGAGGTGACTGACGTGTGGGGTCGGATGCCGACCGAAATTAACCCGATAGTCGTTTCGGCAAACGGGTTAATCCCAGTGCGTCTCTCACAACATCTAAGGCGGCTGGGACTCCGTGTCGGACCGATCCTTGCTCAAATGAAGAAAGCAGTGCTTCTGGACACCGCTCGCATCGTCCGCCGGTTCCTCTCCCTTTCGACGTAACCTTCGGCCGTTTGGTCTCCCCTGCCGTGGGCACCCGTCTGGCTGGGATGTATTTATATATGTATTGTTTATTATATATTTCATTTTATAATTTGTATATGTGTAATATTTTATTTGTTGTTATAAAATTTCCCTCAGCCAGATGAGAAAATTCTTTAGAAAACATGAAAATAATCACCAAACCACAGACGTATCCCGGTGTAAAACGCAGTCCAGTATAAAGTTACACCGGAGCAGGGGGAAAATTCTTCCGCGTTTCGTGCATTCCCCAAAAGGGCCCACCGTTTATTACAAATAGTGTAGTTCGCGTTATCGCTCCGCAGTAATCTGTCGATAAATCTTGTGTTTTACAGCTGCCCTCGCCGCGATACGGATCGGGACTCCACGTGGGGTGTAGTGTTGTGTGTTTATCGATAATTGGTTAGATTTTTTGTTTTGACAAAAAAAATCTTGTTCAGTATGTAGCTAAATTTGTTATGTTAGCACGATGAAATTAAGACGATAGGAAATTATAGTAAAATGAAAATATAAAAAATAAACTAAATAAATATATTTCTGGTGGGTGGTGGGGTTGATGTTTAAACAGCCTTATATACAATTTTATTTGTAGCAAAAATTTGTACCTTTCATATTATTTATTGTACGGAGATATACTTTATCAAGGCGAATAATTTACATTATTTAATAAGACTGATGTAAAAGATTGTAGCATTATCTCCAATTCAATGTCGACTCTTTTCACTAGGCAGACTCGCGGTTGTCGGGCCTAAATTTAAAACAAACCCGATACAATGCTTACAATTGACTTTGTTCAATACTTAATGCGGTTTCAATTATAGAAAGTAATTTTGATCTATTAGAATTGTTTAATTACGTGGGACAATTGAATTGACACATACATGTTGTAGAAGTTAGGCCTGAACATGTTATTGGACTACGTGAGTAGTACAACGGTAAAGATAAGCAAATACAAAAGACAAGTGTTTGAACTTGATGTAAATTTTTTTACTGTTCAGAATGTTTTTGCTTATTCTAATTAATTCGCTAGATTGCTAATCAAAGTTGTTATGCTAATAACGTTTGTTTATACCACCACCAGCCCGCATTGGACCAGCGTGGAGGGATACGGTCCAAAAACCCCTAATGAATAGGGGTTTATTAGGGGAAGCCTATGTCCAGAATCGGACTATAACAGGCTGATGATGATGTTTATACTGTTGGTAGGTCCCCTTTTTACGGGGGACCGTCTGGGTCGGTATCACCGCGGTGCCTATTTCTGCCGCAAAGCAGTAGAGTGAAAACACTAATGTGTTCCGGTTTGAAGGGCGTATTTACTGAGTAAACGAGACTTAACATCAATGTCTCATGATACTGCTGTATGGTATTGTGATACCACTACATATTTGCCGATGTCTTTGGGCTTCTATATGCTGTTGCGTGACATTAAAAAAAACAATCGCTTTTATTTAAACCTTTTAAATACATGAAATTAATAAAAAATTGATACAATCGAGTTTGGCTTATATGTAGATGCGAGATGTAAAAGGAAAGTTTTCTTATTTTACTACATTTCATCTACCGGGTACATGATTATCATAATGAGTATTAATTGTATATGTTACTTCGAGGTTAAACCTTTTAATTTGAAATTTAAAACATTTGTAAATAGTACATTTATACAAATTGTACAAGTTCTGTTAAAGAGAGCTGGTAAGAGCTGTAGATTTCAATTTTCTTTTCAAGTTAATGCTATTGAATATATTGTATGTCCTTGTACTTTATTAATTAATTTAACTTTGCCTACCTTATCACTCCATTACGTTGCTGATAAAGACTCGACAGGCCTGAGTTCGAATCCTCGAGGACTTACTAAATTTTATTCCTGTTCTTTTTTGTAAAGCAAGTTTTGTTTTAAGCGTCCCATGTCGTCTGAATGATAAGTTGTGTATCGAGTCCATCAGGGCTCATATCGTCCATCGTCTACGTGAAGTGCAAAGTTTGATTATACGCACCGGTCCCTAACATATAGTTATGGAAATAGTAGATCTGTAGCGTACATCAGCTGCCCTAGTCGGAATTGACTAGGATTAATTTCATTTTCAAATTATACTCTACTTTCGACCTTGTACTAGAATCTTAATTATGATAACACAAGTGTTCTTTAGTATTAACTATCGTCATATATACCTGTGTTAGTCTACAGCTGGACGTACAACACACGGGTTAATTAGTTATCCCCCATGTTTCTATCGTTGTATGCAATTTTTTGTCATATCAAATTTTAATGTTGTTCGCCCGGTAAGCTAGTAAACATATAACCATCGAAATATCTTAGCAAGTAGTCACAACGTGTCAGACATGCACGCCTACGTCTTCCTTTGTTAACGACAATGACAGTATTAGCCACTTCCCGTGTCAATAAACACATAATTCATAATGAGGGAATTAAAATATTTAAAGTTAAACTTTAATGTCACTAGTTTTTAAAGGTAACATTTTTTGACCGGTCTCTTGCATCCCATATCGCAATAAATACTGAATGAATTAGTAGATCATATGGTTTATACAGCGTCGGTTGGGCATGTTAAAAGTCGGTCCGTTCACTATACCGCATTGGACCAGCGTGGTGGGATACGGTCCATAAACCGTCTAATTATTGAGAGGCTTAAGTCCAGCAGTGGACTTACACAGGCTGATGATGATGATGATGATGATAGTATCACAAACTTAGAAAAAGGTGGTCTTTGATATAAACTATTTCTGTGAGCCAGGGTAAGTAAGCAGTTGTCAGTGGTCGAATATCACTCGGCGATAATCTATACAAATAAATAAAACTAGAGTGTCTGTTTGTAACATTAAAATAACCGATCTTATATGATTATTGTGATATATACAATACATATAACAAAACTTTTGTCTGTCTGTTCGTTCTGGATAATCTCTGAAATGGCTGGTCCGATTACGACGGAATTTTCACCGGAATATAGTTGATGTAACTGGGAGTAATCTGGATATGTTTTCTTTGTAAAAAGCTAACAGTTTTTTATAGTATTACGCGGACGAAGTCAAGCGCAACGGCTAGTTGATCAATAAGAACGCTAGAGATATGTTGCCGCTTTGTTGCCATGGGGTGATTTGTTCATCTCTATTATTAAGAGTAATTTGGCTAAAGGATACATACTCAGTTACACATCACACATCACACACACATCATCAGCCTTTGTTAGTGCACTGCTGGACATAGGCCTCCCCTAATACACCCCTAACCATTAGGGGTTTGGACCGTATCCCACCACGCTGGTCCAATGCGGGTGGTGGGTGGACCGACTTTTTACATGCCCATCTGACGCATGGACCATCTTACTTTTCAAACTATTGGGAAATCGGTCCTAACCAACTAGGAAACAACAATGAAAATCTGTTGGGTCCCCGCAGGACTTGAACCCACAACCTCCGATTTCTAAAGCACACGCCCATACCACTAGGCTACGGAGGCAGTATAGAGGCGGCATACTCAGTTACAAGGAGAAATTGGCTATACTGTATGGGAACATTTTCCATGCATCATAGTCTACAACAATTAGTATTCCGGTTTATAACACGGTAATTTTATAGAAACCAAACGAGATTTTATTATTGTATCCGTAAGATCAAAGTTGATCAAGAACTGCCTCCGTAGCCTAGTGGTATAGGCGTTTGCTTTAGAAACTGGAGGTTGTGGGTTCGAATCCTCAGGGACTCAACAAATTTTCATTGTTGTTTCCTGTTGGGCAACAAACAACAAATTTTCATTGTTGTTTCCTAGGACAATTTGGGCCGATCACCCAATTGTCTGAAAAGTAAGATGATCCATGCGTCGATGGGCATGTAAAAGACCGCCTTTTCCACCCGCCCACCAACCGCATTTGACCAGCGTGGTGGGATACGGTCCAAAACCCCTAATGGATAGGGTGTATTAGGGAGGCCTATGTCCAGCAGTGGACTATTTAAGGCTGATGATGATGATGAGAATCAAAGTTGATTAACAGATCTGGAAATAAAACATTAAAAAACAAACAAGTGTGTGTAGTTTAACGAAGTGTTAGGACAATCAATTAATTAAATAAACAATTACAGTTAAGTCTTCATCAGTGTAGCGGTATGTACATGTATACAGAAGTTCGTTAAGATTTCGTCGATTTCATCAGGGATTCCTAATATGAACCCTTAATAACGCATTTTTTTCTAAACGCGTTATCCTAACGCTTGTGAATAATTGAAATGTCAAATCTTGACATAACCTGTTGGCTGTTATGCATCATTACATCTAACCTCAAATAGGTATGACGTATTTAGAGTAATTTTATGTACGGACTATATACGCACAGTGGTTAAAACAACCACTGCGCGTATATTTGTCAGCATTGATAGGTACCTCGCCTCTATATTTAACTCTATCATCACCATCATCAGCCTGTGTTAGTCCGCCGCTGGACATAGGCCTCGCTTAATGCACGCCTTCTCCCTTAGGGGGTTTTTGGACCTCTTTCTACAAAGCTGGTATAATGCGGGTGGGTGGGTCTACCGACTTTAACATGCCCATCCGACGCATGGATTATCATACTTTTCGGACAGTTGGGTGGTCGGCCCAAATGGACATTACCAACTAGAAAACAATGATAACACAAAGTTGTTTCCCCGCGGGATTCGAATTCACGATCTCCGGTTTATAAAGCAACGGCTAATACCACTATACCACGGAGGCGCGGTCATCATCAGCCTATGTCCACTGCTGGACATAGGCCTCCCCTAATGCACGCTTTCCTCATTAGACGGACAGAAGCTGTATTTATCTCTATAGCCTAATAACAAAATGTTAAATTATTTCGGTATTTATATCTATTATTTAGCCTAATAAAAAATATTAAATTATATAACACATGGCTACGAATCGGCGTCGTTATTCTAGTTTTTATCTTGATGAACTGTCATCGAGGTGCCACATCACTGAGTGGAACCACTATATAACAATCGATACAAATTTATTTGGCTACCCGCCCGGCTTAGTGGTTAGTGACCCTGGCTGTAACGCCAGAGGGTGTGGGTTCGATTCCCACCACGGTAAAAAAATTGCGCGATGTACATAGTGTTTTTCTCGTCTATATTATAAGAATTAATTTACAAAACCAAAGTAAGTCGTTATCAGTCATATAGTTTTGCACAAGTAGGTACAAGCTTTGCTTAGTTTGGGACTAGATGATGTTGTGTTAATCCTCCGGAAATATTATTATTATATATCACATCAATATAATTACATATACTTACGACACCGCTCCGTTGCAATGGGTCACTTTGTTTACATCAATCCCAAGGCCCCCAATGGTTATTTTCAGAATCGTATCCGCACTTACCAACGCAATTCCGACCGACCGCGTCATCCGACCGTCCGATCCTTATCCCCCGTGAAATTCCTCAACACCAATAACCTCAAAGTTCATATCAAACCAACATCATAACGTATAACCGAGTAAAAGGAGAAGATTTACAACACACAGCGTTTTGGCCCCAAAAGTACCCCCTTTTTGTATGTCCCTCTCTTTCTAACGTTGGCGTTAGAGTGAGACGGATGCACAGGGAGCGCATTGTTAATGGCCGCTGTTTTAAGTAATTTTTATCGTCGACACGATCTCGGGGAGGCCCCGCTGATGTATGGAGCTGACGGCGCTAGTGATGTAGCGGTCTCGATAGTTTTGGTGTTTATCGATAACTGTTTTACTTTGTCGCAATATGTTTATAATGTTGCAGTAATGATATGTAAGTGTCGCTGGGCACGACACTAATATATCATAACAAAGTGAAAGTCAAAGTCAAAATTATTTATTCAATTTAGGCTCTACTGAGTACAAATGCACATTAAAAATTTACCACCGGTGCACAAATTCAGACCCGTCTTTGAAACTATGCTCTTTTTATTTATATATATACGACATTGATTTTAAATGAGAATATTTTAAATGAGGATGAAAACATAGCTTTTCTTAGTAATATTTTAGATATTACAGAGAAAAGCTATCTTTTTACGCCTTTCCATTGTTATGATTAGTGTTTAGTTATTCTTGTATGTTATTCTGTGTATTGTTATGATTAGTCTTTTACCGGTGGTAGGTCCCTTTTACAAGGCACCGTCTGGGTGGGTACCACCACGGTGCCTGTTTCTACGAAAGCGAGTAGTGTGAAACTCTATTGTGTTCCGGTTTGAAGGGCATCGTAGCCAGCGTAATTACTGGGTAAACGAGACTTAACATCCTATGTCTCACGGTAGCAGCGCGTTGGTGTTACCTGTTGACCAATGTCTATGGGTGTAGGTGACCACTTTCCATCAAGTGGCCCGACTGCTCGTCTGCCTACGTATGCAATAAAAAATAAAAAAATCTATAGATTTCGGTCGTCTTGGCGCTGTTTAACAAGGCCTATGTCTAGCGGTAGATCGATAAGGGCTGATCATGATGATGATGATGATGATTCAATAGGTTAAGGCTATGTTTTAGTTTCTGCGGTAATCGCTAGTAGCCGACGGTGGCGGCTAGATCGAAATTAGGCCTCTTATAAGAACGGTAAATGTATCTTTAGCAGCAGAGGTTCTTAGACGTATGTAAGATGTTCCTTACACAAAATTTTAATCATGCTTTATTGTACTTTAGTTTACATTATCAGCCCGTGTTAGTCCACTGCTGGACGTAGGATTCCCCTCATGCACGCCAGCTAGAAATTTATTCAAGTTTACTTTTTATCGTCCATTGCAAATATTCAAAAAATAACCAGCAGAATCGTGGACGGACTGCTAGCGAGCTATAACAAAGCCTAATGTGATATGATATCTCATAATAAAGCCAACCGTCTCCATGGGCTAGCGGTACTGGCTCTCGCTTCGTAAACCGGAGGTCGTGTGTTCGAATCTTGCGGAGAAACAACTTTGTGTTCTCGCTGTATTCTGGTTGGTTAGGACAATTTGGGGCGATCAACCAATTGTCTATAAAGCAAGAAGTACACGCGTCAGGTGGGCATGCAACAAAGTCGGTCCTGCTTCTGATCTCACGTCGATTCTTTCCGTCTCATTTCTCTCTTTCTCTTTCCCTTTTTTTCTTAATATAGTTCGGACGCCGTAGTCGAAACCGGCTAGGAGAACATGATTATTGTAATGGTAAATACATACGTTTGGGATACGGTCCAAAACCCCCTAATGAATAGGGGTGTATTAGGGGCGGCCTATGTCCAGCAGTGGACTGTCACAGGCTGATGATGATGATGACATACGTTTTGGCACAATCAGAGTTATTATTCTTATAATAGATAACACACCCTGGTAATGAACTTTTCGCTCAGGCTATTTCAAAGTAGTAAAATGTAAGTTTTGTAAAATTTATTGAAGAAAGGAAAAGAAAAAAGTCCCTTGAGTTTCTCACTAGTTCTTCTCAGGTCAGAGGCTTCACATTTCCGAACCAGTGGTAGATTATTCGTGACAATCAATAAGAAAGTGTATATGCTTCCATATTGAATAAAGATATTTGACTTTGACTTGACTTTGAATAGCGGGTTTTATTTGAAAACGTTATAGTTTCATCGAGTTATTGTTCGTTTCCGTAAATTTTGTGTTATTAATAGGCACATTTGTGGATAAAGGGATTTTTACTAAAAGATTAAAAACAAGAGATTAAAGAAGTATTTAAGTATTTTGCTATAGTTGCAACAAATAATGCGTGCCCATTTCCTAGTAATTTCGTATCTTGTAAAATACATATAATTTTATATTTAATATTATTTTTTATCTGTTTCAGGTGAACGCTTACCGGTATCCGTCAATTAAAATGAAAAAGAAGAGAAAAATCGTAATTGAAGTTAAATTTATGTGAACCAAATCATCGGTCTTTTAAATAAATTAAAATCGTGTTAAATAAATAAAATCAGTGTATTTTAAAACCAGATAGGACTGGAAGTTGTTTTGTTTGAAAATTAAACAAAGTGAAATGTGTGTACTCTTGTGAGGGTTTAATCTTTGTTTAGGACCTTTACAAACTTTAAAGGACAAAAGATAGAATGGACGATTTCTAACAAAAAGACAATTTATAAAAAAAATAACATATAATTATTTTTAGCGGCCAGTGCTAGTATATAGCAAAAGGAGTGTGTTAATTAAAAAATAAACTGTTTGCTTAGCGGGAAGTGTAATATAACATAAAAAGTAAAATACTTTGATGTCTGTGCTCGTTTTCCAAATTTAAAAAAAATCGCGTTGTAGTGATATCAATAACAGGAATTGACTCATCTGTGTTCCAATTTCAAAACTAACTTTTTATATTAAAGAAAACTGTGACGGAATCTTTGTTCTAAATTCAAAAAACTACTCGCGAAGTATCCAGTGTAGCGCGTAGCCAAAAACACTATTAATATAATAAAAAAATAACTGTGACAACGTTCCCGTGTTCTTATAAAAAATAAAACCATCCGCGAAGTGGCCAGTGTCGCACTTAGTTAAAAACTGTAACCCATAATATAAAAAAAAACTGTGACGGAAAGTGTTCTTTATGAAAAAAACGATCCGTGAAGTGTCCAGTACTCATATTTAGCTAAAAACTATAACCTATAAAAAAAAAAACCTACGGACTCTCGAGTTCCAAATTTCAAAAACGACTCAGATATAAAAAAAAAACTGTGTTGACGTTCCAAATTTGAAAAACAAAGTTTCTATGGTAGTGCCTAACTAACACTGACTGATAAAACAAAAAAAAAATCTGCGACGGCGTTACCGCGTTCGAGTATCGAGAAGGCGGCGGCGCAGTGGCCGGTGTCGCGCCGCTCCGCGCGGCCGTCGCAGTGGCGGGCGACGAGCACCTGGACATGCTGGGGGGCGCGGAGTGGGGCCAGCGGGAGGCGACGCCCCCAGGGACGCGCCCCTGCCGAGCTTCGGCTTTACGCAGGAGCAGGTCGCGTGTGTGTGCGAGGTGCGTGCCCCGATTCATGATTATATATATGTCGGCCTTTGCCCCTTTTTTTAATTTTTTAATATTTTTTCGAGGTACTTACTGGGTACACGAGACTTAACACCCTATGTCTCACGGAAGGCAGCGCGTTGGTTACCATTGGTATTGACAATGTCCATGGGCGTCGGTGACCACTTCCCATCAGGTGGCCCGACTGCTCGTCTGCCTGCGTAGGCAATAAAAAAAATTTACCAAGTTTTTAGTAACCGTCGGAACTGCCTCCGTAGCCTAGTGGTGCAGGCGTGTGTTTTAGATACTGGTCGTGGGTTCTAACCTTCGTGGACTCAAAAACTTTCAATGTTGTTTTCTAGTTGGTTAGGGCGATTTGGACCGATCACGCAATTGTCTGAAAAGTAAGGTTATCCATGCTTCGAATGGGCATGTAAAAAATCGGTCCATCCACCAATTTGCATTGAACCAGCGTGGTGGGTTGCGGTCCAAAAACCCCCAAATGGCGAAGGAGTGCATTAGTGGAGGCCCATATCCAGCAGTGGACTGACACAGGCTGATGATGATGGTGTTTTATTTATGCACATGATTAATTCGCCTTAAGAAATTTGATGGATTATGATGAATGGGGATGGATCTGATCTGTTGCACTTTGAGCGCGGTTATGAAAATTACTTTTTTTTTTAAATATGGCTACAATACCCTTGATGTGAAGTGCGTCGTCGATTATTCAAGTGAACTCACGAGGCGAGTGTTACCATGCGCACTGAGTAAACAATGCTTTGGTCATATTAAACTTCGACGTAAACATATAAATCCGTGAAACTTCTTTGCATTATACCTCTATACTTCTCATTTATGAATTGTAGAAGAGGTGTCAATCACTGAGCGACATGCGATTAACAACATTGCGTCGTACGATATCTCTGCGTTGCTATGGTTTACGTTGCTTGCATCTATTCTGTATCTAAATTGCCTCTTTTATAACAGTGGGTTTTACCTAACCTCCTGAAAGCGTTCTTTTTATTTAGATTCGAGTGTTATCACGCTCTGCTAATAGATTAGGTTTCAATACAGAATATATGTGAAAAAGAATATTTTCGACGATCTGAGACGCTGCCGTGACCATAAACCCTTGATAGTGTTTCAAGTCAGGTATAATTTTAAATAATAGTTAAGTAATAAAACGCGATGGAATCCGTAGATATCCTAGTTGACTTGGCAGACTTCGTACTGTCTCAATCGATCTATACTTTTGTATAAGACTTATCAATGTCCATAGTTATAAAATGTAGTAAAAATAGGGGAGCGGGGGGCACGTTGTTACAGGGGTAAGAAGTTACACGCATATTTTACCGGGATTTTGAAGTCTTTAATAGACGTAACTGGACTCATATGATGCCTTATAACACCGTGCGTTGCATAAAAACAATCGGTGACCCGCCGAACGGCAAGCTGCTAGGTTTTAGTGCACGTGTCTCGATTTCGATCAATTAGTAACAAAATCCTTTACGAAATTTTTGATTCCTCTTGTCTATTTTTGTTATTCTCAATTTTTTTAATCTCGAACGTTCATAATGTATCTAATTTTAATTTGCAATGGCGTTTCATTCTGCTATCGATATCCACTAATGATGAGTTTAATTTTAATTAAAAAACATACCATGGGGCAGGTTGTTACAGATTTTTGGGGTAAGTTGTTCACCTCATTGACTATAATTATATATAATGATAGAAATGACTACGTTATACTTAAAGACTCGAATAAATGGCGGTAGTATTCTTTGGTATGGCGGGAAAATGAAGCTTTCGTTCCGATGGGTGCATCCTTGCTTTTTAATAAAAATCATCATCATCATCAGCCTGTGATAGTCCACTGCAAGTCATAGGCCTCCCCTAATACATCCTTAACTATTAGGGAGTTTTGGACCGTATCCCAAATATAAAATTCCATATAAAAAAAATGGTTCATCTTTAAATTCTAAATACTAATTGTTTTTTTTTTAAATGAGAAACAAAATAAAAACGGAATGAGGTAAAACTAGTCAAGAAGTTTATGAATCTGCTGCGGCAGAAGTACTGTAGAAAAAAACGAGCATTTGTAAAGCAAGTGAAATATTTAATTTGCGCCCGACGTCCGCTGTCGACTGTTTTTACAGTATTGTATACGTAACTATAAATTTTATTACAATATAAGTATCTTGTAAATGTTAGATTTTAGTTTGCCTTAAGTGCCAAGCTTATAAGTGTAAAAAATTTATTACATGTTGATAATTGCAGGCAATGCTTTTTAATTCATTGATACAAAAAGGCTTTATATAAGTTTTAAAAAGGTTTCTGCCAAAGTTTTGCGATTATTACTGTTAAAAGTTAAAAAATTACGATATAATTATTATAGTTATGCATAAACGTTATAAGACTGTTTATAACGACCTCTTTTGTTCATAACGTTTTAATATAATAAAAATAAATTATTTATCATTGATGATTTTGTTTATTTACCTACTGAACATCTTAAGAAGTTGTAACAACTAGCCCCAAGTCAGGGGTAAGTTGTTACAATCGACTTATTTTAATAATTGTCCATTGTGATAAAAATTACGTAAAATTTAATATTTTTCCAATAATATTCTACTAGCTGAATAGACATACTAATGGTAAAAGCAATCAAACGCATACATTATTTAGTCTAGGCTTAGGCAGTTATCTAAAAATTGTAACAACGTGCCCTCCGCTCCCCTACTATTAACAGTAATTAAGTGAAATTAACCTCTTGAGAACAAATATGTTGGTAAAAAGATATTTTTTATTTCAGTTTCGATAATTTTTGTATCATTTACCTATTAAACCTTCCCTGGACTTCCACGAACAATACAAGACCAACATTAGCCAAATCGGTTCAGCCGTTCTCGAGTTTTAGCGAATGTAACGAACAGTAGTCTACCCATATATATATATAAAGAGATTCCCACCTATATATCGAGTCATCAAGATGTTTCTGGAACCATAAGGCGTAGCGACTTGAAGTTTGGTAGGAATATTGCTTTCGCCGAGAAGAGATCAACTAAGAACGGAATTTACGAAATTCCACCCACAAGGGAGGTTGTGGGGTTGCTAGTAGATCTATATATATATATATATAGATTTTGTTATTGATTTTTGTAGTGAATTGGGGAACGACTTTAAAAACTTTACCTAAAAGATCCTTCAGAGCCTTCATCTATCGTTACTTGTTTTGAAACAAATACGATGGCACCCGAACTGTCAATGAATTATCGTATTAATTGAGTGACATTTTCAAACCCATAAATATAAAACTTGATTGTTTAGTGTCAAATGTCAAAATTAATAATGTCATTGTATAAAGCAGAGATGTAGACGTACTAAATTTTTAGAGAGAACTATTAAATACGAACTTTTGGAAGAAAAATTACGAAGCAAAATTATGCAATCTTTCGCTACGTTTTGAGTCTTTCGTCTATTGTTTCTATTGATAAGTGTTCATAAACTGAGCAAATATTCTATAATTACGACGCTATGAGACGCCACTACTCCCCTACGTGTTACGATATTTACACAAAACTCACAATTTTGTTCCTCAACGTCATCACCAACAAAGTATCGAAACAACATCAAGGAAGTAACCAGATATCGAATGAAGACAAGACAAATCTCTATAATATAACGTGTTTAATTTCGGATGCCGCGGCAACGAAATCCACCCTCCGAATGCACAGCGCCTATTGGTTGATACAAAACCGCCCCAAACAACCCCCGGAGTAACCGGATATCCGTCCAGAAACCCCGTCTCTATAGTGCGGGGAGTCGGAATGTTGTTATTGGGATAATTAATTTGAAATATCTAAGTATGTTTCAACTGCCTCCGTAGCCTAGTGAAAGTGAGCTTAGAAACCGGAGGTCGGGGGTTCAAATCCTGCGGGGACTCAACAAATTCTCATTGTTGTGTCCTAGTTGTTTAGGTCAATTTGGGCTGATCACCCAATTGTCTGAAAAGTAAGATGATCCATGCGTCGGATGGGCATGTAAAAAGTCAGTCCGCTCACATCCGCACTGGACTAGCAAGGTGGGATACGGTCCAAAACCCCCCAATCGATGGGGGTGTATTAGGAGAGGCCTAGGTCCAGCAGTGGACTATCAATGGCTATTGATGAAGTCTGTTTCGTTCTGTTGGTTCTTCTCAGATCTGAGGCGTCTTTTACCTAACCAGTGGTAGCGTGTTTGACAATCAATAAGCTAGTGTAAACTTCTCTATTGAATTAAGATATTTGAATTTATATCTGCGGTCGGGAAGACGAAGCCTTGGCCGACCAGGAACGTCGATCTCCGTGCAGTAGCTGGTTCATATTAGAAGCAAGTAGTAGGAAATCGGCTGTGTTCGCGTTCATTGGAATAGATATCCAGTTGTAGACTAAGATAGCACGCTGATGATGATGATGAAGTTCTATTGAGCTTAATAGTATCTGAAGACTGTCCTGATTGTTTACCATCTTCGACGAACGTTTTAAGTAGTGTGTTGAAATATTATGTCTCGGCTTTGGTGACCACTTCCCATTAGGTGGATCGAATGCTCGTCTGCCTGCGTAGGCAATAAAGAAAATTCTGTTTATTCATGATTTCCTATGAATAACGTGTTTGTATACTTTTAAATTCATTTAAATAGACCGCGGGGAACAGTTAATAACCAGGTCAAAAGAACTGCCATTTTATCTTGCGTTGTTTAACGAGGCTCTTTTTAGACTGATTGCGAAATAGGCTTCGTATGGCGAACATGAACGAAAATACAAATAACCAAGAACTTTATTGGCATACACCCTAACTGCCTCCGTAGCCTAGTGGGCGTGTGCTTTAAAAACCGCAGGTCGTGGCTTCAAATTTTCATTGTTGTTTCCTAGTTGGTTAGGGCAATGTGGGCCGATCATCCAATTATCTGAAAAGTAACATGATCCATGCGTCTCATGTGCATGTAAAAAGTCGGTCCACCTACCAAGCTGCATTGGGCCAGAAGATGATTATACACCCTAACAAGCGATCTGTTACAGCTTCGCACCTATAGGTAGTTTTATAAAAGCAAAATAGATAAACAGAGTTATATTCGCTTACAATTATCTTAATAAATACGTGCATGCTCTAACGTTTAAAATTAAACGAAGCATTTAAATCAACGTTCTCTTAATTTTATTTCGTAAACCGGCTTTATTACCTTAATGATATTAGATTTTCCATAAATGTAATATACATTTTCTACAACTATACAATAATAAAAATTAAATCTTATGCGACTCTAACCTTTCTATACCTCTGCTTGTGTAAAAACGAAATGTTTAAATTAAACTTATTTACTTGGAAACAACAACTGTATTTATTGGAAAAAACGCATAAATAAGTTCATTTAACATGTATACTAAAAGCGTAAACGATAGAAATAAGAAAGCTTTAAGTTCTTCGTTAGTACAGTTAGACATCGGCTCTGTTTGCATAGATTGTAGATGTTGTTTGGTGCCAGCGTGGGGTGCTATCAATCCATTATCCCACCCCACCAAAGTGCGGTGTCGGTTACCTCAATTTGCGGCGCACAATAGCCAGGGTGGGGGTTCGACACTCGTCTCGTTAGCATAAATGATATGGTGGTCATTATCTCGGAACCTCCAATTATGGCATTTAATGGGTTTATGTGTAGGTAATGGGATTTCATTGAGTAATGGGGTAGTTGATGTTATTAATTTTGTACCCCCAATGTTTTTAATTAAATAACCTGAGAAAGAGGTTCATCTAATGGTAAGTGAAACGTTCTGCTTAAGAGAAATGCAGCGAAAGACACCGCAAGTTCAATTGCTATCTTTTCCTAGTTATGAAGATTGTACTTAATATTTACGCGATAATTACATATCATATTCACTATTTTACGGTTTTTTTACGTTGGCTATGCATATATTTATTCTTGATGTTGAGTTTGCGCTTATTATTATCATTATAAAGATTTATGCTTATTGTTGATGGTAACGGTAATCTCAACATAACTTTTAAACTAAACGTGGATAAGATATCCACGTTCAGTTTAAAATTTACGTTCAAAACAGACAGACTTTATCCTTGTAATATATGATTAGATGTGAATATTACTCTATGATAGTTCAAAAAATTTAGGGAGGAAGAGGTATCTATGAATAATAAAAGCTTAACCTTATCCAGGTTGGGCTTTGATAAATAGACCTAACGAAACACTTAAAAATTGTTTCTTGTAATTTGAATTAAAACGTCACGCCAATGATAAAACTGGAATAATAACATCAAATCTTGCTATCACAGAATTTGTTATGTTTAACGTTTTTGTCCTTTGCCTTAACTTATCATAATGTGTCGTTTTATTTTTAACTGTTAATTTTATTTTATCGATTCTAAACAAATTGACAACAATCATCATCATCATCATCATCATCGTCAGCCTGTGTTAATCTACTGCTGCATATAGGTCTCCTCTCATACACGCCTTCTCGATTAGGGGGTTTTAGGACTGTATCCCACCACGCTGGTCCAATGCGGTGGGTGGACCGACTTTTTACATGCCCATCCGACGGTGGACCATCTCACTTTTCAAACTTTACTAGAGTACCATATGTGTATGCGAGAAAGATGCACCCCTTTTTAATCCAAGTAACGATATTTACTATAGCTGAATCATTGGTAATTCGATCTGGCATATAGCGGTACGATGCGATTGCTTCTTATAATTACGTACGTAAGCATTAGCGGTAGGTCTGTCCCGTTGTTTATGTTTGCATTCTATGATCTAATGCTGATTTTGAATGGCAAAGAGAAACAATACCAGCTGTAAGTAAACTTTATGGTGTTATACTTTTTCTGGTGCGTTAGAGAAATATGGTGATAGTAAATTTTTACAATGCGCTCGCACACCGTCACGAAATATCGACATACCGACTGTAGATCAGTACGCGTATGCATGACAGCGGACCTTCACTAACCAAAGAGATAAATTTGATAAGATCATTATAGTGAAGGGAAGAAATGAGAAACTTCGTAACCGACAGAAAATTTAATTGTTGACCATAGCCGAGAAACAATTTAAAAAAAATTTAATTGTTAACCATAGCCGAGAAACAATTTAAAAAAATAAATATTTTCATCATAAATTTATTGTATAATTAAAATTATTAACTTGGTCATATTCGTTTTTTATAATAATTTAAAATAATTTAATAAAATTACATATCATAAAGGTTATGACCTTTTTTTTCGGCAGTTGTAAACAATTTAATTTTTGTCAGTTACGGCGTTTCTGTTTTATTCCGTCGATATGTAAGGACAATTGGGCCTCTTTCTTTTTCACATTATGTTACAAGCTATTACAACATGTACCGAAGCGACTACTCCCTGGAATCCAGCAGCAAAAACTTTATTTGTTATGATGCTAATCGGTACCCGCGAATTCGTCCACGTAGAATGTATGTGTATTCAAATATATAATCATCATCATTCTCATTGACAGCCTTTAGCAGTCCACTGCTGGACATAGTAATAATGAACGCCGAGACAGCGTCCATTAGAAAGATTTGCTCACAATTGCCATGCCGAGCAGGCGGATTGGCAATCGACCAATTGCACTTGTACTGCGGATCTGTCTTACTCCCACTGTAAGGCATACCGCTGTCAAGTGGGCGTTGGAGTCGTCACATCCTTATTCAAATTCAAATTCAAATATCTTTATTCAATATAGAAGTTTACCTTGCTATTGATTGTCAAACACACTACCACCGGTTCGGAAAAGGACGCCACAGACCTGAGAAGAACCGGCGAAGAAACTCAGCGGCTATTTTTATGTCATCTTTTAAAAATAACAAACATTTTGATAATTGGACATTACATATTATGCAATTTTGAAACAGGACCTGGAGCGAGCATTCCATTACCAGGCTGTGTTATCATTTAAAATTCATTAATATCGTAATAACCTTCTAAACATAAACGTTCCTTGACTACCTTTTAAATTTATTAATAGTTAAATTCTGGACGTTTACTGGGATTTTGTGTAAAACGTATACATTGTCCCATAAAGACTTACTTATTCTTCGCAGTCTAGTTGCTGGAAGAATTAGATTATGTTTGTTCCTTGTATCTATGTTATGTGCATCACAATGTCTTAGGAAATCATTTCTATTTTTTGCACATACATTAAATTTTCAAATATGTATTGAGAACTAACGGTCATTATTTTTATTTCAGTGAACAACTTTCTTAATGATTCTTTGGGGCCCAGGTTATAGACTGCACGAATTCCGCGTTTTTGAGGACAAAGATCGTATTAGTATCTGCCGCATTTCCCAGTAGAATGCCATAAGACATAATACTATGAAAATAGCTAAATATACTAAACGAGCTGTCTCCACATCGGTTAATAATCTAATTCTTTTCACAGCGTAAGCTGCAGAGCTTAGTTTACTTGCTAGCCTATTAATATGGGGCCCCATTGTAGTTTCGTATCTACAGTTATTCCTAGAAATACAGTTGATTCAACTACGTCTAACGCCTCCCCATTTATAACCACTTCAAATTTACCATGTTTCACATTAGGAGTCATGAATCTAATACATTTTGTTTTTCTTTGGTTTAATAGAAGTTATTAACACTAAACCAATTCCTACTCTAGAAGAGTATTATTTACATCGTCATTTATTGACGTATGTCGTTTAATTTTAAAAATCAGGAGGTATCATCTGCAAATAATACTATCTCTTCGCATTATTTATCACCACTGGTAAGCCGTTTATATAAATGAGGAAGAGAAAAGGCCCAAGAATGGATCCTTGTGGGCCCCCATATTTACCGGGGCCCCGGGAGATCTTTTATCATTCACGTCAACCCTCTGAATTCGATGGCTCAAGTACGAAGACAGAAGGTTGAGTGCGGTATTTCTTATACCATAGTGACGTAATTTCCTGACCAGGGTCTCATGGTGTACACAATCAAAAGCCTTTTTGAGATCACAGAAAATGCCTAAAGCATCCTGTGAAGCTTCCCTAGTTTCAAAAATGCTTTTGACCAGCCTGATGCCTGTCGGACGTTGAGCGACCCCTAGTGAATCCATACTGCTTGTTATTTAAAAGGCAATTGCGATTGAGATTGATTACGCCAGAGATTCGAATATATAATATATTAATATATATATATATATAAATGTTGTGTGTTTATTGTATGCTTTTATTATAAGTCACAAAGTTTCACAGTTTCATCTTCAACAATGACCAATCTCCATATATGTAAACTTTCATTGCTCATTGCAACCCTTTTAGCTACTTTTTCGAAATAAAAAATTCAAACTCAATTATCTTTATTCAATATAGAAGTGTAACACTCGCTAATTGTGTGGACTCTACCACCGGTTCGGAATAGGACGCCTTCGACCTAAGAATAACTGGCGAAAGAAACTCAGCGGGCCTTTTTGTCATCTTTTAAAATAATCAAATATACATTAATGTGAGCTATATCCAGTTCTATCATACTATATTAAATTTGAAAAACCTGCAGCGAGCATTCCGTGGTACCAGATCGTGTTATCATTTATAAATTACATTTATTTAAATAACTCCTTTAGCATAAACAGTTCCTTTTGCACTACTCTTTTACTACAAAATAATGCCTATCGTCCTTCTTCGCATATAATTGTACGTATAAATCTGGGCATAGACAGCAATTACGATACAAATATCCATGGCATTAAGTCCAATTCCTCAGCATGATAGATTAAAAATAAATTAATAATATTAGTAGGGTAAAGGTAGATATATAGGATATAAGTAATTTGGTCGGATATTTAAAACCTTTAGTATGACGCGTTAGCATTGTACTAAGGTAAACGTATAAAACTCACTACTTGCTTGACATTGTCTACGACAGTGATCGTAAAACCTTTTCACCACGCCGGTAATTCTGTCTCCAGCGTTTGACATTGCAACAAAGCACACTGCAAAACAGTTAGCATTTGTTTATTTCTCGTAAGGATCGTTGAGCTATTTATTTATCCTTTGCGTTATTTCATTGTTAAAACAACGTAACGAATGCGTGCCACTCAAAATTGTTGCTAAACTAATAACTGATTTCATTAACCTGTAAATTATTTGTAATGGGACTAAGTAAATACGAGTCCAAACAATTATTGTTATTATTTCCATATGGAATTGTGATAACTGTCAAAAGTAAGCTTCTTCGCGGTACAATTGTACACTTTCGAATTGTTTACACAGAGCATCCTTAAGGACTGTCGCTATTGTTTATTTAGTCCTTGCAACGGATGTACATGTGCGGTATTGCAAATATTGTTGTGTTTGCGACCACCCTTGTTTTGTGAAAATTTCACCATTCATTTGCATTTTAAAATTCAATGCTATTGATGACTCTAAAGGCTTGGATGCATTGCTTTAATCTCATCATCAGCATGTGTTAGTCCACCTCCCCCCTAATGCAAGCCTTCTCCATTACGGGGGTGTTTAGACCGTATCCCACCACGCTGGTCCAATGCGGGTTGGTGGGTGGACCGACTTTTTAGATGCCCTTCCGACGCATGGATCATCTTACTTTTCAGACAGTTAGGTGATAAGCCCAAATTGTCCTAACCAACCAGAACACAATGATAACACAAAATTGTTCGCCCACACCACTAGCCCACGGTGGCAGTTACCAGGAGGACAGAATTAACTAGGACATTGATACAATTCTTTACATAAAATCCATCATTTGTCCACAGGTGCTCCAACAAGCCGGGAACATAGAGCGCCTGGGTAGATTCCTGTGGTCTTTACCCGCCTGCGAAAGGCTCCACGCGCACGAGTCCGTGCTGAAGGCCAAGGCGATGGTGGCCTTCCACAGGGGCAACTTCAAGGAGCTATACAGGCTGCTGGAATCGCACACCTTCAGCCCCCACAATCATACGAAGTTGCAGAATCTATGGTTGAAAGGTGAGATGATAGCGCTTAAAGTTGTGCTTGAATTTAGATTTTTTTAGCTTAAACGCTTAAATTCCTTTAAGAAAAGAATTGTGATCATATTTTATCATCATCAGCCTGTGACAGTCCACTGCCGGACATAGGCCTCCCCTAATACACCCCTATCCATTAGGTGGTTTTTGACCGTATCCCACCACGCTGGTCCAATGCGTGGGTGGGTGATCATATATTAATGAATATTTAATTCATGTCACTTATAACGCTGCTCGCAACAGGTTTTTTATTAGGAACAGCGCTATTAGTATCTATCGCTAAATGTTTTTAAGCCGAGCTACTAACATCTGACCTTTGAAGCCCAAAGTGAAAACTGTATTCGATTAATGGTTTAGTTGTTAGTTAATTTAAAAGCACTGAAGTCCCACAGTGACAGCCAGAGATGGTCTTGACAATCGGGACCGACTTTTACATATGATGAGTGTATATAGATTAAATTGTATAATGTCTTTATTCAATATGGAAATATTACACTCACCTACTGCTGATTGTCGAACACGCTACGTTTGGAATAGGACGCTTTTGACATGAGAAGAACGGGCGGAAGAAACTCGGCAGGCTTATTTGTCATCTTTTAAATTATCAATAATCAATATACATTTATATTGGTAACATACTTACTAATATTACATACGATAAGTTAAATTTGGACAAATTTGCAGCATTCCATCACTAGAATGTGTTAATATATAAATTCATTTGTTTTATAATTTAATACATAAGCGGTGGCGTGCATTAGAGGAGGCCTATGTCCAGCTGTGGACTAGCGCAGGCTGATGATGATGATGACGATGATGACATAAACGTTCCTTTACAGCTACTTTCAACTTATTTATAGTGAAATTCCAAACGCTTCCCAGGATATATTAGTAAAAACATTTTCCCATAAAAGAATTACTTATTTTCGCAGTGTAGTTGACATAACATGACACACGCGTTTATATGAACAAATTGAAATGTTTTAAATTAAAGAATTGAATCTAAATTGTTGTCCAACCTTACTAATGTTTCGTCATCAGCCTGTGATAATCCACTGTTAGACATAGGCCTCCCCTAATACACCCTATCCGTTAGGGGGTTTTGGACCGTATCCCATGCTATTGCTTATGTTTATATATTACATTGACGGATAACTTTTAGCGCATTATATGGAGGCAGAGAGATTACGAGGGAGGCCTTTGGGAGCCGTCGGCAAGTACAGGGTCAGACGCAAGTTTCCCCTGCCCAGAACCATTTGGGACGGAGAAGAGACCTCATATTGTTTTAAGGTAATTCTATCATAAATAATATTAAAAAGAAATGTTTTATCTATATATATAAAAGAGATTCCCATCTATATATTGACTCATACGATATCTCGGACTCAAAGGCGTAGATATCTTGAATTCACAAAAGGGTTTGGTTCAGTATTAATGGTTGTTATAATTTAGAAATTGTTCAACCAATAAGGCGTCATTGGATACTCTAAGTTCTCCTCTAGAGAATGAATATATTGTTGAGAATAACACAACATCATATAATCCTAAACTAAGCATACATATGAAAGACCTAACTGATAAATACTAAACTTACTTTTGTTCCTAAGATAATACAATTATATGATACAAACACCAGACACAAAGACAAACCTATGTTCATCACAGAATATTTTCTGGTGATAAAACCTAACTGTAACATAGCATAACTTCTTTGCGATAAAATTTCAATAACTATTTAAGATATAAAGTTAGCAGATCAAAGAGATTTTGCTATGTTTATACAGAATATTCGTATTAGTGTGATTATAAACTATTAAAACGATACTAGTCATAACTAGCATTCAAATTCATTTCAAAATATATATTATTATAAAATAAAATTAGGATGTATTTTTAGAAGTCAAGTCAGTTTTAGATGTTCAACTTATCTACTTGAAGAGAGAATTAAACTACAAGCTTTGAAAATAGTCAGATATACTATATAATATATATTAAAATTATATATATATAATATATAAATATCAGTGTTATTAGTTCCAGGAAAAGTCGAGATCGGTATTGAGGAGATGATACATCACAAGCTTTCCATCGCCAGAAAGGGGAATGGCGGAAACTACCGGCTTGACAACTGTCCAGGTATTTACTAAATAATATAATATATATGTTTATATATATCTATAATATAATATAAAGTTCTCCAGTTGATTACGAGTACGGCGGCCGGCCTTTATCAGAGATCAGCCGAATACGCAGGAGATATTATAGTGCACAAGTGTACGCGCGAACACAGGCACCCTGTCCCTTACACTCTCAAAGCCCGGTATGCTCTACATACTAATTAACACTTTATAGAATCCTCTATCTTATCTATGTATCATTAAAAATATTTATTTTGCTCAAATTCACGTTTTTCGTTGACTGTAAATATATCATTTCTTCGTCGTCCAAAGCAGAGCTAATTTACAAAATAGAATTTGTGTATAAAAAGATATAATGTTATCCCTAAAAGTTCTCGTTTTCATTGGTCGATGACCGCCAAATTTAGTTTAGTGATTTATTTACATTTCTTTATACTATTTCATAGAACAAGCAGCTCGTCTATAACTCTGCTTGCATTATAGACTTTTGTAATGTATTTTCCTGGGGCAAAAGTATCTTATATTGCTCAAGAATAATATATCTTTCTATAAATAAAAGAATTTTTAAAATCGGTTTAGTAGTTTTGAAGTCTTTTCAAGACAATCATCATCATCATCATCAGCCTGTGTCAGTCCACTGCTGGACATAGGCCTCCGCTAATAAATAAATAATACTAATGCACGCTTCCGATCTTCGGCTATCCCCATCCAGCTCACACCGGCCACTTTGCCGACAAACATTCTAGTTCTAGTTCTAGAACAAACAAATAAATCTTTTCTCTTTATATTCTATATATACTTTAAACTGTAGAAAGAATATATAAATTCCTTTCAACATTTTTATCCTCTAAGGAACTTTGCGGTACATGTAATACGATATTAGATTTCCTACCTACGGTCGAGTGAACAACTTCGTTAGAAACGGGCTAGTTTCTCACATAAGTGCAACATGTTTTAAACTTAACGAGATGTTTTTTATAATTAAAATTGAAGTTACCGGTTGAGGCATATTTTGGACACATAATCTATATATATATAAAGAGATTCCCACCTATATATTGACTCATCACGATATCTCTGGAACCATAAGGCGTAGCGATTTGAAATTCGGTAGCAATATTCCTCTAGCCAAGTAGAGGAAAGCTGAGAACGGATTTCACGAAATTACACCAACAAGGAGGGTTGGGGGGTTTCTAGTATCATTATATAATTACCGTTGAAAAGAGAAACATTAAGCTTAAAAACCTTAACGAACTATGAACTGGGATCGACAAAAATGATGTGCAGTATTTAAGCAACATTCCTGTTTTTGCTGGATTTATATTTTGTTTTTACTAAATTTACAATGTCACTTGCGAAACGTGTGTCATAATATATATATCTGCACTTGAATTAAATTAGACATGATCGATTTATAACAGTGTTATAAATGACAACAGGTCGTGGGTTCGAATCCTGTGGGGACTCCACAACTTATTGTTATTTTCTAGTTGGTTAGGGCAATGGCGTCCTAGTCAGCCAATTGCCTGTAAAGTAAGATGATCCATGCGTCGGAAGGGCATGTTAAAAGTCGATCCTGCCCCTTATCTCTCTCCGGTCGTGTCGTTTATCCGTCCCATCGGGCTTTGTCAGTATAAAGGAATTGTGTGTGCGCCTGTGTCTGCGCGTACACTTGTGCACTATGATTGCAGTAACTGCTAGTGCTGTTGGCTGATCTCTAATATTATTATTATTAATAACAACGCCATAGTAACATCATCTAGCGTTCCTATTGGTCATTGAGCTATCAAACATAACGACGATCCACCAATGGGGAGGCGATTGTGCCGTTGCTATGGGTTACGTTGTATATATCTGCCTATTTCATTTTATTAGAGTTATAATAGAGGTAATAACTTATGTATTTTCTTCTAAATAAGGTGTCAAATTGGTTCAAGAACAGAAGACAACGGGACCGACAGGCTGAACACAAGGATAGGTGAGTTTTTATATCATACATATTAGTTACTGATTGAAAAAAAGGGAAGAATAAAATAAGGGTTATACCAAACTTTATCTTATACAGGCAAAGGTTTGTCTGTACGGATATGATACCTAATAACGAAGAATCTACTGAAAATATGACTCTACTACAGTATAATGTGTATACGCGTGCGAAGTCTGGAGTGAAAGCTAGTATTTCATATGAATGATAAACAGTTAGCGTTACAAATTTCAATTACAAAAGTCAATTAAGTATTGAAATATAGAGTTTTAAGTGATATTTTTGACATTACGGTTAAATAAATAAATCGTAAAATCTACATATATAAGAGATTCCTTCCCACCTATATATGGACTCTTCACGATATCTCTGGAACCGTAAGGCGTGGCGACTGGAAATTTGGTAGGAATATTCCTTTCGCCGAGTAGAGATCAGATAAAAACGGATTTTACGAAATTCCACCCACAAGGGGGGTTGGGGGGTCGCCAGTGTATTATAACAGAGAGAACCTATTAATATCCTGTGTGAATCAAACACGTTTTAACTAAGTAAACTTGATTATCAAAAATCGATGATTTTAAATTGTCTCGTTTCTTTTAGCATGAAAGTAACAAGTATTGTGCCATTTTAGATACCTAATTAAAAGCGTCATCTTGTGAAGGCTCTAGTCAAGACACTAGTGGATTTTTGGATTATGTTTCCAAAGTTTAGATGGACAAAATTATTAATATTTAACTGCAAAAAAACAGACAACAGTTAGTTCTAGGTTCTCTCAAAACGGCCATAACTTTCAAACTACAAGTGATTGATTTTTTTCTGAATTTTCTCATGTTTTACACGATCAATCCCGTCTCCCCGTTTCGGCTTTATATAAAGTTCAGGGACATGGATCGTTTTGTCTTTAATTATTCTATCCCGGTACATTTTGAATTGTTCATTGTCCAGTATTGTTTATATTGTATTTATAGAAGGCTGTTTTTTCTGTAATTAATTTTAGAGATATGAAAATATACTTATTCAAATGATGCTTTTACATTAGCACAGTCTATCCCCCACACTAGGCACATACTATAAGGGAATTAAATAATTTACATAATGATATTAGCGAAATAACAAATAATAAACATTGTGACAATGTCAGCAGAGATCAGATTGAAGGTTAAGGATAATATATTTTTAATAGTTTTTGTGTTTATGATCTGATCCTGGATGGCCAATTGCCTCCGGTGGCCGTGGGTTCGGATCCTGCGGGGACTCAACAAATTTTTTATTGTTGTTTCTTAGTTGGTTAGGGCAATTTGGGCCGATCATCCAATTTTCTGAAAAGTAAGATGATCCATGTGTAAGATGAGCATGTAAAAAGTCGGTCCACCCAACAACCCGCATTGGACCAGCGTGGTGGGATACGGTCCAATAACCCTCTAAGTGGAAAAGGCGTGCTTAGGGGAGGCCTATGTCCAGCAGTGGCTAACACAGGCTGATGATGCGACTGGATGGCCAACATAAATCCCGTAAAATAACACTTTGTTCGACGTTCTTCTTGTCGACGTTAGGGTTTGAGAGCAATTTCGATTACAAAGTGGATTTTACGGTTTTTTACGATATTCAAACCCGCCCTTGGCTCCCTTTCGCTTGAAAGAGCACCTTACGAAGGTTCGAATGATCGGATTATGGGAGACCGAAGATTCCGTTTCCAATTAACCGTCCTGTAATTGGTTACGACGTTGGGCTACGGTTTTTAATTGAACCTTCTGAGAAATAACCGAACGGTTAAATAGTGCGGTTGAAAGGGATTTTTTTCGTTTTGAAACTAACGAAATTTCTGTCAATAAATAAAAAGTTTTTCCTTATATTGTCTACCTTTTTTTATTTTTTCTTTGTTTATAATTAAATGATAAGTAAACAAAATATTGGCGCATAGTTACCTATGTTTGCTTCTAAAGAAAACAAGCTTTAGATCGAATTTCAACCATTTCTTGTAATTTTAAGCGGTAAGGAAATAGATTTATTTTGTCCGTGTACGGAATCATTTGAGCTATCTTTTGTATTTTGTATTAAAATGTATAATTTTTATGGTATTCTTAATTTATTAAGAGATCCTTACCTATATATTATTTTCGCTTTTACTTGAATAGGTGTGCGGTTTCTAACTTTTTTAGACTATAATTTGCTGATTATCTATAAAAGTAGCTGAACCAGCAAACGTTGTTGTAAAATGTAAATAAATTGAAATTATCATTATTTCCATGTACCGGTGGACACATGGAAAGGACAATTTACCAAGATATAATAATTGATGTTATCGAGCGTTATGAAAATTGTAAAATCGTCAAAATTATTATTAATAAGTAGAGGTTGGTTATAGAAAAGTGAAAATTCAAGGTTAATTTTAGTTTCAATGCCACGTAATGATAAAATATTAAACTATATATCCATAAAGTAAAAATGGGGGGGGGGGGGGGGGGAGCCGTTATCACTTAGCCGTTTGAAAAATACAGATAGTAGGCAAATCTCCGACTTATCGAATGTGCATAAAAAACATAAGAATCGATGAAGCAGTTTCGGAGGAGTAAAGGCAAATAAGATCCCATTTTTTAACTCACTGATTAAAAAATCTCTAAAGCCTAGGTTACTGGCTAGGTATCCTAGGATTAATCTTGATCAAGTTAGTGTTTATTACTACAACGATTATCTTTGGTCATCTGCCAATGGATCTGATCGATGTTGTTTACCCTGTATGTTCGTTTGCGGACGATTTGAATTGTTGTAAAACAGTGTTGCTCTACCAAACAAGTTAATGCAAACATCCTACGCCTATCGGTATCAATATTGATTTTGAATTATACAAGACGTAACATAAACCTTTAGTTACTTGTCATCATCATCATCCTGCCTGTGTTAGTCCACTGCTGGGGTGTCCAGCATCGCCTAATGCACGACTCCATTAGGGGGTTTTTGGACTGTATCCCACTAAGCTGGTTCAATGAGGGTTTGCGGATGGATCGACTTTTTACATGCCCATCCGACGCATGGATCATCTTACTTTTCAGACAATTGGGTGATCGGCCCGAATCGCCCTAGTCAACCAGAAAACAACGATAACACAAAGTTGTTTCCCCGAGGTATTCGAACCCACGGCCTCCGGTTTATAAAGCAAGGGCCGACTGAGGCGGTACTTGTATAAATCTAGTTATTAGTTCCACCTCCGTTGCCTAGTAACACTCGGTCCTATGAAAAATGGTGGTCGTAGGTTCGAATCCTCAGTGGGCCAACTTTGCATTATCACGGCGCTTTGTCATTCGTTTAAATCCGCGGGGACTAAACAACTTTTTAGTGTCGTTGAACCACAGCGAAAACACTACGGCATATTGAAGGTTATTTTCCATTTTAATTAAAAATTTAATTTTAATTTTCCAATGCAATACCGGTTAAACGAGAAATAACAATTGTTCCAAAGGATAATCTTTTTTATGGTTGACAACCGTAACCACCCCTTTCCGATTATTGAAAACAAAGGTTTTGGGATAAAAGTGTAAAATACACAGAGAACTTAGAATCGATTTGATTATCATCGGGGATTATGTAGAGATGTTCGTCTTTATATAGCGAACTAGCGACCCGCCCCTGCTTTGCACTGGAGCTATGCTGATGGAAAATATACCTACAATATTAAGCGTGTGTTATACATGTAAACCATCCTCTTCAATCACTCTATCTATTAAAAAAAACCGCATCGAAATCCGGTGCGTAGTTTGAAGATTTAAGCATACATAAGGATATAGGGACAGAGAAAGCGATTTTGTTTTATACTGTGTGGTGAATTTTTTAATATTTTTTTTTTATATATGATTTGATGATTATCATAATGACCAAGGGACTTTTTCAGTGTGGGTATTATTAAAAAAAACTTTGTCGTCAATATTATTGCTTGCAGAAAACACAGTTTATTAATGACTCGTCTTCATCACGGAAGCTATAATTCAGTTGTATGTAGTCCTCAATATATTCACATTATATTTACTAATCTTCATACATATATTCCTCTATTTCGAGTGTACAAAATAGACGCAAAGCCAGACCATAGCGTTATTCAATACGTACTTATATTATAATACATTGCCTCTTCGTCTCTACATACATCCCAGCGTGCAGTACATCGCCGCTTACCTTCCACCGTTTACCAACTATCCCGTAGCGAAGCGTCGATGTATGCGCACAGTATAAATACCGCCGCCATTAATGCCACCCGGCTAACGTTTCAAGCGCTGCGCTGTTTAAAAATAAACACGGCCGACGCACACAAGTATTAAGGGTGTTCTGTGACCATAATTTATCTATAAAACTAGGATATTCCTAGATTTTAAGGACATATATTTAATTAACTGTTCGTCCGCGTGAAATAGGAGACGTCCGCGAGGTGTATTGAAATATACTACATCACTATATAGTATGAAACAAAGTCGCTTTCTCTGTCCCTATATCCCTATGTGTGCTTAAATCTTTCAAACTAGGCAACGGATTTCGATGCGGTTTTTATTTAATAGGTAGAGTGATTGAAGAGGAAGGTTTATGTATATACACATGCTTATCAGCATAGCTCTCTCAAGAGCAGGGGCATGTCGCCAGTAATATAATACAAATAATGTGTTGTCCATCATTGGACAGATAGTTTTATGGCTTTTGCTTCACGATGAGGAATTTTCATATTGACTGTGATCCCCATTTGAACTCCTAGTTCATCCGCGTACAGTTTGACAGAATTGCCTGAAAGCACAACTCATGGCTCGCTTCGAGTATCTAGACACAAAATTTCTTCGTTTATGTTCAACAGCGACGATTTCCCTATATAACCTATCATCCCCTATTTCGACCCTTTAAACTACGTACACCAAAATACTTAATATCCCTTGTCCTTTCTCGGAATGTATTCTAATTTTTTACCAAATTTCATTGAAATCGGTTCAATGGTTTGGACGTTAAAGACGGACGGACGTACAGACAGAGTTACTTTTGCATTTGTAACGTTAGTATGGATAAAAAATTCTGTCTGAAGTAAATAAAACCCTTAAAACTTACCTTTTTAATTGATTAAGCAACGAGACGAACACACACACAACTTAACCTGTTTGTATGCTTTACCCTGCTCTACAGAAAGACGCTGCAAATCCGCTGAAAGCTATGATGTTAAAATGTTTTATTAAAGTATGTTGTGTGATATTTGCGTCGAAGCTTGAAAAAACATATAAGATCGCATATATAATACTAGCAACCCCCTCAATCCCCATTGTGGGGGGAATTTCGTAAAATATATATGACATAGACCCTTTTTCAATGAACGCCATGACGGCCGATCCCCTGCTACTCGCTGAAACACCCCAACTTGAAGCGGCTACTGCACGGAGATCGGCATCCCACCGACGCTCCTTCCTAAAAACGGCTTTCTCTCCAGAACCTTATTGACCCATTGGCCATCCGTTCTTTTGACCGTATGACCGGCCCAATGCCACTACAACGAGCTAATCCTTTGCAATATTTCGGTGACTTTAGTCTTTTGACGAACTACTTGATAGACAATAATTAAACTTTACAAAACCGTAGCTTCATCATCATCAGCCTGTGATAGTCCACTTCTGGACATAGGCCTCCCTTAATGCACCCCTATCCATTAGGGGGTTTTTTGAACAACCAACCGTAGCTTCATCATCAGCCTGTGATAGTCCACTGCTGGACATAGGCCTCCCCTACTGCATGCTTTCTTCATTGGGGGGTTTTTGGACCGTATCCCAACACGCCGGTCCAATGCGGGTTGGTGGGTGGACCGACTTTTTACATGCCCATCCGACGCACGGATCATCTTACTTTTCAGACAATATGGTGATTGGCCCATTGCCCTAACCAAATAATTTTCCCCGCAGGATCCGAAGCCACGTCCTCCGGTTTCTAAAGCACACCGATATCACTGGGCGGTCCAGTAAATAGATACTAATTAAAGTTAACAAAAGCATAGCTTACACATAACAATCTTTAATAAAGTACAGATAACAAAGTCCCATATTGTAAGAACGCAAGCACACCCTACAGTTTGCGTACCCATTTGGCTGGCTTCGGTCGTAACCCGACACGCGGCGGAGAACGTCCGTCACCACCAAAGAAATATACACTTAACTGCACCGTTATAAGTTTCAAAATCCATTGTTTGAACACCGTTTACTCTCCCAACAATATAGATATAAAATATTATCTACCGTATGTATATAATGATAAGAGCCATATTTGTTTACAAGGCACGTTAATCAATATAGCATTATTTGAGCGTGTTTAAATATGGCCAGCGCTTTCGGTACATTTCGTGTGTGCTCATAAATAGTTCATTTGTTAAACGACAGCGAAAATAATATGGCAATTGACGTAGAACAATGACACATACCACAATTAGGTTATGGTTAACAAAAATAACCCTCAAAATGGGTGTAATTTAGAATAATACGCTGTCTGTAGTGTGCAAATGCTAATATAGATAAAATTTCATCGTGTCTAGTCAGTTATTAGTACAGCTAAACGTATTTCTATCGTATGCGAGAACTTCAAGTGAATGCACTATATTTATCACTAACAAAAGAATATTATTCAATTTCAATTCAAATTCAAATATCTTTATTCAATATAGAAGTTTACACTTGCTTACTGATTGTCAAACACACTACCACCGGTTCGGAAAAGGACGCCTCAGACCTGGGAAGAACCGGCGAAAGAAACTCAGCGGGCTATCCACATTACATAGTTCATGTCACAAATCCTGTTCATTTCTTTTTTAATACTATATAATAATATAATATAGTATTATTGAAGAGTATTAAAATGATTGGAGTAAATTGTTACCACTGCTATTTAATATTCGTCTATATAGGTCGTCTCCTAATCATAGTATTCACCTAAATAACCGCTTTTACGTATGATCACTGACATCTGACCACCACAATCCAATAACTGCATAATATGACGACTCCCAAAGCTGGTCTTGACAACCGGGACTGACATTTCACATGCCCATCTGGTGATTCAGGCGATTACGATAACACAAAGTTTTTTATGTGACATCACTTAATATATAAATAATAATACCATGCTCCGAGTTGATTTGACCACGGCGGCCGATGTATATTAAAGAACAACATCATCTGTCTTTGATAGTCCACTGCTGGACATAGGCCTCCCCTAACACACCCCTATTTATTAGGGAGCTTTGAACCGTACCCCACCACGCTGGTCCAATGCGGGTTGGTGGGTGGACCGACTTTTTACATTCCCATCCGACGCATGGATCATCTTACTTTTCAGACAATTGGGTGATCGGCCCGAACTGCCCTCACCAACTAAGAAACAACAATGAATGTGTCCCCGCAGGATTCGAACCCACGACCTCCGGTTTCTGAAGCACACACCTATACCACTAGGCTGCGGAGAACAACCAACTATGCAATAAATGTTATACACAAGTATATTACTTATTATTTCTTTTATTTATGACTTTAGAGACAAGCTGCAGGAATGACTTGTTGCATGCTCATATGTACAGATCATCTTACTTTACAGGCAATCGGTGGATCAGCCTGCTTTGCCCTAACTAACTGGGAAATAACAATGAAACATTGTCGAGTTCCCGCATGATTCAAACCTCTGGTTTATAAAGCATGGGCCAATACCGCTAAACCACGGAGGTTTTAAGGATCGAATTATGATGATAAAATCAGAGATTAAGATTTCAATTATTACATTCTGTTAAGAATCGTAAATTAAGTGAAGTGTCTGTCATCTTCGTATACGATCTGCCTTTGTGAACGACTCTGACAGTATTTAGGCTTTTCTCTTGTCATTAAACAGGTTATATTGTGTATGACGGCCAAATAAAAACTGAGATTTAAGCATCAACATCAGCCTGTGTCAGTACACCGCTGGACATAGGCCTCCCCTAATGCACGCCACCGCTTCCGATCTTCGGCTATTCCCATCCAGCCCACACCGGCCACTGCGAACGTCGTCACTCCATCTTTCCGTAGGACGTCCTTTACTACGTTTGGGTAATAACAAAATCGTAAACAAATCGAGGCCATTTTATTGCCATGGGTAACGTTATTTCCGTCCGTGTCTCATTTATCTTTAATATACTCCAAATCCCATTTATCTCCTTCGCTTATCGCTTCTAATGTGAAAGATAATATTTCCTAAAGTCTTTCTTCACTGCCGATCACTCAGTATATCAGAATGGTGATTGGTTATTCTCAAGAGTACCATTGGTTGAGATTCAAAACCATTACTATTTCGTGTAGTTACTAGTGAAATATAAACATAGTGCAAGGTTTCATTAATATAACTCATCAATTCAGAGGTTACAATGCTTATCTTGAAGAACAAGGGTAAACGTATGCAATGTTAACATGAACTTACCTTTTTTTCTTAAAGCTAAACATGCTTAAGTTTAAAAATTCTGTATCTTATGAAATGCTAGTGCGCTTTCTAAATAATCTTAAAACGTATCAAAATAATGAAATTAGTGTTTGTGATAATAAACTCATTATTTTAATAAATGCTCTAAATTTTAATATATGAAACAACGCTTATGGAAAAAGGCTGCCGTGCCTATTGTGGACCAAGATAATTAAAATATATATATGCTTATGTATAGTATATATATATATATATATATATATATATATATATTAAAAAGGGACTATAGAGTTTCTGGTCGGTTCTTCTCTAGGCGGGTCGGAGTTTGTAAACGGGTAGTATATAGTAAATTTTTGACGTTCATAAGTGCTCAGTAGAGCCTAAAATTAATAAATAACCTTGACTTTGAGTTTGAATACGTTTCAACGATACACTGTCGAAGATAGTCAAATCATTTTGTTACTAACATTATGCTTTTAGATCTCCAATACGACTTACACTGCGTACTATGAAGTGTGAGCATTTCTTAGAATACTAATGACGTAAGACTTGTAATATTCTACTAGCTAGCAAAATGTTCTACATGTATGTACTAAAACAATAAGATCGTGATACTATATTATTAAAATTCTAGTGAAATTGCTTATCATTTTATGTACATAGATGTGTTGTAAATCAATTTTTTTGATGTGTTTTAATTAGAATAACTATTGCAAGGTAGACAAAACAGTTAAAATTTACATTTCCATAATAATTACTCTCAGGATCACTCTTTAACTGTTAAAAGTAGATAGTCTGGTCATGTAAGGTGGATGTAAACAAAAAAAGGGATAAATAGCGATGCTAATGACGAAATATATTAGTTTAGAAATTTAAAAATGGGGAAAGATGAATTATTGTATTTAAGGCAAAAAAGTTAAGAAACAAGCGCATCAGTCGACTGTCGCTCAGTGACAATTCATCAATAACAACGCTAGATGTATCAAGTCATGTTACCTAATATAGATAATATCGAAACGCTGTACTGTGCAATCACTGCTGTGGCCCTAACTAAAATGAGCAACTATAAAACTAGAGTAACTGCTGTGTGAAAAAAAGAGAATAATATAGTGACCAGTTCATTAGCGGTGTCTAATACATTTATTTGTAAAATCGCAGATACAGATGACAGACACTTTGTACTTTGTAACGATTCTAAACGGAATTGACATCTAAATAATATTCCCGATTTTGTCCAGCGATAATTTATCTCTAAGTGAGCCTTTAAGCCTTTGCTCTATGAACTGGAGGTCTTGGGTTCGAATCTCGCGGTAATATAACTTTGTGTTTTCGTTGTTTTATGGTTGGTTAGGACAATTTGGGCCTATCACGTTATTGTTTGAAATGAAAAAAGTCGGTCCACCGAACAACCCGGTCGGTGGACCGACTTTTTGGACGTCCGAGCGTTGGACGTGGGGCGTGATGGTGATACGGTCCAAAAAACCCCGTAATGTAGAAGACGTGCTGTAGTGGATAGGGCTATGTCATTATTTTACGCTAACGCGCAAAAATAAAATCTTCAATAACTACTTTAATAAATAAATATACGCATAAAAGTCTTGATATATATTTATTTACGTTCATTCTGCTTATATTTTAAGCAGCGTTTTCATACGAACTGACAAACTGTGACCAGGACGACATAGCTTTTAGAGCGCAGATGTGCCGGTGTCGGGTTACGTGCTCTGTCTCGCTCGCACGCGATCCGTCTCTTTCGCACGACATTGTTTGTTAACCGCAAGCTAGGTTTAATTAGTTTGGACTTTAACACGTGTGAATAAAGTCTAAATTAGGTAATTTCCTTAGACCTTAGGCTGTGTGATTTATATGTGAATGTATTTACGCTTGGAGCAAGAAGTTGTTAACTTTTCTAGTTTTTCTCAGTTGAAGTCGTTTTATAACTTTATCAGGTTTTTAAGATGTTGAATTTAAAAGAGTTGGTCAGGGCAATTTGGGCCGATCACCCAATTATTTGAAAAGTAACATGATCCATGCGTCGGATGGGCATGTAAAATGTCGGTCCACCCACCAAGCCGCATTGGACCAGCGGATTTTCGCCCGTATCCCATCAGATACGGTCCAAAACCTCAAATGGATAAGACTGTTATCAGGGGAGGCCTATGTCCAGCAGTGGACTAACACAGGCTGATGATGAATGATGAATCGAAATCGGCTAGAAGAGCGTAATCAATGTGAACTTCCTCCAAATTGCTAAATCGACTTAGGAAAACGATTTAATTATATCACTAAAGAACTAAAAGACATCTTAATTCATTTCGGCAACGACCCACACAATTCGTATTAAGACCTCTCTTAACATTGTAAAACTCACGCATCGAGTGTTTTAGTTTCGTTAAATATTTTGGCCTTTTTGCATGGGATTGTATGTGACCGGTGATGCGGAATCAGGCTTAAGGCGGATCGGACGTTTGTTCAAGGATTAAGCGGACAATGGGTTACAGTTTATTTGTACGAACAGTTGGTTTTCATCCAAGTCTAGAATGATCTTTTCTCTTCTCCACGAAATTATAGACTTGAAATATTCTTATTAAATCTTCCTGTACTAACATTTGGTTTATATAAACATCAAATTGGTCGTAGAAATTAATTTCTTGGGGCCTAAAACTTCCTTGTAAAAACACTGGAAAAATTTTTATAATCTTTTCAAGTGAAGCTACCGACCTCAAAGGATTCAAGTTATTTTGCATATAATCATGTTTTAGGTTTCTAATAATAAATACGATTTCATACAAAATATAAACAAAACAGGAACCCATATGAGGATATAAACATAAATGGTTATTCAAAAAAAAAAAAATCCTCAATAAATGATTTTGATTTATGCAAAAAAGAATTATCTTGGGGACTTTGAAATTATTTTTAACTTACCCTAATAATCTAGTGTATCAAAATTAAAAAAAAAGTTATTTAACCATTAACCGATCGTAGAATCTACATTTGTTTTCGTTTCTCGCATTTTGCGTTGATTATCAAGTCAAGCAAAATCTTACTAAATTTCTAAACATAAATAACGACCAATTATATTTTAAAATCATATAATTTTGCAAACATTCTCGGTTATCGACAATATTGTCATACAGAGTCTGTCTATACTAATGTGGTCAACGCGCGTTTGTGTTTTGCAGGACGAAAAAGAGAAAATAAAATTTGGTAAAGGAAACAATCTTTTTTGGATACTACATTTTAATTGTTATCCCAAATTCCTATATCTTTGAAATGATTGACCTTGTCATATTCAGAATATGAATTAAAAAAATCTTGTGGTTAGGTCCTTTTGCAGGGACCGTCTGGTTATACCACCGGTTGCTATTTCCAGAAGCAGTTTTAGAAACACTGCTGCGTCAGTTGAAAACTCATTGGTATTTTTGGGTAAACGGGACAACACCTTATGTCTCCTCGGTGAGCAGCGTTGTGATATATTCCGATGTCTTGGGCGTCGGTGATACTTTCAAATCAGGTGGCCCGACTGCTCGTCTGGCTGCGTAGGCAATATAAAAACAACCCGTATAATTGGATTTTAATAACTAATAGATGTATAATAAGTTAAATGCCCCTCAGTTGTTGCTAAATGGCGTCGGCTCTCGAAATGATGAAAAAGCAAAATTACAAAAGCCTTTTATTCTGTTAGAGACTAATGTGAGGACAAAGATGTGTGGTAATGATTTATAAATGATGACGCCTGCACTGACATATCCCCTGTCAACTGCTTTAACTGTCTAATTTAGGTGATTTTAATGTATTGATACTAGCAACCTCGCAACCCCCCTTGTGCGTTGAATTTCGTATATAAGAAATTTCGTTCTGAGCTGACCTCTACTCGGCGAAAGGAATGTTCCTACCAAATTTCAAGTCGCTACGCCTTATGGTTCCAGAGATATCGTGATGAGTCAATATGTAGGTGGGAATCTCTTTTATACATTTGGATAGAGAAGATATTAAAACAACCTTACTCGCCAAACCTCGCCCGATCTATCGTCCACATATACGGCGTTTATTGCTGACCCATAACCGAACACGACGATGGGTTTGCTTCGTTTTATTGTCGGCTCGCATCATGCCCCCATTGACGCGGGTAACCCCCACGGCAACGGTAATGCGACACCGGCATTGGCCTCCCATTTTTTTCCTAGACCTGGCTGTGGGAAAGGCTCGTGATGGCTAGGTTTCGATTACACAGTGGATAGTTTAATGTTAGTGTCTAATATATTTCGTGAAAGGGCTGACCGTTCTTTATTCGTTAGGTTGTATTATTCTTTTGGGCTGACTTGTACATCTTCTGATATTCATTATCCGTCAATGACAGCGACAATAACACTTATCATCATCATCATCATCAACCTGTGTTAGTCCACTGCTGGACATAGGCCTCCCTTAATGCACGCCTTCTTTAATAAGTCTTGAACCGTATCCCACCGCGCTGGTCCAGTGCGGGTTGGTGGGTGGACCGACTTTACATGCCCATCCCACGCATGGATCATTTTACTTTACAGACAATTGGGTAATCGGCACAAACTGCCCTAACCAACTAGGAAAAAACAATGAAAATTTGTTGAGTCCCGGCAAGATTTAGTTAAAATTTATATTTAGACTTTGGTGATGATTCACCTTATGATATTTGATCCATCATGAAACAAAGAGCTGAAGAAGAATTTACCACCCGCTTGGCGCAGTGGTTAGTGACCCTGACTGTTGCGCCAAAGGCTGTGGGTTCGACTCTCACCAAGGGAAAAATATTGTGTGATAAACATTGTGTTTTTCTCGTGACTGAGCGTTTGTATCGTGTTATATGTGTTTATTTACAAAATTAAATCTATATATTTATCAGTTGTCTAGTTTCTATAGTACAAGCTTTGCTTAGTTTGCGTTTTGATTTTGTGTCATTCGTCCAGGAATATTATCGTAGTGGGATACGGTCCAAAACCCCCTAATGGATAGGGGTGTATTAGAGGAGGCGTATGTCCAGCAGTGGACTATCAAAGGCTGATGATGATGATATTTTGTGGCAATATCTGACTTATATCAATTTCTTTCTTTCCAGCGGCGGTGCCGGCGACAAACCACTAGATTCCCTCCCAGCGACGACAACGACGCCCCATCCCAGCTATCCCCCCAGCCCTTCCCTGAAACACTTAAGCTCATCTGCAGTACCACACATGACCCGGGCCCACCGCCCTGTATCGCAACGGTATATGATGGTAAGCTTGATAACTTTATAGCCAAAGTGAGTGCAGTTTAGCCGCAAGTGCAGCGTTAATCACCGCAGTTGGATAACACGCCGTTTCGGATTACTTTCGTAATTTACGTGTACAATAACAGAAACTTTGGCGAGACGAAAACATATATGCTTAATTGTTTAAGGTACAACATATGAAATAAAGCTTTGATCGTTTTTTTATTCTCGACACAATAGTACTTTGCACAAATCAATGGCGACTTTATACATAATTTCTTGTTTGTAAAACCACTTTAAAAGAATATGGATTTAATGTAAACAATGTAACCCATAACAACGAAGAAGCGTTGCACGGATAGTGTTGTCATCATTCCACTGTCACTTTCTTTCTTGTTTTAGTACTAATGGCTTTAGTACTAACTCGATGTTTCCGCAAATGTCAAGGTTAGATGCGACAAGATAATACGCTTGAAAATTATCGGTAATACCGACAATTGTACGGTTGTTAGCAACTTGGTCGGTTGAGATATTTTGACAGATACAAAACAAACTGCCGTTGCTCAGTGATTGACATCTCAATGACAATTGTTCAAATCAAACGCTAGATGTCGCTTCGTTTTTATGGGTTATAATTATTAATTTGCTGTTTATCAACACAAATGAATAGATATAGTGAGGGAAGATTTTTCGGAAGAGTTCGTATTTATCGTGCTCTCTCATATAGTGTTCAGTATCTATACATCTCTATATTATACAATGACATTATTCATTTTGACATTTGACATTCATCTAAACATTAGAGTTTCATATTAAATGTCAAAGTCGTCATAAAAATGTCAAAGTCACTCGTTTAACATGATCATTTATTGAAAGTTCGACTGTCATCGTATTCCGTTAAAGATCTGAGTTTTCCCGAAGGAAAATAATTTCTCACTACGTCTGTACAGATAATTAATTGACTATATTGACATTGTTTCTCTGACCTTTGGGACGGTTAAAAAGTGTAAGACAGGCTCAATTTCGTAGGAAATACAGATAAAATAAAATTTTACATTTGTTTCATCGACTCAGTAAAACCAATGGAAGTATACAGTTTATCTTTTTAATAAGTCTCCTATTAAGAGTTTCTACTATGTATATAAAAATGTGAAATATTGCTGTCGTACTTTTTCTTAATTGGATTGACTTTTGACTAATACGACCAGTAATCAATAATATAATTTTCATACGCATCTCAAATAGCATTTTAAAATAACAACCCAAAGGTGAGGAAAAATCGTATAATGTATGATATTCCTAAAAAATATCTACTTTTTTAAAATAGATACATACTCATTTATGGCTATGTCAAAGAACAATTTAGTGTATTCATTCTAGAACGCAGTGTCGAACACTTCGACGCGCTCTCTGTACATAAAATAAATACAACAAAACATTGTTCATGATAGTTCATAGTTCGTTCACTATACGTGAATAATATCATAACTAAATAAAGCAAATCATACCTTAGTTAAAAAGTTATCTTTAGTGAAAATACGTGAACACACAATGGTCAACCAGTTCAAGGGAAACGGCAGCTTCCCGCGAAATCTGTTGTAAAGTTTACCATAGACAATAGTCACGAAGCATAAATTCATAGCTAAAAAAAAATATGGCTTCATCTTTTTCTTACGTGATAATAAAATACATAAGAGATAGAAGAAGAATGTGATTTTTTCCTAAATTACTTGTCGTATTTTCCAATGGTATTAATTCAGGTATAAATGGTTTATATTATACCAAAAGTAAGGTCTGGAATTTGTACAAACAGGATCTAATGTGAAACTTGGCCGAAAATAGGAATCTTTCCTATTATATTAGATCATATCTTATGACGTCATTGTACAAGACTTCGTTTTTACAAATTCCAGATTAAATAAGATACAGACATTTTCTCTCTGTTGCTTTTAAGTAATTTGTTGATATCGTAAAGGCTAACGCGTAAGGTATACTCAGCCAATGCAACAAAATAGTATATATCACTTGTATAAAGTTTTATTTATGTCCTAAAGTAAGATTATAATATTATAAAAAAGTTGCAATGTATTTGTAGTGTTATGATACAACTACATTTGTATAATATATCTGTGCTTATAGTTTAGTCAAAAGATATGGAATTAAAGGAAAAATTCAACATCAAACAATTTGGCCAATCGATCTCTCATTGGTTAAATGTAGAGTTCAAAATGGCCGCGTTTCACCAATAACAACGCGATCGCTTCTGACGCCTTTAGTGTTTGACGTTACTTAGTTTACATTTATTCCTTTCTAGACTAAGTTGGCTGAATAACAACTTGTCTTATAATAATAATCAATACTCTACTATTTATGTGAACCAATTAATTGTAATATTTTAATTAGTTTATTTTACACTGACTTGCAAAATATAAATGTATCAAATCTCGTTGGAGCGTTTCCTTTTATAGTATTTGTTGAGACAACTATATGGCGTTCAATTGGCGACTTTTAAAGCCGTTAGAAGTTGTTCTTGAACGAAGCAAGTAATATTTTCTTTTATTTTAATTCATTTAACGTAATATTTGCACGTCAGTGAAACTACTAAATAATATTAAATGATAGTGAAATAGAATTCTGTTTATTTATTACTTTTTTTATATCAAAGATAAGTTAAATAAACGGCGTGTATAATCTGTAAAATATATTTTAAGAAAAAGGAAAATCCGCATGTTGTTTTAGGCTCTATGGGTTTTTTTTCTAAAGAAATGCGTGTTGTTATACAGAATGTTGTTTTATTTCTTACTCCATCCCTAACCAGTGTGACTGTTAGTAATACAACTGTAAAATGCTTAAGAAAGATGAATATAGCATTAAATAACAGTCAAAGCTATAAAAATAACTTAATCATCAGCTTGTTTCAGTCCACAGCTGGACATAGCCCCGGGTCACGGCCGACACGCTGGTCCAATGCGGGTTGGTGGGTGGACCGACTTTTTACATGCCCATGGATCGTCTTATTTTTCAGACAATTGCGTAATCGGCCCAGATTGCCCTAACCAACTAGGAAACAACCATGAGAATTTGTCGAGTCGCAGGTTCAGACCCACTACCTCAGGTTTCTAAAACGCCCATTCCCTACCACTGGGCTGCAGAGCGGTTATATCGAAGCGTACTACAAATTGCCAGCATTTGCTGCTGATTTCACGCAGTTCACGAGTGGCAAATCCCCGATAGTTTGTCATAGAGATGACCAACGAACTCTAATTGAGCAATGGAATATATTCATCGCAGCCTTCATGTACCTTAATTCACAAAATCAAAGTAAATAATTGGTTGAATTACCTCTTATTCTCTAGCTAATAACAGTAAAGAGCATGCATGATTTGTTAGAAATAGCTAAGTATGCAATTAAATAGTTATGCAGTCAGTTTATAATAATATTTGATGCGATTTAGGATTCTGTTATTGTTCCACTGCATATCTCTTATCTTATTAGCCTTTCCCAAGACATCCCGAGTTCGGCTTCTACTCCATTTCGTTCGGAATGACACTTATTATGCTCCCGACATACTCTCTTAGATTGCAATGACATGGGTGATCTAATAGAAATTGAAAAAAAACATACTCCTTGATCTATGAGCGTGAAAAAATGGTGAATGGTCTGTACAGTGTTTTTTAATACTCAATACTGTAACTGGAAATATAACAATTCTGTTGCTCCTTAAGTTATCTCCCCTATAGTTCTTATTACTAAAACTATTTAACGAGGTTCATTCCTGTGATTGGCGTGGATTGCCGGGAGACTGCAGCAAAGTGTTGATCGTTCGAAGTATGGACATATTTACGTTTTAAAATAAAAGTATTTTTCATCTTTTCTTATTTATTCACTAGTACTAAAAACCCCCAATGATATCAAATATCTCAGGTTATAAAATTTTTTTATTGTTTTATTTTAATGTTTATTACTTTTTTAACAAATTAATACTGAAAGATTATATATTAAGTTTTTTAAGTTTTAATAAAATAAAATACGGCAACATATTTAAGTTTATTTTATCTTCGGTCATACTTTTTTCAAATCTTTTTATTGTATATTTTTATTTTAAAAATACAGTAAGATTATTAAAATGACGTAACCATAATTTTTATGCTCACAGTACTGATTATTATTATTGTTTTTAATATTCATGAAATAAAATATTTCAGTTCCAGTTATCTGAACGTACTGGCTCAATGCCATAAAATTAAAAAAAAGCAAACTAGCTCTGTATCTGTTATTGAAATCGTATTAAGATTTCTGCACACGATTCCCGCCATCTTGAGGATTTTCTTTATCAATAGGTGTAATATTTCAGATTTGTCTTTAAAATTAAATGAATAAAAAACGAACACTGATATAAGGTGATACTTTTCTTTCCTAGCCTTTTTTTATTTGTACTACGTTTTGAATAGTATATAGGTATGTAATCATTTAAGTTGAAATAATATTTTTTAAATTGTGTTCACTCTACTAGCATAAAATATTTTTTAATACTGCTGAAGATCACCCGTGTGTTAAGTTGAAAAACTCAAGTCCTTATTTGAAGACAGATTATGTGTATTCATTTATAATAAATATAATACAATAAGACTCGGCGGAATTTATCATACATGCAATGAGATTAGATAATATAGCCTGTAATTACAACTCCACTAAAGTCAGGCTAGCTGAATGCCATAAAAATTAAACTTGCTATTTCAAAGAAGCACTTCTTTTGTTCGTAGTTGAGGTTTTTCCGCGTTTTAAATTGAAATGAATAACAAAAATATCACAGTTTGCAAATTCTGGTCTGAAATGGACGCATGAGTATGAACATTTTATTTAGTTTATATATTCAATGTGTTCGTTTTTAATTACCTCGTGTATAATTTTTTTAGCAAGCATTGAGCATTCTTTATTACTATTGTATCCTACATACTTACCACCATTGGGGTAAAACTTTATACAGAAATTAAATTGTACAGTTTAAGACAAATATAAAGCGATACAGGAGAAATGAAAGACAGATTCAATCGCTCTTATGAATTTATACTCAAACAGTTGAGCCTTAACCGATCAATCGATACGTTCTATCAAAACGTTCGTTACAAAATAAATAATAAGTGAACATGCAACTAGTTCTCGATCGTGTCGAGTATCCTATGACTTATCTCTTGTCCATTGCTTCTTAGTTTTATTATAAGCGAAATCCTTACATTAAATATCTTCTTAGCAGAATGATATCCGTTCGACCAATATTCTGAGTACCCGTTTAGAGCTGTATGATTTTTCATTAGGTTCGTTGAACAACACAGAAGCCTTAGGGCCAGACAAACAAAGACAGTCAAGGTTTAAAATTACTTATTTCATGTAGTATTGACATATAAATTTTAAAATTGATAAATGCACATAATCGCTTTAAACCTCTGATACAATATAACAGTACAATTTATAGACATTCAACATTGATATAGCACAGATTGGAAAGGCAATTTAAATAAAACAATGTCATTAAACGAGTCGATTCAGCTACAATTACACCACATTCAATGAAATCTTTGATAAAAAGACAACAGAAACGAGGCAACGGTGTAGAAATACAACAATTACTTTACAATAATAGTAAACATCGTCCTCAAACGGACGTCATATTGAGATATTGCTTCTAGAATTGTCCTCTTCGGACACCTTTCTATATAACAATAATGATGCCTATTAAAGAATAAGGATGAAGGAGTTAGCGCGGATCTAAGACCTACAATTAGCTATCGTAAAATAACTTATGCTACTTCTTGAGTCGAAGGTTCCCTTCTCTCTCGTGGTTCTATCTAGATCTCTCTAGAAATAGAAATGTAAGCCATTTCGAAGCTTAAACACCTTACAAAAGCTATTTCGATACAAAGTTACCACTGAATCGCTTATTGAAAATATTTAAAAAGCAATCGAAATGATAGATCTTCTGAGAAATTTAACTTTGTTAACAATAATACAGGTAATAAAAATTCTATTAGATTCAACTGAGAGGGGACAAAGTTGCAGCATAATGACATTAGGTACACAATTGAATATGAAAATACAAAAATATTGCTATCGAGTAATACTTCAATGACTGCACTTTAGCTAACATTAGAAGGTAGAAGAGCGACTCTAGCGAACTAGGGAAGACGTCGGGGCAGCTGAGTTTCTCGCAATGTGAACAAAGGCAGATGAACAAAAAGGGGAGGAGAGGAGAGGAGAGGGGAGGGGAAGGGAGTCAGATGAGCCCGTGACGCTTCTTGTACTCGTCCAGGTTGAGGGAGCGCTTGGGGCCCGCCTCCTTCGCCCTGGGCGGGGGCTGCTTGGGCTGCGCGCCCAGGCCCTCTGCAGGGGCGCTGCCTAATAAAATTGCTGGTTTCGTGGTCACCGACCGGAGAGGATCTAACGAGATAGGCCACTTCAACCCATCCTACGCGGATCGTCTCTGATAAGCAAAAAGTCAAGTAATTCTCTCGATATATAACCGCAGTGAACAGAAACAACTCAAAACAGTTGCCCGTGGGATTCGAACCCAGCTCCAGTAGCAGTTAAGTGAGACACTTGAATACAAATGGCGGGCTCACTTGGCGGCGGCAGCTCCAGGTCGATGCCCACGTCAGTCGATGCAGCGAAATTACAGGCTGTGCAGGGGAGCGCCACCGGCACCTTGGCCCGCCGGCGCTCGCCTGCACGCCCTCGGGCGCTCTTCGGACGAAACGCCTGAGACCAAATAAGGTAGGATGGAGAGACCGGTGGTAGGTCCCCTTTATACAGGAAACCGTCTGGGTGGGTGACCACCGCGATGCATATTTCTGCCGCGAAGCGGTAGCGTGAAAACACTGCCGTGTTCCAGTTTGAAGGGCACCGTAATGACGTATTTACTACAGGTGGCAGGACTTAACACCCTAAGTGAGGTCTCACGGTAGGCAGCGCGTTCGGTTGCCACACTGGTATTGCCAATGTCCATGGGCGTCGGTGACCACTTCGCATCAGGTGGCCCGACTGCTCGTCAGCCTGCGTATGCGTGAAAGGGATAAAACGCGACGGTAAAGTTCACACTACTAAATGGTAGACTGCAGTGGTACACGACATGCTTTGTAACTGTATGAATTATATTAGAATAACATAATTATTAATCTAGTTTGCTCAAAATGTCAATTTAAATAATATAGAAACTGTAGGTAAAAGGAACGACAATTGTATAAGCTTTCGTTGAGTATACAGTTAGAGAAAAAGACTAGCCACCTTTCAAATGATGCTTTGTTTTATAAATAAGAAGTGTCTCTTTAATGCCAGTCTTCGTGTCTCTCCCTCGCAGCTCGTTCCTCTTCCGCCTTCTTCTGAGCCTCCGCGGCCGCTTCCTCTTTCCTCATTAACTCCTGAGAAAGAGCAAAAGGTAAGTTAACTTTTTATTTGTGATATACATCAATAAACTATAAACGCTATATTAATTGACGATCAATTAGAGTGTAATTGTCGCCTCCGTGGCTTGGCGGTATTAGCCCTTGCTTTATAAACCGGAGATCAACCTTAAAAAAGATTGAATTATTTAATAAATATTATCGTAATTTTCCGGTTGGTTAGGACAATTTGGGCCGATCACCCGATTGTCTGAAAAGTAAAATGATTCATACGTTGGATGGCCAAGTAAAGTCAGTCCTGGATGTCGAGACCATCTTTGGCGGTCGTTATAGGAAGTGCCTCCAAATATGCTGCCAACTAATGCATCCTTAGGCATTCTAAGGATGAATTGATTATAATTCTGCTAGATTGTGGAGGGTCTGGTGCTAGTGGCTCTGCGTAAAAAATGCCTATTCGGTTAAATACACAGCGTAATGCTTGTATATTGAATAAGGAGATATTTGACTGACTATCCACGCTAACATTTATAATTTCGTCAAACAAGATATGACCGGCGTGAATCAAATCAAATTAACAATCAAGAAATCTATCCAAAGGCAACATTGGTGAAGAAGGAGGGTCGTGAGTTTCAAATCTGTTCGGAACAACTAGTTGTTTAGCGTAATTCTCTGGTCGGGGTCTTGTGCAATGTGGACCGCTGCAGGCGCGATCGTACGTCGAGTTAGGCATGGAAAGAGTCGGTCCGGTCGCGTCAAACAAAGTAACAGGGGTACAGCCGTGTCTCCCGCATTGCACTTGTGCCTCTATCTCCTGCGCAATTGGCTGATGTTCCAATCGATTTTTCAGTCAGGATTCGATCAGCCGCCGTAATAATTATTACCGTTTCTTCAAAACTGGATATAATTTTATATGTTTCTATTGAACATTCAATTATATATTTATTTTGGTTTTTGTAATCTCTTTCAAATAAATAGAAAGTAACGACTCCTGCCTCCTTGGTGATTTAAGGACCTTACGGGTTTCGTATGTCGCCTTGTGAATGGATCGTCTTGTTTCTTGCCTTTATTCGCTTTCACCTAAAATAATACAATATATAGAAAAACATAAATATTTATTATATACAAAAATAAAAAACTGTTTTTAATAATTATTTCCTTTATTTATGCGATTATTATACATATCAAATCGACTAATTTACGGATTTTCCGCGTTACCTAAATATATTTATTCCCGACGTTTCGGATTCTTTCCAGCATCCATGATCACGGTTATTCGAAAACATAGACAACAAACATATCAAATCTTGTTGGAGCGTTTCCTTTTATAGTATTTGTTGAAACAACTATATGGCGTTCAATTGCTTTTACGTTTTTAAAATGACAAAAAAAATGTTCTTGAGTCTCGAAAGTTGTTCTTGAACGAAGCAAGTAATATTTTCTTTTATTTTAATTCATTTAACGTAATATTTGCACGTCAGTGAAACTACTAAATAATATTAAATGATAGTGAAATAGAATTCTGTTTTTTTATTACTTTTTTTTATAAAGATAAGTTAAATAAACGGCGTGTATAATCTGTAAAATATATTTTAAGAAAAAGGAAAATCCGCATGTTGTTTTAGGCTCTATGGGTTTTTTTTCTAAAGAAATGCGTGTTGTTATACAGAATGTTGTTTTATTTCTTACTCCATCTAACTAGTGTGACTGTTAGTAATACAACTGTAAAATGCTTAAGAAAGATGAATATAGCATTAAATAACAGTCAAAGCTATAAAAATAACTTAATCATCAGCCTGTTTCAAACCTGGCTGGGCGGCCTATCCTAATACACACCCCTACCCATTGAGGTTTTGAACCATATCCACCACCACGCTGGTCCAATGCAGGTTGGAGGGTGAATACGACTTTTTGCCATCGACATGGATCATCTTATTTTTCGGACAATTGCGTAATCGGCGAATTGCCCTGACAACTAGGAAACAACAATAAAATTTGTCAGGTCCCGCAGGATTTGAACCCACTACCTCAGGTTTCAAAGCCGCCCCTACCACTAGGCTGCAGAGCAGTTATATCGGCGTAATACTGATGTAACACTTTAACAATGATTTCACGCAGTTCACGGTGGCAAATCCCCGATAATGGTTGTCATGGGGTGCCCAACGTGGAGCTACAATTGGGCAATGGGAATATATTGCATATAATGCCGTTACCTTGTAATGGTTTTCACTTTATTAAATTTCATCTCAGCTAATACACCTTAATTCACAAAATCAAAGTAAATAATTGGTTGAATTACCTCTTATTCTCTAATAATAACGTGAAACGTACCCAGTTTTTGTTAGAAATAGCTAAGTATGCAATTAAATAGTTATGCAGTCAGTTTATAATAATATTTGATGCGATTTAGGATTCTGTTATTGTTCCACTGCATATCTCTTATCTTATTAGCCTTTCCCAAGACATCCCGAGTTCGGCTTCTACTCCTCTTCGTTCGGAATGACACTTATTATGCTCCCGACATACTCTCATAGATTGCAATGACATGGGATTTGATCTATGAGCGTGAAAAAATAGGTCTACTGGGGTTTTCAATTGTAAGTGGAAATATAACAATTCTGTTGCTCCTTAAGTTATCTGCCCTATAGTTCTTATCGCTAAAACTATTTAACGAGGTGTATGCCTGTGATTGGCGTGGATTGCCGAGGAACTGCAGTAACGTGTTGATTGTTCAATGGTGGACATGTTACAGTTGTAAAATAAAGAAATGTGTCTTTGCCTTTTTTTATTTTCTGCCCAAACGTGTTAGTATCTTTTTAATTTTTTATTTAATTTTCATGTTCTTATTTAAGAAATAGTGAAGATTATATAATAAGTTTTCAAAGAGTTTTTAAATCATGCGTAATCATAGTTTTTTTTTAAATATTATAATAAAATAGGAACCGAGCAGGCAAGATATTTAAATTTATGTTATCTGTGGTCAAACGTTTTTAAAATGTTTTGAGTATATCTTTATTTATAAAATACAGCAAGGTAATTATTTTAACAAATGCCAAACATAGTCGAACTCGAAGTCGTAAGTTATGATGTTTTTAATTTTCTATTATCTTCATTTTAATAAAATACAAAACATTTTAGCTCATGTTATGTGGACATTAGACATACCGGCCGAATGCCATAAAGTTTAAAATAAAAAAACTATAGCTCTGTATCTCTCTCTGAAATTATCGTAGTAAGATTTCTGCACACGGTTCCCGCAATCTTAAGGATTTTCTTTATCAATAGGTGTGATATTTCAGATTTGTCTTTAAAGTGAACTTAATAATAGACGAGCACTGATATAAGGCGCTACTTTTCTTTCTTAGACCAAAATTGGAACAACAGATTTAAACAGTAAATTGTGTTCACTCTACAAGCATAGAGTATTCTTTAATACTGCACTAAAAGATGTTAGAAAGTGTGTTAAGTTGAAAAACTCAAGTCCTTATTTGAAGACAGAGTATGTAGGTTCAAGTTGTATTCATTTATAATAAATATAATACAATAAGACTCGGCGGAATTTATCATACATGCAATGAGATTAGATAATATTTTTAATTTTAAGTTTAATGTATCGTTTTATTATTTAATGCAGGTTTATTTTTTTTAAACGAATAACATCGTCATAATCGTAACTTATTATTTTATTAATGTATTTTTAATCTTCTATACACTATTGTGTTGTTTATCCACTAGTCAGGCTGGCTGAATGCCATAAAATTAGTAAGTTTTAATTTTCGAAGCATTCCTTTTTTCGTAGTTGGGAGTTTTTTCCGCGTTTTAAAATTGAAATGAATAACAGAAAATATCACTGATTTTGCAAATTCCTGGTTTGAAATGGACACCGTGAGTATGAATCATTTTATTTTAATTTAAATATTCAATGTGTTCGTTTTTTTGTTGCCTCGTAAATATTTTTTTTTACTACAAGCATTGAGCATTCTTTATTACTATTGTATCCTACATACTTACCATTAGGAGTGAAACTTTGTAAAAATTAAAGTTGTACAGTTTAAGACAAATATAAAAGCGATAGGAGAAATGAAAGGCAATTCAATCGCTCTTATGAATTTATTCAAGCAGTTGAGCCTTAACCGACCAATCGATGCGTTCCTATCCGACGTTACCAAATAAATAATAAGTGAACGTACACCACAGCTAGTTCTCAGTCATTGACGAAGATATCCTCATGACATCTCTTGTCATTTCTTCTTGGTTTATTGCTAAGCGAAATCCTTACATTAAATATCTTCTTAGCAGAATGATATCCGTTCGACAATGTTCTACAGTACCCGTTTGTTCTTCCATTTCGATCGTTGAACAACACAGAGGCCTTGGAATGGGAATTAATAAAGACGATTAAAGGTTTAAAATTGCATATTTTCATCCTTGTGTGACATATAAATTTTAAAATTGATAAATACATAATAACAGCCCTCTGATGCAGCCGCCATGGTACAGTTTATAGACATTCAACATTGATGCTTTAGTTAGACAATTTTAAATGAAACAATGTGGTGAAGCAGGTCAGATTCAGCTACAATTGCACCACATTCAATGGAATCTTTGATAAAACTGACAAAACGACGCTTGGTGTAGAAACTGTGGTACTTTGCAATAATAAATGACATCGTCCTCGACGGATCATATTGAGATATTGCTTCTAGAATTGTCCTCTTCAGAATAACTTTCTATATAACAATAATGATGCCTATTAAAGAATAAGGATGAAGGAGTTAACGCGGATCTAAGACCTACAATTAGCTATCGTAAAATAACTTATGCTACTTCTTGAGTCGAAGGTTCCCTTTTCTCTCGTGGTTCTATCTAGATCTCTCTAGAAATAGAAATGTAAGCCATTTCGAAGCTTAAACACCTTACAAAAGCTATTTCGATACAAAGTTACCACTGAATCGCTTATTGAAAATATTTAAAAAGCAATCGAAATGATAGATCTTGTGAGAAATTTAACTTTGTTAACAATAAATAATACAGGTAATAAAAATTCTATTAGATTCAACTGAGACAGGACAAAGTTGCAGCATAATGACATTTGGTACACGATTGAATATGAAAATACAAAATATTGCTATCGAGTAATACTTCAATGACTGCACTTTAGCGTTCCGTAACATTAGAAGGTAGAAGAGCGACTCTAGCGAACTAGGGAAGACGTCGGGGCAGCTGGTTTCTCTAGTATGAACTAAGAATTGACAAAAGGGAGGAGAGAGGAGAGGGGAGAGTCAGATGAGCCCGTGACGCTTCTTGTACTCGTCCAGGTTGAGGGAGCGCTTGGGGCCCGCCTCCTTCGCCCTGGGCGGGGGCTGCTTGGGCTGCGCGCCCAGGCCCTCTGCGGGGAGAAGCACTTCTTATAATAAAAATTAATATAAGTTTCGTGGTCACCGACGGAAGGATCTAGCGGATGATCCCACTTCGACCATCTACATGGATCGTCTCTCTGATAAGCAAAGGTAAATAATTCTCTCGATATAGCCCGCAGTGAGACGAGAAACAACTCAAAACAGTTGCGGTTCAGACTGGCTCAGTAGCAGTTAAGTGAGACGCGAATACAAATGGCGGGCTCACTTGGCGGCGGCAGCTCCAGGTCGATGCCCACGTCGAAGTCGTGCAGCGGTGCAGGCTGTGCGAGGAGGCGCGCCGCGACGCTGTGGCCGCCGGCGCGTCTTTCGCCTGCGCCCTCGGGCCGCTCTTCAAGGACGACGCCTGGGGCCGTAAATAAAGAGTAGGATATGGAAGAAGTGGTGGTGGTCCCCTTTTTTGGGAGACCGTCTGGGCGGGTGACCAGCGCGATGCATATTTTGCCACGAAGCAGTAGCGTGAAAACAGCATGTTCCCAGTTTTAGGGCACCGTAACCAGCTGTTTACTGGGTCAAACGGACCCAACACCCTAGAAGTCTCACGGTAGGCAGCGCGTTGATTTACCACTGGTATTATATAAAATCCCATGGGCGTCGGTGACCACTTCGCATCAGGTGTTGACTTCTCGTCAGCCTGCGTATGCGTGAAAGGAGATAAAACGCATTGTTAGTCCACACTACTAAATGGTAGACTGCAGTGGTACGACATGCTTTGTAACTGTATGAATTATGGAGGATTAACATAATTATTAATCTAGTTTTGTTCAAGTGGCAATTTATATATATATATAGAAGCTGCATATAGAGTAAAAAGGAACGAGCAATTGTATAAGCTTTCGTTGCATTATGAATTACAGTTAGAAGAAAAAAGACTGTACCTTTCAAATTATGTATTTGTTTATAAATAAAGAGTGTCTCTTTATTACCATAAGTCTTTCGTGTCTCTCCCTCGCAGCTCGTTCCTCCTCCGCCTTCTTCTGAGCCTCCGCGGCCGCTTCCTCTTTCCTCATTAACTCTGAAAAGCAAAGGTAGGATTAACTTTTTTTGTGATATACATCAATAAACTATAAACGATATATTAATTGACGATCAATAAGAGAGTATTTGTCGCCTCCGTGGCTTGGCGGTATTAGCCCTTGCTTTATAAACCGGAGATCAACCTTAAAAAAGATGGAATTATTTAATGATTATTATCGTAATTTTCTGGTTGGTTAGGACAATTTGGGCCGATCACCCGATTGTCTGAAAAGTGAAATGATTCATACGTTGGATGGGCGAGTAAAGTCAGTCCTGGTTGTCGAGACCGTCTTTGGCAGGCGTTATAGGAAGTGCCTCCAAATATGCTGCCAACTAATTCATCCTTAGGCATTCTAAGGATGAATCAGTTGTCGATTCACCACCCCCAGGTTGTGGAGGTCTGGTGCTAGTGGCTCTGCGTAAAATGTTCATTCAGTTAAATAAATAATGCTTGTATGAATAAAGATATTTTGACTTTGACTATCCACGTAACATTTATAATTTCACGTCAAACAGATGTGACTTGACGTGAATCAAAGTGAAGTGTAATCTCAGGAATCTATCAATGCAACATTGGTGAAGTATAGGTCGTGGGTTCAAATCCTGATGGCAACAACTAGTTGTTTTAGCGTAATTCTCTGGTCGGTCTTGTGCAATGTGGACCGCTGTAAACATGATCCGTGCGTCGGATGAGCATGGAAAGAGTCGGTCCGGTCGCGTCAAACAAAGTAACAGGGAGTACAGCCGTGACTTCGCGTACACTTGTGCACTCTATCTCCTGCCCAATTGGCTGATGTTTAATCGATTTTTCGATCGGATTCGATCGGCCGCCGTATTAATTATTACTGTTTCTTCAAAAACTGGATATAATTTATATGTTTCTTTTAAACATTCGATTATATATGTATTTTTAGTTTTTTGTAATCTCCTTTCAAAGTAAATAAATAGAAAGTATGTAACCTGACTCCTGCCTCCTTGGTGAGATTTAAAGTTCATTACGGGTTTCGTATGTCGCCTTGTGAATGGATCGTCTTGTTTCTTGCCTTTATTCGCTTTCACCTAAAATAATACAATATATAGAAAAACATAAATATTTATTATATACAAAAATAAAAAACTGTTTTTAATAATTATTTCCTTTATTTATGCGATTATTATACATATCAAATCGACTTCAATTGGTTTTTCCGCGTTACCTAAATATAATATTTATTCCCCATTGTTGGGTTCTTTCCAGCATCCATGATCCTGGTTATTCAAGCTCATTAAACATATCAAATCTTGTTGAACGTTTCTTTTTATAGTATTTGTTAGAAACAACTATATAGCGTTCAATTTTAACACGTTTTAAAAGCCATTAAAAATGTTCTTGAGTCTCGAGAAAGTTGTTCTTGAACAATGATGCTTTTTTTTATTTTATTTCATTAACATGTGTACGTCAGTGAAACTACTAAATAATATTAAATAAATGGTAAAATAAATTTATATTTGCTTTATTACTTTTTTATATCAAAGATAGAGTTAAATAAACAGCGTGTATAATCTGTAAATATATTTTAAGAAAAGGAGAAAATCCGCATGTTGTTTTTAGGCTCTATAAGGTTTTTCAAAAGTACGTATTTGTTCTACAGAATGACGACTTATTTCTTACTCCATCCCTAACCAGTGTGTGACTTAATTGGTAATACCAATTGTAAAATGCTTGAAAAATGGTACATTAAATAACAGTCAAAGCTAAAGCAACCGTCTCAACCTGTTTCAAACACGGCTGGACTTTCGAAGCCTGTCTAGCCTGCCCCTATCCATTGGGGTTTTTGAACCATATCCACCACCTTTGGTCCAATGCGGGTGGAGGTGGACAACACTTTTGTACCCATCAAACACTTGGTTCATGTGCCTCGGACATTTGTAATCAGCCCCAGATTGCTAAACTAACTCAAAGTAACAATAAAGAATTTGTCGGGCTCACAGTTCAGACCCACTACCTAGGGTTCTAAAGCATACTTCACCACTGGGCTACAGGCAGTTATATCAGCAAGCTGTTGTCCCTTGCTTGCCTTATTGATTTCCGCAGTTCACAGTGTAAATCCCAATAGTTTGTCATAGAGATGCCCAACGTGGAGCTACAATTGGGCAATGGGAATATATTGCATATAATGCCGTTACCTTGTAATGGTTTTCACTTTATTAAATTTCATCTCAGCTAATACACCTTAATTCACAAAATCAAAGTAAATAATTGGTTGAATACCTCTTATTCTCTAGCTAATAACAGTAAAGAGCATGCATGATTTGTTAGAAATAGCTAAGTATGCAATTAAATAGTTATGCAGTCAGTTTATAATAATATTTGATGCGATTTGGGGTTTATTGTTGTTCACTATATCTCTTATCTTGTGTACTTTCCCAAGACATCCGAGTTCGGCTTTACCACTTCACTTCGTTCGGAATGACGCAGTATGCTCCTGACCTTCTCTTAGTTTACGTGACATGGGATTTGATCTGGGCAATAGTACGCAGGTTTTTCGATTGTAAGTGGAATATAACAATTCTGTTGCTCCTTAAGTTATCTGCACTATAGTTCTTATCGCTAAAACTATTTAACAGTGCATACTACGATTGGCGTAGTTATAGAACTTCTGATGTATGATTGTTCAATGGTGGATAATGATGGGTTGTAAATAAGTATGTCTTTGCCTTTTTTATTTTCTGCCCAAACGTGTTAGTATCTTTTCAATTTTTTATTTCATTTTCATGTTCTTATTTAACAAATAGTGAAGGATTATATAATAAGTTTTCAAAAGTTTTTAAATCATGCGTCATCATTGTTTTTTTTTTAATATTTTAATAAAATAAGAACCGAGCAGGCAAGATATTTAAATTTATGTTATCTGTGGTCAAAAGTTTTTAAAATGTTTTGAGTATATCTTTATTTATAAAATACAGCAAGGTTATTGTTTTGCTCATCTAAACATAGTCCGACAAAGTCATGAACATGTTTTAATTTCTATTATCTTCATTTTTAATAAAATACAAAACATTTTAGCTCATGTTATGTGGACATTAGACATACCGGCTGAATGCCATAAAGTTTAAAATTAAAAAAAAAACTAAGCTCTGTATCCTCTCTCTACAAAATTATCATGTGGTTTTGGGTTCCCATAGTGCAGAAAGTTTTCTTTGTCAATAGGTGTGATATTGGTTGTCTTTAAAGTGAACCCAATAATAGGCAGGCACTGATATGAGCCTTTCTTGCCTACTTTCTTAGACTAAAATTGGAACAACAGATTTAAACAGTAAATTGTGTTCACTCTACAAGCATAGAGTATTCTTTAATACTGCTAAAGATAATCCGTGTGTCAAGTTGAAAAACTCAAGTCCTTATTTGAAGACAGAGTATGTAGGTTCAAGTTGTATTCATTTATAATAAATATAATACAATAAGACTCGGCGGAATTTATCATACATGCAATGAGATTAGATAATGTAGCCTGTAGTTAAAACTCCTACGAATTATTTTTAATTTTAAGTTTAATGTATCGTTTTATTATTTAATGCAGGTTTATTTTTTTAAACGAATAATAAATCATAATCATATTTTATTAATGTATTTTTAATCTTCTATACACTATTGTGTTGTTTATCCACTATCAGGCTGGCTGGGATACTATAAAATTAAGTAGTTTAATTTTCAAACATTCCTTTTTAGTTAGAGTTTTTACTTGTTTAAAATTAAAATGAGCAAAAAATATCACTTTGATTTTGCAAATTCCTGGTGAAATGGACACCGTAGTATAGATCATTTATTTAATTTATATATTCAATGTGTTCGTTTTAGATTTTAATATGTAATTTTTTTTTGTTAGCATTCGGCATTCTTTATGTATATTGTATCCACACACACCTACATTAAGGGTGAAACTTTTATAATTAAAAGTTATTTTGTTTAAGACAAATATAAGCATTCGGAATGAAAATTGTTCATTATCATGAATTTATTCAACAGTTGAGCCTTAACCGACCATCGATACGTTCCTATCAAGCATTCGTTTACACAAAATAATATGGTGAACGACCACGTACAACTGGTTCGATCGTGTCCGGGGTATACATGACTTGTCTCTTCGTGCCTTCTTGGTTGTTGCTAAGCGAAATCCTTACATTAAATATCTTCTTAGCAGAATGATATCCGTTCAAGCCAATGTTCTACCGTTACCCGTTTAGAGCTATTGCAGTTCCATTTCAGTCAGTTAGACAACTTTGAGGCCGTGATGAACAGGCAAAAGACAGTCAAAGGTTTAAAATTACTTATTTCGTGTGATATTGACATATAGAACTGTATTGATAAATGCGTAATCGCTGAACCTCTGATACAATATAACAATTTCGTTGCAGACATTCAACGATACCTTTGAAGGCAATTTAAATAAAACAATGTCATTAAACGCGTCGATTCGCTGGTTACACCACATTCAGTAAAGTCTTTGTTGAATCCAAAAGTAAGTCTCAAATTTAAACAGGATCTAATGTGAAACTTGGCACGAAAATGAAGTCTTTCCTGTTATATTGAATCATATCTTATATGACGTCAGTGTACAGAACTTCGTTTTGGAATTCCAGATTAAAATAGATACAATTATTTCTCTCTGTTACTTTTAAGTAATTTGTTGATATCGTAAAGGCTAACGCGTAAGGTATACTCAGCCAATGCAACAAAATAGTATATATCACTTGTATAAAGTTTTATTTATGTCCTAAAGTAAGATTATAATATTATAAAAAAGTTGCAATGTATTTGTAGTGGTATGATACAACTACATTTGTATAATATATCTGTGCTTGTAATTTAGTCAAAAGATATGGAATTAAAGGGAAAAATTCTAACATCAAACGAATTTGGCCCAAAATGTCGATCTCTCATTGGTTAAACATCGCGTGGGGATTCAAAATGGCCGCGTTTCACCAATAACAACGCGATCGCTTCTGACGCCTTGAGTGTTTGACGTTACTTAGTTTACATTTATTCCTTTCTAGACTAATTGGCTGAATAACAACTTGTCTTATAATAATAATCAATACTCTACTATTTATATGTATGAACCAATTAATTGTAATATTTTAATTAGTTTATTTTACACTGACTTGCAAAATATAAATGTATCAAATCTTAGACTTCCTTTTATAGTATTTGTTGAAAAACTGTGTAGTTAAATTTGCTTTAAGTTTTAAATAACAAAAAAAAAAAAATGTGAGTCTCAGCGAAAGTTGTTCTTAGACAAACAAGTAATATTTTTATTTTATTTCATTTAACGTAATATTTGCACGTCAGTGAAACTACTAAATAATATTAAATGATAGTGAAATAGAATTCTGTTTATTTATTACTTTTTTTTATATCAAAGATAAGTTAAATAAACGGCGTGTATAATCTGTAAAATATATTTTAAGAAAAAGGAAAATCCGCATGTTGTTTTAGGCTCTATGGGTTTTTTTTATAAAGAAATGCGTGTTGTTATACAGAATGTTGTTTTATTTCTTACTCCATCCCTAACCAGTGTGACTGTTAGTAATACAACTGTAAAATGCTTAAGAAAGATGAATATAGCATTAAATAACAGTCAAAGCTATAAAAATAACTTAATCATCAGCTTGTTTCAGTCCACAGCTGGACATAGCCCCGGGTGACGGCCGACACGCTGGTCCAATGCGGGTTGGTGGGTGGACCGACTTTTTACGTGCCCATCCGACGCATGGATCATCTTATTTTTCGGACAATTGCGTAATCGGCCCAGATTGCCCTAAACAACTAGGAAACAACAATAAAAATTTGTCGAGTCCCCGCAGGATTCGAACCCACTACCTCAGGTTTCTACAGCATACGCCCCTACCACTAGGCTACGGTAGCAGTTATATCGAAGCGTATTACCAAGTACTCAACACTTGCTGTTGATTTCACGCAGTTCACGAGTGGCAAATCCCCGATAGTTTGTCATAGAGATGCCCAACGAACTCTAATTGAGCAATGGAATATATTCATCGCAGCCTTCATGTACCTTAATTCACAAAATCAAAGTAAATAATTGGTTGAATCACCTCTTATTCTCTAGCTAATAACAGTAAAGAGCATGCATGATTTGTTAGAAATAGCTAAGTATGCAATTAAATACTTATGCAGTCAGTTTATAATAATATTTGATGCGATTTAGGATTCTGTTATTGTTCCACTGCATATCTCTTATCTTATTAGCCTTTCCCAAGACATCCCGAGTTCGGCTTCTACTCCATTTCGTTCGGAATGACACTTATTATGCTCCCGACATACTCTCTTAGATTGCAATGACATGGGTGATCTAATAGAAATTGAAAAAAAACATACTCCTTGATCTATGAGCGTGAAAAAATGGTGAATGGTCTGACAGTGTTTTTTAATACTCAATACTGTAACTGGAAATATAACAATTCTGTTGCTCCTTAAGTTATCTCCCCTATAGTTCTTATTACTAAAACTATTTAACGAGGTTCATTCCTGTGATTGGCGTGGATTGCCGGGAGACTGCAGCAAAGTGTTGATCGTTCGAAGTATGGACATATTTACGTTTTAAAATAAAAGTATTTTTCATCTTTTCTTATTTATTCACTAGTACTAAAAACCCCCAATGATATCAAATATCTCAGGTTATAAAATTTTTTTATTGTTTTATTTTAATGTTTATTACTTTTTTAACAAATTAATACTGAAAGATTATATATTAAGTTTTTTAAGTTTTAATAAAATAAAATACGGCAACATATTTAAGTTTATTTTATCTTCGGTCATACTTTTTTCAAAGTTTTTATTGTATATTTTTATTTTAAAAATACAGTAAGATTATTAAAATGACGTAACCATAATTTTTATGCTCACAGTACTGATTATTATTATTGTTTTTAATATTCATGAAATAAAATATTTCAGTTCCAGTTATCTGAACGTACTGGCTCAATGCCATAAAATTAAAAAAAAGCAAACTAGCTCTGTATCTGTTATTGAAATCGTATTAAGATTTCTGCACACGATTCCCGCCATCTTGAGGATTTTCTTTATCAATAGGTGTAATATTTCAGATTTGTCTTTAAAATTAAATGAATAAAAAACGAACACTGATATAAGGTGATACTTTTCTTTCCCTAGCCTTTTTTTATTTGTACTACGTTTTGAATAGTATATAGGTATGTAATCATTTAAGTTGAAATAATATTTTTTAAATTGTGTTCACTCTACTAGCATAAAATATTTTTTAATACTGCTGAAGATCACCCGTGTGTTAAGTTGAAAAACTCAAGTCCTTATTTGAGACAGATTATGTGTATTCATTTATAATAAATATTCACAATACAATAAGATTTTGACGGAATTTATCATACATGCAATGAGATTAGATAATATAGCCTGTAATTACAACTCCACTAAAGTCAGGCTAGCTGAATGCCATAAAAATTAAACTTGCTATTTCAAAGAAGCACTTCTTTTGTTCGTAGTTGAGGTTTTTCCGCGTTTTAAATTGAAATGAATAACAAAAATATCACAGTTTGCAAATTCTGGTCTGAAATGGACGCATGAGTATGAACATTTTATTTAGTTTATATATTCAATGTGTTCGTTTTTAATTACCTCGTGTATAATTTTTTTAGCAAGCATTGAGCATTCTTTATGTATATTGTATCCTACATACTTACCACCATTGGGGTAAAACTTTATACAGAAATTAAATTGTACAGTTTAAGACAAATATAAAGCGATACAGGAGAAATGAAAGACAGATTCAATCGCTCTTATGAATTTATACTCAAACAGTTGAGCCTTAACCGATCAATCGATACGTTCTATCAAAACGTTCGTTACAAAATAAATAATAAGTGAACATGCAACTAGTTCTCGATCGTGTCGAGTATCCTATGACTTATCTCTTGTCCATTGCTTCTTAGTTTTATTATAAGCGAAATCCTTACATTAAATATCTTCTTAGCAGAATGATATCCGTTCGACCAATATTCTGAGTACCCGTTTAGAGCTGTATGATTTTTCATTAGGTTCGTTGAACAACACAGAAGCCTTAGGGCCAGACAAACAAAGACAGTCAAGGTTTAAAATTACTTATTTCATGTAGTATTGACATATAAATTTTAATATTGATAAATGCCTAATCGCACAACCTCTGATACAATATAACAGTACAATTTATAGACATTCAACATTGATATAGCACAGATTGGAAAGGCAATTTAAATAAAACAATGTCATTAAACGAGTCGATTCAGCTACAATTACACCACATTCAATGAAATCTTTGATAAAAAGACAACAGAAACGAGGCAACGGTGTAGAAATACAACAATTACTTTACAATAATAGTAAACATCGTCCTCAGACGGACGTCATATTGAGATATTGCTTCTAGAATTGTCCTCTTCGGACACCTTTCTATATAACAATAATGATGCCTATTAAAGAATAAGGATGAAGGAGTTAGCGCGGATCTAAGACCTACAATTAGCTATCGTAAAATAACATACTATATGAGTCGGTTTATACTCTCATGGTTCTATCTAGATCTCTCTAGAAATAGAAATGTAAGCCATTTCGAAGCTTAAACACCTTACAAAAGCTATTTCGATACAAAGTTACCACTGAATCGCTTATTGAAAATATTTAAAAAGCAATCGAAATGATAGATCTTGAATTTGACTTTGTTAACAATAATACAGGTAATAAAAATTCTATTAGATTCAACTGAGAGGGGACAAAGTTGCAGCATAATGACATTTGGTACACAATTGAATATGAAAATACAAAAATATTGCTATCGAGTAATACTTCAATGACTGCACTTTAGCTAACATTAGAAGGTAGAAGAGCGACTCTAGCGAACTAGGGAAGACGTCGGGGCAGCTGAGTTTCTCGCAATGTGAACAAAGGCAGATGAACAAACGGGAGAGAGAGGGGAGGGGAAGGGAGTCAGATGAGCCCGTGACGCTTCTTGTACTCGTCCAGGTTGAGGGAGCGCTTGGGGCCCGCCTCCTTCGCCCTGGGCGGGGGCTGCTTGGGCTTCGCGCAGGCCCTCTGCAGGGGCGCTGCCTAATAAAATTGCTGGTTTCGTGGTCACCGACCGGAGAGGATCTAACGAGATAGGCCACTTCAACCCATCCTACGCGGATCGTCTCTGATAAGCAAAAAGTCAAGTAATTCTCTCGATATATAACCGCAGTGAACAGAAACAACTCAAAACAGTTGCCCGTGGGATTCGAACCCAGCTCCAGTAGCAGTTAAGTGAGACACTTGAATACAAATGGCGGGCTCACTTGGCGGCGGCAGCTCCAGGTCGATGCCCACGTCAGTCGATGCAGCGAAATTACAGGCTGTGCAGGGGAGCGCCACCGGCACCTTGGCCCGCCGGCGCTCGCCTGCACGCCCTCGGGCGCTCTTCGGACGAAACGCCTGAGACCAAATAAGGTAGGATGGAGAGACCGGTAGTAGGTCCCCTTTATACAGGAAACCGTCTGGGTGGGTGACCACCGCGATGCATATTTCTGCCGCGAAGCGGTAGCGTGAAAACACTTCTGTGATTTCCAGTTTAAGGGCACCGTAATGACGTATTTACTACAGGTGGCAGGACTTAACACCCTAAGTCTCACGGTAGGCAGCGCGTTGGTTACCACTGGTATTGCCAACGTCCATGGGCGTCGGTGACCACTTCGCATCAGGTGGCCCGACTTCTCGTCAGCCTGCGTATGCGTGAAAGGAATAAAACGCGACGGTAAAGTCCACACTACTAAATGGTAGACTGCAGTGGTACACGACATGCTTTGTAACTGTATGAATTATATTGGAATAACATAATTATTAATCTAGTTTGTTCAAAATGTCAATTTAAATATATAGAAACTGTAGGTAAAAGGAACGACAATTGTATAAGCTTTCGTTGAGTATACAGTTAGAGAAAAAGACTAGCCACCTTTCAAATGATGCTTTGTTTTATAAATAAGAAGTGTCTCTTTAATGCCAGTCTTCGTGTCTCTCCCTCGCAGCTCGTTCCTCCTCCGCCTTCTTCTGAGCCTCCGCGGCCGCTTCCTCTTTCCTCATTAACTCCTGAGAAAGAGCAAAAGGTAAGTTAACTTTTTATTTGTGATATACATCAATAAACTATAAACGATATATTAATTGACGATCAATAAGAGTGTAATTGTCGCCTCCGTGGCTTGGCGGTATTAGCCCTTGCTTTATAAACCGGAGATCAACCTTAAAAAAGATGGAATTATTTAATAAATATTATCGTAATTTTCTGGTTGGTTAGGACAATTTGGGCCGATCACCCGATTGTCTGAAAAGTAAAATGATTCATACGTTGGATGGCCAAGTAAAGTCAGTCCTGGATGTCGAGACCATCTTTGGCAGGCGTTATAGGAAGTGCCTCCAAATATGCTGCCAACTAATTCATCCTTAGGCATTCTAAGGATGAATTGATTATAATTCTGCTAGATTGTGGAGGGTCTGGTGCTAGTGGCTCTGCGTAAAAAATGCCTATTCGGTTAAATACACAGCGTAATGCTTGTATATTGAATAAGGAGATATTTGACTGACTATCCACGCTAACATTTATAATTTCGTCAAACAAGATATGACCGGCGTGAATCAAATCAAATTAACAATCAAGAAATCTATCCAAAGGCAACATTGGTGAAGAAGGAGGGTCGTGAGTTTCAAATCTGTTCGGAACAACTAGTTGTTTAGCGTAATTCTCTGGTCGGGGTCTTGTGCAATGTGGACCGCTGCAGGCGCGATCGTACGTCGAGTTAGGCATGGAAAGAGTCGGTCCGGTCGCGTCAAACAAAGTAACAGGGGTACAGCCGTGTCTCCCGCATTGCACTTGTGCCTCTATCTCCTGCGCAATTGGCTGATGTTCCAATCGATTTTTCAGTCAGGATTCGATCAGCCGCCGTAATAATTATTACCGTTTCTTCAAAAACTGGATATAATTTATATGTTTCTATTGAACATTCAATTATATATTTATTTTGGTTTTTGTAATCTCTTTCAAATAAATAGAAAGTAACGACTCCTGCCTCCTTGGTGATTTAAGGACCTTACGGGTTTCGTATGTCGCCTTGTGAATGGATCGTCTTGTTTCTTGCCTTTATTCGCTTTCACCTAAAATAATACAATATATAGAAAAACATAAATATTTATTATATACAAAAATAAAAAACTGTTTTTAATAATTATTTCCTTTATTTATGCGATTATTATACATATCAAATCGACTAATTTACGGATTTTCCGCGTTACCTAAATATATTTATTCCCGACGTTTCGGATTCTTTCCAGCATCCATGATCACGGTTATTCGAAAACATAGACAACAAACATATCAAATCTTGTTGGAGCGTTTCCTTTTATAGTATTTGTTGAAACAACTATATGGCGTTCAATTGCTTTTACGTTTTTAAAATGACAAAAAAAATGTTCTTGAGTCTCGAAAGTTGTTCTTGAACGAAGTAAGTAATATTTTTTATTTTATTTCATTTAACGTAATATTTGCACGTCAGTGAAACTACTAAATAATATTAAATGATAGTGAAATAGAATTCTGTTTATTTATTACTTTTTTATATCAAAGATAAGTTAAATAAACGGCGTGTATAATCTGTAAAATATATTTTAAGAAAAAGGAAAATCCGCATGTTGTTTTAGGCTCTATGGGTTTTTTTTCTAAAGAAATGCGTGTTGTTATACAGAATGTTGTTTTATTTCTTACTCCATCTAATAGTGTGACTGTTAGTAATACAACTGTAAAATGCTTAAGAAAGATGAATATAGCATTAAATAACAGTCAAAGCTATAAAAATAACTTAATCATCAACCTGTTTCAAACCTGGCTGGGCGGCCTATCCTAATACACACCCCTACCCATTGAGGTTTTGAACCATATCCACCACCACGCTGGTCCAATGCAGGTTGGAGGGTGAATACGACTTTTTGCCATCGACATGGATCATCTTATTTTTCGGACAATTGCGTAATCGGCGAATTGCCCTGACAACTAGGAAACAACAATAAAATTTGTCAGGTCCCGCAGGATTTGAACCCACTACCTCAGGTTTCAAAGCCGCCCCTACCACTAGGCTGCAGAGCAGTTATATCGGCGTAATACTGATGTAACACTTTAACAATGATTTCACGCAGTTCACGGTGGCAAATCCCCGATAATGGTTGTCATGGGGTGCCCAACGTGGAGCTACAATTGGGCAATGGGAATATATTGCATATAATGCCGTTACCTTGTAATGGTTTTCACTTTATTAAATTTCATCTCAGCTAATACACCTTAATTCACAAAATCAAAGTAAATAATTGGTTGAATTACCTCTTATTCTCTAATAATAACGTGAAACGTACCCAGTTTTTGTTAGAAATAGCTAAGTATGCAATTAAATAGTTATGCAGTCAGTTTATAATAATATTTGATGCGATTTAGGATTCTGTTATTGTTCCACTGCATATCTCTTATCTTATTAGCCTTTCCCAAGACATCCCGAGTTCGGCTTCTACTCCTCTTCGTTCGGAATGACACTTATTATGCTCCCGACATACTCTCATAGATTGCAATGACATGGGATTTGATCTATGAGCGTGAAAAAATGGTCTGCACAGTGTTTTTTTTTTAATTGTAAGTGAAAATATAACAATTCTGTTGCTCCTTAAGTTATCTGCACTATAGTTCTTATCGCTAAAACTATTTAACGAGGTGTATGCCTGTGATTGGCGTGGATTGCCGAGGAACTGCAGTAACGTGTTGATTGTTCAATGGTGGACATGTTACAGTTGTAAAATAAAGTATGTCTTTTACCTTTTGTTGCAAAACGTGTTAGTATCTTTTTTAATTTTTTATTTAATTTTCATGTTCTTATTTAAGAAATAGTGAAGGATTATATAAGTTTTCAAAGAGTTTTTAAATCATGCGTAATCATAGTTTTTTTTTAAATATTTTAATAAAATAAGAACCGAGCAGGCAAGATATTTAAATTTATGTTATCTGTGGTCAAAAGTTTTTAAAATGTTTTGAGTATATCTTTATTTATAAAATACAGCAAGGTTATTATTTTAACAAATGCCAAACATAGTCGAACTCGAAGTCGTAAGTTATGATGTTTTTAATTTTCTATTATCTTCATTTTAATAAAATACAAAACATTTTAGCTCATGTTATGTGGACATTAGACATACCGGCCGAATGCCATAAAGTTTAAAATAAAAAAACTATAGCTCTGTATCTCTCTCTGAAATTATCGTAGTAAGATTTCTGCACACGGTTCCCGCAATCTTAAGGATTTTCTTTATCAATAGGTGTGATATTTCAGATTTGTCTTTAAAGTGAACTTAATAATAGACGAGCACTGATATAAGGCGCTACTTTTCTTTCTTAGACCAAAATTGGAACAACAGATTTAAACAGTAAATTGTGTTCACTCTACAAGCATAGAGTATTCTTTAATACTGCACTAAAAGATGTTAGAAAGTGTGTTAAGTTGAAAACTCAAGTCTGTATTTGAAGACAGAGTATGTAGGTTCAAGTTGTATTCATTTATAATAAATATAATACAATAAGACTCAGCGGAATTTATCATACATGCAATGAGATTAGATAATATTTTTAATTTTAAGTTTAATGTATCGTTTTATTATTTAATGCAGGTTTATTTTTTTTAAACGAATAACATCGTCATAATCGTAACTTATTATTTTATTAATGTATTTTTAATCTTCTATACACTATTGTGTTGTTTATCCACTAGTCAGGCTGGCTGAATGCCATAAAATTAGTAAGTTTTAATTTTCGAAGCATTCCTTTTTCGTAGTTGGGAGTTTTTTCCGCGTTTTAAAATTGAAATGAATAACAAAAAATATCACTGATTTTGCAAATTCCTGTTCTGAAATGGACACCGTGAGTATGAAACATTTTATTTAAATTTATATATTCAATGTGTTCGTTTTTTAGTTGCCTCGTAAATATTTTTTTTTACAACAAGCATTGAGCATTCTTTATTACTATTGTATCCTACATACTTACCTACATTAGGAGTGAAACTTTGTAAAAATTAAAGTTGTACAGTTTAAGAAAAATATAAAAGCGATAGGAGAAATGAAAGGCAATTCAATCGCTCTTATGAATTTATTCAAGCAGTTGAGCCTTAACCGACCAATCGATACGTTCCTATCCGACGTTACCAAATAAATAATAAGTGAACGTACACCACAGCTAGTTCTCAGTCATTGACGAAGATATCCTCATGACATCTCTTGTCATTTCTTCTTGGTTTATTGCTAAGCGAAATCCTTACATTAAATATCTTCTTAGCAGAATGATATCCGTTCGACAATGTTCTACAGTACCCGTTTGTTCTTCCATTTCGATCGTTGAACAACACAGAGGCCTTGGAATGGGAATTAATAAAGACGATTAAAGGTTTAAAATTGCATATTTTCATCCTTGTGTGACATATAAATTTTAAAATTGATAAATACATAATAACAGCCCTCTGATGCAGCCGCCATGGTACAGTTTATAGACATTCAACATTGATGCTTTAGTTAGACAATTTTAAATGAAACAATGTGGTGAAGCAGGTCAGATTCAGCTACAATTGCACCACATTCAATGGAATCTTTGATAAAACTGACAAAACGACGCTTGGTGTAGAAACTGTGGTACTTTGCAATAATAAATGACATCGTCCTCGACGGATCATATTGAGATATTGCTTCTAGAATTGTCCTCTTCAGAATAACTTTCTATATAACAATAATGATGCCTATTAAAGAATAAGGATGAAGGAGTTAGCGCGGATCTAAGACCTACAATTAGCTATCGTAAAATAACTTATGCTACTTCTTGAGTCGAAGGTTCCCTTTTCTCTCGTGGTTCTATCTAGATCTCTCTAGAAATAGAAATGTAAGCCATTTCGAAGCTTAAACACCTTACAAAAGCTATTTCGATACAAAGTTACCACTGAATCGCTTATTGAAAATATTTAAAAAGCAATCGAAATGATAGATCTTGTGAGAAATTTAACTTTGTTAACAATAAATAATACAGGTAATAAAAATTCTATTAGATTCAACTGAGACGGGACAAAGTTGCAGCATAATGACATTTGGTACACAATTGAATATGAAAATACAAAAATATTGCTATCGAGTAATACTTCAATGACTGCACTTTAGCTAACATTAGAAGGTAGAAGAGCGACTCTAGCGAACTAGGGAAGACGTCGGGGCAGCTGGTTTCTCTAGTATGAACTAAGAATTGACAAAAGGGAGGAGAGAGGAGAGGGGAGAGTCAGATGAGCCCGTGACGCTTCTTGTACTCGTCCAGGTTGAGGGAGCGCTTGGGGCCCGCCTCCTTCGCCCTGGGCGGGGGCTGCTTGGGCTGCGCGCCCAGGCCCTCTGCGGGGAGAAGCACTTCTTATAATAAAAATTACTTTAAGTTTCGTGGTCACCGACGGAAGGATCTAGCGGATGATCCCACTTCGACCATCTACATGGATCGTCTCTCTGATAAGCAAAGGTAAATAATTCTCTCGATATAGCCCGCAGTGAGACGAGAAACAACTCAAAACAGTTGCGGTTCAGACTGGCTCAGTAGCAGTTAAGTGAGACGCGAATACAAATGGCGGGCTCACTTGGCGGCGGCAGCTCCAGGTCGATGCCCACGTCGAAGTCATGCAGCGGTGCAGGCTGTGCGAGGAGGCGCGCCGCGACGCTGTGGCCGCCGGCGCGTCTTTCGCCTGCGCCCTCGGGCCGCTCTTCAAGGACGACGCCTGGGGCCGTAAATAAAGAGTAGGATATGGAAGAAGTGGTGGTGGTCCCCTTTTTTGGGAGACCGTCTGGGCGGGTGACCAGCGCGATGCATATTTTGCCACGAAGCAGTAGCGTGAAAACAGCATGTTCCCAGTTTTAGGGCACCGTAACCAGCTGTTTACTGGGTCAAACGGACCCAACACCCTAGAAGTCTCACGGTAGGCAGCGCGTTGATTTACCACTGGTATTATATAAAATCCCATGGGCGTCGGTGACCACTTCGCATCAGGTGTTGACTTCTCGTCAGCCTGCGTATGCGTGAAAGGAGATAAAACGCATTGTTAGTCCACACTACTAAATGGTAGACTGCAGTGGTACGACATGCTTTGTAACTGTATGAATTATGGAGGATTAACATAATTATTAATCTAGTTTTGTTCAAGTGGCAATTTATATATATATATAGAAGCTGCATATAGAGTAAAAAGGAACGAGCAATTGTATAAGCTTTCGTTGCATTATGAATTACAGTTAGAAGAAAAAAGACTGTACCTTTCAAATGATGTATTTACGTTTTTATAAATAAAAATTGTCTTTATTACCATAAGTCTTTCGTGTCTCTCCCTCGCAGCTCGTTCCTCCTCCGACTTCTTCTGAGCCTCCGCGGCCGCTTCCTCTTTCCTCATTAACTCTGAAAAGCAAAGGTAGGATTAACTTTTGTTGTAATATACATCAATAAACTATAAACGATATATTAATTGACGATCAATAAGAGAGTATTTGTCGCCTCCGTGGCTTGGCGGTATTAGCCCTTGCTTTATAAACCGGAGATCAACCTTAAAAAAGATGGAATTATTTAATGATTATTATCGTAATTTTCTGGTTGGTTAGGACAATTTGGGCCGATCACCCGATTGTCTGAAAAGTGAAATGATTCATACGTTGGATGGGCGAGTAAAGTCAGTCCTGGTTGTCGAGACCGTCTTTGGCAGGCGTTATAGGAAGTGCCTCCAAATATGCTGCCAACTAATTCATCCTTAGGCATTCTAAGGATGAATCAGTTGTCAGTTCACCCTTTGGGTTGTGGAGGTCTGATGCTAGTAGCTCTGCGTAAAATGTTCATTCAGTTAAATAAATAATGCTTGTATGAATAAAGATATTTTGACTTTGACTATCCACGTAACATTTATAATTTCACGTCAAACAGATGTGACTTGACGTGAATCAAAGTGAAGTGTAATCTCAGGAATCTATCAAAGCAACATTGGTGAAGTATAGGTCGTGGGTTCAAATCCTGATGGCAACAACTAGTTGTTTTAGCGTAATTTTCTGGTCGGTCTTGTGCAATGTGGACCGCTGTAAACATGATCCGTGCGTCGGATGAGCATGGAAAGAGTCGGTCCGGTCGTGTCTTACGAAGTAACAGGGAGTACAGCCGTGTCTTCGCGTACACTTGTGCACTCTATCTGCTGCGCAATTGGCTGATGTTTAATCGATTTTTCGATCCAGTTCGATCGGCCGCCGTGATAATTATTACCGTTTCTTCAAAAACTGGATATAATTTATATGTTTTTTTAAACATTCAATGATATATTTATTTTTAGTTTTTTGTAATCTCCTTTAAAAGTAAATAAATAGAAAGTAAGTAACCTGACTCCTGCCTCCTTGGTGAGATTTAAAGTTCATCACGGGTTTCGTATGTCGCCTTGTGAATGGATCGTCTTGTTTCTTGCCTTTATTCGCTTTCACCTAAAATAATACAATATATAGAAAAACATACATATTTATTATATACAAAAATAAAAAACTGTTTTTAATAATTATTTCCTTTATTTATGCGATTATTATACATATCAAATCGACTTCAATTGGTTTTTCCGCGTTACCTAAATATAATATTTATTCCCCATTGTTGGGTTCTTTCCAGCATCCATGATCCTGGTTATTCAAGCTCATTAAACATATCAAATCTTGTTGAACGTTTCTTTTTATAGTATTTGTTAGAAACAACTATATAGCGTTCAATTTTAACACGTTTTAAAAGCCATTAAAAATGTTCTTGAGTCTCGAGAAAGTTGTTCTTGAACAATGATGCTTTTTTTTATTTTATTTCATTAACATGTGTACGTCAGTGAAACTACTAAATAATATTAAATAAATGGTAAAATAAATTTATATTTGCTTTATTACTTTTTTATATCAAAGATAGAGTTAAATAAACAGCGTGTATAATCTGTAAATATATTTTAAGAAAAGGAGAAAATCCGCATGTTGTTTTTAGGCTCTATAAGGTTTTTCAAAAGTACGTATTTGTTCTACAGAATGACGACTTATTTCTTACTCCATCCCTAACCAGTGTGTGACTTAATTGGTAATACCAATTGTAAAATGCTTGAAAAATGGTACATTAAATAACAGTCAAAGCTAAAGCAACCGTCTCAACCTGTTTCAAACACGGCTGGACTTTCGAAGCCTGTCTAGCCTGCCCCTATCCATTGGGGTTTTTGAACCATATCCACCACCTTTGGTCCAATGCGGGTGGAGGTGGACAACACTTTTGTACCCATCAAACACTTGGTTCATGTGCCTCGGACATTTGTAATCAGCCCCAGATTGCTAAACTAACTCAAAGTAACAATAAAGAATTTGTCGGGCTCACAGTTCAGACCCACTACCTAGGGTTCTAAAGCATACTTCACCACTGGGCTACAGGCAGTTATATCAGCAAGCTGTTGTCCCTTGCTTGCCTTATTGATTTCCGCAGTTCACAGTGTAAATCCCAATAGTTTGTCATAGAGATGCCCAACGTGGAGCTACAATTGGGCAATGGGAATATATTGCATATAATGCCGTTACCTTGTAATGGTTTTCACTTTATTAAATTTCATCTCAGCTAATACACCTTAATTCACAAAATCAAAGTAAATAATTGGTTGAATACCTCTTATTCTCTAGCTAATAACAGTAAAGAGCATGCATGATTTGTTAGAAATAGCTAAGTATGCAATTAAATAGTTATGCAGTCAGTTTATAATAATATTTGATGCGATTTGGGGTTTATTGTTGTTCACTATATCTCTTATCTTGTGTACTTTCCCAAGACATCCGAGTTCGGCTTTACCACTTCACTTCGTTCGGAATGACGCAGTATGCTCCTGACCTTCTCTTAGTTTACGTGACATGGGATTTGATCTGGGCAATAGTACGCAGGTTTTTCGATTGTAAGTGGAATATAACAATTCTGTTGCTCCTTAAGTTATCTGCACTATAGTTCTTATCGCTAAAACTATTTAACAGTGCATACTACGATTGGCGTAGTTATAGAACTTCTGATGTATGATTGTTCAATGGTGGATAATGATGGGTTGTAAATAAGTATGTCTTTGCCTTTTTTATTTTCTGCCCAAACGTGTTAGTATCTTTTCAATTTTTTATTTCATTTTCATGTTCTTATTTAACAAATAGTGAAGGATTATATAATAAGTTTTCAAAAGTTTTTAAATCATGCGTCATCATTGTTTTTTTTTTAATATTTTAATAAAATAAGAACCGAGCAGGCAAGATATTTAAATTTATGTTATCTGTGGTCAAAAGTTTTTAAAATGTTTTGAGTATATCTTTATTTATAAAATACAGCAAGGTTATTGTTTTGCTCATCTAAACATAGTCCGACAAAGTCATGAACATGTTTTAATTTCTATTATCTTCATTTTTAATAAAATACAAAACTTTTTAGCTCATGTTATGTGGACATTAGACATACCGGCCGAATGCCATAAAGTTTAAAATTAAAAAAAAAACTAAGCTCTGTATCCTCTCTCTACAAAATTATCATGTGGTTTTGGGTTCCCATAGTGCAGAAAGTTTTCTTTGTCAATAGGTGTGATATTGGTTGTCTTTAAAGTGAACCCAATAATAGGCAGGCACTGATATGAGCCTTTCTTGCCTACTTTCTTAGACCAAAATTGGAACAACAGATTTAAACAGTAAATTGTGTTCACTCTACAAGCATAGAGTATTCTTTAATACTGCTAAAGATAATCCGTGTGTCAAGTTGAAAAACTCAAGTCCTTATTTGAAGACAGAGTATGTAGGTTCAAGTTGTATTCATTTATAATAAATATAATACAATAAGACTCGGCGGAATTTATCATACATGCAATGAGATTAGATAATATTTTAATTTTAAGTTTAATGTATCGTTTTATAATTTAATGCAGGTTTATTTGTTTTAAACGAATAACATCGTCATAATCGTAACTTATTATTTTATTAATGTATTTTTAATTTTCTATATAACATTTAATAAAACAATTCTGTTGTATATCCACTAGTCAGGCTGGCTGAATGCCATAAAATTAAAACTTACTAATTTCGAAGCATTTCTTTTTTCGTAGTTGGGAGTTTTTTCCGCGTTTTAAAATTGAAATGAATAACAAAAAATATCACTGATTTTGCAAATTCCTGGTCTGAAATGGACACCGTGAGTATGAAACATTTTATTCAAATTTATATATTCAATGTGTTCGTTTTTTAGTTGCCTCGTATATAATATCTACATACTTACCATTAGGAGTGAAACTTTGTAAAAATTAAAGTTGTACAGTTTAAGACAAATATAAAAGCGATAGGAGAAATGAAAGGCAATTCAATCGCTCTTATGAATTTATTCAAGCAGTTGAGCCTTAACCGACCAATCGATACGTTCCGATCGAAACGTTCGTTACAAAATAAATAATAAGTGAACGTACATACAACTAGTTCTCGATTGTGTCCCGAGAGTATCCTATGACTTATCTCTTGTCCATTGCTTCTTAGTTTATTGCTAAGCGAAATCCTTACATTAAATATCTTCTTAGCAGAATGATATCCGTTCGACCAATGTTCTACCAGTACCCGTTTAGAGCTATTGCAGTTCCATTTCGATCGTTGAACAACACAGAGGCCTTGGGGCCAGACAAACAAAGACGGTCAAAGGTTTAAAATTACTCATTTTCGTATTGATATTGACATATAAATTTTAAAATTGATAAATGCACATAATCGCTTTAAACCTCTGATACAATATAACAGTACAATTTATAGACATTCAACATTGATATAGCACAGATTGGAAAGGCAATTTAAATAAAACAATGTCATTAAACGAGTCGATTCAGCTACAATTACACCACATTCAATGAAATCTTTGATAAAAAGACAACAGAAACGAGGCAACGGTGTAGAAATACAACAATTACTTTACAATAATAGTAAACATCGTCCTCAAACGGACGTCATATTGAGATATTGCTTCTAGAATTGTCCTCTTCGGACACCTTTCTATATAACAATAATGATGCCTATTAAAGAATAAGGATGAAGGAGTTAGCGCGGATCTAAGACCTACAATTAGCTATCGTAAAATAACTTATGCTACTTCTTGAGTCGAAGGTTCCCTTTTCTCTCGTGGTTCTATCTAGATCTCTCTAGAAATAGAAATGTAAGCCATTTCGAAGCTTAAACACCTTACAAAAGCTATTTCGATACAAAGTTACCACTGAATCGCTTATTGAAAATATTTAAAAAGCAATCGAAATGATAGATCTTGTGAGAAATTTAACTTTGTTAACAATAAATAATACAGGTAATAAAAATTCTATTAGATTCAACTGAGACGGGACAAAGTTGCAGCATAATGACATTTGGTACACGATTGAATATGAAAATACAAAAATATTGCTATCGAGTAATACTTCAATGACTGCACTTTAGCTAACATTAGAAGGTAGAAGAGCGACTCTAGCGAACTAGGGAAGACGTCGGGGCAGCTGAGTTTCTCGCAATGTGAACAAAGGCAGATGAACAAAAAGGGGAGGAGAGGAGAGGGGAAGGGAGTCAGATGAGCCCGTGACGCTTCTTGTACTCGTCCAGGTTGAGGGAGCGCTTGGGGCCCGCCTCCTTCGCCCTGGGCGGGGGCTGCTTGGGCTGCGCGCCCAGGCCCTCTGCGGGGAGAAGCACTTCTTATAATAAAAATTACTTTAAGTTTCGTGGTCACCGACCGGAGAGAGATCTAGCAAAGGACCGACCCACTTCGACCCATCCAACGCATGGATCGTCTGTCTGATAAGCAAAAGTCAAGTAATTCTCCTCGATATATAACCCGCAGTAGAACTAGGAAACAACTCAAAACAGTTGCCCGTGGGATTCGAACCCAGCTCCAGTAGCAGTTAAGTGAGACACTTGAATACAAATGGCGGGCTCACTTGGCGGCGGCAGCTCCAGGTCGATGCCCACGTCGAAGTCGTGCAGCGAGTACAGGCTGTGCGAGGGAGGCGCCGCGGCGCTGTGGCCGCCGGCGCGCTCGCCTGCGCCCTCGGAGCGCTCTTCGGACGACGCCTGGGAATAACAAATAAGGCAAGATATGGAAGAGACCGGTAGTAGGTCCCCTTTATACAGGAAACCGTCTGGGTGGGTGACCGGCGCGATGCATATTTCTGCCGCGAAGCGGTAGCGTGAAAACACTGCCGTGTTCCAGTTCGAAGGGCACCGTAGCCAGCGTATTCACTGGGTAAACGAGACTTAACACCCTAGGTCTCACGGTAGGCAACGCGTTGGCGATACCAATGGCATTGCCAATGTCCATGGGCGTCGGTGACCACTTCGCATCAGGTGGCCCGACTGCTCGTCAGCCTGCGTATGCGTAAAAGGGATAAAACGCGACGGTAAAGTCCACACTATTAAATGGTAGACTGTAGTCGTACACGACATGCTTTGTAACTGTAGGAATTATATTAGAATAACATAATTATTAATCTAGTTTGCTCAAAATGTCAATTTAAATAATATAGAAACTGTATATAGAGTAAAAAGGAACGAGCAATTATATAACAGCTTTCGTTAGTATAGATATAGTTAGAAGAGAAAAAGACTAAATACCTTTCAAATTATGTATTTGTTTATAAATAAAGAGTGTCTCTTCATTACCATAAGTCTTTCGTGTCTCTCCCTCGCAGCTCGTTCCTCTTCCGCCTTCTTCTGAGCCTCCGCGGCCGCTTCCTCTTTCCTCATTAACTCCTGAAAAGAGCAAAAGGTAAGTTAACTTTTTATTTGTGATATACATCAATAAACTATAAACGCTATATTAATTGACGATCAATTAGAGTGTAATTGTCGCCTCCGTGGCTTGGCGGTATTAGCCCTTGCTTTATAAACCGGAGGACATGATTCAATTCAGGAAACAACCCTAAAAAGTATGAATTATTTAATGATTATTATCGTAATTTTCTGGTTGGTTAGGACAATTTGGGCCGATCACCCGATTGTCTGAAAAGTGAAATGATTCATACGTTGGATGGGCGAGTAAAGTCAGTCCTGGTTGTCAAGACCATCTTCGACAGTCGTTATAGGAAGTGCCTCCAAATATGCTGCCAACTAATTCATCCTTAGGCATTCTAAGGATGAATCAGTTGTCAGTTCACCCTTTGGGTTGTGGAGGTCTGATGCTAGTAGCTCTGCGTAAAAAATGCTATTAAACTAAATAAAGCGTAATGCTTGTATATTGAATAAAGATATTTGACTTTGACTATCCAAACGTAACATTCATAATTTTACGTCAAACAAGATATGACTTGACGTGAATCAAGTGAAATTAACAATCTCGTAATCTATCAATGCCAACATTGGTGAAGTATAGGTCGTGGGTTCAAATCCTGATGGCAACAACTAGTTGTTTTAGCGTAATTCTCTGGTCGGTCTTGTGCAATGTGGACCGCTGTAAACATGAAAGAGTCGGTCCGGTCGTGTCTTACGAAGTAACAGGGAGTACAGCCGTGTCTTCGCGTACACTTGTGCACTCTATCTCCTGCCCAATTGGCTGATGTTTAATCGATTTTTAATCGCGGTAGTCGAAAACGGATCGAATTAATTATTACCGTTTCTTCAAAAACTGGATATAATTTATATGTTTTTTTAAACATTCAATTATATATTTATTTTAGTTTTGTAATCTCCTTTCAAAGTAAATAAATAGAAAGTATGTAACCTGACTCCTGCCTCCTTGGTGAGATTTAAAGTTCATCACGGGTTTCGTATGTCGCCTTGTGAATGGATCGTCTTGTTTCTTGCCTTTATTCGCTTTCACCTAAAATAATACAATATATAGAAAAACATAAATATTTATTATATACAAAAATAAAAAACTGTTTTTAATAAATATATTTCCATTATTTATGTGATTATTATACATATTATAATCATCCATGATCACGGGCAAACTAAGTTAGTATATGTCTATATCTCTATGTTTTCGAATAACCGTGATCATGGTGTTGGAAAGAATCCGAAACGTCGGGAATAAATATATTTAAGTAACGCGAAAAATCCGTAAATTAGTGAATTTGAACTGTTTTAAATAATAAATTTATATTCTTAAACTGAAATAAAGCTACACATATACATATGTGTTATTTTAAGAAATATTTTTTTAAATTAACCGTTTTTAAAATTAAATATATTATTTTTGTTAAATTTCTAGACGAAAACACAACATCATCTAATTTGAACTATGCTAAGATTGTTCTATAGAAACAAGGTGATTGATAAATTATAAACTTACTTTTCACAGACATTCACACAATATTCATCCCGTGTTGGGAATCAAACCCACAATCTTGGCGAATTTTCTGCCAGTCGTCACCATCGAACCTAATCCTTTTATATTACTTTCAAGGTGTATCTTAAAAAAAATCGATAATTTGTATTCCAATTCTAAACCATTTCTCAATTTTGATAGATTTAAAACAGAAGTAAATATAAGGACCATTTGCGGATTTAATTGCGTTTATTTTACATATTTATATTCCCGACCAATCTCGAACACTTTCCAGCGGCCGTGGTCACGGAGCAGACTTTAAATATATAAAATAAACGCGATAAAATCCTTAAAAAGTCCTTTCATGTAATAATGTATAGTATTAGCGTAAACAAAAGAAATAATTACAAGTAAATATAAAATTATTGCCAATGTAACCCGCATTAGACCAGCGTGGTGGGATACGGTCCAAGAACCCCCTAATGGGTAGGGGTGTATTAGTGGAGGGCTATGTCCAACAGTGCACTATCACAGGCTGATGATGATGATGATGATGATGATGATGATGATGATAAAATGATTTAATTGAAAGAAACAATACCTCCTCCATTATGGCTTTCTCGGCCGTTTCAACGTTCAGCTTCCGATTCCTGTTGTTTATGTAGGAGATGCTCTGGATGGAAGAAGTCCTCGTCTTGTCCAAATGGCTCGCCCTCTCCTCCAACTCTTGGATCTTCGCGTTCAGCTCCATCACTATCTCCTCGTCGCCGCTGCAACATTCATTTTGTAAACATTACGAATTAAATTAGACAATTCCACTAGTCTCTATAAGTGAAGTGTGTGTGTGTCTTTAAATGACTCATAAGTCCAGTATTTTTAAATGTAATGAGAAATGATTACTGCCTCCGTAGCCTAGTGGTATGGGCGTGTGCTTGACAAACCGGAGGTCGTGGGTTCGAATCCTGCGGGGACTGAACAAATTTGCATTGTTGTTTCCTAGTTGGTTAGGACAATTTGGGCCGATCACCCAATTGTCTGAAAAGTAAGATGATCCATGCGTCGGAAGGGCATGTAAAAAGTCGGTCCTGCACCTTACTCTCTCCGGTCGTGTCGGTTATCCGTCCCATCGGGCTTTGAGAGTATAAAGTAACAGGGAACGCGCTCATGTTTGCACGTACACTTGTGCACTATAATATCTCCTGCGCAGTAGGCTGATCTCTAATATAGACCGGCCGACAGTTGTCGTAAACGACCGGAGAACATTATTTTTATTATTATTAATTAAATTTTGCGGTGCAAACGACGCCGCAACATTACCGCAATTGAGCCACGTCTCTCTCCTTCATGAGCTGCGTCTTCTTCATCGCATAATTCGTGGGATGTGCTCGGAACCTGTCCTTTTCCGCTACGATCTTCTCGACGTCCTCTTCCTATGTATAAAATTATATAAAATTTAATAAAAGGAAAATAACTGATAAAAACAGCAGTTAACTATAAAATATGTAATTAAAAATTGATATAAAATCTAAAAAGCAGAAGTGTAAAAACTACTAGCTTCCACTATTAATTACTAAAAGTAAAAACTCACTTTGAATTCGTACATCAGCGCCTCCTTCACTTCGCTTATTTTGCTCCGTACAAAGTCCATGGTGGGTGGTTTTTTGTTGGCGTCCTTTATCGCCTTGTGCCATTTCTGGAACTCTGTGTCCGTGAATTCCTGTAAGTAACCATAGGATATCTTGGAAATACATTCATCATCATCGTCAGCCTGTGATTGTCCACTGTTGGACATAGGCCTCCCCTAATACATCCCTGTACATTAGGGGGTTTAAGACCGTATCCCACTACGCCGGTCCAATGGGTGGACCGATTTTTTACATGCCCATCCAATGCATGGATCATCTTGCTTTTCAGACAATCGGGTGATCGGCCTAAATTGCCCTAACCAACTAGGAAACAACAATGAGAATTCGTTGAGTCCCGCAGGATTCGAACCTAATACCTCCGGTATCTAAAGCACACGCCTATACCGCTAAGATATAGAGGCAGTTCTGCATATATTATTTTTAGAAGCACTTACAATTCTGTGCTTTGTGAAAAGTGTGTGTGTCTGACCTCCACAATTAGTTATCACTAAATCTGAAGGCACTTCCCACAACGACCGCCAAAGATGGTCTCGACAACCGGGACCGACTTTACAAGCCCATCCGACGCATGAATCATCTTACTTTTCAGGCAATTGGGTGGGACACCTACATTGTACTAACCAACCGAACCGACCAATTATATTAGATACTTATTAAACAATTTAAACATTCAAACGTCGTTTCCCCGCGGTATTCAAACCCACGACCTCCGGTTTAGATCAAGGGCGAATACCGCTAGGTAACGGAGGCGGTGCTTCTGTGCTTTAAGTGTATTACCTCTAATGATCTTTTGATTGATTAAGATTTTGTATGTAATGAAAGAATTTAAAATTTTTCGTTATATACAAAAATAAATTATTATTCTTACAGGCAATTGGTTGATCAGCTCGCATTGCCCTAACCAACTAGAAAACAACTTAAAAAAGTAGTCGAGTGCCCGCAGGATTCGAACCCACGACCTCTGTTTCCTAAAGCGCAAGCCTTCTAGGCTATGGAGGCAATTTATATACTATAATTACCTGATTGCTGACAAACTCGAGCCTGAAAACTCTGTCTTGGGTGCCGTGACGCAGTTTCAACCCCTTGTTTGTCCTTGTGCCGCCCAAATTGTACACTTTTGCCGTTTCATACACATCCATAATCTCAGCTACCTAAAATATTATTATAAATAAACTGTTATACACACGAGGAGATATGTTTAACACATCTATTTTCGGATTTTGTCACCTTTAAAACTACTCAGATTGTCAGAAGTAAACAGATCAATGGTTAGTCTCATTTTAAATATATTACATTGATATTTCACACCTAAAATTGATTTATTTACAGTAATATGATATTCATTTATAATTGTCCTTTACTTTTTCTGGTGAGTTTTAGTTACAAGTTGTCATATTAGTAAAATATAGCGTTACAACCGTTATTATTGTAATTTTATTATTGTAAATTATTGTAAACAATTACTTTTTTTGATAAAACTTCTATTAAAACGAAAAAAATTTAACTGTACATATTTTAGGACACCATAAAATCTGTATAAAATCATTATATGCTTACAAATACATAAACTTTCACTTTGTTATTTACAGAAACACTTGATAAAGCCACAATTGGAATCAAACCAACAACCTTTGCATAAAATTGGGTTTACTGACCTTACAGTCCCATTATTTATTTCATATCCTCCACTCACCCTATAAACGGGGTTGCCATTGTTGTTGCCGATGCCGATCCTCACGAAGCAACCGGTCACCACGCGAGCGAAGAACGGTAGATGCACTAGTCTCTCCAGTTTGAACCTAAAAATTGAAAAATAATTAATAAGTCATACACACATACATCATCAGCCTGTGATAGTCCAGTGCTGGACACAGACCTCCCTATTACCCCTTTACATTAGGGGTTTAGGACCTATCCCACCAGGCTGGTCCAATGCGGGTTGGTGGGTGGACCGAGTTTTTACATGCCCATCCGACGCATGGATCATTTTACTTTTCAGACAACTGGGTGATCGGCCCAAATTATCCTAACCAACTAGGAAACAATAATGAAAACTTGTTGAGTCCCCGCAAGATTCGAACGCACGACCTCCGGTTTTATAGCACAAGCCACTAGGCTACGGAGGCAAAGGCAGGCAAACAATGATTACTGAAAAATATACATAATAAATTTGTAATTTCTCTAAACCCGGACTGGTTTAGCATTGTGAAGTAATAAAAACTTTTCACCTGCTAAGCCTCAGTTTGTTTATCTGATCCCTCGTGTCTGCATATTTGACTTCCACCTCTTCACGTTTCTTCTGTTCCTCTTCTGCCCCGGATGAGGAAGAACTGCTAGAACTACGCCGACCTGGATAAAAAAATCAAAAATATAGAAAACAGTATACAACATAATTTTGAAGTGACAACGAGTTATAAATTAGTTCAAAATAGGGGGGCACTCTGGTGCACTGTGTCACAGCGCCGCTCACGTAACGCTCTCCATAAGCAACCATAAGAGAGAGTGGGAGGCACGCGTCTCTCTTACTCGTGCGCAGTTGGCCTGCTTAAGTGAAAGAGAAATAGAGACGAGGAGAAAGAGGGTTGATCCTTCTTCCTACGATACAAATGAATTGAATGAAATGAACATTAAAATCATTCTATCCCTAAAATACGTCACATATAACTTTCACATGCATACTGATTTTACTGGCAACAAATTTAATTAGATTTCACTTGGTATTAAATATCCCAGACCCATCAACAAAAAATTAAATAGAAAAACCCTAGTGGATAGGGGTGTATTAGGAGAGGCCCATGTCCAGCAGGACCATCACAGCCTCTCTCTTTTATAATATAGCATGAAACTGTTACCTTGTGATTTATTGTCTTCGGAATCGGAGCCGGAATCGTCAGAATAAATGTCGGATGCTTTGAGTTTAACACTCTGCTTGCTTGTACCACCAATTATCTCTGCGTCTGCGTCCTAAACACAAATATTGATATTTATTATTATTTTATTTATAATATAAAATCTTTTAACAGTTACACTTGATCAGTAGTCTTTTGAGTAAATAGTGACATTTGCGGCTGAAATAGGCAGAGCATTGTTAAGGCTATCCAACTCCCGAAGATCTCCTGTAAAATAGAAATCTGCCACCTTATTTATTTATTATTAGAACTATAGTGGAATCAAAAAGAAATATAGACAAGAAACAAACAACACATATTGAAGATGACATTTGCAAAAGAAAAAGTCTAAAGTGGACGGTGGATAGGACACATGCTATGTGAAACTATAGAAAATTGCTCTTGGAATATGTGTGGACATCGATTCCAGATAAAAGGAAAATAGGGAGACAAAGATGGTCTGATGTTATTAAAAGAGTAGCAGGCCCATTGTGGCCTAGAACGAACAGATCAAGATGGAAATAGAAAATTCCGTAAGAGGCTTTCGTGTTGGACAATGACACACCAACACCCAACAAATGCTCAACTCAATTAATAGTATTAATAAATAACTAATAAAATAATAAAGAACATTTTACATCTTCGTCATCCTTATCCTTTTCCTCTTCCATTCTCTTTCGCTGCTTGTGTTCAGTTCGTGTCGCTTTTGCGTCCCTCTGCGCTCGTAGAGCCGCCATCGCGTTCTGTCTTCTGTCATCCACATTCCTCTTTCTCTCCGTCTTTGCCCCAAATAGAGGTGAGGCAGATCTCTCCGAGGCTTCTAAAAGTTATAAAATAATACATTTAATTGCTTTAACGCAAAAAATGAAATTGATCGAATTATAATGTTATGTATATCATACATGTACAATAGCAAAACATATGAGCTGTTTTTTCTTTTGGAAATATTATTTACTTTTGCACCATTTTACTATTGAAGGTGATTTTTTGAAATGTGCCTTATGTTTTGTCATTAACCTTCTTTTTCTGTGTATAAATGTGAGTCTTTGTCGAAATAATCTTTATTTCTATGTCAATTGGCCGACATCAAAAATGCTACAATGTACAATAAATAATACAGTATAATTACTTTAAAAGTGTAACTAAACGGATTTAATGTATTATTCAATATACATATTGAATGGTATAATAAAATATACATATATGATGGTAGTATACATTATTCAAAGGATGTTTTTGTAAATAACTGTACATTATTGCTATTTTATTTATAATCGCAATACCAAATAAAGGTCTTGACAGATGTTAAGGCGATTTATTATTTTTCTTTTAATTTCATTAACCTCTGTCGAAAACTTTACAGCGTTTTTGATGATGGGACAAAGTGTTAATTGTTGAAGTGTCATATTCAATATTTTTTCGAATTATTTCACTTCCTCAACCATTAAGCGTCCCGAATGAATGTATTTACAATATTTATCGTTATCAATCTAAGTAAAAATACCAAATTAATGTTTTGTTTTTATTTCAATATTTCCATTTAGTGACTTGTGGCATTTTATAGCACATTACTTAATGCATTATATTTATAACAGATGAACATATTTCGTATTATTTATTTATTTCTATAATCTTCTACTTAATATTTAATAACATAAACATCAATTACCATTATCCTTCTGGTCGTCCATCATTTCGGTGGGACTTTGAGGAGGTTTCTCCTGCTCGTTCTCCTGCTCCTTAGGCGGCTCTACATTGACTTCTGTAAAGAAATATATATTCAAAACAAATCCCATAGCTGTAACTAATTCATATCAATAAATGAAAGGATTAAAGACAGACTAATGATAATTTGATGTACTTCTCTCTTTACATATAACCGTGTTAATTTCGGCCGCAAATTACTGTGTTTAAACACCGTCTTCCGATTTGAAGGGCAATGCAGCCAGTGCAATTACTAGGGAAATGGCAGGTAATATTTAATGTCATAGGACGGTGAGCGGATTTGTGGTTGACATGGTCTGCCCATTGTGAGACGTGGGACGATGGCTTTATTGATGACCTATTAAAGGACCTTAGACAGGACGAGTAGGAAACTTTACGGTCGTTTTTCTCACAGTTACAGTGACAGTTTTACGTAAGTTCAGTCGCTTGTATAACAATTTTTTTAGTGCAATGCCTGACTAAAGTTTTAATAGTTTAAAAGTAGACAATGTTCAAGTAAGCAAGTACACGACTTTCGTACCTATCTCGTCGCTTTTACCCATTATAAAGGAAACAAACAAGCCTAGTGGGAAGCAAAATAGGAAATGCCAGTCCATGTCGTACCATCCCTCTCCACCCCCGCGTCCTTCGGCTCGGGCTCCGCCCCCGGCGCCTCCGCCGGCGGCGCGGGCCTGCGTCCCTTGAGCCGGCGCTGCGCCCTGCGCCGTCGCCGCGCCTCCCTGCGCCGCGCCACCTCCCCGGGCGAGGCGCCCCTCTCCAGGGCGGAGCGCTTCGCTAGCCGGAGTTTGCGCTCGATCTCCCATCTGGAAATTGTTACATTTTAAACTATAATTAATTCTCTTGTTTACGCGAACACTACAAGTTATTGAACAAAAAGACTTTTGACGAGACAACGTGTTATAAAGTGGTCGTGCACTGTGTCATAACACCGGTCACGTAACGGTCGCCATGAGCAACCATAAGACAGAGTGAGAGGCACGCGTCTCTCTTGCTCGCGCGCAGTTGGCCTGACTTAAATGAAGGAGAGACAGTGAGAAAGTGAAAGAGGGTTGATCCTTCTTCCTACTATACAAATGAATATTCACATTACAATCCATTCTACCACTAAAAGACGTTGTCACGTATAACTTACGCCCGTATACCCATTTTACAACCGACCAGTTTTTTAAGGATTTCATCATCTACACCGTGACCACGGCCGCTTTATTCAATAATGATTTTGATTTGTTTATGTTGATAAGTCAAATTAAATTATTGGCGCATTTCATCACTCAGACCAGCATGTTCAACATAATAGCCTACCTCAATCTAGTTAATAACAAAAAGATTAAATTGGAAATGCACAGTTGTATGTATTACTGGCCATGCATAAATTATGTCACAAAAATTAAATTTTTTTTTAACGTAATTGTTAGGCCCCCCTCCCCACTGTTACGTCACATAATTTGCAATTTTAAAATTTGTATTAGTATTGTAACATGTCCATTTTAAATTGCGATATAAAAAATTTCAGGTACTTTTCAACTACTTATTTAAAGGTTTATTAAATATTGTCTCATCAAAATTTACTCGCCTTGTCTTCATTAGATCCCGCCTTTCGATGCGTTTAAATATCTCCTGTTCTCTTTCCTTCTCGGACATGGCAGCCAACCTAGCCCTGTCTTCGTCATCCCCATCAAGTTCTCGTCGTAGCTGCAATTACAATAAAAATTATAAACTATGAAGAGATTAGGTAGAAAAAATATATGAAAATGTACATTACTATTTGACTTTCTTCGCAAATTAGATTTAAACCTCTGTTTATAAACTTGTTCAACAAATCAAATGGTAATTTTATATAATTTCGGACAGTGAATACATAACAAAGGTTGTTTGTTCAACTGCGGCAAAGTTATATGCGTTTTAGTAAAGACAATTACGCCTCAATACTAATTAACAATAATTAATTTGATATAATGTACAATGATGCATTCTACACTGTACATAAAATAATGTCCCTTCTCAATTTAGGACAAATAATTATAAAATTTGACTTTAAATACTGAACAAGTACATACTAAATTTGTAGACAAAATAATAAAAAATAAAATATTCCAAACTATTGAAATTTTTATGCCTTCAAGCATTATCTTACCCGTCATCAAACTCCTCCTCTGAATCTATGGAATCATTGTCAGATGAATGCGAGGAAACTTCACCTGAGAACAAAAATGTACATGAAATGTTATCTATTTTTGTTAGTTTATGTTATTTATTTCCTATCCGTCTGTTTGTTCTGTCTAATCTCTGAAATGGATGGTTCAAATTTGACAGGACTTTAACTGGAAGATAGTTGATGATACTAGAAGTTACTTAAGTGGCTTATTTTTAAAGATTTTTTTTTATATATTACCACATGCACAAAGTCACAGAAAATAGCTAGTCATTGAATGAAATTACATTAACTGCAAGTTTGTTCTATAGCCACGGCCTCTGGGAAGTATTTGAATCGATGCAAGTTAAAATATACTATAATATGTAGATTTCTCATTTTGAAATGAGCAAAATGTGATATATATCATCATTATTTCATCATTATCAGCCTGTGATAGTCCACTGCTGGACATAGGCCTCCCCTAATACACCCCTATACATCAGGGGTTTTTGGACCGTATCCCACCACGCTGGTCCAATGCGGGTTGGTGGGTGGACCAACTTTTTACATGCCCATCCAACGCATGGATCATCTTACTTTTCAGACAATTGGGCGATCGGCCCAAATTGCCCTAACCAACTAGGAAACAACAATGAAAATTTGTTGAGTCCCCGCAGGATTTGAACCCACGACCTCCGGTTTCTAAAGCACACGCTCATACCACTAGGCTACGGAGGCAGTCACATATATAAAAGGAGGAGGAGGATTATAAAATCCTTAAAATAAAATTACTCAACACTAATTTCTTGGTACGAAACTTTGCAAATTCCATAAGCAGTAATATATGGAATCGCTAAATAACTTAAATTTATGAATTATTACCTTCTTCTGGTTCACTGAACGCATCTTTCTTTTTGACTGAACCAACACTGTCTATACTGTTTCTTATATCGCTCTTTCTTTGTTCCGCTTTTTTCTTGACATCATCCGTATAGTCTGATGAGGACTTCCTTGAGCCTCGTGACGTATCCTTCTTCTGGGAGGTGTCGCTTCTCGCATCGCTGTTCGAATCTGAATCGGAGGACATTGAAGACTTGTCTGAAATGTTATAATTGGTTAATCATCATTTCAAAAGAAATTATATAATTAACCCAATACATATCAAATCCACTAATTTACGGATTTTTCGCGTTACTTAAATATATTTATTCCCGACGTTTCGGATTTTTTTCAGCATCCATGATCACGGGCAGACTAAGTTGGTATATATACATATACCTAATCGCTGAAAAGATTGTAAATTAGTGGATCTGATATGTATAATAATCGCGTAAATAAAAGAAATAATTAACCCAAATCATGTTTAAATTTTGTTTTTCATATTTATTTGTCTGTTCCAGTGTTATAATAATTTATTTTACTGTGTAGTGCTATTGGTAGTTTGAGTTACTGATTAACCTCTTCGGGACAGAATTTGTTTTGCTTGTATCTTCTAAAATGTGAAAATTGTTTTAATAGGTTTAAATTGGTGATATAAAATAGTTAAATTCTTTCTAGAATCGTAAATCCTTTAGAAGGACATGGGACAACTATGTCCTAATAGGGTTCTGCTTCGGGATAAATCGATCCCACTAGGTGCCACAAGAATTTTTTGAAATCTTATGGGATGCATAGGTCCCCGCAGTCCCGAAAGGGTTAAAAGAGTATTTAATTAGATTTTGATATTTAATAGTAATAAAAAGTTATTATCAATGACTTAAAGACGGAAATATAACAACCTGTTAACAATTTCTTTTTTACTTGGTTATGATACCTATTAAAATAAATCTTTTAAGTCAGTAAATAAGAAAATTATAATAATTTAACCTGTTAAGAAATTATTTGCTGATATTCAGTATTAATCAACACTCTAGAGAAGTAAACCACAACCCGATACAAATTGAAGCTTATGTCACATATGCCAACTATACAATGTTACAACTTTTTGCTTGCTTTATAAATCAGAGGTTGTGAGATTAAACCCAGTAGTGTAACAACAACTGCCTCCGTACCCTAGTGGTATGGGCGTGTGCTTTAAAAACCGGAGATCGTGGGTTCAAATCCTGCAGGGACTCAAAAATTTTCATTATTTTTTCTTAGTTGGTTAGAGCAATTTGAGCCATTCACCCAACTGTTTAAAAAGTAAGATCATCCATGCGTCGGATAGGCATGTAAAAAGTTGGTACACCCACCAACCATAATGGGACCAACATGATGGGATACGGTCTAAAACACCTAATGGATAGAGGTGTATTAGGAGAGGCATATGTCCAGGAGTGGACTATCGAAGGCTGATGATGATGATGATGAGTGAAGCAACTTTGTGTTACCGTTGTTTTCTGGTTGGTTAGGACAACTTGGGAAGATCATCCAATTGTCTGAAAAGTAAGATGATCCATGTCTCAGATGGGCATGTAAAAAGTCGCCTAGCAATCCGCATTGGACCAGCATGGTGGGTTACAGTCCAAAAACCGCCTAATGGAGAAGGCATGCATTAGGGGTCTTATCCAGCAGTGGAATAACACAGGCAGGCACAGGCATAACTTTGCCACCAGATGCACACTCAGTCAAGACACAATATTTTCCACAGTTAAAATCTAACTCACATCCCCATACAGAAAATTATCAGTGCAGTCGGAGATATTTGAGACCAACCAATCAATCAAAATATATTGACGGAAGAATAAAGAAATATCAGAACTGATAAAAATAAAATGGTTCACCAGAGAAATTTTATTAATAGTTATATTCCTTTATTTATAACATGGAACATAAAAGATATGGTCAAAATATATATCTTCTTAATAATATTTTGGCTCTGATATAAAATATAAAACTTTCAAATCATTATAAGCAAATCTACTTTTAATTAATTAAAGCATTATTATTGGCTATAATATAAAAATTGTAGCGTATGGTATTTAAACAAAATTATACCATTCTTTTTGTCATCCTCATCCCAATCCGATTCACTGTCTGATGATTTGTTATTGGATCTCGACGGAGGAGGTGACTCTCCAGGCTTCTTCTTTTTCTTTGCTAAGTTTAAAAATTGCTAAAAAGTTAGAATTGAAATAAGTAAACTTGAGATAAAAATTTCACTACATATTTATGTATTTCAAAAGAATATTTGCTTTACTATATGAAATTGTTTAATTATATGCATTATTGTTAAGAAACAAGTGTGAATTTTTAATTTTATAAACAATGGATACTTCTAATCTTTAAAAACATGCAATTAGTTTTAAGTCAGTGCTATCATTACAAATTAGGTGTTTATACAATTATTTGTAAAATTTTATGGCCTATATAAAGCAACATTGCTTTGAGTTTTAAAAAAGATAAAATTCGTTTCAAATACTTTAACGAAGAAAACGTATTGTCTATGGTTACCTTAAACAATTTGCTAAGTTAGTAAAGAAAATACTTCAAAACAATCATTTTCAATTAATTGACGCCGACATGAATGAAAATGTCGAAGTAATTTATAGAATTTGATTGTTAGGTAACAACACCCTTTACATTATTTCGAATAAGTACTTTTAAATGAAAGGTTACGCAGTTATACGTATTGTTTTGGTGGCACTATGCTGTATATTATGGTTGTAGGTATAATTTTAAGGTGTATTGCGATGTCGTTGACTTTAGAATATAGATTTCTTGGAATGATGCATGACTCATGCCTAAAGAAGCCATTACAACAGTAGATTTAAAGAAAAACATCGTGTTATAAGGCGAAACGTAAAAATATAAATTATTTTGTCAGTAAGCGCTAATATTGAAATTTTCTTTGATAACTGCGCACTTAGTGTAATTATAGACTGGTAGCATTGATCTTGGCCTGAATACGCAGGCGAAATAAGATAGGAATGTCTAGAAAAAGTTATTGGATAACGCAAACATATAACCTAAGGTCTGGCAAGCACTTACAGAGTCCAAATCTGAGCATTCGCTGCTTGAATCCGAATCAATTAGCGGTTTATTTTTCCTTTTAGCCATTTTTGATCACTACACCTAAAAAGAACGTTACGAGATTTTTTTGCCTTTGCGATACGAAGTTGTCCGTCAACTGCTACACACAAAATGTTTTTTTACAATCATTGAGAGATCGCTTTCTTTGGAATTTGTGCCGTTCGGATACACGTCCATAATTATTTAATTATTAAAAAAATAGTGTGTTATTTAAAATGATTATATTTATTATTAAATACAGTTTTTATGTTAAATTTTTTTATTTTTAAATTTTGACATTCACTTGAACCAATAAAATTACTAAGTAGACATTACTCAAACACAAAAAAGTTTATTAAAAGTTAGTCTGACTATTGTAGATTATTCTTAGTAATTAATTGATAAGAAAATAATTTCATAATTAATAGTTTTGAACTATCAAATATATATGCGTTTTAATTTGTTAGAGCGATGTACCTATATTTTTATTTCTGTTCTATAAAAAAAAATTCTAAGAGCAATTATTTATATTTAATGCTAATAATTCTCTCACGATTCTATGAGAGCATACTTCCATTTAGCTAGATTTTATTAGTCTATAAGCATCAAGGTTAAAGACATTTATAATCTGTCCAACTTCAATATTGTATTATTCAAGAAAGTTGTTTTGTTATCAGTTTACATCGCTACATTTTATATTACTTCGATAACATTTTATACAAGTTATCCATTTTTCTTGCAAAATTCTTGTTCATTTGTATGACAGATTGTTGTGTACGCAATAACATTGTGCAGTTATTTTAAAACTAACAGAATAAGAGCCGTAACGGGGCTCCCGTTACTTTGTCAACAAATCCTTATTATGCCTCATGATTTAAAGGAATTGGGTGTGAGGAAAGCTATAATGGTAAGTATACTTACGGTCCATATTTATTTTTGCATTTACATTATTAGCGAATAAGAACAAATGTATTCTTAAGCTACTGTATACATTGCAAAATCTTTATACGTAATAAGCTTTCTCCAAACAGCTTCTATAAATTTTAACATATAAAATTTAATAGTAGTTGTTCCACTCCACCAACCTGCATTCGACCAGCATGGTGGAATATGGTTCTAAACCTCCTAAATATAGAGAAGGCTTATATTAGTGGAGGTCAATGTCTGATGATGATTTACATGTAAATCGAAAATAACAATAGGTAAATTCTCAAATGCTAAAAACTAAACATTGAGTTATTTATTACTGTTTTATATTTTGTAATCTTATTACTAACTTATTTAGAAAAGAACAAACATGAAAACTCTTTATATTAGTCTTTTAATATTACAACACTCTATTAGTCTTGCAGCGTAGTGTCTTAATACCACATTCTGCAAATAATAAATACAACAGTTAACATTATCATCTATATAACTTAAAAATACACATAAAACACAAATATAAACGGAATATAAATAAACAATTTTAAGTAACACTTCTCCTCCTTAATGTAGGCCAATGTACCCCTTTAAATGTATGTTTACTGGGTATGCTTTGCACCCTTGTAAAGCGGGGGCAGGTCCCTAGTATTGAGTAATAGGATTTTTATAAACTCAATTAAAGTAAGATAGTAAAATCCATCAAAAGTCCTTCTATCCCATAAAGTGTAATATTCACATAAATAAAAAAAATAAACTGCTATTGTAATTATTTACTTTAATTCCATGGCTTATGTTACTTTAGTGCAGTGTAGTATGTTGTCCTTCGACAACTGGTTTCAATACACTTGAAGTTGCTATAGTTGCTAATATGGCAGTAAATGACTTGTGCGTCATATGTCTTATGGATCATGGTAGCAAGAATAATTGATGTAACAAGCTACACTTCTTAAAGGGTACCATCTGAAGAATATTCTTCCCACTTTATAAACTACATTTCATGACAAAAATTATTATATTTTGCCTACAATTAAATCAATAAAATATCAATCATACTCTTATATCAAAATTCAGTTGGCCGAGAAGCAAATGCATTTTTATTGTTGAATCATAGCCATTATGTTTAACCCACAAAGTTGTGAGATATTATGGCTCCATTTGAGTTTAAAATTAACCTTGCAAATATAAAGATCGAATGTAATCAACATAAATTCTGTCTCTAAATCGTCTGAATCACGACTTTTCTACTTTTCAGGCTCCCTTATCGCCTACTCCGTGTGCTGAGATCAGCGATGACGAGCTGGTCTCAATATCTGTGCGGGATCTGAACAGGCAACTCAAGATGAGAGGTCTGACTCGAGACCAGATTGTAAGGTATTAATTATTTTTATATTCTTTCTTAAATAAAAGTGTACAAAATAAAGTTTTGTTGATTTTACTTTGCTTTCAGTTATGAGATTCAGGTAGAAATTGTAACAGTTTTCTAAAGTTCCAGTTTGTAATTACTATGTACTGTAGTAATATCTCTGATATAGATAAAGTTGTAATGATTTAGAAGTTTTCTTTTTTATGTGTGTGGCTTAAACTTGTGCACTTTTTGGTTTGGGGCTGTAAAGAAGCTGCGAGAAGATTACTAGATCTATCAAATAAGGATAATTTTTTTTATAAATCCTATATGCTTTATTGATTCGAAGATATTTTCTCCTTCTAGAATGAAGCAAAGACGGCGTACCCTCAAGAATCGGGGTTACGCCGCCTCGTGTCGGATCAAACGAATAGAGCAAAAAGACGAACTCGAAACTGAGAAAAGTCAGGTAATGTAAAAGTGTAACTTTTAAATTTATATTTGAGTGCTTGTGTTAATAACTGCTACCGTTAATGCTCATCATCTGATCATCAGCTCGTGGTAGTCCACTGCTGGATATAGGCCTCCCCTAATACACCTCCATCCATTAGGGGATTTTGGACCATATCCCACCACGCTGGTCCAATGCGGGTTGGTGGATGGACCGACTTTTTAAATGCCCATCCGACGCATTGATCATCTTACTTTTCAGACAATTGGGTGATCGGCCCTAATTGCCCTAACCAACTAGGAAACAACAATGAAAATTTTTTGAGTCCCCGCAGGATTCGAACCCACGACCTCCAGTTTCTAAGGCACACGCCTATACCACTAGGCTACGGAGGCAGTTGCAAAAAACATGCAATTGGTTTAAACTTTCTGACCAATAGCTATAAAGTGGCATTAGTCTTATTCAATAGTAAATCAGAGAATGTTTCTATAAGAGAGTGATGATATATCAATAACAATGCTTGTTATTTAAATTGATTTGGTCTAATTTGACTTTGGTATATGGTTATGTTATATATGTATATGGTTAACAAGATACCATTTTAACAAAAAAAAATTTGAACTTTTGAGCTCATGATTTTTATAAGTATGCTCATTTGCTGGGACATTGTGGGTTGTATGAAACATGATAGAGTATGTTGTATGAACATGTTTTGTTTTAAGTTCGGAGTTAGAGAAATAGCCAAGAGGGCAATGAACATTACAACCCTTTATGTCTTGAACACAATCTCTCTTTAGCTTAAAAGACAAAGAATATATATACAAAAGTTTAGCCAATTCAAAAAGTGAGCACGAGCAAGTAACACAGGCTGATGATGATGATGATGAGATGGTGTTGTGTTATTTTGCGACATATTCATATTTATTTATTTTGATGTATAGATTCACTGTTTCCCGAATAAGCTATATCATCATCAACATCTTCAGCCTGTGTTAGTCTACTGCTGGACATAGGCCTCCCCTAATGCACGCCACCGATTCCGATCTTCGGCTATTCTCATCCAGCCCATACCGGCCACTTTGCGAATGTCGTACTCCATCTTGCCGCAGGGCGTCCTACACTACGTTTTACTACAAGAAGCTGTATAATAAAATATATTATATAAAGATAACATATTAATTTATTTCAGGAATGGCATGATATGGAAGCGATGCAGGAAGAGAACACAAGAATAAGAGAAGAAATTGATGCATTAAGAAGTAAATATGATGCCTTAAAAAGATTTGCTTCAATGAAGAGTATTCCATTGCCTGCGGAGCTTGAAATATTGCCTTGAAAATTAAGTGGATGATATAATAGAAGGAAATTTTATTTATGCAATAGCGATAAGGATTAAGATCAAGAATTACATAAATAAGCAAATAAAGATGATCAAAAAATCAATTAAATGATTTGCCAGTGTTAAAATATTATTTGTAATGTTTCCATTGCTATATTATTGTTTGTGCCAGTTAGTAATTATAATTGTAAAGTTTGTTTTTAAACTTCTGCTATTGAATACTATTTAGATACATTGCATCTTAGAACAATCCATTTCAGAGTTTTATCTTATTAATATTAAATTGGTATATTTTAAAATTAATACTTTTGAATGTCTCATCTATTGTTTGTAATAACTTTTTTAATTACATTCAAATTTGTATTGTCCAAATTGAATATTTAATGTTTAAATATTTTTCTCAGCTTTTATAATTCGCAGTGCACTTATAATTGAACAAAAATCTTTTATCAATAAATAACACAGAATATCTACAAAATAAACAATGTACAATGTTCTTGGTATTTATATAGACATTCTGCATATTAATTACATTAATTAACATTTGGGTAAATGGAGTGGTTAAAATGTATATTTTAATTTTAAACATACTTATAAGAAATTGGTTGGGAATTGCCTCACGTGAAAGTTATTTAATATACTTTTGTATAAGAATCTTGCTGTATACGAGTAAATAGAGTATGTTTTATTAAAATAGTTTTATGTGATGTGTTTCATTTATTACTACCCATTTTTAAAATGATTAAAATGTCCTTGTTATTTTGCTTTTATTACAATTAGTTGCAGATTGCTTCGTGTATTGTTTATGGATTGATTTGAATGTTTTAATTTTAAATTAAAAATCATAGGTTCTATAAACCTAATGAATAGGGGTGTATTAGGGGAGGCCTATGCCCAGCAGTGGACTATCAAAGGCTGATGATCAGGTTCTATTTACTAAGTAGTGACTACAAAGCAAGGACTAGTAGTTTGCTTCAAAAGAAGGGTTCGATCTGACCTGTTTAGTACTAAAGAGCTTTACACCTCGTAGGTGAAGTTATGGATTGGTGGATGCATATCCCAACACACATACGCCTCCGTAGCCTAGTGGTGTGTGGGAGTGTTTAGAAACCGTCGTCGACCGCCGAGGGAGGTCGTGGGTTCCAATCCTGCGGGGAAAAAACTGTGTTATCGTTGTTTACTGGTTGGTTGGGACAATTAACCGATCACCCAGTTGTCTGAAAAGTTAGATGATTCACACGTTGGACGGGCATGTAAAAAGTCGGTGCAACCACCAACCCGCATTGCACCAGCGTGGTGGGATACGGTCCAAAAAACCCCTAATGAAGGAGGCTTGCGTCAAGGTTGGCCTATGTTCAGCAGTGGACTAACACAGGCTGATGATGACGATCTTTAAAAATTGCTTGTACATATTCACGTTTGAAACAATTATATTGAAACTAAAGTATTTCTCTGTATTATACGTTTCATATTCTAGCATTGAAAATTACACAAAACAAGACAATAAAATTGAAAAACAAAACAAAACAGAAGCACAGCAAAGAATAACGTAATGAGATACAATAAATGTAACTAAGGCCGAAGCGAAGAGTTTTTCTTTGATCAAAGGATTGAGGAGGTATTTTTACCCCTCTTTGTAGCTCATCTGTACTTCAGTCGTGTAATCTAGTAATCAAGCTCTTCTGACAACGTGAAACTTTTCTAAACAAACACTCAACTTGGAATGTCTAAAGAGGCCTTAATAAGTATGGTAAATACTTTTTTACCAACATTTTAATTCAATTATCAAAAAAAAAAAACAATTCGCCTTTTTCAAACTCCCGACGTTTCGAACACTTTCCAGTGGCCGTGGTCACGGGGTAGACGTCGGGAATTAAAATATGTAAAATAAACAAGATAAAATCTGTAAAAGTCCATTTATTCAATAATTCTAATTCAGTTTTTATTTCTAATTTAACAGTAATAACTAATGATAAGTCAGTTAAGTCTAGTTCACCCAGTAAATACGCTTGGCACGTGCCCTTCAAACCGAAACACAGTAGTGTTTACACACTACTGCTTTGCGGCAGAAATAGGCACCGTGGTTTTACCAACCCAGGGGACCGCCCTATATAAAAGGACCTACCACCAGTACAATGTTATGTATGTTTGTAAAATGTTTTAAAATTAAAAATTTGTTTATCTTTTCATTCTAGTCTAATAATCGAACCCAAATTACTCTTTCCATAGGTCAGGAGCATTAAAGTTTACAACAAGCGTGTCATAAATTAAATAATATCACACGAAATTAAAATATAAAAAAAAACAACATGGGACTTCTTAGTATTATAAATAGTAGCTTTAATGGGGATTCGATAAAAGCTTAATGAAGATTTTATAAAAATCTACAATAAAGTTGTAGCATCATCGTAATAACATAGAATTCAATCATTATAGAATGCATTGTCCGTCCTTACCAATTCTTTGTACACTGAATCACAGCTCCTTATTGCAAATAGTACAAAAAGATATCTCGAGGACCTCACAATCAAGCCCCGTCGGTTCATTACTGAAGCCTCAAAGGAAGTTGTTTCGCCGTGCGACTTGTTTTTTTTTATTGAGAGCAATGACAAAGGTGAACCGAATAGTGAATTGAAATGCATTTGTTTGCAGTAAAATATTGTTTTAAAACTATTTTCTTATATTTTTATGTCGATTTAAGATAATATTTTTATCCTATAAATATTACTTATGTTTTATAATGCGATAGTTGGCGAGCATTGATGTTTGTCAATCTGTTATACAAATTGTTATTAACGCATTGTCATTAAACTTTCAAGTATATCCAGTATAACTTATTCACCAGCTTAACCACAAACTTTACTCGCAATTATGCTTAGTTATACCATTATAGATTTTAAAGTTTCTTTTGTCCAATGGAGACGGAACATGTTTATGAAATATTATAAAACGCACTTTTTATAAAAATATATACAGAATAAGTAAACCAACCAATATTGCGTATTCCAAAAATAATTACCTTGTTATCAACCGCTACGAATATATTTTAAATATGTTAAATTAACTCCTTAGATTTCGATAAGAAAATTCCCTCTTATCAGTTTGAATGCTTACGCTCTTCTTACTAAAATTAATTGAGACATTAAAAGATATATAATACTCCTGTGAAACAATCGTTCTTAGCTGAGCTAGAGATCTAGCTACAAGGATAAAATTATTATTTTTTCGTTTAAGTAATTGTTATGCATCGGAATTTTAGGTAAAGTTCAAATAATAATAAAGATCAAGAAATTTTACGTAAAATTCTTCAAAGTAGCAGTAAAATTCATTAGAAAATAGGATTTGTTTACAAAAAGAAAAGGCACTTTTGTAGTAATTTCCTCATCATTCCATTTATTTATTTTTATACTTAGTTTTTTTATTTGATACAGATATTAGATTAGTATTTTTATAAAGATGTTATACATTCAGCCCATAGGAAATAAACGTAGGACGCCAGAACTCCACTCGATGACCCGAGATAGCGAGTGGAGTTCTGGCATGGTATGTTATTTAGTGCCCTTTAAACCGAAACACAAGAATGATTTCACAATACTACTTTGCGAAAGCGCGGTGATATTTGCCCAGTAGGTACTCTGTAAAAGGGGGTCTACAAAATTGAATTCAATCTCACTTCCTTATAACTATCCATGACATATTTTTTAAATGCTAAATATTTCATCCAATTATTTACATCCAAAGTAAAAAACAGTTGAGACTAAATCGAATTTGAAATTCTCTCAACGATTGTAACGGGTATTAGCGAAGGCAAAGTTTGTAACCGCTCTTTGAATTATAAGCGGTTTCGGTTCGTTCGACTTTTGAGATACTTGAACTTCGACGTCGTATATATTTTATGCTTTTATTAACTTGTAGTATAAAGTTAATAAAAAGCATAAAATCTTATCTCGTGTGTACACTATGTTGCTATTGAAATAGAAAATTATTCGCGCTTATACACTTTACTCAACTGCCTCCATAGCATAGTGTTATGGACGTGTGCTTTAGAAACCGAAGGTCGTGAATTCGGATCCTGGGGACTCAACAAATTTTCCATACATGGTGTATGTATAGAAAATGGCATTACCTTAAAACCGAAGTAAACGTTAATCACTTCAGATAAGGTCATTTCCTTAACTATTTGACGTAGTTTGTTCAAATTATTCAGCCTGTCTTTGACCTAAAATAAGTTCAAAGGACCAAAACACGTTTTAAATATAAGTAAACGTATCCTTTATACAACATCAGTTTACTTTAACGGTGCGAAGTTAGGTTCAAGCAAAAATAACTCACAAAACAGGGACGTATCCATAATTGTCTTTATCCACATATTATCCCAATCGTGGTCATCCGAATTAAATGGAGCCGACCAGAGTGCTTTCAGTCGTTCAAGCTTAGAGTCTCAGAAACGAATCGCCAATAAATTACTTATCGAATTTAAATAAATCAAAGGTACTCCTTCTTTCCTTACGCCTTCTTTCGTGCTGCTTAAGTTGGGTTGCGGGTAAATTAGAACGTGAGCATTGGCTCACTTATTGTGCTTGGGTACAGACTTAAGCCGTATAAGATATGATATCCATTTTGATTTGAAACTTGTGTCAATTATTATACGTTTTTTTTAACAATAGGTATCGTTGCCGATATTAAGATGCATTATTTACCAAATATATAGAAATGGCTCACGTGATCCCGACAACAGCCACGATGTCTCCTACGGACGTGTCGATGCAAAACACCACTCAACACTCTAACACTATCACTGATGCACGACGTAGCGGCTTGTACGAAGCTGCCCGCTATATTTCAGACCCGTGTTTTATACACGATTTCCGACAGACGTATCATCAATATCGAGACTTATTTTTTCTATGTACTCGCATTAGAAATAGTATTTTAAGAATTATTTAACATTTCTTTTACGAATCTATTAGATTCGTAAAAGAAATTTTGATCAATAGATATAACATAGGCTAAGCTTTTTCGATACATTTAAGTCGTATTTCCTCCTCTTCCTTTACATATTTTTGTATACAGAGCAATGTAATGGAATCAACGAAGAAAACTTATTTTTTATAGATTTCACAGGCTGATGATGATGATGAGGATTTGGTCCGCTTAACGTCAATTTCTACACGATAAATGACTAATAACAACGTCTAACTTAATAATACATCCAATTTGATTTATAGATATCGATTATTATAAGTGACGGAATAAAGAATGTCATTTATAGCGACGCAGTTGTGTTGTACAACAAATAAATATGCAGTACATATCTCGTACGTGCGTACATCTCGGTAACAATTCCTCAATCATCATCATCATCATCATCATCAGCCTGTGATAGTCCACTGCTGGACATAGAGAGTTTTGGACCGTATCCCACCACGCTGGTCCATTGCGGATTGGTGGGTGGACTGACTTTTTACATGACCATCCGTCGCATGGATAATCTTACTTTTTTAATTCCTCAAGAGGAACGCAAGATGTATGACAACCCTTTTTATTACTAGACCCTTTGGATTGTGGAGGTCAGATGCCAGTCACTCTGTCGCGCAAAAATTGTTATTTAGCTGAATCTGATTAGAAACTGACCCTAGAATAACACAGAGAAATCGGTAAATATAGAAAAAAATGTGCTTGCAGCGGATATCATCACAAAAAACAGCTATTCTTCACACAAAGAGGATGAAATCACTTAAAGAATACGTTGCGAAAGATAACCAACAATCATTATTTCAATCACTTTGCCTTTACTGAAAGAGGAACTAACGACGTACTTAGAAAGTGAAAATGACACACGGAGAGATCAGGAAAACCAAAAAAATGGTATTATCAAGCAGAACGGACAGTATGACTATATGTCATATTTTTTATGTGGTGTAGTATCTTGGTTTGCAAACTGATTTTACGACACGATTCTTACTATCATTAGGAAGAGTTTTACAGTAAGGTGACATCTTACTTAATATTCTGTAATGGTATTATCAAATTGACTGTTATTCTATGACATCAATGCCCTTCAATTTACAACTAAGCTATCCATTGAATGCAGTTTAACTTTTAGTTTGTATTTCTATGTCGCAATATCTGTTGAATTATAAATTCATAAGCTTTTTTCTTCCATTTACACTTTCTATATTACTACTCCGTGAGAACTATTTCGCATTTTATTACTGATGAGACTTTCTGTAAACTTGAAAAACTCACAGGTTCTTGCAGCGTAAAAAATTCCATGAAAATTTAAGTCACGATTTACTAAATTTGAAAGGAAGTTAATAGATACTTATATATACATTAAATAAAACGATCAATGAATTAAAGTAAATAATTTCATAATACTTTATAAGAATACATCTACAAACAAACATGTCCTTCATTTTTGTAATATTATTATGAATAAAATGTCGCGGAGATGTAATAAATGAGCGACAATCTAATAATAACATGCACATGTACATGCTACCTTACATAATTTTCTATATTGTCAACGAAGGCAGGCGAACAGTCGGGCCACCTGATGAAATGTGGTTATCGTCGTCCATAGATATCGGCTATACCAGGGCTATCATCAATGTGCTGCCTACCGTGAGACACAGGATGTTACGTTTCGTTTACCCATTAATTACGGTGTTCTTCAAACGGTTATAGAGTAGTGTTTTCACACTAATGCTTTGCGGCAGAAATAGACATTGTGGTGTTACTACCCAGTCGGCTTCCTGCAAAACGGGTCCCACCTCTAAGATGTGTTTAAACATATTTTGATGTCAGTACAGTGTTCATCTAACCGTGATTTTATGGACAAATTACAACCCCATTATAAATTATTTCGTTCGAATATAATTACTTTCTTTTAATAAGATTATTGCGTCGAATATATCGCTATGGAAATATAATTAACTGAAATTAACGAATACATCGTTACCTTGTAAAACAATTGCCTTATAACGGAATTAAGCAACGCGTCAAACGTATTCCGATGTGAAACAAATAATTTCGTGTTTAATATTTAATCAACGATTCGCGATCAGCCATTGCATGTAAATGGACCGTTTATGGATCATTGATTTATTGTGATATGATTAGTAAAATTATGCATCAAATTTCAATTTTTGACCGACTTCCCACACCATCGAAGTACTCAAATCGGAGATTTTTTTGGGCTCTGCTAGTAGAGCTCTCATTTTGATATTTTTTAAAATGAAATTTTAATAATTTCTCAATAAACAAACTTGGAGTTAATGTAAACAAAGCAATCTGTAGCAAAGACGTTGAGGCATAGAGATAACGTATTTATTATTGACTAGCTTCACCCCGCGGTTTTATTAGCATACTTATTTATTATATTTGTGTAAGTTGTAAGTAGATATTAAAAAAATAATAAGATTACGACCCCAAAAATCACAACTACACAAAAATGCTTTATTCTATGTGCATAAAACGTGTCGCGTTTTTCGAACGGACGAAATTTTCACAAAATTATTACCTTAAAGTATATAACAGATTTAAAATGCGGTAGCATTAATCGCGGGGCAGTTTGTTTGCGCAAAATGGTTATACATTATTTGAGAATTTTTTTTACTAAAATTTCACTTGTATGATACAAAAATTTCATGTTATCTGACTATATTTAGTTTGACAATAGAATATCATTGACCTTTCGAAAGGTAAATACCGTTATTTTGCTAAGAATTGACAACTCTTTTATAAAAAACTTACCAAGTGTGAGAGGAATTTAAGTCTATATAAGCTTCGAAAAACATTTCATAAAGATTTGTCCTATAAACGTGTTGCGACAAAGAATCTTTGCAACGTGTTAGATCAAATTCATCATTCTAATGACGCCTCATCCAAACACATAATTCTTATCCGGTCGATTAAAACTGCTCAAAATTAAAATATCTTTAAGAGTTTACAGAGTTATATTAATCACAAGGAAATGCCATGTCCCGAATGATAGATTGCCTCGCTCATTAAGAATATATTCCTCTTAAAACTGTAAAAGACTTCACCAACTGCTTTAGTCCAGAGTTAAGAGTTTGTTTTGAAAAATAACGTTTAACTTTCTAGATGGCCATGTACTTACTAAGCGGAGAAGTTCATAATAGAATTAATGTTTACATTGTATTAAGAGATTAAAAGACGGGCCAAATAGTGTATTAAATGTTTAATAATATGACGCTAAATTAACTTCGATCTCCCGATCGATACAAAATGTTTACAAAATTTTAATCTACACGTTTTTCTAATATGTAGCATGTACTAAAGTAAAATAATATTACAGTTATTTCCTTGATTTTATAAGGAGTAACAATACTAGGTGTCTTTTAAAATTAAGTAATATGATAATAATAATAACACAATAAGTTTCATAAGTCCGTGACTTTTTGAATAAAACATTTTTTTTGCGGCAAATAAACATTTTATTTATCTACATAATCACCTTTTAGCTCAATACATTTAGTCCAGCGTTTTTCTAATTTTTTTGTTCCCTCCAAATAATAGGTTTTCTCAAGGCTCTCAAATACGCGTTTGTTTCGGTGATTACTTCTTCATTACACTCAAATCTCTTACCACCCAGCCATTTCATTTAGGTTTGGAAACAGATAATAGTCGCAGGGGGCCAAATCTGGAGAATATGCTGGGGCAGTATATTCTCCAGATTTGGCCCCCAATATAGTAATAGCTCGTATGTCAATTAGTACTACTCGTATATCAAAATATACGTTTTCAAAAACTTCTTTTTTCATTTTGTTTTTATACTTTTATTTTTATGATGATATGATGTTATTTTAGATATTTATATGATATTCTTGCTCCGAGCCTAGTGGTATGGGCGTGTCTTTAGAAACCGGAGGTCGTGGGTTCGAATCCTGCAGGGACTCAACAATTTTTCATTGTTGTTTCCTAGTTGGTTAGGGCAATTTGGGCCGATCACCCAATTGTCTGAAAAGTAAAATGATCCATGCGTCGGATGGGCATGTAAAAATTCGGTCCACCCACCAACTCGCATTGGACCAGCGTGGTGGGATACGGTCCGAAAACCGCCTAATGGATAGGGATGTACTAGGGGAGGCCTATGTCCAGCAGTGGACTATCACAGGCTGATGATGATGATTCTTGAATATTACATATTATAATACTTACTCCGTCTTCTCATATTCAGAAATTAAAGGCACGATTATGAAAAACAAATAGCTTCAAAATAAGCTGACAATCTAATTATCTATTCCTATGTTTTCGAACCATTGAATTATGTTTTAGGAAAAGGCTAGTTTGTTTTTTTTTAAACATTTCCATGTTTAATTTTACTGCATTGTCTTAATAATTTAACTTATAATTTAAATTATTTGTCACACGGTTGTTATACGGTCTAAACCCCCTAATGGATAGGGGTGTGTTAGGGGAGGCCTATGTCCAGCAGTGGACTATCACAGGCTGATGATGATAATTTGATGTCAGTACAGTGTTATTCTATCCGTGATTGAATGTACAAATTACAACCCCATTATAAATTATTTCGCTCGAATGTAACTACTTTCTTTAATAAGGTTGTTGGAATAAAGCAGTGAAACTTTTGGTTCCTGGAATGGTGACTATAAACGCAAACGGGGTTGCAAAAAATTCTTTGGCGTCCTATATCTTCTTTTGAACAGAAGTAAATGGCTGTTTGTTGTAAGGTTGATTTTGCCCAATCGTATAATCGTATTGGTGTTAAAGTGCTTACTTGAAGGTAACTGTAGACTTGCACGCGCAGCTAAACGTTTGAGATTCCCTCCTAGACCATCGCATGGCAATGTAGCTCTGCATCTGCATTAAAATCTTGTTTGTAATCAAATAGATTCACATGGCGTTATTAGTTACGGTTCTAAATAAGAAAACTTTTCTACTGCTTCTTTGTTCTTTATACTACTTATTTTATTTATTGATATATTTTTATTATTGTTAATATGTATCGTATTAATATTATAAACATCATACCTGTATATACTAAATATAAACGTGATAATTTGTAAGAATGTATGGATGTAATTTTTGTTAATCTTTCATGCAAAACCTACTTTAGAAAGATGGAACATACCGGCTGGGAAAGCTAGTATATATATTAATAATACTTATTCCACATTCTTTTATTAGCTTAAATACGCTGAGACGAGATAAAATATTAATAAACTGAGAGTTTTAAATGCAATTTCCGCAAACTACTCGACATAAACAAGCGTCAGATATCACGCCCATTGCGACGCCTATGTACATTAACCAATATAACTCCTAAACGAATAGAGATCCCATTTTAAATTTTCTCGTGTATTTTATTATTCTTTAAGCTATATTTTGAACAAAAAATTAAAAAAAAAGGGTCAAAAAGACTGAAATTCTGGAAAAGTTTACTTCCGGTTTTCGACATGATTTTTTATTTTTTTTTTTAAATTTTATTTTATTGTTAAAAAGAACAGAATTTTTCCAATATGTGTCGTGATGTCAAATATTTAATTAAAAATTCGTTAACCTTGAAAAACCACTTTCATAAAACTCATATTACAATTACGACGATTTTTTAAAAGCTCAAAAATTGTAAAATATAAATTATACAAAAATAATATTTTGTGTTCACATTCATACGTACTAGAAGTAAAAATGGGCCGAATATGATCGATTTTCAGAACCTCACAATTTTTTTTCTATAAACGTGTTGCGACAAAGTATCTTTGCAACGTGTTAGATCAAATTCATCATTCTTATGACGCCTTATCCAAACACATAATTCTTATCCGGTTGTTTAAAACTGCTCAAAATTAAAATATCTTTAAGAGTTTACAGAGTTATATTAATCACAAGGAAATGCCATGTCCCGAATGATAGATTGCCTCGCTCATTAAGAATATATTCCTCTTAAAACTGTAAAAGACTTCACCAACTGCTTTAGTGCAGAGTTAAGAGTTTGTTTTTGAAAATAACGTTCAACTTTAAGAGATACTTAAAATAGTACTACTCTTTCTAGATTGCAATGTACTTACTAAGCGGAGAAGTTCATAATAGAATTAATGTTTACATTGTATTAAGAGATTAAAAGACGGGCCAAATAGTGTATTAAATGTTTAATAATATGACACTAAATTAACTTCGATCTCCCGATCGATACAAAACGTTTACAAAATTTTAATCTACACGTTTTCTAATCATCATCATCATCATCATTATCAGCCTTTGATAGTCCACTGCTGGACATAGGCCTCCCTAATACACCCCTTTCCATTGGGGTTTGGACCGTATCCACCACGCTGGTCCAATGCGGGTTGTTGGGTGGACCGACTTTTTACATGCCCATCCGACGCATGGATCATCTTACTTTTCAGACAACTGGGTGATCGGCCCAAATTGCCCTAACCAACTAGGAAACAACAATGAAAATTTGTTGAGTCCCCGAGAATCGAACCCATGACCTCCGGTTTCTAAAGCACACGTCCATACCACTACGATTACGATTTTCATGATCGTCATCATTATTACCCTGTGTCAGTCCACTGCTGGACATAAGCTTCCCCTACTACACAACACCCCTTCAGATCTTCGACTACTCTCATCTAGCATACACCGGTCACTCTGCGAATGTCGTCACTCCATCTTGCCGCAGGGTGACCCACATTACGATTGCCTAGCCTCGGGCTCCACTCCAGAACTTTCCGACTCCAGCGGCCCTCAGTTCTGCGGCTTATGTGATATGCCCGCCGCCTATCGTTGTATCTGTATTGAATTAGATGGCGCTCTGCTGTCAAGTAAACATTAGCTCCGTAAATTATTTTGATTTTAAAATAGTTTTCGAGTATATATCATGAAAAAGTGCTAAGTAGAAGTGACTTATGCTACAATTTAACTGTGTGTGTGTGAAGTGTTATCTACTGGTGAATTTGTGTCGTGTGAACTATTTTTCAAATATATGTGAGAGTGTTTAAACAGTAATAACTATAAAATTTTTAAAGTATTTTGCAAAAATAACAACTGTGAACAGTAGTGTAAGCGCAAATTAGCAAATATTTACTTTAAGTTGCTACAAGAATTGTGTGAAACACTAAATAATCCAAAATAAATATTATTATTGACCGTTAGAACAGTTCAAATCTATTAAAAGTTAACGATTACAGTGCCATCCAGGTAAAACTTCTTGTGCTAATTCAACGTTACGTCAATCTTTGACTTAAAATATATTACGTAACAGCACATAAGTGATAAGAGATGGCACCACCTGGTGTAAACAAAGTCTTTTGCAATAAATGTTCACACGAAATAACCGATAGACAATTTTTGAAATGTCATACATGTCGAAAGCATTATGATCTAAATTGTACAAGTATTTCCGAAAAACGGTTTTATAATATAATGTCTATTAAGAAAAAGAAAAACTGGAAGTGTGATATTTGCAAAGTTACGAAAGCAAGAACTAATAACACTCCGGAGAACAATAGGGATGAAAAATAAAACTGCGGCTCCTACATCGTCTTTGACTAATACGCAGAACAATGAACTTACCAGTGAACTACAGTTATTACGTCAAGATATGAAATGCGCAGTGACATGTTGGAATTTAGAAGCACCATGTCAAATTTACTTTCTGCGGTTGCCGCATGTAGTCAAAGACTAGATGGCCTCGAGTCTCGTATAGAAGTGATAGAGGCAAAACAAGAGGCTAAATCGTCTGAGAGTATCTCTCTGCTTGAGGCTACAATATCTGACCTCAAAATGGAGCTCAATGATCGTGACCAAGATCTTTTATGCAACGATGTTGAGATCGCTGGCATACCGGAGGAAAACAAAGAGCCCACGATGCACGTAGTATTGGCTGTAGTTACTAAACTGGGCGTGACTTTAGAGGATCGAGATATCGTAAGTGCACAGCGTGCTGGCCCAGCGCTACGCGATGACATCGAAACTTCACGACGGCCCCGCCCGATTGTGGTTCGACTGGCTCGACGCGCTCAACGTGATGATATTCTAGCAGCGGCTCGAGTTCGTCGTGGTGCCACAACTGCCGGTTTAGGCCTTGCTTCTCCCACTTGTCCGTTTTACATAAACGAAAGGCTTACTAAAAATAATCGACGGCTATTTTATAAGGCGCGTATGGAAGCGAAACGGACGAATTGGAAGCACGTGTGGACCCGGGACGGGAAAATTTTTGCCAGAAGAGATAATGGAGAACAGCGTCACCGGCTGCGGTCAGAAAGTGATTTGGCAAAAGTTTTTGGGGACTAATCCAGTTTGTTCGTAACTACCAAATTTACACTTTATTAGATTATGCCTTATTTATACTATATTATAAGTGTTACAAAGTTAAAGTTATTTTAAATATTGTTTTTTGCTTTCAAAAACGATGCTTTTATTATTATATTCATAGTTTATTAATATTTAGACTTATAAGTTGCAGTTTGAGAATGTTGGTATTGTCAGATAAATATTTAAAAATACACTATTCGTCGTTGTTTGAGTATGCTGTTACCGAGCTAACTGCGTTTAATCAAGTTAATGCTTTACAAACATGTTTTTATTATGTTATTAGGTGCTACTGGTACTGGATTTTTAATATGTTTTACAATGCTTACTTATACTGTAATTCTTATTGTAATATTAACTTCGTACTTTCGTCTCTATGTTTATCATCCTGTGCATCGATTTGTTCACGTTATTATAGTAGGAACAAACGCTGTTCAAAAGTTGCACTTTGAGCAACACTTGCAAACATTCCTTTACGTGCGCATACCTAAAAATCTCTTTTAAATACTTTTTCAATTGAATGCTTATTCTATACTATGGACAGACGACATGTATTTCTATTGTGCGGTTTTATTTTTCACTGTAAGTACTGTGAAATTACGTATGCATTTATATTGATTTTCATTAAAAATAATAAGATGTCTGTTGCGCTTTTAAATGCCGGCTCTTTGGGAACACGACATGATGAATTTATTGCGGTTATGTTGCGGTTCAATATAGACATCGTAGCCATTAACGAAACATGGCTGAAAACTGGAGAGGAAGGGCGGGCTCCTTTGCCGCCAGGTTATAGGCTAGTGCACATACCGCGTCCTTCTAATATACGTTTGCGCGGTGGTGGAGTTGGGTTTTATATTAGACAAGGAATCAATTGTCGTAAAATTGCGTGTCCCTTAAACAAGGAAATTGAACAAATATGGTTGAGTGTTAGTGCTAACGGTATTAAGGTTGCTATTGGTACAGCTTATCGACCCCCTTGGCTGAACGTCGATGTATTTATTGATGCAATTACAGAATCTGTGTCTTCCCTTGGTGAGTTTGAAAACATTCTCCTTTTAGGTGATTTTAATGTTAATCTCTACATGTAAATGATGCCAATACAAGAAGATTACAAAGTTTTTGACATATATGAACCTCACACAGTACGTTCAACAGCCAACTCATTTTATGGAACATAGCGAGACCCTTATTGATGTAATTTGTTCTAATATGTTTGTCTATAATGTTTCAGTCAATCATATACCTGATCTTTCTCACCATGCTTTTTAACTTGTGAAATTAACATTAAAGCCAACGAGCACCTCCGAAACTGTTGTTTATAGGCCACTTTTGGACATCGATGCAAACAGTTTTAATAGAGACCTTGATCTTATAGAATGAGAAAATATAGTGACGTTGATGGGATGGTTTGCAATTTTAGTGAAAAAGTCCTCGATCTATTTAATACATATGCCCCTGTACGGTCCATTATTTTGAAAAAATTCATATCCGTGGATTACGCACACTATAAAGGAAATGATGAGGCTTCGCGATAAGTCGTTTATTAAAAGTAAGGTTACTCAATCAGAAACGCATACTAAATATTATAAAGATTTAAAAATATTGTAAAACTGGCAATTCACAATGAAAAAATAGCGTATTTCAAGCACATAAATTCCGCAAGGAATCGAAAATCGTTATGGAAGAATATAAAAAAGACCGTAGCAAATTTTAAACAAAATGACCATTGCCTGCCAACCCATTTGTGACGTCCTGATGACATTAATAACTATTTTCTTGACATTCCTGGTAATAATATATAATTAATTTATCTTTTGACTTATTATGAATTTAATAGATTTAATAGTAATACTTTCAAAATTAAAACGGTTGATGAGTCTTTAGGTGTTAGAGTAGTAAAATATTTGAAAAGTAATGCACAAGGTGACGATGGAATTTGTTTAAATATGATTTTGCTTACCTTACCAAGAACTTTGACGGTGATTACAAGAATGATCAACCAATCCATACTAACAGGAGAGTTTCCAGAGCTTTGGAAGACAGCTATAGTAAAACCAATTCCGAAGAAAACAAACCCTGAAGAATATAAGGATCTACGACCAATAAGCATTCTGCCTTTTATCTAAAATCTTAGAACGAATTGTTTGTACTCATGACGGAATACCTGGAACAAAATCATATCTTACCTCAAAACAATCGGGTTTTAGAAGATCACAAGTACAACGACTGCTTTATTGGATGTCGTCGATGATATCATTACAGCAGCGTGATAGTGGACAAGGTACTTTGTTAGTTTTGTGGATTTTACTCGAGCTTTTGATACATTAAATACAACCTTACTCCTGTCTAAGCTGGCATTCTATGGTTTTGACAATTCCGCAATTAAATGGTTCGCTAGTTACCTTAACAATAGAATGCAGTATGTTAAAATTCAAAATAGCGTTGGTCGTGACATGGTTTCTTGCGTTAAACCAATCAATCGAGGTGTACGCAGGGCTCTATTTTGGGCCAATGCTTTTTGTTTTATATATTGCCGACATAATCGGTGCCATAAAGCATAGCAGATATCATTTGTACGCGGACGATGTGCAGTTGTACATATCTTTTAAACCCAGTGACACCACTGGCATAAAACAAAATCAACTCAGATTTGGAAGACATTGGTAAATGGTGCGATTCAAATAGTCTCATAATTAATCCTTCTAACTAAGTATTTGATTCTTGGAACACGAAAACAAATTGAAAACATACAATTGTTTAATCCAAGAATCTCTATCAACGGTTGTTCCTAGAGCAGGTATTAGAGACGCGTAATTTAGGTCTTATCATGGATAGAAGTTTGCGTTTCGAAAACACATACAGAAACTACACGTAATTGCTTCTACAGGTTAAGGGTTTTATATCGTATTCGCGACTATATAACGGTTGATATGCGCGTCAAATTGTGCGACACCCTTATTCTGTCCAAATTATCATATGCTGATCATCGGTATTTGGTGCTTGTCTATACGCCAAGACTAAGAAAATTCTGCAAAGAGTACAAATGCCTGCGCGTTACTGCTTCACTGTTCCTCGTCGATCGCATATTACACCTTTATTAACCGACATGACTTGCTCAAATGTCCAGCCGGCGGACTCTCCATCTTGCAACTTTACTTTTCGGCGTAATAAGATCCGGAGAGCCCAGTTATTTGTATGAAAAGTTAGAGTTTTCTCAGCGCTATGTAAGAACTGCACTCCGTCTTTGTTGTCCAAAGTACCATACGGCTTCCTTTCGTGGTAGCTTTAGATTTGCTGCCACCAAGTGCTGGAACGATCTCCGCCTCCAATCAAGAACTCGACTGAATCAAACGTTTAAGTTTTACTTAAAGCAATACTTGATTACAAAACAAAAGTCCAGCTATTTAAAACGTGAACAAATACAAATACAGGTGCTTAAAAATAAATTATTGTAATATTAAAAACTTTAATACTGTGTCTTGTCTTGGTAGCTGGTAAATGTATTCCGTATTAAACAGCATAAGTTACCTCTCATTTTATTTTGTTTAAAATATTTTTGTTTTATATAAATTTAGTTAAATAGCGCCATCAACCCCTACATTAAACGGGTCCACTGAAAATCAGCATTTACGAAGACTCTCTTTGTCTCGTGATGTAACTGAGTGATGCCATTTTGGTACACAAGCCATTTAATTTTTTTATTTTTCTTTTTACTGTACTTTTCAATTTTCTAGCCAAATAAATGTTTTCTTTCTTTCTTTTTCTTTCTTTCTTATTGAACTTTCATAAGTTACATCTCCCATTTCAACTCTTTTAAGTACTCTTTTCGCAACAATAAGTTACCTATTTCTTTCTTAGAATCTATTCTATTCTATTCTACTTAGTATTATGTGGCCATAAATCTCCACTAATGCACACCACGCTGGTCTAATGCGGGTTGGTGGGTGGACCGACTTTTTACATGCCCATCCGACGCATGGATCATCTTTCTATTCAGACAATTGGGTGATCGGCCCCAATTGCCCTAACCAACTAGGAAACAACAATAAAAATTTGTTGAGTCCCCGAAGGATTCAAACACACGACCTTCGGTTTCTAAAGCACACATCCTTACCACTAGGCTACAGCGGCAGTTTTATATAAAACTTAACTAGCATTAATAAAAATTCGTATTATTCAGACCAAGAAATGTACATTAAAATATATTAATAGACCTTAAAAATACGTGTGATTTCTTGTAAACGTACTATTTAGCAAAAATGAATTTTGTAAAGGTTTCTATGTAATACAAAAATATTAGGATTAGAATTTTTACGTTTAATAAAAGTGTAACAAACCATTGATCCTGGCGCAGATTTTTATCAAGATGGTTCCGGTACCCGGCTTGATGGATTACTCCGTTAATTACAAAATTATCTCCCTTTAAGACAATTTCTCCTGAGAAATTTGTTTTCCAAATTACCTTAAAAAGTTCTGTTTTAAATGTAAAAATAATGTTTTGATGAATCGTTAGCATATTTTATAGTTATACATTTATATTTAGAAGCCTTTTGTAATTGCCTGTAATTTACGTTCACGAACTTAAAAGCTTTTTAATATGTTTTGTAAATATAGAAATACGGAGTAGCAAAATAGAAAAGGGACACCGGTGTTAACGCCTTCACTTGTGCACTAAAATATCTCCTGCGCAATTGGCTGACCTCTAATGTAGATCGGCTGCCTTAATCATTATATGCATTAGGACTGTTTAAAACTTCAAGATAAATATTATACCAAAACGTACATTAAAAACAATTGCTTAAAGTACAAATAAATAAATAATAAAAATAAAAATATTAACATACAAAAAGCGCATTAACATATACAGAGAACACTCGTTTCGTTTTTGAAAAAAAGCATTCAACTTTTATGTAGTAAATTTTCTATCAAAGGAACTTAAAAAGTAAAGCCGTAAAGTATAATAAAGCGTAAGAGTAATGTTAGCTCTTTGTAAACAGAAAAAGTATTTTTACGAACTCAAAAACGTCGAAATAATTTAGAAAAAGGTACACTTTTTCTTCACTTTAAAGTTTCACTTTGATGAATTGACTGATTAATAAAAATGACCATAGCAGTTTTCTCATATCTATTTTGCGTTTAATACGTATATGTGTTTTGTGCATGTAAAATAGGTTAAATTTGATATTGTGGTTGTTTTAATCATTGAAGAAGGCATATATCCAGCAGTGATCTTTTAGAAGCTGATGATGACGATAAGGCTGATGATACCAAGCTACAGAGGCAGTTTTGTCACATCGACTTGTTGGCTCAATACATTGGATCTACATTTAGGAAATGCTGTTAACAGTCACGCACGTCTCCTCATTATATAACAAGTACATTAATATATTTCGATCATATGCATACATCGCAGTTTTTGTCCGCTTCATTGTGATTCAATATTGATTATCAATTAATTATGCACCACGGGCGCTGTCAATTTATATTCAGTTAAACGAGTAAAGCGAAAACGATAAAATTGACAAATTAATTACAGATTCATGGGATTATCACATTTTAAACTGGTTAAAAATAGGCTTTTGCTTAATTGTAAATACTAAATAATCTATACAAATAAATAAACTTACAGTGTCTGTTCGTAAGATCGAAACAACCAATAACCATGATAACATTGTAACATACAACCGATACATGTAACAAAACAACTTACTTTTTTTAATTTCGTCTGTCTGTCTATTTGTTCTGGCTAATCTTCTGAATGGCTGGTCTGATTTTGACAAGACTTTTACTGGAAGATAGCTGTAACGGAAAGTAAGCTTCCGCTTTTAGTATTTTCTTTACCGGTGGTAGGTCCCCTGTTTACAGGAGACCGTCTGGGTGGGTACCACCGCGGTGCCTATTTCAACCGCAAAGCAGTAGTGCGAAAACACTTCTGCGTTCCGGTTTGAAGGACACCGTAGCCAGCGTATTTACTGGGTAAACGAGACTTAACATCCTATGTCTCACGGTAGGCAGCGCGTTGGTGATACCTGTATTGCCAATGTCTATGGGCGTCGGTGACCACTTTCCATCAGGTGGCCCCGACTGCTCGTCTGCCTACGTATGCAATAAAAAAAAAAGATATTACTACGCCGACGAAGTCGCGAGCCACCGCTAGTTTAGAAAAAAATTTTGGAACATCCATATTTAAACACATCGCTTATATGAATGTTACAATATTTATATTCCTAAAAAAGATTACCTCTGGTAATAAATATGGTACTATATATATAATGATGGTTAAGATCTAGGTTTTTAAATTAAGAGAAATACATTTTGTCTTCATACATTCTAGCATTCCCTTTTATCCCTATAACCTAGTAGTGTTAAAAGTAACCTAACTTTTTATTCTTTAAAAATACGCCGAAAATAAAAAAAATCATCTCTTAATAGGCAAATTAACAGCCACAGGTTAACTGGTATTTATCTTATATTTTTGTGAAGGTTTCAATTAAACTATTAGTTGAAATGTTTTATGTTAAGTCTTATTCTCGTTAAAATAAGTTTTAATGCACGAATTGAAGAAATTGACCGTAATTTATTTGATAAATATGAAATAATGATCTAATTTAGTAACGATGTCATCAAGTAAAGTATGTTTAATAACGTAATTATCGTCTTGACCTAAGCTCAATGTCCTCTTATAAATAAATTCGGAGGCCACTGTCCTTACTTCATTGAAGGGAAAGTTAGTGTATTTATTCCTTAATGCGATATAACCAAGTTAAATAGTTTTGTGTTTTAAAATCCTATGTCGTCAATTCGAATCCAGGGAGGACTAAATATTTGCGCTGGTCATTTGTTTAAATAAACAAGAAAATAAATCGCTACCTAGTGGCATTGGTCCTTGCGTTTTGTGTGTTGGATAAGTATGTCCAAACTGGACGCCTACTCCCTACATGTCACCCCAATACGATATTATGAACCAAAAACACACATTACATATCATACGCAATAGTACTACAAATTTACAATCGACAGAATATTAATTTGATGCATGAAAAAGAAAAAAAATACAAACTAAATATTTAAATATCTGTAATTAAAACAAAAATAAGAAAATAAAACGTTAAGGAACCGTGTTTGGTAACGACCAAGCAAATTTATACCGAACCTCCTAATTTTAATTATGCTTGATAAATTGCTGCGTCTATTATTTAAACCGTCTCTCTTTTTTATTTTCATAGGGCCTATACATAAGTAAAAAGTTTTAAAGTTGTTTAAGATATTAATCAGTATATTGTGAATGGTAATAATTTTATGACGATCATGATGTGTTCCTTTTATCACTCTTACACTTCAACAACGTATTATCGAATAAGTCCTGAAAGTTGAAATTTTTGAACACAAACTGCAATCAATAATCGAAGAATAGGTTAAAAAAGGGAATCAGCCTCGTCCAGTTTCGGTTACCTTAACAAATATGGGAATAAAAATAAAAAATAGAATTTTTTTTTTAAATTTTACAGAACAAGTAAAATCTATCTAGCATAAACATATACATAAAAGTAGAATACCCACCTAATATTTTAAAATTAAGAAAAGAACTAAAAGTTGAACAACAAAACCAAATTGAAAAGGGGAATATAGCAATTTTGAAATATGATAAGCTCATAGTAAAAGATAAAAAGGAAAACAACAACAATAAACGACAACTTTCAACTTCTCCCTCTCAATCAGCACCTTCCGATGAACTTACAAATATTATTCAAAACAGCGAAAAAAACACTCAAATAAACAAGAAGTACAAGGCTAATTCGAATACATTACTATCCTTTGTAAACAGAAAAGGAAACTTAAGAAGACACGTACCTCCTCCCAAACAAAACATCAACACGGAACAGAAAAAAATTCTGAAAAATAAAATCACTCCCCCAGAACGGCTCGTCTCCGCGGGGGTTTTAGACGATCACCCTGTAAACCACAACAACTACAATATCACAACATTTAACGTAAGGTCTTTGGCAACTGAGACCGGGATAATGAAAATGGCAGTATGCAATATCAAAAATCAATTGGAATTTTATAGGCATAGCAGAAGTCAGAAAAGAAGGAGACGAGAGAGTGGCTTTGTTACAAGTTAAAATCTACGATAAACCTTTTAGTTTGATTCAAGTATATGCCCCTACAGCTGCTGCCATCGATACAGAGATTGAAACTTTCTACGCCGACCTACATGTAGCTATGAGTAAATGCTCGAAAATACATTATTTATGGGAGACATGAACGCCAAAGTAGGAAACCCAGAGCCAAATGAGCACTTAATAGTACGAAACTACGGCTATGGGATAAGAAATAAAAGAGGTCAACTGTTCATAAATGTTTGCCTTCAATATAAATTAAGAATTATGAACACTATGTCCAAAAAGCCTCTAAAACTGAGATGGACGTGGATGGCACCAGATGGAAAACAAGAAACGAAATTGACTTCATAGCGTCAAAGTCACCTAAAATTATCCAAAACTACAATGTCGGTAGTGATCACCGTTTAGTGAGAATAACAATAAGCCCAAATAACTACAAAAAATCACGTGCTCACTACGTAAGTAAACAAGAGCTCAACAAGACCGGGACAGAAACTATCAGTGAAGAAGAACCTTTTATATCAGACTCAGAGGAAGACGTTGATATACTTAACAGCATAATAGAGACAATATTGCGTAAATCAAAAAATTTACCTGCGATAAATGAAAGACAATTAAAAAAGGCAAAAGTCATAACACAAGATATCAAAGAACTTAAAATTAAAAAGCAGCTCCTAAAGTTTAAACAAAATAAAACAAAACAAGATAAAGCAAAACTTACTGCTTTATACAGACAAATACAAAGAAAAATAAAACGAAATTTGGAAAACTATTGAACTAACAAAATAAGTAAAGCTTTGGACGAAGCAGGTAGCATTAAAAAGGCCTATAAAGAAATAGATAACAACAAGCAGCTAATTACGCAGCTATTGAGTTCTTCGGGATCTATTATCACGAACAGACATGATCTAATAATGATAGCAACCAATTTTACATAGGAACTTTACACATCTTCTGTTGAGAGTGAAACAGCCGTCACTAATATTACGAGCAACTTCGATCCAGTACAACCGTTCATGGAAAGTGAAGTAACACATCAACAGATAAATTAAAATCAGGTAAAAGTCCAGGTCCAGATGGTGTATTTAAATTCAAATTCAAATATCTTTATTCAATATAGAAGTTTACCTTGCTCATTGATTGTCAAACACACTACCACCGGTTCGGAAAAGGACGCCACAGACCTGAGAAGAACCGAGAAAGAAACTCAGTGGGCCATTTTTATGTCATCTTTTAAAAATAACAAACAATTTGATAATTCGGCATTACATATTATGCAATTTTGAAACAGGACCTGGAGCAAGCATTCCATTACCAGGCTGTGTTATCATTTAAAAATTCATTAATATCGTAATAACCTTTAACACATAAACGTTCCTTGACTACCTTTTTAAATTTATTAATAGTTAAATTCTGAACGTTTACTGGGATTTTGTTGTAAAACGTATACATTGTCCCATAAAGACTTTTATTCTTCGCAGTCTAGTTGCTGGAAGAATTAAATTATTTTGTTCCTTGTATCTATGTTATGTCATCACAATGTCTTAGGAAATCATCTCTATTTTTTGCACATACATAAAATTTTCAAATATGTATTGAGAACGAACGGTCATTATTTTTATTTCAGTGAACAACTTTCTTAATGATTCTTTGGGGCCCAGGTTATAGACTGCACTGAATTGCGCGTTTTTGGAGGACAAAGATCGTATTAGTATTTGCCGCATTTCCCACAGTAGAATGCCATAAGACATAATACTATGAAAATTGCTAAAATATACTAAACGAGCTGTCTCCACATCGGTTAATAATCTAATTCTTTTCACAGCGTAAGCTGCAGAGCTTAGTTTACTTGCTAGCCTATTAATATGGGGCCCCATTGTATTTTTGTATCTACAGTTATTCCTAGAAATACAGTGTGACGAATGAAATGATAAAGATAGGTAAGAAAAAACTTTTAAGACCAATTACAGCACTATTTAATCGTATCCTTTTTAAGAAGGTACTACCAAAATCATGGACACTTACAGAAATTGTTTTACTGTACAAAAAAGGAGACCCAAAATTAATAACTAACTATAGACCTATCAGCTTAATATCTTGTCTTTATAAAGTATTCGCATCGACACTTCTCAGACGCATATCTAAACAAATAGACGAAAATCAGCCAATAGAACAGGCGGGTTTTATGAAAAAATACTCAACAATTGATCACTTACACACATTAAAATTGATTATAGAAAAATTTACAGAATAGGACTTACCGATTTCTATAGCACTTGTAGACTAATCAAAAGCGTTTGATACTATATCTCATAATTCTATTTGGTGCGCCTTAAATGAGCAAGGAATTGCAAATGATTACATCGAACTCATTAAGAAAATTTATTCTAATAGTACTACACGGGTGCGCCTCGAATCGAGGGGTCCATCATTTCACATTGAACGAGGAGTAAAACAAGGAGATCCGATTTCGCCCAAAATATTCATAGCTGTTTTGGAATCCATTTTCAGAAAAATCGAGTGAAACAGTTTTGGAATAAATATAAATGGCACTCGTTTATCACACCTTAGATTTGCGGATGATATTGTCTTATTCTCTGAAAATTCACAACAACTAGAAAACATGCTAGAATCTCTAAGACTCAACAGTGAACGGGTAGGGCTATGTATAAACCTAGAAAAAACGAAAGCTATGACAAATAGAGACAAAACCCAAATTTTATTAAAATCTACATCAATCGAATATGTAGAAGAATATGTCTACCTTGGCCAACTGATATCGTTCAAATTAAGTACGGATAGGAAATCGAACGAAGAATAAAGGCCACATGGAACAAATATTGGGCTATGAAAGAAATATTTAAAGGACCAATATCTACAAAACTAAAAACAAAAGCACTTCATACTTGTCTTGCCCCCTGTCTTACATATGCATGCCAAACTTGGACGTTGAAAAAGTCACAGCTAAATAAAATACAAACATGTCAGCGAGCATTAGAAAGAAGCTACCTCAATTTAAGACTAAAAGATAAAATTAAAAACACCGACATAAGAGAAAGAACAAAAGCAAGCGACATTATCCAACAAATTTTGAAATTAAAGTGGAAGTGGGCAGGTCATCTACAGAGAGTAACAGACAACAGATGGTCCCAAAGAATTACTAATTGGTATCCCATTTATAAAAAGAAGAAAAGGTAGACCAACTAAAAGATGGAGCGACGATATAAAGGAAGTAGTTGGACCACTATGGACACGACTGGCTCAGGACTCATCACGATATCTGTGGAACCATAAGGCAAAGCGACTTGAAATTTGGTAGGAATATCCCTTTCGCTGAGTAGAAGTCAACTAAGAACGGAAATTCCACCCACATTGGGGTTGCGGGGTTGTAGTAGCCTATAAATGGGGCCTTAAAGCCTTTACAAATTATATATATATATATAATTTTCGAGCAATTCAATGGAATACATTGAGTATATGACTCCTATATATTAGCGTTAACTTCTTAAAAGTGTTATAAACCATCATGGCAAATTCAGAACACTAATTAACTTGAAGTATACAGATTTTTATTCTCATACTACATAATTATTTATCGTGCATGTGAGGTGTACCGAATTTGAATGTGATTGCTTATTTTTGGCTGAAAGCATAGTTTGCCAGTGATACCCTTTGAAAATAAATAATAAAGAATCAAACAGTTTTCTAATAGTAGGAAGTTTCATCCTTGATCTAAGTTATTTGTTGCTTTTTAAATATTTTTCTTTTCTGAATAAAACTAGTTGCTATTAACTTAAAATAAATTCTTGAATAATGATGAACGTTTTTCTTTTATAGGATTACAGGATCCTTTAAAGAATGGATAGGTAGTATCACAAATATATCATCATCATCATCAGCCTGTGATAGTCCACTGCTGGACATAGGCTTCCCTAATACACCCCTATCCATTAGGGGGTTTTGGACCGTATCCCACCACGCTGGTCCAATGCGGGTTGGTGGGTGGACCGACTTTTTACATGCCCATCCAACGCATGGATCATCTTACTTTTCAGGCAATTGGGTGATCAGCCCAAATTGCCTAGCTAACTAGGAAGCAACAATGAAAATTTGTTGAGTCCCTGCAGGATTCGAATCCACGACCTCCGGTTTCTAAAGCACACGCCCATACCACTAGGCTACGGGCAAAACATAGACACAGCGACATAGTCTATTCGCGACAATCCGACACAGTCAACTCGTAAGCGCGCAAGAGAATTAAACATTTCCAGGACATCGTTACAACGGATTTTGAAGAAAGATTTACATATGCACCCTTACAAAATTCTGTTGGTTCCAGAATTAAAGGAAACTGACGGTATTCAAAGACTAAATTATGCGAATGAAATGTTGAATCTGTTTACTTCCTTTAATAACATGATATTCTCTGACGAGGCTCATTTCCATCTTAACGAGCATGTTAGTAAACAAAATTGCCGCTATTGGAGCCCCATCAATCTAAAACTTAAGCATCAGAAGCCCTTACATAGTCCGAAAGTGACTGTTTGGGCCGCTATGTCAGGGCCTTACTTCTTTGAGGATGGCAGAGGGCGCGGAGTTACTGTTACGTCGGAGCGATATGTGGCTATGATCGAAGAGTTTTTCATACCAGGATTGCATAACTTTTCAGGCTTTAATGCCAGGACGTGGTTTCAACAGGATGGGGCCACTTCTCACACCTCTAACACTATGCCCGTTATCCGTCAACTTTTTCCTGGCAAAGTGATCTCTAACTGAGGGGACATTTCCTGGCCTCCACGTATTCCAGATCTGACCCCGATGAATTTTTTTCTGTGGGGCTATCTTAAGCTAAAGTATACGACACAAACCCGCGGTCAATTGAGGCCCTAAAAGAAAACATCCACAGAGAAATGACAAGCATTTCAGCAGTGACGTCGCCCAGTCATCGACAATTTTGAGTCGTCGTTTGCAAGAGTGCCGTGATCGCAACGGATTACATTCAGAAGATGTTATTTTAAAAAAATAATTCCCGTTTTTTAAGCTTTTTTTGTAAATAAAAATTCAATTCATAATGTAATTAGTTTTATTTTAATAATTTTCTTTCATATCAAAGGACTTATGGGCCACCCTGTATAACCGGTATAGATTAATAAAATATTTTTTTTTTAACTTTCGTTTAAAGGTTTGTTCCGGCCAATCTCTTTAACGGCTTGTTCGATTTTGATGGAACTTTCACTAAAAAATAGCTGAGATAACAGGAAGTAACCTAGAGTAAATTATTTTAGAAAAAAAAGTAATTTGTTTATATGTCGCCGCGCAGACGAAATCGAGGGCAACAGATAGCAATGTATGAATATAAAATCTTTAATAGATTAATGTAAAATGTTTAACTGCCTTAAAGTCAAATATTACATCATGGAAAAGGTCTAAGTAAAAAACTTATTATTTTTATAACCGTTTAGACGCAATACATTCATTTGCTAAAATATTAATTAACCCCTTCTAATGCTACAAAGCAACCTTATAAAGATCCTGTACAGTTAAAAGAAAAAGGTTTTGCTTTCATTGAATTTCTCATCGCTTTGCTTTAAACAAAACTTACAAAATCTTAAATGTAATGTACTAACTTAGCTCTGTAACTACTTATTAAACAATATGTTGAAATATTTGTGACTTAATTTTGAATCCTATTTTATTGAGATAATAAAAAAAATATTCAAGGAAATGTTTGCATTTTCTGCAATTTTAATATCGCTTCCTAGAAGAATAGGGAAAAAACTTAGTCGTAAAATGTTTTTGCCAAAAAACCGGTTCAGTCGGTTAAAAACCATTTATTTATTAATCATAATAATTTTGTAATTTTAATTTACTACAACTAGTACATAGAGCAATATTTTATATATAAACACGTTTCCGGTTTTTTAACTTCTAAGCTGACATAAAAATTCAAAACAACATTAATCTTCTTCAACTCTACAATAACTATATTCAAAAACTTTATCATTGCAATATTGTAGAAGCTAATTTTGTTTAATTCTAACATGAGTAAAGGAAAATACTCTCTCCAAACTCAATATAAAATGTTCCTAATAATTAAGGTACCACGACGTAAAAGCACTATAAAACTTAATAATTAGAAATGATTAACAAACTAACTGTTACTCAACTGATATCTGAACTAGGAAGTTCTATTCCGCTGAGATATAACTCTGGAGTTGATTAAAAAGGTCTTATATTAATTACGCTGGATCCTTCTTAAATTCTTACTAAAAGAAGATGTTAAAAACAAATTATAGCGCTCCTTTTCAGTTTTCTGGAAATTGGAATGTTAAAAATACTCTGTTTATATTAATGTATGGTAATTTATTCCTGTTTTGTAATGAGATGTTCAAATAAAAGGCACTTTATTTTCAAGTATGTAAAATGGCTAAGTGAAAACATGACCACGTCTGTTCATTAGTGGTCTTGGCCAATCCTTATAACCCCCAAATGGATAGGGGTTATTGGGGGTATTGGGAAGGCTTTTGTCCAACAGTGGACTATCACAGGCTGATGAGGTATGGTGATATATGTTAGTAACCCATCCCCGTTTTGTAATGAAATGTTTTAATAACAAGCTTTTTATTTTCAAGTTTAATAATAAAAACCTTTATTTAAACTAAAGGTAGAGCATCAATACACAGTGAGCAAGATACATGCGATACGAAAACAACATGTGTATATTGTTTAATATGAGTGAGCACATAAACATTTTAGTCCTGATTTGTCGTTTGATCAATATCCCTGCACTAGGTCTGCAACCTGTCTTGCAGGGATCAATATAAATGATTTGCTGGTCCTTAAGTGCTTATACTTAACTAAATACAATATGTTAAAGAGTTGGAATGTGTATAAGTGTTGGATGGTGAGACAGTGTGACACTACATGTGGGGGCAGTTATTTGAGTGTCTTAAGTAAATTTTCAGAAGAAAGAGTGCTGAAAGTTTTGATTGTGAAATTGCTAAGTGTGAAAATGATCAGGTCAGTTGATTAGTGGCCTTGGATATTACTTTATAAAACCTCTAAAAGAATTTAGTTCAAATCCCAAATAAATAAAAAGTCGTTGTTGTTTTATCTGGGCGATCAGGAAAATATGATCCGATGACCCGATTGCTTTAAAAGAAGTATGTTGATCTATACGTCAGACCACCTGGCGGACCGACATCCAATTCTTGAATTGCAGTCTACGCTTTTTATCCAGTATACTCTATGGTTTTGGATACGTTGATAACTTGGATAGAATTCGAAGATAGAATTAGAATTCTTTCACTTGAAAAACCCAAAAATTAAGGTGAAAGCCAATGAAATACCATAACCTAATAAAACCGTACCACAACATAATACAATAAACCTAAATCTAAAAAAATTGAAGCCGTAGCGTATGAAAATGACATTATACGAGTACAGGAAATCTTCTCTGGGCAGGTTATACATTACTTTTTTTAAACCTTTTGTTACATTCACATGATTCGCTTGTAATATCAAAGTGTAATGAAAAAATATTGAATTTGTGTTTGTATAAACAGTGGGCCCTAAATAGTAAAAAACCTCAATCTCTAAACAGCTATATCGCGTTTACCCGTGCTTGTGTTCCTATTAAACCACGAAACATTGTTCATTGTGATTTCGGTCAGATTCATTGGAAGCGGATTGTGCGTTTTACTAATTCATTATCTGCACTCGTTTAGGAATTAAATTGGTTCAGTTCCTTTGTAACGAAAAAAACCAGCGAAATTGTTAGTTAATTTTTATTTAAGTTGCAATTGAGACTTTACAGGTGTGTGAATAAAAATTGCATTATACTAATTATTTATACGAGCCAAGTGTATTAGCGGATAAAATTACTTTGGCGATTTTTCGATCGTTTTCACGGGGCAGTCTGTCCTAACTATTTAATAATGTATTCCCATAAAAATAAACTTGCAACTTTTATTGTTTAAGGCCAAGTTAAACACTTTATATTTCAATTGGCAGACATAATTGTAAATTTTAAACTGTTAATACAAAAGCAAAGGCACAGCAAAGGGTACGTTAAAATTAATGCACAAAATAACAATGTAACTATATTTATGTAACATACTTCTTATTTTAATAATTCAAGGATTACATTTGTGTTACAGCTCTGAGGCCAATTTTAATTCAACACACCGTTTGTGAAATTAGTTAAAGATGAAAAGCGACCGCGAAAGATTTGCGATTCAAAACGGGAATTAGCATCTTTTTATTTGTTCTTGCAAATTTAAGGACAGTTAAGTCGCTAAGCTCCCATGGAAACGTATTTAAAATATATTTCGTTTGTGAAAGAATTACCGTTGCATAAAACAGTTAAACGGCTAAATTATATCTATTATGAAAATGATACAAACATTTATTTTAATCGCCAGAAAAATTGGCAATTCCTGAATTACCTTTTTAATTGACTACTACCTAATAGTGTCATCCATGCCGGCTCGACCAAACCAACTCTACAGGAGATTTTACAGTGCACAAGTGTACGGGCAAATACCTTTGCACACTCCTTTCCATTTTATTCCCATAGTCAGGTGGGTCTGGTAACCAAGACGACAAGGCACTAAGACCGACTTTTTACAAGCCCATCCAAGTCATGGATTGCTTACTTCAAAGGTAATCGGTCCATCTGCCCGCAGTGACTTACAACGAAGCAACGATGATAATATGCTGAGGCCCCGCAGAATTCGAACCCATTGACTTCCGGTTTATAAAGAAAGGGCCAATACGCCTAGTCCACGGAGGCGGCAGAAATATTTATCTCACATCCTCAGCAAAGAAGATTTTTTAACGGAAGCTCTATAAAACTTAATTATGCATTAATAACAAAGTAACTGTTACTTTTGCAGTGTGCTGAACTAGGAGATTCCAGTCCACAGAGATATTTGTATCAAATTATCAAATTTCATCACTTTTACATCAAATTTAAAGACGTACATAATTATTTCATCTGCCCGTTATCACGGATGCTGGAAAGAATCCGAAAGGTCGTAAATTAGAGGATTTGATATATTAAAGACGTACTATAAAACTCGTTTATTCTCCAATTTTTCCCAAAAAAAAACTTATTTTCTAAATAAACGTGTAGTTAATGATTATTCGAATTTCTTCTTTACTTTCCTGCTTGAACTATTTAGTGAAAAGGGATATTTATATTGTAATGTTTCTAGTATCATTTAAATGAAATTTACGAGTCTTAACAGAAACACAAGTTTTAAATGTACATAAAATGTCATTTTAAAAATAAGGACCTACTATCATATCATCAGCCTGTATTAGTCGACTATTTTGCGTAATAAGCGACTCCTACACACTCTATCCACTAGGGAGTTTTGGACCGTATCCCACCACGTGGTCCAATGCGGGTTGGTGGTGACCGACTTTACATGCCCATCCGACGCATGGAATCATCTTACTTTTCAGACAATTAGGTGATCTGGCCTGAACTTGCCCTAAACAACTATGGAAACAACAATGAAAATTTGTTTGAGTCCCTGCAGGATGAACCCACGACCTTCGGTTTCTAAAAGCACTGCGCATACCACTATGCTACAGGAGGCAGTTTCACGTACGTAAGTCTATATTTCATCGTCTAATAAATGACACTTTTATCATATATCATTAGTAATTGTAATCGCTTGGACAAGCGACTCATCATCAGCCTCTGATAGTGCCATAAGACAGATCATAGGTCTCCTAATACACGCCTCATCCATCTAGGGTCTCATCGTACCATGATCCCATTACGCTGTTTCTGCGGTTGCCATGGTTGACCTGTAATATCTTACATGCGTATCTGCGAACGCATGAATCATCTATTATATCAAAGAGATAGCTTAGGAAATTATATTCAAGAAAACCTGAAATTGTGACCTCAACTAATAGGAAACATAACATCACATTATTCTTTCTTTGAGCCATTTCCTGACTCGCAGTCATTAGAACGCTCATCAGATTTACTTGAGTTTACAGCCCTAGAAGCTAACGTGATACTAGCTATGTTAACTTGAAGGTACTAAATCCTATGGGCTAACGATGATCATCGACAGAAAGTCAGATTTGGATGAGCGACTAAGAAGAACGACTGAGTATCACTCTATCTCCTAGAAGAAACTTAGGTGATCGATCCATTGATCACTCGATTGCATAAAACAGCAATGATCGATATTTCCAGAGATGTCTAAAAGTTCGTCTTGCGTCTCTTTCTTTCTCATCGTCATGTGATAGAAGTTCACCTGTTTCTGCATTGCTACATTTGTCCGTAATATCTTCTGCGTATCTGCGTAGAAAGCTGAACTCTATTATAAATCGGCCGCCCAATTCGAGATAGCTTCAAAGGAAATTATTATTAGCAAAGAAAACCTGCAAATTGTGATGCGCATAATATTATGTAGGGTAATACATAACGTCCACATTATTCTTTCTTTGAGCCATTTTCCTAACTTATCATAGAACGGCTTCAATCAAGATTTGACATTTGATTTTACAACCTTAGAACTAACTATGAACTAGTTGTAAGTAAACTTGAAGGCACTAACATCCTATAGCGACTAATGATGATCTATGCGACACGAAAGAGGATGGATGAGCAACGAAGGAAGAACGATGAAAGAGTATCCACTCTTCTCCTACTTTTGGGTGATCGGTCCATATAGTCGTATTTAAGCAGAGAACAGCAATTGCACAAATTTTTTCTTAGCAGATTCGAACCTATAATCTGCTTTGTGTAACGCTAGTGCTAATACTATTAGGCAAAAAAAGTATGTAGTCCTAGGAAATCTCCAAAGGCTTACGATTAGTTTGTTTACGATATATTTAATGGATTTAAATCAGTTATAAGCAAGTTGAATTTGTTTGAGGCAATGAGCATACACTAAATATACTAATAAACGTACGAAAATAACGCAAAACCTTTGACATCTGAACAGATACTCGTATAAACAGGCGTTCAGATTCGAACCGCAGACTGTTGTACATTGTGATTGCGGTTAGATTTATTAGGATCGGATTGCGTGTTCCAATGATTTATGGCCTGAATTTCGTTTTGGAAAATGTTTTATACGGCATAAACGATTCTTGAGTTTCCAGATTAAGAATTGGTCGAGTCGTTGCGTTCATTTATTATCTAGCCAAGTTTTAGTTTAACCCAAAAGCGGTCAATTTAAGCTGAACAATTAAAGGTTAGTTCATTATAAATACTATTATAATACTTTCTTGTGTTTACGCAAATACAAGACATGATTTAATAAAAGACTTTACGGATTTTATCGCGTTTAATTTGGTTTACAATTTTCCCGATGTTTCAGACACTTTACAGGATCCATGGTCACGTGTTCGTCTGTCAAAGGTTTTTACCCGGCCACCGTCATTTCTGAATTTTTTTATTAGTCGCGTTTTACGCATACCGAGACTATGGTATCTTGAGGTCTAGCAGTAATTTTATGCTTGGGTTTATTTTTGTAAAATTAAGCGCGATATAATCCGTAGTATTTTATTAATGGTTTAATTGTAGTTGATACTACTATTATTTTATATTTTCACTTATTAGTATACTCGTACACTGAGGTATCGATCCCCTGGCTTCAACCTCGTATATTTATGAAAATCTAACTTTGGCCTATACAATTATTTTGCTTATAAGATTGGAATGTTCATCAAAATTTTGTAGACATAAATACTTATTCAGGCAAACTACTGCATTTATGATATTTTTAGGATAAATTATAATCAATCATCATTTCTTTCCGTTCTGAACAAAAGGAAAAAGTTGAAATCCACTGTTTAAGCAATCTAATTAGGAAAAGGAGCTTAAAAACTTTATTTGTAAAAAGTTGTGATACACAGCTTTATCAGAAAGGTAAAGTAAAAATTTGTAAAAATGACAATTAAATTAATTATAAATAACAAAAAAAAAAGCCTTTTATTTCATACAGACTTACAACAGAAAAAAATAAAAAATAAAATCTGAAAAATGTTAGCATTGTTAGCCAATTGTGCCTGTTGACCTATTTAAATAGTTCATCACTATTTTCTTCTTTTTGTAAAAAAAAATCTTATTCTATTATCATAACATGAATCTGCAAGAACTCCTCTGAGGGTGAAGGCTTCCAAAGTCAGCCAGTCTTCTCTACATTAGGCTACTTGAGTCTAATTTGGGCTACTTGAGTCCATTTTGGGCTTGCTATTTTTTAAATCATCTTTCCAGTTATCCCACTTACTTTTGCTAGTATTAAAATAATTGCTACACCTGAAATCTATGATTATGAAATAAATTTCAAATTTAAAAACTACAATTACGAATCGTTAATTGTATTGCATTTAAATGTAAGTGTAAACAAAAGAAGAACAAAAAATATCACATTCAAAACCAGGCTAAAACGAAATTTGAATAATTTAAAATTCAGAACAGTTCAGATTTCAATTTTTCTCTACTAAAGTAGAACACAGCAGTTTTTCTCCTTAATGTTATTCACTCCGTCGTATTTTAAAAGGTGAATTCATTTTACAGTAGCAGTGACTGTAAAGTTTGTTGCGATGTTATAAAATTGCAATTTGTTGAGTTCCGTTTACATCTATATGGTTAATACATTGTAATTATAATCTTTTTTTATTTCACGATACAAGGGAACTGATCTGACTTCATGTACCTTGGATAAAAATATAACAATATATTAACTATACTATGAGAGTACGTCGGTGGACAAAGAGCTATAGGTAGACCAAAATAGCGATGGATGGAGTGTTTGAGTGAGGATGTGAGAATGACTGGTGACGTATGTGTCTTGTCGCGTCTTATGCTGCATTTATCGTGATTACAGTTAATAACAACGGAAGGTCCTGTTCGTTGTCGCTACGTAAATAAAAATAAAACTAATAATCTGCTAACATATCAAAACATAAGAATGTAATATACTTCATTCATCATAATCATCCTCTATCAGTCCACTGCTGGACAATTTTAAATGAATGCCAAGACGGCCGATCCCATGCTCATCGCTGCCAACTTGAACCGACTACTGCACGGAGATCGCCGTCCCATCTGGTCAGGGATCGTTTAGGAAAACGGAGTGTCGCGCTTTCCTAAACGTGGCCTCCGCTCTAGAACCTTATTTTTTTTTATATGGCATACGCAGGCAAACGAGCAGTCGGGCCACCTGATGGGAAGTGGTCACCGACACCCATAGACATTGGCAATACCAGTGGTATGGCCTACGCGCTGCCTACCGTGAGACGTAGAGAGTTGAGTCTTATTTACCCAGTAAATACGCTGGCTACGGTGCTCTTCTAAACCGGAACACAGCAGTGTTATCACATCAACTGCTTCGCGGAAATAATAGGACACCGCGGTGCTATCCTACCAGACTGTCTCCTGTAAAAAGGGGACCTACCACCGGTTATATTTCAATAAATCTAGTCTTTAATTGTAAAAGCCGTATTGCATTTTCTACTTTGTTTCAAAATCAGCTCTACCAAATTATTTTAAAACAAGTGCAGACAATAAATTAGGGGAACACGAAATCCACTCCTAATAAATCTAAAAAAAATCACAACGAACAATATTCCGTGGTTTAATTGGAACACATTTTGATAAGCGGAGCTGTTTAGATATTGTAGTTTTTTTTAATTAGGTTATACCGATTTTATATATATTTACTCAACGCTTGTTATTTTAATAAATTAATTAAAAGACAGGGGTGTACTTGATTAAGATATTTGTCAACAATGTCGAGTGTTATTAGCGAATGGAATATATCTAAAATTGGTTTAGTTCGAATTAAAAACTAGTAGCTATATAATATAATATTTAAAGATAATTATTAATCGCAAAACAATCAATTTTCTTTTTATTAAAATTTTATATATATAGAATAAATTGTTTTTCTTTACATACGATGCTAATAAGAATATTTGTTTAATAAAGCGAGTGAATAATAAGTTCTCACTAGTAAAATTTTAAACACGTTTACAGAGATTTTGACAATTTTTTTATTATACGATTAATATTTCTGCTTTTCATGTAAAGTTAATAAACTGAAGTTCAAATAAAGCTTTTGAAGCTAAGCTGCTCTATAACAGCAAAGAAATATTATTGATTTATATGTATATTTCTATTAAAGCATTAGCGGTGATGTCTAATTATTAGAGATACGGTGAAAGACATGAAGAAAGCATCAAAATTAATTAATTATTAATATTCGTATTCACTATATCTTTAGTCTATTGTTAGGTTTTTAACAATTTATTTCACGGAGATCGAAATACAGACCGGTAATAAAATTAACAATTTTATTTTTAACTTTCACTTCTAATTTTCTTTTTACAAAATACGATTTATACACACATCCATAGCCTTACGCTAAAATGCAACATAACTAGTCTGAAATTTTCAATAACAAATAAAAATATGCTAATTGCCTTTTGACTCGCGAATCTTTCGCGGTCGCTTCTCGTCTTAACAAATTTTATGTAGAGTAAAATAAATAATGGTCTTTAGAAATTATTAATGTAAACTAACATTAGTATTCATCATCATCATCATCACCAGCCTGAGTTAGTCCACTGCTGGACATAGCCCTCCCCTAATGCACGCCTTATCTGTTAGGGGGTTTTTGGACTGTATCCCACCACGCTGGTCCAATACGGGTTGATAAGATTAAAAGAACAAATTATTATCTAATTTTTCCATCTTACAATATTTGCCGCCCTTGGCACTTGCTCCGACTGCCCCTAGTGTAAGTGCAACGCTATACATTACTTTTCTTATTGGCAGACACTCTCACTTTGGTTGGAGTGAACGTCCAGCCCGTATTATTGCTTTAACCTAATAAAAAAAGGTACAAACTAAGCTCTCGTACCGACATACACGTTTATTGATTTTAAAAACAATTACTGCTATTAATGTTTAAAATATTTTCTTATTTGGTATTAATACGCTTATTCCTATAAAGCAGTTTAAATATTTTTTCAATAGAAGAAAGTGTATCATCAATCGACGTCCTTAGTTACTGTGTCAAGATTCGAGGCAAAGACAAATTACTTTATTCGACTCGTCCTAATTATTTACTGTGACCTTTTCCCCCTTCTGTTGTTCTTTGTCTTTTGTTTAGGGACATCGCTCTCTTGATTTCTACTCTTTTATCCGCCTTTATTTATTTTACGTAATTGAAAACAACTGGAAAGTCTTGTTTTAAAGTAAACGCTCGTTGTCCTTTTTAAATATTCCTATTGTTTAAGAACATTAATTGAAAGTTTAGATTTTTTTTGTTGAAATCTAAAGTATCTATAAGAATTTTTTTAGTTCTATTCATATGACCGATAAATGTGAGATTTTATTATGAATTGCAATCAGGATTCTTGTGATCAAAAATTATAAATTTTATGTTTTATTTTGCTGCCTCAAAATGAAATTAACAAAACTATGACACTCATTATGTTGACTGGCAACGCTTTTGTAGCTTCATTTGCAAATATTGTATACTTACTAGCGGCTCGCTCTTGCTTCGCAAGGGAGCTATGTAGAGAGAAAATATACCTACAATATTAAGCATGTGTTATACATATAAACTTTTTTCTTAATTCACTCTATCTATTAAAAATTACCCATCTTTAATCACGCATCAACATCCGTTGCGTAGTTTTAAAGATTTAAGCATAAATAAGGAAGGAAGCATAGGGTTATAGGGACAGCAAAAGCGACTTCGTTTTATACTATGTAGTGATATGATGTCAATCACGAGATAAATAATACCCGGAGACCAGCTTTTTAGATAGTTTGTATTCAAAAGTAAACTAAATCCAATAATGGTTGTTTATATTTAATTACAATTAACGCCGTAACCTCTGTGGACTAGTGATCCCTCATCTTAACAAACCGAGAATCGGATCGATCCGAACAGATCGTGACCGTGTTTTTTCTTGTTTTTAAATGCCTGCCTAGGATATTGTTTGCGTTCTTGTTGTATTTTGGCTGGTTAGGACTATACAACAAGATGCGTCCACCCACCAACCCGCATTGGACCAGCGTGGATACGGTCCAAAAACCCCCTAATGGATAGGTGTATTAGAAGAGGCCTTCTCCTAATGCACGCCACCGCTTCCGATCTTCGGCTATTCTCACCAAGCCACACCGGCCACTTTGAGAATATCAAATATATACACATGTCTAGTATACAGAGAATAAAAAAAAAGTTGTAAATGCATTGACATTTTGGTAAAAAATAATTACGGTTTGACAAATTTAACGAAAGTATTACATATTTTTATAATCGTTACGACGATCAAACTAGTGTTATAATTTTTTCCAATATTATTGCTTACTGTGTAAATTAAAATGCTTCATGTATGGTTTAAAATGTTGACTAACCCTGGCAAATACCAGGGGCATTGCCGATGTCCATAGGCAACGGTGACCACTTTCCAAATGGTGGCCTTACTGCTCGTCTCACTTCATTTGCAATATAAAAAAAATTGTTATATATTCATGGAATGTAACGTGTTTTTGTTAAATAATGTAATTTACATAAAATTGTGCGATATATTTTTAATACTAATCTTTATAAAGTAAGCTCAATAACCAAATTAAATAATATTGTTATAATTTAACAAAAAAATATCACCTTCAAATTAAATTTTATTAATTTAACCTTATATTAACTTCAAACAACGTAGAACTTTATTATGCAATAGAAGCAGTTAACAATATACTCTCTATCAAATCCACATATTTGCGGATTTTTCGCGTTACTTAAATATATTTATTCCCGACGTTTCGGATTCTTTTCAGCATCCATTATCACGGGCAGACTGCTGAAAAGAATCCGAAACGTCGGGATAAATATATTTAAGTAATGCGAAAAATCCGTAAATTTGATATGGATAATCGCGTAAATAAAAGAAATAATTAATATACTCTCTGTACGAAATTGCATTACGATTTCTGGCACCGCATTTTAAAACTCTATATAATATTTTAACTACTCATTTAATCAAAATTTGGTCTAAAACACATTTTATTTACATATAATAATCATTTTGTTAAATGCAATAACTTAACTAAACTTAAACTGTACTATCTTAAATGAGCTTTGAAAATGCCTGATTGCAGTTTTAAAATGTTTATTATGGGTTATTTTTAAAGCATGGATATATGTTTTTGCGGATTTTATTGTAGACCAAATTGTAAGTGTTGTTGAGAATGCGTTTGAGGATAATATATGTGCGATGTCAATAATACTTTTGTTAATAAACACCATTTCTAAAAGCAACATATGGAGAATTGTGACATGCTCTAACAATCAATCACATCATCATCATCAGCCTCTGCTGGTCATAGGCCTCCCCATTAGGGGTTTTTGGACCGTATCCAACCACGCTGGTCCAATGCGGATTGGTGGGTGCACCGACTTTTTACATGCCCATCCGACACATGGATCATTTCACTGTTCAGACAATTGGGTGATCAGTCCAAATTGCCCTAACCAACTAGGAAACCACAATGTTTGTAAAGCACAAGCCCTTACGACAGTTGCCTGGGCTTGTAGTCTAGTAATAATATGTTGCTGAGACAATTGTGAGTATCGCACAAAGTCAAGTCAAAGACAAATTTCTTCATTCTATATAGGATTTATCCATTTGTATTGATTGTGATGTAAAATACAACAAGCTCGGAAATGGAAGCCTCTGACCTGAAACAAACCGGCGTAAAATAAAATTACATCAACTGTGAGCTTCGCCTTTTTAGATTTTATGCTTTGTTTAAACAAAAGTACTATTATTTCTTTTATTTACGTGATTATACATATCAAATCCACTTATTTACGGATTTTTCGCGTTACTAAAATATATTTATTCCCGTCGTTTCGGATTCTTTTCAGCATCCATGATCACGGGCAGCCTAAGTTGGTATATGTCTGTATCTCTGTATGTTTTTCGAATAACCGTCAGTTTTTATTTAAAGAATTGACATATCTTTCGATTCCCTAATTTTTAATGTTGGTTTGACAAAAAGTATTTATGTTGTTCTTCGGTTTTGTAGTTTTAATACTCTGCGTTTAATTTTGAAATTATTGTATCCCAGGAAGGTGGCAAAGAGCAACCATCTTCTTATTAAAATCTGGATATTAATAGATATGGATTACAGATATCAGTATTGCACCCGTGCGAAGCTGGGACGGGACTTTAATGAGAAATAAGACAATAATTAAATATTACAAAAGATCTTTTTCTATACAGCAATAATATTTTTAACTGAAAATTATTTTATTAGAATATTTCTAATTTCGGAAAATTCAAACTTTTCTAAAATTCTATACATCCTTCAAAGACATTTGAAATTTTGACCTATGTAGTAGAAAGATAGGTAGCCTTAGTAACGAAACTATTACAAAAACACAAAAAATACCAACAGAAGAGCATGTGTATGACATAATTTTTGAGTATAAGGTTACGCCATGTCCAGAAGATAGGCACTTGGAATGTGCGAGGTCTTCTTATGCCTGGTAAACTGGAGAACCTAGAAGAGAGCTAGTCAGATGTGGATTAGATATATGTGGGCTTTGGAGACTCATTGGAAAATCAGTGGACATTTCCTACCAAAGCGCACTTATATATGATATATACATCGAAACCCAGACATCAGCAGAAACGGAGTGGCTTTGGCTTGCCAATCAGCTAGGAGAATTGTGGATTAGTTACGAACCAGTCAATGACAGGATCCTATGAATCAGTCAGTTAGAACCTGACATACTTGAATCAGAACATCTGAGGAAAAGATGAGATCCCGATAGAAACCATAAAAGCTCTGGGTGAAATTGGTGTATCCATATCCCTCGTACTTTGTAACAAGATATGGAAAACGGTATCTGGCCCAAAGAATGGACTAACACGGTATTTTTCCACTACATAAAAAGGCTCATCGAAGAAATGCAACAACTACCGTTTAATTTCGCTCATATCTTTTGCAAGTAAGATCATGCTACACATCCTTAATGAACGGCTGAAAGGCTTCCTATCTAAGGAAATAGCACCAGAACAGGCAGGTTTTATGAAAGGTAAAGGCACCCGAGAACAGATCTTTATTGTCCGCCAGATCATCGAGAAGTCTCGAGAGTTCAACAAGCCAACCTTCATCTGCTTTGTTGACTTTTCAAAAGCATTCGATTCGGTTATATGGCCTAAGCTGTGGGAAACCTTACTACAGATGGGACATCACACACCAAAGCATTTGGTGCATTTACTTAGAAACCTATACGAAGACGGGACTGCATCAGTAAAACAGATGAAGTCTTCTCGGAAACCTTTCATCCTAGCGCTGGAGGCAGATAAGGATGCATAATTTCTCCACTTTGTTCTATACGTACACGGAGATTACAAGGGTTACTATAGGCGGATACAAGATTGCCAATCTACAGTATGCAGATGACACTACCCTTTTTGCCACTAGTAGTAGTCGCATGGAAGAACTTCTCCTAAGAATGGAAAATGTCAGCTTGGAGTTTGGTTTGATGATAAATCGCAGCAAAACCAAAATGATGATTGTCGACAGAGCTAATAACAACTTGCCAAATATCACCAAAATAGGAAACTGTGATGTCGTACAATCATACGTCTATCTTGGGGCTCTTATCTCAAATCAAGGAGGCTGCATAGATGAAGTTAAGAGACGTATGACTATGAGCAGAAGCGCAATGGACAAGCTCAAGAAAATATGGAGGAACAGAAACATCACGAAAGCCACAAAGGCTAGACTCGTAAAATCGTTGGTGTTTCCAATTTTTCTATACACCGCCGAAACATGGACCCTACGGCAAGCCAAAACTCACAAGATAGATGCTCTGGAGATGTGGTGTTGGAGGAAGATGCTCGGGATCTCCTGGACCGAATTCCGAACAAATGCTTCCATCATAGAGGAGCTTGGCATTACAGAGCGTCTATCCACCATAGTGCAAAGGCGGATTCTAAAATTCTTTCGGCGTGTTAGTCGGCGTGGGAATGACTTCATAGAATGTCTTGTCGTCCAAGGGAAAATCAAAGGCATAAGAACACGGGGAAGATATCCCATGAGATGGACGGACGAACGGAACGGAGAAGTCAAGCTGCGTAGACGCTCCCGTGCATGAATGTGCCCGACTAACAATAAGGAGACAAAACTGGCGGGACGTTGTGAGGCGGGTATTGTCTTCTGCCTAGCTGGCCGGGACATGATAACCACGACCACTCTGCCAAGAGTGCAGCGACAGAGAAGAAGATTAAACAGTTTGCTCCCTCCAAGTATTCGGGAAATAGATCTTCAAAATTATTATTGTGCAAACAAGAAAGTGGAGTTATTACTTTAGCTACAAATGCTTCATCATCAGCCTCTGATAGTCCACTGCTGGATTTAGGCCTCCCCTAATACACCCGCATCAATTAGAGGGTTGTGGACCGCATTCCACCGCACTAGTCTAATGCTTATTTATTTTTTTATTACCATTAATTATAATAATTTTTTTAGTAGTTCACTGTAAATGATTACTTCCGAACAACTGCATTTTTAATATCATATTGTAATCGGCATATGGTATTGGTAATCGGCATATGGTATTGGTAATCGGCATATGGTATTGGTAATCGGCCCCAATTTGTCTTAAATTACCAAAAACAACGATAAAACAAAGGTGTTTTCCCGCGGGATTCGAATTCCCTACGTCCGGTTTATAAAGCAAAGGCCAATACCGCTAGACAACTGAGGCGGGCACATAAGTGGGGTTCGGTTTGTGACTAGTTTATGTAAATTGTTTAAAATCCCCTTTGAAATTGCCGTCACAAACAAATTTTAAGAAGCATTACCTATTTTTATATTATCCGCAGAACTTACGACCGCTGAAGTCGGAAAGTTCTGGAGTGGAGGCCGAGGCTTGGCAAACGTAGTGTAGGACACCATGCGGCAGATGGAGTGACGACATTCGCAAAGTGGCCAGTGTGATCTGGACGAGAACAGCCGAAGATCGGGAGCGGTGGCGTGCATTAGGGGAGGCTTATGTCCAGCAGTGGGCTGACACACGCTGATTATGATAAATATCTACTTATCCTAATAAGCAACTACATAATCAGGTATAACAACAAATTACATACGTAAGCAGATTTCAAACAATTTAATTTATTGCCGTTCTGATAAAGCCGGCATTGCTAAAGCAGCGACTTTCCATTAACATTGATTCAAAAACACTACGTCTGCTTCATAATACCAATCATCTCGATTTATCCTTCTATCTACTTCGTTATAAGCTTTTTATTCATTGAGTAGATTATCAGATCGAGTCTTCCAATTGGAGCTGAAAGAATCAAGATTAGAGTTTGGGAAAATTTCTATAACAAACATGTTCAAAGTTATTTTGTAGGTCGAAGATTAAGTAAAACTGAAACAATATTTAATTTCTATAAATATATTTTATATTTATGTGGTAAAACAATTTACGTTTTTTTTACTCTGATTAATGTTTAGGTTTGAGATAGTAGCTGTCATGTGTTCCCCTAAATTTTAACGTGATAATTAGTCAAAAAGTTAAGAAAATGAACCCCACGAAAATCACATCATCATCATCATCAGCCTTTGATAGTCCACTGCTGGACATAGGCCTCCCCTAATACACCCCTATCCATTAGGGGGTTTTTGGACCGTATCCCACCACGCTGGTCCAATGCGGGTTGGTGGGTGGACCGACTTTTTAAATGCCCATCCGACGCATGGATCATCTTACTTTTTAGACAATTGGGTGATCGCCCCAAATTGCCCTAACCAACTAGGAAACAACAATGAAAATTTGTTGAGTCCTCGCTGGATTCGAACCCACGACCTCCAGTTTCTAAAGCACACGCCCATACCACTAGGCTACGGAGGCAGTCTTTCCTTCCTATATAGTAAGATTATAATTGATATATTCAGATAAGTAAGTTAAACTGAATGACATAGGATATAGACATGCTGTCTCATTTACGTTTATTACTGAACTATTGAAATAAGTATCTTATTCTAGACATATAATCTGCTATTTAACTTCCTATTTGAATAACCCTCACATCTTGAACGCTTGGCCTTGCTCAATCGTTTCAGAGCGAGCGTTATTGTCAATGGATATGCACGTCCTCTTATCTATCAAAAAAATTATTAAACATGAATAGATGAAGACCATAAACACCGTTGATTTTCAAACAGTAACAGTATGACTGACAACCTCATTACGAGATAATTTTCCCGATTGCACAACTGTTACCAACTATAACCATCCATTTATAGCATAATCTAGATATCGTAATTTGAATCTTAGGACTGTTTAACACGTCTCGTTAAAAAAAGGAACGTCGAACTTAAGTTTATATTATAAAGAAACTCAAGTATATTTTACATAAATACTTACCTATATTATAACAAGAAATATTTTATTAAAAATAGTTAATTATTTTAAGCCGGGTATCTATTAGGAAGTATTGACTTTACTTTTTAAATATTTGTTTGTGTGTATCAAATAGAAAAAAGAAAGAAAAGCATTTATTTGGCGCATAAAAGTAAAAATGTACAATTAATTTTAATAATACAAGTGTAATTTTATCATGTACCAAAATGGTATCCTCTCAGCTCTGGATCACGGTGTTAGGGAAACTTCATGAAGGCTGGTTTTCAGTCGATCCGTAAAATAAGCTATAAAAGTAGTGATTTGGCCGATTTGGAATATTTTTTCCCACTAGAAAGCTATATTATCCATACGTAATACAGGTTACTTTTTGCCTCTGAAGAATACACTACAAAAATATGACAAACACCGGCTCCGTTATATAAGATATGTTTTTAAATCGGTGTTCTACTGCTATGTTAATTATTTTGTACTTTTGTAATCTCTTCAAATTATTAAAAAAAAATATATGTATAAAGGCCAATTAACAATCGAATCGTTCCAACGTGAACATTTATAAAGATATCTACAGAACCACAGATTTAAACGTCGATGAAAAAAAAACAATATATAATTTAATTAAAAGAACAAAATAAATATACTTAATGCCCTTATTTTGTACTTATTTAATCGTATTCATTATCATGAACCTAACAATCAAACAGGCAGAAAGATTAATAAGGGTAACCTCGTTTATTTATGAATCTAAGCCGACGCGAGCGCAAAGATTGAACGAAACCGCTAATGTCCATTTCCCCAGTTGTTTCGTTGATGAATGTAAATTGCTATAACTTAAAGTCGAAACCTCATACTTCCGTTTACTAAGCTTCTTGTTTGTTACATTGTTTCGCTTTCTGTGTAGAAATATTTTTTATTTATTATGTAAACCTAAGTAATTTGTGTAACTAAAAGCCAATCTCCAAGTCTACACATTACGTATCTACTATTGTTGATGACTTTAGGAGATCATCTACGAGTCTCAACCTTACCTCGTTCATTGTAGGAAAACTTGACCGAAAATCTTTAACAATCACCGGTAAATATGGTTAAAAAGTCTAATTAGGCAAATAAATTAAAAAAAAAGAGCTTGACCGATTTCAAAAAGCTCTTTCATTTTACCAAGTCAAGCTTTCAAAGTTATAATGGCATCGGCTTCTAATTCATCCAGTTTTACCTGAATAACAGTTTTTACGGAGAGCAACTGTCCATCTGACGCATGAATCAATAATGTTGATATGCACTCACAGGTAACATTGTATTATCCAAATATTAGAAAACATTAGATAAACAATCTTTTTCTAAATTTTAGTAGAATATTATTATTTAAAATTGTGAAAATGCTTGTTCAAACACAAGTTTCGTGAAGTCTGAACAAAACTACTAACCTTCAATTTTATATCAACTTTGATTGCATAAATTATCCGTCATGTGACAAGCGCCCTTATTAATAGGGCGACAAAAGATCAGTTTAAAAAATCGTTCTTATTTTACCTATATAACAGTTTTTAAACTATTGACTGACACATTGGCAGGTTAACGCCGAACTGACATCAGATATGCACAACCTGAAAAGGAGATAATTTTGTTTTTCAACAATTTTGCTACCCAAAGGTATCTCATGAAAATCTGGAACGACTCAGCCAAGGCTTTGCCATGAAAGTATTTTAAATATTTGGCGAAACCGTAAAATATAGACTTAAAGTATATTCGACATTATTGTACTTCTTTCAATGGTCAACAATAAAATCCAGGACTTACTACAATACATCTATATTTTAAGAATAACCCACAATAGCCATTTTAACGTATGTTTCACGTTAAAATGGCTATTGTGGGTTAAAATTGCAATGAGGCATTTTGAAGGCTTATAAAAGGTAATAAAGTGTAAGTTTACATAAATGTTCTTACATTTCAAAATGCTTTATTATATGCGCATGAGATATGTTGTACAAGACATTTCGATTAAGTGAACACCCTAAAATATATTAGAGATATCAAATGCAGCGGCGGGAATCGCGGGGCACTTTCTTGCAGAGGGCTCATTGTCACCGTCTTATATTGCGCAAAATGGTTTCATACTGTAAAGTCGGTCTATATTAATTATTTTAAATCACACAACTATTTCGGCATTAAACACACTTACACACACATCACATTACATCATCAGCCTTTGTTAGTCCACTGCTGGACATAGGCCTCCCCTAATACACCCATATCCATTAGGGGTTAGGACCCACCACGCTGGTCCAATGCGGGTTGGTGGGTGGACCGACTTTTTACATGCCCATCCGACGCATGGATCATCTTACTTTTCAGACATTTGGGCGATCGGCCCAAATTGCCCTAACCAACTAGGAAACAACAATGAAAATTTGTTGCGTCCCCGCAGGATTCGAACCCACGACCTCCGGTTTCTAAAGCACACGCCCATACCACTAGGCTACGGAGGCAGTTATACACACTCATTAAAATATTTTTTTTATCGAAAGTCTTAAACCTTACTTTTGTTTAATAAAACTTTATACGACGGCATTAATATGACGATATAAATTATATTATGACGTTGTAATCCAAGACATTATAATTTAAGCAAGCACACCTACGTTTTACTTAAAAGTTGATATCTTAAATTGATAGTTCGTAACCTTTAGACTAAACACTCCATACATAATAATAAACCTTGAACGTATTTAAATATATTCGTTCTTACAAGGTGATATAAAGCGATATTAAATTTCGTTGTATAAAATGCTTTAATACCAGCTATGACTTAAACTTTAGCTTATTTCCAACTTAAACAGGAAACCGATTCGTTGGAATATCAGTGATTGTTAGGTCAAAACTGCCTCCGTAGCCTAGTGGTATGGGCGTGTGCTTTTGAAACCGGAGGTCGTGGTTCGAATCCTGCGGGACGCAACAATTTTTCATTGTTGTTTCTAGTTGGTTAGGCAATTTGGGCCGATCACCCAATTGTCTGAAAAGTAAGATGATCCATGCGTCGGATGGGCATGTAAAGTCGGTCCACCCACCAACCCGCATTGACCAGCGTGGTGGGATAGGTCCAAACCTAATGGATAGGGGTTATTAGGGAGGCCTATGTCCAGCAGTGGACTAAAACAGGCTGATGATGTGATGTATGTGTGTGTTAGGTCAAATAAGCCTCGACTGCGTTTAAGTTTTACATTGACGCTTAAGTGAAGTCAGGTGACCTTTGGTATTGCATAAATGTAAAGTAGCGATGACAATTTAGTGGAATATTAATGTATTTATTATAACAGAACATGAAAGAGTTAGAAAAAGTTTGTGTTAACATGATATATATTGGAAATGGTAATAATATTTTTAAGAGGTAATCAATTTAGTATTTTTAGTTTAAATGAGAGCTACTGTTTGAGGAGAACTTTTTGAAAAAACCGACTTTACTAAAACCCCTAATGGATAGGGATGTATTAGGGGAGTCCTATGTCCAGCGGTGGACTATCGCAGGCTGATGATGATGATGATGATACTTTAATATGTTCAAATAACATTATAATTGAAAAAAATGATTCCGGTTGCAATAACTATTGTGGTCAAATGTCCAGACATATTATTGAGTTATTTAGTTATGAACGCAAACCACAAAAACAAAATTATACACATGATACAATGTGGTTATATTAATCATTCAAATTATTATAACTTATGAGGTTCAAAAATACTAAATGATTTTTCCATTATCGGTGTATTATTTGGATTATAATTAAAAAGTCAACATAAATAGTTTTAAATGTAGATTTTGATTTATTATTTTAATTTGGTTATTACGTAAATATAAAAAGCTACATCAGCAGAACTAATAATATATTAAATTCTGTTTACACGCTTTGAAAGTTTTACATGTAACGTACAGAAAGCTTTTTTACATTAATCGGTACACCTGTATAATTTTTTTTCTTTTTTTAATAGAGTAATATAATTAATAATAAATAAATTTTAATAAAGAGGATGGTTGGTCGTTGCCACCTTCCTGGGATCCAATAATTTCAAAATTAAACGCAGAGTATAAAAACTTTTGTGAAACCAACATTAAAAATTAAGAAAACGAACGATATGTCAATTTTAAATAAAAACTCTGACGGTTATTCGAAACATTGAAATACAGACATATATCAACTTAGTCTGCCCGTGATCATGGATGCTGGAAAGAATCCGAAACGTCGGGAATAAATATATTTTAAGTAACGCGAAAAATCCGTGAATTAGTGGATTTGATATGTTTATATCAATTTATGAAAATAATCAGTACTAAAAGTTTGACAAAAGTTAACGCTAAAGATACGTCTCACAAGCGTATAATGCAGTCATTACTTTAAAATAATAGTCACAGCCTACTGTTTAGAAACAACCTTTCCGTGTGAGGTCTAGCCAACTACTAAGCTAACTGAGAACGACAAGTTAATAAAGAAAACAGTGTATTTATTTTACTGGCGCCTTAACGACGCAGGTTTTGTTTCTGGGGTTAAAAAACGGAACGTCGAACTAAAATTTATATTATAAAGAAACTCCAGTGTATTTTACATCAAAAGTTACCTATATGACAAATTAAATTTACATTTAAATAAAATTTATTAATATTATGAATATAAAGTACTTATTTGTATGCTTTGTAAAGGCTAAGTATTTATTGCTAGAAAGCTATATTTTCCTTGAGTAACACGGCTATTTTTGCCCCTGAAAAATGTATAACATAAATCTGTCATGGCACGTCCATGTTTTGCAATATATGTTTTTTAATTAGTGATCTGTTACTTTTATGTTCATTATTCTGCATTTTGTAATCTTTTCCAAATATAATTATATATATATGCATATATATATTTAAGTTACTTAATTTCAACGATTACTAATAAACGCAAATTTGCGATCAAAACCTTTAAAGATTAACATTAAATTTATAATCTAAGTAATGTAAATAATATAATTGATGCCCTATTTTCGTACTCATTTTAATGGCATACACGATAATGTATATATCTTGTATATAACAAACAAACAGGCAGAAAGATTAATTAGGGTTACCTCATTTATTTATGAATCTAAGCCGACGCGAGTGCAAAGATTGAACGAAACCGCTAATGTCCATTTCCCTTCCTTTTCTGTTGATAGATGTAAATTGCTATAATTTTATGGCAAACGTTCACATTGGTGTACAAAGTCCAATTTATTTTGTTGATAAATTTTCTAAAGTTTTTTGTGTTCATCTTTCCAATTTTTATATTACTCTCTTTTATTTAATTTCTACAATTTAAATGTGTATAAATACAATAACATGATTTCATTAGGTTACACTCTCTTCAAATATTATGTTACTTTTGCTTGAATTCTTGGCACACAGGTTTATTGGTTTATGATCATCATCATAACATCTGAAGTTCTACCTTCTACCACTGCCGTTCTCCTTTTCGCAAAACTATATTTGTCGGCGACTATAGATCCGTAGCCCGTATTGATGCAGCATAAAATTTATCAAAAAGTACCTTATATATTTGAAGATCAATAGCTTCGTCGACTATTTTATATGCATCATTAATTACAATGAAAGTAGCCTTTACTCAATTAGATACCAAATAAGAACCAAGGAAGAGTTTTGATACAGAAAACTGCAATATTGCATATACCAGAGATTGCTGTTTTGAATGCTGATTGCTGTAAATAATTTGTGCTAGCGACTTATTTTATTTATTATCACATTTTGCAGACTCCTGAGGCGCAAATAGTTATTGATGGCACCGAGCCTATAAACTGTTAATTATTACGTTATTATTTGATTGACTGGTTTATCTGCTATTTTTCGACGGAAGAAAGGCATACATTTTGTTGTGTTGATTTTATGAATAACGTTATTACAAATTTAAGGAATTGGCATTTATTTTGTCATTTCATTGCACTAAAGGTTTTAATTATCGCTTAAATCTGATCAATCTTTAATCAGGTCTATAAATAAAACGTACTGAATTCAATCAGACTTGTTTGATTGCCGATTTGTTATCTGGAGTAAAATAATATATTACACAAGAATACCATTGAAATTACAACTTATAAAAAAGGTGCTTACGTCCTCTGATGTTCTATACAAGTATGTTGATAATGTAATGCCTATTTTTAATGTTAAAATGCCTATCGGAAACTATTCTTATATCGTATTATTAAAATTTTAATATTTGGATATAATAATTGATTCCATTCCGTTTCCATTTCTTCTTTTTATTTAAATAAAATATTAGTATCGAAACTTGTGAAACTGTTAGTTTTAAATTTAATTAACACTTCTTCAGAGGGTTTCTTGGAAAAGGAGACCTACCATCGAAAAAATATTGGTAAAATAATTTAATAAGTTCTAAATATTTTTGTTCCAACATTAAAATACCAATTTAGAAGCGCATGTGTATGAAGCAACCACTCGTTCATTTCGGTTATCGGATAGCCCGTCCCTTCCACGTGACAAGTGCCACACACGCCATCGCTCTCACTCGTTTGCGGACCAGTACTAAATTACCCGTACAATTCATTCACTGAAATTCTGCCGAGGTGTCACTGAAATTTACGGGTTGCGAACTGTTTATCAGTCATCGGCTTCGGCGGAAATACTAGTCGATATCGACTTAACGAGGTGGAGTATTTGAGTTTATTCTCTTTTCATTATTTATAAAGTAAATCGATGCAATGGACAACACTTTTGTCTGCGACTTCTTTATTGTTTAATCTGCTAAGAGATACTATTCCTGTTTTTTTTTCACCTACTATTCAAACGAAGGAGGTAGTCGATTCGGAGCGTACGTTTTTTTATTTTATTTGTAAGTTACCTCGTTTCTCCGCTCCTAGTGCTCCGATTTCCATCATTATTTTTTTAAATGATAGATATTAGCTTTTCAATGGTCCTATTTTTTTTATCTTGTGATGTGAGTAGTTTAATAGATATTTTTGAAATAAAAAAAAAATATGCCACTAAAAATCAACAACCTCGTTCGATTTAATTACAAACACTGCATAAAGCGTAAAAAATAGGCATAAAGTATATGTAACAAAATTGTATTACTTGAATTGATCTAAAATAAAGTATGTATATGTCTTAAGAATAACGGACAAAAAGCATTTTAATCGAAACATTTTTAAAAATTACAATTAGGTAGTTAGTAGCTTATTTAAGATGATACAGTTTGAGTTCACATAAAAGTTATTGCATTGCCAAAATTCTTCATTGTGTGTATACAAAACGTGTCTTAAACGATATTTTGTTAAAATGAATATCTTAAAAGTTATAAGAGATTTAAAATGCGGTGGCAGAAAACGCGACGCAATTTCGAACAGAGAGCACGTTGTAACCTGCTTATATTGCGTAAAAAATATATGCGCTGTTAGAAGTCGGTCATATTTTTGTTAAGATTGCACTTGTTGTTTACGTGTAACGCATTTTAAATGAGCGACATTAAGGTTAATAAATCATTTTTACTGTTAAAATACAATTAACAGCCAGTGGAAACGAATTAAATTGTATGCAGGTATTGGTATGAAACCACAAAATAAATATAAAATTATTAGCGTTTTAAAAAACTTGTAATGCAACTATGCAATGCAATAAAAATTTAGTGTCCAACGTTTCGTTTACCTGGCAATAGAACTAGCTGATCCTCAGCTACTTTATTTAAAGATAGAATTAACTTTTTATCAGCCCAGCGGTAACAAACATTTTAAAATCATCATTCTCTCGGTTTATCATCATCATCATCATCAGCCTGTGTTAGACCACTGCTGGTCATATGCCTCCCCTAATCACCCCTATCGATTAGGAGGTTTTGGAACGTACCCTACCACGCTAGTCAATGCGGGTTGGTGGTTGGACCGACTTTATACATGCCCATCCGGCGCATGGATCATCTTACTTTTCAGACAATCGGGTGCTCGGCCCAAATTGCCCTAACCAACTGGGACACAACAATGAAAATTTTGTCGAGTCCTGCAGAATTCGAACCCACGACCACCGTTTTCCAAAGCTCACGCCAATACCACTAGGCTACAGAGGCAGTAAAGATTACCAAATATATAGTAAACAATGTGATTAAACGATAACTACTTCAGATGCTGTTTTAAAAATATTTCCAGTTATTAATTACTTTCTGTGTTACTTTTAATCGTCAGCGTGTAATTAATGTATTCATCAAGATAAGTATTAGACTGCTAAGACCATCCAATACGTTATTTAAATTCGTTCAATTAAAAAGTTCAGTGGCTATTTGATAACGTTATGCTATTAATATTGATATGATTATTTAATGAATTATTTATGCGGTAACCGTTTCCGACGCATGTTCTGCGTACAATTATTTAAATTTGTTCGCACTTCAATGATTTAAAATGGGATAACTTGTTTTCGAACAATACAGTTATTTCGTTCGTTGAATGTTTAATGTGCTTTTAAATTTCAGTATGATAGTATCGTTTTGAAACTATATATTTGCGTAACAGTTACCGATTAATACAAATAGTTAAATAAGCAGCTACATTATAAATAAACAGGTGAAAAAGAAATTATTGTACATGAGTTAACCACGTTTTGTTAAAATATTTGCAGAAATCTCTTCGAGATGTCCAAAATCCTGCTTCGGATTTTAAAAACTTAAAGAGAATTCCAAGTAGTAAAAATGATGACAACAACGGAACCTCTCTTATACTTAAAAACATTGAAACGACTCGCGTGTCAACAACGCCACGATGTCTCGTACGGACGTACTCGAAGGAGTCGATGCATAACACCACTCAAGACACTAACACTATCACAGATGCACCTTTTTGGTTCGTGCCGAGCCTTCGCACAGTACGGACTTATCTCTCTGCGCTCCCGCAGATGCGTTATTCTCGCGTAAGCGTATTCCAAATTGAAGTCAAACAGTCGGCGTTACAGTGCTGCCGCGTTAGGCACAAGTGCCAGAACAATTAGTACTGTGTATCGTCCGGCAAACTTTGACCTCTAAGCCGAGTCTGACTGTTGCTGTTAGATATGTGTTAGCATAGTAGTGCTCGCAGGCAGGTTCCAGCACTGTAAGTAAAACACACGATACACAAAAAGCCCACGTGGCATTTATCTTTTAAAATTAACTTGTGCTTGCTGCATTAGGTGGCAGCTTAACACTTGTGGTTTTTATAGGCACACACCTCCCCACACACGTGGGGAGAGCTAGAAATTATTCACCATGCCGGCGGGGAACGTCCCAATGGCAAACTGGGAGGAAACCTTAGACGCAATCGAATTCAGTGCGTTTTAATGCAAATGCGATCCTGAAAAATGGGCCTCGATCCAAACCACGTACGGTCACCTAAAGACCGGAAAAAAAGAGTCCGCCATCCGTGGCAAGTTAGCCGGGCCTAATAAGCAGCCTACGCCGTCGCCTTCAGTGACACTCTCCCGGGACCGTAGCCCGGTAAACACACCTGCCCCGTGTAGCTACATCTCAGCGCAGTCCGACGCTGAAGATGAGCCTAGGCCCTCGCCTATGGAGCTCGAACCCACGACCGTGGCCGCCACCATAGATACCGCCAACGAGGCCGATAGGGACTCGGACGGCTTCACCAACGTCAGTTCTCGGAAGAAGGGCAAAAAACGCCCCGCTAAAGAAAGCGACTCCGAGAGTCGTGTTAATTCGCCGCGTTCGTCTCCAAACGTGACACCGGCTAAAAAGCCCGCCACCGAGCCGCAAGCCACCCCCGACACATCGAAGGTTTTCATGTCCAAACGTAAGGCTCCACCCCGATTCGGTCGTGATTCACGATAAGGATCACTGGAGCCGTGTCCTTACTTGGCTAGCAAAGCCTAGATTTCGAATTTTAGATCGGCCAACACGCGTATAGGCATCCGGGTTAACGTAGAGACCTTGGATGTTTTCCGCGACTTAACGCAATACCTACGCAAAATTAAAATCACCTTACATACCTTCGCTCTGCCGGAGAATCGTCTTCTCCGCGTAGTCATTAGGGGAGTTCCTAAGGAACTCGAACTAGACGAGGTCAACGCGGACCTCTAAAGACAGGGCTATCCTGTTCACAGAGTGCGCCGTATGCACCACCCGCGTTTTAAATTTGAAATATACCTCTTAATGGTCGAATTAGATCTTTCCCCCGAGGGAAAATCAATTTTCAACATTCGCTCAATTTGTCAATTAACTGGCTTGCGTGTCGAAACACCGCGCATAACAGGTTTAGTCGCGCAGTCTCAGAACTCCCAGGACTTCGGGCACACAATTATCTATAAAGGCTATCGGTGCTATCGTCGGATGGGCATGTAAAAAGTCGGACCACCCACCAGCCCGCCAAACTAGTGGGATGCGGTCCAAAACCGCCTAATGGATAGGGTTGTATTAGGGTGCTTTGCACGCTTGTGTGAAGTGTGCCGGCCATCATAGCACTCCTGAGTGCCCAAGGCCGAAAGATTCCATTGAGCCGCCCGCGTGCGCAAATTGCGAGAACGTAGGACACCCGGCCAGCTATAGGGGTTGCTCTAAACGACCGCGACCATCAGCCGCTCGTTCCGCGAATCTCGCGGCCATAAAACAAAGTTTTGTCCCTGCACCTGCACCGGCTGTAAGCGCTTGGACAAAGCCTGTAGTTATTAAAAAAGTCGACGCTGTCCTTCCGACAGCCGCTACTACAATTAAAATGGGAACCGACCAGGTAGGTCCCACAACAATGGGTAATAAACCAACGCCCGCGCTATTACCTAGGCCCGCTGCACAACACGTGCAAAAACCCGTCGGGCCCAGTAATTACATCGCACCACCGCCCGGCAACGTATTCATGAAATACATGATGCTTGCTAAATCGGTAAGCATGTCTGAGCTTTATGACTTAGACTATAAAATGCACCTAGCAACCGATCCGGTTTCCAAGATAAACGTCTTGTTCGCTCACGGCCATATCTTAGACGCATTTAGCAAACTAGATTTATCATAAACCGAAACAGGCACAAACAAGTAAATAAACCGTTCAAAGATGGCTATCAGCTTATGTTGGGTAAAACCGCGCACTCTAGTCATTTCACACTTTAACGCGAACGGCCTTAAGAAGCAGCGTTCCGAAATCGCCAAATTCGTGCAAGACTGTAACGTAGATGTAAAAGACCTTAGTGCAAGAGACCTTTATGAAACCGTCAAAAGCCAATCCTAGGATCAGAGGCTATAACATAATTAGAAACAATAGGTTGTCAGGACCGCTGGGTGGTACACTTATATACTACAAAAGGTCTCTTCATATTACTTAGAGGGGACGACATGTCAGATTGCACTTACCGGCCACTGGCCGCTTGTACATGTTTCCGTGTACTTATCTCCTACTAAGAAATTACTTAGATCCGACCTAGAGCTGCTTCTCGACCTAGGCCAATCGACCATTCTTGCAGGTGACTTTAACTTGTCGAATGACACCCTGTCCACGAGCCGACTGCTCCAAGCGGGCGTCCTCGAGGATCGGTCCTATCACCTCTATTATTTACGCTCTCACGAGCGATCACTCAGCTTCCAAAAGCCCGATGCCTCAGCAAAGTCACTGGCGACTGTTTCGAATGAAACCGTCAACTCTATGTGTTACAATCGTCCGTATCGAACTATACCGTCCTTAACCAGAGGAAAGCCGCGACGCACAACACTTTAAGGCAATGGACTTCTAAAGGCAATCGATCCATCGAAAAAGGATGGCAATACAGCTGCCTTCGACGGTCTAGTATGTCGTGATTACGATACGTCCTCATTCAGGCTAGGATAAGGCCTTGTCGTCTGCGCCGACACCGATCATAAGAACGCTCAAAATCTACTTATGGCCAACGATCGCATGGAAAAAAGGCAAATACCTAGGCACCAGTGACCATTGCGAGACTAAACTAGTCGTTCGAAGTCTATCTCAGAGCTATCAGGAACTTTGTATGTAGCTTCATCCAGAACTCTATCACCTAAGCGACTTCTCACGTAAATCGCTCAAATGATAAGCTTTTATTGTAAACAGGTAGTGACATAATCGAACAAAAAACATATCATCACCGCTACCGAGGAAGTCAACGGAGACTAACAATGTTAACCCTAAAGCAATCACAACATAACCTTTATGAGCCTTCATTACTAAATAACTGCTTGAGCCTACCTAGTTGGATGGCATGAAGCCTTTCCATCAATGTTACTGTAGGATTAGAATGAAGTTCTTTACTCAAGCAGTAGTCTGAGCATTAATACATCCAGAGTCAAAAAATCATGATACACTTACACACAGGAATTTCAATTGGTAGCAGTTATAAAGGACTATTCTCCTTTAAGTAGACTACTTCGAAGAGACAGAACACCGTTCATCGGACTCCTTTCTCTAATACCCGTTGAGAAGTCTAGTTACTAGTAGTGTACTTATGTGAGTGAATGCTCGAATCGCTGTCTGACAGAACGTAAGGAATATCATTTTTAGCTCAGTCATAAATCGTCTTACCATATTACGAGTACCGCGCGGAGGACCAAAATCGAACCGTCTTAGCTCAAAACGAATTTAGTGTCGTTATGAAATAAGCCAGTTGAGATGCTTATTCTAAATACATGACATACTTTCGGTGATGAAGGAGTAGTCACGATCCGTTCGATGTTCTTAGATGTTACCCTCCTTAGGCAGAGCGCGTTCTTCACTAATTTAGGGATATGTCGTGGGTGGGAGGAATGCGATCCGCTGTCTTACAGCGTCGTTCAGGGATTCCATTGTGCCGTTATTGCGAAAGGATCGTTCTCCCTATTGCGACATTCGTCGGTGGGAAAGAATCGATCGCTGTCTTCAGCGGGTCAGCGGATTTCATAGTGTCGTTATATGGAAAAGGAGTCGGCGTTTGAGTGATTGCGACATTTGTTGATGATGACATGCATGCGCTTGATGCGTGATGCTATGTCAGCGGATTCCATACAGCCGTAGGATGTAACACCTCCTTTAGAGCAGCGACTATTTCATCAATTTGAGAGGAAATGTCGCTGGTGGCTGCTCTGCTTTTGAGATGCGGCCTCTATTTTCCGGGCCTCAGGTTCAGTGTAGCGCTGCTGCTCTTCATTCGACGATAGCATAGTCGACAGAGTATGGTGAAGCCGATAATTGTTAACCAGTAGCAAGCTATAAATCGGAATAGTGGTGTGGTAGAGGTGAAGTTTCTTGTATTTGAATGGGTTGTTGTAGCTTGATCCTATCTTGAATTTCATCGAAGCTTTTTCAGATCTACCGAGTTAATTTCAATGGTGTTGAAACTTGTTCCTTTCCGGGCTCGATTGATATACTATTTATCTTCATCGGCTGTCCCTTTAGGTTGTCGTTGGTGTTAGCGATGGTAAACTCGTTTGTACGCAGGATGCAATTATGGGGGATGATAGCCAGGAAACTTCCTGATAGAGAACTGATCTTGTCTCGTTGGCATGTAAGTTGTACTTGAGTGAGGTTTGTGAATAAGACTGCATAGTGGCGGTCATCTAGTTTCTCCATGTCCGGTTTAGTCAGACTGATGGTAGTTTTCTTGCTGGCGTTGGTTCCGTGATGGTGGTGGTGTTACAGATGCAATCCGGTAATGACCTCAGTTGATGGTTTAGTTCTTTCTCGCAGAGATACCGCGCATCTATCTTCGGGCATTGTGCCTCCATGTACACATGAATATCGCCAGTGATTGCAAGGAAAGGGAAAGGGGGAAAAATAGCCTGATTAAACTTATTTGGAACAATCACTAATTTGTGTAACGAGAATGTAAGCGGTGAAGCTTTTGGGAATTTAAATACAAACGTTATACGATTCCCATTGAAGTATGACGCTGGTTTTATAATATTATACTAGTCTCTAAAATATAAATCTAATAGTTCCTCCTTAGAATATAAAGTCTAAGCCTAAGTATTGTATTATTTATCATATTTAAACTAGCATAGAAATGATGAGTGCGCGATTCACTACAAAATGCTAATGCGTTTCTCAACCTAGTTAATTCACTTAATTTACTATCCAAATTATCGCTAATTTTTGATAATGTTTGGGCAAATTTCGTAAACCTTAAAAGAGAGTATGCTGCTTTTTATTGGTCAAGTAAAATGTGCATAGTTCTATTTAATTGAATCTGATTCTTTGCGAGTTTTGAAATAATTGAAGGTGTCGTCCATTAGTTACCTGCTAAGACTAATGTGACGATTTTGCTCGATACCATTTTATGTTGATTATCATTTAAGATTTGAATAGTATTCTCGTACTTCATTGCGTCTGTATAGTCCAGGTTACTCGGTAATGCTTCTTAATTACGGAACCTAATCCGTTAATTAAACCTCTTTTAGAACGATTAGGCTTCTAATGCCTTTAAACGGTATAAAGCTTTATCTAATTTAGTGTTTAGATGATCGATTTGAAATTCATATAGCGCATATGTGTAATTATCTAGATTGGTCTTAACATGTTGTTAGTTGAATTTTACTAGGTTAATACTGTCTTCAATGTCCGTCAGTTGTATATAATGTAAGAAAATATGATAGTTAGTCGTAAGTCTCATCGGTCCTAATTTAAAGGGCAAGAGTCCTGGTCCGTCTTGTAGTGGTTCAAGTTTTATTTCTGAGCATGTACCAGACTAGGAACAGCATCATGGGAACTTGTAACAATTTGGCTGTTTTAGGGACCGTTTCAGTCAGATTTTGTACAGGACCTTTCTTTTTGATGTGTATATGTGAATAGGTAAGTCTGCTAATACTTTATCATGGGTATCTAGGGCTAATTTAGATCTGTTTGCACAAGGGTTTCTAACAAATATCTGTTGCTCGGGTTGATATTCTATTTGATTCGCGGATCTATTACGGTTCCTCAATGAGGGCTTGTCTATTTGCAAAAGATGTTTCGTTATAATGTCATAGGACTTTCTTCATATTTTCTCTGTGATTTTCATGTGATTGTTGAAGCAGTGTGCAGTCATGCTCAATGTCTGTTGGGTCTCGTGGTCGGTATGTCCCAAGATAAGATCGTAGGGCTTGCATTTCGTAAAGCTATGGATAGAACTGTTGTGCAAGTACAGCGTAGGCATTAAATTGATAACCGGTTCGTTACGGTGTTGTAATTTTAAAATACGAAGGTGTTCTAGTTTGTAGAATGGAAGCGTTCGATGTTACCATTCGCATTCGGAGAGTAAAGAGAGTTTGATGGTGAGTGATTTTATGAGTTTTACAAAACTCTGAAAACATCTGTTGTAAATTCGGTGCCCTGATCTGTAATAATAGAGTGGTAAACCATGGTGCGTGCTGAATGTTAATAAAGCTTGTATGACACTCAACTGCTGTACCATTCTCTAAGTAAGTATGTTTCGTATTTCGAAAAACATCGATAAATGTCATATTTTCGTTTTGAGCTGTAAAACAGTCCATGTGCACTGTCTCGAAGGGCCTTGTGGCAGGAGGCACTACATTAAATTTAGGTCTGGTCGGTTCCTATCGTATTTGGCCTGCCCACAGATGGTACAATCATGACAAACTTAGTAATCTGATCTTTTCATTTTCGGCCAGTAATATTTTGCTGTTAACGCTAAGTAACATTCGTTAATCCGGATGGCTTGTTTTTCCTTCGTGGTAATGGCGAATGATGTCTTGCTGTCTTAGATAGTCTTTACATTTAACAGCCCTTCTTAGCCAATATTAATTTAATAGATAACTTTAAACTTATCTTGTATAATGGGAATAACCCTGTACATAGCAGAGGAGGATTAATCAAGAGAGCAGTTTGAATTTTGAATATATTCTTTGATTGCGTTAATGAGATCTTCTCTAAATTAGAGTCAGATAACTGGACAGATGTACGTGTGTGAGTGTCAAATGGTTTTGTCACGGTTGTACGTTCTTTATGTCACCTACAATAGTCAGATACAATTGTCTTCAAATTTATTCAGAGGTCGTCAGTTGGGAACTTCCAGTATTGATTTTCGTTTGCAGTATGTGCTGTGAGAGTACTTGAGTTACTATGAGGCTGGTTTTCACTTGGATTAACTATTAAAGAGCTGACTTCCTCGTTACAGATCTCGATTCGCGATAACGCGTCGGCATTTGTGTTATTTTGCCTTCTTATACACTACGAGAAGTCATACTCACTTAACTTTAAACGCCATCTTGTAAGCCGTGAGTTTGGCTCTTTCAAGTTCATAACCCACTGCAACGGCTGATGGTCTGTTACTATCTTAAATTTTCGACCAAAGAGATAGGGCGGAAGTATTAGTTGCCATACTATAGCTAGTTCTTCTCTATTGTGCTGTAATTTATTTCACTCTCATTCAAAGTACGTGAGGCGTGTATCGGTTTGTCTGACCTATAGTCCCTGAGAGAACTGCACCTATTGCAAAATTGGAGGCGTCTGTGGTTAAACGAAATCTTTATCAAAGTCGGGATACTTAAGGATGGGATCGAGTAAGGAGTTTGCCACTTTTCGGAAACAGTTGGTATAATTGGTATCAAAATTGATTTTATTTCCTTTGAGACACTGTGTCATGGGTTTTGTGATGCGGGCAAAATCCGGTATAAACTTAGTGATAATAGCCTAACAGTCCCAGAAATTGTTTTATTTCTTTAGAGGTCTTGGGTAACGGATATTTTTGTATAGCGGCAATTTTGTCTGATTCGGTTTAATACCTCATTACTTATGATATGTCCTAAGTACGCAGTTTCGAGTTTTAAGAATTGGACTTATCTAATTGAATTTTAAAGTTAGATTCATGCAACCTCTGAAATACCTTTTCCAGGTTGACTATATGCTCTTGAAGGCTTGTACTAAAACAATAATGTCATCCAGGTACACGAGACATATTACGTTTTGGAGGTCCTAGTACATTGTCCAGACGCGCTGGAAGGTCGAAGGAGAATTTTTTAGGCCCATAGGTTACTTAGAAATTGAAGTGGCCATGTTCGACGTTGAACGCAGTCTTCGAAATATCGGCTGGGTTCATTTCAACCTGATAAAATCCAGATGCCAAGTCCAGAGTTGTAAGCACTGGCTAATTTCAGCTTGTCCAAGACGTCTGTGATATTAGGATGGGGTATTTGTCGTCAACTGTCTTTCATTAAGTTTACGAAAGTCAACGACCAGACGCCACTTTTGCTTTCCTGAGGCGTCTACCTTTGGGCACCACCCAAATTGGTGAGCTCAGGCTGACTCGGACGGTCTTATTATCCTTGATCGAGCATTTTATTAATCTGACTTCTAACTTCCTCGCGGTGAATTTACGGGTATCTGTAACTCTTTGTATGAATCGGAATTTCGTCGGTTGTTCTAATACTGTGTTTTATTCTATTTGTGAAAGCAATGACCTCCTTCAATATAGAATACGTCAGAATATTTAGAACATAGCCTACCAAATTAGCTTTTTCCTCGTCATTTAGATGATCCATGCGTAATTGCGATATGACGCATTTGCGCGTGGCGTTAGTTGTTCGCGTGCGAGTGCACCAACATTGTATAGTTGCCTGAGTACTGTGATTCAGGAAAATATGATGTCGTTTTTAGTGGGTTAACGACTTCAACCATACCGCGTGAATTACGAACCGTGGTGAGGCATTCTGATATTACGCAATGCATAACCCGCCTTCTATCAAAACTTCACCGTCGGGCGCGTTAATCGGTAAACCGAAGTAATTTTGAACTCTCGGCTGGTACTATGTTTTCGTAAAGGTTTAAATTGAGGAATTATAAATTTGTATAGGATTGCATGCTGATTTCGTAACTAAGTTAAGTTCTTTAAGATCTAATTTCGCTTCCCATTTAGTAAGTAATCCATTCCTATCAAACGTCAAAATGATCATGAAACTTATATACGAATAATTTTATCATATCTGAATCATTAAATTCGGAAAAGCATGGAAGGGATAGAATAATTATTCTACTCGTGGCGTGAACATTCGTAACTTGAGATGGTCGTAGTTAATTCGACGTTACCAAAGTAAGATTCAACTGCTTCCGGCCAATGAATGACTGGTTAGCGCCTGTATCTATTAATAAATTTAACGGGGTTCAGAGATTCGTATAAAAGGTAGTTGTCTTTGCGTCTGAAGGTTTAGTTCTATCCTAATTTGCTTGATTTCGGTCCCTTCTGAAAATCCTGACAATCTAAATTGACTTTTCCTCGGTGTCTGGGCGTTCTTATCGTTAGTCGCTTCGAATTGTTGTCACAGTCACCAGGATAATGCGGTTATATTGTTCGCAATATTCGTCACTGTAAAGGGTCGTAGTAATAGTCGTTATGGTCAGGGTAGTAGTAATAGTTATCGTAAGTTGAACACTCATTTACATTAACGTCACGAGTTTTAAAATATTGAGAAGGCGGTGATTACCTTGTTTCGCCCAATTCCATCCAGATAGTGGTAGCAGCTTTGTTTGAAAGTGGCTAACGCCGCTCATCGGCACCGGTACTTGGTTACGGGGCGGTAATTTAACATAGCGCTGGCTGGTAATAACAGTGGCGGCGCGGCAAACATTTGCTGGTACGTGTGGGTCCACGGGATGGTTTAAAGGTGCTCTAAACTGGTTTGCATGGACGGGGAATGGTTAACGTATTGCGGTCTAGGAGGTACGGCATGTTAAAATTAATTGGCTGAAGGTGGTAGATTCAAATTATTACTATACGGCAAATTAAAATTACGGGCAGACTGATTTGTGATGTAACTTGATAAGCAGGTTTCCTTTCAGTCATATGATCATTTCTACTTTGCAAATAAATAGTGTTAGTTTCCATGAACAAACTCGAGTGCTTTTTCGATGGTTTCGGTCGCATACATCTATGCAGCGATCCTAGTGGATCCTTTAACCCACGTAGATTGGCTTGAGTGTTAGCTTACGGTACAGGTCACGCTTTGCGTCAATAGTAGTTTGCAAGCTATCATGCAATGAGACATATGTCATGATGGTACTAAAAAGGCTTGGCATCTTCATAAAATTCCTGTGGTGCGCAGAACCTTGCGTTAAAAGAGACAAACGTTATAAAGTGCGGTTTCGTTTTTTGATCAGAAATTATTTATAAGAGCATTACGAATGCAGACCAATCCGTAGGTATACCATTGGTATTAATCAAACGGGGCAGGTCCTCTATTTATTTAATATTCCATTAACAAGCCAAATTATTAATTTCTGATTCTCCCATACGTAAAACTAACTGGTCACAAGGCTCAATAAATCAGATTATATTCGTTTCCATCAAATTCGGGAAGAAAGGTAGGGTTTTATGGATATTGTCGAAATCTGCCATGATAATTAAATTACTATCTAATAAATACCACGTCTAGAATCTATATCTATCTGTCTTTACTAACTAACCTAGGTTTCTAGTTTCCTCAATCGAAAATCTTGAAAATTATTTTTATAAAAAGAAAATTAAATTTATATAAAGGAAAAAAATTACATATATAGGAAAGTAGCACCACTGGAAGAATCAGCGTACTTACATGGGCATGGTCCGATTTCGTTGAGCGTATCGAAGTTGATCTCCGGCGTGGTCACGTTGTTCAGATTTTCCCGGTGCGACGTTGAAAGTCTATCGAAGCGCGGCGAGATGCGATTTTGCGGTCTTGAATATTCGGTGACCGAACCTACCGACTGCGCCAATTACGACTACCGACGCAGGAGGACTAAAAAAAGGCGATTTACTTAAATAAATTTATTAATTATAAAGTTAACTTATTCTAAATACAAGTGACTACTTTCGAGTGTGAAGAGAAGTGGTCCATCCGTTCGCGTATGTTCTGTTCTTCCCCAGTCTGCAGAGTCAGCGGCTCTTCCTATTGCGATATTCGTCGGTGGAAGGAATGCGATCGCCTGTCTTACAGCGTGTCAGCGGATTCCATGTGCCGTTATATGAAAGGACTCGTCGTTCTCCCTATTGCGACATTCGTCGGTGGAAAGAATGCGATCGCTGTCTTACAGCGGGTCATGGATTCCATAGTGTCGTTATATGGAAAAGGAGTCGGCGTTTGAGTGATTACGACATTTGTTGATGATGCATGCATGCGCTTGATGCGTGATGCTATGTCAGCGGATTCCATGTGTAGGATGTAAACAAATTTATCTTCTTATTTATTTATAACTGATTTGTTATGACACAACACATAATTCTGTTAATAAAAATACTTGGAAGGCAATTGTAACAAACAAAAAAGAGACAATTTTTAATTATATGTGGGTTTTTCTTTATCAATAACTAATTTTCCTGTAGTCAACATTTAAATTATTTCGTTGTTACTATCTTGGAAATAGTTTTTTAGTAGTCATAATAATTGTAATAAAATCCATGTACATATTTCCACCATGACACATGCTATCTTTCAACTAAGATAAGAATTGTTAAAACCGAATAACTTCTTTTATAATTAAGTATTTTAGGTCTTTTCTTCTTACAAAAGTAAAAAAAATAATCTAAATCTCATGTTTGATAACCCCTGCTCTTGAGGAAGCTGTGAAAATTCGTCCGTTATTACGTAACGGGTTATAGGCTATACAGTTAAAATATGTATTTTTACTTAAAACTCTAACCATAAGTTATAACCAGAATAGTTAGCAAAGATCAATCCAAAAACAAGTGTCCTAGATCTGTTGTCGTCCAACTTGCTTCACCGAGAATTCGTGACTATTTACTAGCAGCTGTTATAAACTTTAACAAGACAAATCCTAAACGTAAGCTGAATAGCGCTCATTTAGGACTAGCAGGTGACGAGATGCCGGTTTATGTTGTAGAGCATCTGTCACCAGCAAACAAAACACTCCACGCGGCCACCAGGCTTAAAGTGAAGGAAAAGGACTACAAATACGTGTGGGTAAGAAGTGGCAAAATCTTTGAAAGGAAAAATGATATATCGGAGTCAATACTCATTCGGAATATGGATACCTTAAACAAAATAGAGTAAATAACAATTAACATTTATTACATAGCGCAAGAAGATGTTAGTAGACCGTTAAATTCAATCTTAAAATATATTATGAAAATGTTCGAGGATTAAAAACAAAAACACGTAAATTTTATAGAAGCGTAACTTGCAATTATTACGATAAATAATTCTACCAAGTCATGGCTGAATGGCAGTACTTAGCAGCGAAAGCATTTGATGACCGATACATCGTGTACAGAAGAGACAGAGAAAGCTCAAACCAAAGCGGTAAGAAGGGTGGAGGCGTGCTAATTGCTATTAAAAAAACAATGAAGTCGAAGCGTTATTCAGCTTAAGAAGTAGCACTGAAGATCTTTGGATTATTATTAACTTCCCGGGCTCAGAGTTTACTGAATAGCATTGGCATAACCTTACCTTCCAGTAACTCGTGGGTTCTTTTGACAATTTTGTGATCACTGTAACCTGTTATTGACCGTTTCGATACAAAATTCCTGTATCGTAGGAGACTTTAACATGGGTATATTGATTGGGATTCCGTAAGTGCAACCTTATATTATAACGTTTTCTGCACATTGAAGTTTTAATAGATTTCAGTAATGGGCTAAGACAGTTTAATTATGAGTGGTTTTAAATCGCATTTTGAATTTAGTATTGTCGACAATCAGTTCTGTAACGTCCAAGAGTATTAACATTAAGTAAAATAGATAGTCACATCCATCTTTAGATATAAAATTTATACTTAATGAAATTTAAATTTGTTGTAACTTGAGTAATTTAAGATTAAATTTTATAAAGCAAATTAAGAATCAATATGTAATTATTTGAGAACATTGGAAGTTTTTAAGGACAAAGGATGTGAATGAGATCATAACATTTTCTATGAATAGTTTATGCCGCTATCGAAAAATTCGTACCTACATGTCGGGAAGAGTCACAAATACCCACTTGGGTTAACAAAACATATAAAAAATTGAAACGAAAACATTGTAAGGAAACTATACAAATTTAAAAACCGTTAGACGCAATTCAATTAAAGCCAAGAGACGCTGGATCACGTAGAAATCTGCTATAAATGAATATTTAAATTGATTGAAAAAAGTATTAAAGACAATCCTTAACTATTTTGGTCTTACGTTAAATCTAAGCGGGATGGTTCTAGTACTTATCCGGAAACAATGACAGATGGCTCGACAATATCATCAGACGCTGGGATAGTTTGGATGTTTAACTTTTTCTCATTTCGTATAACTGTCGCAATGGATCAAGGGAGTCACGAATGAATTTTCTTAAAAATGCTTAGTAGAAGCATTTAATAATACCCTCCTTACTGAGAATCAGTTCTTAAAAACTTCAAAATTTAAACTGTACCAACGTGGACTTGATGCAATACATCAATTTTTCTGGTCAAATGTAGTAATACAGCTAGTTTATTCCATTGACGTTAACTTTATAAATTGCAAAACCAACCTTTCCTGCATATGAGAACGAAGGTTGTCCTATTCATGTGGAATCCGACGAAGTGATTACTAATTATAGGCCCATATCGATTCTTTTCCACTTTTTCAAAAGTTTTGAATCCCTCTTTGTCCCATCTTACAAATCATTTAAAATTGTTCTTAACAATTCTCATACAGATTCGTTAGGTCTCGATCAAGCAACAAACCTTGTCATTTTATAAAACATTAATTGAAGCTTTTGATTCAGGACACCAGGCTGATGCAATATGTACTGACTTTTGCAAGGCTTTCGACACAGTTTCCCACAAAATATTAATTTACAAATTGCGTGCCTATGGGCTATTAGAGTCCATGGCAAAATGTATAGCGTCGTACTTAGAAAACAGATCATTTTATGTTGTCGTAAATGGTTTTAAGTCCAAATCTTATTCTATTTCGTCAGGAGTGCCACAAGGCACCCATCTGCACCCATCCATACTTTTCAACTTTTTGATTAATGACATTCCACAATGTTTTTTAAATTTAGAGGTATGCCGATGTTTGCCGATGACTTAAAATTTGTAAAAACTGTAAAAGCAAAGGCGGACTCGTCACTACTGCAAATGGATCTCAAGAGACTTGTAGAATGGTGTAAATTCAATAAAATGAATTTAAATCCGAATAAATGTCTTCACATAAAGTTTACTCGCAAACACAAAGTAATAAACTCGTCTTATTATATATCTAAGAAAAATATTAAAGAGGTAGACATAGTTAGGGATCTTGGAGTAATCTTTGATAAAAAGATGACGTTCAACCCTCATTTAGATAACGTTATTAAGAAGGCATCTAAAACTCTTGGATTTGTTATAAGACTGGCGTCTGCACTATGCAACACATGCACTACGTATAGAGAGAGTACAAAAGAGATTTATTTGGCACATGTCCTTCTCTGTTGGTAAGTCAAAAACTTTACGCTAAAATAAATAAAGCAGACTAAAATATTAGACCAAAATTAGCTCACTCTCAAACCGTAGGGAATTAAATGATGCAGTCTTTATCATTAAATTATTAAAAAGCAATATTGATAGCCCAGAATTATTGAGACTTTAAATTTTCGTGTTCCTTTACGTTTTCCTCGCAGACCAATCACACCGCTGTGTCCTCCAACAAGAAGAACTATTTTAGGCAACAACTCTCCTATTGCAAGATTTTGTAAAATTATCAACAATTATAGCGAATGTCTTGACTTACACTTGGACTCAATCACAAAAATGTTAAAAATATTGTATAACCTAGAGGAGAAATTGTAAAATATGTTATTTATTTATAATTAGTCTTTAACCCAGACACAACCCTTTGTTTTTTGTTCTTTTTTATTTTATTTTTTGATATATCTTTTTTAGTTTTTTTTGGTAAACTTGGTATGTCTTAGTAACATGTGGTGTTTATCTTTAAGTTATTGTTACACAATTATTAGTTGTATATATATGTTACTGTTAGCTATAACATTAAACGAGTGTAAACAATTGTTGATGAACCTATTTAAGTGCATAAATAAATAAAAAAAGCCGGCATGGCTTTAGCTGCGACTTTCTACCAAAATTGATTCACAAACTCTACTTCTGCTTCATAATACCAATTATCTTGGTTCATCCTTCTCTTTACCTCGTTATGAGCTTTCTATTCATTGAGTACATTATCAGATCCAGTCATTCAATTAGAGATAAAATGAAACAGGATTTCTTTAACAAACATGTTTAAATTATGGTATTAACTCATTTTGTAGGTCGCAGATTTAGTAAAACTGAAACAATATTTACTTTATATAAATAGTGTTTATATTTATGTGGTAACAATTTATGATTTACTCCGATTTATATTTAATTTTGACATAGTTGCTGTTATGCATTCCCATTTATTTTGGATGTTTATATGATAAGTAGTTAAAAATTAAGAGAAGTAACCTCATAAAAATCCCACCAATTAAAAACATTTAAAAATCAAACTATAACGATATTCCACGTAATCATTTGTCTAAAATTCGTTCACTAATTAATGGATACAACAATTGACAATGATAAACTAATGAAAAGATTCAAATTTACTTAAAGCAAGACAGGGTAAGTTTTTACTAAGTAAATATATATTTTTTTCATATACTAGTTGTAAAGCGGCAGCTGAAATAATATAAAAAATAGGGACAGCTAAAATCTTATTATATTTATTTAGAGGTTATAGACCTTTTACAGGGGACCGACTGGGGGAGTACAACCAATCGCTTACTTTAACCATAAAGCAAAAGTGTAAAAACGTAACCTACTATGTTTTGCTTTAACATAGTAGTCTTTTTTTGGTGGTGAGCAGACCTTTGGCGTCTCGTCATTTCCTATATAGTAAGGTTATAATTGATATATTCAGATAAGTAAGTTAACTGAATAACATATGATATAGACATGGTGTATCACTTGCCATCTTGTTAATGTTCTGTTCGTTATACCCTATATAATTAGTTTATTATTGACCAATTAAAATAAGTATCTTTTTCACTTCCTATTTGCATAGCCCTTACATTTTGAACGTTTGGTCTTGCTCAATCGCTTTAGAGCGAGCGTTATGGTTAATATATGCACGTCCTCTTATCAATCAAAAAGTAACAGGACATGAACAAATGAATACCATAAACACAATTTCAAACCGTAACAGTGTGATTGACAACCTCATTACGAGATAAGTTTCCCGATTACACAACTGTAACCAACTGTAACTGTCCATTTACAGCGTCTTGATATTGTAATTTGAATCTTAAGACCGTTCAATACGTCTCGTTTTGCATTACCTCAGGATAGACCTAGACGTATCATCGATTAGTCCGGTGTTCCCGATAATGAATGGGAATCTAATAAATCAGTCTGCATGGGGTTGAAGGTAGTCGACGGGGTGGTTGAGTGCATTAAGTCGTAAAGGTCGTTCGTTAGTCATCGCTAGTTATTGGATTTCATTGATCGTGATTGTGTTCGCCTTTAAACAGATTAAAAAGTATTTTTTTTCTTTTTTATTGTACTTTGAAATAACTGAATTAATTTACACGATGATCACAGTTCGAATATCAGTCTAGCATCAGTATTGAATCACTACATAGTAAAAAACGAAGTCTATTTTTCTGTTCCTATTTTCTTATGTAGGCTTTTATCTTTAAAAATATACACAGCGGTTTGATGCATTTTTTATAATAGATAAAGTGAATAAAAAGTAAGGTTTATATGTATAATTCATACATAATATTGTACAGTAACGCTCATAAATTTATTTATGTTTCCATGTATTTTACAGATATCAGTATTGCATCTGCTGGACTGCCTCCGTAGCCTAGTGGTATGGGCGTGTGCTTTAGAAACCGGAGGTCGTGGGTTCGAATCCTGCGGGGATGCTACAAATTTTCATTGTTGTTTCCTAGTTGGTTAGGGCAATTTGGGCCGATCACCCAATTGCCTGAAAAGTAAGATGATCCATGCGTCGGATGGGCATGTAAAAAGTCGGTCCACCCACCAACCCGCATTGGACCAGCGTGGTGGGATACGATCCACACCCCCCTAATGGATAGGGGTGTATTAGGGGAGGCCTATGTCCAGCAGTGGACTAACGAAGGCTGATGATGTGTGATGTGTGATGTGAGTATTGCACCCGCGCGGAGCCGGGGCGGGTCGCTAGTAGAGTATAAGATAATAATTATGGGGCACCTGATCTATATCAACGTTATCTTGATAAAAATCAAAAAAGAGTTAGAGGAAATACTTTGCACAGTGGTGATTATACCGTTTTTATGTATTATTATCGTTAGGTTGTTGTTTTTTGGTTGGTTATAATGATTAGGCCACTCACCCGATTGCCTTAAAATTCAGATAATGCGTAAAATGCGTGAGACGGGCATAAGAAAAAAGCCATGGTTTTTCACGACCATCTGTCTACTAACAACTAATGTAGCCATCGAATGTAATACCCTTTGGACTGTACTGGTGACATATCCGTCGCTCTGCATTATAGCTATTACTTGTATAGATCCTGAGCCGATCCTATTTTATCTGAAAAAAATGCCTAAGAAAAAGATTGAAGAAATTGTGCACATTCTGTTTGGGAAGGTCGTATCCTTTAAAACATTGCGTCTTTTTCACCCCAAGCTCTCTCAGAGTACGTGATATGAACGTTAAATACAAATATTTTGCAAAAGAAAGCAAAGAATTTTTTATAAGTCATATGTTAATTCAGTCTGAATGGAAGAGAGTTTACTATTTTTTTAAATGTTACGCTTCGTTAACCTTATAATTACATTCACTACCCTGACTTAACATTTACACCATCAAAATTATTGAGAAAATGAAAAACTTAATAATTTTTTATGTAAATATATAAAGAGTTATATCTTAAAAAAACAATGTATTAATGCCGTAAAAAATAAGCATAGGCTTACATTTACTTCAATGTCAAGTGTTAATTTTTAGGCAAAAAGCTACTTTTTATACAATATTATCGAATGTATCTCTTTTTGAACCAGCGATAGTTATTTAAATGAACCGAGATAATATCGCTTAGAATTTAATTAAACTCGAACCTTAAATTGGTACACAATAGAAAAAAACAGAAGTTGTTGTCAATATCGTATAACTGACGAAAAACTCCGAAGACAATAATGTCCTCCTCCATTCTTTTATGTGGTTTCTTACACATTATATTGAAAAAAAAAACAATGCATAAAATAATGCAATAACATACATGTAAATTCTAACATAATAGAGCAACTACATAAAACAAGATCCTCAATAATTTCCTTGTTTCTTAGTTTATAATTAATATTTACATTACCTATTACTAGGTAAAGTAATCTTGACCTGGAACTCAGGAGGTCTCTATTAAAACTGTTAAGAAGACACCATACAAAGTTGGAAGAATACAGCATTGGCAGAATGCCATCCGGACAATATACACACGGAATATATACTTTGCAAACTCTCCTATCTTTATCGTATAGTGTACCTGCCAGAGAAATAGAAACGAAATTTAATGCAAACAGTACCATAGAATAACCTGAGACATTTTTAAAGTTTAAAAGGTAACCATTTTAGTGTTGAAACACCATATTCGTCCGGTTTAAAGGCATGTTTTAAAGCAATTTAAAAAAAATCAACACGTAGTTAACATTTAACGTAATATAACAGTATAGTGGAATTTTATTTAAAGTATATTAAATACCAAATTTAACTTAATTAATTATTTTAAATCACGTTGACAGTACAGACAGAAGCTATAAAATTATTAAAAGATTCATAGCAAGAGTTGAATTACTTTTTTTATTAAAAATCGAAAAATGGAACAATTTAAAAATCCAGCGATTCGTTCTCAACACAAAAAAAATAAAAAAAGAAAAGAAAAAAGAAATTACAGTATCACATCCAAGAATAAACATCAACATGATTTTAATTAACATTGAATATAAATACAGCTATTAAAATGAAGATAGGAATTTCAAAAATTGCTACGCCCAGTTGGAGAGCAAGAATTCAACGAAGCGTCCTTTTTAATCCCGAGACTGTGGCGAAGGATACCGTAACTGAAGTAACCCTTATCTTAACCAAGTTGAACGAAACACATTGATAATTCACGTTCATTGATAATTATTATATCTCCTGATTTTGATCAAATAATACGAGAAAAACGGAACAAGGTGGGGCACGGCACAGGCAAACGTAAAGTATCAAATTTTATACAATTTGGGCTAATAGTGGGTACAACAGAAACGAAATATGTTTGTATATGTTAGCTATGTAAGATTTGAACGTTGTACGAACACGCTTCTAATTCTAATATTTGAAATATTAAAAAGACTTAAGTTTTAGCTCTTTTCAAGCTCGTTATTAAATCGATTTAATTACTTGGGTCGTAAAACAGCAAATATATTTTATTAAACACTAACGAATCTTAGTTATATACGAATGTGTACGGGGCCTAATCATGGCCTCTGATTGTAGGTTTGGCCCGCAATATCAAATTCGTAACGAATTCATCCGTCAATGAACTAAAGTCACCGACGTAGTGCAAAGGATTAGCTTATTGAGGTGGCAGTAGTCCGATCATATAGTCAGAAGTACTGATGGCCAATCGGCCAATAAGGTTCTGAAGTGGAAACCGCATTTGGGAAGACGGAGTATCGGTTAACCTCCGACCAGCTGGAATGCCGATCTCCGTGTTGTTGGAAGCTAGTGTTGCCGGTTCGGGTTGGAAGCTAGTAGCTAGGGAGCGTCCGTCTTGGCATTCATTAAAAAAGGCCTAAGTCTAGCAGTGGATTGATAAGGGATGGGTTAGGAAGATAATTTAAACTAACTGCGTTCGAATCCAATCTATGCCCCGCCCATCTTCATCACGTCATCACTCTATACGCACCACGCGTTTTTACCGCCCAAACTTTTCTGTTTGGATAGTCGCAGGTGTTGAATATTACGCAAGGCAGTATCTTGTGTCCTAAGAATAGACCATATTCGACTCCAAGAGTTTCCAATACACCAGGAATACAATGTATGTGTGCTTTTCCTCCAGATTAAGACCGCTTTTTATCTATAACCACGAGAGCAGTTCGGAAATTAGCAAAATATCCAGTCCACTTTAAACAACTCAACTGCGCTAACACTAAAAGACAATTACTTAAAAAAACTGCCTCCGTAGCCTAACTGCCTCCGTAGCCTAGTGGTATGGGCGTGTGCTTTAGAAACCGGAGGCCGTGGGTTAGAATCCCGCGGGGACGCAACAAATTTTCATTGTTGTTTCCTAGTTGGTTAGGGCAATTTGGGACGATCACCCAATTGTCTGAAAAGTAAGATGATCCATGCGTCGGATGGGCATGTAAAAAAGTCGATCCACCCACCAACCCGCATTTGACCAGCGTGGTGGGATACGGTCCAAACCTCCTAATGGATAGGGGTATATTAGGGGAGGCCTATGTCCAGCAGTGGACTAACAAAGGCTAATGATGTGTGTGATGTGTACTTAAAAAAAATAACCCAAACATGAATAGCAAAATTTGTACAATATATTTATTTATGTATATGAACAAATACTTTCTATTGTTTACGCGAATACTAGACACGATTTTAAATGCCTGAAATGTCGGAAAAAATGGAGACAAAATTATACGCGATAAAATCCAATAAAGTTTTATTCATTGTCTAATTACATTCATATGTATAATCCTATAGCAATGCTTAAAAATATGTACTCAACTGTGCGGTCGAATATCGATATTGATTCAGGAATGTTTATAAAAATTGTTTGTTAGGAATTACATACAAAAAATAATAAAGAGACTTGCATCATAGTGTATAGCAGCCTTTTCAATAATAAACTCAATTAAGAAAGTTTTGCAGAAAACGTTCCAATCTTTTACCCAAATATTATTCTTACAACCCGCTTCTTTCCTTAATAGGCAGATGACTTTTCAGAATATTAATAACTTTTACTTGAAAGGTTAAAGCTTTACTACTACTAGAGCTATTTTTTTTTCATATTTTGAATATACTATCAAACTTTTTTGGTAAGAGAGAGACAAGCCAGACGTTCACCTGATGGTAAGTGATTCGCCCTGCTTATAGTAAAAGCAGCGTGAGCAAAATGTGCTTACACTCCTTAGACATGACATATCACGTTTAATCAACGATTAGGCTAACAAAGAAGGACAACGTCCCTTCAAACCAGAACAGATTGTGAAAAGGAGACTTACCACCTTGTAAATCAATCTAATCTATTTATTAAATCATTTAAACTTAATAAAGCACTTTGCAGAAAACAAGCCTATGAACCGCTAAGTGTACGACCCTGAACCGTCTTCATCTACAGACTTTCTGTACTTTCGAGCATGACGTTTTAACGTTACCATTCCGTTGATATGTGACAGTGTTAAAATTTTACGTTTTACCCTAGTAATCTAGTCTTTATATTGTTTTCATTGACTCATTATCTTCTTTTTTTTATATTTTATACGAGCATAACATAAATAATGTAACAATTATTCACCCGTTTCATTTAAGCCTTGATCTTTGAGACGGAAGTGATTATATAAAAACCCTGGAAAATTGTATTGACATATTATAAATAGAAGCTTAGCTTTTTAAGCATTATAAATACATGAAGATTGGAGTAGTCATTATTATCAATACCTGAAACAAATGAAGCGTATTTCAGGTCCGCATATATTTAGCATAATGCACTAAAATTGTTTTTTGTAATTAAAACCTAATTAAAAACAAACTAGTCGAAAGCAATCCCAACAAACGGCGGCATTGTGGCGGGACAAGTTTAAATGGCATAACTTCGGGAGACGTCGGCGCTCCTAGTGATAGCTGTAATTAGTTGCCAGTGACTTCCGTGAATCGAGCGAGAATAGTAATGATGAGAAATTGTACTTATCCTTTGCGCTGTTCAAATTAGAATAGGAGGCTTAACTTATTTACCATTTGAGCTAAAAATGTCAAGTAAACTATTTTATATTAGTCAATACCTATACAAGTAAAATCAGTCAGGAAATACATAGCTAATCGCTCGAATAAAAACTGCCTTCGTGGTTGATGGTATTGCGTATGGTTATAAATTATCGTTGTTTTCCGATCGTCTAGGACAATATAGGTTCAAATTATTTTTTAAGATACGATGAATAAAATACATAAAACGGGTATGTAAAAGTCGAAGACTGTTTCTGGCAGACTTTGTGAAACGTAAGTGATTTGAAATAATCTGAAACTTGATATTGCCACTAATGTAGTTTACCATTTAACACTCTCCGTAACAAATTGTTATTTAGACATTCCTAGATGGATTAAAAACATACCGACAACATGATAGCCTGGGATAAAGGCTAGGAGGTAGAAGAATGTAGATATTTAGAAATGTAAGGTAAATAAATAAGATAAATGAAAAACAAAACAAAAAAGCAAAAAATGCACCTTGTAATCTTAATAATTTTTATCAACCTATTTCAAATAATAGTTATTATTTAACTGTCTTTTCTAATTATTAATAGTGATGAGACAAGCAGCTTCCTTTGAAAACAGAGCAATAAAGTTTCCGATGAAGCTTTTCAATTGAGTATCCCTTAAAGAAGTCACATGTCCACACTTAAAGGAAAAAGATCCTACTCGGTCAAAAGCCGTCGTCGAAGCATAACCCTCGAATCCAATAAAGTCTCATCCAAGTGAGTTTTTCATAGATTTCTTTCTTTGCAATTTGCAGTATTACTTTTGCTGGTAATAGGTCTACATATTCACTTTTTTGCTTTTTGCTCGTACTCATAAGATTTTTTTTAATTTTTACATAATAACGATATTATAAATGTACGTTGCGTATCTTTATTTTTTTTTTTTTTTTTATTTTATTTTAAAACAAAATCCACAGCTCATAATAGTTACAATTATAAACATAGTCATCATACATAAAAACTTAAAGCCAGAACTGGATTTACATTATCTAGGTAGTACTTAATATAGAAGTATACAACAGTGAAAAGTGAACAAATATGACAATTTAAGTAATAAAAATGTATATTATAAAAAGACACAAAAGAAACTAAATTAAATACTAAAAAGAAAAAAACATTGTAAAAGTGCTTCTGCGTATGTGTGTGTGTGTGTGTGTGTGTGTTTGTAAGTGAGGAGTGACATAATGAGTGTTCGTGAGTGTTACACTCTTCCATTAATACTCTTAGAACATCCCTTTTAAAAATATTCTTGCGTGTGTTAAATATGTCAAGGTCTAGAAACTTTTTATTGTACAACCGTTTGTAAGCGTTTGACTAAAGAATTTTGAGCATATCTAGTCGATGATTTTGCAACAGCGAACAGGCTCGATGTCTGGTTCGAGTTTTGGGAGTATAAAGCGCAGAACTTTGAAGCTAATTCCCTGCAGTCAATAGTCCCTGTGCACAATCCATGTAAAAGTCATATCTAGCAGCGTACGTCGACTTTCAAGACTTGTGAGGTGGTAAGACCTGCATAAATGTTCATAATTTCGTTACTCGCCGGTTTTTGAGATTTAAGTATTTAATGAACCTATGCTGGATCTTTTCTAAATGTTTAATTTGAGTAATGTATTGGGATTCCAAGTAGCTACAGTATTCAAGAATACTTCTTACGTATGAATTGTAAAGTAGTTTTATACAGTAACATCAGAAAAGGTTTTGTTACGCGCAATATAAAACCTAGGCTCTGTACGCTGAGTTGACTATTGAATCAATATGATGTGAAAATGTCAATTTGTCATCTATAAGGATTCCAAGTCCTTCACGACAAATTCTTTATTAAGACTGAAACGTTAATTTTGTAGTCAAAGACAAAGGGTTTTCTTTCTAGTAAACGATACGTAATGGCATTTACTAACATTTACATCTATACAGTTATCACTATAGTAATTCTCAACCGGTTAAGATCAGATTGAAATTCACACAGTCTGAAAGATTAGAGTTTTCATAAATATTTTGTGTCATCAGCGTACATGAGAAACTTTGCATAGTGAAAACATTTACTAAAGTCATATAAGTAGAAATATATAAAGAGGGCCCAGGATGGACCCTTGAGGGACCCTTGAGGGAAAATTAGAACGATATCCTCCTAGGACCACTGCTTGAGACCGTTTCCACAAATATGACTTCATCCACCTCAAGAGATCGCCTCGAATACCAAGCTCGAAAAGTTTTCGCAACAGTATGTTGTGGTCTACGCGGTCAAAAGCCTTCTCGTAATCAGTGAGACCACATCCACCTGAGAACCACCATCAATACATGTCGTAACAGTGTCAATAAAAGTACCCAGGTTGGTGTCTGTAGAACGACCCTTTATAAAACCATGTTGTTCAGCTGGTACGGAACGTAATATAACGGATAGACATATATATGAACAATTTTTCAAATAGCTTACTAAGGATATTTAAAATTGAAATAGGCCGGTAATTCTAATCTTTGTTTTGGGCCCTTTTTATATATTGGAACAATATGCTTGCTTCCAGATATGTGGAAAGTGGCTGGCCTTAAGATATCTATTAAACAGTTGTGTTATAGGCGCAGATAACGAATTATTACATTTGACAAAATATCGGTGGTAATTTATCATTACTCAGCGCCTTTTTAGTATCAAGCTTACTAATTATTTTATGTACTAGGTCTTTACAAATCTCAATTTTATGGATGATATTTGAGTTTGAATTGTCATTCTCAATTAATGGTAAAAATTATTTTTAGTATGTGTAAAGTTTGTTTGAAAAAGTTATTAAATGAATTACAAATTTGTGATGGACTATTTAATTTTAGCTCACCATATGACATCTGTTGGGGATAATCGGAATAAGTTTTACGCCTTGACTTGACATAACTCCAGAACAACTTTGGATTTGATTTAATTTTGTTTGAATTTTTTTATGTATGACTTATGGCATTGTTCTTGAAGAGTTTTCTGCCGTTTTCTTAATTCTGAAAATGTTGCGTAGTCGATAGGATTTCTAAACTTTTCCAAATAGAGTGTGTTTGTTTTTCCTTTTATCAAGTTAATAAGAGATTTACTGTACCAGACGGGATAAGAATTACGGCCACTGGAGCGGACTATAGGTACACATCTATCAATTGATTTGTAAATAATTTCGTAGAATTTCTCAGTTACTTTATCTATTTCTTTTCTTGTTCAATAAATGTCCAGTCATGTCCTATAAATGTTTCATTAAGTGTTTTGTAGTCGGTCCCATGTATTGATATTTGTATTCTGTACATGACATCTTAAGGTGTATTAGAATATCTGCACTAGACATGTAAATGGCAGGGTGGTAAACATCTTCATTTACTAGTGTCGTAAGATCTTGCAACCATGAGGGAAAAATTTGAAAAACTAAATCAAGCATCTTGTGTGATTATTTAAAATTGATATTTTGTTGAGAAAGACCTATAAAAGAACAATAAGACAGGAGATCAGAGGCCGCATTCTGAATATCGATTGGAACCTTTTCTAACTATTACAGGTTCTGCCGTTGTCCAGTCATTACATGAAAGATTAAAGTCACCCGCAACTATCAAGAAGTCGTTGAGATTTATTACTTATTATAGATAGAGCATTTATTATTTCATTAGTTCTTACTGGTAAAAGTTTATTAGGTGGAATATATACAACTACGATTTGAATGTTGCGCAGTGAGCCAATGTTTCTTCCTGGTACCGTTACCCAAATCACTTCAAGATCATTGACATTCAAATCTGGTCTCGCGTAAGCTTGTAACTTTGAACGACACAAAATCATGACACCACCTCCCAGTAAGCCCCGATCTCGACGAAAAACTTTGTAACTGTGATCACTAATCTCAGCGTCTAAAATACCATCGCAAAGCCAAGTTTCCGAGACCATTACAATGTCGATACCAGACCATAATAAGTTATTGCAAAATATGTTTGTTTTTGTCCGTAGACCCCTTACGTTTTGATATAATAAAGATAATTTATTATTACCAACTTTATTCATTATGAAATATAATAGTATATCGAAACAGATGCGCTAGAGTCAACACATTATTAAAAAAAGTCATATAATATTTAAAATGAAAGACGAGTCTAAACGCCATATAAATAAAATATTAGGGTAATTCACTGACATTTCGCTGTAGGTACGGTAAAAGTTTAATATTTTTATTCTTTTGTCACGGTCACTATCTGAAAGAGATGTTCTGAGTGGAATGAGAGAAGTGTTATGTGGTAACTAAATGGAGTTAGGTGTGTTGAGTAGAAAAAACTGTATTAAATATAAATAGAAACTGAAGTTCATTAGTAGAAGTTTTAACACTACATATGCAGCATGAAAGCTTACTATAGTACTTATTAAACAATCTTGGTCAAATCCTCCTGAAGACACAAGGAAAGGGGAGATGTTTCGTTTTCGGACGTAAATACGACAGTTTTTGTCCAGACAAATTTGTAATTGGCTTCTTTAGCTCTTTGTTTACACGAGTTTAATAAAAGTTTATTCTCTTTAGTTAGGTGTTCATTAATAAACACCCGATTATTATCCTCCCCCATTCCCAGATGCCCAGCATTAAGAGTAAGATGCTTGCGTGACGCTGCCAGAATTCTATCTTTAATTGAACGTTGCGTGAAGCGAACGATGATAGGACGTATATTTGTCAAGTTTCCGGCTCGTCGAGGTTGTACACGATGAGCAAATTCAACATCATTCTGTTTGACAGCAACACCGATATGTTGCGATAATTTTAATACAATGCTTACGGTATCTTCTGATTTGTTTTCAGGAATACCTCTTACTTCGATGTTCTGCAATCTACTCCACTGCTGCTGCCTGATATTTTCTTCTTCCAACGCCCTAATTCTTATAGCATGTGCGGCTAAGCTATCCTTAAGAGATTTATTTTCTTCCTTTACGCTCTTTACCTCTGAGGAAGTGGCTGCAAGGAGCTTTTTCAAGTCCATGAACTCCTTTCGCATGTCGTCGTACTGTTTGCCTATGAACGCTACAGACTCTTGATACTCCGAACATTGATTTCGTATTGCAGTAAGCTGTTCAGATAATCCTTTGAGACTAGATTGAATAACTGAGCTTATTTCTTGTCTTTCTAATTCTAAGAAGTGCTTTAACCTGTCTTCCGTGAGAAAGTCATTTGTTATCTCAGACTTTTTCCACAATGATACGTTGCTTTGATTTAAATCATCTGACTTTGGTACATTTAGATGGGCTGGAGGACGTATAGGTGTATTTGTGTTATCTTTTTAGGTATTTTACTTTTACATTCCAGACATCTCCACGAACACCTACTTTCGTCATTAAGAGTCCTATACCTTTGAGGTGAGATGTTAGCACATTGTAGGTCGTATTTGTGCTTGCAACCGAGACAACTCATGTACCTTCTATCGGTTATTGGTGTTCTACATGCTCCACAAATATTTTTTTCCATCTTAATTACAATATAATATGCAATCGAAAATGTTTAAATAACAACAATTGCAATATTTTAGTTAAAGCAAATGCTCTGAGCTTTTTAGTAGGCGCTAAGAAGATATTATGAAGAAATACGATACAATGCGTCACAGCGGGCTGACCGCGGGTTGTGGTAGGTCAGGGTCGTTGGTGTGTTGACGTTTAAATAAAATTTTAAATTGTTCTTACTCCTTTGGTTGTAGATATTTGGTTGAAGTTATTTCACAATCACAAAGTTTGTTAAAAAAGCTTCACATACATGCAAAACAAAGGCAATTTATGAGTGTTTACTGTAGATATTGAAATTTTAATTTCACACAAACAAGTTGATGTTCACTCTTACACTGTCGCGGTAGTTATTGATTACCTTTAAACCTTAGCACGTCTTACAATCGGTTTTTGGTCATAAACAATTTATCTTGTATTTTTTTCTAATTGACTACGCAGGCAGAAGAGCATTCTAGCCACCTGAAGACATTGGCAATACCAGTGATATCACCAACGCGCTGCCTAACTACGCGACATACGATGTTAAGTCTCGTTTACCCTGTAAATACGCTGGCTGTGGTTCCCTGCAAACTGCAAAACAGTAGTTTTGCACACTATTGCTTTGCACCAGATATTGGCACCGCGGTGGTACCGCCCCAGACGGTCCACTGTACAAAATACTTATTTTATTATTTTTAAGGACAATTATTACAACGTCATTAATTACTGTAACATAAATTTAATACATAATTTGTTTTGTTATCTTTAAACTGATATACAAAACCGGACACAAAGTTGATCCGAACCATTTTACTACTTTGCTAAAATTTTCATGTTCATTTCGTTGTCCGTTCGAAGTTAAAAACTATGAATTCTGTTTAGCACAAAAATCCTTTCCGCGGTACGAAACACTCGTGACTATGGTAAGGCAGGCAGTTTTAAATTCCCTTTAAAGTCGCCACGCACTTATTATGTCTTTACATAAATGCATTCCATGTTTACCAAAAATCATCTTTTTGTATATTATACTTTTTAGCCGACGAAGCTTATAAAACAATATTTTTAGTTCTTCCTAGGTAGCTAGAATAAGTTGTTTTACTATAAAAAGTTTAAAATAAGTGTTTGGTAAAAATGTTACTTATAACTTTTTTACGCGTATGCTGTTTTAATTGCTAAATAGTGCACTCTCTTCTTATTAACTTTTTACCTTTCCATGGTTTTAAATAAATTATTTTGAAAAGGTTCATATTTAAGCAAAGTCATATATTTATCAGCTTAAGTAAAAACATCAATGGACGTAGATCACAACGTTCCTTTTACACTTTTGAAATTTATTCAAATAAATAACAGTTTATTATTGATAATAATAATATTTCCGGACAATTAACAAAAGATCATCTAGTCCCAAGCAAAGCAAGGCTTGTACTATGGAAGAATGATGACTGATTACATAGACTTACTTTTCTTGTTGTTAATAAATACATATTATTTAGACGATACCAATACCATATAGATACCAACACCCAGAAAAAAGAAAACAAATGTCTATCACACGGTATTTCTGCTGATGTGGGGAATCGAACCCACAACTTCTGGAAGTCGGGTTCAATAATCACTACGCCAAGCGGGGCATCGTATAATGATTGGCTTTCACTAATTTAATATTTCGAGAGGTATATAACAATAATATTGACTAGTTGTCTTCCGTGACCATCCACTTGGTAAGATAAAATTAAAATATATTAGTTTTTATTTATAGTACTATAAATAATTAGCCTAAGTTACTACCCTACCTAACTAGGCGCATAAGCTATCTTTATATCTTTTAGTAAAAGACCTGTCACAAAGGATTAGCCATTCATGGGGTTAGAGAGAACAAACATACAGATAGACTAATAAAATTTAAAAATATATGTTTTTATATATGTAATGATAATCATATCACAATGTTATCATTACAAAAAGGTTATTTTCAGGTAACAAACAGACATTTCAATTTTATTGTCATCTCTATACACATCTATAAAAAAAAATAAAATTTATGTAAAACAATTCACTGAGTGACAGTCAACCGATGACGACACCATACGTATTACTATGTTTATATTTGTTCCGAATCTAGCTAGGCTAAACTAGTTATATTTTAAACTATGTTTTTTACTAGAGCATCAAATGGTAAACGCTTACATATTTAAAAATCACATAATTGGTTATATGAGAAGAATTAAGCTAAACTTTATTTAATACCGCAACATTAATCAAGTTCAAGCGCCAAGTTTCAAATGATAGATCGGTTGCCTCATCAAGAATGTATTCGTTGAAAAAGTGCAAATTACTTCGCGGACTCACTGAATGCGGTTTAAATTAAGTTAAGTTAAGTTTAAGGAGTTCATAATAACTAACTAGATGCCTTACTGTGTAAATGACTAATTAAAGTTATTGAAGTTTCGGTGCAATAAAAAGTTAGTAAACATAAAAATTTGGCTAAACCTTTTAAATAAGTCTTGATACATAATATGTCGCACGCATAAAAATATTTTTTTTTGAATATATTTTAATTATAATTAATTGCCTCCGTAGCCTAGTGGTAAGGGCGTGTGATTTAGAAACCGGAGGTCATGGTTTCAAATTCTGCGGGGACTCAACAAATTTTTATTGTTGTTTCCTAGTTATTATTTTTGCTTGCACTAACGAGCGCCTCCGATGCGATGTACAGAGTGTTACTAAACATATCATTAATAACAAAATCTACTATATTAATATTAACTGGCTAGACACGTCGTATATGAATAATCCTAACGAAATTTACAACTTTATCCAAACCTCTTTTCAAAAATGCAAAGATTTTGCAACTGAAATCATATGTAATAAAAACCCCAACAAATGTTATTCAAAGCAACAAAAAATCCCCTGGATAGATGATAATATTATTCGACTTTGCGATAAGCGCAACAATTTGTATAATTCCTGGAAAAAGTCCAATGATCCAAAAATAAAACTAGAGTATAATACAACCAGAAATAAGATTCACAAAATTTTGAATTCTAAAAAAAATCAGTACTACATTAATAAAATCAACGATAATTTTAAAAATACCAGAAAAATATACCAAATCGTAAATCAAATGTTGGGACGGGTAACACTATCAATCGATGAAGCCATATTAAAAGCATTTGATTCTCAAGGGCTAACAAGCAAGGGTATTGCTGACGGTTTTGCGTATGAATTGAATAGGGCGGTGAAAGATATAACTCCAAAATGTAATACCAAACTAATGGTTCCTAAAGCAAATACTAATTCTGTTAACCCAAGTATGCTATTTAAAAAAGCTTCCACGGACAAGATATGCAATATCATTAGTAGCCTTAATCCAAATAAAGCACCAGGTCTAGATGGCATTAGAATAGGTGATATAAAAGCAGTAGGAGATAAACTATCTGCAGCTATTGCAAACTTAATAAACTGTAGTATCAACACTGGTATATATCCAGATAAATTAAAAAAAGGATGTATTAGACCAATCCATAAAAGGGTAAAAAGACGATTACGGTAACACCGTCCCATTACGTTACTTTCTTCGTAAATAAAATTGTGGAAAAGTACATTAATGAACAAGTCCTTGCTTTTACGAAAGGAATAACGTAATTTTAAAAATCAGTTTGGTTTTCAACCAGGAAAAGGCGCAAACGAACTTCTTAGTAAGTTTACAGACGAAGTCAACGATCACCTGAATAGTAAAAAGTAATTTTTGCCCTATTTATTGATTTTCTCGCGCCTTTGATACATTACAGCATAAACTCCTGATTAAACAGCTGAGACAATTGTGGCATTAGAGGACCTCTGCTTAAATGGTGCCAAAGCTACCTGGAAAACCGCACGTTGACTGTTAAAGTAGATAATGTTTTCAGTACGTCAATGGAAATAACAGAAGGGACGGCCCAAGGATCCGTCCTGGGCCCGGTTCATTTTATTTCGTATGTGAATAAGATGAACAAGTACATTAAACACTGCACATGTTATCAGTTTGCTGATGACACTTGCCTCGTAGCCGCAGACAGTAACCCACAAAACGCATTAGACAAACTTCAAGATGACTTAGACTCTGTCTTAAAATGGTGTCACGACTGCGATCTAGTTTTAAATGCTAGCAAAACTAAACTATTGATAATCAAATCACCCTATAATAAACACCCATGCCCTAAAAACCTAGTAGCTCATGAACACAGGTGTCTGCATGCATCAGGTAAATACGCATGTAGTTGCTCCTCCATAGAAGTTGTAAATAAGGAAAAGTATCTAGGACTTATAATTGACGATAAATTTGGTTGGTCTTTCCACATTGAACATATCTGTAAAAAGCTAAGACAATTTCTAGCAAATATTACTATTCTAAAAAATCGAATACCCTTTAAAGTCAAGCTATTGCTTTTTAATTCGCTAGCGGAATCCTACGTCCAATATGGTATAAGCAGCTATGGTCGAACTTATGCTACGTATCTTAACCAAATTTATAACCTTCAACTAAGAATCTTAAAAGAAATTATTCCGGCTAAAGTAAAACAAAAATTCCACGCAAATGATATTTGCATCTTTAAATATTGCAATACTTTACCAGTCCAAACAAAATTCATTCATTACTTTTTAAAAGAGAACTTCTTCTATGAACATTTAAAAACCAAATCAATCATCCTGTACAAACTCGAGCAGTCACTGAGAACCGGTTATGTGTCCCAAGTAAAAATACGTATGGTAAACGGACAAGCCGATACCTTCTTCCCGCTAATTAACGGTCTACCTCCGGATTTAACTAGTAGTATAACAAATAAAAATATTAAATATAAATTAAAAACTTTTTCTAGAAAATATTGATAAGTACACATAAAACATATTACCTTGTAGCAAAGTCCGACTTTCTTTTCTTTTATTTATAAACAAAACTATTCCGAAAACATGACACCATTATGACTTGCATTTGCCCAACTCTCAACATAATATGCGTATATAGTGTATATCAATAATGTAATAATTATTACATACTACAGTGTTATTATTATTAATAATTTAGTATATGATAATTGTATGCACACATGAGCACAACAAATCGATGTTTACTCGTCTGCACTTTATGTATAAACCTTATTGGTTTAAAATAAGTGATTATTACCATTATCTTATGTAAATTGTTTACTTAATAAATAAAAAAAAAAGTTAGTTAGGGCAATTTGGGCCGATCACCCAATTGTCTGAAAAGTAAGACTATCCATACATCGGATGGGCATGTAAAAAGTCCGTCCACCCACCAACCCGCATTGGACCAGCGTGGGGGGATACGGTCTAAAAACCACGTAATGATGGAGGCGTGCGTTAGGGGAGGCCTATGTCAAGCAGTGGACTAACACAAGCTGATGATGTATGTATGTGTATTCAAGGTACAACATTTAAGATTGAAAAATTCTCATAAATAATATGGTTTCAGGTAAAAGCTATTATTATTCTAAGGGCAGTGCCATTCTTTAACTGTAACGCTTTAGACACTGCTTTTCAGTGGATAATCTCAATCAGGTTATATTATAACTGACTTTTTATTTGTCTTTATAGAAAAGTCTGAAAATATGGTTAAAGATTTCCTTTCCTACTTTGGCCAAATATCGTATTAATAGAATATTTCATGCCTTTTATGAAATAATTAACCAAGCTGCTTTAACACTAACCCATACATCGATAATCGGAAAATAACAAATTTTATACACTAGCATTACTATTTTCTATTTATTTTAGTATTAAAATAACCAAAAGAAACAGTTGTATCCCAAAAAATATTTTAAAAAGACTTGATTAAAGGAGACCTTTACCTAAACACTACATACTTATTTCACATATTTCGCATATATGTTATTTTACCCTTCAATTTATACTCATAACTTATACGCCAATTTTCATATATTCTTTGAATACATTATAACAGATTGGGAACTAACAGCCTTTTCCATTCGAGGTCAGAAAAAGTATACCCAGTACGGCATTGTCCTCAGCACAATATCGAGATTAAAATAGACGCTTCGCTTAAAGCGGATTGTTGCTTAGATTAGGCAAAGCAATTCCGAACTTCACATTTTTATGTTCATCAGAATACCTCCTTTTCTTTGATTAAGGCCTATATTAAGGAAAGACAATCATGAACTGTGAGGCTTTAGTAAGAAATTTACGATTGTCTTATTTTTTTTAGGAACGAGTAATAAAACAAATTACTAACTGAAAACATAATAAGATCTTTTTAAGATTTTAACATTCAATCTTTTAATAACGAATAAATTTTACTTAAGCATATGCTTTTTTTGGATTTGAACTATAAAGAGTGTTCAAGTTACTTTGAATGGTATATTTTGGTGACTTTTCGTTTTTTTATGTTGGTCTTGTACTTAATAAAGAAAGGCAAGCATATTTTACGTTAAATCTTTATATTTTCTAAATGGCACTGTGCCAAGACAAACTCTATAACCTTTAAGATTGTTTTACAGAACATAAATGCCAAAATTTAATTTAGAACCATTGAACAAAACGGTTCAAAGGTTTTTAAATTTGACCATTAGCGCGATTAAACGTTTATGATGATGGATTCTTTTCACTCACTTAGCGTGTTAATGAAAAAACCATAACCTTTTTAATATGGACTTAACAGTTAACTCTGTATTTAATAATTGTTACTCAAATATGTTCACTCCATTTAATGAGGTTATTCCGTAGGGTTCCCGCTGGACAATATAATTAACTGAATTTCACAAATACCTCGTTATCTCGTCGGAGCATTTTTAATAAAACAATTACCTTTTTAACGTAATTAAGCGACGCGATAAACGTAGGCCTATGTTAAACAATTAATATTGTTTTTTATATTTTAATCAACCAGCCCAGCCAACCTTTGGCATATAAAGACCCTGGAACAAAATTATTGTGGAAAGGTTTGTACCTGATTTTCTTTTTTAGGGTTACCCTAACCGGTCGGACCACCTGGGCGGAAGGGTTACAAACCCCATAGACGTTGGCAATACTAGTGGGCATCACCAACGCGGATGCCTTCCGTTAAAGACCCGGGATGTTGTCTCGTTTAACCCAGAAATGCTGGCCAGGTTGCCCCAAATTGGAACCGTAGTGTTTTTGGACAGAACTAGGTTATTATATTTTATGTTGTAATTTGTTATGAAATTAATGTTCCCCGCGAACAGGGGACCCCCACCAACAAAACACTTTGTACACTTTTTATTTCAAGTTCGAAAGAATTCCTTTATTCTTCTTTGGGTAACAAATCGGATATTACCCTTTATTGTCTCATCCATATTATTATGTATCCATAATTAGACTCGGAATTATTGTAAACATCCAAACAACCAAGAAGGTTGTACTCAAAGGTCTTGGTTAAAGGTTGATTGGTACTCGGACAATTCCTCTTAAGAACATGAGGGTCTTCGACACTACTTCGATGGCCTTGTTACAAATGTTAAAGGTTTTATAGATTAGTTAAAATAAGTACGATATAAAAAATAACATAAGCATTCCCAAGATCTTGATTCCTTATTCATTGCACGTATGAATATATATGTGCATTTAGAACGTCTTCAAAACATAAAATACGCCTTTTTATAAACATATGTAACCTCCAGCCCACTTCATTTCTATGAAGATGAATAAAAGCTCAAAATAACACCCCAAAAATATAACGTTCTGCAGAAAATTAAATTTAAATTATAGAATAAAAAAAAAAAAAATTGGTTTTAATTTTAATTCAATTTTTAACATCGGAATTGGTTGGATATTGGAAAAATTACTGGATCAAAATCAATCAGCCACGTTTTCAAAATTCCCGAAAAGTTTGGTTTTGATATTGAAACACAATTAACAGGAAAATAATCTTTTTACCGGGACAAAGCCCGCATACTTGGTCTAACAAAAGGCCCTATTTCGCCCAAATTTGTTTCGGGCGCGTCGGGAAACCAACGCCCCCTTCTTCCCGGCCCCTGAAGGGGTTGACTCCCCCAGGTTCGTTACTCAAAACCATGGGGCAAGGGTTCCCAGCCCACCAGGGATGATGGTTTGCCGCCAGCACCTTTCGGCCCCAGAAGGAGCAGGATTACGACACCATGGGAATGTCCCACGGCCCCTCGACCCCCGCCCCGCCAAGTCGCGGAGGATAGGGTGAGGGCCCCACGGAATCCGGCGTTCCTCTTCCTCCGCGACCTTCCTCTTTGGCTGCCGGGGACAGGAAGGGCCCACCCCTTTTCCCCGTCTGCCCACCTGGGTGCACAAAGTTACCCAGCCGCTTGGGCAGTTTCCACGGCTGGCCTTGTTTCCGGGCCAGGTTCCTTTAGATTTCCCGGGCTCATCCATGCCAGGTCTGAGGCCTCACCGCCACGACAAAGGAGAACCTTGGTTTAAAAGGATTTAATTCCAAAATCAACCCGATTAGACCAACATGGTGGGTGGTCAGCCATTGGGGGTTTTTACCCAATGGTTTATGACCACAAATAATGACGATGATGATGAGCGATAGTGAGCAGGCGAAAAGGACTGGTTTGAAAATTTTAACAAATAATTATAAATAGATAATGTCCTTTTTTTTTTTTTATTTGGTTAAAACCAGACATATATATTAAGTCTGTTCACAATCATAGACCGGAGGCAAAACCCGCGGTGATTTGGTTGTGGCCCCCAAACTTCAAATGCCCCTGAGATTAATACAATGCTTGAAGCCCAAAAATAAATTTTTTATACAAATTTTATTATAAGTGTGTGTACGAAACAAGAAATGAATTAAAGTATCAATACGCAGAGATTTGACTCTTTTCTTAGCATTTTTTTTCTTTTGAAATGTTTAATCATTATAATATATGTTTTGTTTATTTATATATATTCTGAGGTTTTTTATGGTGATAAAATGATATTTGCACAATAAACAGCTTTCTATTTTATAGATGAAATAAAATCCTTATTCGCCATCGGACGCTTCGGATAACATATTTTGTATTGTCCAAAAATTAATGAAAAAGTTCAAAAATATTTCATAAAATTTACTATTAGGTTTTACTTTTGGTTTTTTTAAACATATCATATTTTTATCATTAAGAATATTTCCTTTTAAAACTGGGAAAAGACTTCCCCATTGTTTTGGTAGAGTTAAGGTTTGTGGAAGAGTTACTCTTAGCTTCATAAAATACGGAAAAAAACAACATTACAGAGTAACAAAATTTTAAATGATGCCATGCCAAAATAGCCCATTTATGGCCCAAAAAAGTGTGCTATAATTGGCTTTAAACCATTTAATATTTTACCGATCTATAAGTTTCACAATTAACTTGTCGAACTATACAACTAAGGAAAAGAATAAAATTCTTTATTGATGTTTTAATATCTAACGCACACATGTTTATGTTATTATATGATTGACTTTAGTTACATAATTTAACTACATTAACTCGGCGTTTATACCATTTGTCTTCTGATGATTTATTTAAGTGCCGCGATCGTTAAATGTTTTGTTCTTGCTTTTTAATGTCTCCGTAGAAAAACTTTTTGTCTTCATCGAGTATTCTTTGGCGTTTGATAAATGAACAAAGAAATTGGAAAAGTCTCGCCGATTCCGACCGGGGAGCCCTAATTAATTATTTGGCAGCAGACCTGTGACAGGCCCAGATACCAAAATTGTTGGTTTGTAGATTATTCGAACCAAGCTTGTTCCCGCTATTTTCACCCAATTTGGATTGTAATTTGTGGTAATAATTATCATATATTCCTTACCCTATGGTCTTTTAATTTGTTACTTCTTTATACATAAATTGCAATACATCCTTTTATAATATGGCATCTGATTGATTCTGATATCTTTTATATCACGTTATATAAATATCGTGTTATTGAAAAGTTTCACTAAAATCAATTAGGTACCCGGGACAGAATAGAAACAAATCTCCCAAAACTTTCGTATTTTTAGTATTAGTCAACTACAATATTTTTTGTTCCAAATCGAAAAAATCAAAAGTTTTCTATGTTATGTTCGATAATCCATCCAGAATTATCTTATTTGGTTTTTAAAACCGGGAAAACCGAGTCGATAGATCATGTCAAAAATATTAATAAATTTGTTTTTAACCAATTCATCGTGGAATCAACACATGCGTTCTCAATAAGCGGTATTCAACTTTTATGCAGTAAATCAAAAGAGCTTTAAAGTAAAAATATAATATAAGGTAATGTAGGCTGTAAATAGAAAATGAATTTTATTTCATTTACTCGTACGAAAAACGTTGAAATAATTTGAGCAAACTTTCAAAACTTTTTATTTCGTTGCATTTACTTATTAAAGCTCCACAGTGATTGTCTATAAAATTTTTAATGTTAGGTTATGTTTTCATTGGGATGCAAAATAAAATTAAAACCAAATCAGGAAATTTTTGGGTAATTAAATAGACAAAAAGTTTTCAATTCAAAGGTTCAAGAAAGGGATTCCCTTCGTTTCCCCGATAGCCCGGGACGGGCCGAACATTACCGGAAAAGCAATTATCGACTTTGACATTGCCCATCCCGACGCATAGACCGTCTTAATTTGGCTGGGTTTCACCTGGAAAAACAACAAATCAGTATCAGAATCAGATTTAACGCACGACCCTGCCTTTAAAGCCTCTTTCCCCAGAGTTGGAGGTAGGTTTGACACAGCTAATACAGTGATTGGAACTTTTCCTAATTACCTATTAACAGGCAAAACATTAAAATTTCTCCCTCATTATAAAACAAAACATTTATTTTTAAATCACGTCAAAATCGCAGTTTTGTCCGCTTCTTGGTGATTCAAACCAACAATTTTAACCGCCACGGCATTGAATTTTATTCAGTTAAACGGGTAAAAGGCGGTGAAATTGACAAAATTAATTGGATTCATGGGGATTAAGTGTTTTAAACTGGTTTAAAATTGGCTTTTTTATTACCTATTACCTCAGTACATATTTCAAGAACTATACTTAAACTTCTATAACTGCTTTCGGGTTAAAAGCGCTTAAAACCCAGTTCAATTTGGTCTGATTTTTTGTGACTTAAAACTGGTTGCTTTTTTCCAATTACTTCCATGCGGTCCACGCTTAAAAGTCTAACGTAGGATAATCCATGCCTTGGAGGGAAATGTAAAAGTCTGTCCGCGCCTGATTCTCCGGTCTTATTGGTTATCCGACTATGAGAGTGGAAGAAGAGGCTTTTTGTTTGCGCGTACACTTTTGCACTTTAAATTCTCCCGCGTAGTTGGCAAATTGTGAGTCGAAAATACAGATTGGTCGTCGTAGTCGAAATCGGATAGGAGAACATCACATTACTATATTATATTTAACACGGCGTTATTTGTAATAATATCCCAAAAATAGGCATGCTAACATTATCACCGCACCATTTTTTCCGGATTCCCTTGACGCTGGTCCAATAAAGGGGGGTTTTGATGGTTCGGTAACCATAAATATTAAATCTATTTAAGTTCAAATATCTTTTACTGTCAAACCAGCACCACCAGTTCGGGAAAAGAGGCCTCAGACCTAAGAAAACCGGGGAAAAGAAACTTTGGACATTTGTTTTACGTGGTTTTTATTATAATTAACAAAATATTTAAGGCTACATATATTAATTATTTCTTATTGCTTGCGGAATATTATACATTATTAAAAAAATTATTTTACGGATTTTTTTATCGGCGTTTATTTTCATTTTAAATTCGAGTTTCGAACACTTTCCAGCGGACGTTTGGGTGAGGGGGTGACCCCTTTAAATCACCCAAACCATTACATCAATTTGATGACCACCAAACCCGAAAAACCGATTCCTTACCAAGGGAATGACCGTGAGGTTATTGAGGTTAAAAAACATCCAAATTTAATAAGAAGAAAGGTTGGGTTTCACCCACCCCGCTTGGGATCCCATAATTAATTAAATTAAATTTAAACCCAAAGCATAATACCATCCAAGCTGGTCCAGATAAACCAAGTTCATTTTGATAGGTCGGAGCAAGATTAAAAAATAATTAAAAAATTAAGATCGAAACCCCTTTCAGCACTGGAAAAGACGCAACATCTCAGTTCACCCTGACCACGGCCTTTGGAAAGTGTTCAAACGTTTCGGAATTTAAAATGGTTAAACGCGATAAAATCCAAAGAATTTTATTTAATAAAGCTTTATATGGCAATAAGAAGCAAAAGGAGCAATGTTGATTACCAGACTGTATCATTTAAAATTCAAATTATTACAATAATCTTAAACGCATGAACGTTCCTTAACAACCTTTTCAAATTTATTAATGGTTAAATTTTGCAATAAAAATATAGTTCTTGATAATGATTACTCACTAGTTTTGACGAGACAACGTGTTATAAATTGGTTGAAGATAAGGAGGCAATCTCTAAACCGAAACTAAACAAATCTAGAAACCGGAGGTCGTGGGTTTGAATCCTACGGGGGTTCAAATTTTCATTGTTGTTTCCTAATTGGTTAGAGCAAATTGGGCCGATCACCCAATTGTCTGAAAAGTAAGATGATCCATGCGTCGGATGGGCATGTAAAAGGTCGGTCCACCCACCAACCCGCATTGGACCAGCGTGGTGGCATACGGTCCAAAACCCCCTAATAGATAGGGGTGTATTAGGGGAGGCCTATGTCCGGCAGTGGACTATCCACAGGCTGATGATGATGACGAATCTCCTAATAAAACACTCATTTAATTAAAGATGTTCAGATCAGGCAAAGATTGATTACGTAATCATCGTCTAGACACAAGTTCAGCCCTCTTATAAATAATTTAGAACTGTCTTCGTAGCCTAGTGGTAAGGGCATGTGCCTTAGAAACCGGAGGTCGTGGGTTCAAATCCTGCGGAGACTCAAAAGTATGTGTTGTTGTTTCACCGCTTTTGTATTTCTCCATCTGGTTATCAATATATGTATACAATAAAAAAATAAGAGTGTCTGTTTTTTAACCAGTTTTCATAAATTTTAAATGCCTCTAACTTCTTTATTTACTAGGAGAAATGACTACGACCTCGCTGGGGCAAGGATGGGTCATGTCACTCTCGCAGACTCGCACACTAAAACTACCAATTTGTTCCATCCTGACGCCTTAGAGATGGGGTCACAGGAACGTTTTGGCAATCTTTTGCGAGCTCCGTGCAGTAGCCGGTCCAAGTTGGCAGCAAGTAGCAAGGGAACGGCCGTCTTGCCGTTTATTGAAAAAGCTCCAATAGTGGATGAATAAAGGCTGCTAATGGTGATGATGAACTAACATTATTCGTATACCTAAATCAGTGAGACCCAATTAAACGAAAAACCGCAATCTCTAAACAGCTCTCTCGCATTTACCCGCGATTGTGTTCCGATTAAACTGCGAAATGTTCGTTGTGATTTTATATTTATTTTTTAAATTTCTATAATAAAATATTTCGTAGCTTCTAGAGCACTGGTGAAGGGTCATAATAAAATACTTTGTGTAGTTGTTCATGTTCGAAATATGTTAGGTAATGACTTAATTAAAGATTATTTTGTATGTAACAATGAAACAGACAACAAAAAGCAATTTGGTTTTCATAGAAAGAAAATCCATCTCAACTCACTTTCTAATCGGCTAATAATATAACCTATATGTATAAAGATATGCATAATGTTTATACACACTCGTTTATAAACATTATGCAATTTATGTTAATAATTTAACAAATTTTGAAATTTTGTCACTTTAAGTAATATTTTAAAATTATGATTTAAACGTTTCTTTTATTTACGCGATTATTATACTATTGAGATACAGACATATCCTAACTTAGTCTGCCGGTGATCGTAAATGTTGGTAAGAGCAGAAACTTTGGATGAAAAAATATACAATCGACGTGAAAAATCCGTACAACAGAGGATTGATATGCAGACATAGAAACATTTATTGTAACACTTTTTAAAAATTAAAATTTGTCTATTTTAATGAACATTAATGCATAAAATAACTGTGCATGTTTAATCAATTGCATGGTAACAACTTAAGTACATTTCTTATTACAAAAAGCTGCAATCTTATTTGCATTTTTAATATAATTGTTAATTTGTATGACAACTCCAAATAAAGTTTCAATTCTATGTACTGTTTCTGAAATTTGTTAAAGATGAAAAGCGACCGCGAAAGATTTGCGATTCAAAACGGGAATTAGCATCTTTTTATTTGTTCTTGCAAATTTGAGGACTGTTAAGTTAAGTTGTCGTATTATACATTCCTATGGAAATGTATTTAAATATATATTTCGTTGGATTAAAACGTACCGAAGCTACTTATAAAGGTTGTAAACAGCTACAAATATTTTTTTTCCTATCTAAAACATGAGAATCAAAGCTCCTAAAATCAAGATCACATCTTTGAAATGTCTACCCCGTTTGCACAACAAAGAAGTTTCTCTGACGTGGCGGCACTATAAAACTTAATAACGTGTAAAAAATAACAAAAGTGGCTGCCACTTTTGCTCTGTCTGAACTGGGAAGTTCCCTCTTAACGTTAAATAACTCCAGTACGAAAATTTCTTTTCGTTATAAACTCAAATACTACATCACAGATAGTCACGCGGTTTGCACTAATCCATAGAATAATTTTTCCGGAAGGTTTACATATAGATTAATAATTTGTATGGTTTATTCGTATATTTTAATTAAAATTTGTCAAAGATAATAATACTAACAATTTTTATTCTGGACGATTTTTATTTACACAACATCATCTAGTCCCAAACTAAGCAAAGCTTGTACTATGGAAACTAGATAACTGATAAATACATAAACTTATTTTTTTTTTGTAAATAAATACATGTTATATAGATACGGACACCAGAATAACACTACATTCATCGCACAATAATTTTCTTTTAGTGGAATCGAACCCACACTCTTTGGCGCAATAGTCAGGTTCACTAACTGAACTATTTATCAAAGATATATAGAAATACAGTAAATAAATTAAGCCGTCTCAGAGCTTTCAACGAAAACGCTGCCTAAGCCGTATGAGAACAAAGCAACGTGTGGTGGAAATATTCTTCTTTTCTAGATCTATAAAAAAATCTGCGATAGAACATTGTAATAGCTGGTCCGATTTTGACGGGGCTGTCTCTAAAAGATAGCTGAAATAATAGGCAGTAAAATAGGCTATACTTTTGAAAAGAGGTTTTCTTTATATATATTACCACTCGGACAAAGTCGCAGGCAACAGCTAGTTCTATTATACAATTCAGTTAAAGTTACACAATTTTAAGAACGAACAGGTTGTCATTTTGGATTACTTTGACACAAACATACATGAGCTGATGGAATTTTAACATAAGCTATCTCCTTTTATGATATTTACCTTATCATTACGAGATAATGGACAATTCTATAACTGTCCATTATCTCGTAATATAAGGTAAGCAGTAATTTTATAATAGGAACTTCTCCTAATGTAGATGACAGTAAAACAAGCGTACATACATATACACGTACATAAACACGTACGTACGTATATACTAAATTAGGACCTTTGCAAGGCTTTTGTATTCTACAAAAACGTAACCCATATAATTTTTTTTCGAGTTTAACCACAATAACCATTGTTGCATTGAGGCATATTCAGCGCTCATTTAGGTTAATGTAGTGTAAGTTTGTATAAAAGTTTATGCATTCAAAAACCCCATTCTATGAGCAAAACCAATACAATAAATTAAAAGAAGATATTTAAAATGCAGTTGCAGAAATTGTGGGCACTTTCTGGTAGATGGCACTGGTTATCAACCCCATTTATCTTGCACGAAATCGCTATATTATACTATTCGAAGTCGGATATATTTTTTGGTTTAAATTTCACTTGTTTAAAATAAAATAAAACAAGCGAATTCGCCGAAAGATTAATTAGGGTTGAGAGAATTATTTATTAGCCTAACACGAATCGAAGTTAAAGCTAAAACCGCTAAATCGTTTTAACTCATGTACTTTACCTCGCTACATACAAAGTAGAGTTTGGTATTACAGAAGGGTATTTACATTTTGTTTTAAAACATTTTTTTAAAGAAATACAATATAATTTGCCCCAAAGATCTATACAATATCTTGTAAGTTATTTAAATTGCATAACATATTATAATTTTTACATGCGTACATAGCTCATGATAAGACTGAGTAAAAACTATTTACTAATCATTATCATCATTCATAATCTTATAGCACACATTTGATATTTTCTTCAACAACCTTTAAAAAGAAATAATTAACATCAAATATTATATATATAGCCGGTTCAAGTTGGCAGCGAACAACAGGGGATCGGCCGTCTTAGTGTTCATTTAAAAAGGCCTATGTCCAGCAGTGGGCTGACAGAGGCTGATTATGATGATGATGATGATGATGAAGTATTACACACACGCTTCATATTCATTTTTTATTGCATACGAAGGTAGATGAGCAGTCGGGCCACCTGATGGAAAGTGGTAGTGGAAATGGTAAGTGGACAACGGCAATACCAGGGGTATTACCAACTGGCTGTCTCCCGTGAGGATGTTACGTCCCGTTCAGCCAATAAATTTGCTTACAAAAAAAAAATACACCGCGGTTGCACACCATTACAAATAAATACGAAACGTTACATTTAACGTCTTCGTAAAAATAATTTCGTGAGATGAGATTCTGTAGATACCAAATAAAGAAAATGAATATAAATTCTATTTCTTATTAAAACAGTTAAATAATATGTAATTGATTAATATTACTATTATTCAATCTTATTTATTATACATTATATTTAATTAACGCAGGCGGACTACAGATACGATCATCTTCGAAAACAATGTCTACAGCTTGTAACACTAATGTGTTATTCTATTATACCATACTATGAGGATAACATAAGCTGAAAACAGTGTAAAGGATTGGCTCTTTGAAGTGGCAAAAGCTTTTACTGCACAAGTCCAATTAAATTAATACAAAAAAGCATATCTACAAAGTTATAACATAATAAGTTGTAAATTCCTTATTTTTGTTAAATAAGTCATATTCGCAAAGTTATGATAGAATTAGAACTTACCGGTACCGGTAACTATACTTATTCAAGCATTGTAGTTTAATAGAAATATGAATAAAAAGCCAAAGAAATATTTTTACAACTAGGTTAAAAGAAATAGACACATCTCATCTTATCTCATCTCATCAGCCTGTAATAGTCCACTGCTGGACATAGGCCTACCCTAATACACCCCTATCCATCAAGGGGTTTTGCACCGTATCCCACCACGCTGGTCCAATGCGGGTTGGTGGGTGGACCGACTATTTACATGCCCATCCGACGCATGGATCATCTTACTTTTCAGACAATTGGGTGATCGGCCCAATAAACCCAATTTGCCTAACCAGCTAGGAAACAACAATGAAAATTTTTTGAGTCTCCGCAGGATTCAAACCCACTACCTCGGGTTTCTAAAGCACACGCCCATACCACTAGGCTACGCAGGCAGTTACAATCTCATCTCATCAGCCTGTAATAGTCCACTGCTGAACATAGACCTCCCCTAATACACCCCTATTCATCAGGGGGTTTTGGACCGTATCCCACCACGCTGGTCCAATGCGATTCCATTGGTGGGACCGACTTTTTACATGCCCATCCGACGCATGGGTCATCTTATTTTTCACACAATTGGGTGATCCGCCTAACAAACCATGAAAGCAACGATAACATAAAGTTGTTTCTCAGCGGGATTTGATTCCACGACCTCTGGTTTATAAAGCAAGGACCAACAAAGACCAAGGAGATATCATCACACAACTGAAACAATGAGGCGAACCTAGTCTCATATGGTAACATCCCATGGCATCATCCACATTAAAGCTAATAAAAATCTATTATAATAAACAGAACAAAGTCACTCGTCAAGTCATATATTTTTTATATAGAACGAAAGTCCCATTGTCAGAATTTCGTAAACATCGAAGGCTTTAGGTGTTGGTCCTTTAAATGTCAAAATGAGACTGCTCATATAGATTACGTTTTTAAGAAAAAATAGTACGCAACATGTAGTCACCAAATTTATAAATTATATTGTTTAATTAGATAATCGCAATATAAACATTACATAATTGTTAGTGGTGTTACTAATACACTATCCATATGATAAAAAATAAAATAGAATCAAGAGCAATTACTAAAAATGTATTGTTATGATTTGTAAAAGAGATTCATATACTACAACTTGTATTGTTTTATCGAAATTTTGAGGGTATTTATGATTACAAAAACAAAAGTGAGGTTCCGCTGGCTCTGAGATAACAATATTATAAAGAATTGTCCAAAGTAAAAACTGAAATAATTTAATAACGCTCTTTTCGTTTATGCGATTAAGACAGACCTGGATTTTCACAAAGCTTGATTCTCGTTTGATGGATAGCACTCTAATTATGTTAACATTTAAACTTCCCAAAAGAAGAACAATTAGTATTGTTAAGGTTAAAAAATCTTGAAATGACCACTAACAAAATAAAACTCAAGTAAAAAAAGATTAAGCGTTACACTACCGCAAATATAACTTTCAGTAAATAATGTTTCATTTAATTGTGGTTAATATTAATAAAACTGCTGAAGTACTTACTTAATATACAAATAGTTAAAGTTTAATCAACAAAACACATGATGCTTTTAAACTGCTTTTACGCATTGTCAGTCATAATTAGCAAGTGTATAACCGTTTATACAGCTTGTACACTTATTTACACATAAGTGTATGTGTCGATCCGCAATTTTAAACTAATACACTATAGCGTTGGATAATGTTTTGATTAACAGTACTCGAAATTTACTAGAATTTTCAACGAAAAATTTTCCAATTGTTCATTATGATCTTCGCATGAACAAGATAATATTTTTGGTTTTTTCCTTCACATCAACACTTGGTCATAATTATTTACAAAACCAAGTTTAAGAATTGCGATATTAAATCGCAGAAACCTTGATATATGTATGGGATAGTCTGACATGTGCCCAGTAATTATTAAAAAATTAATAATAATAATAATAATATCTTTTTTATTTCCTCTTTATCAAAGGTTTATACAGAGTATCTTAAAACTATTTCAAAAGAGATGTCTTTGGAAAAGAGACTAGCCCTTGAAATGGGTTCACATAGGAACCTGTGCTACAAGTAGCTAGGCCTCTCCCCTCAGGAGATATTAGTCTGTTGCAAGTTTTCAATGTTTGATCTTATATCTATTTACTTATGTATTAATTTTTCGCTATGTTATATGAAAGGAGTCAAGGTGTAGAGTGATGTCATGTTGAATGAGTTTGAGTAGGGATTGTGCGAGTTTTTTTGTGTTTACATGTACGTGGTGTCGTAGTCGTGGTAAGGGATGAATAAAAAAGTTTACGAGGGCAGTATGTCGAGAAATAGTGACGCATGTTAGACAAGGTTGAAGAGGATACTTAAAATGAAGAGTGCTATTTGATATATACAAGTATTTTTTCGGTGTTGGTATAGTCGAGACCACCCACCCACCAACCCGCATTGGACCAGCGTGGTGGGATACGGTCCAAAACCCCTAATGGATAGGGGTGTATTAGGGGAGGCCTATGTCCAGCAGTGGACTGTCAAAGGCTGATGATGATGATGTTGATAGTCGAGACTTTTTAGATAGCGTGTTACTTTATTTTTACAAGAAGATTTTGGAGGAGGATAAATATTAAGTTGTTTGTTCAATTTGTTGTACAGATATGGACCGAGATAGCATAAGAAATTTGTCGATGTTGCAGTTTTCAGTTGGGGAAAAGGGCAAACTTTTTCCATTCTTAGTCGTTCATTCGTCGTTCCTTTGATCGTATAGGGTTTACATTTTAGGTAAGAGTGTTTCTTTAAGATTGTATAAAGTATAAAAGATTGTCTGACTGATAGCACGTCCCAGTGTTTGTACAGTTTGGACGTTAGAAAGCGGAAAGGAAGGCCTCTTTTTTTTTTTTTTGCCGTTGGAAAAATCCAGCTTACGGATTCCCCGGCGCGACGTGGCCCTCGCCTCTTTCGGGCCTCTTCTCACCGGGTGTGTTGGGACAACGTCGCTTTAGGCGCCGTGCCGGAACAAACAGCACGGCGCTCCCTCCTGAGCCCTTCTCTGGGCGGCGGGCACGGGGTATGTATAATAAATTGTCGTTGTTCGCATGATAATTGTAAATAAAAATTAACCCTAAAGCTGAGAAAAAAAAAACACAGGAGAATACTTAAGACAGAAAAAAATAAGATATATTGACTCATGACCATGACCATGACTTAAAAAAAAGATCAAAATCGGAGGGCTAGGAACAGAGCAACTAGGTAACATATATTATAACAATAGCATACTCTCCGAATTGACTACTTCCTTCTTTTGGGAAGTGATAGAGAGAGTCTTATCATACTGTCGATATAATGTAAACAAACAGATAATTAGCTCAATGGAAAGCATTGGACAATTTAATGAATTTGTATTAAAATCTATTTTAAACTTTATAAGAAACAGCTACTTTGTTCCGCTTTTGCACTGATAAATTGTAAACTTCGTAACAGCTGTTTAACCATGAGAAAGTCCATCTTTATTTAACTCTAGCGGACCTTGCCAGCGTTTAGAAAAACGCTTTTAGCTTTTTTAGTTTAGTTTAGTTAACTTTATTTATTTTCATAATTACGTTGTTTCACAGTACACAGTAAGTCTTACTGCTGTTACGACGATGTTGTATTTCATTCATAGAATATTCCTTTTGAGTATTCGTAAACAATTTGCAGTGAATAAAACTAGTTTAGTTAATTCTAAAATTCGCACATTTTTTATTTTATTTAATAAAAGTTAGAGAGTAATAATTTAAATACTCTGCATTAATGTCTTTAATCACCTACAAAAGTACAAGTTGTTTAGGCTATATACTTTTGGTTTTCGATGGCATTTACGAATTTTTTTAAATACAAATTCGTTTTCAGGATTCAGAAAGCATCTTTTTAAATATCATACATCAAATCCGCGTAAATACCATTCCTAAATAAATGAAGTTTATCTACGGGTTATTCCGTTGCAGAAGCAAAGTTGATATTCATCCCATTTTACGTTAAAAAAAAAGTTTAAATTTCTTATTCGTTGTAAAACAAACGCAACCGATTTTATTCCAAAACGAATACAGACAATAAATTAGGGAAACACAAACTCCGCTCCCAATAAATCTAGCTGAAATCACAATGAACAATGTTCCGTAGTTTTATTGGAACACATTCGCAAATTAATCCCTGGGAGATGTTTAGATATTGAGGTTTCTTTTGATTTGCTCTGATGATATAGTTATTTTATGAATTTTCAAATGTAAAACAGTAGGCTTTCATACCCCATTCCATCCAATTAAACCCTTTTTCGTAATCATATGTAGAGATGTCCTTTCTTGGAATCCATTTTATATACATTAAAATTGGGTCAGTGGTTTACACACTAAAGATGGAAAGACAGACAAAATATCTTTCGCATTTATGACGTTCGTATGGAAATACGGATAAATAAATAAAATTTTAAAATTTGATTAGCATTTTCCAAATCAAATGAGAAAAAATACCGACTTATCTTCAGCTATTGGACGGCTTTTAGACGTGCTGACATAATTTATTTTGAAGTGAAACTTCTTTATCGGGGTCGGAAAAATTTTGTATAACATTTTTCGTTACACGCCACTTTTTTTCGTTACGCGCCATCTTTTTTGTATCAATTAAGATTTAAGATTTAAAATAAAAAAATTCCATAATGCCATCTATGGAAATTTTGTACTAACCGTTTTAAATACTTAATGTATGTTTGTGTTACATTATGTAACTAGATGACAGTGTTTTAAAATTAAAAATATAGAAATTATAATAGCGGAATACTTAATTTTTAATTATTAATGCATTAACTTCATGCGTTATCAAACTACAGTAAACATAAAATGATTTCAACGAAAACAAAAGAAAAAAATGCTTATATAGTACCTAGGAATACAGAGAAAATTAGTAGTATAATTATATAGACGAGATGATTTATTGAGTATTTCTCAGGTTAGGAAGCACGTTGGTGATACACCTGGTATTGGTGATTGTGAAGTAAATAAACAGAACTTTATGTATTAAATAATTTGAACATAAACACAAGACCAATGCAATATATATTATTTAATTTCTCTTGAATTATTTCATAAATTCTCCTATATTGATTACTCTTTAATTTCTTTGTCATAGAGTCGTTTAAAAGAAATTTTATAAGTTAATAATACTGATAAGAAGTGTGAAGTATAAAATATTTTGTTGATATAAGCCATTTCTAAAAGCGAAGTACAAAGAGATCGCCGTTACCTTTAAAATTACGCTACAATACCTGTTCTTCTGGACGCGACTTCTGACACGCATTTGGTATTATAACGCGATTTATCCTCAGAAGAAAAGAAACGCATCATTACGCAAAATATATCAAAACAAATCCACCTGCTCTATGAAAATATAAAGCTTATTTTGGAGCCAACTTCTAATTAAGTACACTTACAAAAAGTAAAATTCGGACGTAATTACAATAATTGCACTACTCACGGAGAATTACCATAGTTGTGAAATTTTATCTAGGCTTTTTTTTACATTTAGTTTTTTTAACCTGAGTGATTTTCACTTACATGATATATAAATTTAACTGGAAAAGGATTTAATATTGATTTAAGTGACAAGACCACCAAGATGTTTGCATTTTGAAAAATCTTGTACCCGTTTTGAAATGCTCTGTTAATCTTGTGTAATCTTTTTTTAAAGAATACTTACCTTAAATCAAAAAAGAGATTCAAATATAATTTAACAAATTTCTTCTACACGGGCTTCTTTAAGCGAAAATTGGTTCTTATATATAAAAATTATTTATCATACTCAATTATAATAATAACCGGCCTTTATCAGACCACTGCTTGACATACGCCTTTTTTAATGAACGCCAAGATGGCTGATCCCCTGATACTCGCTTCTACACGAAGCTAGCTGCAGGAATCAGCATCCTACCTGGTCGGGTCGAACACTCAACCTTCTACATCCAGGCCTCCATTCTAGAAAGTTTGATCGGCCAACAGTTCTTTTTATTATATTTATAGCTACTTAAATTAAGCCCTAGCTTAACTTTAAACGCAAACTAGATCTTATTAAAAATACTAATGTCCCCGTGAAAAACTAATATTATTGTTTGATTTTGTTCTTTCTATCTACTTTAATGGCACAAGGACTTCAGATGCAAGATTAATTGGGGTGGAGAGTGTTATTTACGAGCTTGAAGCTTGAGGAAAACCGCTAAAATCGATTGAGGTCAAATCTTATTTGGTTTACATTTAAAGTTACTTTTTTTTGTTTGAAGTAATGACATTAACACAATGTTTTATATGTGATAATAAATTTGATTCACATCCAGTTTTGTAAAATGTAGCGCTACTTATAAAAATATAAATACACTCAACGTATATATCTGCCAAAGGCACGTTAAACTTTATCACCAGCACCTCTTGCATTCGATTTTCAGTGTTAAACGAAATTAATTATACGGCCTTGTATAAATATTAACATTTTTAAATTTATCAAATATATATGTATATACTACAAATACCAACTTAGTCTGTCCGTCTTGGATGCTGGAAGAAGTCCGATACGTTTATTTTGTTTTATGTGTATCACAAATAATTTTAAACCCTGAGAAAGAAAATAATTCCTTTATATGCTTATGTTTTTCCAAAAGAGAATTTTTTTTATGAAGGGGCCTTAAAAGGACTTGAAGCAAGCTCGTTTATGATTTAATAGATTTTATAAGTAACAAGTTTACCTAATTTTATATCTACATACATAATGAAGACATACATAGTGAAGACACTAGAAATAAGCATTAAATGCGAAATCGTTAAGTGATACAGTTAGATATCTTAAGAATTAATCCACCACCTGGTCCAATGCGGGTTGGTGGGTGAGACCAACTTTACATGCCCATCCGACGCATGAATCATCTTACTTTTCAGACAATTGGGTGATCGGCTAGGTGCCTAACCAACTAGGAAACAATAATGAAAATTTGTTGGGTCCCGCAGATTCAGACCCGACCTCCGGTTTCTAAAGCACACACCCATACCACTAGGCTACGGAGGCAGTTACTCGTATAAACACGCGTTCGGATCCGAACCGCAAACTGTTGTACATTGTAATTGCGGTTAGATTTATTAGGAGCGGATTGTATGTTTGAGAGATTTATGACCTGAATTTCGTTTGAGAAATTGTTTTAAATTTTTAAATGCACGAAACAATTGTCTGTTTTATGTGTTCGAAGCCATTCGTATTCTTGTTTATTATTTCTAACCAATGATTAAGAAATTAAAAATATTTTAAGCCTTTCAGATATATAAATACCATAAACAATTACATACGTGTTTAGTTTTTGAATTATTTTTTTAAAAAGATAGCCTTAAGGTTATCCTTTTTTCAAGGTTATCTTTTAAAAATTTAAGAAAAAAATGTAAATGATATTACAAGTATCATGCCACAACGCTTAAGAAGGACAAGCTATTGACAAGTTCACATCTTATGTACTAAAAATAGATGTTAACTATGTATTTTTTTTATTTAGAAGACAAATATATATGCAAAATATAGTATATATATATTTCCATATAATACAAAACAATGATAAACAATAATATTTAAAAATAATAAAACTTTACAAACTTTAACACGATTTTGAACACTGATGATGATTTTGAAGTTCTAAAATTCATATAACTTGATTTGTAACGTCTCATTGCCGCTTATCCCTGATAAAACATGAAAATAAATAAATGAAAATGTAAATCGTTTTAATTTCTTGGCTACACGTTTGTCGCTTTAATCTCTTATAACTGAATCAAAATTTAATGTAATAACGATAAAAAGATGATGATTTATTGGCATTGTATTAAAAAATTGTAATTAGGAAAAAACATTACGTTTCGTTTTACATGTTAAAACAAGCATAGACTCGAAGTGAAATCTAAATAATTGCAAATACAGTTGGATTCAGATTTCAATTTCATCTCGCCAGAACTAGAACGGGATTTCAAGACAGTTTTTCTCTCTAATTTTATTCACTCTGTTGTGTTTTTAAATGTGAATTCCTTTTATAAATGCAACTCCAGAGTTTACTGCCATTGTTTAACATTTAAATTTATATTGTTCCGTTTAGAGGTTTTGTAGTAATACAACTAGTACAATATTTAGGTTTTCAAAGGGTTATAAAGTGAAAAAGTAATATTCTACGTAGGTGTGCCAAAACAAATAAACAATAATTAGGTGTGATAGCACAATAACATAATAACAAGTTGAGTCAAGTTTGGAATCCCGGTTGTTAGGTTAACGTCCCCATAAAAGTTATTAAATATTTTTCTCAAACGAAAACCAAGTGACATTTTAAATAGAAATATTCAAATAAGAATTAAACAATTAACATTTTTTATTTTTCGCATGTCCTTGCCAGCATTCATATTTTTATCTAAAAAATTACCTACATATAACCGTTACTCAGGTAAATATGAATGGACTCAAAGCTCGCCCCATTGTAACAGTAAACCGTCACACGAAAGAAAAAAAACAAGTATCATTTTCATATTTCAAGATTCATTGTGTTAATTGATTATACATACTTGAATAATGATGAACATATATAATAGAAAAATATTTTTTCGCAAATAGAGAAGTAATCCATCACGAGTAGAAAACAAGTTTTATTAATAATTGATGCAAAATTACTGTTCTGAACAAGGGTTATCCTATAAGAGGTGTAATTTTCAATATACATATTTATTTATATGTACTTTAATGCACTAAAGACCTATGATGATAAAAATATTATAGTAGAGTAATGTACAGGTACGACTGCCTCCGTGGCTTAGTGGTAAGCGGCGTGTGCTTTGGAAACTGTAGGTCGTGGTTTCGAATCCTGCGGGGACTCAACAAATTTTCATTGTTGTTTTCCAGTTGGTTAGGACAATTTGGGCCGATCACCCAATTTTCTGAAAAGTAAGATGATCAATGCATTGGTTGGGCATGTAAAAGAAGACCCATCTACCAAACCGCATTGGACCAGCGTTGTGGGATACAAAAATCCTCTAATGGAGGAGGCGCGCTTTAGGGGCGGCCTATGTCCAGCATTGGACTAACACAGGCTGTTAATATAATGTTCAGGTACAAGTCCCTATACATTTTAAGAATATTAGCGGTAAAATACATATGTTTAATATTAATTATGTAAAGTAACATAAAAAATATACTCATTTTAAAAATACGCAGAATAGTCTCAGAGTGGCACAGTTTATTGTGAGCATGCTAATTTCCATTTCGCATCGCAAATCATTTGCGGTCGCTTCTCGCCTTTAACAAATTAGGATTATTCACAAACTAGCAGTAGCATTAACAATGCAAATAAGCATTGAAGCTTTAAAAATTAATAAGAAATTCTGAGTGATGTGTTAAATATTCATCAATTTGAAGATTTCCTATGAGTAACAGCGAAACACTATTATTAATTTTAATGTGTTAGTTGTAGTTTAGACCAAAGATATTTACCGGTGGTAGGTCCCCTTTTTACAAGGGACCGTTTGGGTGGGTACCACGACGGTGCATATTTCTACCGTAAAGCAGTAGTGTGAAAACACTTACTGTGTTCCATTGAAGGCACCTATGTAGCATATTACTGGGTAAACGAGACTTAAAATCCTATGTGTCACGGTAGGCAGCGCGTTGGTTATACCTGTATGGCCAATGTCTATGGGTGTCGGTAACTACTTTCCATCAGGTGGCCCCGACTGCTCGTCTGTCTGCGCAAGCAATAAAAAAAAAATAGATAACAATGATTTATGTAGTTTTAGTTGTTAAGGTCGACTATGTTTAGAAAATTTCACCAATATATCACCTGATCTTGTACGTATATATAACGAACTGCCTGCCTGCCTGCGTCTATAGCCTAGTGGTATGGTACCATACGCTTTAGAAACCGGAGGTCGTGGGTTTGAATTCTACGAGGCCTCAAGTTTCTAAGTTGTTTCCTAGTTGGTAAGGGCAAAGTGGGCAAAAAAAAAATGACTCGATTGTCTGTTCAGTCAGATGATCCTGTTGTTGTGCACAATAATATCTTCAGTCATGTCGGTTATCCATCCCATCGGTATAAGAGAGTACCTGTGTTTACGCGTACACTTGTGCACTATTATATCTCCTGCGTAGTTGGCAGAACTTTAATACAGATTGGGGGCGGTAATCGGATCATATTAACATTATTTTTTTATTTTTTGACCGACTTCCCATAATAGTAAGGTAAATAAAATCTTCTGTTGGTATTTTAAGTAATTATATTAATGATTCAAAATTTGTTTTCAACTTTTACGTTGTCTTTGTTTAATTTCTCATCATATTATAAAACCTATGAATCTATGTTAAAACCTACAAATTTATATCATAAAAGGAAAAAGATAAAAGAAATTTTTTTGCTTTAGCCGTAGATACCGATTTTTTTCTCATTTTGTTTTCTCTCATTTCATTTAATTTCTATTACCAAAACCTATTTCTCACATATATAAGTGATAAATAAAGCTTTATGATTATCATTTAATTACCGTAGGTACAAACAATAAAAGTTGGTAAAACTCTACTATGTCAAATATAATATTGTTGAGAAAACATTAATGTTCAAATTTACTTTACTAAATCTCCATGGATATGTACAAGTGTATAAAACAGCTTTTGGGTAAATATGTAATATAAGCATAGTATTCGATTAGCGTTTAACACGTCAACGGTATTAATATTGAAATGTAAAGTTTAAATCGTACATACACGATCCAACATCAGCTGCAGATATTTGAAATGTGCTACAAGCTGTACACGAACAGCGGATACATCAAGCTTATTTCTCAGTTTCTTTGAAGGTTTTGTCATTGTTAAATGTTTTTGGTTATTTATTGCTTTCTTTTATATATAACTAGAATCCCACCTTGATACTAATCATACTTATGAACCTTCAGCTTTAAGTTTAATCTTCACCAATCTCTGTTAGTCCACTGCTGAATATAGGCCTCCCCTAATGCACGCTTCCTTTATTGGGGGTTTTTGGACCGTACCCACGCTGGTCCGATGTGGGGCAAAAATTCGGTGAGAGGACCGAAATTTTGCATGGATTATATTACTTTTCAGACAATTGGGTGATCGGCCCAAATTGTCCTAATCAACCAGAAAACAACCATAACACAAAGTTGCATTCACCGCGAGGCGCGAGACGACACTAAGGCCAACGCTGGGCTGGATATCTGTAACTGCGTGGGTTTGGATTTCCTTGCTCCCACAGTCCCCTCGGAGCAGTCTATTATTTATGTACGAGACCGAGATGAAGTATTAGTTCCGACGCGCCCAAAGGCAGGCAGATAGCCGTAGGGCTGAGTTGTGATTGCTTCGGCAGCTAGCGCTGGTGGGGTCGCAGAAGACTGCAATGACTCCATCTCTAAGTCACCAAGAAGGAACAACGGGGTGGTTTTAGCCGGTGCGAGTCCGGCATAACCCGTCTTTGACCATGCGAGGATGGGTATGCGTAGGAATTTCCCCATGGTAAAAAAAGGTCTGATTGAGTTAGTCAACCCGATAATAACTTGGTAAAATGACTAGCACAACAAAAATCTTTTATGCGTCAACTCGTTCATGTCTTGCTAGGCGTGTCGTACTGTCCAAATAGGCATGATGACAGTAATTAAAAACTACTAAAATATTATATTTATTGAATAAAACTTGAAGCTTGGAATATAAAATACGCATTGTTTTTTTATTGTAAGTGTATTAATTACACTTACAATTTTTTTTATTAAAAATAAATTTATTTTATTAAAATAAAACTACAAAATAAGGCAATCCGCCATGCTATCTTGAACACCAATCAGAGCGCATGACGTCACGCTTGAGTAAACAAATGCGCAAAATGCACGAACATCTTGTTTTAATTATTTTTGTTTGAATACCAGTACTATTTGGTGTGATATATTGAATTCGAATATAAAATAACACGAATCATGGATCAAGGTTTACTAGGAACAGAGCGCTAATATGCCTAGAATCGACATAACAATGTTGGGAGGTTTTATTGAGGATGAAACCTAACCTCAGAAATAGATTGTTTATATTTTACATTTTAGGCCTCCTAAAATATTGTTACAAATACTATATACTAGAATCTACAAAGCATGAAAACTTACGTCAAAGTGATCGTCACAAAAATAAAAGATAAGTACTGGGCAATATTCCTTTTGAATCATTGCTACAGATTCAGGCCACTTGTTTCGTATTGTTTTATTTTAAGGAACGAACACAAATAGTTTATTAGGAGGTTTTATGGATGTATTCTCACACTGAGGGACCCCACACCACCTATACACTTTCGAATTCATATTTAATAACACATAATAACTAAATTCTTGCACGAGCGCGAGTTTACGTTTCGATTACTCAAACGTGACGTCACAAGCGACGCCATGACACTAACAAGCGTTTTAGGACGAAATTTAAATTATTATTTTAAAATTGCATTTTTTTCCTATTAAACTTTTAATTTCTGCAGAAATATCTTATTCGTTATAAATAGTATATATTTCTGTACATCATGCCTATTATCTGATATAGATGAACTTAAAAATATTAGGCACTATTACTATTGTATGTTTACTATTACGGATTTTTTGCGTTACTTAAATATGCATATATATATATATATATCATCAGCCTGTGATAGTCCACTGCTGGACATAGGCCTCCCCTAATACGCCTCCATCCATTAGGCGGGTTGGTGGGTGGACCGACTTTTACATGCCATCCGACGCATGGATCATCTTACTTTTCAGACAATTGGGTGATCGGCCCCATTGCTCTTACCAACTAGGAAACAACAAAGGAGTGTTGGAGTGATATATTTAATTAATTGCATAAATAAAAGCACTAACATTTTAGTCATAATATATACGTACATATTATTCCTAGTGTACTTTAATTGGATTTTATTATATTTGTTTTATCCAAATTATTGGGATCTTAGAAGTTCACTACAAAATATGACTAAAATAATGTAAGCATTAGTATAATAGAAGAAGAAAGTACACAGAGTCGCTTTCTCGTATCATTTGGGTCGCGTTTGATACGAGACAGCCCATATTAATATGTTAATGAATCCAGAAGATACGTGGAGTTATTGAATGGTGGCTAGTAAATATACAAAACCTGGTGAATTAAATTATTTACAACATAATCAAAACTTGCAAAAAGTGAATCGTGAATTATTTCGTAAACTTGATGAGTTCATTTTAATTATTTTTTAATGTATTTTGTTGTAAAATTCCTTCAGCTCTTCCCTGTCAAATTAATTCTAAAAAGTTCTGCAGAAACGATTTTGTACAATGCCTACTTAAGTTTTTAATTTTGAAAAAAAAATATTGGAAAAACAAATCGAGGATTGAGTATTATTGTGTACGCGCGTTCTACTAAGGTCAGAGGCTTACTACTTGTATGTACCCTTTGGACAACTCTAAACAAGAAATCGATAAAAAATCGTGTTTTTAATAGTTTTATATGATCTTACTTGATTGATAAAACCTTTTTTTAATGTTGCCGAAAATGCTGAAAGCAATTACTACAATGAAAAAAATACGTTAGATACGATAGTTTTTTTATTACAAAGGGTATAAACGGAAAAATTTAAATCGCAATAAACTATACAGTCTATTTAAAACCAATTCACCTTTAAAACAACAGGGTGAATAAAGTTAAAGAGAAATACTGTCTCGTGCTAGTTTGGTCGAGACAAAATTTAAATCCTACTTTAATTGTAACTAGCGAAACGCCCCGGCTTCGCATGGGTGCTATTCTGATATCTATAAAATCTATGAAAAAATATAAAAATTTATCGCCGTTTCTCTACAGTATTATGCATGAATAATTCATTTATGTATAATTTAGACCTTTCTTCAATCACTCTATCATTAAAAAAAAATAGCATCAAAATCCGGTTCGTAGTTTTAAAGATATAAGCATATAAAGGATATAGGGACAGGTAAAGCGGCTTTATTTTATAGTATGTAGTGATTATTCAGATTTTACTTCGAGTCTGTTTGTTTTAATATAGTTGTACAAATAAACCTAATGTTTTTTTACATACTTATATTTATGAGGATAACATAAAATAGTCACCATCCCATAATACTTATTTACATATGGGAAGCTTTTAAATTGCAGCTTCAAAAGCGATAAAATTTTAATATATAAATGAATTAAATCAGTAATTTTCTCATTTTCTTTGTCAGTTTTATTATTAGGGCTATGATGTGTTTTAACTCACCTATAACCATAAAATATTATTTTTCTTAAAATCAATATTCATTTATTCAATTTGATCGTTACCACCTGGTTAGCAACTTTTAATAATTTTACTAACAGTAACTAAAGTGTTTTCTTCTATTGCTTACGAAGACAGACATGCTGTCGGCCCGCCATATGGAAAGTGGTCACCGACACCCATAGACATTGGCAATACCAGGGGTATCAACAACGCGCTGCCTACGGTGAGACATAGGATGTTACGTCTCGTTTACCCAGGAAGTACGTTGGCTACAGTGCCTTTCAAACCGGAACACGATAGTTTTTCGCACTACCTCTTTACGGCGTAAGTAGGCACCGTGGTGGTACTGGCCAGACGGCCCCCTGTAAAAAGGGGGACTAACCACCTCGAGAAGCTTTTTATTGTTTTTTCAATAATTTTTCTACTTCATTATAGATTGTCTGTCATATATAGGTAATAAAAACATTAATTATTAACTTTTTTTATTTATTAAATTATAAAAACTTTCTTACGACGAAATAAGAATTATTCATAATCACATATTGAGACCATAAATAGTTTTTCAACAATTTAATCGTTGATGTATCGAAAAATGAAAAGAAAAATAAAAAAATCTACAATTCAGAAAAAATAATAATCTTTCATTCGGTTCATTCTTAAAAATAGAGAATTATTTCGTATACTGTAAACATTTTAACCGAATTCTAAAACGAAATTCAGGTCATAAATCTCTCAAACATACAATCCGCTCCTAATAAATCTAACCGCAATTACAATGTACAACATTCTGCGGTTTGAATCCGAACGCTTAATACGAGGTGTCTTGTTTTTACTTTTAAATCACATAGGTAATGTGGAAGTAATCACTGACGCCCAAGGCCATCAGCAATACCACTGGTATCACATAGGATGTTACGTCTCGTTTACCCAGTAAATACGCTTTCAACGGTGCCCCTTAGACTGAAATACTACATTCTTTCAGAGGTGATAGGTCCCCTTTGTGTAGCCTACTTTAGCGAGGAGCATTTAGCGTGTTTTCAGATATCACAATTTTTGCGTTATTTAACTCTATATGTAAACGATTTATTGTATTCTCATTCTTTATATTAGTGTCTGTATATAAATCTAAACAAACTTGTTATTTGAATAATTCTATACATTTTTTTAATATTTCATAAACCAACTGCACTGCACTTTATTGACTCCATAAATCTATTATTGAATAAAATTACTTTTTACGGATTTTATCGCGTTTATTTTACATATTCACATTTCCAACGTTTTGAACATTTTCCAGCGACCGTGGTAACGGGGTAGACCGAGATGTATTGCGTCTTGTTGCCAGTTCAGCACTGGCAGCTGGGTTTCCAGATCTTAATTCAAAATTTCAATCAAGCACATGGTTGGGTTCTATCATCTGCTTGGGACCACATAATTAATAAATTAAAATTCAAACCCATGCTTAATATCACAGCCGGCTGTAATGATAAAATGAGTTCATTTTGCATACATCGGAGTATAGACTAAAAATAATTAACTACAATTAAGTACGCGATAAAATCCGTAAAAAGTCATTTTAATCAATTATGTATAGTATTCGCGTAAACAAAGGAATTAATTATTTATAAATCTATTTTCTTTTTTCATAAAAAGAAAATAATTATATGTCATTAACTAAGTTTGAGTATGGAGTGTGCAAATATTGATTAATAAGCATTAAGTTTCAATTAATTTTAAAATTGAACAGTTAAATACTTTGTCACTAAGAATTAAAAGATTTGAATGTACAAAATAATTATAATAAAGTTTAATTTGTTGTTCCTGAAATATAATTATAATTTTCAAATGTCTCCGAAACGGAGACATGACTTCAATCGATTTCAGCGGCCGTTTTGAATTGGGCAATAAATAATTCTGTCCACTCTAATTAATCTTTCGTCTGATGTCCTTGTTCCATTCGAGTTAAATAAAAATAAAACAAAAATTTTATTTTTTTATCACTTTACATTATTTCTAATGTAAGGCATTAGAATTAATGTAAAGTGATAAAAAAATTCTTTGCTGCTTATATATACCAAATTTAGTGACAAAATTTGAGGAAATATTATGAGTTGATTTGAAGAAATAAATCATTATAATCAGCCTTGCGTGTACCCCTACCCCATTCAGGGGTTTTTGTCAAGATGTCACAAAGTTCTTTTTACAAAAGATGGATGGAATTTTAAACGGGTACAAGGATTTTGTCTCAGTGGGATAGAATATTATAGATCAGACGGAGCAAACGTAGCAGTTACTTTGTTATTTTTAGACATTATTAAGTTTTATAGAGCTTTCACGTCAGAAGACCTTCTTTGTAGAGAAATTGTACAAACATTATAGGGAAGGCGGGCCATTTTCCGTACTGAAAAAGTTGTTTCGAGTTAAAAATCAATGAGCATCAAGCATATGTAATTAAATGTACTTAAAAGTCACATTTTAAAGTTGTCTAAAAATAATGATTACATAATTTTTACAAGCTAATATAAAATAAATTGTATACTTTATTAAAATGTGTATAGTTGCTAACCACATTACGTGCAGTTCGACACCTTCCAGGTAACTATTCATATGTAAAGTAGTTTACTTTAAAATATATTTTACCTAGGTTCTTAGGTCAATTTCTTTCGTAAATATAGAAGTGCTAATGCATTTATTTCTTCCCTAGACTACATCGCGTTATGGTAAGCTAAATGCATGTCAGAAGTCGCATGCAGAATAACGAGGGTGGTGGCGTAAGACAATAGCTTACTGCGATAGCAGCTTATTTATAAATAATTTATTTTAGTAATCCGTAATAGATAACAGATATAATGATAACGCACTATTTGTTAAGAGTGTCTATTACATAAAGACGATGACCTATATAGTTCTAGCAATTAAAGAGCAAACGCAGTCAAGAGCTGATTCTTTGAGCTTCAAAACTATTATCTTTATGGAAGGGTTTCCAGATAACAAATCCATTATTAACGTCATCATTATCAGCCTGTGGTAGTCCAGTGCTAGACATAGGCCTTCCCTCAAAAGCCCAAATCCATTAGGGTTTTTGGACCGTACCCCACCACGCTGGTCCAATGCAGGTTGGCGGTAGACCGACTTTTTACATACCCGACCGCCGATTTCTGAAGTACACGGTTTAAAAACTTGTGAAAGTACATAACGAATGTTTAAAAAATATATAAATATAAATAAATGAATGAATGATTGGATGAATGAATGAATGAAATGAATGAATGAAATGAATGGAATGAATGAATGAATGAATGAATGAATGAATGAATGAAATGAATGAATGAATGAATAATGAAGATGAATGAATGAATGAATGAAAATGAAAAATGAAAATGAATAAATGTCAATGAATGTAATAGAAAAAATAACTAAATAATAAGTAATAATAAAAAAAAAGAAAATAAGTGAAATAAGTATTAAGTAAATTAGATAAATAATATTAATAAATAAGATAATGATAAATGAGATGGTAGAATAAATATAATAAATAGAATGAATGATTAAAGATGGATGATAAATAAAGGATGAATGAATGAAATGATAGATGAGAATGAAATGAGTATGATATAAATAAGATAGAATAAAAGTAATAGATGTAAATAATAAGAAAATAAATGGTAAATAAATAAATAAATAAAAACATAAATAAATTGAAAAATAAATAAATAAATAAATAGAAAGATATAAAATAATTAAATAAAGAATAAATAAATACAAAAAAAAGATAATAAATAAATACATTAAATATGAAATAAATAAATGATAAAAAGATAAATAAAATAAATAAATAATATGGTAAATAATATAATATAAATAAAAAAATAAATAAAAAATAAATAAATAAATATAATAAATATAAAAAATGTAAATCGATAAATAAATAAATAAATAAATATATAAATAAAATAAAAAAAATAAATAAATAAATAAATAATAAATATATAAATAAAAAAATAAAAATAAAAAATAAATAAATAAATAATTAAATGATTAAATAAATAAAGAAATAAAGAATAAATAAATGAATAAATAAATAATATAATAAATAATAAATAAAAATATATATATAATAAATAAATAAATAAATAAAATAAATAAATTAATTAATTAATAAATGAATAAATGAATGAATTAATAAATAAATAATAAATAAATAAATGGGTAAATAAATATATAAAAAAATAAATAAAATTATAGATTAAAAAATAAAACAAAAATATATAAATAGATAATTAAATGATTAAATAAATAAAAGTAATGAAATAAATAAATAAAATAAAATAAATATAAATAAATAAATGAATAAGTAAATTAGTAAATATTAAATAAATAAATAAATAAATAAATAAATAAATAAAAATGAATGAATGAATGAATGAATAAATGAATGAATGAATGAATGAACGAATGAACGAATGAACGAATAAACGAATGAACGAATGAATGAATGAATGAATAAATAACAAAATAAATAAGTAAATAAATAAATAAATTAATTAATTAATGAATGAATGAATGAATGAATGAATGAATGAATGAATGAACGAATGATTAAATGAATGAATGAATAAATATATTAATAAATAAATAAATTTATTAATTAATAAATAAATTTAGATTAATTATATGGCCACATCTTGATCAGTTTTAAGGCGTTAAATAGAAGGGCAATCCAATAATCAACAACAATATATTTATTGTAAATTGATCGACAGGTTTACATATGATGTCGGGGAAGCAGGTGACTCTTACTAAATTTAAGAAATATGAACTACGTAATTAAAAACTACTGCTAATAATTTCTTCATAAAAATTTTCACATTATTTATTTTGTATAACGTTAATTGAATGCAGATCTTCTCAATAAACTAGACCGACTTCTAAATAACTGCATTCAATTCGTATTCAATCTTCGAAAATTTGATCATGGGTCTTCCTACCGCGCACAACTGCGGTGGTTACCAATTCGCCAAAGACGCTCTTTACGAGCACTTTCAACTCTTTTTTCTTTTCTAGATTCCCCTTTTGCCCCTTCCTACATATCTTCCCAATTCCAATATCTTTGTGAAATCAGCATTCTTCTTTTCCAATCCAATCGATTCCTTATGGAATAAACTACTCCCAGCATCAGGATGAGCAAACCCGGCCTGAGTTTAAACCAAAGTGCTAGAACACATTTAAAAATATTTGAGGCTAAAGAAAAGCACTTTCCAATGCTTATAAGTAAATGTGTGGTTTAGTAAATATTCATATATATTGTATATATATTTATATATATTTATGAATATATTTGTATATTTCTTGGTATGTATATGTGTATAGCTGTATATAGTTTTGAAGAATATGTATTATTAATTTTTATTATCCTGGTTTATTTACAAGCTGTGTAAATAGTAAGATAAATAAGTAAATAAGTAGTAATATGAAGTAAATGTAAATGATGGTAAATGAAGATAAGGTGAATAGATGTAAGTGGAGTGGAAGTAGGTAATGAGGTAGGAATAAGGTGAAAGTGGAGTGTGAATAGTAAGTAGTAGTGAGATGGAATGATAGTGAAATGGATAGTAAGTAGATAGATGGAATGAAGTGAAGTAGGTGGAGTAAGTGAATGAGTGATAGGTGAGAATAAGAAATAAGAATGGTGAGATGGGTGAAGTGGGTGAGAATAGTAGGTGAGAAGTAGGAGTGAGTAGTGAAGTAGGAGATGGAGTAATGAGTGGATGAGTAGATGAGTGGAGTGGTGAAATAGAGTAAGGTAGAGTGAAGTAGATGAAGATAAGGTGGAATGGGTGGAGTAGGATGGAAGTAAGTGATGAAATAAGGTGATAAGGGTGAGATAAGGAAGATAGGTGGATAAGAGGTGGAGTAGTAAAGTGAAGTGGAGATAGATAGGTGAGTAAGTGAGTAATGATAGTGAAGAGTGAGTAGAATAGTGGAGTAAAAGTGAGTAAGTGATGAATGAGTGAATAAAGGTAATAGGTGAAGATAGTGAAGTAAATAATGTAAGTAGATGGAATGAATAAGTAATGGTGAAGTAGATAGTGTAAAAATGAAGTAAATAAGAATGAGAATAGAGTAAATGAGTAAGATGAAGTAGAATAAGTAAATAGTAAATAATAGTAAATGAAGATGAGAATGATAGAATATAAGATATAGTAATAATGAAATAAGTAAATAAGAAATAGTAAATAAGTAAATAGAATAATAAATAAGTAAATAAGTAAATAAGTAAATAAATAGTAAATAATGTTAAATAAGTAAATAAGAAATAAGTAAATAAAGTGAAATAAGTAAATAAGTAAATAAGTAAATAAAAGTGAAATAATAAATATTAAATAAATAAAGTAAATAAAGTAAAGAAATAAAGTAATAGTAATGAATAAAATATAAATAAATAATATAATTAAATAAATAATAAAATAAAATAAATAAATAATTAAATAATAAATAAATAAATAAGTAAATGAATAAATAATAAATAATAAATAATATATAAATAAATAAATAGATAATAAAAAGATAAATATATAAATAAATAAATGAATAAATAATAATTAATTAAAATAAACAAATAAATAAGTTAAATATTTATTTAAATTTTAATTAGTAGATAAATAAATAGGTTGTATACGTTGTATACAGAGAAATATGTTGAAATTTCAAATAAATATTAATTAAATTACCCCTGAATGGATGTCTAGATGCTTAAATATTATAAAGCAAAAATAATTATTTTTCATATTCTAGCTTATTATATTAGATTTAAAGTTATTTCTGAAGATTATATACTAGGTTTTTAACAATTTTTTATAGAACTAGTGGTATTTTAATCATGTAATATATTGACATAAATGAGGTATCATTATTTCCTATAATAAGAAAAGTAGCTTTGTGTCGATTTCTGTTACCCAGTAACTACTTAGTTCCAATGCCCTCCGAACCATAAGTGGCCACCAGGATACAAAGAAAACATCGCAAGGCCACCTCCTTAGTTCGGTAACAAACCTTACACTGGCGACAAAAACCCAAAATTTTTATAGGTTCCATCAACGTTACATTTTATTTTTTTTTACGAAAGTAGTTTGTTTTATTTGATCAGGTTTAACCTGTTTATTTTAAACAATTATGTAAAATTTCGAGGATAGCCCATAAACCTATAATAATCAGACATATTTCAAAAATACAGTATAAATTGTTTTAACTTTCCGTCCTTTCGAAACGTTCCAATCTTGCACATTATATTTTTACACTTCTCATCACAAGCGTCTTGGATAGTCTTTTCAAAAACGTGATAAATCCGGATGCCCCTTCTTTCCTCCCACCAAACATGGGTGTTTTGACATATTAACCCTTTCCTCATGCGGAATTCCAAAACCAAGGAACATCCATTAAGGACAAATTTCCGCTGCCAAATATCGGAACCAAAATCCAAGATCCTGAAAAATTACAGCCATCTTCCCATGTCATTGGCACCCCGCAAAAGGCGTGAATCTGCAATGTATTTCCCTTTATCCAATTGCTTTATCCACACGTGACCATGGATTGATTAAGATACCCATCACTGCTTTAGGCTTCATCATACGTGTTTAAAATCCCTCTTTATTGCAGAAGCTTTTGATAACTGACACTAAATTGTTTTCGCCACATTTTAGCAATGTGCATGGGTTTTCTTTTAGGAATGCGTCACCGTTATCAAAATCTTTTCACGTCGGCAAAACAGTTTCAATTTCAAGTTTAAATAAAGATGGACTTGATTGTTCAATAAAGAAGTGACAGCTTTTATGGGATGAAAATTTAGGTACTCTAAAATAGCTTGCAGTCAAATAAGTGCATGAAATAAATTATCGAATATTAAGAATACTATTTTTTGTCTGATGCATACGGAACGTTAATTGTTAACTAGCATATTATGTTTCCAACTAGAAGTGGTGTAAGATAAAAAATATTATATTTACATCATTAAATATCTCTGTATAAATGTGTAAATATTAACACATTTAACACCAAAAATTACCGACTTTTTGTTTGGAATTGCAATATGTATTATATATTTATCGATAAATATTCGGTATGAATACAAAATTAAAATAAATAAAATGCAATATTATTACCACACAACGTCTTTTAATGAAATCAGAGCGACATCCATGTACGGATCGGATTCTAATACGGGAAGTAAATTATGATTCTCATGCAATACAGTTAGCGTCACTTCCGGAAATTTGTGGCATCATATGAATTGAGTTTATTTTAAATCTGGGTGAATGAATACAAGCGATATTATATTTCAAGAAGTAAAGTGATATTGCAGTAGTGTAATAGATTTCTAAGCAAAATAATGGAAAAATAGTTTAAATTTGTAATTTAATGAAAACCACACATTCGTTATAACTTCCTCATGTACATATATTATAGCTTTTTAATGAAAATCAAAGATTTTTTATTTAAACAAAGATTATTATTATTTTCGTTCTTTTTGAAATTAACTAAACTAATTTGAATATGTTTTCTTGTTAACATGAGCTATAAAAATTGCGACCTATTTATTTCGAGGATTTAAACAACTTTTAATTATAGCGTTAGGATAAATACATATCACTTTGTTTAAAAAAATATTGAAATTATTACACGGGATAAAGAAATTCTCTGGTCAATTAAAATGATGTGATTAGTGATCACGCAGATGGCAATATTTGTTGTTATAAAAACAGAAACAATCATTATTGTTTTTCACTACATTTGAATACAACAAAACTGATTGGTTCATCAGTATGTTGATAGGTCAAAAACAGTTGATCGATCACGTTCATACAATTTTATAGTACATTTGTTAAAGCAAATAAACTATCGTCATAATGCCAAATTCTTCAATATGTACGAAAATTCTTCGCGTGCCTGTTGTGTAAGTGCGCACAGCAATAGACCTGAGGCACTAGGCCCAGACTGTCAGCCTCTCGTGCACAAACGTAGTTGCACCCGGACAGTTTAATACAGAAATTTTAAAGATAAGAGTAATTAGAAACAAAGAATCTTACATCGATTTAAATATAAATAAACACGAAAATAAATTTTTACAATTTTATTTAATTTTTATATAATTACAACAAAACGAGATTTAGTTTAAAACAAGACTTTTAATGATAGTAAAATAAATAAAGGGGATAAAAGAGTAGGAAAATAAGAGGCGATGACCGTAAACAAAAGACTAGAACAACATAGAGGGAAAAGGTCACAGTAAATAATTAGGACGACTCGAATAAGGAATTGTCATTGCTCGGAATCTTGAACAGTTAACTGGTGACGTCATTATGATTTACTTTTTTTTGGAAAGTCTATTTTAAACTGTTCAATAGGAATGAGCTTATTAATAAAAACTAAGAAAATTTCTGAAACATTTTAGAACAAAAATAATAATTGCAGCTGCTTTTTATATTCTATAGAAACGTATCCTAAGAACAAAATGTAGAACAAAGAATAATGAAATGATCCTTGCGTCAGATGGGCATGTATAAAGTCAGTTTACCCTCCAGCCCGCATTGACCAAGCGTGTGATACGAGGCCTATATAATGTGGACTTACATGGGTTGATGATAATGAGGATGAATGCTTATGATGGTTTACATTAATAATTTCTAAAGACCTTTGTAATTCATCTTACTTTACATAAAATTTAACCGCGAAATGTTTGCGATTCAAAAAGGCAATTAGCATATTTTTATTTGTTATTGAAAATTTCAGACTAGTTACGTTGAATTTTAGTGTCAGGCGATGTAAATTTGCTTAAATTGTATTTTGTTAAAGGAAGACAGAAGTGCAAGTTAAAGTTCTTAGATCGTTCTTTCTATTCGTCTGTGTTTCAAACTCAGTGGAATAAGTTGCTTAAAAACCTAACAATAGACCAAAGATATAGTGGGTACATTTATTAAAATTACGGCTATTAATGATTAAATATTTTGATGTATCCTTAAATTAATTATATTATTATTAGTTTAAAGACTTATTAACCTAATCGAACCTTTTAATAAAAGTAATATAATTACTATAATATAAAAATAAATTGAATTAAAATAAAAAAACATGACCAACTTCTGCGTTTAACAAATTATATTAATAACAGGTAAAACGTCTTCCGTATTGGTCGCGTTCGCCTACATTTAAAACTTTAATAATTTTAAGGTATTAATTATTAAATGTTCATGAACGTTTAGTACAAAGAATGTTATTTTTAAGCAATTACTTTGTGAACTTTAACTTTATCATCTTATAAGCTTTGAAATATGGTGATTGCAACTTTAAAAATGTTTACAGTAAATGCTATTGGTTGTTCTAAAATAATATGGATGCATTGATTTAATTTAGAGCAACCAGGTAGTCACATATGACATATTTATGTTTTATCTTTAAAGTTTTGAGCGTTTATTATTAATTGTTCGAGGTTGCTTTTGTTGCACATTAAAAAAAGGCCAACGGAAAGCTAATATCTATCATAAAAAAAGAAGGAACAAACTCGGAGCCCTAGGAGCAAAACACCGAAGAAAAAAATATAAAAGCACAAAACAATATACCTTTGAATTATACTCATCTTTGGGAAGTCGATCAAAACGACAAAAAAGAAATTTTACTGTTGAGACCTAATTATTGCTTTGTATAACAATTATTTTTAGCATCGTGTATTAAAACAATGTATTCTTTATTAATTGAATTTCCATAAATAAATAAAAACTGTAACAATTGTCTATCCTGCTCAAATTTTACTGTTCTGCTGCGATTACTTATAATCTTAAAATATTTCATTAATTAGCTACTTGTTTTTAATTCGCTATTTCGAACTGAACCAATTTTCGTTATATTTTATTCGCTCCCTAACACTTGACATTGTTAGCAAATATCTTAATCACTTACATTTGTTGTTTTTAAAAAAGTGTGACATATAAAAAAGATATACAATAGTATAAAGTAGATAGTATATAATAGATAAGAAATAGTAACAATATGATAGGACTTACACAGACATAGACAGGAATATGAAAAGTATGACCTTATAACGGGAAACTACAATATCTAAACATCCCTCTCACATTTATCCGCGAATGGTAAAATAAAGTACGGAACATTGTTCCATTGTGACAGTAGATTTATGGGAGCGATTTTGGTTTCCTAATTTATTGGTCTGCATTCGTTTTATAAAAATCTTGCTCAATTTGACCCAAATCAGAACTTTTTCACTTTCGTTTGTTATATAAAATTCGAAAATTCAATACGGCTTTTGCCAAAGACACCTTATGTTTCTTGTGTTTTTATTATTTATCAACATTATCATCATCATCATCGTCATCCTGTGATAGTCCATGTTGTATAGCCTCCCCAACATCCCTATCCATTAGGTATTTTGACCGTATCTCACCACGCTGGTCCAATGCGGATTGGTGGTGACGATTCTTTACATGCCCATCCGACGTTGGATCATCTTATAGACAACTGTTGGCCATATTCTAACCAATTGGGTAACAAATGAAAATTTTTGAGTCCCGCAGGAATCGAACCAGTCTACTGGTTTTAAAAAGCACAGTTCGACCATAAAGGCATAAGCAGTTAGGTTATTATTATAATTTATTTTATTTAACGTAGTTTTATTTAAAGTAGGTCGCTCATCAGTTGAAACTTTTGATGAAAGATCTCGTTCACTGTGGGCAGAAGAAAGCTCCACGGTGGTTATTCCCTAGTCGGTACCCTGTAAAAGACCTTATACCTTGTAAAAGTAGGACCGTATATACGAAATAAAATTATTTATCCACAACTCTTAAAATTTATCTCAATGCTTCTTAAATAAAACCAAGAAATCTTCTCCAGTATTTCTCATATACTCTCTCAAACAGTCGCATCATCAGCCTGTGTTAGCCATGCTGGACAAGACCTCCCTATTAACCTTCCATTATAGAGAGGATTATGTATTATTGACCGTATCCTACCACGCTGGTTCAATGCGGGTTTGTGGATCAGTCTATACATCTAATTTCGGCCTACCGATAGGTTGTTGTCAATCGATGTATTATCATTGTAACATGATTAGTATGTATTATATTTTATATGTTCATAAAGTCAAACTACTACCGTTGTATTGTGAATAAAATTACACTACCATTTCGATGTTACACAAGTAACGACCCGTAATTGTAGTTTCTAAATTTGAAATGTATTTTGTACTCCTAGATTTCAGGTGTTGTAATTAATACAATTGTCGTTTTCACAACTTTCTCACTTTACCTTTCCGATATAGCTGTTTATTACAACTTTTACAAATAACGTTTTTACGCTCCTTTTTCTAAGAAGATTGTAGAAGTGGTTTTTGACTCTCTCTCTCTCCGAACGGATAGAAATGATGATTAATAATAATTCATCTTACGAATATCATGAATGCACAAGTTTGACTGAATCAGTGTTCATGTCTACAAAAATTTTGATATTCCAATAGTACATCTTATTCGCAAGTAATTATATAGGCTAAAGTTTGAATTTCATAAATGTACGAGATTGAAGCCAGGGGATGGAAACCACAATGAACGAGTATACTAATAAATTAAGATATAAAATAATAGTAGTTTTTATTTATAAATAACTAGTACCAGCGACTTCGTTTACGTGGATTAGAGGCATTAAATATCTGTACTAAAGGACCCGCCCCGCTCCGTATGGGCGGGCATTGATATAGTAAAATCTGAAAATGTATTATTTATTTCAGCTGTTCTTACCATATATATATGAATTATACATATAAACCTTGCTGTTCGATCACTCTATCTATCAAACAAACTACATCAAAATCCGCAGAGTAGCTTATAGGATTTTAGGATACATATGGATATAGGGACAGAGAAAGCGACTTTGTTTTATACTATGTAGTGATGAACTAAGCTTTAATTGTTCAGCTTTAATTGACGACTTTTGAAGTAAAAACAAGCGCAATGACTCGACTTTTTAATTATTTTTTAATCTGGAAACTCAAGAATCGTTTATGCCGTATGAAACAATTTTAAACGAAATTAGGCCATAAAATCATGGAACACGGAATCCGCTCCTAATTAAATCTAATGCATTCAACGTACAACAGTGCGTTCAATCCAGAACGCTTGTTTATAACGAGTTTTGTTTAGATGTCACATTTTTGCCTTATTTTCGTGCGTTTATTAGTGTATTTAGTATATAGTTAGCATCCCCACCTTCGTATTGGATTAAAGGCTTGTTCAGCATTCTGCAATAAAGATATTTAGCCTATCTCACAGTCCTCAACCGTGAGAAGCATAGTGCGTTAATGTTACTCTGAGAAATCTGAATAAGTTCTTAGGTTAATGCAGCGCTTATTAAATGTGAATTAATTTTAAGTTATTATATTATGCTCCCATATCGGCAACACCTTATATTGTTAAAGTTAATTTTAAGCCTCAATATCGGATTTGTTTTATATTAGTTTTAAAACATAATTCTAAGTGTCGAAATTGACCGCAGCTGGTGATTTCTTCGGAATTAGGTATAAGTTGTCTCAAATCGAAACCCAAATAGCAGTATTTAAAAACCAGAAACCAACAAAAATTGTTGAAGGGGACGACGAGCTGAGGATGAACGGATGGCTGGAAGTACTACTTTCCATCCCTTCCTTCCTCTGAACGCCTTACTATAAATTTTATTAATTGTTATATGTGGACGAAAACTTCCATAACGTAATCTGGTTGTCTTATCAAATTAACAAAGATTGGTATTGTTAAGCAAATTTTAGTATCGGTTTAAATAATTATTATAGTTCAACATTTAAAATATTAATTGTAATATTTAAGTCACGCACTTGTAAAACAAAATATTTTTTTTATATTCTTAAATATAATAATATTAAAAAATAATATAGTGCTTTAGAGAGTAGTTAAGTGTTATATATTAGAGATTTTGTATTCAGTACTAGTGTTCTTTCGTTATCGTTATTGCGGTTATATTCGTGGTTATCATTCAGCCTGATATTTCTGTATTTCTTTGGACAAACAACTTTAAAATTGTACTAGAATTAGTAGCCATCCAGAGAAATTTTTTAAATTTAATTCGGTATTCGGTGGGGATAAGAGTTAGCTAAACTTATTCCTAGAAAGTGAATAGGATCGAAGAATAGAGGTCGGAGCATCAAAATTTACACGTCCATTCTGATAACAAGTGTTAAAGGACGAAGTCTGCCTGTTATCCGAACGCGAAGATTTCTTCTTGGTCAAATCTTTAGGAGTTTACTTGCAACATTTTGGGGACCCAGAATGAGCAATGCTAAATATTGATTAGAATCAATGAAAATAAAACCGCTGAAAGCTATTAGACCTTTGCAAAGGATACAGCAGTGTCACCCTATCTCCAAGGGTCAAGTTTCAGACGACGGATTAAAACGGGCAAAACAATTATTTATAATAATATTGCAAATGTGTTTCAAACTTGCGAGTAATTAATTGAATAGTGTCTAAAATCACCTCCACCTAGAAGCCTTAGGTGTTTGCTCGAGGAAATAATTTAGACCAATACAACATGAGAAATAAATGTTAATACTGGAACTGCCCTCAAACCGATGGTTCCTATACCTCAAGGGCAAGGATTTAAATTTGGTATAGGGCAACAAGGTGGATTTAAACATCCTTATACTCAGGAACATACCACGTTAATTTCCTACCACAGCCATATAAAATGCCTGCACAAAACCATGCCACAGAACGGTTGGTTATCGACCCCAACTCTGTATCGGCTGACACAATTTGGTAAAAAAATCAATTTAAATTCGACGCCGCAATTTGATCTAACCCAGCAAGGATATCGACCGAAATTTGGCATTTAACCCAAGCTAGCTATCGTCCACAAACCAACAACCAACATCAACAACGGTTAACAAAACTGAATTTCCATTGTCCTCCCGAACTTGTTACAGACAACCCTCCAAGTACAAACCGAATTACAATCATCCGATAACATGAGGACAGATCTGACGCCTCGGAAGTTTGTTTAAATGAGCCTACAGGGAAGAAATAACAATGAATACCTCTGAACCAGAAAAGAGTACGGATGGAAGATTGTCCCCAGAATATTAGCATAAAGATGTTTAATGAAACACCACGATAGATTTAGGGCAAGATAAAATTTTCCGACACTGGCCTGATTCAGGGCCAGAAGAAGAAATAAATTGTGATCCAACACTTAAATGGTTTATATAACATAATAGAAATCGACGAAAATGATGCTAGATGGGCAGTCAAGGATTTTTTAAGCCGCAAAAGCATATGATTATTTTGTGAACCACATCAAACCAGAACCTTTTAAGGTTGTCGAAATCACGCCCAGTTTCCATAAGAGTAGTGGAAGCTCCATTTAGCCCACATTAATAGCAACAATGGAATAAATTCTACGTTTCTTGACGTCGATAAACGGTAGGGATGGTCTCATAAGGAATGACCTCTAAATAAACTTAAGTAATCGACCCAGCACCAAGTATTAGACGAAACTCGGCATACCCAATAAAAATAAGAACCTGGACATACTATTGAATTACAACCGCGAACGGAAATCGGGTTGCTTCCCATCGATCAGTATTCTCAAGCTTTAAGACCATAGAATCGGACCGGCGTGAATGCCTAGTATAGTTAATTGCAAAATGGGTACGCTTCGACGGGTTATCCAAAAACGCATGGAGAAGAAATCAAATTAACTGTAAGAAACCCTGAAGGTTATTAACATCACGAGCCAGACGAAAATTTAATTTTAAAACGAGAGTACAACAAGGACAATTACAACGAACAATTGTTAAACGAAACCTAGAAAAATTAGATTAGCCACACAATGAGGAAGAACGAGGTTATATTGTAAAATTATGTAGAATATAAAGCATATTTCATTGTGATCTTACCTCTTAGTTTCACTAATCAAGTGAAACACAAATTAGGAACAAGGAATGAAGATCCGATTTAGTGAAACCATACAGACAGGCACAACTCAAACGACTGAAATAAACAAACAAGTTGAAAAATTATTACAAGACATGTAATCGAAGAACCATTCCATGGGAATGCGCCTGTTCATCTGTGCCCAAAGATGGATGCTGCCGTAAGTTAAGGCGCATGGTCACGACCTATAAAGGCTTAACGACATCACCATCGAGATAAGTACCCGCACCGAATATTAACGATTTGTTCGATAAGTTGGGGAAAAGGTTTATTTTGAAAGATAGATTTACAAGGTTCCACTCGATTGAAGTCCAAAAGATAGGACAAAGACAGCATTCAGCACACAATCTGGCCATTTCAAGTTCCTCGAATGTTTTGATTTTAAGACCAGCTACCTTCCAGCGAACATGGATAACGTCCTGGAGGATTAATCGGCCCACACTGCATGGTATACTTAGAGACGATTATATTCTTCAGTGGCCTACAGGAACATAATACAAAAATTACGACTCGTTATTTGAAGCTCCGGCAAACCAATTTGAAGGTACAACTAGACAACTGAAAATTTTCGCAAAGAAGTTCTCTATTGGCATCTGATCACCAAAGATGGATAAACCAAATGATGACAAAATAAACGCTGTGCTAAACTTCCTATACCAAAACAACAACGGAGAATCAAAGTTTGGTCGTTGTATTACCGGCGGTTTATTCCAGATTTTGAAAAATAACTCAACCTCTGACATTTGTCTAAAGAAAGGGAATAAGATCATTATAGACCGAAGTATATTGATGCTTTTAACAAATGTAAGGAATTGACTCACGCCCCTCTCTACAGTATCCCGATTTTGAAAAACCATTCATACTAACGACAGATGCCTCAAAATGTAGCGGCTAGGCAGTTCTATCCCAAGGCCAAGTCGTAGGCGACAAAGTTTAGCGTACGCAAAGTGCACCTTAACCGAAAGCCTACAGCACAATAGAGCGTGAATTACTGCTATAAACACACTAAACATTTCCGCCCATACCAAGGAGCAAAGTTTATATATTTGCAACCAACTCGACCACTGGCATGGCTCAACCGTTAAAAGACCCGAACAGCAAATTAACTCGTTGGAAACAGATTACAAGATTTTGACCTTAAATATAAAAGTAAACAAAATCCTAACGCGATGCACTCCAGCAAGGTAAAACTTAAGCTTTAGATTCAGATGACGAGACGCAGACTCCATGGGATTGTAAATTTAGAAAAAGGGAAGAAATTGTCCACTATTGACCAGATAATGATAAAAAGTCACCCATTATGATTTCTTGATAACCTCGAAAGGACAACATTAATCTTTGGGCTTCCAAATTGAGAACCGTTTATGTCCAATGAAAGCAGTAAATCACAAAACCGTACACTCAGCCGCTTAGTTTAGAAGGACAGGCATTCCTATCTTGCACGAAGTTAAGATAACAAGCCAAAGATACTTGTATTTTGTTAAAAAATGAATCAGAAGAACCTATCGAGAGAAAAACATAAATTTTAAAAGTATTTGCCAATAAACAACACCGAATTAATAAAAAACTTTGAAAGAATACATTAGACCAAAAATTGATATTTTATTTATTTGAAGAAGAAAACATCGAAAAAAGCTAGTGTTAGTCCTAGCATATTTAAAAAGGAAATGGATTATATAATACAGAACGAGTCTGTATGTGGATAATGAAATGAGCAAAGACAAATTGTTTGCATATCACCAAGGAAAACATGCCCTGGGTATAAAAAGAAACTTTGGTCAAACACGAAGAAATTATTGTTGGAAAAATGGAGGAAATAGTTGTGCTGTCATAAGTTGTGATGCTTGTCGATCAATGAAATACGACAGAAACCACTAAACCATTTTTACATAACGCAGACTCAAGATGCACCCTTTCAAGAACTTTAAGATTTGTTTTCAATAGAAGGAAAATATATCAACACTAATAGACTTTAGTAAACTAGGACAAGCAAATTGAGATTTAACAAATCACAAGTTATTCGAGCACTGATAAAATATTTTCATTCTAGGCATCCCAAAAAGAATGTCCGACCCAGGCAAAGAATTCAACAATCGGCTCATGAAAGAATTCCTTTCATTGCATAAAATAGACCGTCATGGTGGAACAATAAATAATCCAAATTCTATGGGTTTAATAGAACTTTCTCAACCATTACAGAGATATATAGACTTGCTAAGTCGAGCAAAAGTGCCTGACGCATCGTCCGTTATGACATATTCCATAATGGCATATAACCATACTGTTCACTCAGCTACCAGTTTAACCCTTTTGAGGTAGTATTTGCCACAAGATTCCGAAAATCCATTCAGCACAGAATTTGAAAAAGCGTATACCCAACAGCTAGTTAAAGATCAGAAAGCGTACTAACTATACACGCGCTGGAGAAAAGATGGCAGAAAAGATGGCAGCTAATAAAGAAAGGGTTAGGCAAAGCAAGGAGGGGAAACGATGTTGAACTACCAATAGAAAACAGTTTTGTTAAAGATATTAATAAGCGTAAGAGCAAAGATAAACCAAGATATAAGAAAGCGAAGGTTGGGTGAGACTAAACGTAATGTGATCCCAATTAAAGTAATTACCGAAAGAAAGAATAAAAAGCCCCATTAAAAAATATTACAGCCCTCCACAGGTGGTGTATTCTTGACAGTAGCAGCGACAACAGTCGCCTCCAACTACAATTACTTGAAGGAAACCCAGGACTCCTACCCGTTAAGGAGGGCCAAGGTATGTACAAACAGACAGTTGACTACATTAAGACTTTAGCTTACAAAATCTACGATGATTTGATATTATTAATGTCTAAAATTTCGGAATTTCAAAAACTAATGAATCTTAGACAACCTTATCCTCAGGATTCTATTCATACATATCGTACAACATCTGCGTGGAAGTTACTGTCGATAAATATCGTCAACTAATACCACGACGTTACAAAAAGAGGTCTCATAAACCACTGGATCCATTATAAAATTGTAACGGGTAACTTAGATCACGATGACGCTCTTAAATATATAGATTAATTCTAAGATAAGTCAGACCAAATAGTTGTGTCTAAAAGATAACCATTGTATCCAAAATGTTAGACAGTTTCAAACATAACTGAACTTATGAGCAAAATGGCAAATACTTGACACACGTTTAAAGAAAGTTGGAAAGGCCTTAGGGCGAATTGGTAACAAAGAAAGTAATCGGTTATCATCCTCTCATATTAGGTTTATATAGCTTATTTATGAGTAGTTTTCCACAATATTCACTCATCTAAGTGAAGTAGAGACAGCTCCATTTAGTAAGAGTTCTATTTTACACCAATCTTGTAAATTCTACAAAATTATTATACCATTTAAAACTTATATTCAATCCGGAAAATTAGGTGATGAACCTAACGAATCAAATTTAGTTAAATTGGAAGAAACAATTTTGTCAAATCTATATTAAAAAACCAGATCACGTTTATAATGGAAGTTCCACTTACGGATAATTGCACACAATTATTCAAATGTATTCCTTTACCTATTTCCTTGAGCCTAAAACACAACCCCTAGCCATTTCTAAATTTCCACAAACGTTGGAAAGGAGGTACCGCCGGTCATAGCTCCATGTCGTCCGCTCGCCGCTGGAGATCAGTTCCTGTGTACTGAGGATAACGGTTTATATCCGGGACAAACTTGGAGGAACAGCTAATGAAGTTCGCTAATAATCTTACTTATTGCAAACAGCATCCTATTCATATTGAAGACGTCAAGGTCCGAAGTTAAATACGACAATTGATCCCCTTCACCAAATTAAGAACAACAATAACCAAACAATGTGAGAAGATTTAACCAAATATTCGGTATTTGGGATTCTATCACTGTCGACGAGCCTTGGACCCGACATCAACGGAATTGGATTCGGCATCACCGGGTCTACAAGAAGGGAGCTGCGGGTGTCACCAATTCCGGTCATCAATCTACCCTCGCTATCGAATACAACTATCCAGCACAGTACAGTTAACATGTGAAATTAATCTTGACGACATAAAATTCATGTCATATGCATTGAAAAATAGTGAAGTGTTTTGAAGTGTTATATCATCAAAGACAGATCCTAAATTCAGTGCCTTAGCCTATAGTACTTTATGTTTGTAATCTTAATCCTTGATGTTTCTATGTTATGTGTTTAGATGTAAGATTTTAAAATTATTACTTGCACGAAATCATCGGAATATGCCAAAGTAGGAATTCCGATAATTTCTCTCTAGGGAGGGAGGAGTTATGTATCCCTCACCCTTCGTATTGGACAGAGGCTTGTTAGCTTCGCAATAAAGACATTTGGCCTATCCACAGTCCTCAACCGTGAAAAGCATAGAAGGCGTTACTTACTTCCGAGAAATCTGAATAAGGTTCCCAGGCTAAGCAGCGCGATTATTAAATGTAATTAATTTAAGTCATTAATATTAGTGCCTCCATATCGGCAACACCTTATAATGTTAAGTTAATTTTAAGCCTCAATATCGGCATTTAGTTTTTATATTAGTTTTTAAAAACATAATTTAGTGCTCGAAATTTGACTATATGTTCATGGTGTCAAATAAATTAAAATTAATTCAATTAAATTCAATTCAAATAAACAAATCAAATCCATTAATTTACGGGTTTTTCGCGTTAGTTACATATATTTATTCTTGACGTTTCGGATTCTTTTTAGCATCCATGATCACAGACAGACTAAGTCGGTATATGTCTGTATCTCAATGTTTTGGAATATGTACAATAATCGCGTAAATAAAAGAAATAATCAAGTAAACAAACTAATCATTAGCCTCTGGGGATTTTCAGGACTACATACTTTATTTACCTAGTTTTATTGGCCCTAGCGTCACAAAAAGGAGGTTGTGGGTTCGAGTCCTTCTGTGGAAACAACTTGTGCAATTGTTGTTTTCTGATTAATTAGGACAATATGAATCGATCACCCAAAAGTAAGAGGATCCATACGACAGATGTAAAAAGTTGATCCCGGTACTCAGCCGAAAATGCCTAAAAGAAAAAACAATGTGGCCGATATATTGCAATTCAAAAAGTCTTTATTAAATTTTGGCTCTGTCAAGCTCTTATGAAAGTCTTATGTACCACCGGTTCGAAAAATTTGACCATTCAAGAGAAGAACCGGCAGGAAACTCTACGGTCGCAATTGTTTTTATAGATGTTTCTCAGTACTTTGCAATCATAGTTATCAATTATTTCCAAACATACTGCTCTGTAATAGTCTCTTTTAGAATAATAGGCTTTTTGATCAACGTTGCCTTCACAACACTCCGAAAGCCGACGTTATATAGCAAGACAATGAGTGTCAATTTAACTGATTGTACATTGGGACGGAGTTATGCAAAAATGATTTTTTAGTTTATAAATCCTAAGCATTTCAATATCATCAACAGCCTGTGTTAGCCCACTGCTGGACATATTATTTGCGTTTGGACCGTATCCCACCACGCTGGTCCAATGCGGTTGGTGGGGGGACCGACCTTTTACATGCCCATCCAACGCATGGATCATCTTACTTTTCAGACAATTGGGTGATCGGCACAAATTGTCAAAATTAATTAACTAGGAAACAACATTTAAAATTTCTTGCGTCCCTGCAGAATTCGAACACATGACCTCCGGATTCTAAAGCACACGCCCTTACCAATTAGGTTGACAGTACTAAAGTATTATATTTATTTTTTTCTATAATAGAGCCCAAATTACGCAGAATATAATTTGGACAAATTCCAAAACGGGGAACTTCTATCACATCGTCCGATGAGACCAGAATAAGATCAGGCGCAAGAAGTAATCCCCTAAAGGTGAGTTAGAAAATAAGTTTAGTTATAAAAATAAGTAAACGTACAAAATATGATTTTATTAAATTTTGTGTATCCTGCGTTTAAATACATATGTTACCCCGTTGTTCTGCTCCTCGTGTTCAGATTTTGATAAATATTTTTTATTCCATAGGTAACAGCTGTCAAGTGGTCCATTTCTTAACAAGAATTTTTGACAAAGTGGTTTAATAGCTAATTACGAAATTAATGAAATGACGGCGTTAAATATCACAACCTTGTGATAAATTGCAAACGCCTAGGAAATGACAAAAAAAATGTTGCACATAATTATACTTCTTGGTTGGGTTTATAAAAAACTGTAAAAGTATTTATCTATGTTATAAAAAATTTATTATTGAAAACATAGATATTTAATTTTGTTTATATTTTATTATGACCATAAAATTTTGAGGTTAATCATTCAGCTATAACAATTTTATATTTGCTCTTTCTATGTTTAAGCTGCTTAAATTTCTTTTGAACATAACTGGAAATCTTTATTATTTATGGAGGCAAGTGAAGGTTCATAAACTCATTAACTACATACTTGTTTTGAGAATAAACTAAGTTTTTTTTTAATGGAAAATTGAAGATTTAACAAGTTTTGTTGTACAGGTCTTTAAATATAATACAAGAGTGGATTGAAAGCTCCTAGTTCAGCACACTGTAAAAGTAGAAGTTACTTTGTTATTTTTAACGCATAATTAGTATTATAGAGCGGAAGCTCAAATCTTCTTTTTTGAGGATATGAGATGAAAGTTTCCGGTGGAGATCATTATAAATAATGCATGGAACTATAGTTTACCCGTTTTAGAATTGTGATACATGTAAACAAAATACAACCAAGGAAAACGAAGTGGCAAGATACATCTAGAGAGATGGGATATGTCAACTTACTGTTTGACATTCTTACACAACTTTAACAACAACATACGTGCGACGGGGCTTTCATTAAAAGGAATGTGTCCAGCAGTGGACTGATAAAGGTTGATTAAGATGATGATGATGAAACGAACGACACCTGTAGCTGATATACGTTACTCTTTTAGCTAATTGTTAAAAGTTGATGCTGCTGGGAGGTTATTGAGAGTCCAAGTTTTGTAAAAGCGTATAAATCGTACCGTGTTTATTAAATAAAATTGGCTTACTTTTCACAAAATCTGAGTTGTGCACAAATCTGAATGGGCGATGAGCAAAGTACATGAGTAAAGTGACGTGTTACTGCGCGGCAAGATAGCAGCACTTTTGCGGAGTGAGTTACACACTCGCGAGTCGCAACTCGCGCGGCGGGAATGACTGGCACCAAATGCCGTGCGTCTCTGACGACGTTAATATATGCTTCTCAGAAATGATGTTTTGCTTACAGCAGATGACAGTTAAAACTTGAATACTTAGTGACGGTTTATTGATTTCGTATGTAGTATGTCCTTTAAAAACCGCAGGTCTGTATCCTGCAGGTCCTAAATATATATCATCATTGTTTCGATGTAAGATAATGCGGGCTGGTGAACCGATTCCCTTTGAAGTGCGCAATCCATAAGCCGTGTTGGTTATCCGACCCATCAGACTAAGGGAGTAAAACGGAAAGGAGTGTGCACCTGTGCACTGTAAAATCACAGTCGGTTTGGTTATCGACGACATGGACGACACTATTTTTATGTCCTTTAAGGTAGTGCATTAAAAATGTAATTTACGAATCGGTTTAGGTAATTCAATTAAATTTTTACGTTGATTTCATGCATTAAAGTAATTTAGCTCTTCAAGTAATTTATGCAACTATATTTTTCTCAAACGAAATATATTTTAAATACATTTCTATGGGAAGCCTCCTAGCGCCTTAACTGTCCTTAAATTTGAAAGAACAAATAAAAAGAAGCTAACTTCCGTTTTAAATCGCAAACCTTTCGCGGTCGCATTTCATCTTTAACAAATTTTAGAAAGCGTGTTGAATTAAAATTATCTTCACAGCTTCACAGTAACACAAATGTAATATTTGAATTTTTTAAATATGACGTATGTTGTAACAATAAAATTATATAGTAATTTTCCGCATAATAATTATTATATTAGCTTTATAATTGAAACAGTATTAATAGCAGTAATAGTGAGTGAAGTTAAAAACGATTCCTCCAAGTTGAAATATTACATGTTCACCTTGTTATCAAACAATATAACTTTCCTAATTATTTAATTATTTTTGCGAATACAACACTCCATTTTATGGTTTGAACATATAGCCCGTCCGTGAACGTGATCTAAAATCAGTCAAAGTAATTTTATCCAATGATACATTTGCCCGTATAAATCATTCGTATAATGTAATTTTTATACACACTTCTGCTAGTTTCGATAGCAATTTAAATTAAGAGAATAAGCAAAAATTTCGTTGGCTTTATGCGTTCCAAAGGGAACCATACCAATTTCGTTCAAATGCGAGTGCCGACAATAAATTTGTAAAACGCACAATCTACTCCCAATAAATCACAATGAACGTTTCGCGGTTTAACCGGAACACAACCACTGCTAAACATGAGACAGCTGGTTAGGGATTGAAGTTTTCTCGTTTTATTAGGTTTCTCACTGTGTATTCAAACACAAATTCGATAACTTTTCATTCCATTTAGACTTTTTCGAGTTCGTCAAACTATGACCGTACCGAACGTTACAGAAGAAGAGACAACAAAAAATTCTTCAGGCATCAGTTTCACACTAGCAGTTCATCCACGGCTTCAACTTCTAATTTTGAGAATATTTTAATGGATTTTTCTGGGATAAAAAGTAAATTATGATAAGATAGGACAATGTGACTTTCTAGTAGTAAAAAGACTCAGTTGTTTCCGAGCCTATCCAAAATAAACATATAAGCAAATGTTTACTTTTCTTATTTTTTTTTTACACATTTTCTTATTAATTTATACTTTATGCACTAAAAGTACAGAGACGGACTTAAAGCCATTGGCATTTTCTCCCAGTCAACCTTTAGCTCGTGCACGGATAAAAATACAAACGAAAAAGTACTGGCTTGACATATCATCATCACCATCATCATCATCAGCCTGTGTCAGTCCACTGCTGGACATAGGCCTCCCCTAATGCACGCCACCGCTTCCGATCTTCGGCTATTCTCATTCACCCCATACCGGCCACTTTGCGAATGTCGTCACTCCATCTTGCCGCAGGGCGTCCTACACTACGTTGGTTTAATTTGATTGACATATGTATACTAATAAATAAAATAATATATGTTGATACATATAATATATGTTGATATATATATATATATAATATATATAAATATATGTATATGGTTAGGGTGGCAAAAATACTTTATTTTTTTTCTTACCATACGAAATATCGTTTAAGATGACGAAAGAAAATCTGGAAAGTTTCAGCTCAATATTAATATTAAGAGGTGACTTGTGATTTTTGATTTCCCAGTTAAATAACATAAGATTTTTTTTTGTTATTGTCTAGTAAAAATAAATAGATAGAATAAATATATATATCTCATCATATGGCATCTGGCCTCTTCCTGCCATGACAGTAGACTTGGAGACTGGGAAATTGAGACTGTTAAAGGCACTGATGTCTTTTTGTGAATAGAACGTTTACTATTTGGTCCATCGCATGAGTACCGCCTCCATGCCTAATAAACGGAGGTCGTTGGTTTGAATCCCGCGACGAAATAACTTTGTATAATCGTTGTTTTCTAGTTGGAAAGGATAATTTGGGCCGCTTAAAAAAAGACGATCCAACTAATCCAACGCGAGTTGGTTGGTGGACTAGCATGGTGCAATACGGTGCGAAAACTCCTAATGATCAGCCGTAAATATTCAGCCCACCAACCCGCATTAAACGAGCGTGGTGGGATTCGGTCCAAAGTCCTAATGCATAGGAGTGTATTAGGGGAGGCCTATGTCCAGCAGTGGATGATGATAACTATGAAATTAAAATTTAAAAAAAAAAACCTTTTTTAATGTACAACACAATTATAACAACGCTCGTCTAGGATGATAAATATATAAACGAGGGAACGTCAGTTACTTTTCGCTAATTTCTTGAAGATACGTCCCAGTTTTTACAAAGTTATTTCTTACTCCCGCTTAATTAAATAGCGCAGTAATTGTGTTTACATTTAAACTTAACAATTTTTTTTTAATTCACTACTGGTAAAAATGATGTGGGAGTAAGATAAATTACGGAGCACTCTTAGTAATTTGGGACAGTCAATTCAATTCTGAAACAGTTTTGCTCCATTAACTTTGTTCGAAGTGATAGTTTTGCTGTATTATCTTAGAAAATATTTCTTCTTTAAAAGTATCATACAGCCTACTAAACAAGTAATAATTACTTGTTTACTTTGCCTTTATCTTTACAAATAAATGAAATTAGGGTGTCTGTATAGAGCATTAAAATTACCGGTTTTAAACGATTAATGGAATGATATATGTGTAAGCGGTACGTATAGCATATCAATTATTTTTTTAACGTTTGTTGGTTTGTTCTGGCTAATCCCTAGAATGGCTGGACCGATTTTGATAGGACTTTCAATAGAAAATAGCTGATGTAACAGGAAGTAACCTAGGATACCTTATTTTAGAAATAAAAGTAGTATGTTTTATCATAACACGCGAACGAAATCGGGAGCAACAACTAGCAATGTATGAATTTAAAGTTAAAATATTTAATTGTCCTAAAGTCCAATGTTACATCATAGTACAGCTCTAAGTAAAGAACTTATTACTTTTATAACCGTCTAGACGCAATAAATTAATTTGCTACAATATTAATTTACCATTTTCAAATGCTTTAAAGCAATCTTATAAAGATCCTCTACAGTTGAAACAAAAAGGTTTTGACTTTGTATTAAATTGCTCTTTGCTTTGCTTTAAACAGAACTTTCAAAAACTCTTTGATATTACTAACTTAATTTCGTAACTAATTATTAAATTTCAACAAATTATGTAGGAAAATTTGGAACTTTATTTTCTATTTCATTGAAACATAAAAAGATATTTAAACGAAATTATTGCATTTTCTCTTTCAATATAACTTACTAGGACTAGAAAAAAATGCTTTGTCGTGAACTATTTTTGCTAAAAAACCGGTTTTTAAACGACTAAGTTAAAAAAAATGTTAACTATATTTTATTAATCATAACAATTTTATAATTGTAATTAATAGAAGTAATATATAGAGTAATATAATGTAACAATAACACGTTACCGGTTTTTTAGAGATTAACTTCTAATCTGACATAAAATTTCAAAACAACATTAGTCAACATCAATTTTACAATGATCATATTGAATCAATTTTATTATTACATCATTGTAAAAGTTTATTTTCTATAATTTTAATATGAGAAAAGAAAAATTCTCTGCCTAAACTCATCATAAAATGTTCTTAATAATTTAATGTACCATGTTGTAGAGGCACTATAAAACTTAAGAAATCACAAATTAGCAGCTAATATATATCCCTAGTGTACATTCTTTCCGCAGCGCTATAGCTTTGAAGTTAATATACATATATATATTTTAAATCAACTTAACGTTTCGCGGTCTGATCGGACCACAACCGCTGTTCAACATGTCAGAGCAGGTTAGGGATTGAGGTTTTTTGTTTTATTAGTGCGCACTGTTATTTCAAACTTCATTAACTTTTCATTCAACTTAGACATATTCGAGTTCGTCAATCTATCACCGAACTGAACGTTATAGAAGAAGAAACAAAAAAAATCTTAAGGCATCAGTTTCATAGAATCCATGGCTCCAACTTCTAATTTTTAGAATATTTTAATGTTTTTTTTTCTGGAATAAAAAGTAAATTATGATACGCAAGTATACTGTAAGTTTCTAGCAGTAGAAGATCGTTATAAATCAGTTCAGTTGTTTCGGAGCCTATTCAAAACAAACAATCAAGCAAATGTTTACTTATAATATTTTTTTGTTATCTTTCTCTTCTTTGTTATTTTTTCAAGGTGTCAACTCGTCCACCTATATCAACTGAAAAAGAGTTTATCGCATCATATGGTATTTGGCCTTCACTGCCATGACAGTAGATTGCATTAAATCAAGGATAAGGAAATTGAGAAAGTTAAAGGCACTGACGTCCTTTTTTGAATATAACGTTCAATATTTAGTCGGGTGTCGTGGGTTTGAATCCCGCGACGAAACAACTTTATGTAATCGATGTTTTCTGGTTGGTTAGGATAATTTGGGCCAATCACCCAATTGTCTATAAAAAAAATGATCCATCCATTTCAATGCTGGTTGATCCACCGACCACCCCGCTTTGGACCAGCGTCGGATACGGTCCAAAATCGCCACACAGGCTGATGATGATGGTGTAGGTAACTATACTTTTTAATAGGGTAATCGCATCATATTTGCCTCATAAACCAGAAAATTACCGTACATAGTATTCTGTAGGAATTAAATTAACTTCCTAAAATCTCTAAACACACGCACAGTTAAAAATATTTAAAATTATTTTCGAAATTAACAACGAACACGATTAGAAGAGAATGCTTGTTTATTAAATAGTTAATTACGAGACAGGAATAAAAAAGGTGGCGTGTAACTTAGCAGATAGAGCCATGTATTTGTTTTGAAGATTTTCTTGTATTGAGAAAATTTATGAAGGATGAAACGTAATTGATATTAGACGCACCCTTTTAAATCAACTCCAGAGTTAAATCTCAGCGGTCGAGAACTCCCTAGTTCAGATACCAGTTGAGTAGCAGTTTGAATCTTTTCGAATTAGTAAGCTTTATAGCGCCTTTGACATCATGATACCTAAATTATTAGGAACGTTTTATGATGAGTTAAGGAAGAAAATTTTCCTTTTCTTTTAAACAAACTTTAACCAAAATTAAAGAAAATTAACTATAATGATCATTGAATATGGCCATTGTAAAGTTGATGTAGACTAATGTTGTTTTGAATTTTTATGTCAGCTTACAAGATAATCTCTTAAAAAGCCGGTAACGTGTTATTGTTAGATAAAATATTACTCTATATATTACTTCTGTTAATTAAAATTATAAAATTGTTATGATTATTAAAAAAATATACTTAAAAACAGTTTTTTGAACTGACTGATCCGGTTTTTAGACAATAATAGATCAGGATATAGTATTTTTTTCTGTATGCATTAATTTCGTTAAAATATATTTTCAATATCTCATGAAATAGTGTAGATAATTCTGTTACAATCTTTCAATTTAATATTTAATAAATAGTTACCAAGTTAAGTTAGTAATATCTACGAAATTTCGTAAGTACTGTTTAAAGCAAAGCGGAGAGCAGTTTAATTCAAAAGGCAAAACCTTTTTTGTTTCAACTGTAGAGGATCTTTATACGGTTGCTTTGAAGCATTTGAAAATGGTAAATTAATATTTTAGCAAGCTAATGTATTGCGTCTAGACTGTTCTAGTGTAAGTAATGAGTTTTCATTAGAGCTTTTCTATGATGTAAAATTTACTTGAAAACCATTAAACATTTTAACATTAATCTGTTATAGATTTTATATTAATATATTGCTAGCTGTTGCTCCTAATTTCTTCTACGTGGTAATATATATAACATAGTACTTTTTTTTAAAACAATAAGGTGGCCTAAGTTACCTCAGCTCAGCTCTTTTACCTCAGCTATTTTTCATTGAAACTCCGATCTAAATCGGTCAATACATTCTAGAGATTAGCTAAAACAAAGCAAAAAACAAAAGTTACAAACAATTTTGATATGTTATATGTACCGGTTGAAAATCATTCCATTAATCGTTTTTAAAAACGGTTATTTTAATGCTAAATACAGAAACTCCAATTTTATTTATTTGTAAAGATAAAGTCAAAGTAAACAAGTAATTATTAATTGTATGCTGTATGATACTTGTATAGAAGAAATATTTTTTTAAGTTAATACAGCAAAACTATGCACTAAATGCTTAGTAAGCTGTAAAAAGTAATCCCATTTTCCAGTTCTTATAGATTATTTATAAATCTGCGTTTAGGAAAACATGCTCGTATAAGCCGTCTTTGCATTTAACTGTAATTTTTAATTCATGTAATAAACGAAATTCCGACGACAACAAAAAAATTACGTAAAATTATTACCTATCCAAGCCGGGCATTCGGTGGCAAACGAATGGTAGAAGACGGCCAGGGCGCCCTTGTACTACATGGAGGCAATCAGTTGAGAAAGGGGCTGACTTCTTCTCGGCCAGAATGAACTGAAAGAAGCCGCGCAAGATCGGGACTAGTGGATAATTGTTCTGCGTACCATTTTTTTATGAGGCATAACAGGATCACTTCATGTTCATCATCATCATCATCATCATCATCATCATCATCAGCCTGTGATAGTCCACTGCTGGACATAGGCCTCCCCCAATACACCCCTATCCATTAGAGGGTTTTAGACCGTATCCCACCACGCTGGTCCAATGCGGGTTGGTGGGTGGACCGAATTTTTACATGCCCATCCAACGCATGGATCATCTTACTTTTCAGACAATTGGGTGATCGGCCCAAATTGCTCTAACCAACTAGGAAACAACAATGGAAATTTGTTGAGTCTTTTTATGTTGATATATTGTCTTTTTATATTGTTATATAATTAAATGTCAAAGTTACAAAATTACCTATTTAGTAAATTTACATTAATTTATAGGACTAGGGTACAGGATAATGTTCATTAAAAATCATTTAAAAAATTACATAACAATTAAATTAAATAAAACTGAACAGTGTACATCTCTTAAAAGTCCTTATCGCACAAAAATTCAGTTAAGTTGTAATAGCACTTATCGATTAAACGTAGTCGCAGTTGCTTTTTAAATTGAAATTGGTTAAGATCTTTAAGTTCTTACGGTAACTTATTAATAATTGGAGCCATAAAATACACTATTCCGCATCCGTGAAGTTCTAGCCTTCGTATGCATAATGGTATTATCTCGTCGATGTCTTATAATAAAATCTGACATCCGGTAAACAGTGACGGATTACTCACAAAACCGCTATTTCATGAATGAAGGAGGCCAAAGTCAAAATTTTAATTTCTTTAAAATAATTATATACTTGTCTAACACACAAAAAGCAAGGACCAATGCCACTAGGAAGCGATTTATTTTCTTGTTTATTTATACAAGCGCAAAAATATTTATTCCTCGCTGAATTCGAACTAACGATATAAGGTTTTTAAAACACAAAACTATTAAACTTGGCTGCATCACATTAAGTCACACAATCAATAGACTAAGTACCCTTGAATTAAGTAACTAAAGTTGTCTTGAATCTATTTTTAAAAGGACATTCAACTTAAGTCTAGACGAAATTTACGTTGTCAATACTTTACCTGATAACATCGTTACTAAATTAGATCAGTATTTCACAAATTGCAAATAAATTACGGTCAATTTCGACAATTCATGCAATAAAACTCATTTTATCGATAATAAGACAACGTAAAACATTTCAACTAACAGGTACATTAAAACCTTTATATAAAAATAAGATAAATATGAGTTAACCTGTTGCTGTTGATATGCCCTATTACTCTTAATATGTTTTTTTAAATGCAGCTTATTTTTCTAGAATAAAAAGCTAGATCACTTTTAACCTTCCTAAGTTATATGGATAAAAGGAAATGCTAGAATTTATGAAGACGAAGTCTACTACTCTTAATTAAAAAAAAACAGACTCGAGTTTTATTTATTTTAATAAATAATAAAGTATTTACCAGTAAGCAAAAGACTTCTTTTAAACGGTTTAAAACGCGATAATTCCATGAATCTGTAATTAATTTGTCAATTTTACCGTTGTCGCTTTAGTCGTTTAACCGAATATAAATTAACAGCGCCCGTAATGCATAATTAATATTGAATCACAATGAGGCGAACAAAAATTGCGATGTGTGCACGTGATTGAAATATATTAATATGCTTGCTTTATAATGAGGAGACGAGCGTGACTGTTAATAGCATTAATATATCCTAAATGTAAGTCCGATGTATTTAGCTAACATAGTCGATGTGACAAAACTACCTCCAGAGCCTATCATTATCACCATCATCATCAGCTTCTAACAGTCCACTGCTGGACATATGCTTTCTTCAATGAGTGCAAGACAGCGATTCCCTACAACTCCAACTTGAACCGGCTGTTGCACGGAGATCGGCATGTCAGCCCGTCAGAGGTCGTCTAACGCTCCAGTATATACATATCTTTTCAAAATTATTTCAACGTTTTATACGAGTTCGTAAATTTTCAAAGAGCCTTTTCTACCTACAAAGAGCTAACATCACTCTTATGCTTTCTGTTTTTACCTTTTAAGTTTTTTTGATAGAAAATTTACTCTATAAAAGTTGAATACTTGTTTTCAAAACGAAGCGAGTGTTCTTTCCACGTTGATTAAAAGTAACTAATATGTAAATGCGCTATTTGTATGTTAATATTTTTAATTTTATTACTTATTTACTTGTACTTTAAGCAAATGCTCTTTATGTACGTTTTGGTACAATATGTATGTGGAATTTTTAAACAGTCCCAATGCATATAATGTCCGTCTAGTCGGATCCGTCTACGACAACCGATCTATATTAGAGGTCAGACAACTGCGCAGGAGATATTACAGTGCACAAATGTACGCACAAACACAGGTGCACTCCCTATTCTATTTAGATATGCATTTGTATATGTCGTTGAAAGAAAGACAGAAAGAAAAATATTTATTAATACGGTGATTATGTTATTCTTAGAAATTACACTGACAAAATACAATATATTGTTCAGTCTCACAAGTCAGTAATCGTAAAAGGTGATTATTTATCATTACTTTTTTTTATTATTAATATTGAACTTGTAATAAAAGAGTACAAGGCAACTATATATCTTACAAAAAAAATCTATATAGGTATATCAAAAGCGATATTAAGATAGCACGCATGGCAGAAAATATACACTCGAATGTAGTACCTCCTTCTTTGGGGAATTTACTAATTTTATTTTATTTTCGATAAAAAATTTATGAGTATATTTCTTGGTTTTAAAGGTCATATTATATTTTTGATGTCGTATTTTTTTTTAAACTCAATCATGACTTGTCCCTTTTCTATTCAGTTTTAAAATTTGCTGCCCCGTATTTCTATATTTGTCACAAAACATATTAATAAGCTTTTAAGTTCGTAAACGTTAACAACAGGCCATAACAAAATGCTTCTAAATATATATATGCATAACTTTAACTATGCTAACGATTCATTTAGACATATTAAACCTGCATTTACAACAGAACTGTTTAAGATAAATTGGAAAACAAATTTCTTATGAGAGATTGTTTAAAAAGGGGAGATAATTTTGTAATTAACGGAGTAATCCATCAAGCCGGGTACCGGAACCATCTTGATAAAAATCTGCGCCAGGATCACTGGGTTATTGCAGTATTATCAAACGTAAACGTAAAAATTCTAATCTTAATATTTTTGTATTGCATAGAAACCTTTTAATTTTTGCTAAATAGTACATTTAGCAAAAATGAATTTCGTAAAGGTTTCTATTATATTATTACGTTTCACAATGTTATATATTTACGTTTATAAGAAATCACACGTATTTTTAAGGTCCATTAATATATTTTAATGTACCTTTGGTTGGCCTGAATATTACAAATATAATAATATGAATTTTTTTTAATGCTAGTTAAGTTTCATATAAATTACCTCCGTGGTCTAAGGGTAATGACGTGTGCTTTAGAAACCTAAGGTCGTGTGTTTGAATCCAGTGGGGACTCAACAAATTTTTATTGTTGTTTCCTCGTTGGTGGGCCATGGGGCCGATCACCAATTGTTCGAAAAGCAGATGATCCATTCTCGGATAGGCATGAAAAGTCGGTCCACCCACCAACCCGCATTGGACCAGCGTGGTGGGATACAATACAATAACCCCCTAATGCTGAAGGCGTGCATTAGTGAAAGTTTATGTCCAGCATATCTATCATGATGACGATAAAGTTTTATAACCTAAAGTGGTTTATAACAATAGGTTCCCTAATAACTGGCAGCTGACTGGAGTGGCACCAATGTTGTGTCTATTTCTACCGCAAAGCAAAAGTTGAAAACTCTACCGTATTTTGGTTCGAAGGGCACCGTTGACACTGTATTTACATAGTAACAGTGAAGTAACATCCTATGTCACGGTAGGCAGCGAGTTGACGATACTCCTGGTATTGCCATCTTCATTGGTAAGGGTGTCCACTTTGCTTCAGGTGGCACGACTGCTTACCTGCAAGAAAAATGCTAGGTATGATAATGCCACTCAACAATTGGTAGAGCTTGTGGTGGTTTCATAAATTCCATATGATCAGATCATTATTCAGCTTTTGTAATACAGTTGAATAACAAAAAAAACCGGACTTCTTTTAAAAAAGTATACATCAATATAATAAATACGGATGAAAATCTGTCCCTCGGTCCGTCCTTACGGTCTAAACCACTGAACCGATTATGAGGACTTTTGATACAGAAGCAGAATAAATTCTAAGAAAGGACGTAGGCTACTTATTGCTGCTAAAACGTACTTGAAAGAGTTGAAATTGGGGATTGGACTTTATATGAAAATTCGTAATCGCGGAAAATAAAACCATATGCTACTACCGAAGGCTAGTCACAAAAGGCGCAGAATTGACGACCACTGGAGTCGGAAAGTTCTGGAGTGGAGACCGAGGCTCGGCAAACGTAATGTGGGACACCCTGCGGCAAAATGGAGTGACGACAGCAGAGTGTAGGCTGGATGAGAATAGCCGAAGATCGGAAGGGGTGGCGTAACTTAGGGAAGGTTATGCCCAGTAGTAGACTGAAACAGGCTGATTATGATGACGCTGATGAAAATCATAAAACTTTTTGTCTAAATACTTGACACGAAGCCAATCAGTGTTTGTTCTTGCCATTTTATAATTTTGAACTGTACATAGATGAATTAAAAGTTGAAGTGGATAAATCCTGTATGGAAGTTCTTCATTATTTAAGATAAAGCAGGAAAATTTTGCTTTTAACTATAGACATATATAATTAATACGCCTTTTTTATATTACTACTCATTATGCTCGAATATATCTGGCCTTTTACGCGAACTAAGTCACGAATACCAGCTATTAAAAAATATATAAAAGACATCTTAAAAAAATATTACTAATAACAATTCTGGTATCTATGGCACGTGATCATAGCGTCTGTTGCAAATGAGCCAATTAGGGCTCCCGGTCGGAGTCGGCGAGACGATTTCTTAACTTCTTTGTTAATTTATAAGACACCAAAGAATGAGGTTTGATGAAGACAAAAAGTTTCTACGAAGACACCAAAAAAACATTTAACAATCGCGGCACTTAATTGCAATTTAACAGAAGGCGGGAGGGTTGTGAGAAATCATTTAATGATAAGATAAATTATTAAAATAATGCAAGTGAAATTAAACATGGTGATATGTCACATTTTTATATATTAATTGTTAGAGAATTTAAAAAAAATCAAACTTCCATTGCGTTGCCTTTCCCGAAATATAGTTCAATAGTTTAAAAACTAAGGAATGGAGTATTAGATTGTCAGCTTTTTTTAAAGCTTTTTTTTTCTAATCGTAATCCTTGAATTTCTAAACACAAATGAGAAGACGGAGTAAGTTTATATTCAAGAATATCATATTGTCAGCTTATTTCTATTTTTATGATTATATAATTTTGTCTAAAATAAAATAATATCATCATAGAAATAAAAGAAAAGAAGATGAAAAAAAGTTTTAAAAAACATTAATTCTATCGGTCACCTTTTATATTAATACCAAATATTATAATTTTTATAAAACACTTATTATTTAGTAACAATATATTATACTTATTAAACCAAGTAATTAACTGTAATATTATTTTACTTTAGTATATGCTACATATTAAAAAACGTGTAGATTAAAATTCCTTAAGATTTTGTATCGATCAGGCCATCGAAGTCGCAGAAATTTAAGCGTCATATCGTTATAACATTAAATGCCCGTCTTTTAATATCTCATAACAATGTAAACATTATTTCCATTATGAACTCCACCTAATAAGGGAATTACAATATAGAGAGAGTAGTACTATTTTAAGTTCATCTTAAAGTTAAACGTTATTCTTTAAAACAAACTCTAAACTCTGCACTAAAGCAGTTGGTGAAGTCTTTTACAGTTTCAAGAGGAACATATTCTTAATGAGCGAGTCAATCTATCATTCAAATTGCATTTCCTTGTGAATAATGTACCTCTGTAAACTCTTAAAGATATTTTAGCAAAATAAATATATCGGAGTGTTTACGTTTGTAAACGTCTATGAAATTCTATTGTCAAACTAAATTTAATAACACGAGAGGTAACGAAAGGTATATAAAAGTGTTATTTAAATTGGACTCTAGGAGCGAAATAAAAAAGAAAACATGCACTCAGAATTAAGTACAAATTTCTTTAAGGAAGTCGGTCAAAAATTTAAACATAGTCATATCATAGTCTAAGTTCACTATACTATAGATACACAGTAATCAGTATGATGCAATAAAGATAGTAACAAATTCTTACCAAGTACATTCTAAAAAGCTTTCTTAAAACTAGATTAGTGTTCAGGTGCAAAACTATCGCAATAATTCATTGTTCTAGAATCAGTCTATGTACATGCAATGACTGATCTCGAATCGTTGATTAAATATTAAAAACGAAATTAATTGTTTAACATCGACCTACGTTTGACGCGTCGCTTAATTCCGTTAATAAGGTAATTGTTTTATTAAAATTGTTTTACGAGATAACGAGGTATTCGTAAAATTCAGTTAATTATATTGTCACAGCGAGAACATTCGACGTAATGACCTCATTAAACGGAGTGATTATATTTGAGTAATATAATAAAAAACGCTGTACTGTGATGTAGTTATTCAGAAGCATAAAAACATCATATTCATGGTAAGAAGAGCGCTGCCGATAATACTTATTGGATTTTTATACAACTTTATTTATTTATTTTACAAAGGCAGACTTGATGCTTAAAGCATTCACTGCCAGTCAACCTAGGAGTGGACCTAGAAGAAGTGGTGGACATTTCCTGCTCTCTCCATGCGCAGTTACAGCGTTTTAACTATCTAAGCACATCATTAGTTCCTCTTTCAGGAAATGAGACGAAGCGATTGCAATATTGGATGTTGGTTATCTTTCACAATGCAAAGTATTCTTGAAACGATTTTGTCCTCTTTGTGTGATGAATAGCCGTTTCGTGGTGAATGACAAAAGTAATTTTTTATGCTGCAGGCGACAGTATTGGCCTCCTGATAGAAAGTGTTCACCGACGTCCAAGCATTGACTATACTGGTATCACAACGCCGCCGGAAGGGATGTGATTGTTTCAGTAAATAGTGGTGCCCTTCAACCGGAAACACAGTAGTGTTTTCACACAACTGCTTTGCGGTAGAAATAGGCACCGCGGTGGTACCCACCCAGACGTTCCCCTGTAAAAATGGGGACATACCACCGATAGTTAATCATATTTTACCATAGGTTTAATTTCTATTCCAACTAAGTTTACCTAACAGATTTTACGCGACACAGCGATTAAAATCTGACCTCCACTATCAAAATGGTAAACTGTACTTTATGGATTAGTTAATTTTCAGTAAACAACATGCCCATCCAACGCATGGATCATCTTACTTTTCAGACAATTGGGTGATCGACCCATATTTTCCTAATCAACCGGAATACAACCAAAATAAAAAGATGTTTCCCCGCGGGGTTTGAATTCACGATCTCCAGTTTGTAGGCCAATACCACTGGGTCACAGAGGCAGTTTAATAGAAATTTAACGGTACGAGCTAGAATGTCAAAGACGTTGCCATTTTTTATTTTAAGTACACCTGTTGAGCGAATCAAAACATAGAAATAACAGAACAAACATAAAATTGGTTAAACCTTAATATATGACAAGGTTCTCTTTCAGCAAAGATATTTAATGTAATAAACTTAAAATTATTTTTTTCATTTACGATTATTATTCATAACAAACCACTATTTCAGATTTTCGCTTACTTAAATATATTTATTCCCGAGTTTCGGATTCTTTACAGCATCCATGATCACGGGCAGACTAAGTTGGTATATGTCTGTATCTCATGTTTCGAATAACCGCCGGTTTTATTTTAAAAATGGACATATCTTTCGTTTTCTTAATTTATAATGTTGGTTTTACAAAATGTATTTATGTCGTCCTTCGGTTTTGTAGTTTTTATACTCGTGTTTAATTTTGAAATATTGGATTCAGGAAGGTGGCAAGACCAACCATCCTCTCTATTAAAATTTGGATATTTTTAACTTTCGACTGCTTCCCGAATCATCCTGGTTTTATTTCTTCATATAACATATATCTTAATATTTAATCAATGTTCATTATACAGTATTTTCAAATCTATTGATTGATGAACTTAACTAATTTCAGTCATAAAACAAAGATACAGGATTGTCTTTCCTTAATAGATGCTTCAAAGAAAAGGAGGTATTACGATGAACATAAAAATGTGAAGTTCAGAATTGCTTTGCCCAGTCTAAGCAACAATCCGCTTCAAGCAGAAGCGTCCATTTTAATCTCGATATTGTGTTGAGGACTATGTCGCAGGGGATATACTCCTGGATTATATCAAGATGTGCGTAAGGCGAACTGAAATAAGTGACGAATATTTCAAACTGTTTTGATGGAAGGTTTGTACTTAGCATGTACGAAGCGAGTTTTATGTTAATATGTAACATGCAAGACAATAAAAAGATTACATCATTTTAAAATTAGAGGCGTTATACATTTATATAGGAATGAAAAATAATGTTAATGCTATTAAATAACTTGCACATATTGAGACCGTTATTATGACTTCAAGTACTTGAACTCGTATTCAGTGAATCCACGAAGCAAATTGCACTTTTCATAAAAATAAATTTTTAATGAAATAACCAATGTTTCATTCAGAGTTTGTCACTCTCACTTGATTTTCTACTTTCATTTTTCTAGTTAACGTTTAGTTAGAATTACTTCGAAACATGCTAATTTCATTAAAAATTTTACTGTTACAAACACTATTTACTAAAAACTGTGACCCCTACATATACTGGGGCAAATAAAACCTGGAAATGTTGTAAAGATTGTAACCCATGGCAACGGAGTGACGGCATACGTCTAGCGTTCTCATTGATGAATTGTGACCCAATTGTCAATCACTGAATGACAGTAAATAAATACCAATACAGTAGGTACAACACCACTTCGTTGCTGTGAATTACTCTTTGACCGATTTCTCAAAAGAAGGAGGTACGCAATTCGGAGCGTATGTTTTTTTCATATATATATGTCACCTCGTTGCTCCGCTCCAAGTGCTCCAATTTTGTTCATTCTTTTTTTAATGGTAGATATTAGCTTCCCACTCGGTTCCGTTTCCCTTTGGTACTTTTATGATAAGCCGTTATTTGATGTTGTTTCTTTTATTATTTATCTATGTTTTTAATAGATATTTAAAAACTACGGCACCAAAAATCAAAACCTGGTGCGTTGAAATTACAAATGCTAGCAAAACCGTTAAAGAAATATATACAGTATGCTCTACGTAGTTGTACTTCTTAAACTGATCTTTAATAAAGTTAACGAGCTATATCTATAGCTTAAGAGTAACGCACAATAACCATTTTTATTGCAATAAAGCATTGTTTATTTCAGGTAATATAGTGTAAGTTCACATAAAAGTTAATACACTTAAAAAAATCATTGTATTAGCATGAAACATGTAGTGCACGCCATTTTGATTACATAAATATCTTAAGAACTGCCTCCGTAGCCTTGTGGTATGGGCGTGTGCTTTAGAAACCCGAGGTCTGGGTCCTGAACCCGTGCGAGGGGCTCACCAAATTTTCATTGTTGCTTCCTAGTTGGTTAGGGCAATTTTGGCCGATCAACCAATTGTCTGAAAAGTAAGACCAGCGAGGTGGGATACGGTCCGAAAACCCCGTAATGGATAGGGTTGTAGTGAGGGAGGCCTATGTCCAGCAGTTGACTATTACAGGCTGATGATGATGATGAATTATCTTAAAAGATGTGAGGGATTTGAAATGCGGGGGCAGAAATCAAGGGGCAATTTCAGTTTGTTACCCGCTTGTATTATATATATATATATATAATTAACTTAATTGTAACATTGTATTATAATAAATATACTGCGTTTAAAACTGATCTGTAGTAAACATGAAATGCATTTATGTAAAGTCACAATAAGTTCGCGGCGACTACAAAGAGAATTTAAAACTGCCCGCATTACCACAGTCAAGTGTTTCGTTCAGCGGAAAGGATTTTTATGCTAAACAGAATTCTTAGTTTTTCTCTTTGAACGGACAACAAAATTAACATGAAATACGTTAAGATTTTGTCGGAATACCAGAGTGTATTCAGTACGCTCTATTTAAATTTTGCTTAAAGTGAACCATGAAATGGAAAGAATGAAACAAATCGTTATAGTCATTGGTAGTCCATGTACGTCACAATAACTAATGTTTATGTTATATTGCCCCTAAAAAAATTATAAATATTTATATGAAATATATGGTTACACCACACAAATGAGCTTAAGATAATTTTACTAATAATAAAAGCGTGGATGCTGGTACTGAATTTGGGAGGTTGTAGGTCCTCTTTTACAGGAGGCCGTCTGGGGCGGTACTACTGCGGTGGCTATCTCTAACGCAAAGCTGTAGTGTATAAAATACTGCTTTGTTCCAGTTTGAAGGTTACCGTACCAAGCGTATTTTCTGAGTAAACGAAACGTACAACAATATCCTATGTCTCACGGTAGACAGCCCTGATATTGCCGATGTCCATGAGCGTCGGTGACCACTTTCCATCAGGTTGCCCGACTGCTCGTCTGCCATCGTCAGCAATATAAAAAAATAATGGTATATCCATAACTTTTTAATAATCTCTTGTATTCTTCAATTTAACTCAGTTATTAATAAAAATTTACAATTAAGCAGCTCATAAACAGGAGTAACCTAAAAGCTGTAATTAATTCATATACACAACATACCTTTTTGTCTGGCGCAAATGGTTAAAGGTTATAAGTATTTACAATAATCTATAACGATTATTTTTAATAATCATTGCTATCTACCAGTGCTAGCAATACTATCTGCCACCCGCGACTTCGTCGGCGTGGAATAGGAGGCATGTCCGCTAGATGTATTTATATATATTCAGGTGTTTTATATAATCTGTATAATATTGTTATAGTAGTATATGTCTATAATTATTCAGAAAGTTAAATGGATCTTTGACAATAAAGAACTTCCACATTGACTTTTACCTCTAATTCAACCCCTGTTTCATCCCCGTACAATTTCAAACTACTAAATAGCTACGAAAAAACCATTTGTTGCTTGTTTTGAATATCTAGACACAAATTTTCGTAGTTTTATGTTAAACTATGAACATTTCAATAAAAACCTTCATACCCAATTTAAACTCGTTCGACCCCTTTTTTGCAATAATTAATGGCCTATGTCCTTTGGGAATCTATTCTAGTAATGTACAAAATTTTATTGAAATCGGTTTAAACCATACAGAGTTACTTTCGCATTATTATAAATAATATACATGGATTCTCATTATTTTATTAACTACCTCCAGGTTGTAGATATTACCCCGGGGAAAAATTTGAAATACATACGTTTAATTTAAAAAAAATAATTGCATATGTCGGCAGACGAGCTGTCAGGGTCACCTGATGGAAAGTGGTCACCGACGCCCATGGACATAGGCAATACAGGTATCACCAACGCGCTCCCTACCGTGAGACATAGAATGTTAGCCTCGTTTACCCAGTAAATATTCAGCTTATGGTGCCCTCCAACCGGAACACAGCAGTGTTTTCACACTACTGTTTTGCGGTAGAAATAGGCACCGTGTGGTATCCACCAGACGGTCCCTTGTAAAAGGGGACCTACCACCGGTAGTACCATTTATAGAAAATCTTATAATAAATAATCATTAATAGTATATTAGATTATATATATCAATGTACTATGCACTATGAATGCTGAAATGCTAAAATACTAAATCTGTACTGACAAAAGTATACTAGAGAGTTTAAAAGAAGACATTTAGGTGAGAAGATTTCGCTCGAATGAGAGTTTTTGAATTCAAGGGTTATGTTTGGACGGCCTTTGACCGGGTGAGATCTTTTTCTTTTGAGAGAAGGCAACGTGAATTCTTTCGGGGATGCGCAATCGAAAAGCTTCAATGGAAAATAAAGACATTTCCTTATCAAAAGACAGTAATGTTCGTGTATACTATCACAAAGTAGTATGGTATAATTTATTACTATAAATTAGAAATTTTCTAGAAGTAACTCTAGGTATGAGAAATAAAACATAATATAAAGTTAATTGAATATCTTTATTTGTTCCGGAGTAAAGACACTTCCACCGCATAGCCAAGTCAGTAATCGAGTAAAAACAATAATTTCAAACCCAACAATCAACTGAAAAGGTTATCGGTATAATAATAGCTTAAATTTCTTTGTTCCACTTCATGTTCGTTTACTATAAGAGTTGGTATCTGCCAATAACATGGAACAATGTATTTAGCAATAGGGAAATACGTTAATTATTGTATTTAGAAATTTCGCTTGTAGCAAAATAATGCAATCCTAATATTGGCAACAATACCTATTGTTAAAACAATCGTATAATAATTGACTCTTACTTAATATCAACATGGATTTGATCTATATATAAAAGAGATTCCCACATATATATTGACTCATCGCGATATTTCTGGAACCATAAGGCATAGCGACTTGAAATTCGGTAGGAATATTCCTTTCGCCGAGTAGAGGTCAGCTAAGAACGGATTTTACGAATTTCCACCCACAACGGGGTTGGGGAGTTGCTAGTATTTTATATGGCTTCATTGCTTCTATCATATAGGAAAGGCTTACTACTTAATTTACAAGCAACCCAACTTAAGCAGCACGAAAGAGGAAGGCGAAAGGAATAAAGGAGAACCTTTGATTTATTTAAATTCTGTAAATAATTTATTAGCGATTCGTTTCTGAGAATCGGAGCTGGAACGACTGAAAGCACTTTGGAAGGCTCCATTTAATTAGGATGACCACGATTGCTATGTGGATAAACATAATTGTGGATACGTTCGTTTCGTGAACTATTTTTGCTTAAACCTAACTTTGCACCGTTAAAAATAAACTGATGATGTTTGTAGGATGTGTTTTCTTATATTTAAAATGTGTTTTGATCCCTTGGACGTTTTCTAGACCAAAGACGGGCTGAATAATTTGAACAGTCTGTGTCAAATAGTTAAGAAAATTACCTTTCTAAAGCGATTGAGGTTTACTTCGGTTTTAATGTAATAATTTATCACATTTTCTATATATACTCCTTGTATGTAAAATGTGATTACTCCAAATGCACGTATTACCACCAACTAACAAAAACATTATTAAGTAGGCAAAGGTATGAAACCATAGTTTCGTTTAGCCGTACGTTTTTGGGTGACATTAAATTATTCCAATAAATAATTTCTTTAGACGAAAAAATGGTACATTTTTTTGTTAACTTATTATGGGATGCTTTGCATAGCTGCTAGGATATTTTTTGCGAGATACGAGCATATTATTTCATATTTCCAATCCATACTAAAAAATATATATATTTTTCATTTCATTTTTGTTACCGGCCCTAAATATATTTTTATTCTCCGTGTGCTAAATATTTAAAAAAAACAATATGACAGCTATTTATAAAATACTTAGATAGTGACAAATTTTCATTGCTAGCCTGTTGAAATGTAAAAATTTACAATAATATTTATTTTACGAGAGTTTACGATGTGTGTTATGAGCTAGAATCATTTAAAAAAACAAAACCTAAAAAAGCGAAAGCAATTGAGACTTTTTTTGTTGTTTTGGATGTGAAATGTGTTTTTTTTCTACGTCTGTAATGAATAAATAATATTATAATTTTATATCTTTTTAATAACACAGATTTAATTTAATGTCAAACTAAACTTCTAAAACTATTTCAGTGTGTAAATATCTAATTCAGAATTTTTTTAAATCAAGTGTAATCTTTCTTGTGTTTACGCGAATACTACACATGAATTAATAAAATCTTTACGGATTTTATCTATTTTTATATATTTCGTTTACAATTATCCCGAAGTTTTAGACACTTTACAAGATCCATGGTCACGGGCAGACAGTATTCGCTTAAGTAAAAGAAAGTATTAACTTATGACGTATGTACTTATCTTTAGATTTGTAAACACTACAAGCTCATATTTATGTATATTCTATTTTGTAAATTTTGTTAATAAAAGGACTTATTCGCGGTTTGGTGGTCGTCAAGGTCTCTATACAATATATTATATATATATTTGAGCCTTTTATATCTACTTGCTGTAATATGTATACTAGCTGACCAGGCGAACTTCGTACCGCCCAATAGTCAATGAATGTCTTGTTACCTTTTAGCTAAACTAATTTAGGCTTAGATGAACGTAGTACAATTATACAAAATAATATTAATATAGATAGGAAAATAAAAGTATTTTATTATAATGAAAGATGATGAAATTATACAGTATGAGAATAAAAATTTAAAAAATAACAATAATTAAGTAATTCAAACTCATATCAGAAAAAAAATGATTGAAAACTATGTTGTGTAGATTGGAACATACTCGGATAAATTTTCATTCAAGCACCTTGTGGTAAACGACATTCTTTGTTTTTCGGTCAGGCGCAAGAACAAATAAAGCGGATTTGCCGACAAGTGAGCATGCCACGTACAATTGACCATGAGAAAAACAAACATTTTCTAGGTTGAGGCCACAAATAGTCACGGATTGGCCCTGTGATTTAATGATCGTCATGGCAGAGCAAGACGAATCGGGAATTGAATTTGTTTAAACTCGGATGGAATATCCGTTGGGATCATCGGAATCCGTGGAATAAGAGCTTCCTCATCTTTAAATTTTCCTTTAAGTATCGACGCGTGAATCACATTGCTTATCAGTTTTTTCTTATCACCAAACGCGTTCCATTGTACAGTTTTGGTTGTTTAAATTTCTAAGCCTGATGACTACCAAGCCATCCTTAAGTTTTAAATTGTGCGGTGGTAAACAGGCATATCCAAGGAGTTTAAAAATTCACTTGGATAATTAGTGGCTTCTTCTTCATTTGTTACACAGTCGACAGATTTGTATGAATATAGAGTACCTACGATTTGATTTTGAATTATGAAATTGAGGTCATCTACATCTTTATTTTTAGCGGCCAAAATTGCTCGCTCACTTAACCATTTAGTATTTTTGTGGTTAGCAATGATATCCGGAAATACTTTGTTTAGAAGCTCGTTTTATGATGATACAAAATTGCAAAAAATTGGTGGAAATGAAATCAAACCGCTGGATTTGTCAACAGGAACTCGGCCATTATCGATAGTCAGCAATTGCTTCGAGAAATCAACTGCAGAGAGATCGTTCAAAAATGCAACTCTCAACTCTACAGATAGTTGAAGTTTGTTTGTTCACAGTATTGTTTTCAAGCAAATTCAGCTCTTGACATGCTGCACGAAATGTAGGGCACACTATACCATTAACAGTTCGTAGTGATTCAAATGAGTTGCCCCTTGAACATGTACCAGCAACAACCGCAAATAGAAACATTCATCATTCTTCGGATGAACTGTGTAAATACGACCAAGAGCACCAGTAGAACGCATATCTGGATAACCAGGAACTGCATCTCCTTGCTTCCGACGTTGAAATTTCTTCGATGTAGCGTTCCAAGTGTTGTAACGTGGCATTTCTGAGTAAAAGCAAAGTTCGTGCGAACGGATCGCTTTGACAAATTGCAAAGAAACTGGTCAGTGTTGTCGTTGGAAGAGTTGCGGCACACAGTGAAATATACTCTCTAACCGTTCTGTGGATGCACCGCCAAATGTACAACAGTGGGATGACGTTCGTGAATAGGGAATGGAAATTTACGCCAAATCAACTCTGTGCAATTCCATATCTACCGACTTGATGTTCGTGATTTCATTTCGACCCGGATACATTGGATAACAATCGTTTGCCTGTAATGGTCTCTGCCGTGATTTTTCGTGGATACCACTTGCCGTCCCCAAAGCACGGTGACTGGTGGTAGATCGTCCACGGTCCGAATCATATTCCGTGATTACAACGTCATGTGGTCTGGATCGGTTTTTGGGTAGGAATCTCCCGCACGTATGATCTTTTGATCTGGCCGAATTCTTTCAACCTACAAAATTGAATGTGAGCCGGTGCCTCGTTTAGCCATTCGTTGCCCAAATCAGCATCGAGTCTTCCAAAGATGTTTTTAACAATTTAATTCATTATAAATTTTTGCCTAAAACACGTACGGTGACTCGTTGATCCCGATGTTTGTCCAAAACGCAGTTGAATAATTTATCCATTTCGGAAATCATTAAATGTGATGAATAGATCTGGCCGACCATAATGGAACATATGACCAACATCTTGCATATTCTTTCCAATGACGCAATCAGGTGACCTGTATGTCGCCATAAATAACTCTCCAACTTTTCGGAACTCCTTCGCCCTGTGCATGTAAATAATATACTCTTCCGAACGCAATTTAGCTTGATTCAACCAAATGAAAGTCGGGCTTCGTTTCATTTTAACGTACTTCAACCAATATTGTTCGGGATCGCAAATCACACAAATAATGGTCAGTTTCTGAATCATCAAACGATATGCGTAATAATTCATCGAACTAACTTTCTTGGTAGTTTTCTCACCTAAAACGAATGCTGTAAAAATTGTATTTTAAAACCCTAATAATTTAGCGACTCTAACAGCTAATCTCTACTAAATTAGAAATTACACCTTTTTTTGGGTACTAAAAGCAAACGGAATATAATGTATATCAAGTTTCTATGCAAACGACAATATTAATCTTACCATTCAATGGATTAATCATATTGATATTAAATGGCCATCTGCCTTGCCGAAACATCGCGGTATTGGCGTGTCATATGAACGGTGCATATATTTTCCCATTGGCCAATTGCGTCCGTAAAGTCAATATCCGTGTTTCAATTTTCCAACAATCAGGATTGCCCCCTAATCGATTGGTGAAGCATTAAATTGCGTTCATTTACCATGTTTTTTATCTGCTCTGTCCAACTTTAAAGTCCCATTTGGCGTCTTGAAACCTAAATGCATGATTTCAAGCTTTTCTGCGTCTTGACCCCTTGACGCCAGTCGGTTTTCTTCCATAGCCCATGGATATTTCGTTTTATCTGCTCCCATAGGTTCAATATCAATGCGATGGAAAATCTGGCCGAATCTGAAAGTCAAAGCCAAGATAGTTTTTACAAACCTTTTTAAAATAATAACATGCCATTTTATTTCAAAGACAAATAAAAATCTAACAAACTACATTCCACATTTTTTTTACAAATATAGAAAATATTGTATTCAACATAAATTAATTAAATGTCGGTTATTCCGTTCATCGATAATTTCGTCACAATTGAAGTCTTTGAAACAGACATTGTTTTTTGGTGTTCCTGGGAAATGTCTGATTCTGTGTGCGCCAAAGGGGTGTGGCAATTTTACTTTACCACTAAGGCAGCACAAACCAGGCGTTTCACGAGCAAACCTCAATGCTCCACAATGTTGGCAAACAACGTCCATTGGACTAATGCTAACTAAACGATGCAAGCTGTAGTCAATGGTGCAATCTTATAGAAATGCCGCTCGATTCAAATCAATACTTGCACTTCTAAGATTATTCCAACTAGATTAACCTAAATAAAAGATTTTACGCTACAGAGCGACAGGAACTTACCTCCACAACCCAAATGGTGCTCTGTACTCTATGTATTAGTTAAATGTCAGTAAATTTGAAGACACTGACACCCTATGGTGACTACCAAATGGTCTACTGGGACTGTCTGACAACTGAAACCGACTTTTTACATGCTCATCCGACGCAAGGATCATCACACTTTTCTGACAATTTCGGCCTATATTTTTAAATCCGAAATACCTAAAATAAAAGAGTTTCCCTCGGGGTTTTTTTGATCTCCAACAGAAAGGCCAATAACGCTGGGTCACAAGGGTGGTTTAATAGAAATCTGGGACTAGAATGTCAAAGACGTTTGCCATTTTTTATTTTTATAGTCCTGTTAATGTTTTTTAAAAATTTGGTATTAAATTTTAGTATCCTTAAAGGTTATAACATAATATTGGTTCCCAAATTATGACAAGTTTATTTTCTGCAAACATTTAATTTTTAACAAATTTCAATCAAAATAAAAAAATTTTTTAAAATCTTTAAAAATATTCATGGGAAGTTCAGCTTTTTAGCAACAATCCGTAAGGAACGATTCGGTTGGGCAAGAAATCTTTTTTACCTCAAAGGAAAAAATTCTTGTTCCCAATTGTTATAACCCTTGGATTTTAAAAGAAAATTTGGCAATGAAATAAACAATCTTTTATTTTTATTTAAGGTTTGTCACTTCATTGGGTTTTTGGTAAATCTGGCCAAAAATAACTTTTTTAAGAATTTTCATTTTAATTGGTTAAATTTTTTTTAAAAAACTTAAGTATTTATTAAAAATTTCTAAAATTTTACAAATTCCAAAATTCTCACATGTAAAGGAAAAAAAGAATTTATAAAAATTAAACCTGGGCGAATCAGGAAACTTTTTTTCGACAAAATGAAATAAAATAAAATTTTTATTTATTTGTCTAACTTATTTAGGGTACGCAAATAATTTTAAAATTTTTCAAAATTTTAAATTTCCAAAACTTAATTTATTTTAATTTCAAAATTAGAAATGAAAGTTGGGGAAAAAAAAAATTTATAAAAGTTAAACCCAAAACAAACCGCACCCCTGATTAAAATAAAAAACAAAACCCTTATTCAAAACAATCTTTAAAGTCGGGTTTTATATTAATTTTAAAATAAGCCAATAACCGAAATTTTTAATTAATTATTCTTAAAGGAAATGTGTTAGTTCATGAATTTTCTTAAAAAAAAAAAAATTGACGACTAAAGGAAATTTAAAACCCCCATTCCCAAAAAACAAGTCAAATAAAAATTTTTTTTTTTCCGAAAGGATTTTTTATTCTCAAAGAATCCTAGTTCTCTTTTGAAGACACAAAATTACGCCAAAAAATTTAAAATGTTAAGAATTTTTTAAAAGATACTAAAGAATTTATTTTCTTTAAACCCAAAAATTTAAAATTTTTTGGGTTAAATTTTTAAAACCATTTAAATTTTTAACAATTTAAAATTTCAGAAACCCCAATAACAATCTTGTCTTGGTGGTTCATGTCGTCCTAAATAATTTCGTGCTATTTGACCGTAAAATAATATATATAGGTACATATCTTATATGATATCTCACACAGATGTGCATTATTTACTAATTTTAAAAAGCGGAAGTTTGTACTAATTTTGGGAAGTGGTAGGCTTCCTTTACAGAGGGCCGTGGGGAGAAATCACCGGGTGCCTGTTTCTGACGCAAAGCAGTAGTGTTAAAATACTACTGTGTTCCAGTTGAAAAGGTACCGTAGCCAGTGTATTTACTGGATAAACGAAACGTAACATATTATGTCTCCAGAAGGCAGGCGTAGGTGACACCCTGGTAATGGCGATGGGCGTCGGTGACCACTTTCAGCCAGTGGCCCGACTGCTCTTCTGCAATTTAATAAAAATAGTACATCCATAATTTCTTTTCAGTAACCTTTAATAATCTTTAATTCAACTCATGCTTTTAAATATTCTATATAATATTGTTATAGTAGTATATGTCTATAATTATACAGAAAGTTAAATGGATCTTTGACAATAAAGAACTTCCACATTGACTTTCATCCCTAATTCAATCCCTGTTTCATCCCCGTACAATTTCAAACTAGTAAATAGCTACAAAATAAATTTTGGTTGCTCGTTTATATCTAGGCACAAATTTCCATTAGTTTTATGTTAAACTATGAAAATTTCCATAAAAACTTTCATCCCCAATTTAAACTCGTTCGACCACTTTTATCGCAATAATTAATGGCCTAAAATCATAACACTTGTTAAAACTTGGTAAACAATGCAATCTTAATATCGGCAACAATACCTATTGTTAAAACAATCGTATAAAAATTGATACTAATTTCATATCAACATGGATTTCATATCTCATATAGCTTATTGCTTCTATCATTTATGGCTTCAGTCTATACCCGAGCCACAATAAGTAAGCCAAAGCTTACGTCTTCATTTACCCGCAACCCAACTTAAGCAGCACGAAAGAAGGCGTAAGGAAAGAAGGAGAACCTCTGATTGATTTAAATTTTGTAAACAGTTTATTGGCGATTCGTTTCGGAGAAGCGGAACTGGAACGACTGAAAGCACTCTGGACGGCTCCATTTAATTCGGATGACCACGATTGTGATACAATGTAAATAAAAAAAATTACGGACACGTCCCTGTTTTGAGAATTGTTTTTGCTTAAACCTAACTACGCACCGTTAAAATAAACTTATGTTGTATATAAGATGCGTTAACTTATGTTAAAAGTGTTAAGGTCCCTGGGCGTATTCTAGATTAAAGACAGGCTGAATAATTTGAACAGTCTACGTCAAATAGTAAGGAAATGACCTCACTTTGAAAAAAAAACCTAAAAAAGCGAAAGAAATTGAGATTTCTTTTTGTTGCTATTTTACTGTAGGAATTGTTTTTACGGATAATTGTGTAATAATTTTAACTTAGATTTCATAAAATACGTTGATGTGGTAATAATATTCGACATTACTTATTTTAATTTTCTATTTATACAGAATGCTTATTGATAAATAAAAAAAACATATTGGTATTAACATTTCACAATTATTTCTGAACAAAAATTCGATCGTATTTGGTGTTAAGAGTGTATATATACATACATTTAATGCTATAAATATTTATTTTACACCTCTTCATGTTGGAAACATATCAGATAAAAACTAGTTTTCTAAATATTCTTTAATTTATTTTAAGCACTTAGTTGGCAGCAAGCTAGTTGTAGAGTACCTGAATTTTCATCCCATAAAAGCTGTCACTTTCCAATGATTCAACGAGCTAGCCGGAACTCGAATACCATAACTTTTTTCGTACGACTGAATAAAATACACTCACGGATAAATCTGTGCCTCGAAACTGATATTAGATCAGCGTTTAACGCGTCAACGGCATTAGTATTGGAATGCAAAGTGTGAATTGAACGTATACGATTCGACATCAGATGCAGATATTTGAAATGACGTACAAGATATGGAAGGACAGCGGACACGTTTAAAGAAAAGTGGAAAATATTATGACTATTACATATTAAATATAAATAACATCAATGATACAATATGTGTAGGTACTAGGTACCCTTTTTATGGTGGTTACGGTTTGAAGGGTGCGTTGCTTGAGTACTCGAGACTACTACTGGGTAAACGAGACTTCACATCCTTTGTCAACCACTGGTATTTCTACAGTCAATGGACGTCGTGACCACTTTCGTGACCACTTTATATCTGGCGGCCTGATTGCGCGACTGCCTATTTTAACAACCATTGGCAACATAGATGAACAGGATGCTACAATGTTATGTTATTTAATGTTATTTAGTTATTCAAACCGGTATATAATTTCATTGTAATACTTAAAGGTTATTGATTGTTATTATTTCATTACATTTTGTTTTATATAGCTTTGTTGAATAAATGGTTGTGTATTAGGACTCGATAAATTTGCATTGTTATGTCCTAGTTGGTTAGGGCAATTTGGGCCGATCACCCAATTGTCTGAAAAGTAAGATAATCCGTGCGTCGGGTAGGCATGTAAAAAGTCGGTCCACCCACAAACCCGCATTGGTAAGCGTCGTGGGATGCGGCCCAAAACTCCGTACTGGACAGGGGTGTGTTAGGGGAGGCCTATGTCCAGCAGTGAACTATAACAGGCTGATGATGATGATGATGATGATGATGATGTAATTGGATTATCAAGGATTATTAAGGACAGTCTAAAGTAGTCGTTATTCGAGAGTCTGTATTCGATATTCTATTTCGTTATACTGCCCTAGTTATAAAGTGTTACTAATAATAATACTTTTAATACAAAGCCCGGCTCCGAGTGTCTTTCTACATCTCTTTAACACTTCATAAAAATAGAGTAAATAGGAGAAGAAAAATGGTCAGCTGATGATACACTGTTGTTTTATTATTTTCTTTTTCTTATCGTGCTTGAAAGATATGAAATTGCTTGCGTAGGATGGGTTCGTAAAAGCTTTCCTTATGTAAGTAAATTAAAAAAAAAACATATTTAGTCTTGCGCTCTGGTCTACTTTGTGTTTGTTTCATTAAAAAATATTATTATATTGAAACTATTGATTCTTTTTATCTTAAAAAACTCTAACACATAATTCGTTACCTCGTGTTCCATCTTAATATTTATCGTGGACGTTAAATGGCTGAAAAATTATTAGTAGTTTTACACGTGTTTAAGCCAATTCTAAAATGTTTTACTTATACTGAAGCAAGATTTAATTAAGTTACATATGAATTCGCTTCTCGTATTGTTTACGTCACAGTAGAATCGGAGAATTCATATTGATATGATAATGAATGCAGTAGGTAAGTTGACTCATTACATAGGGTTTTGTTTTCATTGTCAAAATTATTTATTGACAACGAAAACCTGAATCAAATAGAAAATATATAGATTATTTTCCCCTTTAATTAATAATTTCAATTTCAATAATTTCAATTTTTCTATTCCATTATTGGTATGGTTGTTTGAAAGAAAATGTTTTCAAGTAAACGATAGCTTAGTCGAAAGCTAAAGATACTGTGGTTAGCACAAACAATTTTAATAAGTGATAATATAAAAAAAATCAAGACTTGCGATATGCTAACCGTAAATAGATAGATTTATCGAAACCCTTTAATTAAGATAATAGTTTTGAAGCTCAAAGAATCAGCTCTTGGCTTTTTGCTCATTAATTGCTATCCTTATAGATCATCGTCTTTATGTAATAGACACTCTTAAAAAATGGTGCGTTGTAATTGTATCTGTAATCTATTACAGATTATTTAAATAAATTATTTATAAACAAGCGACTATCGCTGGAAGCTTTTGGCTCACGCCACCATCCCAGTTATTCTGCATGCGACTTCTGACATGCATTTAGCATATCATCACGCGATGTAATCTTGAGAGAAAATAAATGCCTTATCACTTCTAAATTCACGAAAGAAATTCACCTAAGAACCTAGGTAAAATACATTTTTAATGCTAACTACTTTATATATGATTTATATAGAAGGTTGTCAAGTTCACGTTATGTGGTTAGTAACTATACAGATTTTAATAAAATGCATAATTTATTTTATATTACCTTGTAAAATTATGTTGTCATTTTTTTTAGACAACTTTAAAATTCGACTTTTAAGATTATTTAATAACACGTGCTCGGTACTCATTGAGATCAAATACAACTTGTGCTTTTACCTTTGTCTTTGTTTACCATTAATTAGTTTTAACTTTCCTTTTAACAACCCACAATCATAAAGTAAAAATGGTTCACAATTAAGTTTATTCTATAATTTATTAAGTTTCAACTCGAATCAACTTTTCCAGTAGGGAAAATGACCCCCCTTATATAATGTTTGTACCATTTCCTCTACAAAGAAGATCTTCTGACGTGGAAGCACTATAAAACTTAATAATGTATAAAGAATGACAAAGTAACTGCCACTTTTACTCCGTCTGAACTGGAAGATTCTATCCAACTGAGATAAAATCCTTGTACCCGTTTTAAAGGCTGGCACGATAAATCTTATCCATCTATCTTTCTTTTTGTAAAAAAGAACTTCGAAATCTTATTTGAAAAATCCAAACATAGTGAAATAAGTAAATAAAAATTTTCTATGCTAGCCTTCTTAAGTAGCAAACCGTTGGCAAAAACTTTATTTTTAGTGATAACTCAAAACGCAAAATTAGTCTCGCTATTTATTTTTATTTGAACTGCCTCCATAGGCTAGTGCTAACAACGTGTACTAGACACCGGAGGTCGTGGGTAAGCGCTAGTAAAGCGGCTTGTACCTCAGATGGAACATCCTAGTTCAGTCATAGAAAGAGGCAGTTACTTCGTTATTCTTTATGCATTATTAACTTATATAATGCTTCCACTTCAGAAGGCCTATTCTGTTCAAGAAATTATAGAAACTTTTTGGACGGGCTTGTTTCCTCTATAGGAGAGCCAATTCGAGTCGGAACATAGAAATTTTTTAAATACGTTTAATAGTTGTTTATTTGCAATGTATAGTTGCTGGTTGTTTAAAAGAAAGTTAAAATAATTATAAAATGTTAATGTACTTTTTTATTGTGGTGATTGCTTTCAGCATTTCCAGCAATATTACAAACAGGTTTTTAAATCAAGTAAGATCATATAAAACTATTAAAAAAATTATCTTTTCATCAATTTTGGTTTGGAGTGAGAAGAACCGGCGCAGAAAACGTTGTAGAATACTTCTATCTCTTTTTCCAAAAAAAATTTTACGCAATAAAAAACTCACAATAAAAGGAACTTAAAATTAATTTCACGGGCAAAAACTGATCGAACTTCACAACGAAATACGTTTAAAAAAATTAAAATGGGCTAGCTAAATTAATAAAAAAGTTTAAGAAATGATTTAAGATATATTTTTCCGTATGCGGTTTGTGTTTATATTGCAAATAATTTAACTCACCAGGTTTCGTATATTTACTATACCACTATTCAATAAGTCCTCATAACTTCTGGATTCATTAACATATCAATATGAGTTCTCTGGTTTCTAATGCGACCCAAATGATACGAGAAAGCGATTTTCTGTTTTCAGTTTAGTCTTTTATTATACTAACGCTTACATTATTTTAGTCAGTTTTTGTCCTAAACCTCAAGGAATCCAATAATTTAATCGTACAAGGAATAATAATGATATACATATAACATCTACCATGACTAGTTCGTACAACTGCCTCTATAGCTTAGTTGGTAAGGGTAATTTTGGGCGATCACCCAATTGTCTGAAAAGTAAGATGATCCATGCATCGGATGGGCATGGAAAAATAGGTCCACCCACAAACCCGCTTTAGACCAGCCAAGACCAAGGGAGTATACGCCTATGTTAATGAGGATGTAAATATCAAATCTAAATCATTACGGATATTTGTAATAATATATATATAACTACCATTACAAAAGTAGATTGGCTATGACTATGTTATATCGGACTAGTACCGAGTAAAACCACCACATCATTCCTTCTTGGCGCTCTAGATGGGGTCATTTCAGTTCTTCAGTCAAAGCTATCTCATCTCGGACCGTCAGCCGTCTGCCTGCCTCTGGGCGTGTCGGAACCAACGCACGTTTTGTCTCAGTCCCTATCACCGGTAACAGACTCCTCGAGGAGATCCATGGAAGCAGGTAATCCCCACCCACGCAGGGACAAGACTCGGCCCGCAGGCGGCCTCGGATGGGCTCCACCGCTAGCACCGTCTCAGCCGCACAAGGAGTAGCGATGAGACGACCTATGCTGAAAGTCCCTACCCTCACGGCCCTTCACACTGCATCAAGCGATGCGGCCTCCGAGATCACGCAGGTGTGAAAGTGGCTACGGAATCCTTAAGTTTGGTTTCGAAGAACTAGGAAGAGGTCGCCTACCTCTGCAACCGTCCCTTGACCCTTCAGGGCGATCCAACAGTGGCTTATGGAGCCAGCTTGGAGCAAGCCTTCTTCACGACCGACCTTATACCTTAAGCAAGTCAGATTCCTTTAGCTTCCTCGCGACTGAGCAAACGCAGGTACAGAGCCCTACCGCTACGACAAAACGTGTTCGGGAGAACTCATTTAGATCTATTTAAAAAGAAATTCGGGAGCGACTGCTGCAGCTTAGCCCAAAGTTTACTACATTCGGTGAATGAATTAATTGTTAGTAAATTTAAAGACCACCTCCGTGGCCTGGCTGTATTGGCCCTTGCTTTATAAACCGGAGTTCGTGCGTTCGAATCCCGATTCGGTCGACTGTCTAATCGATTGCTGGAGCGGCGAGAACCACCCTGGAACGCGGTGTATCTCACGTACGCGGTGTGTTGGTCTCGCCGTGCTCTTGAGCGAGGTAGACCTAAAAGTGTGTGTGTTATCCCTACTTGTGTGTGTTGTATCATGGGGCGGACCTTGGAGGTCCAGAATTCCTAAGCCCCTTCTTCATCAGGGCCTAAGAGTATTTTACGGGACGACGTTTCCTACTAGAGGCATCTGGGTGTGCGTGATAATTTGCAGCACTTTCCATCAGATTTTTGATAATGTTTTAAAATGAGCGCGTAATATCGGCATCTTACAATCGCTGTGCAAGTCGACATTTCTTTGATAATACTCTGCTACAGTGCCACGTCGTGAAGAATTTATTTTGCACCGCCTGTAGTTGATTTAAGTGGTGGAGGAAATACGTGCAAAGATCAAAACGCAAGCTATGGCATAATCAGCCGTATGCAAGCTTTATATAATAAGTGTGTAATTAAGAGGCATTTGCTATTTCTGGTGGTAGATGGAGAGACGATGCGAGACATAAGCGGCTTTTCTTCTAACCTCTTTGACTGGCTTTGAAACTCATGTTACTGTCGAAAGTAACACCTAAATATTTGGCTTTCTTCTTGCAGGGATCGGTTTGCTCGCTTATATTTGAAAATATTATGTACGCGCGTAAAAAATATTCATATGTTTGGTAAAAATATATTAAGCCGCGCAGGGGTCGAATTAAGAAAGAGCTACCCAGATTTAGTCTGACCAGAACTAAAAAATATTTTTGTATATTAGTATAATAATATACACTAAATTAATTGACGGCCAAACGCAACTTAATGAGTCGAGCTTTCGTAAAGTTGTCAAAACAACGCTTATAGAAAAAGCTTACTATTCTGTAATAATTATATTGAGGACCAAGATGTGTGAAATAGTTTATATTCTGCGCTTGCAATTCCCTGGTAACTTAAAAAAAATGTATTGGTCAAATTTTGTAAATACTAATATTTAAAAAAAAGAGCCAGAGTTTCTTGCCGGTTCTTCTCTGGACGAGTCTGAGTTTGTGAACCGGTGGTAAATGGATAACTTTTGACGTTCTAAGTGCTCAGTAGAGCCTAAATTGAATAAATGATTTTGACTTTGACTTTGACTTTGAAAGCGGTAGTGTGTAAAATACTACTGTGTTCCAGTATAAAGGGTACGGTAGCCAGTGTATTTACTGGATAAACGAAACGTAATATGTTATGTCTCACAGAAGGCAGGACGTAGGTGACACCCTGGTAGTGGCGATGTCCATGGGCGTCGGTGACCACTTTCAGCCAGGTGGCCCGACTGCTCTTCTGCAATTAAAAAAAAATAGTACATCCATAATTTTTTTTAATAATCTTTAGTAATCTTTAATTCAACTCAAGCTTTTAAATATTCTATATAATATTGTTATAGTAGTATATGTCTATAATTATACAGAAAGTGAAATGAAACTTTGACAATAAAGAACTTCCACATTGACTTTCATCCGTAATTCAACCCCTGTTTCATCCCCGTACAATTTCAAACTACTAAATAGCTACAAAAAAAATTTGTTGCTCGTTTATATTTAGGCACAAATTTCCATAGTTTTATGTTAAACCATGAAAATTTCCATAAAAACCTTCATCCCCAATTTAAACTCTAAAAAATTTCAAATACATACGTTAAATTTTATAACAAATCTTGTAATAAAAATCTTTAATAGTATATTAGATTATAACTTAATAACGTCATTACTATGAAATGCTATAAACTAAATCTGTACTGACAAAAATAAACTAGACAGTGAAAAGGAAGACATTTAAGTGAGAAGATCGCACTCGGATGAGACTTTATTGGAGTCGAGGGTTATGTTCGACGGCCTTTGACCGGGCATGATCTTTTCTTTGAAAGCGAGACGTGCGATTTCTTACAGGGGACGCCTAATCGAAAGCTTCAATGGAAAATAGAGACATTTTCTTATCAAAAGTCAGTAATGTTCGTCATCACGTTGCGATAATTTTGATGGCATGAAACAATAAACATCTTTACTGATATTAAAATGAGGAAAAATCTTTCCTGTTTGTAATGAATAAATAAAAATCTCCTAGAACGACATCGAAAATTCTTTAGCCGTTACCACTCAATATTGTCATTAAGTAGCATGGCATCGTTTATATCTACTAGGGTAACTCTAGATATAATAAATGAACCTTAAAATAAATTTAACCCTAATAAAATATCTTTATTTGTTCCGAAATGTAAAGAACACACGCACATAGCCAGTAGTCAAGTAAAAAACCTGAATAATTTCAAAACCAAACGGGGAACTGAAAAGAATTGGTTTAATAATCGCTTAAATTTCTTTGTTCCATTTCATGTTTGATTACTATGAGAGTTGGTGTCAGCTAATAACATCAAGCAATGTATGTAGAAATAGCCATAGAGGAGTACATTGATTATTGTACTTCGAGTTTTCACTTGTAGCAAATGCAGCTATAATAATATAATCAGAATACTATTTCTAATGCGGCTGCTTAGAGAGAAGAGGTCTCGATATTGATGTAATGTCTCTCCGAAATCGTGTATAAAAGAAGGGTCTGAAATAAAGCGGGGCAGTTTCGTATAAGCCGCTACCTGGAACGGAACTCTCCTCTGTGTGATAAGTCTTGTGCATCTGTGATGGCGTTAGTGCTATAAATATTTATTTTCACCTCTTCTTGTTGGATACATTACACGCTACTTAACAAGCAGCCTTTCGTATGTATCGGATTAAAACTAGTTTTCTAAATATTCGATAATTTATTTTAAGCACTTAGTTAGCAGCAAAGCTATTTGTAGAGTACCTGAATTTTCATCCCATAAAGCTGTCACTTTCCAATGATTCAACGAGCTAGCCGGAACTCGAATACCACAGCTTTTTCGTACAACTGAATAAAATACACTCACGGATAAATATGTGCCTCGAAACTGATATTAGATCGGCGTTTAACGCGTCAACGGCATTAGTATTGGAATGCAAAGTGTGAATTGAACGTATACGATTCGACATCAGATGCAGATATTTGAAATGACGTACAAGATATGGAAGGACAGCGGACACGTTTAAAGAAAAGTGGAAAATATTATGACTATTACATATTAAATATAAATAACATCAATGATACAATATGTGTAGGTACTAGGTACCCTTTTTATGGTGGTTACGGTTTGATCTCGAATACTCAACACGCACCCTGCGTTGCTTGAGTACTCGAGACTACTACTGGTAAACGAGACTTGACATCCTTTGTCTAACCCCTGGTATTTCTAAAGTCAATGGACGTCGGTGACCATTTTCTATCTGGCGGTCTGATTGCGCGAGTGCCTATTGTTAACAACCATTGGCAACATAGATGAACAGGATGCTACAATATTATGTTATTTAGTTATTCAAACCGGTTTATATTTTCATTGTAATAATTAAAGGTTATTGTTTGTTATTATTTCATTACATTTTGTTTTATATAGCTTTGTTGAAAATGGTTGTGTATTTGGACTCGCAAATTTTCACTGTTGTGTCCTAGTTGTTTAGGGCAATTTGGGCCGATCACCCAATTGTCTGAAAAGTAAGATAATCCATGCGTCGGGTGGGCATGTAAAAAGTCGGTCCACCCACCAACCCGCAATGGACCAGCGTCGTTGGATACGCCCAAAACTCCATAATGGACAGGGTGTGTCTGGGAGGCCTATGTCCAGCAGTGGACTATTACAGGCTGATGATGATGATGATGATGTTGATGATGATGTAATTGGATTATTAAGGACAGTCTAGAGCAGTCGTTATTCGAGAGTCTGTATTCGATATTCCATTTCGTTATACTGCCCTAGTTACAAAGTGTTACTAATAATAGTTTTTAATTCAAAGCCCGGCTCCGAGTATCTTTCTGCATCTCTTTAACACTTTATAAAAATAGAGTAAATAAGAGAAGAAAAATGGTCACCTGATGATACACTGTTATTTTATTATTTTCTTTTCTTATCGTGCTTGAAAGATAGTAAATTGCTTGTGTAGGATGGGTTCGTAAAGCTTTCGTTAGCTAAGGAAATTAAAAAGAAACATATTTAGTCTTGCGCTCTGGTCTACTTTGTGTTTGTTTCGTTAAAAAATATTATTATATTGAAACTATTGATTCTTTTTATCTTAAAAAAACTCTTTATCACATAATTCGTTACCTCGTGTTCCATCTTAATATTTTACGTGGACGTTAAATGGTTGAAAAATTATTAGTACTTTTACACGTGTTTAAGCCAATTCTAAAATGTTTTACTTATACTGAAGCAAAGATTTAATTATAGTTACATAGGAATTCGCTTTCTCGTATTGTTTACGTCGCAGTAAAATCGAGAGAATTCATATTGATATGTTAATGAATGCAGTAGGCAAGTTGACTCATTAAATAGGGATGTAGCATCTACGGTATATGAATTAAATTATTGACAACGAAAACACTAATCAAATAGAAAATATATAGAATATTTTCCCCTTTAATTAATTGTTTTTTACCGTTACATTTCAACTTTTCTATTCGATTATTGGTATGGTTGTTTGAAAGAAAATGTTTTTAAGTAAACGATAGCTTAGTCGAAAGCTAAAGATACTGTGGTTAGCACAAACAATTTTAATAAGTGATAATATAAAAAAAATCAAGACTTGCGATATGCTTAACCGTAAATAATGGATTTATCGCGTAACCCTTTAATAAAGATAATAGCTTTGAAGCTCAAAGAATCAGCTCTTGGCTTCTTTTGCTCATTAATTGCTAGACCTATATAGATCATCGTCTTTATGTAATAGACACTCTTAAAAAATGGTGCGTTGTAATTGTATCTGTAATCTATTACAGATTATTTAAATAAATTATTTATAAACAAGCGACTATCGCTGGAAGCTTTTGACTCAAGCCAACGTCCCTGTTATTCTGCATGCGACTTCTGACATGCATTTAGCATATCATCACGCAATGTAATCTTGAGAGGAAATAAATGCGTTATCACTTCTAAATCGACGGAAGAAATTCACCCAAGAACCTAGGTAAACTGCATTTTAAAGCTAAATACTATATGATTTATACGGAAGGTTGTCGAAGTTTACGTTATGTGGTTAGTAACTATAGACATTTTAATAAAATGCATAATTTATTTTATATTACCTTGTAAATTATGTTATCATTATTTTTAGACAACTTTTAAATTGAACTTTTAAGAATATTTAATAACACATGCTCGTTGAGGTCAAACACAACTTGTGCTTTTACCTTTGTCTTTGTTTACCGTTATTAGTTTTCCTTTACTAACTTTCCTAACTTTAACTTTCCTTTTTAACAACCCACAATCATAAAGTAAAATGGTTCACAATTAAGCTTATTCTATAATTTATTAAGTTTCAACTCGACTCGACTTTTCCAGTAGGAAAATGACCCCTAATATAATGTTTGTACCATTTCCTCTACAAAGAAGATCCTCTGACGTGGAAGCACTATAAAACTTAATAATGTATAAAGAATGACAAAGTAACTGCCACTTTTACTCCGTCTGAACTGGAAGATTCTATCCAAGTGAGATAAAATCCTTGTACCCGTTTTAAAGGCTGGCACGATAAATCTTATCCATCTATCTTTCTTTTTGTAAAAAAGAACTTCGAAATCTTATTTGAAAAATCCAAACATAGTGAAATAAGTAAATAAAAATTTTCTATGCTAACCTTCTTAAGTAGCAAACCGTTGGCAAAAAACTTAGTTTTAGTGATAACTCAAAACGCAAAATTAGTCTCGCTATTTATTTTATTTGAACTGCTTCCATTAGCTAGTGCTAACAACCTGTACTAGACACCGGAGGTCGTGGGTAAGCGCTAGTAAAGCGGCTTGTACCTCAGTTTGATGGAACATCCTAGTTCAATCATAGAAAGAGGCAGTTACTTCGTTATTCTTTACGCATTATTAACTTATATAATGCATCCACTTCAGAAGGCCTATTCTGTTCAAGAAATTATAGAAACTTTTTGGAGGGGCTTGTTTCCTCTATAGGAGAGCCAATTCGAGTCGGAACATAGAAATTTTTTAAATACGTTTAATAGTTGTTTATTTGCAATGTATAGTTGCTGGTTGTTTAAAAGAAAGTTAACATAATTATAAAATGTTAATGTACTTTTTTATTGTGGTGATTGCTTTCAGCATTTCCAGGAACATTACAAACAGGTTTTTAAATCAAGTTAGGTCATATAAAACTATTTAAAAAAATATCTTTTTATTAATTTTTGTTTGGAGTGAGAAGAACCGGCGCAGAAAACGTTGTAGAATACTTCTTTTTCTTTTTCCAAAAAAATTTTTACACAATATAAAACTCACAGCAATAGAAGAAACTTAAAATTAATCTCACGGGCAAAAGCTGATTGAACTTCACAACGAAATTCGTTTAAAAAAATGAAAAGGAGCCTGCTAAATTACTACCAAAAGTTTAAGAAATGATTCAAGATATATTTTTCCGTATGCGGCTTGTGTTTATATTGTAAATAATTTAACTCACCAGGTTTCGTATATTTACTATACCACTATTCAATAAGTCCTCATAACTTCTGGATTCATTAACATATCAATATGAGTTCTCTGGTTTCTAATGCGACCCAAATGATACGAGAAAGCGATTTTCTCTTTTTAGTTTGTTCTTTTATTATACTAACGCTTACATTATTTTAGTCAGTTTTTGTCCTAAACCTCAAGGATTCCAATAATTTAATTATACAAGGAATAATAATGGTATACATATAACATCTACGATGACTAATACGTTATTATAACTGCCTCTGTAGCTTAGTTGGTTAGGGTAATTTTGGGCGATCACCCAATTGTCTGAAAAGTAAGATGAATAATGCGTCGGATGGGCATGGAAAAAACGTGGACCTACCACCCACAAACCCGCTTTAGACCAGCGTGCATAAGGGGAGTATACGCCTATGTTAATGAGGATGTATGAATATGTTATTTCCTTAATTTACGCGATTATTATACATTTCAAATCTAAATCATTACAGATTTTTGTAATATGTATAACTACCATTACAAAAGTAGATTTGCTATGACTATGTTATATCAGACTTGTACCGAGAAAAACCCCCACATCGTTCCTTCTTGGCGCTCTAGATGGGGTCATCTCAATTCTTCAGTCAGAAGCAATCTCATCTCGGACTTATAGCCGTCTGCCTGCCTCTGGGTGCGTCGGAACTAACGCACGCTTTGTCTCAGTCCCTATACACCGGTAACAGACTCCCCCGAGGAGACCATGGGAGCAAGGTAATTCCAACCCACGCAGGGACAAGACTCCCGGCCCCTAACGGCGGCCTCAGTATTGGGCTCCACCGCTAGCACCGTCGCAGCCGCACAAGTAGTAGCGATCGACGACACTATGCCGAATGTCCCCTTCCCCCACAGCCCCTTCACATTGCGTCAGCGATGCGGCCCCGCTGAGTCACGCGGGTGTGAAAAGTGGCCTACGGAATACCGATACTTCTCTTGCCTCCTTAAATTTGGTTTCGAAGAATAGGAAGAGCGTCACGCCTACCTTCTGCAACCAGTCCCTTGCTCCCTTCAGGGCGCATCCAACAGTGGCTTATGGAGCCAGCTTGGAGCAGCCTTCTTTACGACCGGCCTTATACCTTAAGCAAGTCAGATTCCTTTTAGATTCCTCGCAACTGAGCAAGCAGCAGGTACAGAGCCCTACCGCTACGACAAAACGTGTTCGGGGGAGAACTCATTTAGATCTATTTTAAAAACAATTTTTACGGAAAGCGACTGCTTCAGCTTAGCCCAAAAAGTTTATGACATTCGGTGGATGAATTAATTGTCAGTAAATTTAAAGACCGCCTCTGCTGGCTGTATTGGCCCTTGCTTTATAAACCGGAGGTCGTGCAACTGTCGTTAATAATTAATATAATAGAATATATGTTAACGAAAAGAAAGGTGTAATTGTCGAGAAGACAAGCATTAGAGAAGGCCTATGTCCAACAGTGGACTAACATAGTCTGATGATGATGATGATATTAAATACACTTTATCACGGATTCTTTGCTTGATTATATATATGATCCGCCTCTGTGGCCTAGAGGTATTGGCCCTTGCTTTATAAACCGGAGGTCGTGGGTTCGAATCCCAGGGGATACAACTTTGTTATCCTTGTTTTCTGGTTGGTTAGGACTTTTGGGCCGATCACCCAATTGTTTGAAAAGTAAGATGATCCATTGGACCAGCGTGGTGGAATACGATCCAAAACCCGAATAGCGAAAAGGGTGCATTAGGGAGGCCTATATCCAGCAGTGGACTAACAGGCCGATGATGATTAAACTATAGAAGCTAATCCCATAACGAACGCCAAATATGCCCCTACAGTATCATGAGACCAGGCTCATAGGTATGATCGCAGCAGTATGGTCTATATTTTGGGAAAATCCTCAAATACCATTTTATTCTTTCAAGAGCAACATTGAAAGAAAACATGTATATGTCTTATGTATTCGAAGTTATGCTTCTAGACCTGTGTCTGTGTGAAGCTTCATCTATTACTAAGTTCGGAGGATTGCGAGATCCCTCGAACTTGGTGACCAAATCTTTAAAGAAATGGCCAACACATTAAGGATGCGTGGGTTGATTTTAAAGAAGTCGCTTAAGGATTATCGACGTTCGGTATGCGGACCGAGGCGCCGATGTTCAGTCGAATGTCTAATCGATTGCTGGGGGCTGTGAGAACCGCCCTGGAACGCGGGTGTATCTCGTGTACGCGGAGTGTTGGTCTCGCCGTGCTTTAAGCGAGGTAGACTAAGCCCCTTCTTCATCTGGGTGTAAGGTATATTACAGGGATGACGTTTCCTACTAGAGAACTTTATCAAAAATTTGATAAAGTTTCAAAATAGAGCGCGTAATGTCGGCATCTTGTAATCGCTGTGCAAGTCGACATTTCTTTGAAAGACTCTGCTCTAGTGTCTCGTCGTAAAATTATTTTGCACCACCTGTAGTTGATTTAAGTGGTGGGAAGATATATGGCAAAAGATTGGCATGCATATGCTATTATCGCTGTATCAAGCTATAAAAGTTTGTAATTGAGAGGCATTTTGCTATTTGTGTTGGTAAGATAGAAAAAACGATGCGAGACATAAGCGGCTTTTCTTCTAACCTCTTTGAAGTGGCTTTTGAAACTCATGTTACTGTCAAGTAACACCTAAATATTTGGCTTTCTTCTTCCAGGGATCGGTTTCCCGTAGAGGTTTAATTGCCCGAGTGTTTGCCTACATCGAGCATTGAGTGCGGTTTTGGAATGGACGAGTGAGGTCAACTCTGACAGAAGACGGATTAAAGTATATTGCTACCCTTTTTCGAGATTCACAACAATCCTCCATTTGTAGAAACCAATCGTCTAGGCTATTGATTGCACATTAGAGTTTAAGGTTTGAGGAAGAGGAGAATAGAGGCGGTGTCGTCTGTAAAAGCGCAAGGTTAACATTAGAGCTTTTGGGAATATCGCTATATACTAGCGATATTTTAGCGATAACTAGTATCGGATATCGCTAGTAGATCGTGAATAACGAGAAGAAAGAACGGAGCCTTGTGGCACGCCCGCTAGCAGGAGCGTCTGGTTGAGAGGATTGCCTTCTACTCGATATCGAAAAGGCGATTCGAAAGGTAGACTTGTATAATGTTCACAGAATGAGCATTGAATGACTACAATTTGTAGTATAAGCCGTTGTGACAGACTTTATCAAATGCCTTTGTGACATCGAATAGAACAGCCCCGTGTAATAGGATGTAAGGCCTGATTTTGTTTTGTTTATGCCCGTCAGAATGTTTTCTGTGAGGCGATAAACCTGTTCGGAACAGGAGTGTTCAGGAAGGAACCGAATTGTTCGTCTGGTAGGAGCAACAAGATGAACCATGACAAGATTATGAGTTCATACAATTTCCCCAAACAGTTGAGGAGACTGATTGGATGATAACTCGTCGAGTTGGTTTAGTGGCTTACGCGGCTTTGGTATGCTGGTAACAATGGCCTCATTCCATTCGTCAGGGAAGGAACAAGTGGTGAGAAGTACATTAAAATGCTCGCTAGTAGACAAATAATCGGACACGGTAAAAGTTTTAATGCCTTATACTGATACGGTCTGGGCCTGGTGCCGATCGGGTTTAAGACCCTTAATAATATCTTTAACCTCCTCCGGGTCACTAGTTTTAAGCGTTCGCCTTCTGGTGGTGAGACCGCCCTACGGCCGATTTCACGGTCCACCTCCGCAAGATGAAACGTGTCGGTGTGTACGCGAGATGGCGTGCAATGTAACTCTAGTGTGTCCGCTAAGCATTCGGCTTTTCAAAATCATGGAAGGCTAATAAGCCACCGTTAGGACGGAATAACGGCGGAATTGAATCGCGTGAACCAAAATGTATGTTTCAGGCCAATTGCCAGTAGGCAACAGTCGATGGCTCTAATTATTCCGTTAGGTTTTGCCACGAAGTTTTGCGAGTGAATCTTTATGCGTTCTCTAACCTGATATTGTTAATACCTAAATAATGTACGGTGTGTTTCGGACCGATATCGATCGTTCGCTGGTTGCGCGGTATTTTTGTCTCGTATATATCGAATGTCGAAAGGCAGGCCAAAGTTTCGGTCGGCTGTAACTTTACCGTTCTCTCGGACTCTTGAATGGCCGATGAGATGTGTGACTTTATGTTGTTGATGCCATTATTTGCCTGATATGAGGTTACAAAACTACATCTGGATATTTTCACAATTCTGGGGTTCATTGGATCGAGTTGAACCTAAAGGCGATGCCACTCCACTACGGTTTTAGTCCATGGGACTGAACGGCTTTGACCCACTTTACATAAAACCGGCCTGTGGTCAGAATCTAATTCGTGTAGTGTCTCTATTGATACGACATCGAGTGAGGCACTCTTTAGAATAAATAGATCTAGGGTGCTAGGCGACCCTCTACTATCTGATGGATATCTAGTTGGGGTCTCGGGGCCTATTATGATGATGTTGAGTACCTCTTCGAGACCCTGCAATATTGTGCCAGGTGAGTTGTTTCTGCTGTCGTTCCAGTCGCGGTGTTTGCTATTAAAATCGCCTGCGAGTAATATTGATGGACCTAGGCCGAGAAGCAGTTCAAGGTCTGATTGTAACATAGTTTTTAGCGGCGAGAGATACACTGAGGTAAGTATAATCAGATTATAGCTGGTAAGTGCGATCATGCACGCCGAAGCTTCTAAATTTGTAAGTAAGGCCACTTCCATTGATGTTATATCTTATATAATAAATTAGAGTACCACCCATGGGAGCCAACAATCTATCGTGTCTGATAATATTTTATCCACTTATCTTGGGATCGCGTATTGCTGGTTTGAGATGAGTCTCATGTACCAAAAATATGTCTATATTATAATCTTGTATGAATTTAGTAATTTCTGCCTTCTGGTCTCTAAATCCGTTTGCGCTTTAGCAAGAAACGACTAGTGAATGCGGTTTGGCCCTTCTTACGCGAGGAATAGCCATCTTTATTTACGGTAACCTACGGCCTTGTTTCTGTTGCGTTTAATTAATTTTAGATGGCCTGTAAGAGGCGCACATGCTGCGATAGTGCGTTCATATTTTGGATTCCGTCTTTGGTGGCGCGGAGCTTATCGCAAAATACGCCTAATTCTACGATATCTATTTGTTGCAATACCTAATAGGACCAGTTTAATATTATCCTCTAATTGAGTGTCGTTACTGGAAACCGCCTGTGAGATTGTGTCGTTGTCGAGGAGCGTATTGTTTTAGCAGGTGCAACGATTTGACGCTACCTGCCTGCGCTTTAGGTAATTTGTTTGCAAATGCGCCGCACCTGTTTGGGGTGGATTATTGGTTTTAATTGCCGGGGCTTGACCCAGGCATTTTGAGTCGGCACTCGGTGCCGAAACAAAAACAATGTTTTTCGCACTCGTTTTGTACTTTCTGAGACGATTCTCCAAAGAAGAATCTACTTTTAAAGGTTTTGGGCCTTTTTCGTCGCCCCTTTATGTTTACACCCCGCTGTAACTTGCCGGAAACATGTGTATTTAGGCATTCTGTCGTATGATTAGTATTAGAGTAGGAGGCTAGTTGTGTATAAAAGAAAGCAATAAATGTCCAAAAACATTTAACAATGACAAAACCTTCAAAGCAACTGAGAAATAAGCTTGATGTATCCGCTGTTCTTCTAAAACTTGTACCACATCAAATATCTGCAGCTGATGTTAGCTACGATTTGGTCGTACGATTCAAACTTTACATTTCAATATTAATACCGTTGACGCGTTAAACGCTGATCTAATGTTATGTTCACAGCACAGATTTAGCCGAGAGCGTTTTTATACAGTTGTAGGTAAATATATATCCACGGGGAGATAATTATTTTAATACTTATATTACTAAAATGATAATTGTAAAGCTTTATTTATCACTTATATATGTGACAAATACAAGGTTTTGGTTAGTATTACTTATATCTAGATACTTATATGAGTAATACTTACTATGGCTGTAACCACTCCAACAAGATCTGACCTGAGCCAATCGTGTCCATAGTGTTCCAGCTAATTCCACTATGTTTGTACTTTTATGCAACATTTAAAGAAATATGATGACTAAATAGTCGTCAATATTCTTTATACTTTTTTTTAATAATTTGATGTGTGTGATGTTGTGTTGTGTGATCGCAACAATTGGATTTGTAGGAAAAACTTCTAAGTTCCATTTAGATAAATGTCAAAAAGAGTAAAGTTTAACAGCACGGCTTACTAATAAGGTTGTTTGATTGATTAAAACAAAAGACAAAGAAAAACAAAATGGGGGAAAGTTAATAATAAATAATTACTACGAATGGAATAAAGAAATTCGTCTTCGTCTCGAATCTCAACCTGTTAAGTCGGAGTGTCGATTGATGATACACTTTCTTCTATTAAAAAATCTATTAAAACTTTTTAATAGGAATTTGTGATACAGTAAATAGTGAAATCAAATCTATAATAACAAACAAAAATAATACAAAAAAAAAACTGCATCTGCGGCTAGGGCGGAGAAATTTATTTTTTATCTTTCCTCTTTTGATATTAATATGATGAATAAGTTACATAAAGGCAACGCAAAAGTAAAAACCAAATTTTGAATTATTAGTATGAATACTTAAGGATCTATGTTAATAATTACTTAAAATATTATCAGAAGATTTAATTTACCTTACTATTCGGGGAAGTCAGTCAAAAACAAAAAAAATAAATTAATATTGTTTTCATTGATCCAATTTCGGCAGCCAATCTATATTAAAGATTAGTGCCAGGAGGTATTATAGTGAACACACTATTCCTTAACTATAAGAGTTAGTTCCGATGGTCGACACTACTGGAAAAAGATCAGGCGCAGGACCTACTCTTTTCACACCCATCCGACGCATGGATAATCTTACAATACAGACAATCGAGTGATAAGCCCGCATTTACCTAACCAACTAGAAAACAACTTAGAAAAGTTAAGTTTCCACAGGAATCAAATCCACGATTTCCGGTTTCTAAAGTGCAAGCCACTAGGCTAAGGAGGCAGGCAGTTTGTTATATATAAATGCAACAACATGTGATGCATTGGTTTAATTTTCTGAACATAGTGAACTTTAATAATTTAAATCTTTGATACTTACTACTTGCTTTAATAATTTGAATCCATGAAGCAAATTGTACTTTTCAGACAAATTTATTTTTAATGAAATAACCAATCTGTTATTTAAAGTTTGATTTACGGTATCGTATCAAATAACGTTTTTAAGATAATTTTCTAGTTAAAGTTTAGTTAGAATTTCCTAAACACATGGCAATTTCATTACAAATTTAACTGTTACAAACATTATTTACTTAAAATAGTGACCCCTACATGTACTAGGGCAAAAAAAAACGGAAATTGTAGAGAGATTGAAACCCATGGCAACGGAGTGACGTCATACGTCGAGCCTTCTTATTGATGACGACCGTAAAAGAAATATATGAAGAATGTTCTACGTAACTGTACTTCTTAAACTAATCTTTAATAAGTCGGCAAGCGCATATATCTAAGTTTTCAAAATAACGTCCAATTATCGTTTTAATTTATTTTTAATTGAAATTAGCCGTGGTGAAAGCTTATTGAAGGTAATATAGTGCTAGTTCACTAATAACAAAAAAAACATGTAGCACACGACATGATTAAATGAATTATTCATAAACCCTATTCCAAAAACGAAGTCGTAACGTCGGAATATATATATATATATATATATATATATATATGTATAATAGCTATAATCCGAAAATTAGTAGATTTGATATGTATTCTCTAAAGATGATCTGTAGTTAACATGAAATGCATTTATGTAAAGACACAATAAGTTCGCGGCGACTACAAGAGAATTCGAAACTGCCCGCATTACCACAGTCGCGAGTGTTTCGTTTCGCCCACAGAATTTTTATGCTAAACAGAATTCGTAGTTTTTTCCCTTTGAACGGACAACAAAATTAACATGAAATATGTTAAGATTTACTCGGAGTACTAGAGTGTATTCAGTACGCTCTATTTAAATTTTGCTTAAATTGAACCATAAAATTGAACAGATTGTTATACTCGATGACTATAATAATATGTTTCATTCTTATAGTCATTCATCTTTGTTATAGTCATTGGTAGTTCATGTACGTCACAATAAATAATGTTTGTGCTATATTGACCGTAAAATAATATATATAGGTACATAACTTATATGATATCTCCACACAAATGTGCTTTATTTACTAATTTTAAAAACGCGGAAGTTTGTACTAATTTTGGGAGGTGGTAGGCCCCCTTTTACAGAGGGCCGTGTAATGAATCTACCACTGGGGTGCTCTGTTTCGATCAGAAGCGTGTGGATCGTGTTAAAATACGCGTAGCCAGTGTTATTTACTGGATTACTCCAATGCCGAAACGTCAACATATTATGTTCTCACAGGATTTGAAGAGCGTCGTGGTTTACAACAGCCTGGTACTGATGAGTACGGATCGTCTGCGATGCAGGACGGACTACTGTATTTGTAGGATGTAACACCTGTTGCGTCAAGCGGTAAGTGACTTTGGGATCTGATTCAGAGCTGGAACACGGCTGCGGGCGAGTTGTATTGACCTGCGCTAATGAACGTGCCGAAAAGTCTCGAGGGATTGTGCGAGATGGTACGCACACGAGGCTATTAGATTTTATAAGCCCGTCGGCATTGGTAGTCAGAGCCTCGATAATGGAGGACTTCACTTTGTGGTCGTAAACAGATACAATGCGCGTCTTGGATGGGTTCACTATTTCGATTCTCCAACGTTGCCGGAAACCAGTCACCGAAGTTCTGCAGGTATTGAGAGACTCTTTAGATTGCATAAAGCTGACAGGGTACTGATGTTTAGTAAATCTTATTCTCAACTTGGCGGTAAGCTACTTGTAATATGGGTGTCATTAGGAGTACGGTGTAAAGAAGCAAAGGACCTTATACAGAGCCGTTTGTGGAAATCCTGGCTGGTTAAGATTGGAGGTTGTAATCTGAATTCCTCGACGCGGTATCGATATGTTCCTCGAGAAAGTCCAGGTTATGAGTACGGTACGGTTTTGACACGTCGATTGCTTTCTTACGGGTGTGAGTAGTCGCGGGTGGTTGGTGTAATAACCGGTCAACCTCGGCTCTCTACCTTGCGGAGATGAGCGGCGCTCACCGGTTGTGAGCTGGGCGATCATTGAGCCTCGAGACTCGTCGGCCAGACATTCGGCTTTTTCCTCACCGAAAACGCTGTGGGCTCTGTCGGGTTGGGTGAGGGCGGCATGGTGATGGCTGCGCCGCCTTTGAGGCTTTTAGGAATGCCCAGAAGGCCACATGGGAGGGATGAGGTTGTAAGATCGTTATCCCACCGTTCGTTCCCTGAACTCAGCTATGCGCGTCTTGGACTGATGTTCAAGGGCGCTAGCCCTTCGGTCCACTCTGTTGGATACCAATCGTGGGCGCAAATCGCAGCCTCTTGCGTCGCAAGAGGTCCTTGATGTCGTTTGGCAAGGCCCAGCGGGGGTTTTCCTCCACCGGGATTTGCCTCGAGGAGGCCTTGACGACACTTTGGATATGTCTTGTGAACGCATGAGCAGCGAGATTCACGTCGTTAGCGGTGTTAAGGACATTAGGATGGTATCTAAGTGAGGTGAGCTAGTGGAGTCTAGCTGTGACTTTAGCTTATGCCAGTCGACTTTAGTTTTAAGAACTATGTTTGAGTGATTTGGAGGTCCTAGCTTTAAGAGCACGGGACGGTGATCTGAGGTTAGGTCGTTGATGACGTCTCTGCTTCTAAGAGCGAGATTGACATTTTTGATGATTGCAATATCAAGCACATCGGCTCGTTATCCCACTAGGTGTGGGAGGTGTGTTTGCATCAACGGCGCAACCACACTGAAGTTAAGGTGGTCAGATAGTGCATCTAGTGCTAGACCTCGCGGATTTGTTGTATGTGAGTTCCACCGGGTGTGCTTGCTATTGAAATCACCGTGTCGATTGCTACGCAGTGCAGTGACTTTTTATAATAAATGATAGTACCGCCGTGCGAAGCGCCGATTCTATCATATCTTATGATGTTGTAGTTGGTGACCTTTGGATCAGGTCTGCTAGGTTTGAGAAATCTCCTGCACTAGTAGCAGGTCGACATCGTTTCCGCGAAGGAATTCTGTTATTTCGGTCTTTTGTTTCGCGAAGCCGTTTGCGTTAAAAAAGACTAAATTAATCGCGCGGGGCTTTACGCGGCCCGGGCCGTTGTTTACAAAAATTGTGGGTGTATTATCCATTGAATTCCCACGAATAAGTTCGATTAAGTTTCTGTACTTGCGGATACAGCAAGCGGGCGGGGAAGTTGCATCTAACTCGGCGGTAAGTCCTATCTAACCTCGGTGAAGTCGACTGTGTTGACTAATACGTCGTATTTGTTCCAGTGCTGCGATTGCTATGGCTGTTTGATGGGGAGCACTTCGCGGAGCGCTTGCTGTTGCGGGCGCGAGGTGCGCGGTACGCGAGCGCTCGGCGCAGTTTGCGGGGCCGGTTGTTGCCACGCTGGCATGAGAGCGCTACGCGGGCGCTGGGTCATTTGCCACGCCGGAGCAGGCCGGAGGGGTGGGAAGGAGGTGAGGGATGGCACCGGTGGGCGCCTAGGGATGGTGGAAGGTGGTGGTTGCTACGTTTGGGCGCCTTGAGGCACCCTTGCATTGGCCGTGGGCCTGGAGTTTACGCATCCCAGGGTTCAAATGTGGCAAGGACTCTCTGTCCGAGGTCGAGGGCAGTCTGGGGTGCCATGGTACCCCAGGCACTTTACGCAACTAGGTAGTGCGTGCTACTCAGGCCGTGTGTCCAAAGTTGGCAGTTGTGGACTGCCCTGGGAGGCCGTTTGAGTGCGGCGGTAAATGAGATGCGACCAATGTCGCATATGTGTTTGAGTCATATATTTTTTTCCCTCGGTTGAGGCGTTCTAAATTAAGAAGAACCACGTCATGGCTTTTTTGTCCGCGGATGGAACCGTTGTGCGGAATGGGATATCAGCGTAGCGAAGACTTGGGAGTATTTCTTGGCAGCTTAACATGTCCGAGAGGTCTCTTCGAGCGATTTATATTCGTTCGAGCGAGTATCTCTTGCAGGTGATTTCCTCGGCAGCCTTTTAACCACTGTCGAAAGACGCGCTCTTCCGGGAGCGCAAATGTGTGATAATAGTACTGCTTTCGAGCGGAGTACTTTATGACGTCGGTGCGCTTGCACCGTCTCTAATTGTACTTTAATTCCATTAAGGAGTCATTGGCGTAAACTTGAAACGATTGAGAGAGCTACCGTACTTCGGCCATTCTCCTTAGATCTGATGTAGATAGGTGGCGGCTTTTTGTCTCTAGGAGACGGGCACAGCTGTAAAGCAGTGGGGTGGGTTCGCGGCAGCCGATGTTGAGGGCCGTGATGCGGCTGGCTGTGAGGCAGCGGAAGATAATTGCCGTGAGCGGCGGGGTTGGCTCTGCAGCCGATGTGGGCCGAGGGGCCGATAATTCGGCGCATCGACGATTTCCAGCGCCTTAACGGGAGGATCGGGGCGTGGCAAGCCGGGGATGACCTATTTTTGCGCTTTTGCGCGATTGAATGGGCAGGAAGCCTCCTGCGTCTATTTCCTCGGATTCCATGGCATCCGAGTTAGCCTCGACCTCGATCTCGACCTCCATTTCCGGAGTAGGACGTGGATTCGGGATGTTTGTGAGAGTTGTCGACTCTGACTGCTTCTGACGTGGCCCCTAGTTGCGGCGCGCGATTTTTTGCCCTTCTTGGGCTTGGGTGTCGATGTGCCGCTGTTGGCGTTTGCGGCGGCGAGAATGGCTTCTAGGATAGCCTCTGGTGATTTGTCCCTAGGTCCTTAATGTTGAGGCCATTCCTCAAGAGCTACTTGAATGAGGTGCGACATCGTGAAGCAATGTGCCAATTTACGCGGTGAGTAAAAACGTAGTGCAAGCACCCCGTTGAGGCCGGGGTTGTGTCCCACCTCTCACCGCAATGAGCAGGGAGGTGTAAACCTAACGTTAAAAATGAGCTCTAGCGCTTTAGGAGCGCTAATGTATACTAAGTTGCTGCTAATGCAGCAAACTAGCGTTAAACGGATGAATATAAATACCACGTGGGTGGTGTGCGTGTTGATTTTACAAGGGACGATGAGGCAGAGGAAGCGGTTCTCGTCGTCGTGTGACTGCAGAACAAACTAATTTATCACTACTCGAGGAGAGTTCAGAGCATCTGTTATTATGTTGTCTGCATATTGGTATTAACATTTCACGAATATTTCTGAACAAAATTTGATGGTATTTGGTGTTAAGAGTCTATATACATATATTTAATGCTATAAATATTTATTTTACACCTCTTCTTGTTGGAAACATTACACGCTACTTAACAAGCAGCCTTCGTATGTATCGGATAAAAACTAGTTTTCTAAATATTCGATAATTTATTTTAAGCACTTAGTTGGCAGCAAGCTATTTGTAGAGTACCTGAATTTTCATCCCATAAAAGCTGTCACTTTCCAATGATTCAATGAGCTATTTGGAACTCGAATACCACAGCTTTTTTTCGTACGACTGAATAAAATACACTCACGGATAAATATGTGCCTCGAAACTGATATTAGATCGGCGTTTAACGCGTCAACGGCATTAGTATTGGAATGCAAAGTGTGAATTGAACGTATACGATTCGACATCAGATGCAGATATTTGAAATGACGTACAAGATATGGAAGGACAGCGGACACGTTTAAAGAAAAGTGGAAAATATTATGACTATTACATGTTAAATATAAATAACATCAATGATACAATATGTGTAGGTACTAGGTACCCTTTTTATGGTGGTTACGGTTTGAAGGGTGCGTTGCTTGAGTACTCGAGACTACTACTGGTTAAACGAGACTTGACATCCTTTGTCTAACCCCTGGTATTTCTAAAGTCAATGGACGTCGGTGACCACTTTCTATTGGCGGCTGATTGCGCGACTGCCTATTGTTAACAATCTATTGGCAACATAGATGAACAGGATGCTACAATGTTATGTTATTTAAGTTATTTTTTCAAACCGGTTTATATTTCCATTGTATATTTAAAGGTTATTGATTATTATTCTTCATTACATTTTGTTTTATAGCTTTGTTGAAAATGGTTGTATTTGGACTCACAAATTTTCATTGTTGTGTCCTAGTTGTTTAGGGCATTTGGGCCGATCACCCAATTGTCTGAAAAGTAAGATAATCCATGCGTCGGGTGGGCATGTAAAAAGTCGGTCCACCCACCAACCCGCATTGGACCAGCGTGGTGGGATACGACCCAACATTCCATAATGGACAGGGGTGTGTTAGGGGAGGCCTATGACCAGCAGTGGACTATTACAGGCTGATGATGATGATGATGATGATGATGTAATTGGATTATCAAGGATTATTAAGGACAGTCTAGTGTAGTCGTTATTCGAGTGTTCGATGATATTCCATTCCTCGTTATACTGCCCTAGTTATAAAGTGTTACTAATAAATAATACCTGCTCCTGAAACCTGCTCGATTCTTTCTACCATCTTAAACAGTAAATAAGAAAAAAAGGTAATAGAGAGAAAATGTTATATATTACTGTTGCTTAAATTAATTGCTTTCTACGATGTTGAAGATAGTAAATGTAAGGAAATTAAAAGAAATGTTTAAGCTTTCCTTAGTCTATTGGATTTGTTAATAAAAAATTATTACATTGAATTTGTTTTTATCTAAATTTTTTTCATTGAAATTATTCCATTAAACTTTATCGATGCTTTATCTTTAAAATCTTTGTCACTTTTACGTTACCTCAAGTTCCATTTAATATTTATCGTGACGTAGAAAGTTAAAAATTAAAGATTTCACAAGTGTTTAACCAATTTTTAAGTTCTAAATACGAAGCATTAAGATTTAAGTTAAGTTACATAGGAAGCTTTCTGTAATTGTTGCTCAGTAAATGAATAAATTATATGAAGTAATTAATCAAATGGAAGTAGTTTTTACCCATTAAATTGATGTGCATCTCGTATTTAATTTTCATTATTGACAAGAATGTTTAATCAAATAGATAAATATAGAATTTTCTAATTAATTATGTTTACCGTTACATTTAAATTTTTCATTCAGATTATTAATAAGATTAGACTTGAAGAAAAATGTTTAAGTAAAGAATTAGTCGAAGCCAAGTAAAGTATAGTACTAAACAATTTTAATAAGTAATATATAAAAAAAATCAAGACTTATGCGATTTTTAACATAAATAATCGTTTATCAAAACCCTTTAATAAAGATAATGTTTAAGTAAGAATCACTCTTGCTTTTTAGTAATAATTTATAGACCTATATGGTGGGTTGGATGTTCTGTAATCATACGGATTATTTAAATAAATAATTTAAAACATGACTATCTGGAGCTTTTGGCTCAGCCACCATCCCTGTTATTCTATGCGACTTCTGAATGCATTTAGATATCATCCGAATGTAATCTTGAGAAATATTTAAATGCTTATCACTTTATAATGAGGAAGAAATTCATCCAAGAACCTAGGTTATAAATGATTTTTTAAAGCTAACTACATATGATTTTATTAAGTTGTCACTTCAAAAGTTATGTGGTTATAATATTAACATTTAATAAAATGCATAATTTAATTAATTACCTTTAAATTATTATCATTTTTGAACAACTTTAAATTTACCTTTGCTTTTTAATACACACATTGTTACTATTGAGGTCAAATACCCACTATGCTTAAAATGTCATTGTTTACTTATTAATTTAACTTACTTTTACAACCCAATCATAAATTAAATGGTTGAAAATACCTTTATATAATGTTTACCTTTCAACTCGACTAGAGCTTCATAGGAGAAAAGCCCTAAATATAATGTTAACCATTATCTACAAAGAAGATCTTCTGACTGGAGACTGAAAACTAATTATCCATAAGAGATGAAAACTTGTACCTTTTAAGCTGATCTGAACTGGCAAGATTTTATCAACTGAAAAAACTTGAACTATTTAAAAGGCTGGCACATAAATCTTATCATCCAATTTTTATTGTAAAGAACTAAACTTGTTGAAAATCCAAAATTTTAGTGAAATAAGAAATGAAAATTTTCTATCTAGCCTTTTTAGTTATGAAACGTTGGCAAAAACTATTTAGTGATAACTCAAAACGAGAAATTAGGTCTCGCTATTTATTTTTATTTGAACTCCAGTAGGAACATTGCTAACATACAGAGTACTAGTACATCAGGGTCGTTAGCTTAATTAAAGCTAATGATCTCCCTCAGATGGAACATCTGTTCAGTCTTGAAGAGGCAGTTCTTGTTTATCTTTAGCATTATTAACTTATGAACTCCACTTTAAAACGCCTATTTGTTGAGTGCAATTCGAGTCGGAATATGAAATTTTTAAAAGTGTAATAGTTATTAATTATGACTTTTTACTTGTGGTTGTTTAAAAGAATTAAATAAATATCAAACAGTAATGTACATTTCATTGTGGTATTACTCACATTTCAACAAAATTTAATCAGGTTTTTGAAATCAAGGAGATCAAAAAACTATAAAAATGATTTTGAATATATTTTTGGTTTTCGAAGAAGTTAAATACTAGACGAAACATGAGGAATAAATACTTCATCTCTTTCCAAAAATTAACCAAAAAACTCTAAAAAAAAGGACTTAAATTAATTTCAGAAAGAAAAACTGATCAATTGAACTAATACGTTTAAAATTAAATGTGTAGCTAAATTATTAAAAATTTAAGAAATGATTCAAGATATATTGTTCCAGTATCAAAGCCTATAATTTGGTTATATTAACAATATCAATTTAATCCACGGTTTCGCTATATTTCTAACACTATTCAAAAGTCTCATTACTTTTTGATTTCTTAACATTCAATATAGTTCTGGTTTCTATCGACCCAAATATCAAACTGATTTCTTTTTCAGTTTATTCTTATGATTAACTAAGATTCATTAATATACTTTGTCCCTAAACCTCAAAGATTCCAATAATTTATTAAAGGAATAATAGGTGATATAGGTATAACATCTACATTGATCTAATACTTATTATAACGCTCTGTGCTTAGTTGGGTTGGTAACATTTGGCGTACCCAATTGTCCGAAAGTTTTGAACCATGCGTGATGGAGGAAAACTAGTTCACACAAACCCCTTTACCAGACCAAGACAGATTATGCATATAAATTAATGAGGATGTTTATAATTAACATTCAAAAGATTTTGTAGATATGTTACTATCGATTTACCAAAGTAATTTCCTAACTATGTTATATCGGACTTAAGAGTAAAACCATTCACATCTCCTTCTGTGCGTCTGATCAGGGTCTCTCGTTCTTCGAGCAGAGCTTCTCATCGGACCACAGCCGTCTGACTGCCTCTGGGGCCGGAACCAACGCACGTTTTGATCCATCCCTAACACGGTAAGACCGCCCTCAGGGAGATCATGTATTGGGCTCCACCCTAGCACCGTCTCCAGCCCACAAGGGTAGGCGATGACGACACTATGCGAAGTCCCCTACCCCAGGCCCTTCACACTGCATCAGCGATGCGGCCCCGCTGCAGTCGAACGCAGGTTGGAAAAGTGGCCTACGAATACCGATACTTCTTTGGCTCCTTAAATTGGTTTCGAAGACAGCACTGTCAGCCACCTTCACCCAGTACACACGGCTCTTCAGGGCACATTGAACAGTGGCTTCACGGAGCCAGCCTTGAGCAAGCCTTCTTTGCCGCTATACCTAGCAAGTCAGATTCCTTAGATTCCTCCGCACTGACCAAATGCAGGGCAGAGCCACTAGACATTAAAACAGTTTGGGGAGAAACCATTTGATCATTTTAAAAAATAATTTCGTGATGAACTTAAGCTAGCCCAAAGTTTAGACCCTTCGGGTGGATGAAGTTAGCTAGTAATCAAAGCCACCTTGTGCTTATCGTTGTTCGTGCGTTGAATTGGCGGAATACAACATTTGTCTTATCGTTGTTTCCTTGACAGCTGGTGATTTGGCCGATCACCCAATTGTCTTAAAAGTAAGATAATCCATTGGACCAGCGTGGTGGAATACGGTCCAAAAACCCCGAATAGCGAAAGGGTGCATTAGGGGAGGCTATATCCAGCAGTGGACTAACACAGGCCGATGATGATTAAACTTAAAGAAGCTGATCCCATAACGAACGCCAAATATGCCCTACAGTATCATGAACCTTAACAAGGCTAGGTAGTATAAGTCTATATTTTTGGGAAAATCCTCAAATACCATTTTATTCTTTCAAGAGCAACATCGAAAAAAAAAACATGTGTATATGTCTTATGTATTCGAAGTTATGCTTCTAAACCTGTGTCTGTGTGAAGCTTCATCTATTACTGAGTTCGAGGGATTGCGAGATCCCTCGAACTTGGTGACCACAATTTTAAAGAAACGGCCACATGCCTTTAGGATGCGTGGCTGATATTGAAGAACTCTGTATAAGGATCATCGACGTTCGTATACGGCCAAGGCGATGTTCAGTCGACGTCTAATCGATTGCTGAAGGCGGTGAGAATCCACCCTGGAAGCGGGTGTATCTCTGATACGCTGTGTGTTGGTCTCGCCGTGCTCTTGAGCGAGGTAGACCTAAGAGTGTGTGTGTATCCCTACTTGTGTGTAAAGTATCTGGGGTCCTGCCTTGAGAGGTCCAGAATTCCTAAGCCCCTTCTTCATCTGGGTCTCAGAGTAATTAGGAGACAAGTTTGCTACTAGAGACATCTGGGTCCGCGTGATAATTTGCAGCACTTACCATCAGATTTTTGATAATGTTTTTAAAATGAGCGCTTAATGTCGGCATCTTACAATCGCTGTGCAAGTCGACATTTTTTTGATAATACTCTGCTACAGTGCCACGTCGTAAGAATTTATTTTGTACCGCCTGTGGTTGATTAAAGAGGTGGGAGGATATACGTGCAAAAGATCAAAGGCAAGCATATGCCATTATCAGCCGGATGCAAGCTTTATATAACAAAAGTTTGTAATTAAGAGGCATTTTGCTATTTGTGGTGGTAAGATGGAGAGGCGATGCGAGACATAAGCGGCTTTTCTTCTAACCTCTTTGACGTGGCTTTTAAAACTCATGTTACTGTTGAAAGTAACACCTAAATATTTGGCTCTCTTCTTCCAGGGGATCGGTTTGCCGTAGAAGTTCAATTGCCCGAGTGTTTGCCTACATCGAGCATTGTGTGCGGTTTTTTGGAACGGACGAGTGAGGACAGCTCTGACAGAAGACGGATTAAAGTATATTGCTATCTTCGGATTCATATCAATCCTCCATTTGCGAAACCAATCGTCGGGGCTATTGATTGCACATTAGAGTTTACTGGTAATAAGGGATGGGAGGAAGAGGAGTAATGAGAGCGGTGTCGTCTCGGAAGAGCGCATGGTTAACAGTAGAGCTTTTGGGAATATCGCTAGTATATAGCGTGAAGAACAGAGAAGAAAGAACGGAGCCTTGTGGCACGCCCGCTAGTAAGGAGCGTCAGGTTGAGAGGTGCCTTCAATCGATATTGAAAAAGTGATTCGAAAGGTAGGCTTGTATGATGTGCACAAGCCTATCAGGCACATCGAAAGAGAATAACTTGTAGAGTAAGCCGTTGTGCCAGACTTTATCGAATGCCTTCGCGACATCGAATAGTACAGCCCCGTGTAATGGGATCTAAGGCTGACTTTGTTTTGTTTAGGTCCGTCAGAATGTATTCTGTAAGGCGATAAACCTGGTCGGAGCAGGAGTGTTCAGGACGGAACCTCGAATTGTTCGTCTGGAGGCCATTGGAGAAAACGTAATCCTTTAACCTCAACAAGGTTATGCGTTCATACAATTTCCCCATGCAGTTGAAGAGACTGATTGGACGATAACTTGTCGGGTGGTTTAGTGGCTTACGCGGCTTTGGTATGCCGGTAATAATGGCCTCTCTTCCATTCGTCAGGAAAGGAACAAGTGGTAGAAGTAGATTGAAAATGCTCGCTAGTAGACAAATAATCGGGCCTGGTAAAAGTTTTAATGCCTTATTGCTAATACGGTCTGGGCCAGGTGCCGATCTTTGACCTCTTCCGGGGTCATTAGTTTTAAGCGTTCGCCCTCTGATGGTAAGACCGCCCTACGGCTGATTTCACGGTCCACCTCCGCCAGATGAAACGTGTCGGTGTGCACGCGAGATGGCGTGCATTGTAACTCTAGTGTGTCCGCTAAGCATTCGGCTTTTTCAAAATCATCGAAGGCTAATAAGCCACCGTTATGACGGGATAACGGCGGAATTGAATCGCGTGAACCAAACTTTACGTTTCGGGCCAATTGCCAGTAGGCAACATGCGATGGCTCTAATTCATCTGTTAGGTTTTGCCACTAAGTTTCGCGGTGAGTCTTTTTGGGGTCTCCAACCTGATGTTGTAAATACCTAAATAATACGCGGTTTGTTTCGAACCAATATCGATCGTTCGCTCGTTGCTCGGCATTTTTGTCTCGTATCAGACATCGAATGTCGAAAGGCAGGGCAAGGTTCCGGTCGGCCGTAACTTTTACCGTTCTCTCGGACTCTTCAATGGCCGATGAGATGTGTGACTATATGTTGTTGAGGGCATTATTTGCCTGATCTAGGTTACAAACTACATCTGGGATGTTTTCACAATTTTGGGGGATCATTGTCTCGAGTTTAACCTCAAGGCGATGCCAATCCACTACGGTTTTAGTCATAGGGACCAAACCGGCGTCTTGGCCCACTTTACATAAAACCGGCCTGTGGTCAGAATCTAATTCGTTTAGTGTCTCTATCGATATGACATCGAGTGAGGCACTCTTTAGAATAAAAAGATCTAGGGTGCTAGGCGACCCTCTACTATCTGATGGATATCTAGTTGGGGTCTCGGGGCCTATTATATTGATGTTGAGTACCTCTTCGAGTACCTCTTCGAGACCCTGCAATATTGTGCCATTTCTGTTGTTTCTGCTGTAGTTCCAGTCGCGTTGTTTGCTATTAAAATCGCCTGCGAGTAATATTGATGGACCTAGGCCAAGAAGAAGCTCAAGGTCTGATTGTAACATATTTTTAGCGGCGAGAGATACACTGAGGTAAGTATAAGCAGCTTATAGCTGGTAAGTGTACGCTGAAGCTTCTAAATTTGTAAGTAAGGGCACTTCTATTGATGTTATGTCTTATATAATAAATAAGAGTACCACCCATGGGAGCTAACAATCTATCGTGTCTGATAATATTTTATCCGCTTATCTTGGGATCGCGTATTGCTGGTTTAAGATGAGTCTGTTGTACCAAAAATATGTCTATATTATAATCTTGTTTGATTTTAGTAATTTCTGCCTTCTGGTCTCTAAATCGACTAGTGAATGCAGTTTGGCCCTACCTACACGAGGAATAACCATCTTTATTTACGGTAACCTACGGCCTTGTTTCTGTTGCGTTTATTTAATTTTTAGATTGCCCATGGCCTGTAAGAGGCGCACATGCTGCGATAGTGCGTTAATTTTTTGAATGCCGTATTTGTTGGCGCGAAGCTTATCTCAAAATACGCTTAATTCTACAATATCTGTTTGTTGCAATACTAATAGGGCCAGTTTAATTATCCTCTAATTGAGTGTCATTACTGGGAACTGCCAGTGAGATTGTTTCACAGGGGTCGTTGTCGGGAGCGCCATTGTTTTAGTCGGTACAACGATTTGCACGCTACCTGCCTGCACTTTAGGTAATTTGTTTGCAATGCAGCGGCACCTGTTTGGGGTGGATTATTGGTTTTAATTACCGGGGCTCGACCCAGGCATTTTTGGTCGGCACCGGTGACGAAACAAAAGCAATGTTTTTTCACTTTTGTACTTACCTTGAGACGATTCTGCAAAGCAGAATCTATTTTAAAGGTTTTGCCTTTTTGTCGCCCTTTATGCTTTACGCCCGCTGTAACTTCGCGGAAACATGTGTATTTAGGCATTCTGTCGCATGATTAGTATTAGAGTAGGAGGCTAGTTGTGTATAAAAGAAAGCAATAAAAGTCCGAAAACTTTTAACAATGTCAAAACCTTTAAAGCAACTGAGAAATAATCTTGATGTATCCAGCTGTTCTTTCTAAAACTTGTCAATTCATTTCCAAATATCTGCAGCTTGATGTTAGCTACGATTTGTCGTACGATTCAAACTTTACATTTCAATATTAATACCGTTGACGCGTTAAACGCTGATCTAATGTTATGTTCACAGCACACATTTAGCCGAAAGCGTTTTTATAATTATTTTAATACTTATGTCACTAAATTGATAATTATAAAGTTTTATTTATCACTTATATATATGACGAATGCAAGGTTTTGGTTAGTATTACTTATATCTATATATATTACTAATACTTATATGAGTAATACTTACTATGGCGGTAACCACTCCAACAAGATCTGACCTGAGCCAACCGTGTCCATAGTGTTCCAGCTACTTCCTACTATGTTTGTACTTTTATGCAACATTTAAAGAAAAATGATGAAAAAAAAGTATAAAAAATATTGACGACTATTTTTTATACTTTTTTTTTAATAATTTGATGTGTGTGATGTTGTGTTGTGTGATCACAACAATTGGATTTGTAGGAAAATCTTCTAAGTTCCATTTAGATAAATGTCAAAAGAGTAAAGTTTAACAGCACGTGCTTATAATAAGGTTGTTTGATTGATTAAAACAAAAGACAAAGAAAAAAACAAATGGTGGAAAGTTAACAGTAAATAATTACTACGAATGGAATAAAGAAATTGTCTTCGTCTCGAATCTTAACCTGTTAACTCGGAATGTCGATTGATGATACACTCTTTTATTAAAAATTTATTAAAACTTTCAAATAAGAATTTTTGAGACAGTATATTGTGAAATCAAATCTATAACGACACACAAAATAAAAAAACTGCATCTGCGGTGTGGCGGAGAAATTTATTTTTATTTTTCCTGTTTTGATATTAATATGACGAATAAGTTACATAAACCAACGCAAAAGTAAAACCAAATTTTGAATTAGTATGAATACTTAAGGATCTATGTTAATAATTACTTAAAATATTATCAGAAGATTTAATTTACCTTACTATTCGGGGAAGTCAGTCAAAAACAAAAAAAATAAATTAATATTGTTTTCATTAATCCGATTACGGCAGCCGATCTATATTAAAGATTAGTGCGCAGGAGGTATTATAGTGAACAAGGAAACTCGTAGATACCGCTGGACTCACTATTCCTTAACTATAAGAGTTAGTTCCGATGGTCGACACTACTGGAAAAAGATCAGGCGCAGGACCCACTGCGCCTGATCTTTCATGCCCATCCGACGCATGCATCATCCTCAATACAGACAATCGATTGATAACCCCGAATTCCCTAACCAACCAGGAAACAACTTAGAAAAAGTTAAGTCCCCACAGGAATCGAATCCACGATTTGATTTCTAAAGTGCAAGCCCATACCATAGGCTAAGAAGGCAGGCAGTTCGTTATATATACATGCGACATCATGTGATGCATTGGTTTAATTTTCTGAACATGGTGAATTTTAAATGCGATTCAAAATGGAAATTGGCATATTTTATTTGTTTTTGTAAATTCAGGATATTTATAATGCCTTTAAAATTATTTGACATTCCATGACACTGTATTGAAAATCAATATTCTTAACTTTTAACTAATACGACTAATAAGTGAAGGTTATTGAATGTTTGCAATAAACTAGAGATCTTGAGACTATTCTGCGTCTTGTCGTGGTCGTGAAGATATTTAAAAAAAAGTATATTTATTGGATGTTACTTTACATATTTTATGTTAAACATAAGTATTCTTAAAATGTTTAGGTACATCTTGTACCTATACATGACGATATTAGCCAGTGATAGTCAACTACTGGACATAAGCCTCCCTCATGCACGCCTTCTCCATTAGGGTTTTAGACCGTATCCCACCACGCTGGTCGAATGCGGGTAGGTGGGTGGACCGACTTTTACATGCTCATCCGATGCATGGATCATCTTATATTTCAGACAATTGGGTGATCGGAAACAATACTGAAAATTTGTTGAGTCCCGCGAATTCGAAACCATGACCTACAGTTTATAAAGCACGCCCTTACCACTAGGCTACGGAGGCAGTCAAATCTGTACATTATAAATAAAAATAAAATAAAAAGCCTTTTATTTCTTAGACTTACAAGTAAAAAAAAATTGTAGCGTTAGTAAATTATGCCTAGATAACTAAAATGCGATGATATATTTCTTACGTTGTTAATTATTATATTTATATATTAAAATACTTTATTTTCCTATACCTTTTCCTACGCTATTGTTATAATATTAGTCTGCAGGAACTCCTTTAAAGGTGAAGGCCCTCCAAAGTAAACCAGTCTTCTCTAGATTGGCTACTGAACCATTTGGGCCAATTTTGATCTCATCTTCCCAGTTAGCTACAGGTCTACCTCTTTTCTTTTGCCTTGTAGCCCTGCCCATGTGGTTATCCTTTTCGTCCATCTTTGATCTCTTAAGCGCGCCACAGGTCCGCCCATTTCCATTTTATTGATTGAGCATATACCAATCCATCCTTCGCCTTGTTACTGTGTCTAATTTTGTGTGTCTTACTTTCTGTATCTTTTGAATGTTGAGCATACTGCGTTCTATTCCCGTTGGGTTGAAATTATTGTGTCCATTGTTTTTGTTAAACTTCCATGTTTGACAAGCATACGTCAAGCACGGTAACTATGCACGTGCTTTTGAATATATCCTTCATTGACCAGTATTTGTTCCACGTTAATTGTGCCCTGCGTTTTACTTCTTGACCGTTGTTCTTATGATCGAAGCTGATTAGTTTCCGAGGTAAATATAGTTGTCTGTATATTTGAGAGGCACTTCATCGACGTGTAGTGTTATCTTTTAGCGTTGGTCATCAACATTGCTTTCGACAAGTTCATATCCAAGCCACTACTTTACTGGCGTCGTTAGTGTTTTTATCATGTGTTGGATTTCAGAACTGGACTCAGATAATAAAATCAAGCATCTGCAAATCTTAGGTGGCTTAGGTAGCGTCGTTAATCCTAATACCTAGATATACCCAATTAAGTTCGCTGATGACCGACTCTAGTGTTGCTATAAACAGCAATGGCGAAAGAGGGTCACCTTGTCTTACACCTCTGTTTATCGGGAACAAAGCCCTGCCGTCTCAAGGTTTACTCTGCTCTTAAAGTATTGTATATACTTCGATTGCGCAGATGTATTGTTTTTCTACACCTTGCGTTGTGAGGCTGTCCCATATACTTTTATGAGAAACACAGTCAAATGCTTTTTGTAGTCAATAATGAATGTATATTGGTCTGTTTTTGGCTCGGTATTTTCTATTAGAAGGTCTACTGTGTGTATATGGTCTATCGTTGAATATCCTTTACGAAAAACCGGCTTGCTCGATAGGTTGATGTGCATCCAATGTATAGTTTATTCTTTTATTTATTATTGAAGAGAAAAGCTTGTACATTGTGGGTAGCAGGCTTATAGGTCTGTAGTTCCTATATCTTTTGGGTCACCTTTTATAAATAAGAATAATATCGGATTTAGACCATTGGATAGGCGTTTCTCCAGATTCAATAATGCTAATAAATCCTTTTCGGACATTAAATATGACATTATAGGAATAGCTGAAACAAGGCGCATGGAAACAGAATCGAAGAATATGACAATTTTATATTATGCCATACGGGACAAACACCTGGCTTGTACGGCGTAGGCTTCATAGTTAAAAAATGCCACAAACGAAACATACAAAGCTACATTGGCCTCACAGAAAGAGTAGCAATCCTAAACATGATTTTTGAAGATTCTTGTTTATCAATTATACAAGTCTATGCTCCTACAGAAAAAGCAAACCATGATGAAATTTCTTACTTTTACCGCACCATCAACAAAGCTTTCGAATTATCACATAAATACATCGAAAAAGAAGAATATTTAATTATGAAACCGAACGGGTACGCGAAAAGAAATGAGAGAGGACAGAGATTGGTAGACTTTGCAAGTGAGAATAAATTTTCTATTTAAAATACATTTTTTAAGAAAAAAATAAAACAAAGATGGACGTGGCAATCTCCTGATAAAAAATACAAAAATGAGATCGACCTCATACTATCAAACCGTCCTCAAATGTTCAATAATATAGAAGTTCTAAATATAAATTACCCGTCAGATCACAGACCAGTTAGAGGAACAATTACTTATATGCATACAAAGAAAAGTCAAAAAAAATACAACAGCTACAAGGCGAAAACAATTAACAAAGACGACATCCCTACATATAATAGGTACATAGACGAGACACTGAACCCATCATCAAATAACTCGGTTCAATACTGTTACGACAATATTATTAACGCTATTACTGGAAGTTTGGACGCAATTCAAAATAAAAATAAGAAACAAAAAGCAAATAAAAGAATTTCGCCAGAGCGCACACTTCAACTCATGGAGACACGTAAGGAACTTTAGAATACTAAAGACAAAACTAGAGCAGTAAAAAACGAAATCTCTGCTCTTTGTAAATCATAAGTAAATGTATTAGAAAAGATTATACTTATCACAAATACAGTACTATTAAGAAACATATAACTCAGTCGGAGGCACCAAGAAAGCTTACAAAGAGCTAAGAATAAAAAACATGGATCGAAGGACTAAAACAAGGTGATAAAATACAGGACAATCGTAAAACATCATTAACGTGGCAACTAATTTTACAAACACCTATACACCAATAAAACATCGGCGGAAAGCAAAGCTCACACACCAAGCCTTACAAAGAAATGACATGTACTACCAATTGAAATAACTGAATTACAACAAGCAATAAAGCTCTCAAACTGACAAAAGCCCTGGGACGGACGGCATTAGAATGAGATGCTGAAAACTGGTTCAACAGCCCTTATAAATTACTTATCTGAATTGTTTAAACCTGTACATTACTTACTATAATATTTTTATCATCATAGGTCTTTATCGGGACACGAACTCGGGTTGTATTATTTTATTATATATAAAGAAATGCGAGCTCTCGTAAATGAACTTTGTTCAAAATAATAAATATGCATCAATTGTTACTAAAATTTCCTTATACTTGTTTCTTCATCGTGATGGATTACTACTGTGTTTGTTGATGATGTAATGGTGATTACAATGAAACTTCAAAAATAAAATTGTTACCTGTTTTTTCTTTTGTGTGACCTTTTCTGTTATAATAGGGCTGGTTTGAGTCCATTCATATTAACCTGTATAACAGTTTTGTGTAGTGTAAGTTGTTACAAAAGATACGAATGCCGCAAGGACCTGCGAAAAATAAAAATGTTAATTGTTTAATTTTATTTGAACATTTCTATTAACAGTGTCACTTGGTTTTCGTTTAAGAAAATATTTAATACACATACAGACATCTAGTTATTTTTCCTTATTGTTCCGACACATACATTACTATGTTTAATTCGCAGATTATTACTTTCACTCTATATCTTTTTAAAAACCTAAATATTATACTAGTTATGTTATTACAAAAGCTCTAAACGGAATTTAAATGTTAAGCAGTCGCAGTAAGCTCCGGGGTTGCCGCATTTTTAAACCTTTTAAAACACAACAGAGTGAATAAAATTAGAGAGAAAAACTATTTTGAAATCCCACTCTAGTGCAGGCGAAACGAAATTGAAATCTGAATTCTACTGTATTTGCAATTATTTAGATTTTACTTCGAGTCTCTGCTTGTTTTAACAGAGTTGTAAAAGCGTAATGTTTTTTGTTATTTAAATTTTTTAAATACAATGCCTATTTATCATCATCCTTTTAACGTAGTGATCCAACCAAAAAAACGATATTCGTAATAGAGAAAAAGTTGGGCCAAAACACCTCAAGAATGCTAAACTCTTGAGGTTTGTTCTTCGGTGGAGCCATTCCCAATAAAAACACGATTGAAAGAGTTACTGAAAATATAACTGTAGTTCTTAGGTTTGTTTTTCATGTTTTATGTTTTTTTTATGAATTTATCACTTTTATGCTTTTGTGAATTTATTAGCTATGGTTCCGCTATGATCCAACTTGGATCTTAGAAGGAAATTTTCAGACCAAATTTATTTGCAAAACTATTTGTATTGACGGAGAATGAATGAACTATTACACAGTACAACAATTTTTATTGATTTTATACAACATTTAATCTCGTTGATATAAATATTCTGAGTTTAAATCAATGGTGTTCAAAAGCGATATAAATACGACAAGATAATTTGCCTATTCTTTTTAAATTAATTTTAAAATGTATATTTCTTTGTCTTCTTAAAAAGTGATATATTTGATATGGTCTTATAAGTTGCTATTAAACAAGCTTGTCGTTTTAACTGTTCTAATTAGATATTTACTATGATTATAAATAGAATAGTCTTAAAATATTAAAGTTTCAACTTGAATGTTATAAGTTATTCGTGGTATAATCCTCTCCATCTAAAGAATTTAAAATATTTTTGAATTTTTTAATCATTGATTAATTGTATAAAAAAAATAATAAACAAAACTTGGAATGATTTAGAACCGATAGAATTAGGTATATTAGCTGAATCATATTGATGTTTTGCAAAAACTTATTCAGGTCATAAATCTCTGAAACATACAATCCGCGCCTAATATATCTAAACCGCAATTACAATATACAACATTCCGTGGTACGAATCCAAACGCGTGTTTATGGAAGTATCTGCTTAGAGTTTTTTAGAATCACAGTTCTTACGATATCTAACTGTATACGTAAACGATTTATTTAATGCATATTCATATGTCTTCATTATGTATATAAAGCTAACAAGTTTAACTAGCTTTCTTTTTAACCATTAAAATTATTAAAACCAAAACGAGCTGCTTAAAGTCCTTTTAGGGGACTTCATAAATAAATTCTCTCTCACTTAAAACATAAGTATATGAAGAAATTATTTTCTCTTCCTAGGGCTGGATACATGTGAGATTTAGTTATTAAAAATTAATTTGTGATACATATGAAATAAAATAATCTTTCGGATTTTCCAGCATCGATGAACACGGGACGGCTGTTAATCGAATGCAAGAGATGCGTAAGAGTTTAAAATATTTGCGGTATCAACGTCAGTGTATTATGTTTTACAAGTCCATCAGCGCTACTTTTACAAAACTGATGAATGAAATCAGTTATCATCATCATCATCAGCCTGTGATATTCCATGCTGAACTCCTATACCCCTATCCATTAGAGGTTTGACGATCTCACCACGCTGGTCCAACGCGGTTGGTGGTGGACAAACTTTTACATGCCCATCCGACGCTTGATATCTTACTTTTCAGACATTGGGTAAACGGCCCAGATTGCCCTAATTAATAGATAACAACGAAAATTTGTGAGTCCCGCAGGTTCGAACCCACGACCTCCGGTTTCTAAAGCACACGCCCATACCACTAGGCTACGGTTATTTACTTCAAATGTACCCGAATTACCCAAATAAGATTTGACGTCAGCCAATTTTAGCGGTTTTCCTCATGCTTCAAGCTCATAAATAACACTGTCCTCACTAATTAATCTCGCATCTGAAGTCCTTGTTCAATTGGAGTAAATAAAAAAATTCAACAAAAATTTTATTTTCAGATAAAACAATAGAGAAATTAGTATATTTTAACAAGATCTATTTTGCGTTTAAAGTTTAGTTAAGAATAAATTTTTGAGTAGCTATAAATATAATAAAAAGAACTGTTGGCCGATGGGCCAATAATTTTCTAGAGTTGAGGCCGGATTTAGGAAGGCCGAGTGTTGGTCGACCTCCGACCAGGTGGGATTCTGATCTCCGTACAGTAGCCGTCTTGGCGTTCATAAAAAAAGGCCTATGTCAAGCAGTGGACTGATAAAGGCCGGTTATTATTATAATTGAGTGCGATAAATAATTTTATATAAAAGCAAATTTCAACAAATATAACAAATTTGTTATACTTTAATCCTCTTTTTGATTTAAGGTAAGTATTCTTTAAAAAAAGGATCGCACATGATTTATAGAGCATTATAAAACGGGTACAAGAATTTTCATTTCAGTGGAATGGAATCTCTTAGTTCAGATACAGCAAAAGTGGAAGTTACTTTGTTATTCCTTACACATTATTATAGTTTTATAGTGTTTCCACGTCAAAGGATCTTCTTTGTTGAGAAAATGAGCATTATATAAGAAATAAAATATCTTTCTCAATTAAAAACTTAATATAAAGTATTTGTTTTTGTAGAAGTTGGCTTCAATATAAGCTTTATTTCCTCATAGAGCAGGTGGATTTCTTCATAATTTTGAGGTAATGCGTTTATTTTCTTCCAATTTTAAATGCTTTATGGTGTTGCAATGCTTTATGTGTGTCAGAAGTTGTATCTAGAAGAAAAGGGCTTGTAGCGAAATTTTAAAGCTTACGGCGATCTCTTCATACTTCGCTTTTGGAAATAGCTTATATTAACAAAACTATCTTATACTTCCACTTTAATAATGTAAGAATAATTTTAAAAGTTGGACAAGTAAATTGAAAGTAATCATCATAGAGTAATGATATTCAAATTATAATATATATCGCATTGGTCTTGCGTTTACGTAGCAAATTATTTAATACATAAAGTTGATTACTTACTTTACTGTATTCAGAAAGTCAAGATAACTTCTGCATTCATTAACATATCAATGTGACTTCTCTCTTTTCTTCTTACCTAAATGATACGAAAAAGTGATTTTGACTTTTAAAATTTATTACACCATCCCATAATTCCATTTAAATTTCTTTGCTTCGGTCTTCGCGGTACATGAAAATTATTGATCGACAAATTTAATTTGTTATTTAAACTTTATAATGATTTATATTATTATATCATAAAACTTTTAAATATGTTATATTTATAACGAAAACAGTTTTATTTATGATATATAAACGATTTTTATAAACGCAATCTAACGCACAGTGGTCACCGATGCACATGGATTGCAATCAGGAACACAAAGTTCCTCTATACATGGAAGTTATAGTACTCATTATTCAGTAAAACGGCTTACCTATTTTAAACCAACATTATTTTTACACATTAACTTGCAGAACAACAGACGGTGGACTTAAACGCTTGATCTGTTCACTTATCCAAGTAAGATTATCGGACATATTTGATCCACCCGTACGTATAAAATCCGCGGTAATCGACGGGGCATAACTGGTTTGTTGAATCATTTGAAAACGATAGCTTTCATAACCTAAAAAACCTCTTTAATAAACTTGCGGTCTACTAAATAGATAATAAAAATTCTTCAATTTTTCATTTCTTTTTCGTATACGAGGCTACAAAATGGTAGTTTATGAGTACACAGTAAACGTAAAAAAATTTAAAAGAAAATATCGCTGCTAAAGTATGACAACGCTTTTTGTATTGATAGTATTTTTTTAACGAAAAGCTTTTCTTATATCTAAAAGTCAATAGTCAAACTGACTCGAATGATCTATGCATAAACTTTACATTAAATTGCATTAACTTGACTATGAATTTGAGTTTATTTTACTAAACGCTTAACTCAGCGCAGATATTATGTCAGTATCAAATGTTCTCTCCTATCGAAGCTTTAAATTTATTACTCTATAACACTTTGAAGATTTCTACGCGATTCTGTAATTTCACAGCAAAAGTAATAATAATTATATGATGTAACACATACGCACGTAGAAAAAAAAAAACAATCTGATTTATTACGAGGCATCGTCGAATAATAATAATAAATAACAAATATCTTAGGACGATATCACAACACCATCTAGTCCCAAACTAAGCAAAGCTTGTACTATTATAACTAGATGACTAATAAATACCTAGACTTAAGTATTTTTTGTAAATAAATACATATTACATAGATACGAACACCCAGACACGAGTATAACGCTATGTTCATCACAAAATATTTTTCCCGTGGTGGGAATCGACCCCACACCCTTCGGCGCAACAGTCAGGGTCACTAACCACTAAGCCAAGCGGATATTTAGTTACTATATTCATAAACTATAATCACCTTACAATAACTAATATAAGTAGGAAAATTGTTAGAAAGAGGGTTTATAGAAAATCGTTTTCGTTGTTACCGAAATGTCGATACAATTATACAACTGTTTTTTTAATTTTCTCTGTATTCCTTAGTGCTATATAAGCATTTATCGGATCTAATGTAAAAAGCATTAAATATATTTATACAATAATGCTTTATAAAATCGAATGGATAGCTACGAACGAATCGGAATCCAAAACAAGAAATATATTGCGATACTCAAATGATACTGATGACGTCACTTCCGGGGGTTTGTGGCAATGTATTATCGCTTAAGTTGAAAATATATTTTTAGGATATTCGATTGAGCATTCATTGTATTTTTATCTGATAGGATGAAGGCAAATATATTATATATTTTAAATTTAAAGTAATAAAGAGTTAAAATGAGTAACAGGACATAGAAACATAAAAAATACCAATGTTTACTGAAATAATAAATAGATGATTCTGGACAATTAAAACTAGATCTATGAAATTGCTAATCTAAACAATATTATAGTAAATACAATGTTTCAAAAGCATCTTTATTAATAATTTTATCAAGACAGAAACTCACAGTTATCAATTTAAAACAATCTGAACTTTGCCACCTGTCCTCCTCACGAACTGATAAACTATAAAAGTTGGTTTCTATAAATAAAATCGTTTTTCAACTGATGTCTTGATAGACAAAGTGCATCGTATTTTAAAGCAATGCATGCAATTCTCAGTTCCTTAGATCTTCATGCCAATGTAATTTTGGTTTATGGCCTTTTAGAGGCGTTTCGAGATTCGTTTCGCATATTGTTGACTGTCATCGAATGTTAGCAAAACTTTATGATTTAAGGCGTTTCGATCATTATTATACAAAATTATAATTTTTAATTATAAAGAATAAACATAACGATATATTAATGATCTGCAGATAATCTAATAATAAAAAAAGTTTATGTGTACTTTTAGAATAGATCGGGTTAGAACCTCTTTCGCAAATAATTATTTGTATTGTTTACGCGAATGTTATACATTATTAAATAAAATGACTTTACTGATTTTATCGCGTTTATTTTACATCATTTTTTTAATTCTCGACGTTTCGAACATTTTCCAGCGGCCGTGGGTGCATCTATTGAAAAACTGTTAGAACTTCTAAACAACAATTAGTAATCAAATAGGAATTAAAAATTATAAACCAATCGTGCACATTTATTCTAATTGATAAAGTGACCGGTGTGGGCTGGATGAGAATAGCCGAAGATCGGAAACGATTGCGTGCATTAGGGGGGGCCTATGTCCAGCGGTGGACTAACACAGGCTGATGATGATGATGATGATCATGATGAATTTTTAATTGTTTACATTTTATTCATTAACACATCCTAAAATATTTCTTTAAAAACGTCCCTTAGCGTCCTTAACTATGTTTGTCTCGTAGTCTAGTCTTAAAAAAATGCAGTTACACTGTTATAGTATTAATCAGATTGAGCAGAAATTCATTTTCATTTTCATAAAAACGTAATACCAATTTTAGAATAATAATCACATTGTACAATTATTTACATCGGACTATCATCTTCATTGAAAATTCACATAAATGCAAAATAAAAATTCTGAGAACAATTTGTAACACAAAGAATACCGGAACGAGTAATAAAAAATATGACCGTTGCTACAACAAAGAATTTTCTTTTATGAGCCGTTTTTGATCAAAGGAGAAAGATACTTTTTCCTTTTTCCTTAATTTAATTTGTACATTAGTCGTTGTATCTAGAAATCATCTTCTTTTACAAACGTCAAATTATTCTAAACCTACCCTCCTAACTAGTCCTGAATCAATACTGTTAATATTGTTATTTTTACGTCAATTTCATGTAAAAAAATATTTATATTCTTGTTTCGGTTTTAACATAAGATGTAGAAAAGCTAAATTAAATAAGCAAATAAGTAGGACTATTTAAATTCATTAAACGCTAAGACTAAAGGAAGATATTTATTTTATAAGTTATGTATAAGGTAAAACATAAATATATACCGGTGGAAGGTCCCTTTTTTACATGAGACCGTCTGGATGGTTACCACCGCGGTGCCTATTTCTTCTGCAAAGTAGTAGTGTGAAAACACTACTGCGTTCCGGTTTGAAGGGCACCGTAGGCAGCGTAATTACTGGGTCAATGAGGCTTAACATCCAATGTCCCACGGTAGGCAGCGCGTTGGTGATACCAGTATTGCCAATGTCTATGGGCGTCGGTGACCACTTTCCGACTGCTCGTCTGCCTGCGTTTGCAATAAAAAAAAAATTATATAATGCAGAATATAGTAAAGTATATAAGTAAAACTGTACAGTTTATCATCTCGAAATATTACCAACGTATACTAAATATCCTTCAATTTCATACAACCACGACTTTGTTGTTGTTAAATGTAGGTACGACGTTTTCTATACGTATGCCACGCGAGAATAATCTTAATTTACAGGCAAACCGAATTTAAAGATGTTAAGCCCGATTTGCACTTAACCGAAAAGGTAATAAAAAAGAAAAGCCGTAGGATTCAATCCCAAAACTTTCGATTTATGAATCATAAGTGGTGAGGCCACTAGATTACCGAGGCAGTGAACCAGGTCTAACAGTAACTATTTAAACAGTATAAATCACTGTTACTCAAGGCCTAAGCCACTATTAATTTATATACTCTTATATATTTTAAAAAGAGTTTATATCTCATATAATCTTTTAAAAATTTAAATTGATACATCCAACAAATAACTCGAAAACTCTTTTTATTTAAAATATACATAATTCTGATCTGACCTGATTAGCCTTTGGTTTAGACCCTAACTGAAAAGTGTGGGTTCGATTCCCAAAAGGGGTTTGATTGGATCGAATAGGGATTAAAGTCCAATGTTTTTACATTAGAAAATTCTAATAATATATTATCAGATATATTCTGATAATATCTTATCAGAATATATCAAAAGAAACCTCAACGTCTAAACACCTCTCTGGGATTAATCCGCGAATGTGTTCCAATTAAGCAACGGAACATTGTTCACTGTGATTTCAGTTACGATTTATTGGGAGCGGATTTTGTGTTTCCCTGATTTATTGCCTGTATTCGTTTTAGAACTAAACCGGTTGAGTTTGTTTTTAAACGAATAAGTACTTTACACTTTTTTTGATGCAAAATGAGAAACACATCAACTTTACTTTTAAGGAAAGAAACCATAGAAGTACTTCATTTATTTAGGAATGATATTTATTCTAAATCATGTCTAAAGTATGATATTTAAATACATACAAATAAATGCTTTCAGTATACCTGAAACGAGTTTTTAATATAAAAAAGTCTGTAGACGCATTATAAAACTAGTAGTATTTAACCTAAACAACGTGTTCTTTTGTAGTTAATTAAATACATTAGAATAGAATATTCAAATTAATGAAACTGAATAAAATATGTGCAAAATTTTTAGGATGATGAGTGTAGTAGAATAACCTTAACTAGCTTCATTCATTGTAATTCTTTACGAATAGTCAAATGCAATATTATATCAATAAAAACAACATTGTCGTCACAGCAGTAAGACGTTTCTGTGTAGTTTGAAACAACGTCTGGAACTGTAAGGAACTAAAAAGCTTACTTTACTCACAGAAGCGTTTTTTCTAAACGCATTTAAGGTCCGCTAGAGCTGAGCAAAGATTGACTCTCCTTAAAGAACTGTAATTATGTTTACGATTTATCAATGCAAATGCGGAACAAAAACAAGCTTTTTTTGTTCCGCCGTCCTGTTAATATAGATCCTAGTACGCATAAACTAAAATGTCCGTAGCTTTTCCTTTATTTAAGTTTTTTATTATAAATTAAGAACCAAAGTTTATTGGTAAAATGTTTTAATCGATTTCCATTGAGTTAATTATTTGTTTGCTTACATTCTATCGACTGTATGATAAGACTCTCTATCACTTCCCATAAGAAGCAGGTACTCAATTCGAAGAGTATGTTTTTTTTTAATAAATGTTACCTAGTTGCTCCGTTCTTCGCGCATATTTTTTTGTTAAAATATTACTTGTATTATTTATTGCATCTTTTTACACTTAACAGCTTATTAAATCAGTGAACATTCGGGTACGTATCAGTGTCCGAATCCTTCACCTCCTCCAAATAGGAATCCCAAAATAAATTTAAAAATTATGCAGCAAATTTGAACAAATGTTTTCTCATACCAGTTCTTAATGAATTACATTGTTTGTTGCGAAAAAAAATAGTTTACATATCAGATTCAGTTACAAAGGAACATCATTGTTGATTCTGCAAATAGGTGCATGTATTCTTTACATGTACTGATTAATAGTATTAATAATTAACACTTGTACTTTTCCGTAATAGACTAGCAATGTACTACCATGATGACAATTTTTACTTCAAATTAGTAGTCATCATCAGCCTGTGATAGTCCACTGCTGGACATAGGCCTCCCCTAATACACCTCCATCCATTAGGGGATTTTGGACCGTATCCCACCACGCTGGTCCAATGCGGGTTGGTGGGTGGACCGACTTTTTACATGCCCATCCGATGCATGGATCATCTTACTTTTCAGACAATTGGGTGATCGGCCCAAATTGCCCTAACCAACTAGGAAACAACAATGAAAATCTGTTGAGTCCCCGCAGGATTCGAACCCATGATCTCCAGTTTCTAAGGCACACACCTATACCACTAGGCTACGGAGGCAGTTAAATTAGTAGTGCGCAGACACTACTACTTTTCACTTTTTTTATAATTACCTAGTCACATGTCTCAGACTATTCTTTACACGTATCAAGTTCTCTGCGATTTTATGTCGCGATTCGTAAAGTAGGTTTTGTTGCATGGCTATGGCCAAGTGTTGATGTAGCAAAAGAAAAACCAAAAATATTATCTTGTTTATGCCAAGACCGTAATCAGTAATTAAAATGTTACTCAGTGATTATACGAGTAATGCTAATCATTCTCTACCGCCACAGTGTACAACTTTGAAGTATCGTATTAAACATACACTTATGAATATATGAGTACATAAGCTATGCAATTGCTAATTATGACTGCCAATGTGTAAAAGCGGTTTTAAAACATCATGAGTGATTTATAATTGATTCAACTTTTATTAATTGTATTTGTAAGTATGTATTTTAGGAATTTTATAAATATTCATCATCCTCATCATCATCAGCCTTTGATAGTCCACTGCTGGACATAGGCCTCCCCTAATGCACCCCTATCCATTAGGGGGTTTTGAACCGTATCCCATCACGCTGGTCCAAAGCGGGTTGGTGGGTGGACCGACTTCTTACATGCCCATCCGACGCAAAGATCATTTTACTTTTCAGACAATTGGGTGATCGGTTGCCCTTGCCAATTAGGAAACAACAATTAATATTTTTTGAGTCCTCGCGGGATTCGAACCCACGACCTTCTGTTTCTAGAGCACACGACCATGCACTAGGCTACGGAGGAAGGATAAATATTAACCACAACTAAATCAAACGCCTTTACAGCAAATTATGTTTACGATATTGTAATTTTTCTTGTGTTTTACTTTGTTAGTTGTAACTTCAAGATTTATTAATTTTGAAAATGTAACTTGGTATTCTTTTAGCAAGTTTAGATGTTAACATAATAAGAGTGCTAATCCATCAAAGGAGATTCAAGCTTTGTAAAAATCCGAATCTGTCTTAATCGCGTAAACGAAAAGGGCGTTTTTAAATTACATAACTTTTTTCAGTTTTTACTGTTGACGGTTCTTTAAATAATTTTATTTCAGCGCAAACAGCATTTAACTATTGTTTTTAGAATTAAAAATACTCTTAAAATTCGTCATAAAGAAGGATTGTAAATGAATGTCTTTGACAAATCATAACAATGCATTTGTATTAATTTCTCTCGATTTTATTTTATTATTTGTCATATACGTAGTGTACTTAACGTAAATAGTAATACCACTAACAAATGTGGTGCAAAATGTTTATATTATGTGCGCATATTTCTTTAAGCAATGTAATTTATAAACTTGATGACAACAATGTTAAATATTATTTTGTATTAAATAAACTTTAATCGACATAAATAAAGTCTTATTTTGACCTTCAAAGAGGCCAACTCTTAGGCTTGAAGATTGATAAGGAAGAAGACTAATGCGAAGAACAAATGTTTCGAATCCATTGGGGAGTGACAAATAACTTTGTTTACAAATACCTCACATATTTATTAGCTTTTATATAGAAGATGCCGACTGCAATATATGAGACTAGGTTCGCCCCGCGGTTTCTATTCGGATTGTCATAGATAGATAATTTGGGAAAATTATCATTATATGCATAATGTTTAAAGACAAGTGTCTTCAACCAATGCGTACTTTCTGTGATGACCTAACGTACCCTCTGACTGTAGGATTGGTCCACAAGTATGCCGTAGATTAACGGGATATTGAGCGCGCCTAGCTCGGAAATTCTTTGTCGGATAAAATATGTAACGAATTTTTCCTTCACAGAACTAAAGACAACGTCATAGTGCAAAAGTTTAGCTCGTTGGGGTGGCAGTGGGCCGGTCATAGAGTCAGAAGAATGGCTGATGGGCCAATAAAGTTCTGGAGTGGAGGTCGCGTTTAGGAAGACGGATCGACCACCAACTAGGTGAAGTGCTAATCTCCGGGCAGTAGCCGGTTTAAGTTACAGCGAGCAGCAAGGGACCGGCCGTCTTGGCGTTTATTGAAAAAGGCCTATGTCCAGCAGTGGACGGATAAAGGCTGCTAATGATGGTGATAAATGATTATGTATATTATGTCCTTGTAATCCTTAAGGTTTTATGATGAACGACCGAATAGCTAGTAGGGAATAGATATATAAGATTTTTGACTACCTATTTGATAAATTTACACGTCATTACAATCATATCCCATAACTTAATCTGAAGTATCAGATATTTTGTTATAAAGTGACATCAAAATTCAACCATGTATTATTGACTTGAAACATACTTACAAATACATTCTTATAAACTATTGTATTCATTAATTTAGTATTTATAAAGAAGTATTAACTTAGTTTAGAGACTGAACAGATATAATACTAACTCAATAAATTTTAATTTTAAAACATCACAATAACTCCTACAATCATCTTTTCAGTAAAACGAGTTTATCGTTAAATATAGAACAGCGTGAATAACATTAAAGAGATAAAATGTTCTGTTCTAGTTATGAGAGACAAAATTAAAATCTGCGCTCCGCTGATTTTAAAATTATTCATATTGTATCTGTTTCTTTTAACCTAGTTGTAAAAATAATTCTTTGGCTTTTTATTTATTTTTTCTATTAAAAAACAATGCTAAACTAAGTATAATTACCAGTATTGGTAACTTCTTATCCTGTCATAGCTTTGCGAATATGACCGATAAAACAAACATAAGGAATTGACAACTCATCCTGGAATAACTTTTTACACATGCTTTTGCAATTGGTCAGTAAAAACTTTTGCCACTTTAAAGAGCTAATTCTTTGCACTGCCTGCAGCTTACCTTATGCGTATGGATTGTATTATAGAATACATGCGTCACAAGTTCTAGTCATTGTTCACGAAAATGATCGTATCTGTAATCCGCCAGCGTTAATTTAATGTAAAATAAACAAGATTGAATAATAGTAACATTAATCAATTATCTTTTTAACTATTTTAATAGAAATTTTGCGACTGCCTCCGTAGCCTAGTGGTATAGGCGTGTGGCTTAGAAACCGGAGGTCGTGGGTTCGAATCCTGCGGAGACTCAACAAATTTTCATTGTTCTTTCCTAGTTGGCTAGGGCAATTTGGGCCGATCACCCAATTGTCAGAAAAGTAAGATGATCCATGCGTCGGATTAGCAATTTTCATTTATTTATTGCCTAAAAACAATAAAATTAGGATTTAAAATAGACAGAGTTAATGCCATTGGGCATTCACTTCTAATTAATCCGGAGCGCGGTGAAAGTTTAGTTTAGAAATAGTTTTTACTTAGTCTTATTATAAGTCATGTACGTAAGTAAAAATTATAATATGTAATGCAATTTAAATTACTTACAAGATATTGTAAAGATCTTTGTAAGCTAATTATATTGTACTTCTTTAAAAACAAACTGTATTTAGTATCTCCTTCCATTAGGAAGTCGGTTAAAAAAAGTAATTTTTTAATTCTTCTGTTTATACGAAATCTACACACGTCATTGAATAAAACGACTTTTTACAAATTATGTTGTTGTTACCAGCGGCCGTGGTAACAGGGCAGATTGAGATGTCATGCGTCTTGTTGCCAGTGCTGAAGCGGTATTGCCAAATCTTAATTGTAGTAAAATCTTAATGTATATAATGATAAGATTAATTCATTTTGCATTGTTTGGAGTGCAGTCTAAAAATTTTATTGTAAAATAAACGCGATAAAATCCGTAAAAAGTCCTTTTATTCAATAAAGTAAAGTAAAAATAGTAAAAATAAAAGTTAATTATTAAATGACAAGAACTTTTATGGGTTATTCTTTCGTAGATTACGAAAGCCTTGCAAAGGACCTTATTTAGCATATATGAATGTATGTTTCGTTCTTGTTTTACTGTCATTCCCATTTGAAAAAGTTCCAATTGTAAAATTGTCAATTATGAGCTAATTTAAAAGTCAAATGTCATAAAAGTAGCTAAATAAAGTGAGAATTCCATCAGCTCATTTATATTTGAGTGAAACTAAAGCAAAATGACAATCTGTTCGTTGTTTGAATTGTGTAACTTTTATTAAATATATGATAGAAATAGCTGTTGCCCGCGGCTTTCTCCGCGTGGTAATATGTAAAATAGTCTTTCCAAAAAATATAGCCTATTTTACCACCTATTTATATTTCAGCTATCTTTTAGAGACAGCCTCGTGAAAATCGGACCAGCCATTTTCACATAGCTATCGGGATTATTTTATAGATCTAGAAAGAAGAATATTTCTACCACACGTTGTTTTGTTCTCATAGACGGCTTAATTTATTTTATTTATTATATAACTTTGACAAATAGTTCAGTTAGCGAACCTGACTATTGCGCCAAAGGGTGTGGGTTCGATTCCACCAAAGAAAATTATTGTGCGATGAACGTAGTGTTATTCTCGTGTCTGGATGTTCGTATCTATATAATATGTGTTTATCTACAAAAGAAATGTACGCTTATGTATTTACCAGTTATCTAGTTTCCATAGTACAAGCTCTGCTTAGTTTGGGACCAGGCTTGTTATTATCTTTAACAAATCTACTTTCGATCGTGTCGGTTAACCATAACGTAAAGCATGAGGATGATTACGTATGTGTGATTTTATTTGATTTGCTACATGCTCAATAGAAAATATTCCCTAACAGTTTAAATTTTATAAAGGCATAGGCAAAGGTAATACTGTAGGCATTTATATGATAAGTCAATAGCCCGTAATAAAAAAAAATTTGAAGCTGCTTAAATTATTTAAACCTTTTCGTACGAATACATGAAATAAAATTAATTTTTATATTTACAGCTAACATTACTCTTATATATTAAAACGCTTTATATTTTTACTTTTAAGCTCATTCAATAAAAAATTACTGCATAAAGGTTGAATACCCTTTTCGGAGAACGCTGCTGCTCATTCCACTATGAATTGGGTTAAAAAGACAAACATATTAATGTGTTTTTTTGATATGTATTTATCGAGTAGTACTGTTGCTCAGATAAATTTAGATGGATTGAAAGTTCAACATAACATGGAAAATGTATTACCTTAAATTTTTTTTGGATTTTGACAAAATATAAAAGTAATCGGACTAATACTAAAAATACGATAGTTCCTGAGGATGATTGTTTGCTGTTCTTTCACTTAAATACAGGGTGGCCTATAAGTCCTTTGAAAAGTAAAATTTTAATAAACGAACAGGGCGCGTGTGAGCGGTGCAGGGAAGCGGGAGTAATTTCGGTTTCTGGGAATTTAGTCGCGATGGAGCGTTTTACCGGAGCGACCATGCGTTTTGTCTGCGCAGTTTTATAAAACGACAATTCGGCAACCGTTGCGTGGCATAAATTTTGAGAACACAAAGGCTTACAACTTTGACGACACTCCAACTCTTCAAACGATTGAGAACTGGGTTGCTAAGTTTGAGGAGACCGGTTCGACGTTAGATAAACCGCGGTTGGGTCACCCAAGGACGTCACGTTCGGAACAAAACATAGACACAGTGACACAGTCTATTGACGAAAATCCGACACAGTGAACTCGTAAGCGCGCCAGAGCATAAAACGTATCCAGGACATCGTTACAACGGATTTTGAAGAAAGATTTACATATGCACCCTTACAAAATTCAGATGGTTCAAGAATTAAAGAAACTGACGGTATTCAAAGAGAAAATTATGCGAATGAAATGTTGAATCGAGTTCTCTGGCGAGGCTCATTTCCATCTTAACGGGCATGTTAGTAAACAAAATTGCCGCTATTGGAGCCTCATCAATCCAAAACTTAAGCATCAGAAGCTCTTACATAGTCCGAAAGTGACTGTTTCTGCGACCGCTATGTCAGACCATGGTTTCCTAGGGCCTTCATCTTTGAGGATGGCAGAGGGCGCGCAGTTACTGTTACGTCGGAGCGATATGTGGCTATGATCGAAGAGTTTTACCAGGATTCAAAACTTTTCAGGCTTTAATGCCAGGACGTGGTTTCAACAGGATGGGGCCACTTCTCACACCTCTAACACTGCTATGCCCGTTATCCGTCAACTTTTTCCTGGCAAAGTGATCTCTAAGAGAGGGGACATTTCCTGGCCTCCACGTAGTCCAGATCTGACCCCGATGGATTTTTTTGTGGGGCTACCTTAAGGCTAAAGTATACGACACAAACCCGCGGTCAATTGAGGCCCTAAAAGAAAACATCCGCAGAGAAATGACAAGCATTTCAGCAGTGAGTTTCGTTTGCAAGAGTGCCGTGATCGCAACGGATTACATTTAGAAGATGTTATTTTCAAAAAATAATTCCCGTTTTTTAAGCTTTTTTTGTAAATAAAAATTTAATTCATAATGTAATTAGTTTTATTTTAATAATTTTTTTTTATATCATAGAACTTATGGCCACCTATAGTACTTGTTGGATTCAAGCGAAACTATGCCATAACAATATATTATATAACATGATATAAAAGATAAAGAAGTAACAAATTACAAAATACCTATAGGCTAAGGAATATATGATAATTATTATCACAAATTACAATCACGCCGTGGGTGAAATAGCGGAGCGAAGCTAGTCTTGAATAATCTTACAACACAAAATTTTGGTATCCATGGCGCGTGATCGCAGCGTCTGCTGCAAATGAGCCAATTAGGGCTCCCGGTCGGAGTCGGGGAGACGTTTTCGTAATTTCTTTGTTAATTTATCAAACGCCAAAGAATACTCGGCTTGATGAAGACAAAAAGTTTTTCTACGGAGACATTAAGAAGCATCATCAAAACATTTAACGATCGCGGCACTTAATTGTATTTTAACAGAAGATGGGAGGACTGTGACTAATAATATATACGATCAGTCAATGTAGTTAAAATATGCAACTAAAGTTATTCATACTATAACATACATAATAACGTGTGTCTTTAATGTGTGCTACAAATTAAAGTATCCATAAAGATAGCTCAATAAGTTAATTGTGAAACTTATAGATTCGTAAAATATTTAATGGTTTAATGCCAATTATAGACCATTTTTTGAGCCATAAACGGGCTTTTTTGGCACGGCATCATTTTAAATTTGAAATTTTTCTATCTCTTTAATGCATTGAAATTGCGACATTTTTTCGTTATTATACTCTACTTACATTACTTATTTTATCAGTAACTCATAAAGCTAAGAGTAACTTTTGGCACAAACTCTTAACTCTGCACTAAAGCAGTTGGTGAAGTCTTTTACAGTTTTAAAATAATAAATTCTTAATGAGCGAGCCAATCTATCATTCGCGAAACGGCATTTCCTTGTGATTAATGTAACTTTGTTAAGTTAATGCTTAAAGACATTTTAATTTTGAGCAGTTTTAATCAACTGGATGAGAAATATGATAGTGTTTAAAGATCGTATCGCAAAAAATCGATTGTTCAATAGTGAAAGTGTTACAAAAATATTTTCAAAACTTTTCTCGTAACGTGTTTTTGGACGATACAACATGTTTCTTGAAGCGTAAAGAGTCTGAAAACATGACTATGTTTCAAGATGGCAAATAAGGATTTTATTTAATATAGACCCTAGTAAGCTTTTCATCACATTTAATATTTGTAACCTTAAAAAAAAACTACACATTGATTAAATATTTCGAAAGAAAAATATGCTAAGTAAAGAGTTCAATCTCAATGTACTGAAACTGAAATTCCTTTCCCTTTTCTTTCGTATTATAATATTTGCATAAAAAATATTCGTTAACTTTTCTGCATAAAGCATTATATTGATCCTGAGGGTCATTGTAAAGTGTAACCGTGATTAAAGTATTGCGATGTTTGCGTAAAAACGTGGGTGAAAGTTAAAAGCTGTGAGCAATACATACTTTTTGAAAGGAAGGGTAGTATCACCGCAGTGCCCGTTTCTAAATAATCTATGGTGAGTAAACAGTACTATCTTCCGGTTTGAAGGCCATCAAACAGTTAATTCTTGAGAAAACGGCATGTAACATCTGACGTTTCATATCAGGCAGGCCATATCGCTTACCATCATGTAAACGCCCTTCTTTTTTACTAAATTTCGTGGTTTTATTCTATGTACTATAATAAGTAAGATATACATTAAAAAACAGTTATGCAAACGTATTTGGTCTGTATTATTAATAGGAGTTCGTGTATCGTTTTGTGCAACATAGTTCGTAGAAGCGACCACCGTTGGGGACGAAGCTTCTCAAATGTGGGCCTCGTGATGCCCATCGCATTGGGAGAGGACTACCCACCCACCCGAAATGGAGTACACAGAGACCTGGGCAGATGTGAAAGCTCAGGGTCGTACCTCTTGGCGACTAGGCTTAACCAAGTTGATATGGTGATGGGCAACGTGATGAAATGTAGTAAAAATTAGTAAAACTTTTTCAGGGCAATTACTGCCTCTCTTGATTTAAGCGATGGTCAACTCTGTAGCTAAGTTACTAGACCAACCGCAGGTAAAATAAAAAGTGCTTCTGACGGTCCATCTCAGTTTCGTAGAGGCGGACTTTATTAATATTTCGGAATGTATAAAGATACTTAAATTAGATTGGATGCTTTTTTTTAACTGGTTGAGTTGTTTATTTTTTCAGAGAATATATATATATTTTGTAGTAATAAAGCACCCAATCTGAGTGATGATATAATTTTGTAATAAAGAAAGTTCTTTAGATTATTCGTTACACACAAAAAGGTACACATTTTCTATTTATAATTAATGTAACAATTTATTTAAAATTAGTCTCTTCCCTTTCGCTCATCATCATGATTATCAGCCAGTACTCTGGTAAACATAGGCCTCCCCCCTAATAGAGAATAATGTTTTAATATAAATAATAATCAACTAATGCACTCATTTTTGGGGTTTTTCTACCGTATCACACATATATACAGACGTTTAATGAATAAGGGACGAAAAATTCTTGGGTATATTTATGTAATGTTTTACATACACATAATATAATGAGTACACACAATCTATATACTATAAACCTTATGTAAACATTGTAACTTAGGCATCGAAGTGGCGTCGAAGATCTCATGTTCTTATTGATGAATTGTCACTGAGATGCCTTTCACAGAGTAGCAATCAACTTTTAACAACATATCGCGTACAACACCTCTTAGTTTACACGGATTACAATGTTTACAATATTTGCGAGACTAATTATGGATACATAATAATGTGGATGAGACAATGAGGATAGTATCAGATTTGTTACCCAAAAGAAGAATTCAAATTCAAATTCAAATTCAAATATCTTTATTCAATATAGAAGTGTAACACTCGTTTATTGATTGTCAAGGACGCTACCACCGGTTCGGAATAGAATAAAAGAGCATTCTTCGAAACTAAGCAAAGCTTGTACTATTGTAACTAGATGACTGATAAATACCTAGACTTAAGTATTTTTGTAAATAAACACATATTTCATAGATACGAACACCCAGACACGAGTAAAACGCTATGTTTATCACAAAATATTTTTCCCGTGTTGGGAATCGACCCCACACCCTTCGGCGCAACAGTCATAGTCACTAACCACTAAGCCAAATGGATCTTTAATTACTATATTCATAAACTATAGTGACCTTACAATAACTAATATAAATAGGAAAATAGTTAGAAAGAAGGTTTATAGACAATCGTTTTCGTTGTTACCGAAATGTCGATACAATTATACAACTGTTTTTTTAATTTTCTCTGTATTCCTTAGTACTATATAAGCATTTATCGGATCTAAAGTAAAAAGCATTAAATATATTTATACAATAACGCTTTTATAAAATCGAATGGATAGCTACGAACGAATCGGAATCCAAAACAGGAAGTATATTGCGATACTCATATGATACTGATGACGTCACTTCCGGGGGTTTGTGGCAATGTATTATCGCTTAAGTTGAAAATATATTTTTAGGATATTCGATTGAGCATTCATTGTATTTTTATCTGATAGGATGAAGGCAAATATATTATATATTTTAAATTTAAAGTAATAAAGAGTTAAAATGAGTAAGAGGACACAGAAACATAAAAAATAACAATGTTTACTGAAATAATAAATAAATGGATCTGGACAATTAAAACTAGATCTATGAAATTGCTAATCTAAACAATATTATAGTAAATACAATGTTTCAAAAGCATCTTTATTAATAATTTTATCAAGACAGAAACTCACAGTTATCAATTTAAAACAATCTGAACTTTGCCACCTGTCCTCCTCACGAACTGGTAAACTATAAAAGTTGGTTTCTATAAATAAAATCGTTTTTCAACTGATGTCTTGATAGACACAGTGCATCGTATTTTAAAGCAATGCATGCAATTCTCAGAGTTCTTTAGATCTTCAGGCTTAATAAATAAAAAGGTAATACTAATTTTAGAATAATAATCACATTGTACAATTATTTACATCGGACTATCATCTTCATTAAAAATTCATATAAATGCAAAATACTAAGAAATGCAAAAATTCTAAGAACAATTCGTAACACAAAGAATACCGGAAAGAGTAATAAAAAATATGACCGTAGCTACAACAAAGAATTTTCTTTTATGAGCCGTTTTTGATCAAAGGAGAAAGATACTTTTTCCTCTTTCCTTAACTTAATTTGTACCTTAGTCGTTGTATCTAGAAATCATCTTCTTTAAACAACGTCAAATTATTTTAAACCCAACCTCCTAACTAGTCCTGAATCAATACTGTCGATATTGTTATTTTTACGTCAATTTCATCTTACAAAATATTTATATGTAGGTATTCTAGTTTTGGTTTTAACATAAGATGTAGAAAAGCTAAATTAAATAAGACTAAAGGGAGATATTTATTTTATAAGTTATGTATAAGGTAAAACATAAATTTATACCGGTGGAAGGTCCCTTTTTTACATGAGATCGTCTGGATGGGTACCACCGCGGTGCCTATTTCTACTGCAAAGTAGTAGTGTGAAAACACTACTGCGTTCCGGTTTGAAGGGCACCGTAGCCAGCATAATTACTGGGTAAGCGAGGCTTAACATCCTATGTCCCACGGTAGGCAGCGCGTTGGTGATACCAGTATTGCCAATGTCTATGGGCGTCGGTGACCACTTTCCATCAGGTGGGCCGACTGCTCGTCTGCCTACGTTTGCAATAAAAAAAAATTATATAATGCAGAATTGTTAAGGTATATCAGTAAAACTGTACAGTTTATCATCTCTAAAAAATTACCAACGAATACCAAATATCCTTCAATTTCATACAACCACGACTTTGTTATTGTTAAATGTAGGAACGACGTTTTCTATACGTATGCCACGCGAGAATAATCTTAATTTACAGGCAAACCGAATTTAAAGATGTTAAGCCCGATTTGCACTTAACCGAATAGGTAATAAAATAGAAAAGCCGTAGGATTCAATCCCTTCCGATTTCTGACTCGTAAGTGGTGAGACCACTAGGTTACGGAGGCAGTGAACCAGGTCTAACAGTAACAATTTAAACTGTATAAATCGCTGTTACTCAAGGCCGAAGCCACTATTGATTTATATACTTTTATATATTTTTAAAAGAGTATATATCTCAAATTCTCTTTTAAAAATTTAAATTGATACATCCAACAAATAACTCGAAAACTCTTTTTATTTAAAATCTACATAGATCTGATCTGACCCGATTAGCCTTTGGTTAGTGACCCTAACCGAAAGGTGTGGGTTCGATTCCCAAAAGGGGTTTAATAGGATCGAATGGGGATTAAGCCCACTGTTTTTACATTAGAAAATTCGTATAATAATATATTATCAGATATATTCTGATAATATCTTATCAGAATATATCAAAAGAAACCTCAACATCTAAACACCTCTCTGGGATAAATCCGCGAATGTGTTTTAATTGGAACATTAAGCAACGGAACATTGTTCCCTGTGATTTCAGTTACGATTTATTGGGAGTGGATTTCGTGTTTCCCTGATTTATTGCCTGTATTCGTTTTAGAATTAAACCGGTTGAGTTTGTTTTTAAACGAGTAAGTATTTTACACTTTTATTGATGCAAAATGAGAAATACATCAACTTTGCTTTTAAGGAAAGAAACCATAGAAGTGCTTCATTAATTTAGGAATGATATTTATTCTAACTCATGTCTAAAGTATGATATTTAAATATGATGCTTTCAGTATACCTGAAACGAGTTTTAATAAAAAAAAAGTCTGTAGACGCATTGTAAAACTAGTAGTATTTAACCTAAACAACGTGTTCTTTTGTAGTTAATTAAATACATTAGAATAGAATATTCAAATTAATGAAACTGAATAAAATATGTGCAAAATAGAATAACCTTAACTAGCTTCATTCATTATAATTCTTTACGAATAGTCAAATGCAATATTATATCAATGAAAAACAACATCATCGTCACAGCAGTAAGACGTTTCTGTGTAGTTTGAAACAACGTCTGGAACTGTAAGGAACTAAAAAGCTTTCTTTACTCACAGAAGCGTTTTTTCTAAACGCATTTAAGGTCCGCTAGAGTTGAGCAAAGATTGACTCTCTCTTCTTAAAGAACTGTAATTATGTTTACGATTTATCAATGCAAAAGCGGAACAAAAAAAAGCTTTTTTGTTCCGCTGTCCTGTTAATGTAGATTCTAGAACGCATAAACTAAAATCTCCGTAGATTTTCCTTTATTAAAATTTTTTATTATAATTTAAGAACCAAAGTTTATTGTGAAAATGTTTTAACCGATTTCCACTGAGTTAATTATTTGTTTGCTTACATTCTATCGACTGTATGATAAGACTCTCTATCACTTCCCATAAGAAGCAGGTACTCAATTCGAAGAGTATGTTTTCCCATGCCCATCCGACGCAAAGATCATTTTACTTTTCAGGCAATTGGGTGATCGTTGCTCCTTGCCAATTAGGAAACAACATGAAAAATTGTTGAGTCCTCGCGATTCGACCCACGACCTCCTCTTTCTAGAGCAACGACCAGGCCACTAGGCTACGGAGGAAGGATAAATTTTAACCACAACTAAATCAAACGCTTTTTACTGCAAATTATGTTTACAATATTGTAATTTTTCTTGTGTTTTACTTTTTTAATTGTAACTTCAAGATTTATTAATTTTGAAAATGTTACTTGGTCTTCTTTTAGCAAGTTTAGATGTTAACATAATAAGAGTGCTAATCCATCAAAGGAGATTCCAGCTTTGTAAAAATCCGAATCTGTCTTAATCGCGTAAACGAAAAGGGCGTTTTAAAATTAAATAACTTTTTTCAGTTTTTACTGTTGACGGTTCTTTAAATAATTTTATTTCAGCGCCAACAGCATTTAACTGTTGTTTTTAGAATTAAAAATACTCTCAAAATTTTAACAAAACAATATAAATTGAAGATGATGACGTCATAAAGAAGGATTGTAAATGAATGTCTTTGTCCATTAGATTTAAAGAAGAAGAAGAAGAAGAATGTCTTAGACAAATCATAACAATGCATTTGTATTAATTTCTCTCGATTTTATTTTATTATTTGTTAGTATACGTAGTGTACCTAACGTAAATAGTAATACCACTAACAAATTTGGTGCAAAATGTTTATATTATGAGCGCATATTTCTCTAAGCAATGTAATTTATAAACTTGATGACAACAATGTTAAATATTATTTTGTATTAAACAAACTTTAATCGATATAAATAAAGTCTTATTTTGACCTTCAAAGAGGCCAACTCTTAGGCTTGAAGATTGATAAGGAAGAAGACTAATGCGAAGAACAAATGTTTCGAATCCATTGGGGCGTGACAAATAACTTTGTTTACAAATACCTCACATATTTATTAGCTTTTATATAGAAGATGCCGACTGCATTATATGAGACTAGGTTCGCCCCGCGGTTTCTATTCGGATTGGCATAGATAGATAATTTGGGAAAATTATCATTATATGCATAATGTTTAAAGTCAAGTGTCTTCAACCAATGCGTACTTTCTGTGATGACCTACGGGCCGAAACGTGCCCTCTGACTGTAGGATTGGTCCACAAGTTTGCCGTAGATTAACGGGCCATTGAGCGCGCCTTGCTCGGAAATTCTTTGTCGGATAAAATATGTAACGAATTCCTCCGTCACTGAACTAAAGACACCGTCATAGTGAAAAAGTTTAGCTCGTTGGGGTGGCAGTGAGCCGGTCATAGAGTCAGAAGAATGGCTGATGGGCCAATTAGGTTCTGGAGTGGAGGTCGCGTTTAGGAAAACGGATCGACCACCAACTAGGTGAAGTGCTAATCTCCGGACAGTAGCCGGTTTAAGTTACAGCGAGCAGCAAGGGACCGGCCGTCTTGGCGTTTATTGAAAAAGGCCTATGTCCAGCAGTGGACGGATAAAGGCTGCTAATGATGGTGATAAATGATTATGTATATTATGTCCTTGTAATCCTTAAGGTTTTATGATGAACGACCGAATAGCTAGTAGGGATTATGATGTGAGATTTTTGACTACCTATTTGATAAATTTACACGTCATTACAATCATAGCCCATAACTTAATCTGAAGTATCAGATATTTTGTTATAAAGTTATATCACAATTCAACCATGTATTATTAACTTGAAAGGGTAGCAAACATATTTATAAATACATTCTTATAAACTATTGTATTCATTATTTTAGTATTTATATATATAAGAAGTATAAACTTAGTTTAGAGACTGAACAGATATAATACTAACTCAATAAATTTTAATTTTAAAACATCACAATAACTCCTACAATCATCTTTTCAGTAAAACGAGTTTATCGTTAAATATAGAACAGCGTGAATAACATTAAAGAGATAAAATGTTCTGTTCTAGTTATGAGAGACAAAATTAAAATCTGCGCTCCGCTGATTTTAAAATTATTCATATTGTATCCGTTTCTTTTAACCTAGTTGTAAAAATAATTCTTTGGCTTTTTATTTATTTTTTCTATTAAGAAACAATGCTAAACTAAGTATAGTTGCCGGTATCGGTAACTTCTTATCCTGTCATAGCTTTGCGAATATGACCGATTAAACAGACATAAGGAATTGACAACTCATCCTAGAATAACTTTTCAAAGATGCTTTTGTTATTAAATTAATTGGAATTGGTCAGTAAAAACTTTTGCCACTTCAAAGAGCTAATTCTTTGCACCGCCTGCAGCTTACCTTATGCGTATGGATTGTATTATAGAATAACACATTTGCGTCACAAGTTCTAGACATTGTTCTTGGAAATGATCGTGTCTGTAGTCCGCCTGCGTTAATTTAATGTAAAATAAACAAGATTGAATAATAGTAACATTAATCAATTATCTTTTAAACTATTTTAATAGAAATTTTCATTTATTTATTGCCTAAAAACCATAAAATTAGGTTTTAAAACAGACAGAGTTAATGCCATTGGGCATTCTCTTCTAATCAATCCGGGGCACGGTGAATGTTTACTTTAGGAATAGTTTTTACTCAGTCTTATTATAAGTCATGTACGTAAGTAAAAATTATAATATGTAATGCAATTTAAATAACTTACAAGATATTGTAAACATCTTTGTAAGCTAATTATATTGTACTTCTTTAAAAACAAACTGTATTTAGTATCTCCTTCTATTAGGAAGTCGGTTAACAAAAGTAATTTATTAATTCTTCTGTTTATACGAAACCTAGACACGTCATTGAATAAAACGACTTTTTACAAATTATGTTGTTGTTTCCAGCGGCCGTGGTAACAGGGCAGACTGAGATGTCATGCGTCTTGTTGCCAGTGCTGAAGCGGTATTGCCAAATCTTAATTGTAGTAAAATCTTAATGTATATAATGATAAGATTAATTCATTTTGCATTGTTTGGAGTGCAGTCTAAAAATTTTATTGTAAAATAAACGCGATAAAATCCGTAAAAAGTCCTTTTATTCAATAAAGTAAAGTAAAAATAGTAATAAATAAAAGTTAGTTATTAAATGACAAGAACTTTTATGGGTTATTCTTTCGTAGATTACGAAAGCCTTGCAAAGGACCTTATTTAGTATATATGAATGTATGTTTCGTTCTTGTTTTACCGTCATTCGCATTTGAAATAGTTCCAAGTATAAAATTGTCAATTATGAGCTAATTTCTAAGTCAAATTTCATAAAAGTAGGTAAATAATGTGAGAATTCCATCAGCTCATTTATATTTAAAACTAAAGCAAAATGACAATCTGTTCGTTGTTTGAATTGTGTAACCTTTATTAAGTATATAATAGAAATAGCTGTTGCCCGGGACTTTCCCCGCGTGGTAATATGTAAAAATAGTCTTTTCAAAAAATATAGCCTATTTTACCACCTATTATTTCGGCTATCTTTTAGAGATAGCCTCGTGAAAATCGGACTAGCCATTACATATTGCTATCGCGGATTTTTTTATAGATCTAGAAAAGTAGAAAATTTCCACCACACGTTGTTTTGTTCTCATAGGGTTAAGGCAGCGTTTTCGTTGAAAGCTCTGCGACGTCTTAATTTATTTCCCTTATTTCTTATATAACTTTGACAAATAGTTCAGTTAGTAAACCTGACTGTTCCGCCAAAGGGTGTGGGTTCGATTCGACCAAAACAAAATAATTGTGCGATTAACGTAGTGTTATTCTCGGGTCTGGGTGTTCGTATCTATATAATATGTGTTTATTTACAAAAGAAATGTACGTTTATGTATTTATCAGTTATCTAGTTTCCATTGCTTAGTTTGGGACTAGATGATGCTGTTATTATCTTTGATAAATCTACTTTCGTCGTGTCGGTTAACCATAATGTAAAGCATGAGGATGATTACGTATGTGTGAATTTATTTGATTTGCTACATGCTCAAAAGAAAATATTTCCCTAACAGTTTAAATTTTATAAAGGCATAGACAAAGGTAATTCTGTAGGCATTTAAATGATAAGTCAATAGCCCGTAATAAAAAAAATTTGAAGCTGCTTAAATTATGTAAACATTTTCGTGCGAGTACATGAAATAAAATTTACTTTAATATTTACAGCTAAAATTACTCTTATATATTAAAACGCTTTATATTTTTACTTTTAAGCTCTTTTAATAAAAACTGCATAAAGGTTGAATACCCCTTTTGGAGAACGCGAGCGCTCATTCCTCTATGAATTGGGTTAAAAAGACAAACATATTAATGTGTTTTTTGTTATATATATTTATCGAGTGCAGTTTTCTTTTTTGTTTGTTGCTCAGATGGTACTGTTGCTCAGATAAATTTAAAGGATTTAAATTTGAACATAACATAGAAAATGTAATAACTTAAATTTTTTTGGATTTGACAAAATATAAAAGTAATCGGACTAATACTAAAAATACGAAAGTTCGTAAGGATGATTGTTTGCTGTTCTTTCACTGAAATACTACTTGTTGGATTTTAGTGAAACTATTCAATAACAATATATCATATAACATGATATAAAAGATATCAGAATCAATTAAAGGCCGTAATATAAAAGGATGTATTGCATTTTATAAAAGATAAAGAAGTAACAAACTGCAAAACACCTATAGGCTGTGAAATATATGATAATTATTATCACAAATAACAATCACGACGTGGGTGAAATAGCGGGGCGAAGCTAGTCTTGAATAATCTTACAACACAAAATGCTATCCATGGCGCGTGATCGCAGCGTCTGCTGCAAATGAGCCAATTAGGGCTCCCGGTCGGAGTCGGAGAGACGTTTTCGTAATTTTTGTGTGGATGGGACGATAAGGATTGTATCTGATTTGTTACCCAAAAGAAGAATAAAAGAGCATTCTTCGAACTTGAATAGAAGTGTATCAGGCAGTTTTTTGTAGGTGGTAGTGACCCATTTTTACAACGGAATGTCTGGAGTGGTACCACGGCGGTGTTTTTTTCCACCGCAAAACAGAACCGTGAACACACTCCTAAGTTTAGGTTCGAAGGGCACTGTACCCAGCGTAATTACTGGGTAAACGAGACTTAACATCGTATGTCTCACGGTAGGCAGCGCGTTGGTGATACCACTGGTATTGCCAATGTCTATGGGCGTCGGCGACCACTTCCTATCAGGTGGCCCGACTGCTTGTCTACATGCGTAGCCAATAAAAGATAATCAGGTACAAACCTATCGCAATAATTAATTGTTCCAAAATTAGTCTATATATAATTGCAAGTGCCCATTGGCTGATTTAATATAAAACACGAAAACGCATTTGCAGTTTAACATCGTCCTACATTTATCGCGTTACTTAATTACGGTTAAAAGGTTATTGTTTAATTAAAAATGCCCCGACGAACTAACGAGGTATTTGTAAAATCGAGTTAATTCTATTATCACAACGAGTACCCTACGAGATGACGTTATTAAATGGAGTGAATTTATTTGAGTAACAAAAGTTACTAGTTATCAACTAGCTTACGATAGAAAAGCTATCAAGTCTCTGCAGAATTCTAACCTACAAACCCCTATTACTAATACTCATGTTAAAATCACTAGGCTATTTTGTACTTTTCTTATTATATGAATATATTTCCTATACAAGTACACATTTAAAGTGAAGCAACTACATCGCCATAATTGTCAAACAATATAAAGAACCATTTTAATAGTAATGACAAATCAGTGTTCTATAACATGATAATTAATAGTTTTTGTTTATTCTTATTATGAGTTATGTACGAACGTATGTAGAAATAATAATTTGTAATGCAATTTATATAATTTATAGGATATAGTAAACTTCTTTGTAAGCGAATCATATTGTGATTCTTAAAAGATATAAATTTTCTTAACCCATAATGTTAATACCCCAATGTTATTCGGAAACTCTACTTTGTATGTATTCTCTACTATATATGTAAAGTGAGATACATGATTTGAAACGTTTTGGCGGTTTTTGCTTTAACTCCGATTCGTGTTAGGCTAATAAATTATTCTTTCAACCCTAATTAATCTTTTGGCAAATTTGCGTGTTTTATTTTGTTTTATAACCACCATGTAAGTACACAACGGAAATTTTAACCAACAGATATAACCGACTTCAAACAGTATATAACGATTTTGCACAATATAAGCGGGGTAGATAAACTCCCCCGCGATTTCTGCCACCGTTTTTTAAGTATCTAATACCTTTTATACATACATTTATGTATAGATATTATAGATAAAAGATATTTAGCAAATTCACTTAATCAAAATGTCATGTATGACATGGTTTTTGCTAATAGAAAAAAGATTTTTAACTGCATAAACTTTCATGTAAGCCTACACTACATTAACTTAAATGAGCGTTGAATATGCCTCAAAGCAATTCTTAGCAATGTTTTACGTTAAATAGTTGACTTTGTAAAAGACCAATTCAAAAAGTAAGTTTAAGTCTCGCACGAGATTGTGCTTTTTGGTGCTGAATTTTTTTTTTAATATCTCATCATCAGCCTGTAATAGTCCACTGCTGGACATAGGCCTCCCCTAATACACCCCTATCCATTAGAGGGTTTTTTGGACTGTATCCCACCACCCTGGTCCAATGCGGGTTGGTGTGTGGACCGACTTTTTACATGCCCATCCGGCGCATTTTAATATCTAACTAATCTAATCACTTATTTAAAAAAATGGGATACGATGTCAGCTAATTTCTATCATTTAAAATGAATAAAGTATTAACAAAATCGGAGCACTAGGAGCGGAGCAACGATTTAATATACATTAAATGAAAATCACGCTCCGAATTGAGTACCGCCTTGTATTAGGAAGTCGGTCAAACAAGTAATTTTATTTCTTATTTTGTTTACACGAATACTACACTTTATTGAATAAAAGGACTTGTAACGAGTTTTATAGTGTTCATTTTATATTTTTATTTCCCGCTGATTCAAACACTTTACAGCGGTGGTGACGAGGCAAACTGAGATGCCATGCGTCTTGTTGCCAGTGATGAAACGGGACTTCCAAATCTTATTTGTAGTAAAATCTTAATGTATATAATTATAAGTTCCTTCAGCATAGGTCGGAGTAGAGACTTAAAATTTTATTGTGAAATAAACGCGATAATACCACAAAGTATTTTTGTTTAATAATGACCTTTTAATTATTAAAGGAAAAACCTTTTATGGGTTATGTTTTGGTAAATTACAAAAGCCCTGCAGAGGGCTTAATTTTGCATATATGGAAGTATCTTTTGCTCTTGTTTTACTGTCATTTATATTTGGAAAAGTTCTTATTATAAAATTACTGCTCTGTAATGGTTAATTATGTTGTAATTTATACGATAAATATCATAAAAGGGGGAAAATAATGTGAGTATTCCATCGGCACATATACGAAACGTGTTAAAAGGATCGCGAATTTTGAATTTTCTCAGGTCACGTATATTCGACTTTAGATTTTTCTGTGACGTTATGTTGGTACTCATGTCTCTCACTTATACCGACAAGCCTCGGCCATTTTTAATGTTTACTTAATTGATACGACGAAGAAAATCCCTTGGCACAAGTGTATAATATCTCATGGGGATTACTTTGAAGGGGACGAAATAGATATTCATGAATAAATAAATATTTTTTGAAAAAACACAAAATTCGCGATACTCTTTGAACACAACTCGTATACCTATTTGTGTAAAACTTAAGCAAAATTACAACCTGTTGGTTCTTTGAATTGTATAACTTTAAATGAATTGTGTAATAGTAGCTGTTGCACGCGACTTTGACCGTGTGGTTATATGTAAAAAAATCTATTATTTCAGCTATTTCTAAAAGATAGTCCCGTCAAAATCGGACCAGTCATTGCATATGCTATCGCAGATTTTTCTTATAGATCTAGAAAAGAAGAACATTCCCACCATACATTGTTTTGTTAAGACTGATAGGGTTTGGGCGGCGTTTTCGTTGAAAACTCTTAGACGGCTTAATTTATTTCCTGTATTTTTTATACATCTTTGACAAATATTAATATATTTTATTTTAATTTACACATAAACTATACAAATTATTAATCTGAAGCTAAACCTTTCGGAAGAATTATTCTATTGATTAGTGAAAACCGCGTGACAATCTGTGCAATAGTATTTAAATTTTTCGTGAACGGATATGGACGGGGACTTTGTTTTATAATATACATGACACAGAGAGTTCTATAGTACTTCAACAAGTTACGTGATGCACCTTAGGATAAAAAATTTATAGATTGAAGTCCCATATAAAATTGTTTCTTTTCAACTTGTAATGACTTTGTCAATCAGGAGATAGATTAGACTGAAATAAAAAATTAAGGAATTGAAAATAAGAAAGAAAAAAAAAGTGGGTATTTCGGCCGCAAAGCGGTAGTGTGAAAACACTCAACGAGTACCAGTTAGAAGGGCACCGTAGTGTAATAACATGTTTCTTTTAAAAAATATTTATATTAAACTAGGTTTAATTTTCGTACTGGAGTTATTTCCCGTTGTCCGAACCTTCCAGATCAGACAGAGCAAAAGTGGCAGTTACTTTGTGATCCTTTACGCATTATTAAGTTTTATGGTGCTTCCACGTCAAAGAAACTTCTTTGTTGTGCAAAGGTGATAGACATTTCAAAGATGTGATCTTGATTTTGGGAGCTTTGATTATCTTGTTTTAGATAGGCAGACAATTTTAACATTTACTATGAAAAAGTTTTAAGTTAAAACAGAGACACAGACATATACCAACTTAGTCTGCCCGTGATAATGGATGCTGAAAAGAATACGAAACGTCGGGAATAAATATATTTGAGTAATGCGAAAAATCCGTAAATTAGTGGATTTGATAGCTTCGATATGTTATTAACAGTCCTCAATTTGCAAGAACAAATAAATAGATGCTAATTCCCATTTTGAATCGCAAACCATTTGCGGTCGCTTTTCATCTCCAAAAAATTTAAGAAACAGTATTTTGAATTATAATATTCTTAAGAAAATATTATAATTCAAATTATCTATAACATTAAAAATGCTAATAAGATTGTAGCTTTTTGTAATAAAAAATGTGCTTAAATTTATTAAACAGGCATTTATGGCTATTATGTTCATTGACTTTCATTTATTATCTGTTTTAATGATTATCATTGCTGATTATATCATCAGCCTGTGGTAGTTCACTGCTGGACATAGGCCTCGCTAATACACCTCTATCCACTAGGGGTTTTTTGGACCGTATCCTAATACGCTGGGTATGGTGCCCTTCATACCGGAAGACAGTAGTGTGTGACAGTGACAAAACAGTGTTTGAATATCACTGATATGCGACAGGAGTAAACACTGCGGTGATTCTACCCAAGACGCTTCCATGTAATGTAAAACCTTAAGAAGATAGAAGATAGATCAACACGAAATGTTACAGACAGAGCTTGTGGGGTCACAGAAGATTGCCAAAGCGTTCCTATGAGCCCTCCTCTAAGGCCTGGCGCCTTAGAGGATGGAACTACGTGGTGGTTTTAGTCGGTGCGAGGCCGGCATCACCCGTCTTGGCACCCGCGAGGGCGTAGTTATTCCTCTTAAACCTTAACATCCAAATTTGAATAGAAAAGTTGGTTGGGTCTTACCACCTGCTTGAGACCCCATAATTAATAAATTTAAATTAAAACCCAGGCATGATACCACTGTCGGCTGTAATGATAATAGGTATAAGTTTATGTTGCATAAGTTGGAGTAGACTGAAAATATTTTATTACAATTAAGATCTGGAAACCCCGCTTCAGCACTGGCAACTAGACGCATGACATCTCAGTCTACCCCGTAACCACGGTCGCTGGAAAGTCTTCGAAACGTCGGGAATTCAAAATGTTAAATAAACGCGATGGAATCCGTAAAAAGTACTTTTGTTCAATCATTTTGTTCAATTCGCGTAAATAAAGGAATTAATTATACGGCAAAGTAATGAAATAGGTAACAAAATGAGTCTTAATACAGCTTACGCCAAAGTTTTCAAGCAACAATATAATTTTAAGGTTATTAAAAATAAATTCAACTTATTTATTTGAAGACTTGCTTGTTAGTCACAAAAGATATAAGTATTATTGCTGACATCAGATATGGGTAAAAGACTTTCCTTTACCTTTAAGTTATATGGAGGAGAGAGAAGCCGATAGGAGAATTTAGTTGGGTTGGGCAGCTTTTAGGAAGCTGAGCCACGTTCTCACGTCGCCGCCAATACCGCAATGTTTGAAGACCAAAGTCTTCAATCAATGTGTACTCCCCGTGATGACCTACGGAGCCGAAACGTGGCCTTTTACTATAGGACTGGTCCACAAGTTCGCCGTTGCTCTACGTGCTATGGAACGCGCTATGCTCGGAGTTTCTTTGTCGGATAAAATTCGTAATGAATTAATCCGGCAAAGAACTAAAGTCACCGACATAGTGCAAAGGATTAGCTCGTTGAAGTGGCAGTAGGCCGGTCACGTGGTCAGAAGAACCGATGGTCGATGGGCCAAAAAGGTTCTGGAGTGGAGGCCGCGTTTGGGAAGACGGAGCGTTGGTCAACCCCCGACTGGGTGGGATGCCGATCTCCGTGTAGTAGCCGGCTCAAGTTGACAGCGAGTAGCTAGGGATCGGCCGTCTTGGCGTTCATTGAGAAAGGTCTATGTCCAGCAGTGGACGGATAGGGGCTGCAAATGATATATGGAGTTCAAGTATAGATGTTCTAGAAATATTTATTGAATAATACAGTGTCAACAAAAGCCAATTCTTAAACAGTTAAAAACTCGTTAACCCCATGAATCTGTAATCATCACATGACATTCATCAATTTCACCGTTTTTGCTTTGCTCGCTTAACTGAATATAAATTAACAACGCCCGTGGCGCATAATTAATTGATAATGAATATTGAATCACAATGAAGCCGACAAAAACTGCGATGTTTGCACGTGATTGAAATATATTAATGTGCATGTTTTATAATGAGGAGACGAGCTGAATGTTTGCCTGTTAAAAGCGTATTACGTAAATAGTTCTACTATACCTATCTACAATGGTTTTGTCAAAACTGCTTCCATAGCCTGGTGGTAAGAGCCTTAAAAAGCGGTGGTCGAGCGTTAACAATACTTATGACGTTTTGTTGTTGTCTTCCAGGTAGAGCAATACCAAAGCAAAGTAAGACGGCCTATGCGTCGGATGGGCATGTCGAAAGTCGATACTTCATTATCACCCTTCGGTCGTGGCGGGTAACCGTCCCGTCGGAATATTAGGATGAAATAAGAGGGACTGCACCTTACATGTACACTTTTGAATTGAAAACTTTTTGTCTATATAATAATGCCAAAAAACCTACTTGATTGTATTTTATGTTTGCAATACTTACGTGATATTATGCGATGTGCTACATCCTCTAGGGCTAACATTCAAAATTTTATAGACGATTTCTGTGGGGCTTTTAAGTAATTAGTCAATGCAACCAAAATACGAAGTTTTTAGACTCTGCTAAAATTATTTGAATGTTATTCGAGTACGAAATAAAATTTATTTTTCTATTTACAGCCAACATTACTCTCAAATTTTATGTTGCTTTATTTTTTATTTTTAAGCTATTTTGGTAGAAACTTTACTGTATTTACTCCAGTAAAGTTTAATACCGCTTTTAAAGAATGCGAGTGTTCATTCCATTATGAATTGGGTTAATAAAGACAAATATATTAATATGTTTTTTGATATACATTTATCGAATGCAGTTTTCTCTTTGGTTTTAAAAAATATTGCTCAGATAAAAGTCGAACATAACATAGAAAATACAAGAATTTGAAAATATTTGATTATGACCTATTATTAAAGTCATCGGACTTATACTAAAATATGAAAGTTCGTTTTTTTTTATGGCATACGCAGGCAGACGAGCAGTCGGGCCACCTGATGGGAAGTGGTCACCGACGACCATAGACATTAGCAATACCAGTGGTTTTGCCAACGCGCTGCCTACCGTGAGACATAGGGTGTTGTGTCTCGTTTACCCAGTAAATACTGGCACTGGTGCTCTTCAAACGGAACACAGCAGTGTTTTCATACTACTGCTTCGCGGCAGAAATAGGCACCGCGGTGGTACCCAGCCAAACGGTCTCCTGTAAACAGGGACCTACCACCGGTGAAAACAGGGGACCTACCACCGGTGAAAGGTAAGGTGATTATTTGTTATTCTTTCACACAAATACTACTAGATGGATTTTAGTGAAACTTTAAAATAACAACATATTATATAACATAATATAAAAGATATCAGAATAAATTATAGGCCGTAGTGTTAAATGATTTATTGTTATTAATTAAAGAAGAACAAGTAACGAACCACAAAAAACAAACAAATAGTAATGATTATTATCATAAATTACAATCATGACGTGGATGAAATAGCGGGGTGAAGCTAGTCTTACATAATTGTAGAACTCACATTTCTGGTATCCATGGCGCGTGATCGCAGCGTCTGCTGCAAATGAGCCAATTAGGGCTCCCGGTCGGAGTCGGGGAGACGTTTTCGTAATTTCTTTGTTAATTAATCAAACGCCAAAGAATACTCGGCTTGATGAAGACGAAAAGTTTTCTATGGAGACATTAAAAAGCACCAACAAATATCTAACGACCGCGGCACTTAATTGCAGTTTAACAGAAGATGGGACGACTGTGACAAATGATATAAACGACGAGTTAATTAATTAATTATGAAACTAAAGTTAATAATACTATAATACAAATATTTGTGTATTATAGTATTGTTTGTTGTACTATTAATTATCTTAATGATCTTTATAAAATATTAATCAATTGTATTTAAAAAAGATATTATGTAAGAATCGTAAAAAGCATGTTGAAGTATGTTGCTTATAAATGAAAAATACAGATTAATTCAATGTCTATTGCTAATTTAAAAAGATTTTGACGTAGGTAGTTTGTCTTTGATGCTCGTACTCACATCTCTGTATTGATAACTAATCTCTTGGATAAAACTTGTTTGTAACAATTTGTCCCATAGGATTTTGTTTAAATTATACAGGTGGCCATTAAGTCCTTTGATATGAAAAAATTATTAAAATAAAACTAATTACATTATGAATAAAATTTTTATTTACACAAAAGTTTAAAAACGGGTATTATTTTGAAAATAATACCTTTAAATGTAATCCGTTGCGATCACGGCACTCTTGCAAACGACGTCTAAAATTGTCTATGACTGCGCGGCATGTCACTGCTGAAATGCTTGTCATTTCTCTGCGGATGTTTTCTTTAGGGCCTCAATTGACCGCGGGTTTGTGTCGTATACTTTAGCCTTAAGATAGCCCCACAAAAAATCCATCGGGGTCAGATCTGACTACGTGGAGGCCAGGAAATGTCCTCTTTAGAGATCACTTTGCCAGGAAAAGTTGACGGATAACGGGCATAAGTGTTAGAGGTGTGAGAAGTGGCCCCATCCTGTTGAAACCACGTACTGGCATTAAAGCCTGAAAAGTTTTGCAATCCTGATACGAAAACTCTTCGATCATAGCCACATATCGCTCCGACGTAACAGTAACTGCGCGCCCTCTGCCATCCTCAAAGAAGTAAGGCCCTAGGATACCATGGGCTGACATAGCGGCCCAAACAGTCACTTTCGGACTATGTAAGGGCTTCTGATGCTTAAGTTTTGGATTGATGGGGCTCCAATAGCGGCAATTTTGTTTATTAACATGCCCGTTAAGATGGAAATGAGCCTCGTCAGAGAACATTATGTTATTGAAGGAAGTAAACCGATTCAACATTTCATTCGCATAATTTTGTCTTTGAATACCGTCAGTTTCCTTTAATTCTTGAACCAACTGAATTTTGTAAGGGTGCATATGTAAATCTTTCTTCAAAATCCGTTGTAACGATGTCCTGGATACGTTTAATGCTCTGGCGCGCTTACGAGTCGACTGTGTCGGATTTTCGCGAATAGACTGTGTCACTGTGTCTATGTTTTGTTCCGTACGTGACGTCCTTGGGCGACCCAACCGCGGTTTATCTAACGTCGAACCGGTCTCCTCGAACTTAGCAACCCAGTTCTTAATCATTTGAAGAGTTGGAGTCAAAGTTCTGTAAACCCTCGTGTTCTCGAAATTTACGCCGCGCAACGGTTGCCGAATTGTCGTTTTATAAAACCTGCGCAACAAAACGCACGGTCCGCTCCGGTAAAACCTCCATCGCGACTAAATTCCCAGAAACCGAAGTTACTTCCCTGCTTCCTGCACTGCTCACGCGCCCTGTTCGTTTCATTCAAATTTTACTTTTCAAAAGACTTATGGGCCACCCTGTATTAGGCAATAACTTTTTGTGGTGTTTGTTTGGATGAGCTTTGTTCATTATCATTCATGATAATCACTAAAGCAAAGTAAAGTGGACTCAAAGGTGTAAGCTAATTGATTTATTGCAGATTATTTTTATCATCATTAGCCTGTGTTAGTCCACTTCTGTACATAGGCCTCCCCAATGCGGCGTGCAATGGTGGAGGCCAATTCGGGGACCCCTGGACCGCATCCCACCACGCTGGTCCAACGCGAGTTGGTGGGTGGACGACTTTTTATATGCTCATCCGACGCATGGATCATCTTCCTTTTCAGACAATTGGGTGATTGGCCCAAATTGCCCTAACCAACGTGGAATAAACAATAATAATTTGTTGAGACCCCGCAGGATTTCTTACCACTAGTTTTAATTTTAACGTAATTGTCATAATTCCGATTGAAATGAGGTTGTTTGGTCTGCAAGACATGCTTGATGCACATATATATATATATATATACATGCGTTCATATCTAAGGAATCAAGAGTTCTTGGAAATCCTTACGTATTTTTTTACATACACACAATCTATATAATATAAATCTAAACAACATAGGAAGGACACATTGTAACCTAGGCATCGAAGTGGCATCGACGACCTCACGTTCTTATTGATGAATTATCACTGACATGTCTTTCACCCCCACCAACAGAAGTCAACAAGTGTCATGTCTTTCAACACCTTACGTACAACACCTCTGAGTTGTTTTTGATTACAATGTTTACATTAATTTCAAGTGAAACTATGGATACATAATAATGTGACTAAGACAATTAGAATAGTATCAGATACCCAATAGAAGAATAAAAGAGCATTCTTCGAACTTGCATTAAAGCGCATAAGTCAGTTTTTTGTAGATGGTAGGTCCTCTTTTCACTGGGGAAGGTCTGGGGAAGTACGATTGCGGTGTATTTCTGCCGCGAATCAGTAATGTGAACTCTACTGTGTTTCGGTCGAAGGGCACAGTAGTATTGCCAATGTCTATGGGCGTCAGTGACACACTTTCCATCGGTGGCTCGACTGCATGTCTGCATGCGTAGCCAACAAAAGAAAAATCAGGTACAAATTTATAACAATAATTAATTGTTCCAAAATTAGTCTATCCATATGCAAGGGCTGATTGGCTGATTATAATACACGAAATTAATTACTTAATCAGCCTATATTTGATTGCTTTAATTACGTTACAAAGGTAATTGTTTTATTAAATGTTCCAACGAGATAACGAGGTATTTGTAAAATTCAGTTTATTATATTGCCACAACGAGAAAATTCTACAGAATAATCTCATTAAATGTTGTGAATATATTTTAATATAGGGTTTAATGTTAAGTCGATATAAAAATTAGGTTAAGGTATTTTAATTATCAAGCTCGTAAACGTTTGAACGCTTTTTTTTGTCTTATTTGTAAAAAATGGATTTTACGTTTGTCACTCAGTTCAGGCATGTAAATATTTTAAATTAAGGTATGGTCTGTAAAAGAACCTTAAAGGTAGTAAGTTTGGCTTGGCACAGTGCCATTTAGAAAATATATAGGTTAAAAGTTAAATATGATTGTCTCTCTTTATTGCGTAGAGGACCTACTTATAAAAATTAAAAGTCACCAAAAAAGCATCGTTCAAATTCACTTCATCACTCTTTCAGGTTCATATCCAAAAAAAAGCATATGCTTATGTAAAATTTATTCGCACTTAAAAAGTTGAATGTCAAAATCCTTAACTTATTCTATTTTCAGTTAGTAATTTATTTTACTACTCATTCCTAAAAAAAATATGACAATCATAAAAGAAAGAGATCAGATTCCTGTAGTCTTACAAAAGCCTCACAGCTCATAATTGTCTTTCCTTAAGGCATGTAGCCTTAATCAAAGAACAGGAGGTATTCTGATGAACATAAAAATGTGAAGTTCAGAATTGCTTTGCCCAGTCTAAGCAACAATCCGCTTTAAGCGAAGCGTCCTTTTTAATCTCGATATTGTGTCGAGGACAATGCCGTACTGGATATACTTTTTCTGACCCAAAATGAAAAAGGCTTTTTTTTCCAATCTGTTATAACCTACTCAAAGAATATATCAAGATTGGCATATTAAAAGTTAAATTGGAGTATTAAAATAAATTATAAGCGCAACATATAAAATAAGTATGTAGTGTTTAGGTAAACGTGTCACCCCTTTTTAAAGAAGTCTTTTAAAATATTTTCATAGTGGAACTTGTCACATAACTATTTCTGTTGGTTATTTTAATACTAAAATAAATAATAAATACTAAAGTTAGTCTGTAAAATTATGTTATATTTTGAATATCAATGTTTGTTTTATTTTTAAAGTAGCTTGGTTAAATATTTTATAAAAGACATAAAATGCTCTATGAATACGATATTGGGCCAAAGTAGATAAGGGAATCTAAACTTATATACGGACTTTTCTATAAAGATAAATAAAAGGTCAATCTATCTTTACATAATACTTATCACGATATCCCTGGAGCCATAAGGCGTAGCGACTTGAAATTTGGTAGGAATATTCCTTTCGCTGAGTAGAGGTCGGCTAAGGAAGGATTTTACGAAATTTCACCTATAAGGGGGAATAGGGGGTTGCTAGTTATAATTTAACCTGATTGAGATTATCCACTAAAAATTAAAACTAGCAATGTTTAAAGCGTTACACTAGCTTTTACTAATCTATGAGTCTTCTGAGAATTTTTCAATCTTAAATATTAAGTTGTATGTAGTTAACCTGTACCTTAAATATAATTAAAATATTTAATTTTATTTTTGCATTGATATTTAAATTGGTTTATTTAGCAATTAATACAGCAAGGCGTTTTGTTAGTTAATATGAACTGCTCTAACTTAACCAAATACGCATTCAGTGAGTCCGTGAAGTGATTTGCAATTTTTCAACGAATATATTCTTAATGAGAAAACCGATCTTTCTTTTGAAACTTGGCGCTTCACCTTGATTAATGTTGTTATATTATAGAAAGTTCAGGTTAATTTTTCAATTATGTGAACTATATGATTTTTAATTCTTGTCAGTGTTTAGGACTTGTTATTCTAGTAAGAAAAGAAAAGTTTAAAATAGCAATCACTTAGACAAACTACATTCGGAACAAATCTATATATAGCAACAAAGAGGCAAGTTGACTGTCACTCATCGAAGACACCACTCAACGACTATATCTATACGAATAAATAAAATCGGAGTGTCTGTTTGTGACATCAAAATAACTCTTTTGGAAATAATGACATTGTAATACAAGTGAAATGGTAAACAAAAATAGGACCGACTTCGCACAAAATGCAACCATTTTGGGCAATATAAGCAGGCGAGAACGTGCCATCTGCAAAAAAATACCCCGCGATTTATGCCACTGCATTTAAATCTGTAATATCTCTTAAGGTACTCATTTAATCATAATGTCATGTATCACACTTTTTATATAAATAAAATGGAGATCTTTTTTAATGCATCAACTTTCATATAAACTTACACTATATTACCTTTAATGAAATTTTTAAAATATTTTAATTAAAATACTTATTGTGGGTTATTCTTACAAAATGGATAAATGCTCGTGTTGACTTTATTGAAGGCCGATGCAATTAGTACAATAATGTTAAACATTTTTTTTCCCGTTGGAAAAATCCAGCTTACGGAAATCCCCGCCGCCAAAATGAGGGGACAGCAGGGATATGTGGGGCTCCCCAGACCAAGATGGAGCGGTCGGTATACCCATTAGAAAACCAACAGTTGTTCCTTGCTCATGTCGCATGTTGCACCCAGGGGCTCAGTGTCAGGGGGGAAGGTTGCGCGCGCACGCCACTATTCGGCGCCCTGGCCTTCTTCTGCGGATAGCCAGAGAGCTGTAGGCCTCCCTGTCCCTTTTCTCGGCTTTCTTCCGGGCCATCACGTCCTCGCAGAAAGCAAGGACGGCACCCCACGACCTTTCGCTCTCTAACATCCTGCGTACTACGGCAGGAAGCGAAAGGTCGTGCCCCACGATACTGCGCCGCTCTCGGCATTGCTCGACCCAGGCTGGGCACTCTTTCAGCGCGTGTTGGGCCGTTTCCTCGGCACATACACCACAGTGGTGGCACTCCTCTGTAGGCTCCCTACCAGCCACGCGGCACAGGTGCCTCCCGAAATAGCCTTGTCTCGAGAGAACCTGCGTAGCGCGGAATGTTAGGGAGCTATGTCCTCTTTCTAGCCACCACTTTAAAACGGGGCGCATGGATTCAACTGTTCAACGGCCGGCGCTGGGGTGCTCCAGCCGCAGCTCCCACTCCTGTATTAGCGCAAGGGAGCGCAATTCCTCTGCGCCCCCTTATCTTTTCTAGGGCTGGTCTGGAGCCCCGAGAACTTGCCTCCTCGCGCCAGAAAAAAAGTGACGCGAGGATTTCTGCATCTAGGTCTCAGGGCAAGGAGCCAGCCAACAGGCACGCCACCTCGCCAGAGATGGTCCGGTAGCCCCGTACAGCCCGGATAGCCTCCCTCTGGGTTCTCCTCCGATGGTCCGGAGCCTATCTCGGCACGGGAACTCGACATGTCGATGCGACAGGTAGGCCCCGATCACCCTTTGCAGGTAGGGAGGCACCCCGTGGTATCGGAACGCCTCTTTATGCAGGCCCAGGGCAGGGTGTTGAAGCGTTCGCGATGTCGAGTGACACCGCCAAAACACCCTCACCCGGACACCGCATCCTGCGTCAGGGACCTGACCCGCAGCACTGCGCGGCGACCGCTCTGCGGAAGCCATACTGCCACTCCGCCAGGGCTTGGACCAACGTGCTTCAGGTGCTGGACATGCGCGCCGCCACGATTCTCTCCGCCAGGTTTGGACCAACGTGCTTCAGGTGCTGGACTCATGCGGCCGCCACGATTCTATCGAGGTGCCGTGTCCCTCTCACTGTGGGAATAAAGCCTCGGTGATCGCCGCTACCAACTGCGGCACCAGACTCTCGGTGAGTGGGGGGGCCCAGGGACGAAGCCTGTAGGTAAGGTAAACCCATCACCATTTTGTAGGCCCGCCCCCATGGATCACTGTCCAGCGCCGCCAACAACTCCTCTCTAGCCGCGGCGATCGCCTCGGCTACTCCCACTTTGAGAGCCATCTTTCAGGGCCTGCGCCGTCAACCTCGACAATGGGTGTACTGGCGCCGCGCCGTCACAGCCAGAAATCTGAGCAAAGAGTGCATCGCGGCGATTTCTGGATTCCACCTGTACACCCGGCGTTTAGTAGGGAGACGTTTGGCCCGGGACATCGACGCGTCACACACCTGTGACATTGCGTCCCGGAGCCATTGTGCCTCCTCCTCCACATCAACGATGTTGGGCGCAAAAATCCACGATTGAACTATTGCCGCCTCCTTCAGCAGCTCTCGGTACAGGCTTCCGAGGCACCACGTGGGGCCGTCGTCCCTCGGGGTCCGGTATAGGTGTCTAGAGGTCCGGTATAAAGACAGGTGAACCTTAAGCCGTAGATTTGGCGTTGAGGTTCCCGGATCAGCACAAGGAAGGGTCCGTAAGAATGGATCAGTGACTCAGTAGCGCTTTCATAGGGGTAGACCAGTTCGCGTCTCCTGTCCTCAGAGAGGTACTGGAAGACCGTCTGAGGCCCGCCTCACCAGGCTCGCCTCGAAGAGCAAACAGCCCTTCGCCACATCTCCACTATTGGGTAGAGCAGAGCACAGCACCCTGGATCCTCTAGGCACCCACGCAGCTCCGCCGAAGGTGAGCCCAACCACTGCAACAAAGTGGGACCCGTTGGAAGGGATAATAATGTAAAACATAGTTTAAGTTTATCTCTTATGGTTGAGCCAGCATTTGTAATTAAATCGTACTAGGTTGTGATTTTTGACTCTGTGTTGATTTGATTAATGATCTTAATTTCTTTAATTTCTATAAAACTATTTATCACAAAATAAAAATATGGGGCCATATTAAAGCTAATGACAACCTATCATCTAAAAGAGAATGATCAAAATCAGAACACAAGGAGTAAACATATGTAGACATCAGAACACAAGGAGTAAACTTGAGACACGGACGTCAATGAAAGGCAGAAACAATGTTAATCTTCCGTTCTCGTTCTTTCAACTCTAAATTTAAAAGAACCACCATGCGACATTGGAATAGGCAGAGCAGACTCACCTTATATTGTCTGCAAATCCGCAATGAATCAAGGAGGTAACATAGTATGTATAAAAAAACAACAGTGGACTAACACAGGCTGATGATGATGATGATGATGAATGAAAACATAAGCTTCGAATTGATTACCTCCTTCGTTAATATATATCAATAAACACTTTATTAATTTAACAGTTTATAATGAAAACGGTGAAAATGTAATAAGGTCCATATTACATAGTGATAAGGTTGATTTTTGTGAGTGATAATGGAGTTGTCGTTTTTTATTTGCGATAGTTGTTGCATAATGTGCTCTATGAGTTAGGATTAAGGTTCGTTTTTGGTATATATATATATATATATATATATTATTATTAATAATATATTTTATATTATTTAAATTTATATTAAATATATATATTAAATATATTATTATATAAATATATTAATATTTGTAATGATGTTTATTCAACTTGATATAATGGTAATATTTTTATTCATTTAATATATCAACATTGTGATTTATCTATGTAATACGTTTTAGATAAGCGCCATCTACTCACATAATCAAAGCTTCTGATTTATAGTACCGCTGTACAAGTAAGCCAACATCTCTTAGAATTCTACATTTGTAAAGCAACAGATGGCGCTGAACTATCAGTTATATGATATATCAAAGACGTCTTTAGAATCCATAAATTCTTAATCAATTATTTATGATAAGTTCTTGTAAATCTATCATCTTTAATTGTCTTAATTATTTTTGATTGATATTATTACTATTTGTGAATATTAGTGAAAAAATTGTGCTTATATACTTTTTCAAGTGCTCCGATATAATTGAGGTTAACTATCCGTATGTATTATTTATTGATATAAATTAAAATACTTTTATTTAATATAATTAACTACTAAATATTATTAAATTATTAATGTTAAATACTTATTATTGGTTATTTAATATTCACAAAATAAAGAAATAAATTTAATAAAACATTTAATAAAAGTTTTGATAAAAATTAAAATTGAACATCAAATAATAATATTAATTTTTAATATTTGCTATTAAATTGAATAAATAATAAATATTTATAAAAATAACTAAATAAATTTAATTAAAACTTTTTGATAAAAATGATAACTGAAGTTCCGATTCGACTTTACGGAAGATACTATGGAAGTGGACATCATTTAATTAAAATACAATTCGAATAATAAGACAATTTATGTTAGACTTAATGTAAGAAAATAAATATTTATTTATTTAATTTTCAAATTTAAACTGAACTTTGTTGATTATCCTTTTCCAATCCTTCTATTATTTTATTGTAATAATTATTTGATGCAATTAAAAACTATTTTTAATGATGCCAAAGAAGTATACTTCTCACGCGCGTACATAAGTACGCACCCATTTTTATTCCATGAAAGCCTGATCCGTTTTTGACAGGCAGAATATAGCTTATGTATCTGGGAGTAACTTAGGCTGCATTAAAATAACAACTAACAATTTTTTGGTTTATGTTGCACTGCGACGAAGTCGTGACAGTCAGAGACAGCTAGTCAACAATATTATTAGCATACTAACTCTAGAATGATTTTTAATGGAAAAAAACTTATATTTTATTTATTTTTTAGCGACGCGCTTGGCGTAGTGGTTAGTGATTCCAACTGTTACGGATATGACAGGTGAACCTTTAAGCCGTAGATTTGGCGTTGAGGTTCCCCGATCAGCACAAGGAAGGGTCCGTAAGAATGGATCAGTGACCCCAGTCGGTCAAGGTAGCCCTCAAGTCGGCGAGAGATCTGTTGGGAGAAAGTGCACGGTGAAACGGCACCGGATCTCCCAACAGAGCGCCGACGAAGCCTGGACATTTCTTCACATCCCTTGGTTAAGGGAACCCAGCAGCCGTCCCACAGACCACTGCCGCAGTGTCGTACAGGTCCCCGGCCTAGTTATTACCGGGGGGAACGTAGTACGGTTCCGACACTACGGCCACCTGAATTGACCACTGCGCCATGCTCTGAAACAACAGATCCTGAGCTCTGGCGCAGTGGTTCAGGTTTGTCTGCAGGATGCTCAGCGTGGCCATCTTTATTCGACTCCCATTTGGGTCTCCTCCTCTGTACATGTAACAGCTCTTGTTATCGCTGGTTATTGCACCTCATGAACGCTGTTCCTTCCATTGCCTCCTATCGGGTTTACCCCCAGTGCAGGATGCAGTCCCCAATTTGTGATCAGCTGGTGTTTTCGCCGCGGCGCACAGAATACAATGCGGCGTGGCTTTGCTACGATCATCGCCCGTTTTGCACTGCTCCGCCACGTGCCCAACCTCTAGACAACGGAAACAGCGCAAAGGGCGCGCCGCTAATAGTTTTGTCTGCACTGAGCACCACCCGATTAGAAGGCGGCCTCCAGTCAGCAACTTTTTGGCTGTTGCAACTAGGCAGCTTACCACCACACCACCAAGTCCGTTCCGGTCTTGTCTTCGTTGGCTTGATCTCGCTTATTTTCCCTTTTCCCGGACTCCACACACACACATTCATACCTTTACCTGTCATACATCGCGCTCAGCGAGGCTCAGTAGCACTCGCTTGGGGTAGACCAGCCTGCGTCTCTATCTTGAGAGGGACATCCAAAGAGAAGGGTACAATAGCGACCGTCTGAGGCCCGCCTCCCAGGCTCGACCTGAAGAGCAAACAGCCCTTCGCCACATCTCCACCATTGGGTAGAGACACAGCACCTTTGGATCCTCTTGGCACCCTGCAGCTGGCGCCGCGAAGGTGAACCCAACCACTGCAACAAAGTGGGACCCGTTGGAAGGGATAATAATGTAAAACATAGTTTAAGTTTATCTCTTATGGTTGAGCCAGCATTTGTAATTAAATCGTACTAGGTTGTGATTTTTGACTCCGTGTTGATTTGATTAAAGATTTTAATTTCTTAAATTTCTATTAAACTGTTTATCACAGAATAAAAAAAAATGGGACCATATTAAAGCTAATACAACCTATCATTTAAAAGAGAATGAACAAAATCAGAACACAAGGAGCGGAGTAAGGAGGTAACATTTATTACCTCCTTCGTTAATATATATGAAAAAACACCTTTTTAATTTTGTCGGTTTTTTTATCACATGAATGGCTGATCCGTTTTTGACAGGCAGGAAGATAGCTTATGTATCAGGGAGTAACTTAGGCTGTATTAAAATAACAACTAACAATTTTTTTTGTTTATGTTACACTGCGGACGAAGTCGTGATAGTCGAGACAGCAAGTCATCAATATTATTACATACTAACTCAAGAATGATCTTTTCATGGAAAAAAACACTTATATTTTATTTATTTTTTATACGACGGCCCGCTTGGCGTAAAGGTTAGTGATTCCGACTGTTACGGATATGGATAAGATTCCCTCATAAGGGCTTATATTGTGTGATGAACATAGTGTTTTCATCGTGCCTGCGTGTTTGTGTCTTTATATTACGTATGTATTTACAGAAATAAAAGTAAGTTTATGTATATATTAGACATCTTTCTTACATAGTTCAAGCCTTGCTTTGCTTGTAACTAGATGATGTTCTATTAATCGTCCAGAAATATTAGTTATAATAATAAAATAACATTATAATTAAAAATAAAAAACTGATTATATTTACGAGAATAAAGTTCAAAAATGTGATAGGGACGTGGTAGTCTACGTCCATTGTTGTTTTTTCTAAAGCCAATATAAAAGCGACATTACTTAAACTAGAACTTATTCAAAGTAATCAAATCAAATCCATGGGAAATTATAAAGCTTTGTTAGGAGAATTGGAGATTAGCAAACAGTTACAAATTATATTTTTACCGTACATTCATTTTTAACTATTTAAGTAAAACAACATATTCTTGCTATCTAGTAAGAATTTAAAAAAATATTGTTTTGTCAACCGACCCAGCTTAAAAGTATAATATACAAAAAGCTGATCTTTAGTAAACATGAAGTGCATTTATGTACGGACACAATCAGCAAGCGGCGACTTCAAAGGGAATTTAAAACTGCCCGCATTACCACAGTCACGAGTGTTTCGTTCCGCGGAAAGGATTTTTATGCTAAACAGAATTCGTAGTTTTTCCCTTTGAACGGACAATAGAATTAACATAAAATATGTAACTTGTAGTCAGTTTTAAAATGTTTCAAATAAACTTTTATGTCATATTTCTTAGAAAACGTTAAAGACAAACAAATTATTTCATGAAGTTACGTCACAGTGATTAATGACGATGTTATATTTGTCGTAAAAATAATAAAGCAGGTATTTATAAAAATAAAATTATTCCTAATGTAGGCGGTTGGTCCATTTTTTACAAAAGACCGTTTTGGGCGGTACCGCCGCGGTGCCTATTTCTGCCGCAAAGCAAAAATACTGTATTCCAGTTCTAAGGGCACTGCAGTTAGCGTATTTACAGGCTAAACGAGACTTAACATACTATGTCTCACGGTAGGCAGTTCATTGGATGATATCACTGGTATTGCCAATATCTATGGACGTGGGTGAATGCTTGTATGCCTAAAAACAAATAGAAGATAAATTGTTTACGACCAATAACGATTGTAAGATTGTGTATCAAGTAAAGCAAAAAATTCTTGATACCGTTTAAAGAATATCAATAAAGATACGAAACATACATTTATAATATCGTTACTTTGTGATAATTGAAAAATTTCTTATAAGTGCAAGCAAAAAAAAGTGAATATGTTTATTTCTTTATTATATCCTTTTACCAGCAAAAGTAATACTGAAAACTGCAAAGAACGAAAACTATGATAAACTCACTTGGATGAGACTTTATTGATTCGAGGGTTATGTTTCGACGGCCATTGACCGGGCAGGATCTTTTTCTTGAAGTGTGGACATGTGATTTCTTTTAGGGATGCTCAATTGAAACTTCATTGGAGCTTTGTTGGTCTATTTGCAAAGTAAGCTGCTCGTCTCATCGCTCTACATAATCAGAAAATAAATTTGAATAAAAGACATTGTTTTAGACAGGTTAGCATAAACAACATAAAATTATTAACATTGCATGAAGTTTTGGATTTTTGTTTATGTTTTTATATTAGTATTCCTAAACATCTATATTCTTCTACCTAGCCTTTATCCCACCTTATCATGTGGCCGGTATCTTCTTAATCCATCTAGGAGTATCTAAATGGCTGTTTGTTACGCAGAGCGTTAAAGGGTAAACCTCATCAGTTGCAATATCAAGTTTCAGATTATTTCAAGTAACTTATGTGTTTCAAAGTCTGCCAGAAACAGTCTTCGACTTTTTACACGCCTATTTTTTTATTTTATTCATCGTATCTTAAAAATAAGTTGGGCCTATATTGCCCTAGCCGATAAGATAAGATTTTTTAAAATTTGCATACAAAGGCAGACGAGCAGTCGGGACTCTAATGGAAAGTGGTCACCGACGCCCATTGACATTGGCAATACCAGAGATAACACCCACGCGCTGCATACCGTGAGACATGGGATGTTACGCGTCGTTTACAAAAAATGATAAAGTAAAACATGTACTTGCCCTGTTATTTTTATCTAAAATTATTAATAAGATAAGGTTCATATTCTAGTTTGAGTAGCGCAAAGGATAAGTACAATTTCTCATCATTACTATTCTCGCTCGTTTTACAGAAGTCACTGGCAACTAATTACAGCTATCACTAGGAGCACCGACGTCTCCCGAAGTTATGCCATTTAAACTTGTCCCGCCACAATGCCGCCGTTTGTTGGGATTGCTTTCGACTAGTTTGTTTTAATTAGGTTTTAATGGAAAGAACTGTGTATGGTTTTAAATTTATATTGACCTAGAAGGCGCTTTATTTGAATTAGAGATTGATGTTTCTATCTCATCTAACCTTTATTACCCTACAGTGCCTTTTTCTATAGGAAATCAGTGGTTTTGAAACAGCACTCTGTATCTCGTTTACCCAGTAATTACTGCCTTCCGTAATAACTGGGTAAACGAGACATAAAATGTCAAGCCTCAGGGCGGTGAGCGCATAAATGCTTACGTTTCTTCTGTTACGAGCAGTGTGTATCACTTACCGTCAGGTGGATGTCTGGCTTTTCTCTTCTAACCTTTAAACTTTTCAACTAAAAAACAAAATAAAAAAAATTCTGTCCTTTATTGAAAATATTAAAATAAACATCACTACGTAGAATGAAATAAAGTCGTTTTATTTGTCCCTATATCCCTATGTATGCAACGGATTTTGATGCGGTTTTTTTTAATAGATAGTGATTGAAGAAGGTTCATATGTATAACACATGCTCAATCTTGTAGGTATATTTTTTATCAGCATAGGTCCCGTGCGAAGCAGGGGCGGGTTGCTAGTAATTTTATGAAATGGTAGAGCTTTTAACTTTTGAAGTAAAAGTAATTAATATTCTGGAGAAGACATCGGCCTATTGGTACGCCGCATTAGACTTTCAAAAGGAATTACCTGAGTGGGATATAAGCGGCTAGTCAAAATAATATTTGAGTAAAATATTGAAATATTTTTTGCACAAATTATCTAAGTTGAATTAATTATTAAAATACTGCTATATTTCTACGCTGTGCTGCAATGTTTTTTTAATATTTTACCATGTAATTCTTCACAAACAATATTTAAAACATTATTGAATCAGGGTCGGTATTGGACAGCACAGTTGAGTATATTTTTTTACCTCTGCAGTAAGATTATATATATGAATTTAATTAGATGCTGATTAAAACTAAGTACAAACATATATGTTAACATGTTTATACTGAGTTTTAATCAGGTAATTGGTTGTGGTTGATTTCTTTGCCTAAATGACTTTTTTGTTGGCGCAGTTAAGTTGTTTTAACTGGAATGTATATTTTGATTAAGCGGATTTCTGAAGTACACCCCGCTAAGATTGAATAAAAGATTGCTGTGCTGGTTATAGATGGAAAGACAGTCTTAAGCTCGAGGAAAGCATACATAACTCGTCTACTCAGTACGTCGTAAGACCTTGGCCTGGAGTCGAATGTGTTTTGTTCTTCGAGCACGAAATACTGTTCTGCTAAATATTTAACATCTGCAACTATACAAACAGAAAAGTGTGGGTGGTAAAGACGCGTGGTGCGTACTTATAGGGCGAGTGCGTATACGTGCCGGAAATGGAGGCACTGTAGGGAGATAGGGTGTGCGGGGTACAGTTCGGATTTGAACGCAGCATGTTTAAATTAAATTAATTTTATTAACTGCCTCGCTAGCGTAGTGATAAGGTCGTGTGCGTTAGAAACCGGAGGTCACGGGTTCGAATCCTGCGGGGACTTGACAAATTTTCATTTTTGTTTCCTAGATGGTTAGGAAAATTGGGGCCAACCACCCAATTGTTATTGTGGTTGTTCGTTGAAAAGTTAGATGATCTATACTTTCGATGGGCATGCAAAAAGTTGGCCCACCCACCAACCCGCATTGGACTAGCGTGGTGGGGATACGATGGAAAGACTCCCTAATTGCGAAAGTGTATATGAGAGGAAGCCTAAGACTAGCTATGGACTAACACAAGCTGATGATTATGATGATAATAATGAAATTTAAATTATCTTCCTCACCCTCGGTTCAAGCATTTTTATGATAATCATTATAAGCCGCCATAATCGATCCACTAGCGAACATAGGCCATTTTTTAATGAACTCCGAGACGGCCTATTCTCGGTTTAACCGGCATCAGCACGGATATCGGCATCCCACCTGGTCGAGTGTTGACCATCAGTCCGTCTTTCCAAACGCTTCAAAACCTTATAGGCCCAACGTCAATCGGTATTTCTGATTAAAAGACCGGCCTACTACCACTTTAATGTCGATGACTTTAGTTCTTTGACGGATGAATTTGTTACGAATTTTAGCCGACAAAGATACTCCGAGCAAGGCGCAGTCCATAACCTTTTTTTTTGCCGTTGGAAAAATCGAGCTTACGGATTCCCCGCTACCAAAATGAGGAGCAGCAGGGATATGTGGGGCTCCCCGGACCTAGATGGAGCGGCTGCTATACCCACAAAAAACAACGGTTGCTCCTTTCTCATGTCGCTGTAGCCGGGGGTGATGACAGTCTTCGGCGACCCCGGCGCGACGTGACCCACGCGGGCGTCTTCTCGCCGGGTGTGTTGGGACACCCGGACCGCCTCTTTAGGTGCCGTACCCGAGCAAACAGCATGGCACTCCCTCTTGAGCCCTTCTCTGGGCGACGGGCATCACTTGCTGGCAGCCAGGGGCGCGCAGTCCATAGCCCGTTGAACTATGGTAAACTTGCAGACCAAACCTGCAATCAGAGGCCACTGCAATCAGAACAATTGTTGGTGTGTAATAAAATATATTTTCTGGATCAAGACCCGAGTAAGTTATTCGATTAAATAACGAGAACTAAATAAAGAGACTTGAAAAGAGCTAAAATGTCTTTATTATATTGCAATTAATAGAATAAGTGTGCTAGTATATGTTCAAATCCTAAATAGCTAACATATACAAACACTCTTGTACATTTTCTGTTTACATTTATTTCGTTTTTATTGTACTAACTATTAGCTCAAAATGTATAAAATGTGTTATTTATGTTTGCCTGTGCCGTGTCCTAACTAGTTCCTCTTTCTCGTATTATTTGACCAAAATTATGAGATATAGTTAATATCAATGAACAATGAGATTCGTTCAGCTTGGTTTAGACAAGGGTAGCTTCGGCTACCGTATCCTAAGCCACAATCTCGGTATTAAAAAGGACACTTCGTTGAATTTTCGCTCCTCAACTGGGCGTAGCAATTTTTCAAATTCGTATCTTCATATTAATATCTGTATTTATAATAAACTTTTTAAATATCTTCAGTTGTGTTCACAACGAATTGCTTCTTTATGAAATTTCTCCATTTTTCGATTTTTCTATAAAAAAAGTAATTTAGCTCTTCTGCCGAACATTTCAATAATTTTCTTGTTAGTGCCTAAATTATCAACGTGATTTAAATAATTTAAAATTTAATTTTGATATTTAATATACTTTAAAAAAACTTTCTACTATAGTTTTATATTACATTGAATGTCACTTACGTGTTGATTTTTTTATTTGCTATTAATCTTGCTCTTTAAACCGGACGTTAATGGTGTTTAAACGCTAAAAAGGTAACGTTCAAAACTTTAAAAATTTTCCAGGTTCTTTTATGGTGCCTGGTCCTGTTTGTATTAAATTTCGTTTCTATTTCTCTGGCAGGTACACTAAACAATAAAGATAGGAGAGTTTCTAAAGTATATTCAGTTTCAATGTGTATATTGTACGGATGGCATTCTGCCAATGCTGTATTCTTGCAACTTGTGATAGTGTCTTCATAACAGTTATAATTGCGACCTCCTCAGGTCCAGGTCAAGATTACTTTACCTGATATTAGGTAACATAAATTTAAAATTGAAAAGCTAGGTATACTACCAGAAACAAGAAAATAATTGAAGATCTTGTTTTTGTAGTTGCTCTATTATGTTGGAAGTGACAGATAAATGTTATGTAATTCATTGTTTTTTAAATATAATGTGTAAGAACACAGACAGGAGCTTAGAGGAGGATATTATTGTGTTCGACGTCTTTCGTCAGTCATACGAAATTGACAATCATTTCTGTTTTTTTTTTTCTATTTTGTAGAAATATAACTATTGCTGGTTAAAAAAGAGATTCATTCAAAAAGATTTTAATAAAAAGTATCTCTTTGCCTAAAAATAAACACTTAGTATTTGAGTGATTGTAGGTAGGTTTATGCTTGATTTTTATAGTGATAATATATTGTTTTTTTAATCATCATCATCATCAGCTTGTAATAGTCCACTGCTGGGTATAGGCCCCTCCTAATATACTCAATCCATTAGGTTACTCTTTATGAATAAATATAGAAACTAATTAAGATTTTCAATTTCTTACACATTTTTTTTAGTATTTTGATGGTGCAAAGTTGAAATTAGTCAAGAATAGTGTATATCTTCAGTGAAGCAGTAGTTAAAAATTTAACGCGTTGCAATTTATAAAATAGTTAAGTGAATGTAGTTATAAGGTTACCGAAGGGTAATATATTTATAAAAATAGTAAACTCTCTTCCAGTCAGACAGAATTAACATATGACTTATTAAAATTCCTTTGTTTCCTTTATATGCAACATATTTGTCTTTAAAATTTGTATAACAATCATTTATATATAGCAATAGCATTTATATATATATATTTTACTTATCTCACCCATGGATTATCTCAATTTTTAGGCAATCGGATGAGTGGCTTCATCATCCTAACCAACCAGAAAGCACCAACGTAAAGATAATAATAAATAAAAACGATATAGTCACCACTGCAAATCATTTCATTAAACTCTTTCGTAATTTTCATAAAGATAACGTCGGTCAAACTGTGATTAGCGAGTAAATTAATTCAGTTTTTGTCGAAGTACATTAAAAAATAAAAAATATCCTTTTTTAATTTGTTTAAGAGCTAACACGATTCCGATCAATGAAATCCAATAACAAGCGTTGACTAACGAACGACCTTTACGACTTAATGCACTCAACCACCCCGTCGACTACCTTCAGCCCCACGCAGACTGATTTATTAGATTCCCATTCATTATCGGGAACACCGGACTAATCGATGATACGTCTAGATCTATCTTGATGTAATGCAAAACGAGACGTATTAAACAGTCTTAAGATTCAGTTTACAATATTAAGATTATACTGTAAATGGTAGTTATATTTAGTTACAATTATGTAATCGGGAAATATATCTCGTAATGAGGTTGTCAGTCATACTGTTACTGTTTGAAGATCAACGGTGTTTATGGTCTTCATATGTTAATGTCCTATGACTTTTTTATGGGTCAGAGGACGGGCATAATCATTACGCTCCCTCTAAAGCGATTGAGCACGACCAAGCGTTCATGGTGTGAGTTTGCGAATAGGAAGTTAAATGGCGGATTTTATGTCTGGAATAAGATACTTATTTCAATAGTTCAAAAATAAACTAATTATATAGCAAATAACAAGCAGAACATCAACCAGATGGTAAGTGATTCACCATGTCTATGAGAAATGCATCGTAATACGCCAAATTCCATTAACGGCCTTTTGGCATTAGGTGTAATTTTTCATGTCAGTAAATGCACCGGTTACAAAAAACATAATTGTACAAGTACTACTATGTTTAAGCGAAAACAGAGTAGGGATTTTATACAACATCTTTTTTGCTGCAGTTAGCAATTAATGGTGCTTTCTTAGTCGGTTCCCTGTAAAAAGATCTGTAAACTCTAAATAAATATAATGTGACTTTTGTCTGCTCCAATCGTTCATATTATTATTTTCTTGCCGCTTTACAAATAGCATATGGAAATATTTATTTACTCAGTAGACTTACCCTGTATTGCTATAAGTTACATTCAACGTTTTCATTCGAGTTCATTCATCACCATTGGTTGTTGTATCTATTAACTAGTGAACGAATTTAAGACAAATTTTATACAGAGCATTATTTTAGATTTTCTTTAAACGTGTTTTATTATTAGCATTGGCGTGACTTTCATGAGGTTTATTCACTTTATTATTTTAAAAACTACTTATTGTATAGAAATAAAAAAGAACAGTACAAGTAAGAGTACACCTACTCTCTCACACTTAAATGAAAATAACAGTAAAATATCCTTGAAAAAGAAAGCACAATTTGTATTACCTCATAAATATAAATACTGTTCACATAAAGTAAATATTGTATCAGTTTGACTTAAACTTCGCCCTACAAAATAACTTAATACCATTACTTGAACATGTTGGTAAAAGAAATTTTCCCACACTGTAATCCTGTTTCATTTTATCTCCAATCGAAAGACTCGATCTCATAATCTACTCAATGAATAGAAAGCTCATAACAAGGTAAACAGAAGGATAAATCAAGATAATTGGTATTACGAAGCAGACGTGGAGTTTGTGAATCAACGTTGATAGAAAGTCGCTGCTTAAGCCATTCCGGCTTTATCAGAATACCTATAAATTAAATAATTTCAAATATGCTTACGTAATTTGTTGATATAGCTGATTATGTAGTTACTCGTTAGGATACAATAGATATTCATCATTATTAGCCTGTGTCAGTCCACTGCTGGACATAGGCCTCACCTAATGCATGCCACCACTTCCGATCTTCGGCTATTCTCATCCAGCCCGCACTGGACCTTTTGCGAATGTCGTCACTCCAACTGCCTTCTTACTACACCAGTAGATATCAATTTTCCTAATTTAATATCAAATAGCAGTAAAAAGAAAAATATATCTTGATAGTATTAGGTATATGTAATGGTACTTAAAATTAGTTTGTAACAATTATTTTTAAATGGAATTTTACATACAATACATACAATTACATAACCACGGTCACGAACCGAACCCCATTTATACGGTCTAGTGGTATTGGCCCTTGCTTGATAAACCGGCGGTAGTGAGTTCTAATCCCGCGGGAAACAACATTGTGTTATCGTTGTTTTGTGATGTGTTTAAGACAATATGGCCCGATCACCCAATTGTCTAAAAATAACCTGATCCATGCGTGCGTAAGCGTGGTGGGATACGGTCCAAACTCCCTGATGGATAGGGGGTATTAGGGGAGGCCTATGTCCAGCAGTGGACTATGTATGTTGTGTAGGTCAGATGCCAGTCGCTCTGCGGAAAAACTGTTATTCAGGTAAATCTGAATTGATAAGACCCGGCCCCGTGATATCTTAGGATAATAGCTAGGTAAAAGGAGAAGGCTGAAAGTTAGTTTGTAACTGCAATTTACAAGGAAATATTAAAGGACTCACATTACCGCAGTCACATCAAACTCAAACAAAACAAAATCAAACAGAACTTACTTTTTTCCTTGTATTCTTCAAACAATGATTTAAAAATTTGAAAGTCAAATATTTCACATCAGTCGCACATAATCAATATATATATATATATATTTATATATTCCCGACATTTCGGACACTTTATAGTATCCATTGTAACTAAAACTAATGCGAAAAATCCGTAAATTAATAGATTTGATATACAATTAGCAGTTTCAGCAAGTTTTTATAATTCTAATATGTCAGCTTTAATCATTATCTCATCATCATCATCATACCAGCCTACGAAAGTCCACTGCTGGACATAGGTCTCCCCCGCCAAGAAGTACGATCCTATGCCACCTGCATCCACCGACTTCCCGCACACTTGCACAGGTGGTCACTCCGTCTCGTGGGGAGTCGTCCCTCACTGCGATGGCCAGTACGAGGTTGCCACTCGAGAACCTTTTTCGAGAATAATTATCAGTTATGATTAAATTAAATAGCTGAAGCGAAAGATATAAATAATGTTCTACGAAATTATATCTTTATGTCGTTTTCAAAAAAGCCTACAATAACCATGTAATTCCAAACTTAATAAATATAATAGATTACATCAACAAGCAGTTAAGAACGATGAAGTGTAATATAAATAATATAATATAGCGTAATATACATACTTATACAGGCTTTAAGCTATGTGATAATATTTCGTATATAATCGGCAGCCAATATTGGTAGTATAAAGGAACGACGAAGGATATATTTTTGGACGATTGTTGTCTTTGGAATTAAATCGCTAGTTAACCCTTTATAAATAAAGGAATTCATTTAGATCATTAACAATTTATTACACTTATATTTCTTTTGGCAAACTAGAGAAAAATGATCAGAGTATATTTTTACGATACTCGCGCAAACCGGCACGAAAAACCGACACCTTAAAGTTAGCTATAGTCAATTATTAGATTCAGCGCATACATCGTCACGAAATTAGCTAACGCAGAAAAGACAAATATTGGTAATGTCGTTTTTTTACGTAGAATAAGGCAAAAGAAGAATTAAATACATTCTTATCATGTTAAGAAGTATAAATTGTAACACGTGTAAATAAGTACGCAGACATTTTTTTAATTATATATACAATTTTTGGACCATTTGATTTTGTACCTTCCAGTCAAGTTGAATACTAAATTAATTTTAATTAAGTAACCCATATAACCTAAGAAGTGTCCTTGCGCCGATGCAAAAGTTGTTCTAAATTGAGCATTATTTAGAATGCTTTTTTTGCATATTCTTAGGATAAAAAGGTGCTAATTTAGCGAGTTTTTATATGTAATAACTCAGTATTTATCAAACAAATATTATCTTATTTTGATAAACAATGTTAACAGGCGGTGAAAAATTCATGTTTTTTCAAACCCGTTGCTAAACTTAAACAAAGTTAACGTTTCTATAAAACACTATTCAACTATCATGTTAATTTTTAAATCCTTTTAAAGGGAAAAAAGCTGTGAACTGTATTTAGCATACAAAAAAAAACTGTAAGCACTTGCGACTGCGGTCAAGCGGGCCGTTTTAAATTTCCTTTGATATCGCAACTTGTATATAATTTCTTTCAATGAATCCATTTTATGTTAACTGAGTGTTGTCGCTTTGACTTTTTATTATATATTTTGGCCCCACGGGTTCCCTTGCGCGGGACTGTGATTTGTGATGATCATAATTACTTATATATTCTCATAAGCTTTTAACTTTTGACAGTTCACGCCAGAATAGCATGCGATGCCATTTTTTTCGGCACACAGCCTATATCTTATTCTAATATATAAAATACATCTTCGTAAAGTTTACAAAAAAGTCCATCACGTAGTTTTCATCGATTCAATGAGAAAAGATAAAAAATGGAGATGGATGAAGCTTAAAATTTTAAATATTATTAGGATTTAAGAGAACATGCCTTGATGCAGCATTTCAGAGTATAATATTAGTCAAAAGTAAAGAATGTATCAAAATGATTACTAAGCACAAGCGTGGTAAAATAAAATTCAATTGAATATTTTACTATTATTCTAGACTAAAAACATTTAAAATGCTATGAAACTCTTTTATAATAGTCGTCCTGTAAACAGTACAAACAATACAGTACATCGTGTTTAAAGGAAATGAAAAATGGAATAAAATCTCGATCATTTATTTTATAACCTAAATAAAACCAATTCAATGGGCCAAAGAGTAAGTACTCGGCAATACTATCAATATAATAAAAATACCCACAAATAAATATTTAATTTATATTTGCATGGTTTGACAATGTATGCTTAATCGTTCTTTATTTTCTATACGTACAATGAGAGCGATTATAAAAAAAAAAGCTGTAACGAATTGGAATTGATGACGTTCTCTTTCATCTCAACTTCGATATTGAATTAAAAACAAGGCGTGTGTTTTTGAACTTTATTAAATTTCTTTGTCCTACATAAAATTTTGGAAGCTTTTTACCGCCGAAACTTGACGTTCCTACGCATATATAATATGGGCCCATATAATTAGCTTTACTTCTTATTTAAATTTAAAGCGTACTTTGCCTAAAAAATAAATAATATACTGATCAATCAATGATTTGCTACACTAGCTTATTGTACACAAAAAAAACAGCAATTTTTTTTTAAAAAGAATTCGGATTTTTAAATGTAATTGTTTTTATAATAATATGATAAAGAGAAATTTAGTTGCAATCACTACCGAAAGTGAACGTTTGAAGTGAGCGATACTTATTTGAAAAAATGAATAACTACCTGTTTGTAGTTAAAGTAATAATCACACTTTCTTATTTGTAAAATAATAATTTTGAAGATGGTAGGTCTTTTAATTACAAGGGACCATCTGGAATAATTTAACTACGGTGCCTGTTTCTGCCGCAAATCAGTTGTGTGTAAACACTACTTTGTTCCTGTTCGAAGAGCACCGTACCCGGTATAATTAATGGGTACCCGACATAATATTTTATAGCTCAAAGCGGTGAGCGGATTTGTGTCGGCTTACGATGCTTTTTTTAAAAGCGAGCCGTGTCGCTTATCATTAGGCAAACGTCGTGTTCGACTCAATGCTTAAGTGGTAAATAAATTCAACGGCGCACGGGTTACTTCCAATAAAGTAAAATGTATATGTTTTGTTAATGTAAATCGGTTATTGCATACGCAGGCAGACGAGCAAACGAGGCCTGAAACTTGATGGAAAGTGGTCACCAACGCCCATGAAACATCGCAATACTATGGTATCACCACGCTCTACCTGAGACATTGGATGTTAAGTCTCATTTATCCAGTAAATAGGAGCTGCCCTTCAAACCGGAACGATATGTTTTTACTACTCTTTGCGGAGAAATAGGCACCCGTGGTCACCGAGTCTCCTGTAAACGGGACCCCTACCGAGAAACAACATACCATCATTCCTTAGGTGGTTTTCCAGGCGTTCTTATCGAGTTTTCTATCAAGATTGTTTTACATTAAAATTATATTGAAATACTACCTCAAGCGCAAACTACTATTATTATTTATAATTCTATATATCGCTGATAGTATATTATTCTATTCAATAAGACAGCTGTCCTGACGCTCGTCATTTCATATCAGGTGCTGCACGATAGAAAATATCCGACGCATTGAAATGGCAGTACCATGATTCACTACGTGAATGGATGTTACATCATTACAGAACATCAAGCTGCCTAAGGAACCATGGATATTGTTTTACATCACTATCTTTGGCAAATAGGCTACCACGTGGTACTATTCAGACGGCTCTTAAAGCATCCATCTTCTAGGTGATTGAAATGGATGATCTTATGATCTGATATTAGCCTTAAAATGTTAGCCTCTCAGCATCGCAGAATGCATTAGCCAATACTAATGACATAGATTCTATATTACATGAATATAGTAATCATACTATATCATTATTTATAAGTGTAATGTTACGTATATGAAAAATATCGACTTTCTTGAACATTGACAAGTCATAGGTTATAATAGACATCAACATTGCAATATCGGTTATTTTAATTATATCTTTTATTAACGCGATTATTAGTCATATCTAATCCATTTTTAATGTTAATTATTTATATTTATTACCAAAGTTTGAGACACTTTCCAGCATCCATGATCGCAGCCAGACTAAGATGGGATGTGCCTATATCTCATATTATTCAACTGTTCTGATTTTGACTTTTGGTTACAGTTTTATAAAATACGCATACTAAACTATACGCAATGGGATAGTTAAATTATGAGATTTAGTTTTTTTTTATTTTTTGTAAGATGAAAAGACCTCAAATACTTAATTATAAAAGAAGTTATTAGCTTTTAACAATTCTTATTAGTTAATTATTATGACATTGTACATAATGCATAATTATTACAATTATTATGACCAATAAAACTATTTCCAAGATATTAACAAAAAAATAATTTAATGTTGACTACAGGAAATATTAGTTATTGATAAAGAATAACTCACAAATAATTTAAAATTGTCTATTATATTCCATAATTTTGTTTGTGATTTCTTAAATTGGAAGTGGGATAAAGAATTACTTTTACTTTTTGGAAATCTCTTTAAAATTACTAAAAGAATCTTAACAATACGTGGTTAATTCATGTACATTAATTTATTTTTCACCTATTTATTTATAATGTAGCTGTGTATTTAACTAGTTGTATTAATCAGTTACTGTTACGTGAATGTATGAATTCAAAACAATATTATCATATTAAAATTTAAAAGCACATTAAACATTCATTACATAACTGCCTCCGTAGCCTAGTGGTAAGGGCATGTGCTTCAGAAACCGGAGGTCGTGGGTTCGAATCCCACGGAACTCAACAAATTTTCATGGTTGTTTCCTAGTTGGTTAGGGCAATTTGGGCCGATCACCCAATTGTCTGAAAAGTAAGATGATCCATGCGTCGGATGGGCATGTAAAAAGTTGGTTCACCCATTAACCCGCATTGGACCAGCGTGGTTGGATACGGTCCATAACCCCCTAATAGATAGGTGTCTATTAGGGGAGGCCTATGTCCAGCAGTGGACTATCACAGGCTGATGATGATTAAACATTCAACGAACGAAATAACCGTATTGTTCGAAAACGAGTTATCCTATTTTAAATAATTGAAGTGCGAACAAATTACAATAATTGCACCCAGAACATGCGTTGGGAACAATTACCGGATAAATAATTAAATAATCATATTAATAGGATATTGTTATCGAATAACCACTGAAGTTTTTATTTGAACGAATTAAAAAAAAAAACGTATTGGATGAACTTCGTAGTCTAACAAGACTTATCATAAAAATACATTAATTACAGCTAGCAATTAAATATAACAAAGAAAATAATTTGTTACTAAGAATATTCTTAAATGGCATCGACATCTAAAGATAATTTTATATTATCGTTTAATTACAATATTTTTATGTATATATATATTTAGTAATCTTAAGAGTCCTTGTGGCTTTTTTCTTCTACACAGACGGACTTGGTAAACTTACAGGTGTTGCAATATATATTATAAGAGAAAGTAATGCTATTTACATTTAGGGATAAGCTGTTGCCAGTGTTCCTAAACATTTGTATACTACCTTCAATATTTTATTTATTCACCTCCCTAAAGTAATACTTGCTTTTAATCTTATTGCATACATTAAAAGTTTACTTGAGATTTCAATAAAATATTATTTTACATACTCTTTACATTAATTTTCTATAAATTTTCTTTTGGGTGTAATTGTTTTCGTAATGATTTTTAAAATGTTTTTTACTGCTGGACTGATAAAAATTTAATTATTACTATCTTTACATAAAATGTCTGAGGATTCATCAGGTAAACAAAACGTTGGACACAAAATTTTTAACTATTTCAAGTTTTTTAAAATACTAATAATTGTAAATTTCTTTTGTGATTTTATACAAATACGATGATGCATACATTGGCTGTTAATTGTATTATAATAATGTTGCTCTTAATGTTGCTCTTTTAGACTGCGTTACACGAAATGAACAAGTGAAATTTTAACAAAAATATGAACGACTTCTAACAGCGTATAAATATTTTACGCAATACAAGCAAGTTACAACGTGCTCTCTGTTCGAAATTGCGTTGCGTTATCTGCCACTGCTTTTTGAATCTCTGATATCATTTAAGATATTCATTTTAACAAAATATCGTCTAAGACACGTTTTATATACATACAGTGAAGAATTTTTGCAATGCAATAACTTTTATGTGAACTCGAACTGTATAATCTTAAACAAGCTACGAAGTACCTAAATATCATTTTTTTTAATGTTTAGATTCAAATGCCTATGTCAGTTACTCTTAAGACATAGACATATGCTATTGCAGACTTTACTGTAGATTAATGCAAGTGATACATTTATGTTAAACATACTTTATGTTATTTATTAATCGCACGAGGTTGCGATTTTGATACCGTAGTTTTATTATTTTTCAAATATCTCTTAAAGTACTTATCATAAAATGATTTTAAAAAAGGAACCAATAGAAAGCTTTTATCTATGATTTAAGAAACGATTAAACGAAATCATAGCACCAAGAGCAGAGCAACGAGGTAACTTATAAATTTAAAAAAAAAGTCGCAGATAAAAGTGTTGTCCGTTGCATCGATTTATTGTATAAATAATGAACAGAAATTAATTTAATGCCCCACATCTCAAAGTCGATATCGACTAGTATTTCCGCAGAATCCAATGATACACAGTTTGCAACTTGTAAATATCAGTGACACCTTGGCTGAATGAATTGTACGGGTAATTTAGTACTGGTCAGCAAACGAGTGAGAGGGATGGCGTGTGTGGCACTTGTCACGTGGAAGCGACGGACTTTCCGATAATCGAAACGTATACGAGTGGTCGTTTCATCCACATCCGCTTCTAAATGGGTGTTGTGAATAAGTTTTGTATATTTTTATTGTTCGCAATAGTTTATTTACGAGTAAATAAATTCCCTGCTTCCTTACAACGAACGATCTAAAGAAATCTTTTAATAGATATTATGTTGTAATAATGTATATATTGAATTATAAATGCATACATTATAGGTTTGGCATTTGTGTATAGGACCAATGATAAAAACACAGTAGGTAGTACGTACGTAGTAACTGCCTTCGGTCGTAGTGCGTAGGTGTGTGCTTTAGAAATCGGTGGAATCCCGCAGGGAAACAACTTTGTGTTTTCGTTGTTTTCCGTTGGATTAGGATAAATTAGGCCGATCACGTAATTATTCGAAAAGTAAGATGATCCATGCGTCGGATGGGCATGTAAAAAGTCGGTCCACCCACCAACGGGCATTGGACCAGCGTGGTGGGATACGGTCCAAAAACCCCCGAATGGAGAAGGCGTGCATTAGGGGAGGCCTATGTTCAGCAGTGGACTAACACAGGCTGACGATGATGACGATGGTTTAATACCAGTGCTAAATACACAGGATTGATAGTTAATTCAAATATCGTTATTCAATATAGAAGTAATCGCTTATTGACTGTCGAGGACGTTACCAGATGAGAAGAACAGGCTAAAGATATTCAGCGGGCCTTTTTTGGTCATCATTCAAAACGCTAAGTTCATCACACAATACATTGTCCCGTGGTGAGAAATGAACTCACACTCTAATGCAAGATAGGCAGTGTCACTAATCAATCCTGCAAGCGTGTCGTCAAATAAATTTGAAAAAAAAAGTGGTCACTTATCTAGGCGTGATGTAAAATACGTTAGATGAATGCTGTATCTTTCAATATTTGCACACGTCAGGTTAATCTCGTAAATAAACACATTTACCTTATTTAATGTTCCGCGCATACGCTTGTCACATGAGGAATAATTTATGAGATCAAAGTTGATTTAAAAATGGAGGGCAGAAAATGTGTTCAGGCTTCGTGCTACTTGTATTTAAAACGAGCACTTTCACAATTTTCAATAATAATCTACTAAAAAATAGAAAAATATTTTTCATTCCAAAGTATTTTATTATTTGGATAATACAATGCTACCAGTGAGCATTTCAACATTAAAAAGTAGTATATCTCGGAGTAAGGTTATTATAGGAACTTCTTTTATTTAGAGTAATTCAATAATATTTTTTTGTTGAGATAACAATGAATTCGGCATCTGCTTGTAATTGTTAGCGTTGTTTTCTGGTTGGTTGGTTGGGTTAGTGGGCCAATCACGAAATTGTCTGAAAAGTGTGATGGTTCATGCGTCGGATGGGCATTTAAAAGTCGGTCCCGGTTGTCAAGACTATCTTTGGCAGTCGTTATTGGAAGTCTTTGCCTAATAATTTACTGACAGTTAATTCATACTTAAAATTCAGTTTACCTTTTGGCTGTTAAGGTTAGACAGTTGCTCCACGAGAAACTGTTATTCAGGTAGATCTGGGTGAACTAGAAGCGGTTGCAATGATAACTTGGGAAAATGGCTAAGTGAAAGAAAGAGGTTTTTAAAATCGGTCAAAACTTTTTGTTAAAAATTTACTTGCTAAATAGACTTTTTCACTTTATTCACTAATGAACCTTTAAGATTTTCTATAACCCAAATATTTCTTCAATTTTAACTCCTTCAATTACTTCAACCAGCAATACACGAGGTAAGGTACTTTAAGTATTTTACGAGACTCGTAGAATACCTAAAGTCATCTCCTAAAATAGATACGTATAGTATAGTCTTTGAGATTGGCTTTTTAGTAACACAAAAATGTTGAGGTTTACATAGATAAATGTATGACATCCAACAAACAAAGAGCTTAGTAAACGGAAGTGTAAGGTTTCGCCATAAAATTATAGCAATTTACATTCATCAACGAAACAACAGGGGAAATGGACATTAGCGGTTTCGTTCAATCTTTGCGCTCGCGTCGGCTCAGAGTCGTAAATAAAAGAGGTTACCACAATTAATCTTTTTGCCTGTTTGTTTATAAGTTATATACAAGTTAATGTATACCATTTAAATGACTTTAAATTAAGGCATCAAAGAGTTGTATATCATTTATAATTAAAATATTATATATAGTATTTTTTCCATTACCGTTTAAATCTGTGGCTTAATTACGACTTTCTGTGCAATAAAGCTAAAAATAGTTTTTTTTTTCACTTAAGTGTTTGAGTAGCAAATCAAATAGGAAACTTTTAAATACCTGAATTATCCGTCCTATCGACTAAGAGAGTGAATTAATAAGGAGAGGTATTATAGTGCACTAATGTACGCCAAACACAGACTGATCTCTAATATAGATTGCCCACCGTAGTCCGATATTATTATAATTATATTACTTAACGTAAGGAAAACACCAAAATTGTTCGACTTAATCGATTCATTCACTCGTAAAAGCCAATGACGAATTTACATTCCGCAACCCGTAAATTTCAGTGACACCTCGGCTGAATGAATTGTACGGGCAATTTACTACTGGTCCGCAAACGAGTAAGAAGGATGGCTAATGCGCCGTGTGACAAGGCAAAGACGGGTTTTCCGATAACCGCAATATATTCCAGTGGACTAAACGTAATATCCACATATAACGTATAATTATCATCTTCAATCAAAAATTAATAAATTTCTCGGAACCTCCGATCCACTTTTACATACGTTTTTGGAGGGAGAAAAGCTAAAAATATATTCATCTGATAGGATTTAGTTTTATTTTACCTTTGTTTTCGCATACTTCTATAAATATAAAATTTTTAGGCTTAATTTCAAATCGATCTTTGATAGAAGCTGAATCAAAGAATAACGGAAGTAATATTTTCAGTATGATTTCAATCGAGTTTACCTCGAAAACAGCTCGATTTGTGGAAAAATCACAAAAATAATATATATAACAATAAAAAAATGAAATATTGGCTCCAAACTGCAAATGCGATTTCAAAATCTTTATTTAGTGTACGTACTGTTTATTCAGCGTTTAACTAAAGAAGAATTTAAGTAATAGTTCAATAAAGAACTGTAAATTAATTATTGTTAAGTTGTCGGTTGTCATTCGTAAGTTCCCTTCCTCTTTGTAACGTTTTCTTTGTTGCTTTCAAGGTTCTTTACCGATTTTGCGGTCTTCGGCAGTGTCTAGTCTTGGTCTTGGTGGTCTTAATGCTGTTTACATCTATGACTTTTTAGTGACGACTTATAGAAGCATCCTACAATCTTCTTTAGCTGTTGTGTTTCTGTAGAAGCTTTGTTTTTTATCACCAAATAGACATCCTTATGGTAGAAAACGCCTCTGTGACCCATGCCTTGGGTCCTGTTGTCAAAACCTTCTGGACAGGCACTCGTATGGGGTCCATCGAATGCAGTTAACATTTTGGGTTGGGGAGGTTCTATTCATTCCTTGTTTATTTAACAGTAACACAAGAAAATCGGAATGGAAGAAAACTGGACTCTATGGTAATTTGATCAAAAGGCTAGGAGAAAGAAAAAATGTTTTAATTGTCTGATGACAATACTTACCAAGATAATAGAATTTGAAAGCCGACTGAACGTACACATAATAAATTAAAAGATTTTGCTTTTAAATTCAGGCAATTTTCTCACATCGAGGTGATTAGAGTAAAACATTAACGATTTCGTTTAACCTTTGCGCTGGCGTCGAATTGGATTCATAAATAAATGAGGACCCTATTCATCTCTTCACCACATTGCTTGTATCGTTTAGGACAATTTATGGAATTAAAACCAGTTAACAGGACCCAGCGATAACTGTAAAAAAGCTTTCTGTACAGTACATGTAAAACTTTGAAAGCATGTAATAAGAATTCATCAAATATATATATTTCTTTTTTTTTAAATATTACAGGTAGCTTATACTATTTACGTTATTGCTAAATTAGAATAGGTCTTTAGTTAAGTTTTAACTAAATTAAATTAAAACACATTATAATATCCGATATCAGAAAAATCGTTTACTATTATTTTAAGTCTTATAAGTTAAAATAACTTGAATGATTAATTTAGGCACATTGATGTGCTTTTGTTGTTTTGCATACGTTTAACTCTGTTGTTATTGTATGACTAAATTACTTAATATGTCCGTATCTTTGATCACTATAGTTATCGCAATCTTATTCAACTTTTTCATATCATGATCATCAGCATGTCATAGTCCACTGCAGGACATAGGCCTCCTCTAATACACCCCTATCCATTAGGGGTTTTGAGAGAATACATCTGATTTTCCAAAAGTAGCTCTCATTTAAGCTTACCTATTTAAACATACAAAAATAATATGCAGAAAAAGTTATTTAACTTAAAAAATGTGTGCATGTTCTAGCGTACACTCGTAAGAAGTGAAACTTCTTTATGACGTTATTTTCAAAAATAAATTAATTTATCAATGTACAATATATATATAAAAACATATATATATATATATTGTACACACATACATATATATATATTTATTTATATATATGACAAAGGCTAAGCTTAAATAACTTGAAAATTTGAAAAATAAATAACATGATCACGCCCACGTGTTGGTGCTCTTATGGAAGTCGATGCAATCGCACCTGAAGTTTCACTTTAAAACATGTTAATGTAACATTCAAAGGAACTAAATACTTAATGTTGAATGTCTTAATAGATGTATAATGTCGCCACTAGGTGGCGCTGTCGAAAACGCTTTTAAAAATTTGTAAATATGTTAATAACGCGCTCCTAAAATAAAAAAAATTGTTACTGAAATGTTAACTAAGCTAAATATAAACAATTCATAACCCTAGAATAAAAAAAGATGGCGCGTAACGGAAAAAAAAGATGGCGGGTAACGAAAAAATGTTACACTAAATTTTTTCCAACCCTTATAAAGAAGTTTCACTTCAAAAAAACACCTACAATTTCCAATATACGATCTTGTATATCATATTTAAACAAACTTTTCATATTAATTTTATGTTTTTTATTTTAATAACTAAATTAATATTTCACGACATTGTAATCGGTACTTCGCAATTTATGTTATGCCAAAGGTTACCCGACTTCACTTTACAAACTTGAATGTAAAACTTAAACGCGGTCGTGGTTTATTGACTTACCAATCACTGACAATCCAACGAATCGGAATTTCCTGTTTAAGTTGGAAATAAGCTATACTTTAAGTCAAAGCTTTAGTCATTTTACAGAACCAAATTTAATATCGCTGTATCTCACCTTGTAAGAACGAATATATTTGTACACGCTCAAGGTTCATTATTATGTATGAAGTGTTAAGTTTAAAGGTGACGAAATATGAATTTGAGATATCAACTTTTATGGAAAACGTTGGCGAGCTCGCTTAAATTACAACGTCATGATGTAATTTATATCGTCATATTGTATTATATTGCTGTATTATTATAGAAAACTAAGGCTTAAATGAGAGTTTTATTTTAAAACTCGTAATAAAATAAGTGCATTTAATGACGAAATATGATTGAGAAGTCGGCTGCTATGTACAAATTTACTCATGAAAATTACACGGGGCCGTCTGGGGCAGTACCACCGTGGTGCCTATTTCTACCGCGAATCAGTAGTTTGTAAAATATTACTGTTTTTCGAGTAAACGAGAGATAACATCCTATGTCTCAAATAGGCGGAGCATTAGGTTTTGCCGATGTTCATGGGCGTCGATGACCACTTTCCATTAGTTGGCCCGAATGCTTATGATAATATAACTTAAAAAGTACAGGTCGTAAATCTCAAATTATCATTCATTACTACGTCTTTTATTGTTCACAGTCATAATATAGTTGGCAAAAAGTCGGTGTTGTTATGAATAGTTTAATAAACATTTTAAATTTTCGACGTGACTAGAAACAATAGTCGGCCTGTATAGTTTTACACGGAACCAGAGAAAGTCACGATGAAATAATAAATGTGAAGTAGTTATTTTTCTATGACATTAATCATTATTCAGATGATTTTTGTACGCAATATTATGTATACTCAAATTTCTTTACACCAGAATGAATCTCTACAAACTATTATAGTTGTTAATTATACCCCTGGATACATATTCCACAATATTATCAAAATGTAAACAATATCAAAACATAATACAAATTCAACTTGATATTTGTATATAAATATATAAATATTGAAGTCATCTTCCTTTTGGAAAATTGGAGAAAAATTATATGAGGATATTTTTACGTCGCTCGCGCACACCGGCACGAATAACCTATACCTTAAAGTTAGCTATAGTCAATTATTACATTGAGCGCATGAATCGTTACGAAGTTAGCTAACAAAGTAAAGACCAACTATTGGTAGTGTCTTTTTTTTTACACACGTAGAATAAGGCAAAAGAATAATTTAATAGATTTTTATCTTGTTACTCCATAGACGTTTAAACTGTTACGCTTGTAAATAAGTACACACACAGTTTTTTTAATATAATATATTCAACTTTTGTACCACTTGATTTCGTATCGTCTAGTCAAGTAGAATTCGAAACTAATTTAAATTATGTAACCCATAGTTAAGAAGTGCCCTTCCCTTTACGTAAAAGAGCATTTTTTTAGAGTGCTCTTTATGTATATTCTTAAGCTGAAAATAGATTTTCTATTTGCGTTAAGAGAGTCGTGAGTAAAAGTCTTTTTTTATTTTGATAAAACTGTAGAAACAGCCGGTGAACAATTCATGTTTTTTCCAACCCTTTGCTTCACTTAAACGAATTGTATGTTTCCATAAAACACTATTTAACTTTCATGTTAATTTTGGAGTCCTTTTGTTGGGAAAAAAGCTGTGTTTTATTTAGCATTGGACATAAAAATTGTAATCACTTGCGACTAGGGCAAAGCGGGTTGTTTTTCATTCCCTTTGATATCAAAAGCAACTTGTATATCATTTCTTTTAATGAATGCATTTTATGTTTACTGAGTGGACCTTTCGAATTTATAATATTAGTAGAATTTAAGAAGCACATGCCTTGATACAGCATATCTGAATATAATATTAGTCAAATATAATAACAGTATAACAATACTATACACAAGCATGGTGTAATAAAATTTGATCAAATATTTTACTATTTTTCTAGACTAAAAACAATTAAAATGCTATAAAACTATTTTATAACAGTCGTTCTGTATACAGTACAAACCGTAAAAAGTTTATAGGAAATGAAAAATGGAACAAAATCTGGATGACGTGATGTAAGTTATAAAGGGAATAATTTGTCTATTAAGTCACTATATCCGAATGAACCATCAATCACGGGTCAGACAGATAAGTATCTGTATCATGAACTTTAATGATATAACGTGAATATATAGTTTATATACCGAAACCATGATGAGTATTCGTAATAAAAAAATATAATCATCATCATCAGTCCTAATAGTCCGAATGGACAACCATCACATGTAACCATGGAGATCAGGATCCATTTGGGAATGATTTACTGACACAATATCCACAATGGTCCATTGCGTTAGTGTGATCGACTTTACATACCATTCGAGCATGGATCATCAAAAATATATATACGTCCATCATGTGTGAAGTTTGCTGACATCTCTCTCACCTTCCCTAATTTGATACTTCAGGAGTTACTGAATTCAAAGCACATTGGTTAGTGGTGATCAACTTTTTACATACATTCGACATTGATCATCAAATACAAACAATTTATTGGAGTTCTTAATTTGAACCGAATTGAATTAAAAAAGCTGTGTTCACTTAAAGAATGTCCAATGCTACCAACGCGTAGCTATATATAATATGGGCTCATTTAAATAACTTTACTTCTTATTTAAATTTACCACGATAACGTAAGTGCATTTAGAGTAAAATTTTTCCCAGAGATTTAAAACCAAGAGTATTTTTAAAACTGCATCTGAAGGAATTTTTATATTATCGTTTAATTACAAGATGTTAGCTATATATTAGGTAATCGTCACAGCTCTTGTGGATTTTTCCTTTAACGCAAACGGACTTTGTAAACTTACCGACGTTGGAATATTAATTATAAACGCGAGTATCAAAAGTAAATCTGTTTCCATTCAGAGATAAGTTGTTGCCAGTTTCCCTAAATATTTCTATTCTACCTATATTATCAAAATTTACCTACCTAAAGTAATAATTACCTTTAATGTTTGTACACACATTAAAAGTTACTTAACTTTTACTATATTAATGTTGTTGCAAATTTTCTTTTGATGTAATTGTTTTCGTGATAATTTTTAAAATGTGTGTTAATGCTGGACTGATAAAAGTTAATTATTACTAGCTTTGAATGAAATAGCTGAGGACCCGGCAGCTAGTTCTTTTACTAGGTAAACGAAACGTTGGACACTATATTTTTAACAATTGCAAGTTTTTTAAAATAATAATATTGTAAATCTATATCTGTTGTGGTTTTATACAAAAACCTGCATACAATTTATTTCGTTTCTGTTGACTGTTGATTGTAATAATAGCAGTAAAAACGATTCATTAACCTTAATGTTGCTCTTTTAGACTGCGTTACACGAAATGAACAAGTGAAATTTTGTCAAAAAATATGACCCACTCCTAACAGAGTATAAATATTTTACGCAATATAAGCAGGTTACAACGTGCTTCCAGTTCGAAATTGAATGCAATTGCTTATTGTGCGATATTCTTAAAACATAGGTGTATGCTATTGCAGACTTTATTGTAGATCAATTCTAGTAATCAATTATGTAAAATATACTTTATATCTACCTACCTATCTTTTACGGTTTTGGCAGCGTTAGTAATTTAATCGGTTTTGATTTTTGGTGCCGTATTTTTTTTTATTTTTCAAATATAATAAAATACTTATTGACAAATTTAAAAAATGGGACCAATAAGAAGCAAATATCTTTCATTAAAAAAAAGAATGAACGAAATAAAAGTACTAGGAGCAGAGCAACGAGGTCCGAATTGACTACCTCCTTTTGGTAAGACGTTCAAAAACAGGCAGTAATATTATCTATTCGCAGATTGAACAATAACAAAAGCCACAGACAAAAGTATTAAGCATCGACTTACTTTATAAATAATGAAGAGAAATAAATTTAATACTTCGACTCGTAAAGTCGACATCGACTAGTACTTCCGCAGAAGCCAATGACTGATACGCAGTTCGCAACCCGTAAATTTCAGTGACACCTCGGCTGAATGAATTGTACGGGTAATTTAGTACTGGTCCGCAAACGAGTAAGAGCGATGGCGTGTGTGGCACTTGTCACGTGGAAGGGACGGGCTTTCCGATAACCGAAATGTATACGAGTGGTCGTGCTTGCACATGGGCTTCTAAATTGGCATTGAGAATAAGTAATGTATATTTTTAATGTTAGCAATAGTTCATTTAGAAGTAATTAAATTCTTTACTTTAGACGTTATTTTACCCATATTTTTTTATGATATGGTCTCCATTTCGAAGAGATCATCTGAGGAAGTCTTAAGTTAAATTAATCAATTTCACTTACTTTCGATACTACAGTATTTTAATATTTGGGTATAAGAATCGTTCTGTCAATCAAGTCTGATTGAATTCAGTTCATTTTATTTATAAACCTGATTGAAGATTGATCAGATTTAAGCTATAATTAAAACCTCTAGTGCAATGAAATGACAAATTAAATGCCAATTCCTTAACTTTGTGATAACATTATTCATAAAATCAGCACAGCAAAGTTTATGCCTTTCCTCTGCCGAAAAATAGCAGATAAGTCATTCGGTTGGTCTAATAACGTAATAATTAACAGTTTACGGACTTCATGCTATCAAAAACTAGTTGCACCTCAGGAGTCTGCAAAATGTGATAAGAAATAATATAAATTAAATCGCTAGCACATGTTATATAGCAATCAGCATTTCCCTTAAATAGATTATATTTGTGTAACTCTATCTCATCACGATTGCAGATTTTCCCTACATATTTAAAATATAATCATCACTAATGTCACAAAGGTTTTCTGTGTCATAACTTTCCCTCGGTTCTCATTTGGAAACCAATTGAGTATAGGCACCTTTCATTGTAATTAATGATACTTATATAACTGCCTCCGCAGCCTAGTGGTATGGGCGTGAGCTTTAGAAACCGGATGTCGTGGGTTCGAATCTTGCGTGGACGCAACAAATTTTCATTGTTGTTTAGTTGGTTGGGGCAATTTGGGCCTATCAACCAATTGTCCGAAAAGTAAGATGATCCATGCGTCGGATGGGCATGTAAAAAGTCGGTCCACCCATCAACCCGCATTGGACCAACAAGGTGGGATACGGTCCATAACCCCCTAACGGATAGGGGTGTATTAGGGGAGTGCAGCAGTGGACTAACACAGCCTGATGATGTGAGTGGTGATGTGATATAATTAGTCGATGAGGCTATTGATGTTGAAATGTTAATGGTAATTTGTGGATAAATTTTATCCTACAGCAGTATAGGTGACGGATCTATAGTCTTGCAAAAAGGAGAACGGCATTGATAGAGTGTGGAACTTCAGATCTTCATAAAGTCAAAACCTAGGTGTGCCAAGAATCCAAGCAAAAATAACAACATTTGAAGAGAGTGTAGCCAATGAAATCATGTTATTACATTTATATATATTTGAATAGTAGAAATTGAATAAAAAAAGAGTTATATAAAAATTGGAAAGATAAATAAAAAAACTTCAGAAATTTTATTAACAAAATAAATTGGACTATATACTAATGCAATGCAACAAAAAGTAAACGAAAGTATGAGCTTTTGCCATATAATCATAGCAATTTTGATCCATCAACGAAACAACTGGGGAAATGAACATTAGCGGTTTCGTTCAATTTTTGCATTTCCGTCGGCTTAGATTCATAAATAAAAGAGGTTACCCTAATTAATCTGTCTGCCTGTTTGTTTGTTACGTGCGTGATAATGTATGCCATTTAAATGACTATAAAATAAGGGCATCAAATACATTATACATATTTTTATTAGATTACATATTGTATCTTTATTTTGAAATTATTCCATCGCAAATTTGCGTATATTAGTAATCGTTGAACTAATTAAAGTAATGAATTAATTAAAGTAATTATGCACATATATTTTATTTTATTATATTTTTTATTATTTATATTTGAAGAGATTACAAAATTACAGAATAACATGAAAAACACATTACAAAACGTGGACGGGCCATGGCAAATTTTTGTTATGCCTTTTCAGAGGAGTAGCTATTACGCAAGAATCATATAGCTTTCTAGTAGTGAAACAACATTTTAAATCAGTCAAATCACTACTTTTTTTTTTGCTGTAGAGACTCTTTTAAAAACATAGAATTGAATATTTTCTAGTCATAATATTAATTAAGTTTATACTCCCTAATAGATGTAAGACCAGTTTAAAATAATAAAGTTTTCATGTAATAATATACATACTTTTGATGTAAAATATACTCCAGTTTTACGGATCGTAAAATCGAAATCCACCTTTTTGCGGATTTTTCGCGTTAGTTATACATGTTTGTTTCCTTTGAAACTCGGTCAGATTTTTGAAGCATATATGTAGATGATACGACGTATGTGGATAAAACTTGTAGTCCACTCAAATACATTGCGGTTATCGGAAAACCCGTCTTTCCACCGTCACACGGCGCATTAGCCATTTCTCTTACTCCTTTGCGGACCAGTACTAAATTACCCATACAACTCATTCACCCAAGATGTCGCTGAAATTTACTGGTTGCGAAATGTAATTTACTTTTAATATTTTGAAGAGATTACAAAATACAGAATAATTAACATGAAAGGGGATTAACATGAATTAACAATTTAATTTACGGGTTGTGAAATGTCATTTCGTCTTGGCTTTTAGGATAGATTGAGCCGATATAAAATACAATATCTATTAAAATAATATACGGTGTTTTCTGTAGTTTAGTAATATAATGAGAAAAATTATATCGTCTAGTCGAATCTGTCTACGGCGACCTATCTGTATTAGATATCAGCCAGCTACACAGGAAATGTTATAGTGCCCTAGTATACGCGCAAACACTGGTGCAAAAAAGTTTCTTTTCCAATTTAAGTATTATGCACTGTAAAATGAAATTTAGTTTAATTTACAATTTCAACTGCAGTAAACTATTGAACTTGACTTCTATCAGGAAGTATTCATACTTCTTTTTTTATACTGAAGGGGTGTAGAATTCGTATTTTCACTATAAAATAATCTCTACCTTAAAATTAGGATACCGAAAATCAATCAGCAGTCTTTTGTTAATAGAAAGTAATGATTATAGAAATATCGTAAATAATCATATTTTTTTTCATAATCCAGAAGACTTTAAAGTAAAAAGTCTAAAAATTAACTTAAATATGATCGTCTTTTTTGTGTACTATTCAATAGCTCATTACATGACCAGTGATCAATTCATTGCTTCACTAAATGACGAGATTTTAATGAAAAATTATTTCTTTTAACGTAGTCTGGTTTCAAATTGCCCTTGTCATAGAAGGATTACGTTTTGATTTTAAAAGTTATGTTTACTTAAATATTATTCTGTAATTACGATACCTTTTGTTGGAATTTTGATAGCACGATTGATATTAATTTTAAATGTTCATCAACAATTTCTACGATTAGAGACCAGTAACGATTCCTTGATCTATTTGCTTTGCCACATGGAACAGTTATACGTTAATCAAGTTCTGGACTGAATATAGACTGGTAAGAGTCTATAACCAATACGTCGTCTTCCTATTTAATCGTTTCGGCACGGATTACCTCATCTTTGAAGTCACCCTAAACAAGATCATCTTCGCATTCACGATCATCTGTCTCGCTACAACGTTCTTGAACAATACTACTTATTTTCTCGAACCAGTAATTGACCTATTTGGTCTTCCAAAAATGCCTTTCTACTTGTCATAGTCTACGCTAAAAACGTGTCTCAAATTAATATAAAAACATGAATAAATAAGTCTTAATATCAATTATGTATTGAAGCTTAATTTAGTATCGATCTTTGATAAAAGCTGAGTCAAAGAATAACGTAAGTAATATTTTCAGTAAGACTTTCAAATGTGTTCTTCTCGAGAATATGGTGGCTCCACCTACGGCTAAATCGCAAAAATAATTTTAACTAATAAAAATTTACTCAAAACTCATTGTGATAGCTTTTACTAAAAACTAATGAATTTATAATAAAATAAAAAAAATCTAAATAAATTATTGTGAGGTTATTGGTTGTTATTCATTTAGTTCTCTTCCTCCTTGTGACGTTTTCCTTGCTGCTTTCAAGGTTTTTACCAATTGCTGCGGTCTTCGGCAGTGTCCAGTCTTGGTCCTGGTGGTCTTGATGCTGTTTTACATCTATGTGCTATTCAATGGAAGGATTTGAACTTTTTAGTGATGACTTATAGAAAATTCCTACAATCTAGTTATCTAGTTAGCTTTTGTGCTTTCCGTAGAAGCTTTGTTATTTATCACTTAACAAACATCTCATTCGTAGTAGTCGCCCCTTTGACTCTTCCCTTGGTTCCTGTCGTCTAAGCCTTCCTAGCAGACGTATAGGTCCTATCCATTCGTTGTGAATAAACTGTAACACAAGAAAATCTGAATCGATGAAAACTGATGAAGAAAAAATAATAATTGAAAACGTCTAATGATAATACTTACCAAGTAAATAGACCTGAAAGCCGACACAATAAGTTAAGAGATTTTGCCTTTAAATTCAGGCCATTTTTTCACATCAAGGTGATTAGAGTAAAACATTAACGATTTCCTTTAACCTATGCGCTGGCGTCGACTTGGATTCATAAATAAATGAGGTTACCCTAATTAATCTCTTCACCACATTGCTTGTATCGTTTAAGACAATTTATGCGATTAAAACCAGCTAATACAGGTGTACCGATTACTGTAGAAAGCTTTCTGTACATTACATTAAAACCTTTGAAAGCGTGTAATCAGAATTTATCAAATATACATTACTGTTTTTTAATTTATTATCAGTACTGTTACAGTTGAGTTTTTAATTATATTAAAACCAATTAATATATCCGATATCGGAAAAAACGTTAGGTATTTTTAAAGCTTATTAGGTAAAATTTTTTGATTAACATAACCACATTTTATCAGCAGATAATTTTGTTTTTGTGGTTTTGCATATGTTGCAAATCTGTTGTTATTGCAAAACTAAATAACTTAATAATATCTCAGTACATTTAACCACAATAGTTATTGTAACCCCAATAAACTTTTATCTCAATTATAATGTTATTTGAACATATTAAAGTATGCATCAGCCTGTGATAGTCCACTGCTGGAAACAGGCCTCCTCTAATGCACTCCTATCTGTTAGGGGCTTTAGTAAAGTATGTTACGGTTTTTTAATAAATAGCTCTCATTTAAACTTACACATTTAAATATACAAGAATAATATGTAGAAAAAGTTATTTTACTTAAAAAAAACTCCGACAATTTTAAATATATTAAACAAACTTTTCATAGTTTTTTCATGTTTTTTTATTATTATAAATTTATTAATATTTCACAAAGTTGTAATCGCTACTTCACAATTTATGCAATACCAATGGTTACCCGATTTAGCTTAAACATGAATGAAAAACTTAAACGCGGTCGAGGTTTATTTGACTTAACAATCACTGACAATCCAACGAATCGGAGTTTCCTGTTTAAGTTGGAAATAAGCTAAAGTTTAAGTCATAGCTGGTATTAAAGCATTTTACAGAACCAAATTTAATATTGCCGTATCTCACCTTGTAAGAACGAATATATTTGAATACGCTCAAGGTTCATTATTATGTATGAAGTGTTGAGTTTAAAGGTTACGAACTATGAATTTAAGATATCAACTTTTATGGTAAACCTTGACGAGCTTGCTTAAATTTAAATGTCTTGTATTACAAGGTCATAATGCAATTTATGTCGTTGTTTTGTATTTGCTGTTTTATGATAGAAAACTAAGGCTGAAATGAGAGTTTCATTCTAAAACTCTAATTAAATAAGTGTGTGTAATGACGAAATATGATTGAGAAGTCGGCATCTACGTACAAATTATCCCATGAAAATTACAGGGGGCCGTCTGGGGTAGCACCACCGTGATGCCTGTTTCTGCAGCAAAGCATCTGTGTGTAAAATAGGTACTAATGTGTCCCAGTTTGAAGGTCACCGTAGCCAGCGTATTTACTGGGTGAACGAGACATAGGCAGAGCATTTGGAATTTCCGATGTTCAAGGGCGTCGGTGACCATTTTCCATCCGGTGGCCCGAATGCTTCTCTGCTAATGTGAGATCAATAAATACAGTAACTGTCAAATTTTTATTCATTACGGCGACTTTTTTATTGACGTTCATAATATAATGACAAAGTCAGTATTTATTAAAATATTTATATAAAAACATAAAGTTTTCGTCAAACCTAGAAAAACACGACAGCCTGTAAAACACAAAAGTCTCGATGGAGTAAGAAGTTTACAGTAATTATTTTCTAAAAGAAACACGACTTTTAAGTAAACGTTTTATATGCAATATATTTTAAACTCAAATTTACTTCCAACAAAACGAAACTATGTATTCCTGAAGTTTGTTCTCTATTATTTCAATTTATCTAACTCTTATTAAATGCAAATTGTTCCCCTTGCAATATGTTTCATAAAAAATATTTTCTTCAAAACAATGAAACGGTCGAAGCTATGAGTCAACAAATGTGGCCTCACATACGATGTCCCTTTTTCAAAATATTTAATGTACAAAAGACATAAACCTTAGTTCAGTTATATCAGGTTTTTATAAGCCACATTCATATTGCAAAAATTGTTGTTTAGTGATTTGTTTGAAATACAATCAAAATTTATACAAAGAAAACTAAAAATAATACTGTATTAAAAAAACAAATTTTCTTACTTTTAAGTTGTGAAAATCCTATGTCAGTTGCGCGTCAATCTATTATTTAGGTAAAATTTTAAATATATGGGTGTCCATGATAATTGTAATATTTCTATATACAACTGTGCAGTTACAGCATTATTATAAGTTACCTTTATTACGCTAAGTGCGCAAGTAAGTTAATTTTTTCAATGAAACCGAATATTATAATAATCGATAATTAGATATTACGGTAGCCGAGTTATACTTTCACAATCAGAAGAACAACACCAGATATCCGTAAAGTCTTTTATTAATTGTGAGCAGGAATTGTGTGAATACAAAAAACTATTAAATCTTTATTATAAACCTGGTGGTATGGACGTGTGCTTAAGAAACCGAAGGTCAAGGGTTCGAATTCTGCGGGGACTCAACAAATTTTCATTGTGCTTTCCTAGTTAGTTAGGGCAATTTAGGCCGATCACGCAATTGTCTGAAAAGTAATCCATGCGTCGGATGGGCATGTTAAAAAGCCGGTCCACCCACCAACCCGCATTGACCAGCGTGGTGGGATATGGTCCATATCCCCCAAATGGATAGGGGTGTAAGAGAAGCTTATGTCCAGCAGTGTACTATCACAGGCTGATAATTATAATGATGATGAAAACAATCAGGAAACAATATGTAAACATGATTAAAATAAAACATTGATTGTCAAGGTCGCGATCACCGTTTCGAAAAGGACGCTTCTGACCTGAAAAGAATCTGCAATAAAAACGCTGTAGGCTTTTTTGTCATATCTTATAATAATATATACATACTGTACTACAACATAAACATATCTATTCACATATTAATTTCATTTATTAAACAACATGTATAAAGTGATATTACACGTTTTTTGAAATTATTCATATGATTAATTCGTATCGGAAAATGGATTAGTATTAGTTAACAATTTAAGTCATACCCTAAGCTATCCGAGATAAGTTAAACTTGAATGTAAAACTTGAGAGCAAGCGGTCGAGACTTGTTTGACTTAACAATCACCGACAATCCAACGAATGGGAGTTTCTCATTTAAGTTGGAGATTGTGAGCGCAACTTAGCCGCTAAAGTCATAATGGGTATTATTCGTATTTTATGCTACAAAATGTTTTATTATATACAGTTTCACCTTGTAAGAATGAATACATTAGGAGACGATTAAGGTTTAATTTTATTTATAAACTATAAAGTTTAAGAGTAACGAGCTCGAACATCTTAAAATATTAACCTTTGGAGGTCTTTTTATACTTAATATCGTAACATACATACATCATAAGCCTGTGATAGTCCACTGCTGAGCGTAGGCCTCCCCTAATACATCTCTATCCATTAAAGGGTTTTTGTACCGTATCCCACCACGCTGGTCCAATGCGGGTTGGTGGGTGGACTGACTTTAATCATCCATCCGACGTATGAATCATCTAACTTTTCAGATAATTGGTGATTGGCCCCAATTGCCCTAGACAACTACCCGCAGGATTTGAACCCACCATCTCCGGTTTCTAAAGCACAAGCCCACACCATTAGGCTCGGAAGCAGTTAAGTATCGTAAGCACATATATAATTTACTTGAAATTTTTAGTTACATCTTGAATGTTGTCGTAATGGAAATTATTTATAACAAGAGAAAGTTTAAGCTGTAAATAGTCAAAGTGATAATCGCTTATGCGCCTGTAGAGTGGAAATCTGTTGTTCTAGAGAACTATTTGATTGCTTGGTTATCCGGTTAAAGTGGAGAACGATGTTATGACGATGATTCTTAGTTTTAAAGATTATATCTATAAATATAAATCTAAATGAAGACGTTTTAAGCGTCGCTAAGATAATGCAGTGTAAGTTACATTTTTTTTTTCAATTAAAAAAAAAGTCTTCATTCTATGTTTTATAAAACATTTCATAAACAACATTTTGATTAAATGAACACCTTAAAAGATATCCGAGTTCAAATATACGGTGGCAGAAATCGCGAAGCAGTTTCGTACAGAGAGCACGTTGTTACCTACCTTTATATGCGCCGTTTGAAGTCGGTCATATATTTTCAAAATATTATAAATTTCACTTGTTACTCTGCTGATCAGTTATAATAACATTTTATTACACTACTACTACTTATTTATATCTTTCACTTATATCCAATATCTTGATCCAGTTAATGAGCATATCTTCTTACCTCAGTTGTCTGTTTCGTCTGTTATAGTTTTGGTAAAAGATCTCCTGGGGCCCCGTAAATATGGTGTCCCACAATGGTCTATTCTTGGGCCTTTTCTTCTCATCTATATAAATGATTAACCATATGTTAGTAATAAAACGAAGAGATAGTATTATTTGCTGATGTTACTTCCTTAATTTTTAAAGTTAAACGACACACATCAATAAATGACGATGTAAATAATACTCTCTCTAGAGTGGCCACTGGTTTATTGTCAATAATTTGCTACTGAACCAGTGGTAGGTCCCCTGTTTACAGGAGACCGTCTGGGTGGGTACCACCGCGGTGCCTATTTCTGCCGCGAAGCAGTAGTGTGAAAACACTGCTGTGTTCCGGTTTGAAGGGCGCCGTAGCCAGCGTATTTACTGGGTAAACGAGACTTAACACCCTATGTCTCACGGTTGGCAGCGCGTTGGCGATACGACTGGTATTGCCAATGTCTATGGGCGTCGTTGACCACTTCCCATCAGGTGGCCCGACTGCTCGTCTGCCTGCGTATGCCATAAAAAAAAAGAAGACAAAATGTATTAAATTTATGACTCCAAATGTAAGGCCGAGTAAATGTGAAGTGTTTATAGATGAGGAAGAGATAGACGTTGTTAAGTCAACCGTGTTTCTGAGAATAACAATAGATAGCAGATTGCAGTGGGCCCTCATATTTATTAATAGACTGTCGTATAAACTCAGCTCTGCACTATATGCTGTCAAGAAAATCAGACAATTAACTGACGTGGAGACGGCCCGGTTAGTATACTTTAGCTATTTCCACAGTGTAATGTCTTGTGGCATTCTACTGTGGGAAGTCGCGGATACTAATACGATCTTGGTCCTGCAAAACGAGCTATTCGAGCGGTTTATAACCTGGGCCAAAGAATCCTGAGAAAATTGTTCCCAGAGATTAAAATACTAACCGTTACTTCTCAATACATTTTCTAAAACCTTATGTATGTGCAAAAAAATAGAAATGATTTTCGAGAGATTGTGATGCACTAACATAAATACTAGAAACAAACATAATTTAATTCTTCCAGCAACTAAACTGCGAAGAATAAATAAATCTTTTATGGGACAATGTATACGATTTTACAACAAAATCCCATTAAACGTTCAGAATTTAACTGTTAATAAACTTAAAAAAGTAGTAAAGGAACGTTAATGTGTTAAAGAAACATAAATGAATTTATAAATCATAACACAGCCTGGTAATGGAATGCTGCTCCAGGCTTTTCAAGTATAATATACGTATGATAGAACTGTATGTAGCTCATAAGAAAATTTATATGTATATATTTGATTATTTTAAAAGATGACAAAATAGGCCCGCTGAGTTTCTTTCGCCGGTTCTTCTCAGGTCGGAGGCGTCCTATTCCGAACCGGTGGTAGCGTCCTTGACAATCAATAAGCGAGTGTTACACTTCTATATTGAATAAAGATATTTGAATTTGAATTTGAATATAATAAAAACCTATTAACGTTAAACATCCTATAAACAATATATATATGTTTTCATAAAACTGTAGCGTCTACTCCAGGATCACCAAGCTTTATTAAAATTTACGCCATGAGTTGTGGTTTAAATAAACATTGTTCTTGTGCTGAAATATACAGGACCTATTCAATATCATATCTCAGCATAGTTCAAGACAAAAAGCTTTCTTTTCAAGAACACACAATAAGCCTGTCAAAACAAGTCCGCAAACTTATCCCCGTGTTGATAAATTTACTAAACGCAAATCGCGATTAAGCTGTGATGAAAACTATATAATTATCTCTGTGTCAGTTTCGGGCGGGGAGTGGATCTGAGTATAATTCTGAGTTATTTATAGGCAATTGTCTTCTTCTGGAACTGCCTCCGTAGCCTAGCAACTACCTCCGTGGCCTAGTGGAATGGGCGTGTACTTTAGAAACCGGAGGTCGTGGGTTCGAATCCCGCGAGGAATCAACAAATTTTAATAGTTGTTTCCTAGTTGGTTAGGGCTATTTGGGCCGATCACCCAATTTTCTGAAAGGTAACATGATCCATACGTCGGGTGGGCATGTGAAAGTCGGTCCCCCTACCAACCCGCATTAGACCAGCGTTGTGGGATACCGTCCAAAACCCCCTAATAGATTGGGGTGTATTAGAGGAGGCCTATGTCCAGCAGTGGACTATCACAGGATGATGATGATGAGGATGTCGATGTCTTCTTGTGAAGGTCCTGCTCCTTACGTTGCGAAGGAAAAAAAACTTTGGTATTGTTTGATGTTATTTGGCTTCGGTAAAAAGACTTTAACAACAGCAAACTTAAATTATAACAGCGATAATACAACTTCTGAGATGAGGTCGTGTTATATGCGAAGGAAGTGACAGAAGTCGAGTGCAGATAGAAGGAAAGTATGGTCCGTGTAAATGGCTGTAGGCGAGTCATTGCACATACTTTAAATAAAACCTTCTCGCATACTTATCGAATTCACTTTTCACGGTTTATTCACGTTATTTATATATATTTATTATATTTTATTTATTTTGTACGTTTTGACATAAAAATGTTTAAAAATTGGATAATAGTTAGATATGTCCGAATTAAAGTTTAAAAAAACTGATTTTTTAAAGAAACTGATACTATCGGTTGTAACTTAGATAAAGTCATCATATATTTTTTACTTCTAATGCCACATCATTATATGCTTCATGTTTCACCTGCACCCGTAGCCTAGTCATAAGTGCTTGTGCTTTAGAAACCGGAGGTCGTGGGTTAAAAGCCTGCGGAGACTCGACTTCTTTTCTAAGTTATTTCCTAGATGATTACGTCAATGCGGGCTGATCAACCTAATGCCTGTAAATTAAGATGATCTATGCGTCGGATGGGCATGTAAAAAGTTGGTCTTGCGCCATTTCCCTTTCCGGTCGTGTTGGTTATACGTCCCATCAGGCTTTGAGAGTATTAAGGAATAGTGAGTGCGCCTGTATTTGCGCGTACACTCGTGCACTACTATAATATTTCCTGCGCAGTTTGCTGATCTCTAGTATAGATCGGCCGCCGTAGTCAGAATCTACTAGGACATCGTCACATGTCCATATTCAATGCATACATTGGCAAAGTATTAAAATAAACGTAATGAAATATAAAAATATGTTATGACTAAACCAACTTTGCTCAAACAAGCTAAACTTTAGGGTCAAGGACCCTTAAACTTACACATGGTCGTATATATGATCATGTTAGCTAGCACGTTTCACGTGTTTGCTTCCGGGCCGTGTTCTAACTTGGTACAACTTCTAAAGCTATTAACATATCAATATGACTTCCCTGGAAGCGTCGACGGACTAAGTATGGGAATGAAGCGATTCTGTTTAGTGTACTGTATGCAAGAATATATTATATTAAAAAAAGATAAAATTAACATCTATTTATTTGTTAATGTATAGGAATTTAAAATACATATATATATATATATATATATATATTAAACGCTTGTCGTGTCAGCGATCGTTATAAATATTTAGAAAAAAAAACCAAATCAAAAATTCGAATTTCTGATTTGGTTTTTTAATAAAGAATAGATAGATAAAGAAAGAAATAAAAATAATAAAGAAATTATCGACAGAAAGATTGGGTTTAAGATTCATTTATATGTGATTTATTATTTTTGCAGACTTAAGTTATTTAAAATATGTATCTGTCGGAATTATTTAATAAACATAGTCTTTTTTGACCTACTGTTCATAAAATGGAGGTACTCAATTCAAAACGTAAGTATTTTTTTTAAATACATGAGAGCAAGGATCTACGTTTAAAGAATAACTCACAATAAGCATTTTAATGTAAACGTTTTTAAAAATTGCAATCTGGCCAATTCAAAGGTCATTTAAAGTAATACTGTTTGAGTTTAAAATAATAATTCTACATTTAAATAAGGGAAACAAGTGACAGACAACATTTTGATTAAATAAATACCTCAAAAGTTATCACAGATTGCTGTGGCAGAACACACGACGCAATTTCGTACGGAGAGCACGTTGTTACCTGTATATTGCGTATATAATAGTTATACCCTGTTAGAAATCGGTCATATTTTTTTACTTCAAATTTCACTCGTTAATTTGAATAATGATAAAAGCACTGTTATAAATACATCATGTGTTTGTGCGGTTATATAGCAAATATCAAATAATATAGTTTGTTATAATAACGTTTGTTCTTGGACCACATGATAAATATCTGCATCTGATGTTGGAAACGTATTTAACATACGTGTACGATTCAAACTTTGAATTCCAATATAAACGCTGTCGACGTAAAATGATTATTTAATATTAATAACGATATCAAAACTTATCAGTATATCTTCTTCATATTTAAATAAAACTGGCTTAAAACGTTTTTAAAACTTGTAACATATTATTTAACAAAATATACGTAAAATAATATTAACACCCAAATAATTATGCTAATATGTTTAGTCTATGTATATATATATCAATGTTAGTTTGTGGTGCGTGCATTTAATGTAATTTTCAAAATCCTTTCTTTAAATAAGATTTCGACTGTATTTCTATCTCATATTTTCCAAACACCATAAAATTTATTAGCTAATAACAATGGTATCTAGTAAAACTTTTTATGTTTCAATGTAGACACAAACTTAAAATGAAACAGCATGTTTGTATTTATATGAAGCTGTCCGCGTTTTGTTTTTTTTTGCGCGGGGCAATACATAACACAATAATATACATATATATATTTTAATGTAAACTTCATTACTAGTAGTTATATATATAAAGACAGCTGATCTTTCAATGAAAGTTCCGTCATATACCGGACCAGCCATTCGTCCGACATTGCGATGGCCAGTACGAAGCTATCACTCGAGAACCTTTTATCCCCTAGGAGCTATGTGGCCGGCCCATTGCAACTTTAGCTTGCTAATTCTGCGAGCTATGTCGGTTACTGTCGTTCTTCTGCGGATGTCTGCATTACGCACTCTATCGCGCAAAGAAATACCAAACTTAGCCCGTTCTAAAGCTCGCTGAGCGACTTGGAGCTTTCTCATACGACCGGCAGTGAAGGACCATGTCTCAATGCCGCAGGTCAACACTAGCACCATACATTGGTCAGTACAAGTCTACAGGCGATGAGGGACATTGGACGAAAGGATTGGATGTCGAAGCTTCCCACAAACTGCCGATCAGCAGAGGTCCATTGGCGAATTCAAACTGGATTCGTCGATAGACCTCTACTTCGAAGTTGGACTTGCCTAACCGGACTACTTGTCCCAAGTAAATATATACGTAGACAATCTCAAGCACAAAACTGCCAACAACCGCCGGCGTAGGCATGACATGAGCGTTAGACATGACTTTCGTCTTGTCTATGTTAATCCCAAGGCCCACGTATTGAGAGAAACTGTTAAAGTCATTGAGAGTAGCGTTTAGACCCTTCAGCGACACCGCCATGATGACAATGATGTCGTTGGCAAATCTAAGAGTGACGTGATCCATCCTCCGTCTATACACTCATCCTTTCCCTCTACCATGAATAGTCTTACAGACATCGTAGCTTTACTGTACAAAAACCTCAGCATCTTAAGTTGGTCGATAGCCATTCGTATCTCGCTCAGTCAGACGACTGGGACATTTTGTTGAGGAGTTGTATCGGATAAGCTTTTGCGTCGTCACTTACTTTAGTAAGCGGTACGGACGACGACGTGTACAGCTGTACATAGAATCTCTCTCTCACTCAAAACTTCTGGTCCAACGGAGATGACGGCTCCATTATCGGTCTTCATCTTAGTCAGCTGGCTTTGCCCGACAGCCAGTCCTTTTTATCACCTCTTTCATACGAGATGTAATAAAGATACGCAAGTCACGCCGCAACCATTTGGAGATATGTCTATTCAGCTGATTGTAGCCTGGCATGTCATAAAAAGTCTGTAGCCGCATCTTTTGTATAAGTGTGTGTCCGTTAAGATTGTGATCGGAAAGTTTTTGGGATCTAGGCTTGCGGTGCGCCTTATTGAGCCAACTACCCACAGTACGGACAGTGTCCACGAGCTAAGCGCACATTTCGTCCACAGTGCTGCAAGTGTCTTGGCATTGGAAGCAATTATTAAGCTCAAGCCGAAAGCTTTCGGCATTTCGGACTAGGAGGGCGGATTTTATCAGACGTGACCTTTCAGCCTATCTAGATTTAATGTGCCTCTTACGAGTCGGTGATCACTGCCAGTTTAACCCTTGTGATCACTGATCACAGAAACATCATTAAATATTTGGTGTTTGGTCGTCATGATAAAGTCAATCTCGTTTTTGTTCTGTTTATTTCTCACAATGTAATAATTTAGAATCGGTTAATTGGATGTTATAAGCCGATAATTATTTTTCTTTTTATTTTTATTATTTGCATAGAGTAATATATTATATATGTAAATTCAAATTATAGTTACCACACTCCACACATATCTCATATGTTTAGCTTTTTGTATGAATATTGTCAACATAATGTCATTTGTTTGTTAAATATCAGGTTCATTAAACATATCTGAGCTGGGCGCTATAGGAGTCTAAAACTAATCAAGTACCAAAACAAGTAGCTTAGTTTGCAATTGTTGCCTTTGTATTAGCTTCACACGAGCATGTCAACAAAACTGTTTGGGTTTTCAAGTTTATCAAAGTCTTCTATTCATAGACGCTGCTGGCTATGAGTAAAGCTTAAACTCCGTAAATTATAAATAAAATAAACTTTATAAATTTAATATGTTTTATGACACTTGACTGAATTAAGATTTACAACACTTTTGAGTACTGCACATCAGTTGAATTAGATTTTAGCTACCAGGATCAATTATTCCTTTTATTTACGCGATTATACATGTTAGGGAAAACTTTTTACATGCCAAACCGGCGCATGGATCATCTCATTTTATAGGCAATCGGGTGATCTGCTTGCTTTTCCTACGCCTGCACCTGACCTCTCTGCGGTCGTGTCGGTCTTCCGTCCCATCGAATTATGATAGTAACTTTATACTCTCATAGTCCGATGATCTTCTTTTGAAGAGGGAATGCATTTGTGTTTGCGCGTACATTTGTGCACTATAATCTCTTCTACGCAGTCGGCTGATCTCTATTATAGATCGGCCGCCGTGGTCTAAATCTATTTGTAGGTCATTATTATTTTACATAGGTATCAAGGTTTTCTTATGGAGATAAATATATAGAATTAACGCGAAAAATCCGTAAATAAACGGATTTAATACCAGGATCAATTAACGCCAGACAACTTAATGTATAGAAAGTACATTTCAAGCAATCTCGTATCCTAATTGACTTAAGTTAACATGGAATTATATTATGGAAACTAAATGAAATGACTCAAAACTCTTAAGTAACCCAATAATTGGTTTTGTATTTTGTGGTTGCGCGGGCGCGTGGTCGCTTAAGTTTCGTCAGCCAATTTGATTGGACCAACCAGCTCGAATGACGGCGATATAGATCCTAATAAAAGATCAGAAGCGAGGATGCGGATCAAGGACCTATGCGTAATCGGCTCGGACAACGTGGTTTGAAGCCGGATTCGAAATGCGATAATAGGAAGGATAAGTACCTCGTCTGATGGCGCGGCACAGCGTCTTCGTTCATGGTTAGGGTTCGTGGTTAACTTAAAACTATAGAACTGAGCGTTGCATTCGCGTCGCGTGACTTTAAAATATGATGCGTTGCGTAGGAACTCCGAGCAATGTTCGAATGCGGCGGCGCTGCGCAGACACGTCAGAAGTATCTCCTTTACCTCCTTTATTGCGAGATGAGGAAATTTAAAGGAAAAGGAGGGCGAAAGGAAGGTATGTAAGAAGTAAGGAAGATTATTGCGTAAGCAATTGTGCTATTTGTGCGACTATGAAATGCGCGCGAACATTTTGAAACTTGTTACTTTGTTCAGATAGACTTTTATTCAAGCGATATCAAAAAGTTTAATAACGTGAGCCGCTTTGAATTTGTAATGTTTTGTCAATTGAATAAAAAAATTAAACATTTAAATTTTTTTTTTTGCCAAAAATTATTTTTTTCATTTTCAATTTATTAGATTCAATATTATAATTTAACTTAATTTTAAAACTTATAATACTTGTGTTTTAAAAAAATATTTTTTTAATATTGCTTTTTTCTACTTAAACGACGGACTTCATACCTTTTTTTAAACCAACAGATTAAATATAATTGTACGGGTTTATCGTGAATATTTTAAATAAGTTAACTAATAATCGAACATAAAGAATAATATAGACACAAGGACGACAAATATGTACAGTTTTAGTATAAAAGTTATAATTTAATATAAAAGTAAGTTAGTATTGAAACAAAATAAAAAATGAAGATTAATCACAAAGATTACGCTTTTGTGTGCTTGTTTGCTTGCTTAGCGAAAGAAGGATTGTAGCAAACATAAGAATATCAAAACTGAAAAAAAACCATCTACTGTTTCGTTTAATTCGGTAATACGATTTAATTAATTATGAAAATTGACCATTCATTTAATCTATGTTCAATTAAAACTAAATCATCATCATCAGCCTGTTTTAGTCCACTGCTGGACAAAGGCCTCCTATAATTCACGCCTTCATTGGGTTTTTTGGACCGTATCACACCACGCTGTTCCAATGCGGCATGGTGAGTGGACCGATTTCTTATATGCTCATCCTACGCATGGATCATCTTACTTTTCAGAAAATTGGGGGAGCGGCCCAAATTATCCTAACCAACATACAGGGACTGCACTACAAGCTCATAAAGAGGAATAATTATCTAAACCAGTCCACCATAAGTGGGGTTACATATCTTAAAAACACTTCTGCACGAAAATCTTTAAGTCAGACAAAGTTTACGATATGTTTAGTAATAAGATAATATCAAACGGAATAAAAGATTAACAGAAATCCTCATTAGAGAATATAACACAGAAAGTGTATTCTACGATCGCTACGTAAGCCGTTGGAGTTATTTTTATTCCTTATTAGAATCAACTCCTTTGACCGGCTAATGCTTTATTTACCGATGAACTAGATTCAATTAGCCATGTTTGATCATTAAACTAATCTATCTTATTCTAGCTTTGACTATATTTTTTGTTTCTCTTAATATAATGCGTAGAATGTTACAGATAGAATTTCATTTGGATTATTGACAACGCTTTCACGTTCAGACTGAAATACATAAATAAATGAAATACCTTTATCACTGTAGTATAATTTTAATTGTAGTTAAGAAGAATACATACCAGTATTTTCCTTATGTTACATCCTAGAACGATTTAATATAAGTTTTATATTTTCACAAAGGGTCTCGTTTTCATAAAATAATTAAGACTCTAAATCGCGATCACAAATATCGAATTGCGATATTTGTGATCGCGATTTGTTGTGATCGCGATTTGCGGTTGAAATGCTGAGTACAAAGCAAAGTAGCGCTATTCGGAATTGTAATATTAACTATATCTTTGCAAGGAAAGTAATGGGCTGGTCACTCGTTCAGTAGAACCGATGGTCGAATGGCCAATAAGGTTCTGGAGGCCACGTTTTGGAAAACGGAGCGTTTGTCGACCCCCGACCACGTAGGGTGTCGAGCTCCAAGTAGCAAGGAATCAGTTGTCTTATCGTTCATTATGAAGGCCCATATCCAGTAGTGTACGGATAAAGACTGCTAAGGATGATGATACTGAAATAAAGCAATATATCTTCTAATGCAACGAGTTCCTTACAAAGCCTAATAAATAAACAAAATACTAATTAATTATTTATTATCAATTGATTTGTTATGCTTCTTTAAAGATTTATTCCATGGTCGCTTCTAATCCAACGAAATAATACCAGCCTGTAGTTTTTATTTAACAACTGGTATTGACATACCAGTAATTATTTATAAAAAAATGTTAGTTATTAGTATTTTTAGGAGATGACGTGATACGACTGCTAAATATGCTTTTTCTTATAGATTATCATCAATTTCTGACAATTTGAAGATGCTAATAGTGGCGTAACAAAATAAAACCAAAGATAACATCTGTTTCTGGACCTACGATTTTTTTCATATTTCTTTTAAATAAAGTAAACAGTAATTGTACCCTTTCTTTAATATTTTATACTTAGACCAAGACACTAAATAAATAGTGTTCTTTAGGGTTTTAGGAAGTGTTTGCTAAAAGCTATAAGCTCTAATATTTGTCTCATTTTGTTTTTTTTTTGTTTCTCTTAGCAAATTTTCGTGAAATCGTTTTCTAATCTATCCAGTAACAGACAGACACACAGAGCAATTGGCATATGGGCTCGATGATGCGTCGACACACAGGACACAGGGAACTGCATAAGGTAGAACAAATTTGTCAAATTTCTGGCTATAATATCTTAAAACATCTTATAAATGCGGTTTTGAACTACAAACCCATTCGACGCATGGATAACCTCACTTTTCCGACAATCGGGTGACGGGCGGTTAATTAATGAGTTTTACTTTATTGCATACTTTATTATAAAGCTCATTAACTCGTTATCTTCGGTATATTTATGCAGGGACAAAATTTTCGTCGATCAAAATTCCAGGTGGTTGACCAGTAACAAATTATAATAAAAGATGACAGAAAAAAAGTCCCGCTGTGTTTCTTTCGCCGGTTCTTCTCAGGTCAGAGGCGTCCTTTTCCGAACCAGTGACATTTTTGACAATCAATAAGTGAGTGTATCGCTCCTATGTTGAAGAAAGATATTTGAATTTAAATTTGAATTCCTTCATTTACTTATCAAATTATATTACTTCATTTACTTCCTTCATTGACTTACATACTTTTTTTTAAATAAAGGTTAAATATTTTAAATGGGGTATTAATGGGTAGTTCTACGATAAGAGGTTTCAAGCCCATAGAAGATGCGGCCAGGGAGAAAAGTTGGATTTTTTTCATGAAAATGTTAAATTATGCTAATTAACCGATAAATTACTCTTTTCACCCATTGGCAGGTTACTTCAAACATATTTTATTACTGTTAAAAAGGCCAGGGTAGAGACGTCAAGATCAGGGTAGATATTTATTAGACCAGACAACAAATTCAGGCATTGAAATAATGAATTCAATTAATAAAATCAAACACCCTCACCCTAAAGCGTTTAATTAATAATAAAACAAAATAAATTTACATCTCTTCATACATTTAACAAAAATCAAACATCTTCTAATAATATTAATTAAATAAGCAGCTAGACTACCACCTTTCAACAGTAACCAGACTTGTGATAGTTACGATAATATTCATCGTTAAAAACGTTATAAAATTAACGAAATAAAGGCACTTCCTTGCCTATACAAACAAAAAAATAATATTTTCAAAGACATTCACTGCAAAGGCAAGTTTCACGTTTATCACAGTTTGGTTGTACTATCCAAAACGGTTTTAGAAGAGCTGAATAATTATCTTTTAGTTGCTGCGCTCTCTTGCTTTCTTCTTCCATATTTTTCAGGCTTTACGTTCAGTCTCAACGAGTCATTTGATCGACAGTTTTATTAGCCCTTTTTTTTGTTTTTCAAATATTTTTCTTTTTCTTTCAGTTTTTGCAATTTATACTTTTCTGGGTCATTTTTAATCATTTCATATCTTAACATTTCTGCTTCACGTTTTTTTGTAGTTTTTCTTCATGTGTTAACTTTTTTTGCAGTAGCATATCCTGTAATAATGTAAAAAAATTAGAGATCGCTTTTTAATCATAACAATACCTCACTATTCCGTTTAAATCTGACTTTAGTTCAATCAAACTTAATTTTAATTACTTTGTGACTACATTTTATGATATGTTTTATCTCCCTGTAGTAAGTCTCTCCCTGGCATTTATCTTGGCAGGAAATACCTCAGGGAAAGACGTTTCACGATAAATATAAATATTGAAATCGATGTATTACATTTTTAGCTTAATTAAATATCCCACTTAAATTAGTACAGCATTATTGAATAAATGTCATATTACACAAATTAATCAAATCATTAATATAACTTTTATGACTTACCAGTGGAGAGACGCAATGACTTTGTGAGATCACTACACCGCACGGATGCGTCGCGAAAACTAGCAAAATGGCGGCCTCTAAGGGCTCCCTTGTTATTTGTGGCTAACTTCACGTTGTTAGATATCCTTGAGAGGAATTTGCAATATTTCCATTTTATTTTTATGTTGGTAGTAGTGAAACAAAATTTTCCAGGGTAAAGACACAAAAAATACAGGACAAAATTTAAGTTCAGAAAATATACACAAAAAACATACTTTGTTGAATTGTTTCTTGAAATTATTATAATATATTTATTCAAATTCATACTTACCATGCTTTAGTTTAGAAAGCGAAACAAACAAATTAGGTACGGCCGTAACTTTGACTGAAATCGGCAAAAGGACTGGCCAGGGTAGATACTTTTTTGAACTTTGTTGCCAATTTCAGAAAAAAATATAATATTACAGCATTCAATTGTGACTCTATTAATTGAAATACATTAAAATGGTGTAATTGATTGTAAAGGATTGGACAATATGGAATAAAAAACCTATTTAATATTGATTGCCGTTCAAGTTACCTCTTATCGTAGAATCACCTAATAACAAATAGATCTATAGGAGTAGAAATTAAGAGTACAAAAATAAACAATTCATCATCATGATCATCAGCCTGTGGTTGCCCACTGCTGGACATAAGCCTCCCCTAATGCTCGCCTCGTCCATTAGGGGATTTTTGGACCGTATCCCACCACGCTGGTCCAATGTCTGGAGGGTGAAAATAAACAAAAACTAGGGTAATTTTGTCAAAGAAAGGAAACAATTTCGTTTAACATATATATTTTAATCCGACTGATTACACATCATGAGCTTTATGTAATTAATATCAAAGTCACATTTGGAATTATCGAACGATTTACAACCTTAAAAGTTTTAGTGATTGGGACTATTTTACAATGAATGAGGGGCGAAAATTGTTTTTTCTTAATTTAAATTCATCTTCGAGTTTCATCTGTGCTTGACGTTTTTTTCTAATTAGATACAATTAGCTTAATATTTAGCTAAAACACTTTTAATATTAAAAAAATATATTATACTTTTTGTTTCTTTTATAACACCACAAAGATGGAACATATAAACTTCTAGACTAATATGTAAGTTTCAGTTTACAGTTTTATTCTGTTAATGTAATTGATCCGAATCTAAAACTCATAAACGCGTTAGAAATAGTTAGTTAAATGTTTAAAATACTGTACAGACGACATTGTTTTATTTAACAATTATTATATAAAATAAATTTCTTTTAACGACTTGTGTGATGTTGTGTTTATACCTACTGTAAGACTGTATTTATAAGTCAATCAATAATTTGCTATGTCAATTTACTACGTACTTTAACATTTCTTATTGCATTATTTTTGACTTACTTACACACGTAACTTTTCTTTTAAATCGAAACAATATTATAAAGTTTGTTCGTTCTGCATCGCAATTTAGCATATATAATTATAATCTTACAAAGTCAGAACATTATTTTCTAGGTGTCAAAATTATTACCCAATTCCAAAAAATTCTAAGACCACCGGAAAATAAAAGGGATCAGAGACCTTCCAATAAAGCTAGCTAGCTAGATTTATATCCGATATTTGATACATATATACCAAACACAGATGAAACTCGACTTTAACACTTCAAGCTTTATAAAATTTATCAACGAAAATATATATACAGTAAAAAATAATTAGAACACTAACTACAACAATAGAAAAAACTGACGGACAAACCGTCGCAATTATATTAAACATTTTACTATACACCATCGAACGATTAACAATGGTAGTTTTATCAATTTAATTAGCATTTACAGACATCACTTACCATCTAAAGAAAGCTCACGATCTTGCCAAATGCGAATAATCAGACGCTTATGTCTCAACGCGGGCTAACATCTCAATCACTCATTACTAAAACCTGTTAGGGACCTTATAAAAATTTAATTTTTACACTAACAACACTAGTATTTTACAAATAAGAAGCTTTAAAAAATGGACAATGAAGATTTTATACGGAGTTCTCTTTTAATCGTCATATTTATAAGTCTGTTTTGGGTCTACAATTTTAAAATTTAAACCTAAAAACAACAATTTATTTGAAGCGCATATTTACTGTCAAATAAAGTACCTCGTATAATTATAATTGATTTGTTTTCAAATGTCAACTGTCGTTTTCGTAATTTGAATATTAATTTTTAGGTTATTTTTACACAATATTATTTAATCCGATTACCCTAATGAGAACATTAAATTACACCAACAAACGAATGGATAAATTTCGCTTAATATCTATAAAGTTATTTTTAATAATTTTTAATTTAATTTAATTTAATTTAATTTAATCCTAACATTTGGCAATACGTTAAGTTGTGATATTATTAATCTCAAAATGGCGTAAAAGTATAAGGCACAGTTTGATACACCACTATTTTTTTTTTCACGCTTAACACTTACGAGGGACGTTCGACACAGCTACGATGATTCCTAATGGCATTAAAAAAGACGTTGGCACATTTGATTGTGAAAAAAAAAAGAGAAAAAAAAAAACTTTTTTTTTAAATCTTTTTCAAATTGATATGTCCTCAATAATTGTGAGTTATGTAAACAAAGAAAAAAAAGGCGGTAAAATGAAACAAAAAGGAAATCGTTTATTTCTCTTTATTAGATTTTTTTTATTTTTTTATTTTCAATTCGATCGAATGTAACAGTAAATATGATCCATCTGTAAATATAAAGCCGTATGTCGTCAATGGATGGATTCCTTTTAATTTCAGAGAAAGAGCAAAATATAATAATCTGTTGAAGGTTCTCAATTCACAATTCTCTTTCTCATATTTTTCATTTCGAGTCGGTCAGTCTGTCCTTTTTTATGTTTCTTTTCTCTTAAGCGGCTGTTACATAAATCATATAAGTATAGACGAAAGAAAACAAAAGAAAAAATATTAAAAAAATAATCAAGTTGCTTACGAGTAAAAAATAAAATTATTAAAAAAAAAAAACTTTGGTATTCGTAATAAAACCGATTAAATTTTAGGAGTAGAAAAGCTATTAATGTAATAGAAAAATTACAATTATACATAAGTTTTTATTTACAAAGAAGGTAAGCGGGGAGATAAATTATATTTTAATCAAAAATAAGAAATCTTACAATTATTGTCAGTTCGCGATTCGAGTATTATTCGTTCATATTTATTTACAGCAAATACATACGTAGCGGAAAGTAATCGAAAAATTTCGCGTTTCACAGGATTCAGTAGACAGATCTCATCAAAACAAAGGGTCGGACCCAATTCAACTCTTACATCGTTATAATTACAGTTCAAAATCCAATGAATACAACGACGGGACAAATATCTTCCTCCACCCTAAACACAGCCCGCCAAACATTCAAATAAGAAGAACATCATAAAAATAATTTTCTCAACATTCATAAAAAATTTTCTTTCCCCCGTCACAACTAATTAGTCCTTGATTTCTTCGAAATTGACGCATTCCACTAAAATTACAACAAATCAATAAACAGTCCATCAGAACAAAGTCGATACACCTCCAATAACATCAACGTCGACATCACACTTCGGTCCGACTTATTATATAAGACATACATCAGTAACAATATAACTATAGCGGTGAGCACTTACACTTAGCTTAAACTGAGGAGATCCTTGACGGAACGAACAGTCATCGGCCGCGTTAGTCCGAACACTAAATTCACTGCGGCCCCTATCAATGACAATTTTATAGCTATCTAATAGTTCGCTTTTCACACCACGTGCGTCTCACTTTGGCTGAAGCCCTCGTCTATTGTGACGCTCTGCTTCTTCGGCTCCTTCCTGATGGTGCCGTACTGGGGGGCGTCGGCCAGATTCTGGACGGTCAGGATCTGGCTGCTGGTGCCGTATTTGTGCCGCGATGGGTCCTTCAGGATGGACTGTGGCTGCCGCGCGGGCGGCGGCATCGGGCTGTGCTGCTCGGAAAGAGGATCACATTTTAATTACCTAGTAGTAAAACTAAGAATAACCACCTCTAGTCTAGCGGTATCGGCCCTTGTTGTATATACCGAGTCGTGGGTTCGAATCCCGGGGGGAAAGAACTTTGTGTTTTTGTTGTTGGTTTTTGCTGCGGGCTGATTACCAAATTGTTAGCTACTCTCCGTTTGCCTAGTAATTATTATTGGCCCTTGCTATATAAATATGAGGTCGTGGGTTCGTATGTCGCGTGGTAACAACTTTGTGTTATCGCTGTTTTGTGATTGGTTACGACAATTTGGGTCGATCACCCAATTGTCTGAAAAGTGAGATGATCCATGCGGCAAATGGGCATGTAAAAAGTCGGTCCAACCACCAACCTGCATTGAACTAGCGTGTTGGGATACGGTCAAAAAACCCCCTAATGGAGAAGGTTTGCGTTAGGGGAGGCTAATGTCCAGCAGTGGACTAACATAGGCTGATGATGATGACTAGTAAATTGTGTTTATTTATATAAGTAAATATTTCCTTGGCGGCATTTGGAAATCATGTGGGTTCGCGTCACTAACATGTCATCGACGTCAGAGTTTGCTTGGATGGATAATTTCTCCTGCCATCGCATCGGTTCATCACCGTTATATGTATGTAAACTTATTAAGTTTACATACATTTAACGGTGACAGACAACAGTGACACATAGTAGTGTGTCTATATATTATGAGTGAAATTTAACGGATATTATATATATAAATAAAAAAATTCAACAAGTGTATAACCTTAATAAACTTTTTAAAGTTACGACATGTGAGACTAACACCTTGTCATTTTATTCGTAGCATTTCATTTACCCAGTAATTGACTAAAAACAGCAAGTATAAAACACCTATGTGGGCCAGATTCTGTTTTAGGTTAGTATACAAAAAAATGTACTATAAGAAATAAATTTTCCTATTGATATAAGATGCAGTCTCTGACTTTTTTCTTATACATAAATATAATATAAGTAATTACATTCAGTTTTATGCTAAAGCTACAGATAAAATAAAAAGCGAACTACATCAACTTAAAAAGCCTCACCTGCAAATTTTCGAGACATTTCAAAACAAATTTAAATTTATATGGGTCAAAAAAAGTTATGTTTAATTATTATCATACAAATAGATTATAAAATAGCGTATTAGTATAATAAAGTTACCTGATTGCAGTTGCCCTGATGCAACACCGTCACGTCAGGAGGAGGGACGGCCATCTTGTCTAACCGCTGCCGCCGCAGCGTACCACCCGCTGACTGTCGGTCTAGACCTGCCATTAGCATAAGTGCTTTTATTAACACGAGAACGATCCATTCCTGGAAAATTATTAGTAAAGTCTCTCATAGCTAAAAAATAAGGAATATACGTTAAAGTTATATGTAGTATACTTGTGCAAAATAAGGTTTTAGAACTTTTGCACGCAAGGAATGAATATAAAACTAATGGAACGAATGACTTTGTATTGATAAACACAGCGTGATAATTTGCGTTTAGAGACGGACAGTAATCTATTAGAACACTTTAAAATATGGTGCTAGCTTTAACTAGTTTTAATCTATATAGACTGGCATGGCGATCTCCGTGAAGTAGCCGGTTCAAGTTGGAGGCGAATAGCGCGTTGAAAAAGGCTTATGACCAGCCGTGGGCTGTAAAGTGTTGATAATGATCATGAATCCATATCACATCATCACACATCATCAGCCTTTGTTAGTCCACTGCTGGACATAGGCCTCCCCTAATACACCCTATCCATTAGGGGTTTGGACCGTATCCCACCACGCTGGTCCAATGCGGGTTGGTGGGTGGACGGACTTTACATGCCAATCCGACGCATGGATCATCTTACTTTTCAGACAGTTGGGTGATCGGCTCAAATTGCCCTAACCAACTATGAAACAACAATGAAAATTAGTTGCGTCCCCGCAGGAATCGAACCACGACCTCCGGTTTCTAAAGCACATGCCCATACCACTAGGCTACGGAGGCAGTTAATTCAATATAGATTTAAACAATAAAAATTATCAAAATCGAAATTTCATTACATATATTTGTGCAATACAAAAACGATGCGTTGTGCGCTAATATAAGCTGTGTTCTGTGTCAAATATTTTTGTTAATTGCGAGTAATAACGCGATGCAGGGCCTGTTTTACTTTGAAAGTAAACGTGTATATGATTAGCCGACATGGATACAACCAATTGGAAAACATCAACGGCTAAAGTTATTCCGCATTTATTTGATAAACTAAATTTAGGTAATAAACAGGTCCACACACCACAAAACCGCAAATGCGGTTAGTGACGTTTAGTTTTCCAATATATTGCAGATATTTAAAATAGCAATAACCGCCTCCGTGGTCTCGCGGTATTTGCCAATGCTTTATAAACCGGATGTCTTAGGTTCGAATCATGCGGGGAAACAACTTTGTGTTATCGTTGTTTTCTGTTTCGTTAGGACAATTCGGGCTGATCACCAATCGTCTGAAAAAGTAAGATGATTTATGCGTCGGATAGGTATGTAAAAAGGCGATCCACCCATCAACCTATATTGGACCAGCGTCTATACTGTCCTAAAATCCTTTAATGGGGAAGGCGTATATTAGGGGAGGCCTAGGTCCGGCTGTGGACTAACACAGGCTGAAAATGATGATGAATAATGACAGGACCGATTTACATGTCTAATTATAAAGGTTATTGTAGGAAACCAACTTCTATATTAGTAGTTCATATTACAATATTGAATTCTCATTTTTATCATGTAGCTGGCTTCTAATCCAGTCAGATTTAATTAAACAACATTTTTTTAGTATAGACTATGGCTCTTGGGTAATATTTTTTCTGGAAATGATGTATTTTACTTATTTTTACCACCATAAACCAACCAAAAGACGAAGACAATTCAAATCAAACAGACTTGTACCCCGTAGGATTAGTACGCACGACCTCTACTTGGTAATGCAAAGGCCAACCAGAACAGCGTCAACAACATAAAGATTAGAAATAAACAGTTCTTACCGTCTAATCCGTAGCTAAGTGGTGGGCTTGTCATCATATGAGACGGTGAACCGCCGGGTACTCCCCCGTTCACCAGATGGGGCTTTGGTAGAGGCTGAGCTCCATACTGCTGAGGTGGAGTGGGAGTCCTCCCAGATTGCTGTAATATAATGTTATAATAAAGCACTCAAGAATATAGATAATAAAGTAATTAAACAATAACAAATTCGATAGTAAAAGTAATATGTGAATTAATTTCACTTCACACAGATTTCATTAAATTGAATTTAATTCTTTAATGATTTTCGAGTTTTTAAGTACATATGTTGCATTTTTATGTTTCCAGCGTCCATGGTCGTTAGTTGAATAACGAAACGAAACGTCCGAAGATTATAACGTTAATTTATAATTTCGCTAAATATAATATCTGACACTGAAATCTTAAGAATGTTTTGGGTCCCAAGATAAATACAACCACAGGTTTAATTAGTTAAAGGCTGATCACCCAATTGTCTGAAAATATGACGATCCATGCGTCGGATGGGCATGTTAAAAATCGTTGGGATACGGTCCAAAACCTCCTATTGGAGAAGGCGTGCATTAGGGGAGGAAATGTCCAGCAGTGGATTAACACAGGCTGATGATGACTATGAAAAATCTTAATTATCTAGGGAACATTTTCTATGTTTATTTTCTAATCCATAATTTGTTCTCGTACAATTCAAAATGAAACACTAAGCTGATGTGTTAGTCAGTAAATGAACTGTGTGTTTTATAGATTGCAAATAATATATCGTAATATATTTATCCAGAAAAAGAAATATACTATCATTTATCATCAACATTCTGTTAGGATGTAGTAGGACTCATATTTTTTGTTTGTCATCGTGTAATGGGACAATCGAAAAAGTTTTCCTTCAAGCAACATCTTGTTGTATTCCAAATTATCCTTAAGATAGAATTGTTGAGAAATGATGATACATAAACCGGATGAAAAGTATTTATATATTTAGAGTTCTTTATTAATTATTAGCTCTTTAATAAGGTATGCATTCTATGAATTATTATACACTTTTACGGCTTTTATCGCCTTGAACGCAAAAAAACAATAATAAACATTTTATTGCTTATTGCATGTAACAGAGTTCAAAGCACTGCTTTTTTTTACAACTTATAAGGTAAACGAGGTCTTTTATTTAAAAAAAACAAACACAAGTAACCTATATTATTTCCAGATAGCTAGATTGCTAATACACCATGATTTCTTTTAACCAACGCATATTGCTTACGATATATGTATATATATATAAATATATGTATGTATAAATATATATATATTTAGTTAATTACGAATAATATATCTTATTAGTCAATCAGTTACCTGTTGCAAATATTCGCCTATAAGCGGTGGGTAAGATAGGTATCTGTCAGATGCCATGTTGTAGTAAGACCCATCCAGCGGTGGCATTGGACTTGGGGCCGCTACATAGTTCTGTTTTCCTGTTGGTTGTAAAAAAACCCAGATAAAACAGCGTTTGTCCGCGTTTAACACAAATACAGTTATACTAGTACTTCAAGTGAGTATATTATAGGATATTATAGTATATTATAGTATTTTATAGTATATTATAGTATATTATAGTATATTATAGTATATTATAGTATATATTTCAATTTTCCTAACGTCCAACTTGTTAATAATTGCAGTAGTATACTTGATTGCCATTTCGAAATCAATATTTATTAATTTAACAATAGCAAATGAAACAACATAATTATACAACATAAATGATAATACGCATTAACTTCAATAATTGTTAGCACACGTCTGTAATTACAGAATTGTCATATTATACGACTTTAAAGTCAATTGATCACAGGGTCGAAACTATGAAAAATAATAGGAAAGCATATTTAATGGCTTTAAACACATTTAATTTTATTTTTAGAATTGTATTCTTCATTTTTATCAATATTATAGTGAGTCATAATATTAAATAGTAAAAACATTTATGCAAAGATAAATATTGTTTAAAAAAAAAACTTAAGTACACTTTTACAGAACTCTTAAATTAACTAAAACTCCGCTAGATGGCGTTATAATGAAACTACGTACCTGCACGGCCGAGGGTGCCATGTCCAGGGTCGCGGGTTCGATGCGCGTGAGGCGCGTGAGGTAATGTACGGGCATGCTCTCCGTCATATGCCGCGTAGTTGGAGGCGGGTAATCAAGTGGTGGTGGTAGTAGGCCGTTGTCGTCAGTTATGTACGCATCCGTCTGTGATAGGAATATGGAGGTTAACTTCTTTTCATAAAATTATTAGGATATAATTGATAGTACGCTTAAGAAAACATAATGTTCGTTATGAAGTGTAATTTGATCTTCTATTTTAGTTATCCTAATATAACGTATAATAAGCATACAGATATCTGACCATTTGAGTAAAGGTTGTTAAACAGAAATCCTTTTAATGTTGTTGTACTGTAATATATATCAAATACGTATTACCAACATTAAAAATTAAGAAAACGAACGATATGTCAATTTTTAAATAAAAACTCTGACGGTTATTCGAAACATTGAAATACAGACATATACCAACTTAGTCTGCCCGTGATCATGGATGCTGGAAAGAATCCGAAACGTCGGGAATAAATAAAAAATATATTTTTAAGTAACGCGAAAAATCCGTAAATTAGTGGATTTGATATGTATAATAATCGCGTAAATAAAAGAAATAATCAAATACGTATGTTTAAAAGTGATGAAATTTCTGTTTACTATATTTAACCAATGGCACTGCGGTTATTATTCATTCTGCAAAAAAGGTGAGTAAACCGTATTCCGTTCAGTATAACGACCAAGTAAGCGGTATTATTAATAAAACAGCAAGATGTTTAGAATTTATTTGAAACGATATTTTATTTAACTGTTCTACATTTGCTCAATTCAATTATTTAACAAAAAACCGTAAGTAAATTTTGAGTATATTGGTACGAAAAAACCTTCAAGTTCTCTTGGTATCAAACTTACGAAAAGGGTTTAAACACGATGAATTCTCATTTGCATTCAGTACGACTTAAGTATTGTCTACATATGATAGGTTTATAACGAATCTGTTTGCGTAAATCTACCTGGTTTAGCATATGTCGGTTTGGCATCGATGGCACTTCCGGTATGGGCGGAGGTTGTCTGTCGTCCACTCCCTCGTCCTGCGAGTAGGTTTCTGACTTCTCTGACACAGAGCTGAGTGTTTCGCCTGTCATCGTGTCGTTGTACGAGGACGGCGCGTACATTTCGATGGTTGCCGACTTGGAAGATTGTCCTGCTTGTTCTGGATGGAACAGGTTTATGGTTAGCGTTGCTACCTATGGCTAATAATTGAATATGGGGAGCCTTTCTATGTCAATAATGCATAAAATTACGTTTATTTTAATTCAAAATTATTCATCATTATTGTTTTTAAAAAATACTTTATGGATAAAAAACAGATTGCAATTTTAAAAAGCATATCCGGATCACACAAAGTTAGATATAAAATTAAGAATTTTAGTTAAGAAATTTAGTTGATTTATTAACGTAGAAATATTTGACCATTTTTATATTATAGTTGATAAGTTTTGATAGAAAGACTCCTTTTCAGTGTATGGGGTTAAATCCTGCACATTATGATGCTTGACCGCATTTAATTAGTATTTAAAATATCAATACTATATAAAGTCTCTAGCTATATAAAACGCTGTTAATCCATCAGTTAAGTCCCGTCACTTCATGTTATTAGGTGCACGATTTAATGCAAATTTCTTTTCTATTAATAGATTGACAATTAAACAAAACTAATTTTGAAGCTTTCAATACACAATACAATGGGTATCACCACCTAGTGTTGAGTTTCAAAATTAAAACAGTAATTTAAAATTTAAAAGTAAACTATTCAATTAAAGACGATAACTTCAAAAAGGTTTTGTTTGTATTAAAAATATTTAATTACGAAACGGACTAAAAAAAATATGAAATGTAAAAAAGGGAAACCGTAAGGAGGTCATGCAAATTAAAATAAGGGACAACATAAAATACTTACCTTTCAGTCGCCGCGCGCGTCTTTTGAAAACAAAACAAGCGACTAAAGCGGCATTAATCAGGACCAAGACAGCGCCGGTCACGCAAACGTAAAGGGTCACCGACTTCGATACGTCAGACGACTCTACGTATTCTGTTGACACTACGTTTAACTCTCCTACTTCTGACGAAGCTATTTCCGGGGAAAAAGGGGAAGAAACGAAAAAAAAATTAGGATAACGAACAAAAGGCACGACATCAAAGGAAACGCGTAAACTCGACGGGGTGACGTCAAATTAGATTGAAACTGAAGCCGTTTAATTAGCTAATTGTTACTCCAAAAGGGAATGCCTTAAGGCGATTTCTGAGGCCACCATTGTTGAGTTTATGCGCTTCGGTGGATCTATCTAGTTGCTTAGGTGGTATCAAACCTCTTATCCTCTTATTTGTCCTCCTATGCAGACAAAATCCGACCAGCAGTACGTTAAGCAGAATGAGCGCGGTACCGACAATCGTGCCAGTGATTATGATAACCCCTGGCACGTTGTATGAGTTAAATTCTTCGGAGCTTGACTGTACTGATGATGGGATCACGTCTGATGCGTGGAAATAAGGTAGCACTTATGTTATTACTTTGATAGATGTCGCATTTTATTTTTTTGAAATTAAGTTAGTTGGTTGGGGAAATTTGGGCTGAACACCCAATTGTCTGAAAAGTAAGATGATCCATGTGTCGGATGAGCATGTAAAAATTCGGTCCACCCACCAACCCGCATTGAACTAGCGTAGTGGAATACGGTCCATGAACCCTGATGGAGAAGGGGAGGCCTATGTCTAGCAGTAGACTTACACAGGCTGATAGTGATGATATAATAGTTATGTACATATTTTTGCATGTCTTGAAGATCACTTTGTGTTAATTAATTTTGTTAATTATCCAACTTCGGTAATTTTTTTAATATTTACTGGTTTATTAAAAGTTTATTTTTATGATAAAGTCGCTACTGTATTTCCTGTTAATTTACCATATCAGATACCGAGTCTTTATAAAATATTTAAGAATTATAGCGAAAAAACTGAAAAGATAAATGTTTTATTAATATACCTTAGTATATTAACTATTATTTATTTCTCTTAGAAGCTGTCTTCAAATAAGCGTTTGTTTCTAATACTATATCTGAATCAATTCATATTTATGCACAACGATTAAATCTAAAACACGTTTTTTTATTAGCATTTCGGCTAATGGCCTCACATGGCATGCCTTTGTGTTATTGCACGTAGCGCACGCGCTTTGTCTGGCCCCTTTCATGCCAAAACTAGGCTATCTAGAGACACAGAAACGGCCGGGTCGCGTGAAACAAGCGGGCAGATGTCTGTTTTCAGTTTTTCTTTTCAGTGTATGGACAAAAATCCCGCTGCTCAGTTATCTAGCTAACGAAAGTTTTGGACAGAGAATGTCTAAGGTATAACTTTTTAGTTCTTATCGGAATTGAGTTAGCGTCTTTTCTAGTTGCAGTTTTACAATAATGTTGGATATTGATATTATTAAATTGTTATATTTTTGTGTTAATGAACTTCTAGAGTAGTACCAAGTTGAACTTACATAATCATTTTACACATTACTTATGAAAATCTCTTTATTGAGGTCCTACCACCTTATCACAATAAGTCTAGGCTTTGTAATGATTTAGTAGCATTACTAGAATATAAGCAAGTTAAACTTACTAAGTGTCGTAGCTTTGGTGTCGTCCGGCCTGTACTTGCTCTGGCCTATCTTGTTGATCGCCATCACTGAGAACACGTAATCAGTACCCCGTTCCAAGCCATCAACAGTAAATGAAGTAGCGTTTCTTGGTGATACATCCTCGTATTTGTATGTCTCGTCGTAGATTTTTCTGTTAAACGAGAACATATTTTAAGCTTTTACAATATTGAAAGTCTATAAACGCCAAAATCGCACTGCTGTGCGATTTTATCCCACTCGTCCTGATGAAGGACCTCCGTTAGGTCCGAAACTAGTCGACATTAATACAAAATTCACGTGAGTTCAGCCGTTTATAGAATACATTATTAATGCAATGTCTCACGAAAGCTTTAATTGTTTAATCATGCGCAAAATATTTTGAGGACAAAGAATTTTTTTTTTTTTTTTTAGTAGCCCGTGGGGATCCCTGCTGGGCAAGGGCCTCTCCCAAACATTTGGGAGGAATTGCCATAATCGCCACGCTTGGCAGCCGGGTTGGCGATCGCAGTAAGATGTCAAACGGTTCAGAGACGCTGCTGCCCGTCTTCTGTGTTCCTTTATTCCCTTAGTCGCCTTTTACGACACCCACGGGATGAACTATTCAATTATTACTAATTATTAAAGATAATTTTTACAATGAATGTATGTTGTTACTCCCTAAGAATAAAATAAAGCAGACTTAAGAGAATCCTAACAGAATCTTAAAAAAATCAACAGAGGCACGTCACTAATAAGAGAATTTTTAATAGTAGAGATAATAGAAATAAAAACAATTTAATTATAAAGAGCGATATGATAAAGTAGGTAAGATTCATAAAAGCTAATATTTTCTTATTTAATTAATTTATTTCGTTCAATATTTATTATTGATATATTATTTATTATTGTAATATATGACTATACTAACCGGTATCGAATCCTGAACCACGATGGCAGGCCACCATCAAATCCTGGCACCCAAGATAAAGTCGCCGAGTTGTGGGTAACGTTCGTGACTATTAATGACGAAACCAAATCTGTAAGAATATTAAATGTTAGAAACGGACACAGCATTAAAATAAGTAATGTTCTACTTATTATTATATGGTATTAACTTACAATTAGTAGTAACAAAAAATCTTTACTATTGAGATCGGAAAGTTTATTGTAGGTCAATTACAAAAACAGTTTTGAATCAACTAAAGAACTATGGTAAAACATACGAACAGACAGACGGACAACTGATAAGAAATTAGATTAATATGATTATTGATTTAACTTCTTTTTTAATTAGGTAAGTAATCTTTTTGCAATGGCTGCGGTGACCAATATAACTGGGTGATGGTAGAGTTTCGACAGTAGTATTATTTGCATCAGAAAATTATTAATATGCTTCTAATTTAAATATATTCATAACATGCAATATCGAATTATCAGCCTGTAAAAGCCAATTTTAAGTGGAATCACTATATTCAAGGTTAACTTAAAAAATATATTTAAGATTAATCACAACTTTAAGTATAATATTTTGCGGTCAAGAAATGAACCTACAAATGGAACTCGTTAATCCGGTACGCCGACCACAATCACATTAGTAACAGACAAAGGTCAACTTCCCCCGAATTAAATCCAAACTGGGCGCTGAACGTGACTTGATTTCAACAAGTTTCCGAGCTTATTAACAGTTTTGTTGGCTTTTTACACGAAAGTTTTGTGCTTATTGTACGAGAATATGCAAATTAAAAAGAATTTTTGTAGGTTATATTATAAAAAGACTTTTAATGTATAAATGTTAGGATATACTATCTACATATAATGTACCTTTGTACACGTATTGTTAAAGAATGTATTTATTGCTTTTTTGGGTCGTATACACTTTGTATTTATATTGTACTTTGTATTTATTTGTTGTTATGTCGTACGGATACACGAGTAGTAAAAGAGCAGTTTTCGATTTTCGATGCTTTGATAAATCTTTTTAACAAAAGAACCATAAAATTCTGTTAGTAATTTGTAAAATGACCATGTATACGAAAAGGAAATTAATTAACACCACCTTAGATTTTAAAACTTAACTTAATATAAGTAAGTCTTTATTTAAAAGTATAACTGACCTGGAGCGCTTGTTATATCCAGTTTTACGGAGGTAGTGCTGAAGCCTAGGTCGTTTCTAGCGCCGCACTCATATGAGCCGTAATCAGATGTGGTGACGTCACTAATCAGTAGCACAGACGTGTACGTGATTGGATCGATTTTTTGTATTCGGCGAAGTATTTCGTCGAAGCGTTTACTGGAAGTTTAGCGCCGGCTTTCGACCACGTAAAATTGGGCGCTGGGGCCGCTTTAGATCTGTTTGAAGAATTGTTTTAAAATTAGTATACGCTTAATTGCAGTGGACATATATTGATTAAGTAGACAAGATGAACATGTTCACTTGATGGTAAGAGATATCCTGCCCTATGCATAGAACATGCAGCGTAGCAAGCCACCAACCCTATCACCGCCCTGCGGCATAGGGATAACTCCTCTCATTTACACACAAATAAGACTGGATACGACGCCATATAAACCGGAAGATAATAGTGTTAACAATATTTAATACTATCAGATGCTTTGTCGCAGTGGTATTTAACCTGGTATGTAAGAGTTTTGAAATGTTGCGTACCAATTATGAAATGTTTTCGTTAGAATGAAGAACTAATCAAAAAATCAAAACAAAACAGTACAGATAAAGTTAGTTTGTGTTAGGTAGACATTGTTACACTAATTGCACTTTTTCATTAAACAATAACAAAGAACAACTAGTGAAAATGTACCAAATACCGCCCGAGATCACTTCAAATAATTCATCCAATGTAACAGCACGGCCTTTATATATAATAACTGAAATATTTGGAGCCGTCAACGCCAATCGGCGCGGATAAGGGTCCGGTCGAATAGTTAACGAATTAGAATTGGATTCCACGAGACAAGAAGGAATTCAGCAAGCCACGTTATCCGCTCAATTTAAATTCACCGAAGTCAGACAGAAGTTTTCGGTAACTTCCTATAATAATCGTCCGGCGAAATTGCAGTGCGCGGCCTGAATTCCCCCGCAACTGGCAGCTTTTATAACGCCCTTTGTCGAAATGGTCACAGATTTTATTGACTGAGAATTGTCTGTGGATGACTGTAGTCTTTTGTGCTGTGTGGTATGTTTTTCTGATGTGAAAGGCTTGGACGTTCGTTAGTAAACATGTATTTGGTAGGTCGTAGTAGGCAATGGCCTATTTACACTGATTAAAGCTCAATAATTTAAAATCCGAAAATTATTAGGATGAAATTGCTGCTGTATAATCAGGTAAAAAGCAGAAATTTGATCGGATTGACGTTTATCTCAGAAACTATTAGAGTTACATTCTGTTACTAAATTTGGGTTATAAAATTGATTGTTTTTCAATAGTAATAATATTATTCTGGTAAAATATTATGAAAGGTAGGTGTATTTTTTTTCTTCTAACCAACTTCTAACGACTAAGGGAATAAATAATTTAAAAAAAATATATCCGTGACACATACCTGCACGTAAGCCGCCCCACTTGTCCAACATTGGACGCTGACTTCACCAGTGACGGGGAAGTATCCATTTCCGGTTTGAATTTGACAACAAGCATCGCCTCCTGTCTCGTCTCACCACCGATTCCGTTGTCTACAATACACTGGAAGTTTCCTACATCCTCACGCGTAGCCCTCTCGACTGTCAAGAAGCTAGTGAGATTCCTAGCGTCGAATGTTACCATATTCGGATCGATACTGTAGTCTTTCCTCTCCCATCTGATGTGCTCTGCTGTTAGTGGATTCCCTAAAGGTATGAGACTAGTTAGACATATATAAAGCAAAGGTTTAGACTAGGTATTGAATCATCATCATCATCAGCCTGTGATAGTACACTGCTGGACATAAGCTTCTCTTACACACCTATCCATTAGGGGGATATGGACCATATCCCACCACGCTGGTCCAATCGGTCTGGTGGACGCTTTAGCATGCCCATCCGACGCATGGATTACTTTTCCGACAATTGCGTGATCGGCCTAAATTGCCCTAACCAACTAGGAAACAACAATGAAAATTTGTTGAGTCCCCGCAGGATTCGAACCCACAACCTCCAGTTTCTAAGGCACACGCCTATACCACTAGGCTACGGAGGCAGTTCAGAGAGAGAGGTACTGAATATAAGCTTGTATTTAAAGTGTATTGTAATAGTAGACACATCTGCTAATAATATTTAACGGCAATGGTCTCAATTAAAACATATAAAATTATAAATTGATATAAATACCAACTATACAATATTTGATACACTTACCGGACGCTTGACAAGCTAACACTGCCTCTTTATTTGGATTGGCAATTCCAACTTGTGACACGCTCTTTATACCTCCAGGATCTATAAAATAAAGCAAGGTAGTCTGAATAAGTGAACACTGAAAACATTTTAAAACCTAAAATTTCATATGCATCTCTTTTAAAACCGACTCTATACTAGAAATATGCATGAAATAATTTAATACTTTAAGAAAACAATATTTACAACATAATACATAAACGTAAACATATTTCCGGACAAATAACAAAACGTCATCTAAGCTTGAACTGTAAAAATTTGATCACAGATAAACACATACACTTAATTTTCCTTTTTTAAAGGAATATATCTATTTTTATAAAGCAAACCCATATACCCTAACACAAGAAATTCACTATGTTCATAACAAAATATTTCCTACCAATGGGAATTAAACCCACGCCCTTCAGCACAACAGTCAGGGGCACTAACAGCTACACCGCTACGTCGTAAAGTTTATCCTATAACAGCATGCCGGTTATATAGCATGCATTCTCCGGTCGCTAACGATAACCGTAAAATTACTTACAATGAACCGAAACGGTTATGTTGACTGTGGCCGCTCCCTGAGAGTTAACGGCCTCGCACGTATAAATGCCGGCGTCGTGTCTAGACAGCCTCGTCATATTCAGCATGCTGCCCTCGGATATTATTCTGTCGTCTGGGAAGAGGGATCATGTTAATACCTCAAGATGAGGCTTTAAAATGGCTCTTATATAGTCTTATAAAGGTTTAGCTGCATCTTAATAGTTAACCAAATATAAGACTTGTTAAGAATATTGAAAACTTAGGTTTTTTTGTTTTTTATATACATTTCGTCTATTCTGTTGTTTTGAAATAGAAGATCATGTTAGTACGTGAAATAAGGCCTTAAAAGTTCAGTTTAGATACATCTTATTAGTTACTTTTTATACATTTTACGCAGTTTTTGTTTTTAATGTATATATTTTGAAATAATCTGCCGCTAACAATGTATGCTGGAAAATATTTACAATTATTAAGCTGGAAATAATCTGTCGCTTAGTGAACGAAATATAAAAACAAATAAATACTCGATAAAAAGTCAATTTAATATTTACAGTAATCGCGTAAATAATAAAAAAAAAAAATAATAAATTATTTATTACAAATCGTACAATGTTTAGTAATAAGTTCTACTAAATACGAAAATAAAATTATTCCACGCTTTATTAACACAAGCGGGCTAGAGATAAGAGATTAGAAAAAATACCATACAAACACTTTATAATTAAGATATGAAACAAAGGATTAATTTCTGCAAAATATCGCATTAAAAATATCGTTTAAAATAACTTTTCTTAAAGTAAAGGAAACATTTGAAAAAACTAAACAGCAAACTTAACTTATATAAACAGGTTAAATCATTAATGCTTATGAAAACGTTGAATAATTTGACATTCTGTTTGAATAGTCCCAAAGGAAATTATGTCGTTTAGTAAATCTTTCCTCCTCTGGTGCGACGTTTAATATTCGTTCTCATCAAGTCTGCTATTTAGTTTCCGATTCAATGGAACGCCATTATAATCTATACAAATCAAATTCATCATCATCATCATCATTAGCCTCTGTCAGTCCATTGCTGGACATAGGCCTCCCCTAATCCACGCCTTCTCCATTAGGGGGTTCTCAAATGATTACATTGTGATTTATATTTGATTCGTAAAACAAAACGACTCCATTTTTAAATCTTTATCAGTTTGTCTGTTGGTTTGTTCTGGCTAATCTTGGGAATGGAATTTCACTGAAAGCTAGCTCTTGTAACTGGCAGTAAATCTGGCTACATTTTTTTAGAAAAGTAATTTTTAGATTACCACGCCGACTAAGTCGCGAGCAACAGCTAGTTTAGAATATATTTTTACAACATCCGTACTTAAACACATCGCTTATATGAATGATACAATATCTATTACTAAAAAATAAACAGTCATATAGAAAAACGATCAAGTTTTTTACATTTTGGTCAGTCCGTCCGTCTGTTGGTTTAGGCTAATCTCAGTAATGGCCGGTGAGATTTAGACGCGACTTTTACGGAAAGTAATTGTAACTGGAAGTAACTAAGGCTTAAATTTTGTTACAAAAGATACTAATACAATATTTTTTTTACCATGAGGACAAACTCGCGCGCAGTTATACATCCAATAAGAGTTCGTTTGCGACTAGCGTCTTTTTAATTAGAATAGAGGAAAAATTAGGAATATTATGAAACCAACACTTTTCTGCTTTTGACGTTTAAAAAAACAAATCCATAGCTGAACGGTTTTCTCGTTTTCATTTTTCCCTTCACTAATATAATGATGCAAGTGATAACTTAATGTTTTTTTGCATAGGGTATTTTGTTTATAATTATTCGGTTTATTAAACAGTAAGATTAACAACAAGTAAAATGTAACAAGTAACACAAAGGTAAATGTAAGGAAACTAATGCGGATGTAATTTGCAAAAGATACATTACTGTCTAAGAATAAGCTATCAAATGACTTCTACAACACCTTGACTAGATTAAACATAACTATTTTATATCTAAATCCGTGATGTTTTTACATTTATCATCAGTTATTATTAAATAGTAGAAATTTGACTAGTCTTTCTACTTACTTGAGCTGCTATACGAAGACTGTGTGATGGGCAGACCGTCTTTTGTCCAAGTGTACGTGATACTGCTGGGGTTTCCATCAGCTCTTAAAACAATCACCAATGGTTCGTTTTCCACACCTACAGTCGTGTCCAAAGTTGTCTCGTCGAAAATTGGGGCATCTAAAAGAAATGGAGCATATCAAAGTTATCATCATCTATCAGCTTGCGTTAGTCCACTGCTGGATATAGGCCTCCCCTAATGCACCCCTTCTCGCCTCCCACCACTCTGGTCCAATGTGATTTGGTGGTTGGATCGACTTTTTACATGCCCATCTGACGCATGACATTCAAAAATAAGATGCATATCTTATTTGTGACACTTGGGTGGTCGGTCAGCCAGAAAAAAACGATAACACAAAGTTGTTTTCTTCGGGTTTCGAACCGAAATTTCCAATATATAGGTTAAATGTAGACTTTGTTTATTGTACTGCCTAAATATCAGATTAAGACATGAAGAATAAACTCTAAAAACTACTTACATAGTACTTTCAGAGTTAACGCATCATGGACACTCCTCTGCAACGCTTCGTTCATAGCCTGACATGTGTAAACTGCACCGTTGAGGTCCTTGCTTATGTTCAATTTTAATTCTATTGTCGAAACTGTACCACCATGCAAACCTTTCTTCAACTGCATGGGAAGACCTAAAAAATGAAGGAATGTTTATATTTTTAGGTAAGGAAATAGATCGAAGTTTTAATAACTAACGTTAGTTTATTGACCACGCAAAATAAATCAGTCTAAGGAGTGTAAAAACAAAAAAAATCCTGAATTATTAAATATTATTAACATGTACATTATTACAATTCTTTAATTGTATGTTAAACTTACTTCACTTAATGGAATTTACAATTAAATATATGTGTTCTTTAACAAGCTGATCCTAAAGATATATCTTTCTTGGCTTTGCGTATGTTCCTTCAAGAATATCCTGAGTTCCTATATATTAGCATCTATTGCAATGCTTGGTTAAAACTCATTTACCTTGAACTGGTATACCATCACGCCACCAGGACAATGTTGCTGGCGGATTGCTAGAGGCAGCATCGCAGAAGAGTGTCGCTTCGATTCCCGGTTTAAGTTCAGCTGGTTCCGCTCGTACTTTCACCGCTTCTGGTGCAACTGTATAAGGAAAAAACTACGTTACCACTATCATTAACTTAATACAAACTATCTTTACTTGAAACACAACAGTTTATTGCTTTTTTACAAACAATTTGACCAACAGTAATGTAAAGAGGTAGGTCTTCCTTACATTACCGTGAGTCAAGTTATTGGTGATATCACAAGTCTTAATTACTTTGTGAACATGTAATTCATTTCTTATTCGGCATAAGTAATTAAGAAAGTATAGAAATGCCTTAAAGGTTATTTGACATCACATGCAAATATTTCGCAAAATAAGATGATATTTAATTATAGCAATAAGCAAATGCAGGAGATTTCAAATTTAATATCAGCAAAGATCCTATGTAGCTTATATTTTAGATATAAATGACAAAATAAAATGTGGCCTGAGAAACGGCTGACTTTAAAGTTAAAAATGACAAGACCATAATAACTCAGGGTGTGGAAGCGGGTTTGAATCCGAACGCAATATATCTGAGTGTCGGACACTGGCTTAGGCGGGCCCGAGACTTTTAGACTTTAAATTGAATTCTCGTACAAAATTGCAAAGTTGGGGAAAACTGTACCCATGCCTCAGCCGACATGAATTCTGTAAGTTTCGCATTCGGCTCCCCGGCTTTTAGGTATTAAATAGTTGCTTTGTTGCTATACAGCGCAGTTTAAAGGAAATTAATAAGACTGCAAGTTTTATATAGTTTGTGGAATGTTAGGGGCGAAATTAAAATTTTGTTTTCATTTTAAAACAGCTACGTGAAAGTAAATGAGTTACGAAAGTTTAAGAAATCGTGAGAAAGTAGATGAGAAAAGAAGACCGGAATAAATGTGAGGTAGATGATTAGGAATTTGTGAATTTGATAACAAATTTGTAAAATATAAATTAGGATTATTTAACGGCAATGAAAACTTTAAAATTTTTTCCGACGTCGCAAGAAAGACAAATCTAAGCTGTTTAAATAATAGCTCTTCTTGAACATACTTATGCAAAACGAATCACATGTTTAACTTTTATTGTTTTATTACAATTAATTTGCCTATTAATATGTTTTTTATAACATAACTTATATATTGTTGCCTAAAAATGGTACCTTAGAATACATCATTTCCGTAATAAGTATTGACGAAAATACAGTCAAAATTTTTCACTAGTAACGAGACCATTACACAACGTATAAATTGACATTTAAAGAACATTACAATGCCATTATGGGCAGGTACAGAGGCATGCGCCAATTTCTGTGTATCATTACAATGATAGCGATAGTGGTAATGGTGCTCTTATCATTTCGAAAAACTTAAATATACACTCGCAAATAAAGTGTTATTTGGGGGTATTAATATTTAATGTAACTTTGAATCGTCATTTGAAATATGCAAATATTTAAAAGTGTTTTTCACGTACTCATATTGTTCGAAATAATTTCTTTTTCTTAGCGTTTGATGAACGAAAGTAAAGTATGTATAAAAGCTTATTTTTCTTCTTTCTTTCTGCCTACGTATTTTCGTAATCGTATAGGCCGTTTTTATTCTTGGTTCTTTTGGCCAGCCTAACGCTTTTTCATTTCAACAAAGTATTACAGACAAGATAAAAGTTCACAAAAAGTTTGAAATGTTTAGTAAAGTTTGTAAAGTTTGTAACATTTGTAGGTATCTTAACGTGAACATGCACTTCTTGTTTACTAATTTTTTCACATATTTGCAGCTCCCCGTCGATGGTAACAATTGTTATTTCAAGCAAAAACAATTATTAAAGTAAAAATGAAATCATAACATATTCAAAAGCAAATGTACTAGTTTTAACGACAAACCTTTACTATCATCCTAAAATTCCGAACGCCATAAGCAAGCTTATATAACGCACCATACAATCTAATTTGAACTCTGTTCAGTAGAGTTTAAGTTCAACTTACAATGGACGTTTAACGTCACAGTCTCGAAGAGTGGAATTTCTGTAGCGCTGTTCGTCGCCTCACATCTATACTGGGCCTGATTGTCAGTTACGTTTGTCAATATCGATATCTCCGCTGACACTGATTTGTCGCTCTGCTTCGTCAGCGAGTGTATCTGTGGAAAATGTGACTCGTATTATTTAAGTTATTCGTATTATATTAACCACTACACAGCATAAAATAAAGTCGCTTACTTTAACCCTACATCCCTATGTATGCTTAAATCTTTCAAACTACGCAACGGATACCGATGCATTTTTTTTTATAGATAGAGTTACAAGTTCAATAACGTCCTATCAATTAATTGTACACTCTTTACACAGGTTTGATAAAAATAGATACTTACAATGTTAAAATATTATCTTTTGTTCTTATTAAATTATGTACGATCGAGTTTTTATATGGCTCTACCATACCTATCATCCAACAAAACTGATACTGCTTATTTTACTCACCTTTTTGTCATTCTTAAACCATGTCAATGTAGCAAGTGGATTGCCTCCAGTGGAAATGCAGGAAAGCTTCTGTACCGTGCCAGCGGCCAGGGTCGTGCCCGGTATGTATCCAGTGATCATCGGTGCACTAGGAGGGTCTGAGGACAAACAGGAGCGTTATTATTATTTATATCAGACTTTGACTGGGAGAAAATGCCATTGGCGTTAAGTCCGCCTTTGTACTATTAATTTGTTAATATTTACGTTTAAATAAATAAATATATTGGTAACACTTGGCGTAATATTTAGTACCCCTGATCATTGAGCTAAAGACCATTTGAGTTTTCATAAACTTATTTTTTTTGTAAAAAATATCAAAATGCAGATAAAACACTATGTTGTTACGCACAGTATTTTTCCCGTGATGTGAATCGAACCTACAGATTGTGCCGCAATAGTCAGGATAACAATAATAAATAAAAAAAAATTATAATTTATTTAATTGAAATAATAAATAATTGTAATAAGTTTTAAGAGTTTTTTTAAATAAATTTGTCCTGCAGAACTTCTACATATTTAAAGGACTAAATTTGTCACTTAAAACACATGAGGTATTTGACTATTTCATATTCATTTCTTTAATAATAATGTATATTAGTGCAAATGAAAAAATATATTTCATATCTCCGAGACAACCTTATAAATGTTTTCTCGTGAAAAGAAATCGTCCTTTGTGCTACTAAGTTGTATTTGCGTAAAGAAACCTGATAAGTACATATTAGTTTTTCTAGGAAAACACCTTTTCTATCCAATTCACCTTATGTCGTCGAAAGTTTGCGACGAAATCATCGAATACCAAAACACAGTCACCACACAAGGAGCACGTAAGCTGCCCTAATTTGCGGTGTTTTTGTTCTTACGAGTTGTTTTTTGCACATGACGAGGTAATTTTGCACGGGAAAAAGATTATATATAAAACCGCCATTTTTTACGTTGCACTGTATACTGCAAGTGCATAAATAATAAACAATTCTCTTTGCCCTATATACTTTTCGACGTGGAACTATTGCTGCGTTCTAGCTAAAAAATTAACTGCGAAGTTTTTGCTCTTTTTCTGTCTCTTTGTATCGCGCACTGAAAAACTTTCTTCTTTCCCTGGGATATTTTTGTACGAGATAGTTAACACCTTTGTCAACATATTTTAATGGAGTGAAAGGACAGGATGTTTGTATTGAAAAACATATAGTCATTTTCTTAGTGTTTATATAATTTAAAATTATTGCTTGTATTATGCTGAATAACGAATATTTAATAAAAATCTTTACCTCGAGTATCATACTATATATAACTTACTGATTAGTTGATTTTGGATATATTGTCTTTACGCAATAATTTTTATATAAAATAATTAGTAATTGAAAATAAAAGGGTTTAAAATCAGTTGACCAGTTTAAGCACTGTTAATTTTTAATATAATAAATTTAAAATAGTTGTAAATACTGGAACTGCATTATAATTTTATCTAACCAAAATTTATGAGACCGACTTTTACTGAGGTGAAGCTTGTCCAGATCTTTAAAACAAAAGAGGGCAGAAGTTTATTGAATCATGTCCAATCACATTTTCTTTAATTCAATGTAATAAATTTAAAGTTTTTGTATCGATAGAATACGAAAGTAATTACTTTATAATAAATTAGCTTATAATATTAATTGTTTTAACTCAGATGAAAAATTTCTTCTTAGTGTGTCGATGACAAGTTTTTTTGGATGCTAACCTAAAAGTTTTAATGTCGTTAAATACTAATTGTAATAGATATACGACAAGCCTAGTTAATTTTATAAGGTTAAGACCGAAACGTTTCTAGAACGTAACTCTATATCACATTAGTTGCCAAGAAACACAGTATAGCTCTCATAATATCCAATTTGCTGACGCCCTTAACAACGATGAAGGCGGCCCATTATTTTAATTACCTCGGCTTGATGTGTTACAGACATAATAAAATTATAGTTTGGTGCGTTTACCCGGCCCTTTCATTAAACCGTCATGTTCTGTTTGTTAGATGGGTTTTTAGAATATAGATACATGCATTTACAAAGTAATTACACACTATAGCGGAAAGCCTATTTGTTTATCTTAATTTTCAATAATAACTAATAAAACTTACGCTTTTTGCTTAAATTTATAAAGATTTAACGGACAGTTTATCAACAATTAACAAATGCAAAAGTAGTACGGTTTATTTTTACTAAACAATACTATATTTAATAACCTGGCTGTAGAGTTGTATGAGATATAATATTTTGTGAATTAAGCAACGTACAACATTTATAATTGAAGTAGGATGTACAAAAGTTATAATCATTATCATCATCAGCCTTTGATAGTCCACTGCTGGACATAGGCCTCCCCTAACACACCCCTATGCAATAGGGGGTTTTGGAAAATATCCCACCATGCTGGTCCAATGCGGGTTGGTGGGTGGACCGAGTTTTTATATGCCCATCCAACGCATGGATCATCTTACTTTTCAGACAATTTGATGATCGGCCCAAATTGTCCTAACAAACTAGGAAACAACAATGAAAATTTGTTGAGTCCCCGCAGGATTCGAACCCACGATCTCCACATTTACTTTTTCTTTTCATTCCACATTCAACAATAACGAATTTTTGTATAAAATTTCACCTTCTATTTCAACTCTTTTAACCACTTTTCACACAAATCCATTAATTAATAGACTTTTTGGAAATCTATTCTTGGAATGTTTCAAATAGCATCGAAATTCATTTAATGTTTTAAACGTTAAAGATGCACAGATAGATAGACGGAATTATTTTCTTATATATAATATTTGTATGAGTATGGATGGACAATTTATCATAATCCTTTATTGTATGTCTTATACATATGCCATCACGTGTACAATTTTTATAAAACGTTGTCAATTTTAAATGTTGCAATTACTTAATAAAATTATCTTATTTAAACTTAAATTACATAACGTTATATTCTTTAGTCTTATATATCCAAAATACAGAATTTTATTACAATCGGCATATACATAACAGTTTTTATAATACAAAATTGTTCTAACATTACACAATAATGACGTTATAACTAAAAGTATTAAACGTGAATTAATTGTCTAGACATATTAAAAACGCGGGTGCAAATAGGCTTTTATCGATCGTAGCCCCGCGTAGCACGGCGTAGCGCTTTGTAGCCGTATTCTCGTCACGTACGATTTAGAATCAGCAGTTGTAAGGCTATCGCAAACACGGCCTCAATTTAGGGCCACCCTTGTATTGGAACGGTTATTGTGTTTGTTTTTATAACGCCTCTGAGCCAAAAATGTGGACTGGCCCGCGGGCTACGAGCGTGCTACGCTCTCGGCGTCTACGAGATTGTGTGTTTTGAATGTTTACAAGTTAAGTATATCATTTATGTGAGTCATGTTAGGAACTTGTGTTTACAAACTGCTGGTTTTTTGTATGATTATAGAAATGTGACGTTAAAGTTGTCTATTAAATATTTTTTTTTTTGATAAATTTTATGAATAGGAAATGTTTTTAGCGTTTTGGAAAAGTTTTTTTCATGATAAACGAGAAAAATAGTTCTTGATAAACCAGTATTATATCAAAATTTATATGAATAAATGTTTAACCAGCCATTTTTAAGAATTAACATATGGGTGTAACATTTTTTTGGTGTAAATATGTTGAACTTCGTTTCATTGTTTGATAATTTTGGCTGCGGTAGCTCTTTAATTGGGTTTAGGTTGTAAAAACATTTCCGTATCGGTATTATTAATAAGAATAAAATTTTTCTACTAAAATTCTATGGTGTTCATAATATACGTATTTATTTAAGTTCTAACATTTGTAACTAAATCATCATCATATAATATTAGAATGTTAAATGTAGACAGTTTATTACAGACAAATTTTGTTGCTAGTACCCGTCCACATTTTAGTTAACGAAGCCTAACTAATTAAGACGTTCAAAGTTCTAAACGACTCCAGTTAATGTAACTTATCACTTAATGAAAAGCTTAAACGTGTTCTAATGATTATAATAACACATTTAACTACGATCTAATTATAGTTTGTTCACGCTTCTCCTAATGATTGCTTAAGAACAATTTGAGTCTGGAATGAATACACTGTTACACACGTCTTCTAAAATTTAACAACATTTTATGTTCAGCAAAAAGCTGGATGATAGAATCGCATTTGAAATAATGTTTCTTGTATTCATAAACTGTTGTTTGTAATTGCGTCTGTGTGTACATCATTGAGTATACCAAAGAACTCAAGGAACGTGCAGATATATTAGCTGTTTAAGGATATTTCAATGATTGTTTCATTGCGTTGAAAAAATATCGAGATAACTTTTAGCTAAACTTTTAGCTAAACATTCTTAACTACCTCCGTAGCCTAGTGGTATAGGTGTGAGCTTTAGAAACCGGAGGTCGTGGGTTCGAATCCTGCGGGGACTAAACAAATTTTCATTGTTGTTTCCTAGTTGGTTAGGGCAATTTGGGCCGATCACCCAATTGTCTGAAAAGTAAGATGATCCATGCGTCGGATGGGCATGGAAAAAGTCGGTCCAGCCACCAACCCGCACTGGACCAGCGTGGTGGGTTACGGTCAAAAACCCTCTAAAGGTGTATTAGGGGAGGCCTATGTCCAGCAGTGGAATATCACAGGTTGATGATGATGATGATGAAACATTCTTAATGATAACAGCATTAAAGTTGTGTGCTAGCATTATTAATAATTCTTTATAAGGTCATGCATCGACGATATTTTATATATTGTTTAATATATTAGCTTATAAGGGTAATGAAAGTTATTGTTAAAGCATAAAATCTTTAGAGATTACATTTATGTATGTTTGAATAGTGTCATTATTTGTTTTGGGAAGTCGGTCAAAAACTAAAATCGTAACGAGCTTTAAATTGTCGTTCAGATCCCATACATAATTACTTCACAACATTCAGCTAAACTTCACATGTACAACTTTCAGGGCTGCCACCGCAACACCCTCACACGGTGTACATAATGTAGTCAAGCAATTAATTCGCACTGCGTCCGCACTCATTACATTAATGAGTGGAACGTGCCAGCCCTGTGCCCAGGTGTACACTGTCTGGCCCGATAATTGGGAACTTAGTCGAGTAATCAACTTCGGAGCGGGCTCTATTGAATTAAAGAAGTATAATGGCTCCCACCTTTGTGATGCACGGGTGTATTAAAAGGACTGAGTGAAAGTTTAATTCAATTGAGTAACACAACTGCTACAGACGAGGCGAATTGCTACGGCACTCAATTTAATATTATCCGTTTCGTAGCACCCATAGGCAATTACATGAGATCGAATTATGAGCAGCCTTACAAGTGGGAGCTGATCAGACACGCCTTATAGTCCTGTTATTACATCTCCTAACATAGATGCCACGCGCCGAGATAACGCCCTTGAATAACAGTAAATGCCATCATGTAGTATGGTAGGTTTAAGAATGATAATTTGTCGATTTGAATTCTAATAATTTACGGTACGAATTAATTAATATCTATAACTCAAACTGATAAATCGTATGTAAGTATTTAATGAGTACAAGAACCTAAGTATTTTTTTTGTTTTTCGATGTTCGTATAATTTGTGCAACTCAACAAAAGCCTTAAAACAAAAAAAAGAAAGTGTTTGTAAAATATAAATAAAAATAGACAATTTATTAATATTTTATGATGTATTATTTAAATAATCTAGAGGAATTTTATCGATACTACAACAGAAAATTTCATAATTTATTTACATAATCGATTTATTTACTTGTTCCAACGTCTCATTACCGTGGCGATTTCTCTTTAAAGCAACTTTTTGTTGGTACATTTCCCAGGACCTTTGTCGACGTACTAATGAAATGGTCGTAGCATTGCACAGAACGACCTGCCCAACTACGGTCCGAAACAAATTACAAGCCTCATGTATATTCAGCAGACGTTAAGGCTGTATTTGCTCTTTAAAAAGGCGAAAATGCCAACCCACCGTACTGTCGGTGTGAAACACTAAATGCATTTCATTTGCTCTCGCACTCGATGCTCCTTAATCGCATCAATTAACAATGTGTTCGCGTATTTAATGTTTCGACAGTATCCCTGTTCATTGTATATAAATTCTTCGTTCAATTGATGATATTAGCGCGCGAATTAAACGCAGTTGTTATAAATCTATCTTTGTGTAACTTAAAAGTACGTAGATTAATTTTTAAAGCGTTGTGTCAAAGTTTTAATACACTAAAGAATCGTTAATATTTGCTTACCGTTGTTACGGTGAGGAAGGCCTATTTATCATAATCATTAGCCGGTTTTCAGTCCACTGCTGGACATAGGTCTACCCTTATGCACGCCTTCTCCATTAAGGGGTTTTTGGACCGTATCCGACCACGCTGGTCCAATGCGGTTTGTTGGATGGACCGAGTTTTTGCATGCCCATCCGACGCATGGATCATCTTACTTTTCAGACAATTGGGTGATCGACCCAAATTGTCCTAACCAATCACAAAACAGCGATAACACAAAGTTGTTTCCACGCGGGATACGAAGCCACGACCTCATATTTATATAGCAAGGGCCAATACCACTAGACCACGGAGGCGGGCACATTAACAAGTTTAATTACTAGGCAAACGCAGAGTAGCATTTAAAGTGAGGCAATATTTTTTATCCCTTACACAATATTCTTTAACACATATGTATAATTTATTCTTAGCTTAATTTTCAGCACGTGTGTTGCTATGCTTAACGTTAGGCAAATTTTCTGCACGTGTCAGCGCTTTGATATAAAAAAAAAAAACTAAAAGACACATTGTAACGTCTATTTAAAGATCAACGAACTTTGCTGCTAATAATATCTCTGTACATAAAATGTAAATCGCCACATGTCACAACGAATGCCTACGTCTGCTCGCAGCATGCGCGATCTGGTTGTAAGTTGAATTTTAAACGTCATTGCATACTGAACTTTGTGAGGGAGAGTTAAGGTTAAGAATCACTTGCTTAGAGCGCGACGACGTTTGGATATAATATGGTAGCAATAAAATAAATGGTTACAATCATGAGATACGTTTATTCCGTCGAGCGGTAATAACGGATATTAATGAGGATTTGAAGAATTGATGGTGATGAAACAGAACTATCGTAGCGTTATGTTCAAGATTAATATTACCTAGAAACTCTTCAACTTATTGCTCTAATTCAAAGGCTTTAATTAATTCCTTTAAATTATACAATAAATATAACAGTCAAAGTGAGAAATGCAACAAACGGAAAATATGCACTAATATGTCATCACAAAATAAAAACAACCTCCGAAGAGAAATCAAAAGCTTTTATAAATAAAAATAAGCATTTCCAAGCTTTAATTAAGTCAAGAACTGTATTCTCAAATATGTTAAATAGTTAGAACATTTAAGGTAAATACGCTTATTTACCTTTAACAACCCATTACATACATGCAAAAACTTATCATCGATTGTAAAAACAACTAGTATATTCACACGATGAAACTTGAGAAAATATCTTGGCTGCATAACCGTATATCAAGGACCAGTTAGTGTATTCCTTATGTTAATTTGCCACAGTCTCACATGATGACGACTTGTTGGCAGTACGACTAACTAACCTCAAGTCGAATATGCAAATAAAGGTTCGCGCTCTACTGAAATTAGGGTATTGTGTGCCCTCAGTAGCGCGTTTGAATTATGCGCATTGGTATGGTGATGAGGTAGAGTCGAAATGTATGTAGTGGCTTTCGCTCGTTATATGTATCTATCTGTTTGAGTTGCGGAGTATCAGTTATAGAGAAGTAAATTTAATAGGCTATACCTTTTCTATGGTATTTTATTTCATGTAAAAGTCAAGTGATTTCATGAAATAATATGTGTACCTACTTTATTTGTAATGTGTTATATGCAAAAAAAAAGAGTCCGTTTTTAGTAATGTAAAATATTAAACATCAAGTTGCAATAATAAAAAGGTTTTTATAGTATTTTCAATTTTAAATTGAGTTTTATTTAATTAGTATATTTAAACAAACAATAACCTAAAAAAATCCAAATAGGTATCTTACCAGTTTTTAATAAAAAAATACACATAAATTGAAAAAAAAAACTTAAAGAAACTAGCACAATGTCCCAATGTAAGTTTCATTACCCCATTCTTTTTGCACTCGTTAAGTTTGTAGAGTTTGCAACAGAAGGAAAGTTACAGAATGAATGATCTTGTACTTCGATATTGCATTTCAATTTAACTTTCGCATCGGAAAGAAAAATAGTTAAAAGAAGACAAAGAATCTTAAAGAAAGCACTCCGAGTCGCTCCTCCGTCTTCATTATTATGGACATCCGCAAAAAAATATAAGGGAATGTAGCTCAAAAGAAACGGTAGAGATAAGAAAAGATGTTAATTACGCTAATACAAAGGAAAAGGTTAACATTCCGTAATGATTAGAAGAGGTATACAACCAGAAAAAGAGGCAAATAAAATATCCCGTGCTAAAAGGTGAAATTAACATTATAATTATTTCTTAGGAAGGCCAGGCTAAAGGCTCTCTCAGGCTTTTTTCTGACACTGTAAAGAACAGATAGGATAATGAAAATTAAATAACCGTAGAATAATATTTGCTTATTAAAGTATCAGTAAAGCGTTTTTCATTCTGATATATTTTGTGAGTAATATTTTTCCTATGATTCAAATGCGATTCAAATTTTGTAAGTCTAAGAAATCCCCATTTAAAGACTCAAATTTATCTCTCAGCGCTAGCCATTCATACATATCTAAATTTAGTTTGTTGCTGCATCATTTTAAGGCTTGTGGTGCAACTTTAAAGCGTAAGCGAATCGGATGTAAAGGTTTTTTTTATGGCATACGCAGGCAGACGAGCAGTCGGGCCACCTGATGGGAAGTGGTCACCGACGCCATAGAGATTGGCAATACCGTAGTATCGCCAACACGCTGCCTTTTGTGAGTCATAGGGTGTTAAGTCTCGTTTACCCAGTAAATAGGCTGGCTACGGTGCCCTTCAAACCGGAACACAGCAGTGTTTTCACATAACTGCTTCGTGGCAGAAATAGGCACCGCGGTTGTACCCACCCGGACGGTCTCTTGTAAAAAGGGGACCTACCACCGGTAAAAGTCTAGTAAGGTAAAGGGTATTCTACAAGTCGTCCATACACCGTGTGTTGTAAAAGGGACTTGACAACTGTTGTGCCTATTTATACAGTATTGTTAAAACTGTAACGCGTTCCAGTTTGAGGGATAGCATTTCTAGCATAATAACTGGCTTTAAGAGAGGTAACATTCGTTGCAAAAGGAATAATAGCGTCATATACTGCATTTTTTAAAGCCCAGGCGTGATGTTTCATTTGTCTTGGCTCTTTATAAGAAAAAAAGAAATATGTCTCGATAGTAAGAAACGTGTACTTCACTTCAGAACTGTCATAATAAAAGATGTACTCGTATTTTCGGTTTTCGACCACTTCCGCTTACCCGCTCCACCCGTGACTTGACCCACACCATTTTTAGTCATGATTAATGGACGCAAGATAACAAGTTTTCGCTCCGGCAGTGTGCTTAAACGCTCGCCAAAGCATACGTCCCGCTCAAAAGCCTTTGTTGGTCTTGAATCATTGGAAACTTTTGTGTAACAGTAGATTTGCGGGAAGTTATGAGCCATTTTACGGTTTTGCTATGCAAGAAATAAGTGTAAGACATTTACTGTGCATTTCAATTAAAAGAAATTTAATGTGTATATATATATATATAATAGACTGTGTTGTTTATCCTAAATAAAAAAGATACTTGTTTGTTTAGTGGTACAAGTTAAATAGTACTATTTAATCAAGGATAATATTGATGATTATCAGTGTACATAACGTTTGCAATAATAGAAGAATCTTTTAAAAATATATTATTTTATTCCAATGGATTTTCTACTCAACTTTAATAATAAAAACTTTGACTAATTTCAATTGAAACGTAAAATTTATTTTTAAAGTAGTAGTTCTAGTTCTAGGCTCGACTTTTAAGCTACGAAGCGGAACAGCTGCCATTTTAGTGTCAGATGTTTCTGGGAAATGAGTAATACTTAGAACTTAAGGAACATAAAAATGTGGCTGATTAGTACATTGTATGTATGCTACTTAGATGATAGTGGCACATTTTTTAAAAACTGCAAAAACCCGGTTCTTGTGATAATGATTAAAGAATATAATGTGCCACAAATCTTCAAATAAGCTATCTAAAGCCATAAAAGCTGTAAAAATAATCTACTTATTGAATTTTAAAAAAAATGTTTGTCCCTAATGCAGAAAAGCAAAATGACAAATACTTACTTAGTTAGTAAATAGTTGTTAGTAAGTAGTTATCCACCTAGATTTTTACCTTAAAAACGGTTCTTTTTTTAAACTGTTATAGTATTTGTAACTACAATACATTGGGCATAGTTAAAATTAACTTTTAGTTAATCATACTACGAGACATGTTTAAAACAAACAATGATTCTAACAACACAAATTTAGTACAACAATCTGATCAGTATTAAATATTGTTAATATTGATAATTAAAGCAGCTTAACTAAGTTTCACACAACTCCATTAGAGGTGGTTTACAATATTTAGCTTTTGCGTTTATCACGATAATAATTTTCATAACTAGGATATTTAAAACCTGCAATACCAAAATTTATTCGTAGAAGCGACGAAGTAAATTATTTATTTTAATTGAATTTCGTAAATGTTATTTCTTGATTGTTGTATGTAATTAGTTTGTTTTTGTTAGACAATGGGATATTTTTAAATTATTAAACAACTTACATTTGTTAATCTTTTAAAGTGGAGAGTTCATGTTAAGTTATAACAAACTCTTGCTATATAAGATATTTTCTAAAATTTCTCCATTGATCCATTCTCACCAAAGGATATTAATGTGTTATTTTTTAGACCTATTCTAATCGATATCTCTTGTATAGTCAATAATTAATTTTTATTTTAAAGGTAAAATAAGTTAAATTTGTTTAGGTTAATCTTGTAATTAAGATTCGTTACATATGATTGCATCATATTGTATGTAAAGAGTCATTTAGTCTGTTTCTCTTTGAGTTGAAATAAATCCCACTCATTATACATTGGATTTAATATTTGATTACAAGTTTAAAATGCCAAGTGATGACTTATCCCCCACACCAACCCGCATTCAACCAGCGTCGGGATACGGTCCAAACGCACACATAGAGAAGGCGAGCAATAGTGGAGACCTACTTTCAGCAGTGGACTAACATAGGCTGATGATGATGATAAGAATGATGATTTTAACCCTCCGATCTCCTATCCGTGTTATATTATTAATAAGAATTTCTGATAAAATGTGGCTAAAACACGGAGCAGTTAAACCGAACTGAACGTACAATCGGCCGATGCGGTCGACTTTATCGCATCGCTAACTCGTAATTTTCAGAGTCGGTTAAATTCACTTTTCCGATAGTAACCCGGGCTACGCTTGCACGGATCGTTGTAGAGTGAGACGGCTGTGCAGGAGCGAGGAGAGATGTGGAGGTGCTTAAAATCGACTTAAGACGAGTGCTTTACGGCATGGGGCGGGAAAAAACGCAAATGCCGTGTTAACTTCGATTTAGAAAGACGTTATCGTGTCGTGATATATTTAAATTTGAATAAATCTCTTTTTACGGGTGTTACCGAGTTTAATAGCATAAGGAGATATCATGGGGATGGAAGACTACCTACTTACGTGTTACGCTGTTATTTGAATGGGAGAAAATGTTTGAAGCGCCAATTTGCATTATCTTCAATGTATTGAAATGTTATGTGTATTTTGCCAAAGTTTTGTAAATCTAAATATCTGAACGAATATTAAAAAAATGTTTTTGTCCCATCATGTAGAATAAAACGGAAAAAAACGTATGGTTTACTCATTCAATAATAATATTTAAGTAAGTTTGAAGTTTTGTCGAGTTTGTAAAAAAAGGAAAAAACATACGTAATTATTTTTTTTTCATGAGAGAACATAATTCAATAAATGTATGGGGTAGCGGGACAGACGGATGTTCTGTAAGTATTCGAAAAGTCAGATGTTAAAATTAAAGTTTATGTGTATATACCCACGACTAAATCCGTTTAAGTAATTTTATTCAGAACTTAATGTGTTGCTAGTTTTAACAACGTATAGCAAATAACTTGTGTCGTTGTCTATTATTAATAAAAGCAAATAGATCAAACAAGTTCGTGCGAAAAAAGAATTGAATCCCTATTAAGCCAGCCCGCGCGTCCACACCGGAAATATGATAATTCCCGCCACCGGAAGCCCAGTCCGCCATGTTTATACCACTCATAGTTTCCCCATTTTCGGCGGGAGAATTTCGCGCATTTAATTTTTTAATTCCATCGCTTCCGCTCTCTTATTTCGCATGCGAGTTAGCGGACAGTTTATGTTTTTTTTCTTTCGCTGTTTATTTTTTAAGCAAATTCATTTACGAAAGTCCACGTTGGAGTTCGGAAACTGTTGAAAACGTATTTCGTTATTTGAATTAAAAATATGCAACTCTCTGTGTGCAAATTATTAAAGCGACGCTACTTTCTCAGAGTTTCACTTCCGTTTTTGAAATAAGCATATTTTTCATATTTAACGTTTGATATTCAGATAAAAATCTGTTTGTAGGTTTGCGTAGTGTTTATGACTCTGTTAATAAATTTATTAAAGCAATAAGGATGCTAACATTTTTTAAACAATTCCCTAATGAAAAAAGGTTAACCAAACAAGAAACGGAATTAATGTAGACAAAGGCTATAGGAACGAACGAAGTGGCGTTGCGCGTAGTTATAAGTCGCGTCACTCTGTAATGACCTTTTGGAAACAATAAAAACGATATATGAAATATCGTTGTCGTATGTTACAACGTTAAGTTTGTAGATCCCTAGTTTAAATTGGGCGATTAGTATTTTTATTTCCAGTGTATGATGTTAACTGATAACATTTGTTGATACGTTTTAATTACATGTTCATTCTAACGAACTATACAATAAGAGAAAAAACTAAATCCCCCTGTAACCGTTTCGATACCTCTACGCCACTATTTTTTGACTTCGCTAAATAGCTTGTACAGCAAAGTGAACTCTATATCAATGTACTTACGATGTATTTCCCAACATGTCGGATGTACCACACCAACGCTTTCCAATCACGTATGATCAACCTTTCAAAAACACTGACGAAGTCTATACGGAAAATATTTATACACCGATGCCGCCTGAGGAAGTCATTTTATACGTGAGTAGTGCCTCAGTGGGGGCAGTATATTGTCTGAACGCTACGTTTTTTTAAATACCTTTTCATGTACAAACGACCTGATAATGTATAGTGAAATGTATTTGATGAACTTAGTTTATACGTATGTTCTTAAAAATTATTGAAACGAAATCTCTGTTGATTTTTTATTGTAGATTTGAAGTTACAGTATTGGTCCCGAAACATTATAGCTGTATATTAACTAACATTAAATTATATTTGAAGATACTGTTGGAGATTTTTTATTATTGCTATGTTACTGTATACCGGTGGTTGGTCCCCTATTTACAGGGGATCTTTTGGGTTGGTACCGTTGCGGTGCCTATATTTACCGCAAAGCAGCAGTGTGAAAACACTACTGTGTTCCGGGTCAAAGGGCACCGTAGCAAGCATATTTACTGGGTAAACGATTAAGTCTCGTTTACCCAGTAATCCTATGTCTCACGGTAGGCAGCGCGTTGGTGATATCAGTATTGCCGATGTCCATGGGCGTTGGTGACCACTTTCCATCAATTGGCCCGACTGTTCGTCTGCCTGCGTGGGCAATAAAAAAACTTATCGGTGGTAGGTCCCCTTTTTACAAGGGACCATCTGGGTGGGTACCACCACGGTGCCTATTTCTACCGCAAAGCAGTAGAGTGAAAACACTACTGTGTTCCGGTTTGAAGGGCACCGTAGCCAGCGTAGTTACTGGGTAAACGAGACTTAACATCATATGTCTCACGGTAGGCAGCGCGTTGGTAATACCTATACAATGTCTATGGGCATCGGTGACCACTTTCCATCAGGTGGCCCCGACTGCTCGTCTGCGTACGCAATTAAAAAAAAACATTCTTGTTTCCTTTGAAAGTAGATACATAAACATCTGTTATTTTTGTGTAATACTTTTTCCATTTACACTACACAAATAAAATATTTTTATTTATAGTTCAAAATATGTTTTTTATTAAACATGTATTGTTTAATAAGTTTAGAAAGATACTTTTGGATAAGCCAATGCCTTTATACGTAGGCGTGTTAAAACACAACGTTACGAAGTTCGACAAAAACCGGCTAATAATGATGCAAACATTGTCCTAATTACTTCAACGTAGGCGTGAACACGCGCGCATGTTAATCTTTGCGCTGACTCGATAGATAGCTTAGATATCCTTTGTATAAACACAATAACGTATGTTATACACGGTAACATGGTCACTGCCTCCGTAGCCTAGTGGTATGGGCTTGCCCTTTAGACACCGAAGATCGTGGGTTCAAATTTTGCGGGGATTCGACAACTTTCATTGCTGTTTTCTAGTTGGTTAGGGCAATGCGGGATGATCACCCGATAGTCTGTAAATTAAGAGGATCGTTGCGTCGCATTGGCATGAATAATAATATAAAGTCTCAACAGGCTTTGAAAGTATAAAAAAATAGAAAGTGCGCCTGTGTTTGCGCGTACACTTGTGCACTATAAATTCTCCTGCGCAGTTAACTGATCACTGATATAGATCGCCCGTAGTCGCAATCGGCTAGTAGGAAATTATTAATGTGGTAAGATATGAAAATCCACGAACACGAACGTTTTGCAGATTTTCAACTTGAGATGTAGGTCAGTTGCTATCGGGACTTGTAACCCAAACAAAACTAATGAATAAGATTTATGAATAGGATTGTAGGATTATAACTACTTACGGAACAATAGTTTACACATTAATTTTTCTTAGTGATCCAAACGGCTTGTTATCAGTATATTAATTAGTCGAGTCAGTTAGCAGAAAACAAAATGAACACAAAATTGAATCCCCACGGGATTTGAATCTGTATTTAAATTTTAGAATTGGCACAGTGACGCTAGTTTTCTCAAATTTATTTACAGAATAATATAAAATATGGCACGTTTCTTTTGTAAAGATAATTTTAGTTTCTCTACAAATGTAACCTAGATTAACTAAACCTTCTATACATACGCTTTAGATTATAATGATCATCATGCATCTTCGGTTTCACCTAAACTCGTAACTTTCGGTTCAACCGCGACCCGTCAAATCCGGTCAAGGCGCCACTCGCCATATTAAAATGCCTTCAATCACAGACATCGAGGTCAAGTATTCGCGACCGTGGCCTTATTGCACGCCCCATTTCTCATCTGTACAGCAGTCTATCGATTCGTGGATTATAGAATAACACGCATTCCGTCTGCGTACACCGCCGACAATGGGGCGGGTGGTAGAGCCGACGGCTGCTACGGTTTTCCGAGCACGTCCTATGGGGTGCGGGGTACAGTGCATTGTTAACGCGGTCCAACCAGCTGTACGGATATAAACCTGGCACGTGAAAATTTACGAACATCACTCCACGCTTATTTATTACAATACCGTGTACAGTCAATTGGATTGAGTAATACGCACGTCCAAAAATACGGGTGTCGATAAACTCTACTGATCTACGTTGATGTAGAGCTTGTCAATTGTAGAAATTATAAATATGCTACGAAATAATAATTATGTCAGTTTATTATTTACGGTATTTAAGAGCTGTGAAGGTTAAACTATATTAAAGATATTTACTTTGCCGCCAGATTACTAGAAAAATGCTAAAAAAACTTAATCTTCTGCAAGAATCACCCTGGATAAAATATCAAGCGGCATTGAGTTTTTTTAGATTTGATTGATCTGATTCTAATAATGCGTTGATGTTTTCAATGCTATGTATAAAATTAAAGAAATTAAAATAAATTATAACTAGTTATAATGATTTACGTAGTAATCAAGTATTAACGCAGTAAGAACAATTGTAATGTGTGAATTGTGATGTATCTTTAAATTTATAAGGATATTATTTGAAATCCGCTACAAATAATAATTTCAACCGTAAGTTCTCCATGTCAGTAGATACTTTATGTCACAGAATAAGACGATTCATAAACGTGAGCGTTTTTAGGAATAAGTAAAGTACTTACATAAAACGTTAATGGTGTGAGTTGAGACCACGTTTTCAGTCAGCTGCGCGTTTATCCCGTGGCAGACGACGACTATCGACCTCTTGTTAGGCTCAACCACTACGGTGATGTTCGAAGTTGTTATCCATCCACCTGGTTACAGAAATGAATATTACAAAATCATTAAAATTAAATCTTAAAAACAAATAATTGACGTATTAAAATTACGCTATAAATATATATTTGAATGAATACAGAAACTTTGAAATGATATCATTTAATTAGAAGGCAGAAAAAGAAGCAAATAGTGAAATGTCATGGGGTGCACGAAAGGAGCCTCCGCGAGTGACGTTTCAGAAGACCCATACGTCCAGTGCACCTTGGGTGACAGTCAGCGACGCTGACTGGCCGATCCTTTCACCATGATGACAAGAACAATACCTTGTTATCGATACGCTAAGAAGATAAAAAGTTATATAAAGTCATAATTATTGTGTTAATACAATTGATTTATTATTATTATATTGATTTATTAATCACTGCCTGCAGGAGTTCAAAAGATATCTTAGAAGAACATAAATTAAGTAGCAATTTAATATGATAGATTCGGTCATCACTGAAGCACAAAGTCAATATTAAAATAAGATTTAACAAAATAATTTAAATACAACAAAAATATTTTTAAAGTACAAATAACTGAATATTTGAATTACCTTCAGGAGATATCACAGTTCTATTGCTGGCTTCTTTATGATGCTTTCCTAACACCACCCATTTGACATCGGCTGCCGGGTTAGATGGGGCAGTGCTGCAGCTCAGAGGGACTGGATCCCCTACTCTTGCTTCAGATGGTCCCGATATCGTCACGTGAGCGGGGGCAACTAAAGATAAAGGAATGATTGTAGGTCATACTTCTACATTTAGTACGTAAGTACCTCAGAAAGAACAGAGAACAACATACAGTAATAATAAGTGTTTTATGAGTTTTTTTTATTGCCTACACTGGCAGACGAGTAGTCGAGACACCAGATGAAAAGTGGTCACCGCGCCCATAGACGTTGACAATACTGGTATCACCAACGCGCTGCCTACTGTGAGACATAGGATGTTCAGTCTCTTTTACCCAGAAAATGTGTTTCAAGTTATGCCTAAACCAGTGGCAATGTGAAATATAATTAAATAATTAAAAAAATATAATATAATTGACAAATGTATACGGTTTATGATATTAAAATGAGTTTTAAAATTTAAATGTTTTTATTTATTAATAACAATACTTAATTCACATTAATAAGCACGTAAACGTAACGAAAAACAGTTATGTAGTTTATTAAAAATTAGCATCAGTTTGCAAATTTCAAATCTCTTATCCGTATTTTATTTAATAACTTTCATTATATTAATCATTATTTAATCTCGGCCGCTAAATCTTCTGTTTGGCTAAAATTGTATAGTTTTAAGTCTGAGTTCTTCAATTTCCTTATCTGATTGAGGTAAACCAAATACACCTAATATTACAATTAAATGCAGGTTCCGATATTGCAGAACTTTTATGTTATTAGTACCTCGTGTGGTCTTTATTTCTCTCGCCAGTTCAAAATAAAAAATTACAACAATTTATTTAGTTTTCAAACAATTCAAATCAAATATAAAGCTTTGTTTAAAATGTTCACGGCATAAAGAGAACCGTTAGAAGCAATCTCCGCGGACAAACTTTTCTTTAAAACATTACTCTGAACTTTACAGGCGCCAACTGTAACTAAAGATATTTAAAGTTACCACAGCACTCCGATGGCCTGGCATTGTTCAATGGATTTGCTTGAATATTTCCTTACGCTTTTATTAGTTTAAACACTTCGAAGTTAACGAATGATTGCATTCGTTACTTACTAGCTTGATAAATGGTTTAGATAACGTTTACAGTTGAACTAAATAGTTTACCAATAATAGATTAAAGTTTTACGCCTCCTTTTTATTTATTAGTAATCTCATTTTAAATACATGGACTAGTATTTAATTGTGAAATTAAAAATGGCTAGCTTTTCGAACTATCTTGAAGCTTTTACGTTATCATAGATCTGTGAAGTGTTTCTGTGTTCGTGTCAATGCGGCAATCTGTAATGTTAATTTAAATGTATATCGTTTTTTTTGCTCAGTAACTCAATGGCTTTTTAAGTAACATGTTATAAATTAAACATGTGAAGGAATGGCAACTACACTAATTTAGAGTGAATGGCCGCTTTAGTCAGAAAGTCCTAGAGTGGAGACCAAGGCTAGGCAAACGTAGTGTGAGACGCCTTGCGCTTGAAGAAGTGACGACATTCTATAAGTGGCCGGTATGGGCTGGGTGAGAATAGCCGAAGATATGTCGCGGTGGCGTGCATTTGGAGAGAACTATGTCCAGCAGTAGACTGACACAAGCTTATAATGATGCTGATGTGAATATATATTTTGAAGATTAATAGACGAAAGAAAAACCACCACCGTGTTTCCTATTTTTAGCAACCACCATAAAGGCCCTGTTTTGAGTGATTGTGCAATTAATTGTAAATGAGACGCAACATTCTATACTCCATTATGAGCACATTCTTGGTATCTTATGAAAAAGTTTTTGTTTCCCATTACGACTATCATATTATACAATTACCATATCCCTGATTCTATGATTCAGTCCCAATTAAATAGTAAATTATAAAAGTTTCCACTCCCATGTCGTTCTAGAGAGCAGGTGATATTTTAGCGTCCAAAGTTATACGTAACCGATCTTCATGCAGATCGGAGACAGTTCTAAACGATTTCCACTGTCACTTAACTTTCGAGGGCTCTTAACGATATAGGGGGACGTAAATCTATAGTGATATATAGTAGCCAAGGTTTGTGGCAGTTTAGACAAGCCTGAAAAATACGCCTCTTGTGATTGAAGAGATTCCTAGTGTAACGAAAGTGTAATTTATTAATTACTTATTTACAAAATTTGTACGGTGCACTTAATGTAAGTGGATGCACATAATAGACAGAGAAAAGAAATGACATATAAATGTATATTAAATGAAAAGATAAAAAAATATAAAAAATGGGTTTTCAAATAACATACAATAAAAATAACATGCTAAGGTACGTAAAAACTTATAAACATGTCATAGTGCCGAACTTTTTGAACTAAAACGACCAACTTTAATTTTATAGGTTGTTTCACAGTTTAAGAAAGCGTTAGTGGCATAATGATGTTGGCACTTGCTTTATCAGCGGCGGTTGTGGGTTCGAATATGAAGGGGGAATAACGTTGCACACAGTTGATTGGTAAGGGAAATATTGGCTTAACCACTTGAGTAAACAATGAAATAATTTATGTTTATTAGTTTATAATTCATCCAAACCCCTAATCGACTAAAAACAGTCAATAGTATAGTATGAATTGGCGACAAAATTCTAACCCATGATCTCCTGTTTATGAATCAAAAGCCAAATCCACTCGGCTGTGAAGGTGCTAAAGTTACGTAATTACAAAGCGTAAGCCACATTTTCGTAATAACCATTTCAACTCATCTTGTTTGAATGTACATAGAACCTATGAATATTTTGTAGGTATAAAATGTCGTTTACATTTTCGCCCGCAGTGGATTATTATCTCCGATCTCTTTCTTTTAGAGAAGCTTTTTGCTAAGAAATGGGATTTGCAAACAGTCTTTTACTACACTTTACGGGCTATATTCGCTTCGCAAACATTGACAATTCGGTATAACAAAACCCAATACGCGCGCGGTACCACGTATCCGATATTGGACCTTTTTGCGAGCAAATATTGTTAGAAGATTTCGCGTATTGTGCAATATAATGGATTTCTTATACCTACCACTCGGACCGACCACTCGGTTATTGGGAGTGGATATTTGTTCCGTTTGCGATTCGAAATTTAAAATGTAAATCGAATATAGATGGACTAGGTAATGTTCAATTTTGTGAATGTTCGCTTAAAATATATTGGACAAATTCCTTGATACCGTGGACTTTTCTTTGCAGAGGTGGCGATAACAAATATGTATACAAAGCTAGAAAGATTTTGTCACATTGATAGAAAAATTTAACATTTTTGACAAGTTAATTAGCAATATAAAACGGTAAAGTTTAAACGCAAGTTAAAGTTCATTCGGCTATTATAATGAACAACGAACTTAATGCCAAAAAGACTATGAACCCATATGAAAAAAAGACCCACGACAATCGACTTAATATATTTCTGGATGATAAACGCAACAATAAGTCCCAAAATAGGAAAAGCTTGTACTATGAAAACTAGATAACTAATAAATACATAGGCTTAATGTACAATACATTTTATATAGACACAAATACCCCGACACGAGAAAAACAATATATTCATCAAACACTTTTCCTAATATGGGAATCAAACCCATGCGTCACGGTCACTAACCACAACGCCACTCGGGTCGTCCAGTCTTTTTGTGGTTCCGCATAAGGTAAAAAACTACTACATTTTATTTTGCTAAAGCATACGTAACTACGTGAAAAGCTCCGCCAGCTATTCCATCGGGTAAATACTGACAAAACTTAGGTCGAAACAAACTCTGCTCGCAATCACTTCGATTCTATCTAGGCTCATAAAGTGCCATTGTAAGTGAAGTCCCCGGTACCGACTCGGTCCGAAGTTCACAATGAAGTATCGATTTTGGCAAGAGTTTGAGCGTTGTCTTTCAGACAAAAGCGCTGACCAGAACTTCCTAGGCACATAGCTAAAGATTTACCCGCTCTAATACTGGCCTCGGTTGTTTAAACCGTTTTTAGGCTTGTAACAATCGTCTACAGATATAGAAATAGCATTATATTTGGCAGTGTTTACTGATTATCAAATAAAAGAATTAATTATCACTATTTACATTGGGTTGCCTAGTTTATCATGAAATAGAAGTGCATGAACACAGTTTTACACAAACGGATAATGTACCTAGTAATTACATAGAGTCTGTCTTCGATTGTTGTTCTTTGTATACTATTTAATATGTTTTCTTTTGTTTTTTGCAGGAATGTTGAAAGGTGGACAACGACAGTAAGCACTTGTAAGTATTTTTAAACTATGATATATATAGATATATGTATACACATAAAATCGTTATCAAATACATTACATAATAAGAATTGTGTTTAGCGCTAAAGTAAATGGTAGTTTGAAGAGCGTAATAAAAATTATTTATATTTTACTACTTCGTAATCACCTTTTATTTATTTAAGGTAGTTATTTTCATGCTATTAAAATATTTTTTTAAAATTTACCGGTTATGTAATTGCTATGTAACCAGCATTGCTTAGTTCGAGGCCCGTTATTACCGTAACTAACTGTAAATTAATGTTTACAAATTGATATCGTCTGCCACAGCTCATCCTTGATTAATCGTTTAATTATGTCCAGTAACGTAATGAACAGAATTCGAAATATTAATTCTAAATACATCCCGCAAATCATTGCCCGTGTTTAAACAACTCCTCTTTGACTGAAACCTTGTTTGATGGGGCGGCTTCATCAAAGGATTTGAGAATTTGCAAAGGGTGGAAGTGTTCCTTTCCGTAAATTATTTCAATGTTTGTATTTCAGAGTTCATGACGTAGCTTTCAAAGGCTTGGGTAACGTTCGAGCTTTTTTCTAATTACAAGACTTTTAGTACGGTAATGTTTTTATAATTACGCTGATGCATTTAATAGCTGTAAGTATTATTGGATTGAAACGACTCTTGTTACAAAGGTGAGATTTTGATGATGATTTTATGTATTATAGAGAAGCGTTTTTTATGTTGTCACTTGTTAAGCATAGTTATCTGCCTCCGTGGTCTATCGGAATTGGCTCACGGCTTATAAGCCGGAGGACGTGGGTTCGAATCTCGCGGGAGACCTATGTCTAGCAGTGAACTAAAACTGGCTGATGATGATGATGAAAAATTGTTATTCAGATAAGCAATAGATTATACAAAGCATATTTGTTTAATTCTTTAAACATTTTATGCCAAATAATATGCCATTTGAAGTAAATTTAAAAACCTAGTTTTAACTTATAAATCTTTGGTTTTATGCTAGTTATTTTGTTAAACATAAAAATAAATACAACGCGAATTCATCGACAACTTTGTCCTACGAAGGACTGAATGTTTCAAAGCGAAATTTCTTAATTGACAGATATTTCGTAAACGTTTTATGAACTTCAGACATTTTAATACCAGAGGGTACTTCTATAAGTTTTTATTTTAAATTTACTTACATAGTACTGTTAGGTCGATCTCTGCTTTCAAGGTGTTGCTGATCATGACGTTTTTGGCCTCGCATGTGTACCTTGCCTTGTTGTCAGACGCATCCGCTTTGAAGGAAAGAACATTTTCGGACATTCTTCCGCTGGTTCTGTAACAAGAGAAAATAGTTTTTTTATTTTTTGGCAGTGGTATTAAAACGCAAAGGCGCAATATAGTTGTACTTTTCTAATAACATAAAAGATTTATAGACGATAATGCCTCTATAGGTTATGTTTAGTTATTTGATTAACATATTTTCCATTGAGTTCAATTACTTTCATATAATACATTAGCGTGTTTTTAATTATTATTGAACTTCGATCAGAAATGATTACATAAATAATACATAAAATAGTAATGTAAACTAACTGCATTCGTTATTAAAAAAAATAATTAAGTATAATATTAAAAATAATTAAGTTTCCGTATTTAATAAAAACTACCCAAGTGGCATTCTTGCTCCTAATAGTTTACTATACTAAATTCGGTAAAATTTTTCTTTAACCTTTATATCAAAGACTTAACCTTTATACTTCATAAATTTAACTATTATCTTCAGCCTTTGATAGTCCACTGCTGGACATAGGCCTCCCCTAATACACCCCTATCCATTAGGGGGTTGGTCCAATGCGGGTTGGTGGGTGGACCGACTTTTTACATGCCCATCCGACGCATGGATCATCTTACTTTTCAGACAATTGGGTGATCGGCCCAAATTGCCCTAACCAACTAGGAAACATCATCATCATCATCATCATCAGCCTTTAATAGTCCACTGCTGGACATAGGCCTCCCCTAATACACCCCTATCCATTAGGGGGTTTTTGGACCGTAACCCACCACGCTGGTCCAATGCGGGTTGGTGGGTGGACCGCCTTTTTACATGCCCATCCGACGCATGGATCATCTTACTTTTCAGACAATTGGGTGATCGGCCCAAATCGTCCTAACCAACTAGGAAACAACAATGAAAATTTGTTGAGTCCCCGCAGGATTCGAACCCACGACCTCCGGTTTCTAAAGCAAACGCTTATACCACTAGGCTACGGAGGCAGTTACTAGGAAACAACAATGAAATTTTTTTGAGTCCCCGCAGGATTCGAACCCACGACCTCTGGTTTCTAAAGCACACGCCCATACCACTAGGCTATGGAGGCAGTCAAAAATTTAACTATATTTTTGAATAATAATGAAGATATAGGAACTAAGTGTCATATAAAAAAGGCATAATAGTTCAAGATGGACATAATTCACTCATACTTTTATAACATTGAACCTTACTCCACTGCGATTATGAACAAGTATAAGTCAGGACAACTGAAGCATGCGACCCCTAAGATGGCGTTTAATAGTTTAAGATTGAATCGGGTGCCTCTTTTTAATGGCGGTCTTCACGGCAGAACGCGTCGGGGGAATATTCCTAATTCCATCGAGTACGCTCCGTTGGCTTTCTCACGGGATTGTGTCCAAAACTTCGGGGCAACGGGTTACGAATATAAGACAGTCGGGCGATTACGACTGACCGTTTGGCGACCTGCGGTACCTTAAGCTCGAGTGCGCTCGCTCGATTTACGATCTGTCGCAAAGTGATTATTGATTAACAATATATCGGTTAACCGGCCTAATAGTTGGATATATTATATCATTAGGAGGAAGTTAAGGTTAGTTTTCGGTAAGCGTAATATTTAAGGTATTATGTGACAACAATGGCTTATATATATGGTATATTACAATATGAACTTGCTTGCGCAAATAAAGTGTGCTTTTTTATTTAAATGCTAATAGGCTTTTTCGTTTAAGGTAAGCTTTGTTCTGTTTGGCACTAGATGGCGTTATATAAAATTACGAATATTGTACAATTACTTAGCTAATATTCTATAATACAATACTCTGCGTTTATCTTGATTTATATAGTAAGAATGGAAAAATTAAAACTAGTGTTCCGTTCATGTTTATGTCTTTAATTTAGTAAATTAATGATTATTTGTGATATAGTATATCCCTTTTTGACTTACAGCTTTTTTATTTTAACGTAATTTTAACTAAAATTTATGATCCACAGATAGATCGTGCTCCCATAATTTTCACTAACATATAAACACAATATATATATGTAGTCATTACCAATTCACCAAAGCCGAGTGCAACGTTTACGAGTTCATTTCCTCGGCTGCAAAGCTTAACCCCTCCGCCCTTATTATATTTTTTAAAAACCCTCCCAGTGCCGGAACGCGTCTGTCGTCAACTGCCAATCCTCTTACTAGAAACGTTTCACTGTTAAGCTTAATGACAAGGTCTGAGCCAAATGGATCGTATTCTCATGACGTGGTACACGAAGTAAATGCGTTAACGATAGCTAGTTTTCATATATCTGATAGTAATGAAACGGCTGATGGGTAAACTGGATTAATGCAATTTCTTCGCCAAGTATTACGAGTAAGCACATCAGATTTCTTACTTTTAAATAGCTAACATTCTGGTAAAAGTTGTGTCTCTTGAAACGACTTTAGAATTTGTTAGATATACGCCTGCGCCTATGACCAGCGCTTTGTGAGGCTTAAAATATAAATACTTATGTTTTTTATATTTTCATATCTCTGTTTTATATATCTTGTATAAATATGTTATAATTATATATTAGTTTAACTTAACAAAAGTAATACCTCATTTAAAATAAAATAAAATGTATACTGCCATTAAGTTAAACTTATATAAGAGGTACAAGAAAGTATGGAAACTATATTAGAAATAATTGCCTACGGATGCTAAACAATTGTAGATTCGACGTAAAAAGATTATCAGAACTATTTGATTTCTAGCCTTTGCCCGCTGTCGTATTAAATGGTCGTTAATTTTAGAAACATGGCGTGCGCAAATCTGTTTACAGTTCGCATTTATTGATGCGTCGCTATCATTAGTATTCTGCGCGCATAGATTTCATCAGAGCGTTTGTTGATTAATTGCTTCGTCGATTCGGAGCGTGGCATTAGTGGATGAATAATTCCCATGAAACTCATTTTGTTGCTCGCATTCTGTTGTCGTTGTTTGACCCTTTTGAAAGTCTGACATAACATAACAATTAAATATCTGAATCATTACTTAAATATATCTTGATTATGTTATGTATGTATATTCTTTGTATAAATTAGTTACTTTTATTTTACTAATAAAGTATGAGATGAAAATCTGTAAAAGCACCGAAAAGTTAGATCTGAAATAACTTACAAAATCTGCAAATGAAATTTTGATATAACAATAACGCTAGCCATGCTTATGTTTTTAAAATAAATATAACCATAATAAAGTAGGTAGGTAGTTAACATGATTAAATGCGTTTAATTCAATAAATGCGATTATTAATTACAAACTTTGAATGTAACTCACAATTAAGAATGCAATTAAATCTATACATCTAACAATTTATTTACTCGTTTTCCCATGAAACCCAGTATTAGATCAGACGAAAGTCCTCCAAGCGTGAAATACAAGTGAACATAATTAACAGGAATATCATGACTTATTACTATTTATTGGAGAAAACCTATATGTTTAAAAAACATAAAAATTTTCATAGAATACTTTGTTACTGAAGTTAATTACTAAGATTCAATTAATATATGAATGCCCATGGTACTTACTTCTTTGTTGCATCAATATTTTTACCTGTTAATTATTATAACTTACATAAGGTAGTTACAAAAATTATCGTTTATTTTTCATAACTATTAATATTTAAGGATATATTCCTGACATATGTGACGATTAAGCTTTAAATCGTTGTCATCTTTGGTAGAAAAAATAATAATATTTTTTTTAATTGTCTCGTTTAGTTTAATTTAAAGAAAAGATTTTTTGTAAACTAACAAAGTAAATCCTTTTGTTATTAATGTACCGACTAAGTTATAATCCTTTCTAAATAAAAAATAAACATTATTAATTATAACCTAATTATATACCAAATGAAACATATATTTTGACCAAGATAGACAAGTATTTAACTTCTCTAGTGTTTTTATACTATGTTTGCTAAAAGAGTATAGACAATACTTTATTTTAAATTTTTAAATAAATTATAACTCAGTTAATTTTTACTAACTGAATATTAATCTTAAATAGCTACAAATAAAGGTTAATATCTAGCACATAAAGCTTTTATTTCAACGTAGTAGTTACTGAGGTTATAGCATGTATTAAAAGGAAATGCATGTTGCAGTAATAGTTGCTTTAAGTTAAAGAATCATCACATAATAGCATTTCCAGAAATTATAAAGGTCAGTTAATTTCATATAATTATTATTAGTAGGACCAAAAATATCGACTGTGTTATTATGAGATCATCATCATCATCACTAGCCTGTAATAGTCCACTGCTGGATATAGGCCTCCCCTAACACACCCCTATATATTAAGGGGTTTTGGACCGTATCCCACCACGCTGGTCCAATGCGGGTTGGACCGACTTTTTACATGCCCATCAGACGCATGGATCATCTTACTTTTCAGACAATTGGGTGATCGGCCCAAATTGCACTAACCAACTAGGAAACAACAATGAAAATTTGTTGAGTCTCTGCAGGATTCGAACCCACGACCTCCGTTTTCTAAAGCAATCGCCCATAACACTAGACTACAGAGGCAGTTATTATGAGATATGATAATTAAATATAAATAGTACCGATCTAACTTTATTTTTGTCTAACCAAGTGCTTTATAGCTCCTATTTTAACGTAAACTTATTATATGCTTAAGTATTAAAATCATTGGTGACATTATCTTTAACAGAGCAAGTTTTGACAAGAAATGTTTAACATGTTATAAAAGCGTTTACTTTCATTATTTTTATCTGCATTCAAATACGTGAAACAAGTTATTAAAAGTTTAAACTCAAAACCGCTGCCGCTCGCTGCGGGCACCGGCAAGTTATAAATTTCGCTCTAAATTTTCTGAGGCGTTATTTATTACTTAATCTCGTAGCTTGGCGAATGTTTTTAGAAGTAAACTGCTCTCGAGATATAACGCCTGGAAGAATTGTTCGGTGTCTTCTATTTTCGAAGACATTAACTTCACAATGTTAATGTCGAGACTCAATTATGGTCTGAGATGAATATTGTTGAGTTAAGCATTGTACAGTTGAAATACGGAACACTATAGTTAGAAAAGTTGTTTTTGCGAGACTTTTCGTTAATCGTCTCATCGAATGATATATAGTATATATCGTTACATCATCACCGGTGCTAGGTCCCCTGTTTACAGGAGACCGTCTGGGTGGGTACAACCGCGGTGCCTATTTCTGCCGCGAAGCAGTAGTGTGAAAACACTACTGTGTTGCGGTTTGAAGGGCACCGTAGCCAGCGTATTTACTGGGTAAACGAGACTTAACACCCTACGTCTCACGGTAGGCAGCGCGTTGGCGATACCACTGGTATTGCTAATGTCTATGGGCGTCGGTGATCACTTCCCATCAGGTGGCCCGATTGCTCGTCTGCCTACGTATGCCATAAAAAAAATATTTTGGGACCAATTATAATTTAGAATTAAACCTTCTACAATAAACATAAAATTAATTATACCAATAATATCTATTAAAGATTAAAACATTGAATCTTAAAGATGTTCTCGTACACAAAACTAAATATCTTCGATCATAGATGAAATTTTGTCCTTTGATTCCGATTATGAGAGAGCAAAAGATGTTGGTTTACATTTATTAAATTTATATATATTATTTATTCGTTAAATTTTATAAATATTATTAATGTATTATATTAATTTTGTCACATGTGTCTTTCAGAATCAGATTTCAATCAAAATAGCTCACATTGGGATCAGGCAATGAACAAGTACTTACCATAGCATTTTTTTATTTAATTAAGTCATATTTTTACTGACGCTTCCTTCTGCCGCCAAGGTAGTAATGCAAGTAGGATAAATAGTGGTGGTTATTTTTAAGTGTTTGTCGGAGGTTCTTAGCGAATGGTATTTAAAATAGACGCCCGCGGTTTCCATGAAATATTCAAGCGCAGTGCAAAGTGGAAACCGAGTGCTGGCACTTCTTTATGCGTTTTTATTTGCCCACTTTTTGTATCACAAATCTTCAATAAAAGCATAGTCTTGTAGAGGCTAATTGAAGGAAACTCAAAATGGCTGTTTTTAATGTGACAAACACACGGATACTTAATTCTAGTACGTTGTGCTACGAAAAGCCACAAATTCTATTTCTTCTTTATTACATTTTATATATTTGTAATAATTGTTATATATTTTGAACATTTTATAATAACGAGGGCTTTTCCGAGAATCAATTATTAAAGGAAATTTATTTTGATAAAATCTGAAGAATTGATAAATTTTAACTAGTAAATAAAAGTATAATTGACCGCAGCAAGGCGATAACTGGAATCAGAACCTTATTGAGTTTTCCATGTTATACATACAAAATTATAAGAACTGTTTGTTCAGCCTGTTAAAATATTTAGACTTACAGATTATTCTTATTTTATTTTTGTTAATTTAGAACCTCATAAACATACATAATTTTACTCAGCGTAAGCTATTACCTGAGTATTTTATTTCGTGCAAAATATTTTCTTTTTTTATTTTTCAACATTAAATATATATTAAAAATCGTATTTGCTATGTAATAAGACTCTAAGTAAACCTTTTCCTATTGGAAAATAGACAGCTTTGATTCGTCAACATTCACTGATGCGACCTCTACGGGACGTATAAAAAATTAAAGCCCGCCATCCGTTTGATTAATGAACGGATAAAAAGACGCCATGATAAAGTTGACGTGGCCCCGTCGAAAACTCACGAAGTTTTTTTTTTTCTATCTCCGTTTTTCATCCAGCAAATGAATAAAAATTACTTTCGCCGAAATGTTAGTTAATTTTCACTCTCGCCTCCCGGGGATGTTGTAGATTGAAAAATGTTTAATGCAATTAGTTACTGCGAAATCCCGGATGGGTTATTAAATGATGAATTTTTTTCTCTGTACCCTTGAAAGGGGGATTAATGATCGGGGGATTCTTCGGCAGCTGTAACATTTTTAAAGTTATTAGATTTTTCAATCTATTACCTTTACGTTTTTATAATCAAGCATTAGTTCATTACATAAATTTGACGATGGTAATCGGAATGCAATGATTAAACTTGTTATCATTAGCGTTATTGTAAACCTAATAACGATCAGACATTACAAAAATGATGATGAGGGTGACAAATTTTTGCCAAAAATAATTTAAGAAAATTTAAACCAAGTTAATAGAAAATTTTAATCATCCGATTGGTTGATATCAAAACGAAATATAGGCATAACTATACATAAAAGATAGCCACACGAATGAAAACTACAGAAATAAATAAAAATATGTTATTTAAGAAAATGTTATTTTTTATTCAATAAATATGAAGCCTATTTCTCATTGAAGTTATTAATATTTTGCTTGACAAATAAATGAATGACGTATTATATTATTTCATAGTTATTATATTGCTTAATTCATTTGATAATATAATAACTATCATTGCTTATGCGCGTTCAAAGGAAAAAGCGTAGCTATTAAAGTTCCTCGCTTGAACATAGCGTTCAAGAGTAATTTCACTCAATTTCGCTTCGGTGTAGTCTTACAAAGGAAATATTTTTCCTTTTCCCGTATCCGCTTAGCGATTGGCCCGATTGAAAAGCAATCGGCGATTTTTATTAAATCTGTCCATCAGGTTTAAAATATTTTTATTTAAATATTGTTTAATGAGAAATGTCGATTTAAGAAAGATGTTAATTTATTTGAATTGATAAGTTGGAAGAAATTTGCTACGTAGTAAAAGTTAGTTTAATGTTTTCTGGCTTGTTATAATATCCTTTGATAAACTGGTGCAATTATTGATTGTATGATGTTAATTAGTAATAATTTATAATCATCATGACCATTATAAACAGCTTTTATCAGTCGACTGCTGAGCACAGGTCTTTTTTAAAAACGCTAAGACGGCCGATCTTTTTGGCGTCAATTAAAAATAGTTACTCATAATTGCTACGCTGAGTAGGCGGATTAGTAATTGACTAATTGCACTTGTACTACGGATCTCTCAAGTGGGCGGTGGGGTCGTCACATCCCTACACCTAAAATATTTTATAAATTGCAACAAATTAGTATTAAACTGTGTCAATTCACAATAAAACCCGAGTAGTAGATAGCAGCGGTGGTTGTCACAGATATCGAGTGATTGTCTTAAGTTGCTCCCTCTTATGTTTTGTACCACACGAACATCCGTTTGTCGTCCTAAGAGTCGATTGTCTTACATATTTTAGTTTAATACAATATGATATCTATCTGTTTATTGAAGAGGGAGTAATAGGTGAATTTATGAACGCATAAAGGGAACTCCGATATAGAATTTCGCTGGGACGGAATAACGTCGCGGCAGGGCACGGAATAATTCGAATAATGGTTATCCCTTACGACCGTTTATTGGACAGATCGGTTAAATGTATGCTTAGGTGAATGATTTTATTCATTCCACATGTACGTTATGGCTGGGCGTATTATTCAGAGGATATTTAGAACGAGACATATTGTTAGGGGAGAGGCAGTAACTCAATTATATATACCGTTTGGGCAATTTGAAAAAAAAATACTTCAATAGTTTTTGAGTTTGGCTCACTTTCTGTACGAAAACTTTGTACGAATGTAAAGACAAAGTACGATACAAATCCTTGTCGTAATTTTTGCGATGTAAATTTCAGAAAACCTATACTATGTTGGAAAATTTTAAAGATCTTTGAATTTGATTGAACACGTATTAATTTTTGACTGCCTCCGTAGACTAGTGACAAAGGCGTGTGCTTTAAGAACCAGAGGTCGTAGGTTCGAATCCCACATCGACTCAACCAATTTTCATCGTTGTTTCCGAATTGGTTAGGGCAGTTGGGGCCAATCACCCGATTGTCTGTAAAGTATGATTATCCATATCGGATGAGTATGTGAAAAGTCGGTCCACCCACCAACCTGCATTGCACCAAGGTGTTGAAAAACGGTCCAAAAATCCCCTAAATGGAGAAGGCGTGCATAAGGGGAGGCCTATGTCCAGCAGTAGACTAACACAGGTTGATTACAATGTATTTTTTTTTAACTATAGTCCAGATAAGAGATAATATTGTTTCTTTATTAATTTTTAAAACTATGCCACATATAATAAAATTATTTTACGTTTTACTTTCTTATACGTTTCTTATATGAAACGCTTATCAAAAGCGAGAGGAAATGGAAAACCACTGCTGTAATTTCTTTTGGCACTAACACATCGCAGAGTAGAATTTCGTTTTGGACGTATTTTCATTTCCTTCTCATCGAAGCGGGCGCTATCTGATGTGAAAGGGAAGATTTTGATAATGGAGTCAAGGCGGAAGGCTTAACCCCGGAGTCGAACTGTGACCCCGAAAGTTCGAATCGTAATCCCTAAAGGCTATCCATCATTCCGCTTAAAGCCTTGGGAACAAATCAGTTCAACTCTAAGTTTAAAATTTTTATTTCAATGAATTTATTCAGCCTTGACCTGATGGTTGTTTTCTGTATTTATTTACAATATAATTTACTTACCGTGGTTTCTTTGGCGTAGTGATAAAATAAATAAACTAAACATAATGCATACTTTTTAGGACTATTTAGTATAAATATTTCCTTTATCTCACTAATACTATAATTGAGAGAGTATGAAGATATGTTTGAATATCTTGCTAAAAATATTTTTTTGCTTTAAAAAACATACATACATAGATTTTTACATGCTTAATATAAAAGTAATAGGACTTAGCCTTGTTTTAATGTGAACAAAAATAAAATTATTTAATGTATGAAACATTTGGTGGCATACTAAAGAAGTATATAGTAGATGTAGAGCTGTAATAAGTACTACAAATGTTACATTAGGTTTGAACATACAAAACGAGGAGCAAAACCTGAAATAGCACACGAAAGCGTTACTGAAAATGCATTTCGGATTTCGTAGAACACTTAGTGTTGAAGTTTTAATACGCTTTTTGCGCAGCCTTGTGGAGTTGTCGACGTGCTACGCCGCTACGGAGCTACGACTCTACCACTCTACGCCGCTACGTAGCGCAGACAATGTTTTGGCATAAAGCCAAAGGCTGAATTATTCTTCGATAATGGAAATTAAACTATCAGTCCTCTGAATCAACCGTTGAAATGAATAATGAGTTTCATGAACAATGGATTAGGTCTTGTCATCAATATGAATGCGCCCGATTAGTATTATTGAAGCGAAAATTAATGTGAAATGAAAATTTATTAAGTAAAATTTTTGGATCTTAAAATAAATCACGTTTGTATCGTAATTTTCCAACAGTAAATAACATTAGTGGGTTATAATAGTCCTAACTTATTTAAAAATTTTTACGACATAAATCTCTGAAAGTTATTATAATTTTACCGCCAAACTAAAATATTACGCCGCACGATACAAACCATCGACATTCGATTCATGAACCAAAGGAAAATACCACAAGATACTAGTTTCTTTACCTGTTAAAGGAAGATGATGATTAATGTATATATATTTACAAATATTTTTAAAATTATATATTGTTTCAAATCTTATAAGTTATTATTTCTGTATTTACAGAACTCACAGTTACACTTAATCCAGCATAGAATAAAGTATTTTCTATGTAGTATTCCAATCCTAAAGTAATTGTGTCAAAGCGTCCTTATTATCCATAATCAATCTCCCTAAACAGCTCTAGGACACAATCTAATCCGGAAGCAGCAAGAGCGGCAGTTATGATTAAACAAATGACTATCCGAACGGCGACATGGATCCCGTATTAGATCAATTTGCAGGAAGCCAATGTAGAGCCCACAAATTAGATAATTACACGGCATGATAAATGTGTCGCCGACGGCAGCCATCTTGGCATCGGCCCAAACAATGCTCCGTTTTTTACAATGTTGTCGTTATCGTCGTGAATTGTCCGACTGTATTCATTGTATTGGTAAAGTTCCGATCTATTGGACGTTTTGTCAGTTATTATCGCAGGACGGACTCGATTTTTTAAAACAATTATATAATATTTATTTTCGACAAATGTCAGAACATCATCTAATCCTAAAGTAAATAGAGCTTGTTAAGTAAAATAAAACATAAATAATGATATTAATAAGTCCTCGTGCTTAAGTGAAACCAAATTAGAAATACACCTCTTGGCGGTTCATAGGGTAGGGGTATGTTTAGTAGTGGACTTCAATAGGCTGATGTGATGATGATGAGTATGAAAAGAAATAAAACTGCCTCCGTAGCTTAGTGGTAAGGGTGTGTGCTTTAGAAACCGGAGGTCTTGGATTCGAATCCTGCAGGAACTGAACAAATTTTAGTTGCTGTTTCCTAGGTGGTTAGGGTGATTTGGGCTGACCACATAATTGTCTGAAAAGTAAGATGATCCATGCGTCGGATGGGCATGTAAAAAGTCGGTCCACTCACCAACCCTCATTGGACCTGCGTGGTGGGATAGGGTCCAAAAGCCCCTAATGGAGAAGGAAAGGCCTATCTCTAGCAATTGACTTACACAGGCTGATGATGATGATGATGAAGTATGTCACACTCTACCATAAAAATTTTAAAAACTAAGGCTGTTATATTTATTATCAAGGATTTCGTGTATTTCTAGGTTTAAAGTGGACTATTTAACATAAGACGTCCTTGATATTTTGTTAAATATTTATAAACAATGTTTTTTTCACAACTGCTTACGTAAACACAAAATGAGCGTTCTCGTCTTTTTAATGACAGCGAAAATGACTAAACTATTTCCAACTGTTCTTTGAACGACGACTCCTCCACGAATTCTGGGAAAAGAATAATTAATTATTTGCGAATAAACAACTCGGATATCAAGCACGAATCCGGGGATCGCTTTCGCATTTCCGAGGGCAAAAACTCGTCCCGTTTATACATCACTAGTGATGCGCAACGCATAATGGGCCTTATCGATAGTCGATATGGACGTAACGCGTACGCGACAATGGAGCGCTGACATCTTTACGATCGCACCCGCCTGGGGAGATACTTTAATATATCGCGTTTTAATGAAAATATCAGGGAATGTTATCGGTGAATTTCATTAGTGTTGATATTAGTTTGTCGTTACCGCTTACGAGGTATTCGACAATTCTTGTTTATCCTATGTAGACTTCTGTCAGTATGACTAAGAAATATTTACTTTGAGATTTCTCAATTGTTGAATTTATTTAATGATATTAATATTTTTTAGGCTCTGTATTCTATTTTTGGAGTTAAAAAGAACTATCGAAGTAAGCAGCAGCTGATTATATCATAGTTCCGAAAAAGGTGTCATCAAATAATTAGCATTTGCATTAGCATGTTACGCACGCACTAAGTACTTACTTTTTGACCTGATCATTTGTCTTCATAATGTTTTTAAATTTATATTTTTTTGGTTAAAGTAGCCGGTGTGGGCTGAATGAGAATAGCCGAAGATCGGAAGTGCTGGCGTGATTTGGGGAGGCCTATGTCCAGCAGTGGACTGACATAGGCTGATGATGATGATGAGGGCAACTATACTAATTTGATTTTTCTTTATTTAAATTATTAAATCGTTATAAGTAAAGATAAATTTAAAGTTTAACGATACACAGTTATATTTCGAAATAAACCGTTAATATAGTCAAAACTAAAACACTAACACACAGTTTTGCCTTGTTATGACCTATATTAACTCTTGCTTTGATTTCATGTAGATGTTTCGAGATAGACTATTATCATAATTCCAAATTGATGTATTTTTTTAATCCCGTATTACATATATTATAAACTAAACGGTGACCGTTTAAAGCGTCCATATCTCTCATCGCGTACGAATGCGCCCCGAAGATTTGCGCCGCCGCTCCGGCGGTTTGGCCCCGAATAAATTTCTATTGGGCATTCTCATTTCCTTTACGAGGGGCCATTCCGTAATGCTCCGTACTTTTGCACATTGCGAAATACAATATTTTCGAATGCCAGCATAATACATTCATGTATTCCAGAGATTTGAGCCGGGAATAGCCATGAGAGAATACGTTACGATTTATACCAACCGACCGTTCTGTTTAAACTGTTATTAATGAGAACTTCACAAAAGAATGGGATAGAATGTAGATGAATAAAACATACACGGCCTGCATAACGGACGAGGTTTAGGTGGGGGTAGGTTTTTCTCTCTCCACTCTATTCAAACATTAACCTAGTACAACAATAACATTCAGTGTTATGTTAATTTTTGCACTTTACGCTCGATCATTGTGCTCCATGGACGTGGAGAGACTCATTGTGTTACTAAATAGGAGCCTCGATTTACAGTGGCGGATTAAATATTTGTAATGTTATTACATTTTGTGTTTTAAAACCATTTTTCAATTATGAAATTTCCTTGTTAAGAATTTAGGTTAATTCAATAGCATTATTACGCATGGGTAGATATTAATAAAAATTAGTGCACCTAAGACTTGAAAATTAGGCATGACTTTTATTCTTTATTATGATACATGCGGAGACAAGCTCAAAAATTGCTGTTTTTTGAATGATTGGATAACGATTACTTAGTTAAATTTAAGTTTAAGCTATAAGGAGTTATTTAAACTTTTTTATTTATGATTAACGTGTAAAATTTGGTTGGAGTTCTCATATATTGTATTCTTAGATATTAATTTATAAACGAATAATTCGAATTTAAATTTTACTGCTTAGTATGCAAGTTAGTAGTAGTTGGAATGAATAAATTTATTGTTAATGAGCTTAATTTATTATATGTATAATGAGTTAACGGTCTTTACCATGATGATTACAAAAGCCATATCACATCGTCCATCAACTCTTTAAACAATTTCTAATGCTCTAAATATCCTTCTATACAACTTTATATGTAATTTACGATTTATTAGTAATTTTAACCTAAAACGCCCTTATGCCAATTTTAATCAATATAAAACAAGATCCATCAAGTATTCGTTCGATATAACCTCAAACAATTGCACAACACTACACGCATTCACTTCTATTTTCCCGAGCAAATCCATTTGCGTAGAGCCAGCTAGGAGATCCGTAGCACATCTACGGTCGTAGTAATTAAGATTGGATCGCGCTACGAACAAGTGCGTTGCACTAATAGAAATAATTAAAGCCGCCAAGTTCGCGGTTCGTCGCAGCGCTTGAAGTCAGAATGGAAATATTAATTATTTCCTGTCATTTTAAAACAGAAATAAATGTTTTTGTTATAATTGATTGGTAAAAATTATGAGTATAAAATTAATTATTTTCTGGTAATTAATCGTAACCACTGTAAACAGTTCGGAAAATAAAGCCTGTGAGCCGAGTACACCAGATGTAAAAAAGCTATATTAATTAGTACAATTATAATTGAATACTAGCTGTTGTCCGCATTTTTGTCCGCGTGGTTATATGTAGAAAAAGTATTACTTATTTAAAAAAAAAAAGTTGTCTAAGTCATTGTCTGATATAATAGCCATCTTATAGAGACCGTTCAGGCAAATCAGACCGCCATTCGACACAAGCCAAAACAAACAGAAAGTCATTTAAAAATAAAATGCTATGTTAAATGTAATATTTAAATGCATTCATTTTGAAGTTACAAACAGATGTTGCAATTTTATTTATTTGTTCAGATAGCTGCCAAAGGTAGCGGGTAAACTGAAGCAAAGAACAAAGCGGGACTTATGTATAGACAGTCATTTTCACTACATACAAATTAACCCTACGCGAAAAGTGTGCGCGCAAGCTCTATTCGATCCGATAATCCCGTGATCCCGAAATCAGCTGACTGACAGGCTGTCACGAGGCTGAGGCAATAGCGTGACAGGTTAAGATTCACCTCGGGATCAATCGATAAGCTCCGAGGGAAGCATCCAGGTAAGAGCAACAAAGGGGGGGGAATAATAAAATATTATTCGGGAACTCCGCGGAACAAGGATGCGCTTAGCCCGTTATCGACAAAATCGAACGCCCCGGGAATTGAATGGTTATTGTTCGGGAGCGATTTGTTCGTATCGTCGGCGAAGAGCCCGGGCTTAGCGTTGCCTTTGTTGAAAGTTTGCCGTGTCACTGTTTCTTTTCTCCTGAATGGATTGTATCGATCAATTTTATGCTTTTTCGGGGGCGAGCACTTAGAGACAGTTTGTGTTTGAAATTTCCAGTGGAGGACGATTTGTTACGGCATAAAATTGTGCCGATGGTTTTTATCAGCACATGACTCTTCCATTCTTCATCTATGTATAATAATTATAGTTATATACAATCACAATATTTTGAATCGTTCTATATTCCGTATGTGAGTTATATCTTGAAATTATTATAATATTTTCATGCGCACGCGTGGCTTTACGTGATATAAATTTACATTTAACAAAACGTCCAAAAGTTCAGCCATCCCTACGGGCGTGTGCTGTAAGTATTGCCCATAAATCACCTTACGTAGACGTACGGCACGTCTTAATACGTTTAGCGGGTAAAGTATTTATGATATAAAAACTTAACGTACATGAGTTATTAGAAATTTTATAACTTAAATTTTTATTGTATAATAAAAGATTATAATAAAGAACAAAAATAAACTTGTCATTATCATGGTTTGTCGTGAAAAAGTATGGCTGATTTTAAATAGTAGCTAATAAAACTTTATACAGATTTCAACTTATTTTTTTCTTTGAAGCCAATATAACACATTTTTAAATTAAATTTATATTACACTACACTTTCTGAGATTTAAAATCCGTACCATTCAACTAGTTTCGTTTTAACAACTTAACCTTATTATCATAACTAATAAATCATTAACGGTCTTTATATACACGATTAGTAATTAAACGCGATAGCAATAAAATATTTATTAAACAACATCGATAATCCTGAAAGAAGGCGGTACGTCATTAAATTACATAAATCATGGAGACATACGCCCTATCTGTTGCCAGCTTAATACGATCCCTGAAACGTCTGGGGTGTACCGGGAGTTGGGGGTGGGGGGTGGTCGTTTTTTTCACAATCTCCGCATAAGCAAAAAAGCCGACGCGGACGTGATATTGTTGTGTATTTTCTGGAAGTTTTGATAGGATATTGCCTCCGACGCCGCTCTCATATCTCGGCCCTTGCATATTTATCATCGTGTCAAATGTCATTTTAATTCTGATGTCTATTGAATAGTTATATAAAATTATAAGGTATACGTTTATTAAATATTGCATTTTTTTATTATATTCAAGATTCAGACGAAGAGGACGATTGCAAAAGAAACGATATGTCTCAAGAAAAAGCAGCGTCCAAAAATGCTTGCGCCTTTATGAAAAGTCGATTCAGTTCAGTTTTGCTTTTTTAATAGTGTTTTGTTGTCTACATTCTGAGGCAGAAATAAGTAGCAAAGTTTTATTTTTGCAGCCGATCCCCATTTTATGAATTTCCCCCAAAAAAGTGGTATGTATAATATAAGATTAGTTGTAGTCAAACTCCATCCGGAATATAAACATAATGTTTTATTTATAAATATTATGACAAATAAAATGAATGCTCATTATTAAGATATAATAACAATTCGAACGTTTCCGAGAAAAATCATCCTTACTATTTTTAGAATAATATTTTATCTGCTTAGTATTTATTACATTTTCACTTACGTTATATTTTTTGGACTATAAGAAAAGTTAGGCATAAGGCAACGTGTCCGCGTGTGACAGAAACCTAACTGTTATAAATACGTAAAAAGAAAAAATATGTAAAAAAAAACTGGATTACCCAACATTTTGACAAATATTACTAAACAGAATAAAACAAGAAATCATCAAAAATCAAATAATATTTTTAATATATCAGTGCAATTTTAAAAGACTTTATTACATTATTTTCTGGGTATATTACGCTAACATTTCAAAGCACATTTATAAGGTTGAAATAACTCCACTTACCTATAGGCCATGCGTATCTGCTCCCCGTTCTTATACCAGATAAGCTGTGCTGGTGGGTTGCCACCCCTGCTGCGGCAGACCAGCTCTAAGCTTTGTCCTCTCCTCACCGTTTCGCCTTCAGCGTAACCCTCAATGTAAGGGGCACCAGGTGGGTCTGAGAACAAATAAATAATAATAAGAAAACATGGATATAACAATAGATGTAGAAGTTGTCCCGATGAGTTTCATTTATCGGTTTTTTAGAGGTGAAATGCGTCTAAAGCTATAGTAGCTGATCATCAAAAAATTTTATTACCTTTTATTAAGAAACTACAATATTACTAGATGTCGCTTTAATTTTAATATAAGTTTATATTTACAATGTCTATAGAAGTCCATTAAACGTAGTCTAACAATATAATAATTTCACTTTCGAACTTAGACAATACTTAAAGATCTTAAGTGAAAAGGTACAAGAATAGATATAAAGGTCGAAAATGTTTAATTGACATATAAATGTTATTATTAACCATAAAGTGAAAATGCTATTTAAATATAATTATGAAGAATTACTCTAACACTTTGCACTCCAAAATATAGTTAATATGTTGCACAAGTGTGTATTTCATTTATCCTGTTTATAATATACGGTAAACCATTGACAAACACTATTTTATTGTAATCACAAACATATTATTAATGAAGGAATTTAATTAATATTTGAGAAATTATTACATTACAACTACATCAAAGATACTTTACAGCTTTCATAAAGTTCGATCCTACTTTCCCGTTGCAAAGGAAAGCTTGAGCCCTTTTTATAAGCTTTTCAAAAGCACTTACGCCATCTGCCGTACTTAATTCATTTCTAGCTTCCACGCTCAATTAGCGGGGTCACCCGTAAAGCGATCCTAATATCCCTTTCACGACGCTCCTTTAATGGGTAGGGAATTTAACCGAGAGCCATAGGGTTGCCACTGAACAGTTCTTATGAATTGAGGGTTGTCTCTTTGTGTAACTCGTAACTTTGAGGAGACGATTAGCTAGATCAGCGACATTCGAATTCAAATATCTTTACTCAAAATAGAAGTTTACACTTGCTTATTAATTGTCAAACACGCTACCACCGGTTCGGTATAGGAAGGTTCAGACTTCAGAAAACCGGCAGTCATAAAAATAGTAGAAACTAAGCGGTACATTTTTATGAATTTTAAAATAGAGGATAATTATAAGTATACATATTTTTTAATTTAAAACAAAATGGATAACGTTTTGTTATGGATGTGAAATATTAATTTATTTTATACTATCTTACTATTTAACCTTTTACCGCAAATAGTCTTTCAGATGCATAATGCTTAATGCCAATTTTCATGGAAAAATTAAAACTCTCATTCAATTGTCAGCCTAAAGAACCCTTTGAGTGAGTTACGAAATATTCTCACCACTCTCTGGCACCTTTGAAGCTTTTTTTTCTTATTCTTGTAGTCACTTTTACGTTTTCGTTTTATTTACTATTCCCTGGTTTTTAACATTTTTCCTCTTATCACGATGGCGTTCATGTTGTTTGGGCGGATAATTAGAGAAATGTTTAGAATTCTCGTAGTGAAATTTTCGGAGTATTGCTCTGTTTGTATTTATACATTCCAGTATGATAAATGGCTCCGAAAATTTTGATTACGACGTAAAAAACGTGAAACTATTTTTATGGCATACGCAGCGACGACAGTCGCACCTGATGGAAGTGGTCATGACACCATAGCATTGGCAATACCAGTGGTATCGCCAACCCGATTCTAACGTGAGACATAGGATGTTAAGTCTCGTTTACCAGTAAATCGCTGGCTACGGTGCCCTTCAAAACGGAACACAGCAGTATTTTCACACTACTGCTTCGCGGCAAAAATAGGCACCGCGGTGGTACCCACCCAGACGGTCTCCTGTAAACAGGGGACCAACCACCGGTAATATAACTATAACATACGTTAGATTATTGTATTGAATGTAAATGTTTGATGTACTCGTACTTTAAGTATTAACATTTGTATGAATAATATTTAAATATACACTCACAGTATCGTTTATCTGCATTAATCAAAATTGACTGCAAGATACTGTCTTTTGCTATCAAGGCCGCCATTGCACAAATTTCTATCAGCTTTAATATAATAGAAGAAAGTACCCTTCTTTGTGCCGATAAGTTGGGTTTCATTGCAACCAAATTGATTGTCTTGAATCGAGCTAGTATCATCTCCAAGCTGGTATATAGTCCGATTAGAAGCTATCTAATATAATCAATAATTAACATACAGAGAAGCTATATTGGACATCAAGCTAACTATCGCAAAGCTCTATTTCATAGTATTAGATGGTGTAATATTACCAGCATAAACTACTGTTTAGAACATTTCGACGAAGGAAACTACTGAAGTAGGGTGTCAACATATCCAGTACTCAATTTGAAAAAGTTATTATTTATTAAAGAAAAAAAACCGCCAATATTGGAGATTACAGAGTATGAATAACATTAATTTACAGCAGATTTGCTTACAAATAGTTAAGAAAGTAATGTATAATAACTTTAATTAATAGTAAAGATAACCATTCTGTCTATTGTTGTGATAATGCCGCAAAAGATTGAAAAATTTAAATATCTTCATGTTATAACTTTGCAGAGATTTAAGAAAAAGTCTTTGAGATCGAATTATTACAATTAATACCCGAATTAAAATCTGAACTTGATTACGTATAAAAAAACATCTATTTCGCCTAACACACTTACAGGAAGAATATAGTAACCGTAACTACCTTAACCTCCTACCAATACCTCAACAGGTACAGTTAAGGAACTTCCGGTAAATACGTTCCTTCCGCTATAATCGTCTCATCGTTTCCTGTTTCTATTAATTTCGTTGGGTTTTGTTTGATACATTATTCTGGATGTGCGTGTTGTGTTATATTAGTAGCATTTTCCTTGGTTACTGTTCGTATCACTTTATTCCTTCGCCAACATAAGTAACAGATATAATGGGAGTATGCGGGCAATGTGCTCTGTGTGTTTGTAATTAAACGTCCATTGTTGTGCGAGGCCTGCGTTCGCATATCGTCCTCTTTCACACCGTTGCGTAGTGGATGTTCTTGCATTTTTTATTATTATTTGTATCGTAATATTTTTGACGGCGATGTATAGAAAGCTTTGAATGGAATAAGTGATTTTTTTTAATTCACATTGTGTGACTGTAGTGTTGATAAATATTAAGATTGATGGTACGCCTTTTGAAAATTTTAAGATTTAGCACAAACAATTGGTAATTTTTAGTTTCTTAAATAGGGTATATGTCAATGTAGACATTATGCGAGACTTTATTGAGCAAGTTCTAATGAAAATATGTGACACTGAAATGTTCATTTTCTTGTGCATATAGAAGTGACATCACAGAGAAGCAAATATTTATTTCTATAATATAATACGCTATCAGACATAACAAAAATAAAGATAGATTTCTGACTGAAAGTAATTTAAATGACCCTTAATGTGGTAACCGTACAAAAAAGTATGAATTATTCCATTTTGCATAAAATCATTACAAATTTCTGCATCCTTACGCTACGGTGTGAACGGCGGCGCGTATTAGCGCTCGCTGCGCCCCCTACGAAGTTTGATACGTTATTGTTCGCTCGCGAGCGAATTTCGTCGTAATTAAAGATTCACGCGCGGTCTCTGCAAAACAAGTTCTTTGTTTTGAGGTCGCATACGAGGGGGTAGGAGTCGATCGATTGTCAACGCTTGTGTCACTTTCGCTTTTGTTTAATTCCCTTTTAATTCGTTTCTGCCGACTCGAAAGGGTTTGTGGAAAATGCCATGTGTTTTGGGAAGCGCTATGAAAAGTTATTGTATAGGTTGGGAAGAAAGCTGTTCGTTTGTAGAAAGTTTTAGATGTTTTTGTACTTATGGAGTATTTATCATCATATAACGTTTATCACGTAAGGTTTTATTTGGTCTAAACATTTATTGCGAACATCTTTGGAAGCACTAGATAGTCGATGTTTCGTTACGTACACTCTTTGTACGATTAAGATGTAAAAGAAGACTTGGCTTATTAAGCAGGTGACGCACATTGGTGAAATCATAATGAAGTTTGAAGGAAGTATAATGAAAGAATCCTCTGTTATCTTGTGATCTACGTAGGCATCTTATCACGAAAAGATGCTGCAATAACCCACACACGGGCAAAATACATCTCTGGTATAGCTTAGAAGGTGTGAGAAGCATACACTAAGTGTGGTGTCAGATAGACAGGATCTAATTCATGCGCAGAGGCCACTTGAGTTTGTGCTGTGCTGCAGGAATTTGTATTATGCAAATGCTAAGGATCCACGGCAGGGAAAATAACTTAAGAGCGTCGACGTGTACGTAAGCCATCTTGTAGCGTACCGCAGTTGAGTGCAGGCGCTAATATATTACATGCGCCTTGTAATACAAAACCAAAAGACATATGCCTATAGCCATAATAGGAAAATGTTTCATATATTAAGGATTTTAAACTCCCTAATGAAGAAAGCGTGCATTAAGGGAGGTTTTTGTCTAGCAGTGGACTAACACAGGCTGATGATAATGTTTTATACATTAAAAACGTGTTAAAAAAACTGTCAGTGAATTTAAGCATTATTTATTAAATAATTCATCATGATGCCATTGCTACCATTTAGGTAGTGAAGAAGTGAAGAGTTATAGGTAGTAATTAATACATAGCTAGTAGAGTAACTAAACTACACATCACACATCATCAGCCTTTGATAGTCCACTGCTGGACACTCAAAGGCTGATAGACTAGGCCTCTTAATGCACGCTTTCCTTATTAGGGGGTTTAAAATCCTTAATATATGAAACACTTTCCTATTATGGCTATATGGCGTTTAGTTCTTAGAGAGAAGAGATTTCTACCAGATTTCATGACTACGTCGTTAAAAATTAACACCTACTTTAATATACTCTCTACTAAACAGCCATATTAAATTTTAAATATCAAAATAATTAAGCTAAAGATGGCTTCAGAAAAAATATATTAAAGAGCTGTATAGAAAAAAAACCTAAATGCATAAGTAAAAGGAGATATTTCTTTTAAGCATATTGTAAATAAGGAAATAATCCCTTTTCTTACTTTTCTCTTTTAAGAATTCTCAATAAAATTTCTCTATATACATTTTTGTTCAAAATTTGCCGACTTTCGAATAGTGTTGGCACTCACATATTTTATGGGGTGTCGATAGATCCCCCATTCTCTCTTTTATCGCGACTTTTGGCATTGAATTATATTCACTCGAATTCAGACTTAAGATGTTTTCAACTGCTAGCTTCGACTGCGAAAATATTTCTCTCTGCTGAATTTCAACAATTTCAAGATAAGGGCAATAAAAGTTTGCATTTTTAAATTTTTAAGCGTAACTGGGGTATAACAGTTTTAGTTCACTATTACATTTTTACTAAAATTTGTTGTAATAACCAATGAGTATATTGATAGATGGTTCGGAATAGTGTAACTTAATATAGAAGTAACAGTAAGTGCATGGTTCAATTTTTAGGAACCAAATCACGTATAACCTTGTTCATATAGTATAGTCCATTTATAAAAACAAATATCTAAAAAATAAAGAAAATAATTAAAGACATAAATTATATTTTTTTACAAATATATGTATTTAAAAAAGACTGTTCACCGTTACCTATTACGCGAATTAATAAAAAACACTTAATTACAACATCAAATTAAAATAAATATATATATATATACTGTGTGTCAAGCCTTTACGAAAGTCAATCTGCTATCAAATATTACTTAAAAAAACTGCGTTTTCACAATAACTTAATTCTAAAATTAATAATCGATATCGACACGTGTCACAGCACTAGCGGCCGCGTAAACCGAGAATAGGGGTAAAAGAGCACAGTGCGCGATGTAATTATACAGGCTGATGGAATTTTGCGCCCACCCCGGCGGGCACGGCAAATTAACGTAAATATTAATAATGTACTAACTTCCATGTTAACAAAGTACCCGCGCAAGTGGAAAGTGCGGGCAATAATCTTTTGGAGAAATGTGTTTTATTAGAGGTTGAAAACTTCGAACGAGTAAAATATATTTTTTTCATTTTATATATCGAAGAAAAAAAAAGGAGCGTCGTTACTGAGACAAATTAATTTGTTCACCAGAACCGTAAAACTAATTGAAAAAGTATACTTTTGTTCATAACTTTCATGTGTAGTGAAAGTTATATTATTTAATTAATAATAAAGTTATTACATCCTGTATTAGTCCATTGTTGGACATAGGCCTCCACTATAAACGCCCTCTCCCTAAGGGTGTTTTTGGACCGTATCCCACCCACTGGTTCAATGCGGGTTGGTGGGTGGACCGAAATTTACATGCCCATCAGACGCATAGATCATCTTACTTTCAGACAATTGAGTGATCAGCCCAAATTGCCCTAACCAACTATGAAACAACAATGAAAATCTGTTAAGCCCCCGCAGGATGCGAACACACGACCTCCGATTTCTAAAGCATATGCTCTCACCACTAGGCTACGGAGGCAGTTACATATAATAAAAGGCGATAATTATTAATAATATTTTGCAATTGTTTTTAGGTTCCTGTACTAATTTTTTGCGTCGATGTATACTGTCACAAAAGTTGCTAATAACACGACGTGCGTTGAAACGGACAAAGAACGGAGGAAAGATAGTATATTTGCATAAATCTAGTGGTAGTTCGAGTAGACATTTATTGCTTAGATAATAAAACAATATTCTTTATTAATTATAAATTTAGTCTACCTCGTGACCACGCGCTGGAAAGTGTTCTGAAACGTCGAATTTAAAATGTAAAATAAATCGATAAAATCCGTAAAGTCATTTTATTAATAATGTATAATATTCGCGCAAACAATAGAAAATCATTATAAAATTTAGGCTTCAAAACGTCAACATGTGGTATATCGATTCAGAAATGTTTATCTGTCCAGAAAAGAACCGACAAGACACATATATCAATAAATAAATTGAGAATCTACAAGCTATTGTCACAGCATATCATCCATTCTGAGAAATAATGTACGTAATCAATAACTTTGTCACAGTAATACTTAAGCGAAATAAAAAACAAAAATTAAAAAGTATTTCATAGAATTGAGCATAAAAACTAATTGCCGCTGAAATGTATGCTAACATCAAATTTCATTCAAAAATAATTTCGGGGTAATAAATTCATCCGTTTGTATTGGGTGAGCGTATTTGAAGGAATTCAGGAATTCGTTGAATTTAATTAAAAGTAAATAGATATAAATATTGAATAAACTTTTTAGTTTTTACCAAACAGACTCTGATGATACTACATTTAATTTACTAAATGTAGATGATAAATTATAGTTAATTTTACCAATTTATCGCTTTAAAAGGTTTGAACGAATAACCGAAACGAAAATTTAAAAGAAAAACGAAATCACTACATAGTATAAAACAAAGTCGCTTTCTCTGACGCTATATCCCTAAGCATGTTTAAATCTTTAAAAATACTCAATGGATTTTGATGCGGTTTTCTTTTAGAGATAAAGTGATTGACGAGGAGTGTTATGTGTAAATGTCATGCATAGTATAATTCCTTAGACAATATAATATACATAAAAGAAACGTTGATGAAATTATATATTTTTCCTTAGATTTTACAGATAATAGTATTGAACCCGTGGTTTCTAGTACTGAATAACATCATGTCCTTTCTAATTCAAAAGAAATGTTTGCAAAATATAGATTAGTTAAAAGTATGACATTAAAATCAATAACTCAACTTGTTTCTTTAAGGTTTTTGAAATGCAACAGTCAAAACTATTAATCAAGCAACAGGGTTGATGTTTGATATCTAAGATATGCAGATTAAATAAAGGTATTTTATTATCAGTAAATTATATAGTACCCATTTATTGTTTCGCATGTTTCTCTATTTGGTATAAGCAAAACAAAGATAAAATATCTTATTTTTTCTTCCGTAAATTACTACACCTAATTCCAAAAACTGTTTCAGAACACATCAATGCAATGCATAAGCCCTTACGCCAACCGTTCAATTCAATTAATAATTCGGTCTTCAAACACTAGAGTAGAGTATTAAACGAGGACCGCAATTGCTTTTGCGTTCGGACCGTTCCACTTTTGGGCGTCCATTTTTTATGACGTCAAGCTTAAGCCCTCTCGGACTGGGCGAAATCCAATGCGTTGCCTTAAAATCGAATTTGTACGGGAATTGTTTTTTACAACACATTTTAGCTACGCCAACTGTGATGGCAATTATTTGTTACTAAGTCATTTCTCTTTCAGTAATGAATACTCGGATTAAAAAAATAAATATTCTTTTTTTAAGAAATAAATAATGTCTTAATGAAACCTAACAGATTATTAACGTAGCAATAAATCATAACTTAAAAGCAATAGAAGTATATTGACGATTCAGGTATTAAGACTAAGTTTATGAGAATATATTAAAATACAAATTTAAATTTTTACTTAACTTGTCACAAATTTTACAAAGTAATTTTTTACTCTTTAAAAATTAAAGTATACCAGACTGTAATATTAATATTAAGCCTTTACTAAAGCATTTTATAATAAAAATCTATTCTCAAAACTGTTTATAAATCTTTCTTCTACAATCTACAATTTAATAACATGAAGATTTGTTTCAAATACCGTCTATTAATAGCAATGTTAAAATTAGAAGCCTTCAATTTCTTAGCATTTCAGCTTCATGATCGGGGCTTAATTTCTTAATTCCCGCCTTCAGTACCCGTAAAACTGTTAATTGCATTCTTAAGAGCTCATTTAACGCTCGGTGGCAAGTCGTTTGGAGGTACATGCAAGTGAAGGAATTAAGCAAAATTGAGAGAGCCCCGTTGTACACGAGAAATACGTAATTTTACGTGAAACATACGTTCGCGATACAGTATAAGGAACAAATATATTTAGTACCTTTAAATATATCTGTTCCTTGTTACAGTGATATAGAACATAATTTTAATACTTACTGTTGCTTAAGCGTATACTATACACAATAAATAATACTGTGACCAGTTCCATGAGCGTTGTGAAGAATTTAAAACGTTGCTTTTAAACAATTAAAATAAACGTTTGTTGAGTAATTAAACACGATAATATTCGTTAAAACTTTACTCAAATTTCGAATATTTTTTATTTGTTTGAGTTCTATATTTTTATAGCTTCCAAGTTTCAATAATGTAACATGGAACCAAACGTAACGTTACGTAAAAAAAAATTATAAGTGTTATCATAACATGGAAGTGACGATCTATCGATCGCTATGGATTTCTCAAGAGACACAACTTGATATTAAGTCTAACATAAGTCTAAGTTAAGTGCTCCTAAAATATATCGATTACATGATACCTTGCCATCACATGATGACCAGTGCTATTAAGCTTTTAGGCTTAATATAATTAAATCATTCAATAAGCTTGGCTAGAGCTAAAGAAGATCGGGGAATCATGAAAGCTTAGTCAAATTGCAAACAATAACAGCTCTAATACGTTTGGTTCCTACTGTTTTAAAGGTAATAATATCGGAAACCAATCAGAAACCTTAATATTTTTAAACCTTAATATAGTTTAACAGTAGATTTTATCGGTGCTATAATTAACTTTGCTATTCTATATATCATAAACTCTTACAGTATTTCAGCTACTACCACTAATGGTATATAGTGGGAACCAACTTTTCTTGTTTGTCACGAAAAGTTTTCTACTTGTTAACGAAACCCTAATTAAACTTGCCCCGTAGCTTTTGCGTAGCTCCTGCGTAGCATAGCGCTACGACCTGTGCCCACCCCAGACCCGCTTCATTATCCGTAGCACTTCAAACACTACGCCACCGTTGCAGTTGGCGCATGAATTATTAATTTGCCCATTTAAACGCTCCCCGTTTTTGTTTACTCGCCTCCTATACCTATTGACTTTATCGCGATCCGATGGCTGGCCAATTTAATTGCTCGGCCGTGTACTCGAATCGGTCGTCGGTTCGAAACCGGTAAATGTATGGGCATAGTCGATGAATAACGATTAAAGTGAGAGGGTTCGTTTTAAACGCTGCCGAATATTTATTTAGGCACAAATGCACATGTATTTTTCTATTAAACATGTGTGATATCAATGCAGTTATAAATAGGCTAAAGGTATTCACGTAATGTTTTAAGAATTACATAATTTGTTGTATTTCTTTATTCATTTGATTTGATAGCTTATATAAATAAGTTTACATAAAAACCTTACATACTTTTCTCTTGTAACTCTGGCATAAAACGTATTGCTATGATAATTAGTCGAATGATATTGTGCCATAAAAGAGCAACAAACATTTTGACATACATATACCTTCATAATAAGGGCAGAATATAACTTATATATATTTTTTTTATGCTTACTACAACACAACAGAATGTTGGACCGATAACACACACAAATATATATATTTTTATATTGCAATCAATAGTAATTTTTATAGGTTGTGCTAAAACATCTTTTAAGACTCCAGCAATAGCATTTCAAACTTTTTCTGCCGCTCTAAGTGGGTACAAATATTGTTGTCTTCTGGTTCGCGAGATACAATTGCCAGTTTGTAGTAGATTACTGAGTAATGCCGACCGCATCATGGACGAGAGTTCATACCTCAACAATAGATAAACGTCTTTTACTCGACCTGCTACTTCATACGAAATACAATTTCCCTGCGTAAATTTCTAAATAATGCAACGAATTGGGACGTACAAACATTTAAAAGTAATGTACACACAAACAGCTACGTAGGTACTTTTGTATTGTGCGGACATAAAAACAAACAACTATCACAAGTTAAGCGCCACATACAATTTGAATATGATACAGTTTGAGAGAATCGTATTCTTGAAGGCATCTTCTAGTCGTGAGATGAAATCGATGACGCGAGTGGAGAGGCGTGCGTTTGATTGATTATTTGCTTTTATAATAAATGCCATCGTTACGACTTGATATTTGAGAGTTCATTACGATATGTGAATTATAAACGAATGGTTGGCTATGTTTTATGTTATATTATCTATATTTTATGTTGGGAATTTACTACAGTACAGTAACTGCCTCTGTGGCTTAGTCGTTATGGTGGTCGCTGGTGTCGAATCTTGCGGGTAAAGATAACTTTGTGTTACCGCTGTTAAAGGTTGCATGCAGCGATATAGCAATTACTCAGTTAACTAAATAGTAAAATAATCCATGCGTCGAATGGACATTTGAAAAGTCAAGTACGGTATTAAGATTGTTTTTAGCAGACTTTATAAATTATCGGCCTAATTTGAAAAGTTAGTTAATAGTTTACCGTTTGACTTGTAAGGGGTCAGATGGCAGTCGTTCTGTGTCAAAACTGTTATTAAGATTATTCTTTATGGATGATTTGGTATAAACTACTTCATTGTAAGTAGAAAAATATTTATACCAAATATCTAACACATCAATTTTAAGATTTATGACATCAGCTAAATATATAAACTTTAAGCTGTAAAATTATATCAACTTTATCCGTCAGTAGTAAAAATCTTTTTTATTAATATAACGTGCTTTATAACAGCACTAAATCCGCAATATACATATATTTTATTTATTTAGTCGACTTATTTGATAACTGCATTTCACCACTTGTTGAGGGAAAATACAATTATATTCGAAAGTCCGCACTGCGAAAATTAATAGCCTTGTTTATTTTCTCTAAAGCCTCTCTTTTGTGGTTCCATTATTGTTTTAAATGCAGTAACTTCAATGTCAAACGTAGAGAAATATTAAAAATGCTTTACTCTCGATTCGTATATTTAAAACATCTGTTTTCGAAAATAGTTTAAAAACAATGTTTTTTCACATTAATGGTAACACTTTTATTTTAATAATATGAAGTATCAGAATAAATATTTTTACGACTACTGTGTAGATATCTAACAACTAAAGATTATAATAAGTGTAAAGAAACATTACTAATTTAAGTTAATTTTTGTTAACTTACACTAGTCAATTCAAACTACATTACAATAATTTATAAATAACATTGAAATGCCAATTCAGTGATGACTGACCAACGTAGTCAATCGTTAACCTAATTTTGTGTACTAAATTCTAAATTACACGTGCGCGTTAGGTCTTACTTTTAGTGTGTGATCGTGTCCCAATTTGGTGCTGACTAAAATACCAGCAGTCCAGGAGACATAGAGTGTATATTACTGATAAATCTAATGTTATAAATAGTTAATTTTAAGTAATTTTTCAGTGCAGCTTAATAAATCATTTTTATATATAATCAAATCAAAAATAACCACATAAACAGAAGAATAAGTAAAAAGAGGGTAGAGAAGCGTAAATTATAAGTATGACAGAGTAATGGTAGTAGAGACGTAAAGTCATACTCAGATTTAGATTTCTATTTCAAGAAAATATAAAATTGCGGGGATCTAAAGTTATTGAAATAAGTTATAATTAAGATAAAAGCAATTAATGTAAAGTTATGAAAAAAAAATAAAGCAATTAAAAAAATGGTAATGATTGATTTTTATACAACAAAGTCGCATTAAAGATATCTGATGTTTTTTCAGAAGAGTACGTTCTTTATGAAAAAAATATTATTAGTTCTGGGTTTCTGATTAAAAAGTAAAGTATTACTCTACTCTAGTCTTTTCGTTAAATATCGCGAAGTTCCAACTTAGAATTTACAAGGACGGGAAGTAAGACGAGATATCTTGGGGCAGACAGATCACTGCATCAATGTCAACAATATAATTCGCTGCCTTGACGACACACGATACCCTGCAGTTTGTAGTACAGTGCAGTATTTTCTCAATGCAATATGACTTTATTGATAAAATATTATTAATATGCTATTGCTGCTAACAAAATATATAACTGTTATAAGAATCCCAATTGTAAGTGCATAGAAAAGCCAGTAGTACTAACAAGACGAAAGCAAAGCGTAATAATTGGCTGTAATTATTCGCAAAATATGTACAGTAAAATTGTAACACTTAATAAACACCAGTGGTGTATATTTCAACTTTTAACGGCCGCAATGTTAAAAAGTATAGTAACACTGTACTAAAAACTGTTTTATTACAATTGTTTTTCTATTCGATTTAGTCGAAGTGTATGATTTTTAAGAACCGCTTTTAAACCGTTAACACGTAATCAACATTCATAATATAACATGTTTAACGGCATAATGTAGAGTCTGACTTGTTTATGCTTATGTATTATCTCTATCACTCAAAAATGACTTTATAGTTATATTTAATCTACAAAGCTATGATCTTTACAACCCACGTTAAATTCATTTTTTTTCGTACAATGATTAATGTGTGATGTTCAAAAATATTTTTTTATTTAAATTTTGGATACCATGCGACCCGTGGCTTCGCCGAATCGGACGCGGACCATTTACTGAACTCTGCAGCAAGCTTTTAGTATGCGAGTAATTTTATTAATTAACTCCCTCTAGCAATTTTCATAGCGGACAAGAAGGAAGCGGGTCTAAGCTTACAATTATAGTTTAATACGATCATGCCGCTCTTTCATAGCGTCATTCCGTGCTAAAATATCAAAGTAAGAGCGAAAATAAAGCCTACGGGATCGTGAAAATATATTCATGTAGAAGAAGATCGTTTTAGCAAACCGTTTTTGTCAATTTTAGTTCGATACCTAACTCGCCAACACTTCTAGACTCATAACATTCCAGCCAAATATAAACAATAATCGAACATTGTAAACAATGTTCACATCTTGTACATCATTTTAAAATTAATAAATAATTGTCATTACATATCTACAGATAAAAATAAGTTTATATAGCACCTTTACCTACCACAGATAATTTTATGTCATGATATTTTTTTACGAATGTTTGCGTAGTAAATTCGTCTTATTTTAATGTTATTTCTTAAATAAGTAACTATTTTAATAGATATATATTCTGTAGAGAAGCTAGCGCGGAATGATTACGTTTGGTTTATCTTAAACAGCGTCAAACTCCTTTGTAGAAATTTTACGTAATAAGCCACTACTTACTATATTATATGTATTAAATAAATACGAAACGAGATAAAATATGAAACGAGAAACATTTCAATACGTTTGTGTATGAAGGCAGACATAATTGTTTTTTACAGTTTTGAACCACGGGATAAATCCAATAAAAATATGACACAAAACTTTTAATATACCACTTAGCGTTAAAATTGCTGTCATTTGGGAGGTAAAAAAAATATATATTTTCCCTTTACATTTGTGCCATCAAAAGAGGGATTACTAAATGAACTTGGTATTTACAACGTTCTGGGAATTTCATGTTACGTTCGTTTAAGTAAGCATTTAAACGGAACTTAATTTAATATTAAGTCGTACAAAAGGGAACGAGTGTTTTAAACAAGTTTGTATTGCTGCGAATTTTAAATTGGAACGTTTCTTGTACGGACTCGAAATTAGTTTTAAATTTGAATTTATTTCATCTTATGAATGCGTTTGAACGTTTGGTGAATTAATTACAAACCCTTCTCCATAAGTTATATAAAACGGTATGGTACAAATAATCGTTTTCTTTTTAAAATCAGTCAATATATTTTTCCATATAATAATCAATTAGATATTTTATGAACGCAGCCTTATGCAGAAACTTTTTCTTGCGAAATATTGACCGCATGTAATGGGAACTCTAGAGTCGCAATATTTTCATAGTGACTGCGAGTATTGTCAATGAAAAGGCAAACACTTTCAATCGAACGCAAGGAATAGCAGTATCATAGAGATCAAAGCGAGTTGAGCATCAAGTCATCTAGGAATTGAAAACGGGGAGTGAACACAATGAGAATCCTTTGCCTGAACCTATATGCGAGATGAAAAGAACGTCTTAGTCTGTACGCAGCTAGTGAGAGACATACTTATGTAGTTATTTTCACTTTTATTTTGTTACACCATACAAATAACATAACTAGGATGATCAGCTGTTAATAAAAAAAACACAAATCATAATACCAAACAAAAGTCGACTGGATATCTTTTTTTAATGAACCGTTTTAATTGATTTTTCAAGATTAAAAAAAAAAATGCCTCCGCTACGTGGTGACCTTGCTCTTTAGAAAATCGAAGTCGTGGTTTAAAACTCTGTGAGGACTCAATAACTTTTTATAGTTTTCTCCTAGTTGGAGCATTGCGGACAGCTCAGAATAAAGCCTGTAAGTCCATTCGTCGGATAGGCGTATCAGCGTTATCATTCTCCGAAGTTACATTTGTGTTTGTGCATAGACTTGTGTTTTATAATATGACCTGCATAAATCAGCTTTCTACAGCCGGATTCTAAATCAGGATCATCATAGATAAGCCGACGTTCTCAAAATCGACTCGTAACACACTATTATGTATTAGAAATATATTAAGTACTTACATAGCACGCTCAGCTGCACCGTGCTCCTCATGGGTACGTCCCTCTGCAATGCCTCGTGTCTCGCCTCGCAAGTGAAGTCCGCGTAGTCGTCATCAGCGGTCGCCTTGAAATGAACCCTGTTGATGGAAATTAGGTTGAGAGCGAGCCGACACTTGACACGAGCGCTGGATATGCTACGTAAGCTCCGCGGAGTGGCATAGGGCTGTTTAGACATCGGCTGTCCGGTTAGTATGCTTTGTGCGGTCTATTTCTGCTATTACAGAGTTCTGGTATTAGGTTCGAGTACTGGTATTGATTGTTATACATTTTTCGTCCCTCATTTAAAAAATATTGGATAACATTATATTAGATATATTGTAATATTAATGGTTTGAAAAGAAAGATGATTTATATGTCGGATGGGCACGTAATAAGTTGGTACCGATTGTCTAGACCATCCTTAGCAGTCGTTATAGAAGGAAAGTCAGTGCCTTCAAATTTACTGACAACTAATTCGTCCCTAGAATGTAGTTTTACCCTTTAAGCTGTGGAGGACAGATGCCAGTCGTTCTGCGTAAAAACGGTTATTCATTTAAATCTGGATGAAGTAAATCTGGATAAAATAATAAGTAAAATGGCTAGGTGAATGGTTTAGAAAAATATTATTTATTAGCAGTCCGCGGCGATGTTCATGTTTCTCTAAGAATTTTTAGTGTTTAACTTAAGTGGATTTTTCTAAGGTAAAAAGTAATGTATGAAATCGGCTTAGTAGATGCGAAATATTTTAACCAAACAAAGAGACAAACCTTTCGTGTTTCACTATTAGCCTACCGCTAGACTAAGTCAGTCAAATTTATAAGATTTTATTACGTTTAAGAACGCTAAAATAATTTTGAGGTGCATTAAATAAAATAATTATTAAGGCAATTAAATAGTAATTATTAAGTTATTAACATTTTCTTTTCTTATATTTATTAATACTAGATAAATTACTTTTCTTAAAAGGACGTTGTTAGAATATGTGAAGGTTGAGTTAAAAGTAAATATGCTTTTATGATTTTTTTAATCTGCGTAAGTAAAAAGAAGGCATTTAGAATTTATATTCATATCTGGCTTATCACAATAAAACTAATTACCTACTTGACAAACTTATTGCAAAAACCTATTGTTCTCTGTTATTTAAAGGATATTACAATATAATTTTATAAAAATCACCAATCTCTTATTATTTCTTTTATACGCGATTATTATACATATCGAATCACTAATTCCGATTTCGTTACTAAATATTTTATTCCGACGTTTCGGATTCTTTTCAGCATCCATGATATTTATAGTCCACCCGTGATCGTGATATTTAAGTAACGCGAAAAATCCGTAAATTAGTGGATTTGATATCAAATACTCGTATTATATTTTACCCACCACAAAAAAAAACAGTAATTATTGATACATGACAATCTTACAAAATAAGGTTATAGGCTGTAAATATTGTATGAGTGAAAAATGTTTTCGCAATCGCAATATTTTATCATGCATCGACGGGTCACAATGTAGCGCGAAAATATGTTACTGTTTCATTTTATGACTTAATTTGCAAGCTTGGACGGGTAAAATTTTAATTCTTCAATAAATCACTCGATTTTACACGAAAAATATTAATTGCGGAGACTTGCCATAGGTTAAGATATATTCAGTATATAATTATAACTAACAAATGTGAACAACCCATTCCACTGTTAACGACCATAACGTATATAACGTTATTGCAATAAACACAAAAAAAAATTGATTCTATAAGAGGTTATAGTCTATTAGCAGTGTCTGCTTACATGTTTATGTTGTTATCGTAATGTAAATACAGTTTTTCACAAAATCAAACGAAGAGTAATTGTAAGTACCTTTCATTCATATGTTACTAATAAGTAAATTAAGAATTGCAATAAAAATAAACTTGTAGTAAAAATACAAATTCAGTCCTTTACAATTAGCTACTATTTATTATTGTAGAGCCTCTTAAAAACGAAAGTAAACCCAAAAATCTGTAAACCATACTTCAATATTACAAGATGCAAGATCTATCGCTTGCAAATTCAAACCGTAACCTTACAAGTCCCTTCTATTTCACTTTAAACAGTGCTGTTTGCGTCCAAAGAGCGCGAATGAAAAATTAATTGCCTTATTTTCCATTTAATGACCCTACAAGCCGTATTTAATTCGTAATACAAGCCGGCCCCAGATCTCCCCCTTTGTCAAGGCGGTCTAAATCCAGCTTAGTCTTTAATAATATCCCATTTATTCCACCGCCTGCTTCGGAACCGGGATTGTAGGGAGTGGTTGTAAAATATTTTGTGTGTAATTTCACAGGGCCCTGTTCATTGTATTTTTTTTCCTGTTAGCGTCGGATGATGAAAGTTGCGGATTACAGGTGAAGCTGTTATATTGTAATAAAGGTGACAAATTTATGTTAATGTTTACTTAGTGAAGATGTATATTTTCAAAATTAGGTGGACAGTTCGATACGAATCATAATTGCATTAAGGCCACATAAAATATTATTGTAAACAATTGCCTATCGTTGCGAAGCGACATCCAGCGTATAGCGTTGATATTTCTGGATTGTTTCTTAATAAAACATATCTGTGACGATTCAACAATAAGAACGCTGACTATCTTCACATAGTCTCAAGTTATTAATACATTTCATAAAAAGAACAGGTTCAATATAAAAAAAAACAATAAAATTTCCACCGCTTGGCATCTGATTCAGACCAGTAAGCTTATTTAAAAAAATAACAATTGTAATAGACTGATAGCAATATAATATAATTTAATTAAACAAAAAACACTTTGCATTGACGTAAGCATCATTAAGTATTGTACACTGAATATTATATTGTTCAGGAGTGTCTATGCCCTAGATATTATGAAGCGCGAGAGATCGTATAACGTTCGCAAATTGAACATCAACGTGTAGGCTTTATACAAGGGCGAAATTAAAAAATTAAATGAGACCCCCGCTATCAATTAATTTCGTACGTTAAGCTGAAATTAATTTAAAAGCCACTTCACACGTGAAGTGCGATATGAAAAGTTCGGAACATTTTCATACATGACGCTATTCAGAATGACATTTAGTGTTTAATGTGAACGGGTCGGAAAATAGCACTCTGAATGGACACGTTTTTAATGAAGTTTTGGTTGTTATACAGTTTTTATTTGTATTTCCTCAATATGACATAGTTTAATATGAAAATATACATATCTATTATATGTGGGTAGAGTACATATAATAGAAAATATAATATAAATATTACATATTAAAAATATTAATTATTTACACACAGTCTTCGTGATCAGGCACGAAGACTTATAATATATCTAATACATTTAACTAAAATTGAACGTTCTTAAATGTAAAATAAATTTTTCAATTAGATTCTACTTATGTCACTTTAACAGTTTCACACTTTTCCGTTAGACGTAAGATTTCTTAGTAATAAATAGTTATAAAGGAAATGATCAACGTACTAAGGAAAGTACTAGACGTGTTTTCTGAAAAAAAATATAGACCGTTGCACTGCGTCGATTTTCATCACTTTATTAAAGTGACAAAACTACCTATTTGAACTATATTTATCAAATAAAATTATTTAATTTTTATAAATGACAACAATTTTAGGTATTAGTGTATTTAAAATTTACCCTTCCTAGAGTCCTCCAAGGACTCTGTAGACACAGAACCACAGTAGATTTGAAAAGTCGGGAATAATTATAAATAATTGTAAAATAATTATAAAGTCCGCTAAAAACTGTATTATTTATTATATTCATTATTATATGTTTAGTAAAAAACTTGACTATCTGAAATTAATTTGTTTTTAAATCACTAAAATATGTAAATTACGTACTAATGTCAGATAAATTTTTGTGCAAAAACGCTCAGTTTCAAACAATCGGGAGGCATTTGTCCACCCGCTCGCTAATTTTGTAGCCGGCGCTTCCGAACGAAAACACATTAATAAAACATGAAGTGGGCAATGAAAAAGAATTCTGAAAAGGGTTCAAAAAGCATTATTTAGTGCCGACAAAACGAACACGCGCTCGCCCATTTCTAATTTGCAAATTAATTTACTCCCGAAACGAGGCCGAAGAAAGTGAGTGCATTTTTTTTCCAAAAACAGAGGGTTTGAAAACCAGTTTTTGCAGATTTTATCGCGTTTTATTTTTAGTGACTTCGCCCCGCAGTTTTAATAGCGTGGTTTGTAATAATAATGATTAACAATAAAATAATTAATAATCATTACACTACATATATTTATAAGTCTCAAAGTGGATATGTGGTTCGATCCGGAATAGCTTGTCGCTGGCAGATTTTTTAATGCTGACATGAAACTTTTTGCTATATTTTAAACAAATTAAATTTTATAAATTTATTTATAAGCTAAACTATTGTAAAATTTCATTCAAATTTACCATCAATTCTTAAACACTCTTGCATTTTAATATTAATAGGATATTTTATTCCCAATATGACGGCCTCTTTCCAGTGTCCATGATCAAGGGCAGACTAAGAAGCGATGTCTGCATCTCGATGTGCTTAGAATAACCGTCAAGGTTATTTTTGTAACATGACACATTTTTATATTTTCATAATAATATAATATAATAGCTATGGAAATAAGTACCTACTTTTCAGACAATTGAGGAATCGGCGCAAAGTGTCCTTACCAACTAGGAAACTACAATGACGATTTGTTAAGTCCGAGCAGGATTTGAACCGACGACCTACAGTTGCTAGTGCACACGTCCTTACCACTAGGTTACGGAGGCAACGATCTATACGTCGGATGGGCATGTAAAAAGTGCGGTGGGATACGGTCCAGAAACCCCCTAATGAAGGAGGCGTGCAAGAGGGGAGGCCCACGTCCAACAGTGGACTCACACAGGCTGATCAAAATGAATAAGCACTAATGTTGTCACTGTGATATCACTTTGCGATTGTCCGAAATGTCGGATATAAAATGTAGAACTATCAGTACGTCTTCGGCTCCATCCATGTTATTTTGGGATGTTTGAAATGAATTTTCCTCGGGTAAAAACTAAGCTATGGTGCTCAAGGTAAATGTCGGTTTTTAATGGTAAAAGATGTTTTTTTGGTCGGCGCAGTAGTTTTTGTATTTACTTAATATATAAACATACACACAAAAAAAAAAACCTACTTTCCTATTATGCGCGAAAAATCCTTTAAAAGTGGATTAAATAGGTATAGTAATCGTGTAGATATCTGAAATTTTTGTAAAAACGAAGAAGGTTTTCGAAGATCGCGTTTTCGAGTACACTGAGAGAGGTTTTCTGGGTAATTTAATATTCATTTGCACAGCGTAACTGCTAAGATAGCCGGTGTGGGGAACGAATGACTTTCCTCTAAAATAATACTTTCGGAGATACGCGAACTGAGACGTCCCGATTTTACAAGGACTGCGTTTAAAGCGGCTGGTGTAAGTGGCAAGCGATAAGGGAATAAAAGAGACATTTGCATAAAGCCCAAAATCCACTGAATGTTAATAAATTTAAGGTGAAATTATCAGGGTATTGCTAATGTGCATTGTAGAAATATATTTGGTTTAGACTTGGAAAATTATAAGGTCACTTGATCTGTTGTATTACGTATTGGTTAAGTGATTTTTTGGATTTATTTGTCCTTTTTTTTAAATATTCTGGAAATTTCACTGTTGCGTCTATTATAAACGAATGTGTGTTCAAATATGTAAACGTGGAAATAAAATGTAACGTGTATATTTCTTATGTAACAGCAAATAGTATTTTTTATATTCACAGAATTTGTGATAATCAAACCAAAGGACTTTTTATTCAATTATTTATTGCACACTAAATAAAACTACTACCCTAAAAGTTTAGTATTCTCATAGCGACAGTGAATCAGATCCCAGACTCTTGAACTATTAAGAAATACCGCATCCAAAGTTGATTCATACAAACTGCAGAACAAACTCGACTCGGGGCTAAGTTTGATTTGATTTGTTAATCTTCACGAATATCCTTGAGTCAGCTGTACTAGTAATGGACATAGTGCTAACGGCTCTACAAACTTGGAGCCAGCGTTAGCAAGTTATCAAAGGAGTTCCCAGTGCATAACATATCCGCTTCCCGCTCCTAAACTAAGTACGTTTGTTTGAAGAGCAGTTATACTAAGCCGTACTAGGGAAATATCGAAACGGATTCTGAGTTCTCTAATGACACGAGTTTCAACTCGATTGAAGCGGTGCGATCCAGATAAAACCAGCTCTGTCCGCCCTGAACTGGAACTGAACCGGATTTTAGCATTAATAAATGGGATTTTTGTTCTGTTGGTTCTTTGTTCCTTATTTATGAAATTCAATAGGTGGACAAACTAATTACAACTCTGTTTCAGGGTAATTAAATTAACTGCCTCCGTAGCCTAGTAGTACGGGCGTGTGCTTTCGAAATCGGAGGTCGTAGATTCGAATCCTACGGGGAGTCAACAAATTTTCATTGTTGTTTCCTAGTTGGTTTGAGCAATTTGGGCCGATCACCCAATTGTTTGAAATGTTAGATGATCCATGCGTCGGATGGGCATGTAAAAAGTCGGTCCATCCACCAACCCGCATTGGACCAGCGTGGTGGGATACGGTCCAAAACTCCTTTATGGATAGGGGTGTATTAGGAGGCCTATGCCCAGCAGTGGACTATCACAGGCTGATGTTGTGCTGATGTTATGTGAAATTACTAGGGGAGAAAATGTTCACGTGTAACATACTACAATTAAATTTATCATCCTCCATAAAATAAATGTTAATTAATGGTTGCAATGACACTAAATATAAAGATGACATAAGAATATCCTCGTACAACTCACGCATATAAGTTTATTAAAATCAAGCTACCCTAAGGGATTCCAAAAGAACGCTAGAATAAAAATAATCTTTATCATAAAAGTAAGTAGAAAATGTGTATTTTTTCGCCACTGTTGTTATCTAAAAGCATTTTATTAAGCTACTTTAGCCAGCAATATGTGACGGTCCCCGAAGAAATCTTAACCCATTGTCGTAGACGGCCCACCATAATTTCACTTTAAGAAAAATACGCTGCCAAAATATTTGTTCCACTTTAGGCATTAGATTCTGATTGTCTTAGAGCTAAATAGAAATGACAAGATAGTTCTATCTTCTTTTTTATTGCCAAACATATGACGAATGTGTGAACCACAAATATGTATCTAAAATTTTTAAGGTTTTAATGTATGCACAATTTCAATGTATGTAAGCGTAATTATTAGTTTGTTTGTAGGTATCTATTATTATTCTGATTATATGTCTATTATATATCTTACTTTAAAATTTACCCAATTAAGAGTCGAAATTTATGAAAACATAGTAACCTATGGCAACAATGTGGCGACTTAGATGGCTTTCATATCAATAAGATCGACGATATTATCATGATCGTGGAAATGTCAATCATATGGTCAAATTAATGAGCTAATAACAGCACATACGAACAAATACTGCTTTGGTTATATAGGTTACATTATTTACATGAATTCCTAGTTAAAATTGGTTCAGCTATAGTTTTAAATAACCAGTACATGAAAGAAACAAATTCGAAAATTTACAATTTTTGCGTTTTGCATAGTTAACAAAAATGTCCGTGAAAATTTTTATTAATTAAAATTTTTTTATAAGTAACAAAAAAAATTTAATAGTTAATATTACTTTTCCACCACGGGATAAATACTGCGTGATCAAATTGGTGTTTTTCTCGTGTCTCTTATACATATAATATTATAGATATACATATAATATGTATTTATTTACAAAATATAAGTTTGTTTATGTAATTGTTATTCATCAGTTGCCATTATCGTCATCTAGCTTTGCTTGGTTTTGGATTAAGTGGTGTAGTGTTACCGTTGTAATATATTTATTATTATTATTATTATTATATTTACATTACTACGAAATAAACGATAACGTTATTGTTAAAGGATACAATCAGAAATCCTTTATATAGTCAGTACACAACGCATACTTGGCCTATACAGGAGGCTATATTTCTGAAGCGACAATACGGAGTGTTTTCATTGGCCGGAAAACTGTTTGGCACGATGTACCAAAACAGAAGTGCACAGGCAATATACGAACAATATAGGTATGACAATTGACGGTATTGCACTACGGATTGTTCATACGAGTCGAGATTTTCTCGAGAAATATTATTGTCTCCGATTCGTTTCGTTCTGACTTCTTTGATTTCGGGCTTATGTCAAAGACAATCTCTTTGACAAAAGCTGACAAAAAACCGGGTTCGAACCTTACGTTTGCAACTAAGATTTTCAAATCACCACCATCAGCCTGTATTAGTCCACTGCTGAACATAGGCCTCATCTAATGCCCCACGCCTTCTTCGTGAGGGGCTTTTTGGACCGTATTCCACCACGCTGGGCCAATGCGGGTTGGTGGGAGGACCGACTTTTACATGCCCATTCGACGCATGTATCATCTTATTTTTCAGACAATTGAGTGATTGGCCCAAATCATCCTAATCAACCAGAAAAGAATGATAACACAAAGTTGTTTCGTTCCGCGGGATTCCAACGAACTATCCAGGTTTATAAAGCAAAAGCTAATACCGATGGACCACTTTGTCCGGAAAACGTTTTCAGTAATAAAATCTATAAAACAAAGTGTTTCACTTTACTGGTTTTAATTTTGCTGAATTTATTTTCTTATCGACTTATACAATTTTATTGTTAAGATTAAACGTTGAACTAATTTCCAAGTCAGCCCTGAATTAGTTCCGGTAGAACTAGCAAAAGATATGAAGTATTATTTTGCTTCACAAAGATGAAGTTTTAGCAAAGTTTTGGAGGGATGGGCGTATGATAACATAGTTGGCTCGTATATTTAGTTTGGAGTTGTTGATATTGGATTCAATTCATCAAGAGGCTGCAGAAACTATATGGATTCTTAATATTTAGGTGCATCAATGCTTGTAGTATCCTATGTGTTTAACCATATTTAAAAATACGCATCTTAAGCATAGCCACGCTACTGTTATTACCAGCTAAATGTTTCATAACCTAAAACTGATTTAAAAGTAAACCTAGAAACGTATTTAAAAAAATACTCGTTTTACTAAACACAGTTTTTTAATATTTAAATGTATCAAATTGAATTAAAAAATTAAAATCTGTTAATATATTGAAGCATGACATTCTAATTAGTTTCAGATAGCACAATCTTCAAAGTCTTAGACCAAAGAAGAACAGGCTTTAAACCGTCTAAATATTATACATACATACATAATCAGCCTGTGATAGTCCACAGCTGGACATAGGCCTTCTCTAATGCTAGGGGTACATTAGGGTTTTTGGACCGTATCCCACCACGCTGGTCCAATGCGGGTTAGTGAATGAATCACATTAATTTTTAGACAATTGGGCGATCGACCCAAATTGAACAAACCAACTAGGAAACAACAATGAAGTCCCCGCAGGTTTCAAACCCTATCCGGTTTCTAAAGCACACGCCCATACCACTAGGCTACGGAGGCAATTATATATATTAACAAACACAAACTATAATATGCTGTGTTATAACAAGTTAAATAAATTTAAATATAAACCATTATAAGATTTTAAAGCGAGAGTTGACGAAACTTTTTAAAGCTCTCAGCGTAAACCGGTTCACGATTAAAAGAGCATCCATCAGTACTGTGTAAGGACTTCGCAGACAGCTAATGACGGGCAACGATACAGATAGCTTTAATGGCAGGCTGACATTATTAAAGTTCATTGACCGAAGTGGTGTTTTAATTTATCCCCAACTAAGATTAAAGGGACTATGATTGATGTACACCCACGGGATTGACTAACATAATTTAATTAAGCGAGACTGCCCGCCCCGATACAAAATCGTAAGGCTATTTAGAATTCTGTGTGGGCCGATAAATATAAAGCCAGTGTTTACATATAGATTAAATACCGTTATAATCAACTGCTGTTAATAATTAATATAATAGAATATATGTGTAACGAAAAGAAAGCTGTAAGTGTCGAGAAGACAAGCATTAGAGAAGGCCTATGTCCAGCAGTGGACTAAGATAGGCTGATGATGATGATGATATTAAATACACTTAATCACGGATTATTTGCTTGATTATATATATGAACCGCCTCTGTGGCCGGAGCTCGTGGGTTCGAATCCCGCGGGGAAACAACTTTGTGTTATAGTTCTTTTCTGGTTGGTTAGGACAATTTAGGCTGATCACCAATTGTCTGAAAAGTAAGATGATTTATGGGTCCGATGGCTATATAAGAAGAAGGTCCACCTACCCGCACTGAACCAGTGTGGTGGGATACGGTCCAAAAGTCCCCTAATAGAGAAGGCGTGCAATAGAGGAGGCATATGTCAAGCGGTGGACTAACACTGTCTGATGAGGATTATGTTTACTTATTCCTGACTTTTCGGACTCTTTCCAACATCCATGATCACGGGCAGAGAATACTTAAGAAGTGAAGTACTAATAAGTTAAAGTAAGTATGAGATAAGAAAGAAATTTAAAGAATAACGTAACCCATAATATTATTTTTATGTTGTTTATTACTCAACTATTCTTCGCCAATGAAAACATTGTAAAATATACAACGCAATATGTTTATTTATGTGTATTTTATATGTTATTTTGTTCGTCAGTTAATGCGTAAGGATTTAAGTGTAACTTTAGACGAATAATCCCATGTGCTATTCCAAATAAAGGAATTCTGGAATGATATAAGCCTGGGGCTCACTAAATAAATGAACTGCCGTTTGTCGCTTATGCGAATTTCAAACTTTTCCGAAAGTTTCATCCCGGGAATGTCGGAGCGAGGAACAGATTAAATGGAAATGGCGTATTAAATCAGTCCAGAGGTAATAAATACCTGATGAAGTAAAGTATGTACGGATTGGATTAAAATTGTTTGTAATTATGTGGAACTTTTATAGTTATTTCCAGTTTATATTGATTGGTTAAGGAATCGAGCAGAACCGGTCCCCGGTTTGGTTATAAGACGTGATATTATTAAACTATAGTATTGTCTATATCACTTAAGATTATAATAATTTAGGAGACATACACCCATTTTTAAAGAAGGCTGATAGAGAGCGGGTACAAACACCATGGACTCTTTCTATAGTCTAATGATGGATAAAGTTTATTTATCATAAGCAAATGATGAGTAAACTTTATGTACATTACGTTGCTTCTATCAAATACAGAAGTAAAAATAATAGGTCATCATCATCATCGCTAGCCTGTATTAGCCCATTGCTGGACTTAGGCCACCCCTAATGCATGCCTTCTCTATTTAGGGGGTTCCTGGATCGTACCCAAGCATTAATGTGTCAATTTATTGTAAATACATTTATTTGTCATCTGTCATATTTTTGGTTCAAGTGCCATAATCTTTTCTACTTTACGTGTCGATGAGAAGTTATTTATTTAGTTGACGCCCAGAAGTTGGCCATGCTAAAAAGAGAACTTCTTTTATGATGCAATGGCTCCACCAAGATAATCTTGGTGCCGCTAAGAAGAAAAGAAAATGTTTCATAAAGTAAATGTTAAATGTCACAACACATAGGTATATATTTATGTACTAAGCTTTAATTTGTAGAATTGTATAACTATAAATAAATTGTGACAAAAACAAATGGACCTTTCCAGAATTTTAGCTTCCATGCAAACGTCAGGAACGTGTGAAGTCAGAGTGACGTTTAGACGAAAGTAATTTATGTTTTGTCTGTTCGCTGAATCAACTTTAGTTCAGACGTTTCTCGGACCATGTTCGAGAAACAAAGCGGATCTGTGTAACTTTTCTCATATTTTATTCTTCTTATTATCCCAATTTTTTTAAAGACAATATATAGTATATTAATATAACATACCACTTGCGTGTTTTAGTGGTATTGACCCTTGCTCGGAGGTCGTAGTTTCGAAATCACGCTGGGAAGCAACTTTGTGTTATCGTTATTTTCTGATTGGTTAGGAAAATTTGGGCCGATCACCCAATTCTCTGAAAATTAAGATGATCCATGCGTCAGATGGGCATGTAAAAAATCGGTACACCCACCAACCCGCATTGGACCATCGTGATGGGATACGGTCCAAAACGCCTTAATAGAAAAGGTGGGTATTAGCTGAGGCCATTGTCCAGCAGCGGATCAACACAGGCGGATGATGATGATAATATAATAATAATGAAAGACTTAAGTCTGCAGGAAATTGTTATTGATGTAATTATTTAATAATCAGTAAAAATATAGTCAGGTAAATTTTAATTAGAAACTTGTTCACGATTTGTTCGAATTTGATGTCTATTCCATAGAAATATTATTTTATAACTACTTGAAGTGTGTCGCGAATAAATAATTAAGGTATCAGTATTGTTTTTATGGCATACGCAGGCAGACGAGCAGTCGGGCCACCGACGCCCATAGACTATGTCAATACCAGTGGTATCGCCAACGCGCTGCCTACCGTGAGACATAGGATGTTAAGTCTCGTTTACCCAGAAATACGCTGGCACGGTGCCTTCGAAACCGGAAAAAGCAGTGTTTTCCACCTGCTTCGCGGCAGAAATAGGCACCGCGGTGGTACCCACCCAGACGGTCTACTGTAAAAAGGGAACCTACCAGTGTGACAATTTAGTAAATAGATGTGCTATACATTCTCTTAACATTTTCAAAGACTTGTTTAAATTAGAATCTATTTTAGTCTGTCTATTTTCAAGGGTCAGTCAAAGCATTAACTCGCAAAGATTACACGGTGAATAATCATTAATTTCATAATTAATAAACTGGATACCACATCATTTTGTTAACCGGAGGTAATACTCAATAGCATATTTAACCCAAATTTCTCTTAAAAGATTCAGGTTAAGGATATTATTACAAAGTGCACAGTAAAAAAAAAGCAAATGTATTATAATTTATTTAAATAGACATGAATACCTTCTAAAAGAAGCGTCGACAGAATAACCCTTCACAGTTTCTTAATACTGAACGAATCTTCAATAATACCTTTCTACATAAAAAATGCATGCACACCTCCCGTACATCTGGGTACCTTGCGTAACTCTGAGACCCGTCCCCTCTTTCCATTTAGCGGAAAGAATTATTGTTAGGAGATATCGCTGGCTTTTAACATTTGTTTTAAGGGCTTATAACGACAGTTCTTGTAATTCTGTATTAAATTTTGCTTCTGAAAGTATTGTATGAGTTATAAAGTATATTAAATTACTAGCTGTTCCGTGACTTTGTCCGTGTGCTAATATGTAAAATATTCTTTTAAATAAAAAAAAGCAGCCTGCTATTCATAGTTATATCAGATGTTTAAAAAAAGTCCAAAAGAGATTAGCTAGAACAAACAAGCAGAGTGACAAAAATAAAAGAAATGTAATATGTATCGGTTTTACATCACAATTTTATAATTTCAAAATAGTTTAGTGGATTTTACAATATGTACAGATGATTAAAGCTTAACATCTACCAAACATAAATAATTAAATTTACGGTTTACGTTTTAGACGAATAAACATTTGGAAATATTTTTATACAAAATTAAAAAAAACTCAGGTGATACAATACACCTTGTTTGCTTTTAGTCATAAAGATAATCTTACATACACACACACACACACACACACAGACATCATCAGCCTTTTAGTCCACTGCTGGACAAGGGCTCTCTAATACACCCTCCTCATTAGGGGTCTGGACCGTATCCCACTACGCTGGTCCAATGTGGGTTGGTGGGTGGACTGACTTTTTACATGCCCATCCGACGCATGGATTATCTTACTAATATATATAATCTTTGGAATATCAAAATGTAATTTACATTTAAAGTGTTGCGTTGTAAAACAAAATGAGGAAGTAATATTCATGATTCTAAATTCCGTTACATAATTTCTCTAGTATACTTCAAACGGATGAAAAAATCTGATATCACCCCTTGACATACTTTTTAATAAGTAACAATCGGGATGGAAAGAATCGGCAATAACATCATAAGTATGTAATAAAACTCAACGTTCTATTGAATTGAATTTATCTCATAATTTATATGAGTTGTAATGCCGAATGATTACTTCCAGATATTAAATTTCGAACATTAAATTGCTTTTTTCTAGTGTATTCCTTTGTCAATTTTTTTTTAAATCAATTGTTTCATCTCAGTGACTGCAGTCATATTGGAAACGAAAGGTAACCCTCTTTTAACACATATAAAGTAGTATATTTTAAATTTAAATGGTTAATTAGTAACTTTTGAAGTTGTCAAGCATTAACCAATTTTTTTTTACTTTTAAAGACTAAATCTATTTACACCCATCATATAGAAGTCTACTATTTCAAATAGATCGCCAGAGATACTGTCACCCTACTGTGAATTTGTTTATTTAGCTTAGAATATCATTGTAAAGTAACTAAACGTGATAAAATCGGAAAACTTAGAAAATATTGCATATATTTAGTAATAACATACATTAGGACACAAAATACGTTATACACAGAGCGTGTGTATAGAATACGGGTAATATTTACATCCGTAATTAAAGGGATTCATATCACCCGTTAACTTTTGACGGCGATGTCATAAAGGGTATTAACATGGGTCGCTTTGTATAAGACGAACAGAAACAAAACGAACAATGGTTCTGTTCATTGTCTATTATCAATGCCTCATAAACCATATCGTTTTAATTAATTTCATATTTTAGTAACGGTTAAAATTTACATAGTTTTTACTATGCAATAAACATCACATAAATAGAAGATTGAAAGCATCGAGTAAACAAAAGTTTAATTTTAATTAAGCACCATTTAACAACAAGTAAGAGAGCATTATCATTAAGAGAACACGACGTAAGATTAATAGCGCTAGTATAATCTTAAAACGACGGTCAAAAATAGCTTAGACAACCGGGACCAATTTGTGATTCACACATATGGATCGTCTACATTTTGAGGCAATCGCGTAATCATTACATATTTCTCGAACAGATTAGAAAACCAACCATAAAACTCGCAGAACTTACGACCTCCACTGTCCAAACTAAGGGCTGATATCACTAGGTAAAGAAGGAGGGTAAATTGCTCCCACCATTTTAACTATTAACGTTTAAATTCGTTCTAATTTAAAGAATTGAGGGGTCGTTCCACGTTCCTAACAGCGGTGTGCTCATAAGTTATTCATGATATCTTTATGGTCTCCATAAGAACGGTGCTCGCTCCACGCAGTCTCTATCATGAATGCCAAACAAAGCTGTTGATCGGTCGAATCAAATGTAAGCTTATGTATACATTTATATACAAAAGCGAACGTAAAGGACGTTCTAACCTTGTATATAATTCAGAGAGGTTTTAGAAATCTATTATTTCCTTTATGTAATAGACGTTTTTGTACTGTTTATGATTCAGAAACAATCCTTTTTTGCAGATTCCTCACAGTATGTTATGTGAGATAAATAGACACAATATAGCAACGATAGATCTTTATAACGCTGAAGTAATTTGGTTGAACGACTTCAGTACCGGTCTTTGCTAAAAGAATATGCAGTATGAATATACTGTTTTAGTTGCTAAACTTTATTTTTGCTTCGAAATAATGATTTGCTTTAAAGTAAGTAATCAATTTTATTTTACACATACCTGGATATAGTTGTGAACCGCACAAGTTTCGGATTTCCATTAGGACTCTCGACTTCTTTGACCTCCTCGCTTGACACTGTAAAGAAATAAATTGTATAGCGAAAATATCAATTAAAAATATGATTTCTTAAAGATGACCTTAAATACAATGTATTAGCTAAATAGCATGTACATTGTTTGTTCATCAATAATCGATTAATTGCTATAGAAATTGACTGCCTCCGTAGCCTAGTGGTATAGGCGTGTGGCTTAGAAACCGGAGGTCGTGTGTTCGAATCCCGCGGGACTCAACAAATTTTCCTCGTTGTTTCCTAGTTGGTTAGGGCAATTTGGGCCGATCACCCAATTGTCTGAAAAGTAAGATGATCCATGCATCGGATGGGCATGTAAAAAGTCGGTCCACCCACGAACCCGCATTGGACCAGCGTGGTGGGATACGGTCCAAAAACCCTCTAATGGATGGGGGTGTATTAGGGGAGGCCTATGTCCAGCAGTGGACTATCACAGGCTGATGATGATGAATTGCTATAGAACAAACTTGTATTATTCATCTACTGAACGGCGTTGCATGACTTTCCTAAAGTATTCCTGAAAATAGAATAGCGATGGTTTTGTAAGAGCTACTGTTAATGTAAGACAATTGAGATTAAGAAACAAAACACGTTTCGATGTTCAGATTTTATATGAACCAACTTATCACGGACGCAGAATAATTGGATAGTACTTGCGCACACTGGCGAAGCTGCGTTACTAAAAATAACTTGAGTCCTCGCACCGAGGGATCCCATAAAAGGACGGAATCCGTTTACAAAGTTTCCGTAAAAATCTCTTTCAATCTAACGCAGCTTAAAAGATTTACCCTGATGGCTATGATCCCCACGTTAGAAACTATAGGAGAGGTCTGGGAAAATTTGTTCTTTAAAATTGTTTAAAATCTAGTTATATTTATAGTGGATTATATATTAAATTTCCAGGGTTAAAATAAAATATATAAATATTAGGTAGTTTATACTTAAAAAAATAAATAATTGTGTAATTAAAAATGTACAAATGGCACCTTAGTAGCGTGGAATTAAGTATTATTAAAAAGTATCGTGCTCGATAATTCTAGAAAACCATCGCAAAAGTTAAGTAACATAAATAAAAACAATTAAGTTACATCAAAAACAATTCGCAACAGGCAAAATTTATTACCAGGAGATATAGAATTTATAATGATTATAGTTTAGATATACATAGCTTTGATAATAATAATTGAACAGTATGAGAAATAAAACAATCAGATGTAGTGTAAACATGTAGAGAAGATTCAAAATGTGAAAGAGGATTATATTCATGATATAAAAATAAAGAAACAAACTAAAGCAGTGGTTGAAGCGGTGAAAACTCCAAAAAAATGTGTTTGTCAATATTCTGAAGCTGAAGTGCTGATATTTGATAGACACAAAGCGAACTTCCCAATTATAATTGGGGCGGATCACGCCAGATATTGCGAAATCATAATTAATTGCCTTGCGAGAGCGGAAGGAAGGCCGCGTTCCCGACGGATGGAAATTCCACGAACTTATCCAATCTTTATCTCGCGTCAGCGGCAGTGTTGGGGTGTTCCAGCGGATCGAATAGAAAAAGTTCGGGGGAGTGAAATGCGATTGGAATGATCGCATCGGATATTGCTCCGGGATTATTTGCGTCGCGGGTAAGCGAGTACCCCGCTTTGTGGATTGGAGGTCGAGGGTTTCACTCTCTGTACAGTTTATTAAGCTGCTTAGCGCTTTACTCTGTACAAATATCTAATATAAAGAGCAAGAAATCATTTTATTAATACAGGGTACCTTATTTTTCGGCCTGTTAAAGTTCACTGATAAGCATAGGCCGTTCTTATAAGTGACCAAGGGGTAAGATGCCGTGCTAGCAACATCTACGGACTTCCCCTATATTTGGGCAAATTAAAGTTCAGTTTTAAATACCTTTATTTAACACAGAAGTATTATACTTATTGACTGTCAAGAATGCTAGTACTAGTTCGGAAAAGAAGGCATCTGACCTGAGAAGAATTGACGAAAGATACTCAGCGTGACAAGATAGTACGTCATCCCACGTATACCATATAGAACTATCAAAATGAGGACATCATTTCACCTCAATTTCAAACGTATTAAGATTGTATAATTACTTATACTATTTCGTTTATTATTTCTAGTCGGTATTCTCAAATTATTACAGTAATAAACATAGCCAATTTTACAAAATTGTTGCCTAAATCAACATTGGCATAAATCTGGCGTTTACAATAAGTTGAATTCATCATAATGTAAACTGAAAAGGTCAGGGTACTAGTGCACAAATATTTGTTGTTAGAACTACTTTAAATTGATATATCGCGTATAGTAAAATGAATCTTCTATGCACAGCTTAATGAACGTTATTGCTCGAATGGCTCGAACAGATTGTGCAAGTGCAATTATGATCGTAAAAACAATATATTGTTCTCTATGGGGAGCGATAGGAAACAATCAGCTGCGGCGTAAAATATGCATTGAATATTAAATGCACTTGAGTGACGTCATGTGTATTTGTTGAACGAAAGCAGTCTGTTGCTCTAATTGATATTGGTTTATTTGTGTTTGAGAAACGTAATGAGTTCAATGCAAATATGGTCAGATCAAACAACTAATATTTTGAAATACTTTACACAAAATGTAAGTAAATAAGTTATATTTTTTTAATTTCATGACAAGAAACGTTACGATTGCTTATCATTTATGTAGCTTTGGGCGTCGCAATTCTATTAGTTGCTTTAAGCATGTTATGTCTTATTTGAAAGTGCTTGTGCCAGCTAAACCACCTTTCATATCGGAAGACAGTGTGTATACGTGGCAGAAAAAGTAACATCATGCCTTTATTGTAACATCATGTATTTATCGGTGGTAGGTCCCCTTTTTACAGGAGACCGTCTGGGTGGGTACCACCTCGGTGCCTATTCTGCCGCGAAGCAGAGTGTGAAAACACTGCTTGTTCGGTTTAAAGGCACTGTAGCCAGCGTATTTACTGGGTAAACGGACTTAACACCCTATGTCTCACGGTAGGCAGCATGTTGGCGACACTACTGGTATTGCCAATGTCTATGAGCGTCGGTGACCACTTTCCATCAGGTGGTCCGACTGCTCGTCTGCCTGCAAATGCCATAAAAAAATGCTCGATTTCGCGTTTACATAAAACCTATAAACTTTAAGTTGTTAGTGGCTAAAGAATTGTAGCAATTTTATAAGTGTAAGCCTAGTTCAAACAGCTTCCAATCATCCTAAATAGGTTGCTATTAATAACGAAAACTAAAAGAACTAGTACAAAAACTCTAACCTCATTCGTAAGACAATCAACAAAGTTCAAACGCCCTATCGCTGCATTGGCACAGTTTTTATTTGTGTTTGTTTTAACTTTGGAGCCGCTTTAAATGTTTCCCTTTCAGCGTTTTAATTCTGGATTCGAACCCAGGTACCAGGAGGGCTGTTCGGCGAACAACGGAGCGTGCTCGAGAGCCCTCGAAAAAATGGAGGCCGGGAATTATTTCAACTGCCGCGGTAATAACGATAATTCTCTTTAAAAACTGTACAGAGTTCTTGGTTGGGGTTCCGTTGTATGGCTTTGTATTAGAAAACCGAGTGTTTTGATAACATTGAAGTTGCTAACCCTAAATGGCATTGAAATAGTAATAGACTTCTTTCTTTTTTTACCTTTTAAATATGTGAATAACATTGATCACTTATGATATGTATAACGGAGAATTTCATGCAATTATTTTATTTTATCGTATTTCGTGGTAAGAGCTATTTTGACAAATCCACAGGACACATATTAATTGATAATAAAAGTGGTGTCAAAAAACAAAGCAAAAGATCACGGAAAATTTTTATCGATATTATACTCCTAACACCAAAAATGGCAAGTTAAATAAACAACTATAAAAATTTGCCGCCTCCGTGGCTTATTAGTAAGGGCAAATGCTTTAGAAACCTGAGGTTGTGGGTTGATATCCTGCGAGGACTCAACAAATTTTCATTGTTGTTTCCTAGTTGATTAGGGCAATTTGGGCCGGTCACCTAATTGTCTGAAAAGTTAGATGATCCATGCGTCGGATGGGCATGTAAAAAGTCGTCCACCCACCAACCCTCATTGGACCAGCATGGTGGGATCAGGGTAGGCCTATGTCCAGCAGTGGACTATTACATGCTAATAATGTTTGTATGTATGTGTATAAAAAAGTATGCACCATGAATGCCACGAAGTGTAGACATGAAATGCTAAGTAACTAGCGATAATCTCTTCCGGACTACGGAACCCAATCGTTAAATAAACAAGAGGTATCAGAGCTGCCGCAGTAACCTGGATTGTATCAAAAAATTTCGCGAGAGCGAATGAACCAACTAAGTGCCCATTAAAATATCAATAACTTTGGGACTTTCGACTTTTATTACAATTTCTGTAACACGGTTTTTGTGTTTTTTACTCGTCGTTTAATAAATACCATGAAGTACCCAAAAAAAAAGGTTGAGTGGAATTCTAAACTCGAATTTATATATTTTTTCGGAATTCTTTACAAATGTAAATGATAACATGTTGTTACGTGCTGTATCCATTTTGCTTAAATATCAATTACCCATCCTATTGGGTTGTTAAGTTAACCACTTCATTTTATTAAACAATAGGACAACTTTATTATTCCGTTATAGTTCTCGGCTTTGACAAGTCGTATAACATAACAAGTTGTTATATAAATCGCAGTACATAATACAAATAATATAAGCGGAAAAAACGCACTTATACCCTGAAAAGATAAGCGAGTGTTGCCAAACAATATCTCAAGCTTTTATATATAAGTGTAAACATTCTTATTATACTTGTAAAACGTGCGTAACCGATATAACGTTTGCATTAAAACACCATCAAAATCACATGGCGACAGACCAAGATAAAGCGCTGTCGCTCGCACGAGCGGAGTATCTGAAAAGTCACGTCAAAGTCACTCAGCTTTATTGAAGCCTAAATCCCCCGGATGATATAATCGAGTAGTGGATGCGGCACTAAACTAAGAACTTTATAGAGCTCAGTTAAAAAGGTTATCATGTTCCTATTAGAAAAGTATAGTTTAGGTGCAGATGGTTGACTAATATGATAAGAAACTGGTCCAAGACATTAATAGTTTTTACTGTATTGAGTTATTAGATTAAAATTATATTCCTCTTGTACCTTCACACAGTAAAAATAACAATAATTCCGTATGTATGAGCAAAAGAATACGAAGAATCACCAAAAGTACGAATATGTATGTACATAGATTTCATGCCACATCACATTAAGTTAACGTTTCATACACTTCAAGAATTTAAACAGGGACATGGAATGACAAAACGACCTTTTAAATGTCATCCATAAATACACTACTATCTTAAATAATGATCATATATACAATATTACCGTAATAACTTAAAATGACTTTTGTTAATCAATGAAATAAAATGTATACACGTTCAGTTAACTAGGTAACGGTTAATAAAGATCAAATTAAAGAGGAGTTCCATGACATGGACTTCTATTAAAAATACCCAATTTTTGACAGACTTCCAAAAAGTCAGTGGTCAATTCCAATTGAAGGATTTTTTCAAAATTCTCGTGCATCGATCAAAATTTCACGGACCTTTAAAAAACTACAGGTGAAGATTCCCTAACAAAAAGTGCCCGAAACGAGCCATAGTGACATGAAATAAAAGGGGATATCTGTAGCTTCACAAAACGAGACAAACAACATCGGATTGCTGAAATATTCGATGACGAATCGCCAGTAACTGGGGCGTGAAACTGCTCTCAGGTTGTTCCTATACAGCGATGCTGAGCAATGCTCGCTCTTGTTACATTTCGCTGTTCCAGTATTGACGATGCCCCCGTTTTGTATTGGACGCTGTTGCTATAATGTTTGTTTGACTAACTGATTCGTCATGTCATTTGTACAGTGTACTCGGATGTTTGTGTAATTGTACTGAATCTCTTATGCCGATGGGTGAAATATGAGCCTTTATTGATATGCTCTATTGATAAACGATATATGCTTTATTAATAAACAACAAACTATACAATAATTTAATATAATGCATATAGTATATTGAAGTATATATAAATCTGTAATTAAATAAGCTCAAATGTACGCATTTGACACTAATAACATGTTATATTCTTTACAATATAGACTAAAAAAAAGTCTTTAGACCAATTGGTGAACCTTTTCTGAAAAATTTCTGATATACCTTGAACTTGACATTCAAATAAAAGCAAAGATTTTTTGAATCATGTACAATCCATAGCCAAGGGAAGTCCTTGACATACATTAATAAAAACATAATGGGAAACATACAACCCTTTTATATATTCAGTTTGATCATAGAAAAACTATAAAAGGGCTCCCTTTAGCATAATCATATCTATGATATATAGCCGGAGTCAGCGGTGCAAGTAACGAACTCCGTCAACTAATATTTCGTTGTCACGTTACCCGTTTCGGCGTTAAGCGATGCAAAATAACACGCTTGCCGAATTTTTATTATAACCGTTCACGTATAACCATTAATAATTTCCGCTGGGGCTGGCTTAGTTGGCTAGCACGTTCGATTTGTTTCACTCTGGTCGTTTTGCTGGAATTGTTTTGACTACGCTTGTAGATATATATAGACGTAGACGTAGTTAATGGTAATATTCATCATTATCATCATCATCAGCTTGTGTTAGTCCACTGCTGGACATAGGCCTCCTTTAATGCACGCCTTCTTCATTTAGGAGTTGTTTGGACCATATCCCAACATGCTGGTCCAAAGTGAAGGCGTCCCTTAATGCACGCCATTTAGGGGTTTATTGGACCGACTCACCACGTTGGTCCAATGCGGGTGGTTATTATTGTTTATAAATTTAATTTACTGTTACGGATTCATCTTGTTTCTTATTGCCATTATTTTGATTTCGGACTGCGTAATCACTTGTGTGGTTATAAATACTTTGAGGCGAAAAACATAAAGTAACACGTGAAGTAAGTTTTAGTTTTAAATATTTAATGTAAAAACTATTATTTATTTAATTTACAAATGGCAATTATCTAAGGTATCGTGAGATTTCCAACATAAAAATAAATATAATATAGAGATTATGCGGCTCCCACTTACTGATAGACTGTCAAATTTAATTTTAGTTTTAATAAACGTACAGCTAAACGTCCTAAATTAAATCAAGAAACAAGGATTAAACACACCTACGTCTAAAACAAAACGACTTTATCAAAAAGCAATTTATATGCGAACTACATACAAACTCGCTATCATACCGACTTATTCCGCGTGCATACAATCAAACGTTACATAACACATTATATATTATCACGTAATGCTTAGAATTTAATATAAGACCCAGAATATTGCATAATACGTAGAATATTAATAAAGAGCACGTGTCTCGTGTTTTAGAGGCGAGCGGCTAATTCGCGTTGCATACACATTGCAGTTTTCACGTGTCTAGCTTCACGAGCGACGTAACCCGAGAGAAATACGAGAAGGATATGAATCACGATGTGTTTTAACGCAAGAAAGAATGATGATGTTATATTAGAGAACTAAATACAATTATTATTTAAAAGTCATTTTTAAAGTAGTTTTTAGTATCTTTAAGTCAATGCTAGAGTACCCCTCATGTATTAAAATATGTTGTTAAACCTTTAAAATCAATAGACTGTATTCTGTTTTAGAGCATGGGCCTTCTACCATTTTTTAAATGTATTAATTTATATTTATTGGGTAATAAATATACATTTATATTTGCCTTTTTAATACTACCTATCACTGCCCAGCTTCGAAAGAATATATTCAGCAAAATATTTGTAAAATGTAACCTACTTGTCGTTATGGCGTAAAACCTTTACTACTTAGGGAAAGTTAGCTGTACCCAACTTCAGTTCTCTTTATGAACTATCCAAAAGTAGTTGTTACTATTTAAAAAATCCTGTATCAAACTTTGGTTACATGTCTAAACAAACGGTCTAAGAGCCGTCAGAATAAAAAAAATCCCTACGTTTTGATCCCCATCGAGAAATTGTTGTAACCATGAAAATATATTTATAAGATTCACTACATTTGTGGAGCACGTAACAAATAAGCACGCTTCGTTAGCGCAACACGTCAATTGTTTTGCAAATTGAAATCAAAAACTGCATTAATTAATGACTGCGTAGACAGACGCTCGATTCGACGCGATCCCAATTAGCGATGCACCCAATTATCGGTGTTGGAATGCAGTTTAATGAATAAATTATTAGTTTCACAGCAGATAGACGGTTTGAGTGATCAAGGAGTTAATCATGATAGCTTAGAGAATACCATTTCAGCAGTCTACCAAGGAAAGCTATCGAAAACAGCGCGCTTTCATTCGACATATTTCAATATCAAATATTGTCACTGTCTGTGTTTCTCTCTAGATCCTAATTCCAATATTTAAATTTAAAAAAAAATTAAATTATCTAATTGTTTGGCCAATGACGTTTTTAATCATTTAACTTTAAACTTTGTTTGTTTGCTTGATGAGGAATAGGAATAAGTATAAAATATTGTTCTACTCTTTCAAAAAAAAAAAATCAAATATCCTAGCAATCTTTTCAAATTTAATGATTAGTGCATCCATAGTTAAATAATAGACTAACTGACCACCAGTCGATACGGTCTGATGCAGCACTAAGCTAGATCATACCATGAATCGGTTCAAATCACCCAGAACACGGCGTGTTTTAAATTTGAAACGTCAAAATTGGATATGAAAACGCTTCCCGAACTCCCTCAATGGAGACTAACGAGCCGGAAGACGTTCAAGATGCCATCTTCTGATCCCGGCGAATTCGGTACGAGTTATTAATCTTGCGATGCTTAATGGCGCTGCCAGTATAGATATAAATTGATATTAAATAGCTCAACTGAACATAGATTATACTAATATTACAAATTCTCGAGCTTGTGAGTTGGTATGCTCACGCGGAAACGGCTGACGAATACAAGGTTACACAAAGTGGATAATATGAGTGGGATAATATGCAGATGCTTATAATATATTCTAATGTTTTATTGTGAACAAGAATTTGTAATCTTTTTATAATTTTCCTTTAAATAATTAGTTGGTACTTATAAATAACAAGAACTGATACTTAATACGTACAAGTACAGATTTAAGGCTAGGGTTTTGATTGAGGATTCATACTTTAGCCCGTTAGATATTATATGTTATTTTATGGTAAAGTTAGAAAAAATATCAATGAGACTGCTAGTAAATCTTTCTTAGGTTCTAATTTATGGGACCTAGACTTATCCTTAGATAGAATTTAGTACTAGAATTTATTACAGAAATAATTCACTATGTGGAGTTCTCTCAAAATTTTAGTCATACACGAATGTGTTCAATTATAGTACATTTTTCCAGATAGTGGAATATAATGGTTGGATTACCTAAAGTTTGTTATGAAATTACGACTATATAAAAACGTATGCATACATACATAAGAGATACATTTTAGCATCTCCTTACTCGTTCAATGAGCATCTAAGCAAAAATCATTTTAACAAATCCACATGCTTCGTTCAACTTTTTCCAATGGGTTTACAAAAAGGAATAAAATAGGTGAAATCAAGATTAAAATTGGAGGAATGCCAGCGCTTATCGCTGGACCGGATCGTAGCGAAAATCATAATTGGTAGCGAAATTTAGAGAAGCGGAATTGCCCCAGAATCAACCGCGGTGGGAATTTTGATGCGGGCGAAATCGGATGAACTGTAAATTTTGATAACGATTTCGCCAAAGAGTTGCAAGAAGCAATGAAAGACATTTAGGAAATTTGATCAGAACGTCATCAGACAGATACACAGCAATAAACGAGTAATGGAAATTTGGTTTTCATTTACTATGTTATGAACTAAATAAAAAATAAGGCCTAAACACTTATTTAACCATCTTCAAAAAGAAGTGTTTTTGTAATGCATAGACGACATCTAAAACATAGATTAAAAGAAAAATTTCGGATTAATGGATGGATCATGCAATGTTTTTTCAACATATAACGAAGATAATAGTTGAAATTGATTTTTCAGTTGGCCTGTTGACCTTTACCCTAAAAAAGTAATTTTAAAGGTAAATATGTGAAGTCTTACTAGCCTTCTTTAACGTGATGTAGATTCAAATTGTATAATCAATGTTATTTTTACGTCTGAACAAAAGATGGGTAAGCTTTTAAGATAATAACAATATTACGACAAATGTTATCACTGAAATATTTTATTTAACGTAAATTTAATTTTAGTCTCACCTCTGTCTCCCCTTATTTCCACGTTGCCGCGGTACCAAACAATCCTGGCCGCTGGCTTCGCGTTTTTGACCTGACACTCCAACGTTACATCTTCGCTTTCCTTCACCTCCAATTTTGAATTGGGAGGATGGTTTATGATCTCCACTGCATTCGGCGGTGCTGTGAAAGAAAAATATGCTTTAGAAAATCGATAGTAATATCTGATTCAGTAAATCTTTACTTCATTATCACTATCATATTAGTCTACGTTACGCCAAGAGTTACGACCCTGGGTCATCGGCATTCATCGGTTGCCTGCGAGTTAGCACATATCATCACTCCATCTTTACGTTTTTTATTCATTTACGCTACATAAGCCTTTTTAATTATTAAGACAAAGTAAGTAGTGAATGAGTTATGAAGTAAGTAGCCTTCTTATAACTCTAATTGTAACATAATGATATCACACTGACAAAGTTGCAGAATACGTGTAAAATATGTCAGACATAAAACTAACAGCTAGTTTGAAAATATGTGCATGTTTTGAACAAAAACCTAGCTTATTAAACCTCATATTTTAATATAAATTGAAAAGCCTGCATAAATAAATACCCTGAAATGATTTTCTCGCTCAATGTAATTCTATCCCCATCAATAGCAGACGTACAAAAGCTTCGAATCGTTATCGCTGAAATGGTTTTAATTTAACCGTTAACTGAAAATATCCGCAAAGCATTATGATTTATCATTATTGGAATTAGGGTAAAAATGCCAGTATTTGAATTCTGCCTGCGTACCGTTCTATTTAATTACAAACTGAGGGTGGATGATAATGCTCCTAAAGGGATGAGGGCCTTCATTTTCCGATTGATTTATACGCCGGAAGGTACTGTAAAACCTTTCAGCGATTGGAGAATTTTTTTCATGAAACTTTTGACTGTCCTGATAATGCCATATTCGCGAACCATTATTATAATTTTTAATCAAGCCTTGGTATATATATAAAAAGGTACGAATATAAAAGGCTTCAAAAATGCATAAACGACAAATGAATAAAACTTGAAAAAACTTCTATTCTTGACGCAGTTTTGATATATAAACAAATTAAGGTGATTTCGTATGATAAAAACTTTACTATCAGGCTTTTAAGGATTGACTTAAAGATTTTTAGGAAGGAAAACAAAAGAAGTTTATACCAAACATCAGCAACGTGTTAGAAAGTGAACAGTTGTAAAAAATATTCTTATAAAAATAGAAATATTGTTTTCGATATAAATTAAAAACCAGAAGCAATAAATATGAAACAAGAATATTTCCAAAGCGCATAGAAGGAGCGCGAAACAATGGCCACAGCCCATCGAGGCAACCGTTTCAATGTCATAGAACTATACCGTTCCAGTTTTATATCTCTGCCGGTGACAGTTTCAAACAATAGCGCTGTGATATATTCGAATAGTTGAACGGAGTGAATGGAAGTTGTACGGATGGAAAATCGATTTTGAATCGAATATGAATTTTTAAGTATTGTTCCCGACCACAGAGCAGATGTCAGTCAAACCACGAGTCTTCGATGTTCTTAATATTATTTATTCATTATCATCATCATCAGCCTGTAATAGTCCACTGCTTTATAGATGCCCATCCGACGCATGGATCATCTTACTTTTCAGACAATTGGGTGATCGGCCCAAATTGCCCTAACCAACTACGAAACAACAATGAAAATTTGTTAAGTCCCCGCAGGATTTGAACCCATGACCTCCGGTTTCCGAAGCATGCGCCTATACCACTAGGCTACGGTAGTAGTTATTATTCATTAACATAAATTATTTCTGTGTCTATTTTTATATCATAATTTAATAAACCCGAACCTTTATAATTATTTAAATAATACAGCTGACAACTTCAATATAACTTAGCTCTAGTCATGATAAACTAAACCTCTTATTTTACGTGACGAACGAATGAGTGGAAATGATGTTAAGCATTTACATTTAAAGAAATACCTTTTCAGGTAAACTTTAGATATCTTATACCATGTCTACTTCTAGAAAACTACCTAAGTTTGCTTACTTATAATTTTTTTCTTATTCATCATTCTTATTCATCTTCAAACGTAGAACGCTTATTTCAATTTAAAATTAATACTACAAAATCTAGTTATTAATTTTGTTTTATCAAGAAATAATCACCATTATACAATCCCAGCGAATCTCCGCAAATGTCACACATTTCACCTGTTTTATTAAAACGTATAGTATCTGTGTAAATAAAAGAATTAATTCGAAACACATTAGGCTCCATAAAATATTCCCTGTCGTCCTCTAATGCTGTTAATAGTTAATTCGGGTCGCCCATTTGTTCGTGAACAAAGGCCTTTATACTATACCATTGTTTGAACCAGGACTATTCAATAACTCTTTCAGTAGTTTCTTATTTATTTACTTCTTACAACCACAGTTAAGTTTTTCCAATAAAGTTTGGACTGACTCACCCTATATGGCCTAGGCTGGGATATTGTCCGAACCAAAATCTGTTGATAACAAGCGTCGGGCAGTTGATTTACTTCACTTTGAAAATGAATCCGTGATGCCTAATTTATAAGCATTGGCGTTTTTCTACAGAATTTTAATAAACTGTCTGTGATAAAAATGTAGTTTACGGTGGGCCTATTTGTTCAATATTTGTGAATTGTACAAGCATTTGCTTCCATAATAATGTGCTCTTTGTTAAAATTATCAATTGGGTCTAGTATTTTTTTAATTTTATTTTAATTAATTAATAAATAACGCCTATATGTGTTAATATAATGGTTAGATCAATTGGATCGATCACCCAATCGTCTGAAAATTTAGATGATTTATGCGTCGTAAAAAGTCTAACCCGGTTGTCAAACCGATCTTTGCCTTTTCGTTATAGGAAGTCAGTGCCTTCAAATTTACTGACAATTAATTCATTCTTAGAACGCAGTTTACCCTTTTGATTGTGGAGATCAGGCGTCAGTCGTTCTGCGTAAAAATTGTTATTAAGATAAATCTGGATTAGAAGCCGACCCCATGATAACTTGGGAAAATGGCTAGGTGGAGGAAAAGGTATCATACTAAGATCATCTTGTTTGTTACCAACAATTAGTTTTGCTTTAAATTTTATTTAATTCAACTTTCTACGAGTCCACACATCTGAAGTGACATTAAAAGATTTCTCAAACACGTTCAGCTAGTGCAATATCCCTCGTGTGCTACGTAATTAAACCACCCGCCACCTCCTGTCACTTGGCGCTTTCGTAACAGGATATTGCTGTCCGCTGGTCACGGTCTCTTTGCACACAAAGGTGCCGGGGCTTTGTCGCGCGCGGCCTTGTTAGGTCACGTTTGCTTTTCACCTCGCCAGCCATCGTTCGAAATGAGTAGCTTTAGCCATTGATTGAACAACGCTTTGGAGTTGTCGATGTGTCGGTTTGTTTTAACTGGTAGTTTATTTGTTGTACTAGTAGTGTGTGTTATTAATTGTAAATACTTTTGGTTGATTTTCCAAAATAATAAATTGTCAAGAAGTAATCACTTATTTAGGCGACGTGCTGCTAAAATTAGCTTATTGTCCTTTTAATTATCTTGTTTTTTCTACTTGCCTCTTATGAGTAGTCATTATTGAATAAGAGGACTTTTTACAGATTTTATCGCGTTTATTTTGCATTTTAAGCTCCCGACGATTCGAACACTTTCCAGCGGCCGTGGTCACGACATAGACTTCCCCGTATGAATTTCTTTTATTCAATAATGTATATTATTCAAGTAAACAAAAAATTAATTATAAATTTTAAAATAAATTTCTACCTATTATCAAAAAATATAGCCTTGACAATGCATAAATGTGTTGTTGAATTGGCGCATGGGGATGGAAATCTAATCGGACTAATTTGAGATTGGCATCAGGGAAGTTGGTTTACAAAATTTTATAATAAATTTTACTGTATATTAACAAAAAGCAGCATTAATCTCTGGAGTTGTAGGCTTAAAATATTTGACAATTTTAACAAGTGTAAACAAAAATATAAGAGTAAGTAACAACTAATGTGCATGCTATGCAAATGTTAAGTGGCTAAGCTTGCTTCTTTCTTAGGAACACTTGGAAATAACGCTAAAAAGATTAGTTTTAATAGCATCATTATTTATTGTGCAACATTCAATCACACAATACTGTATAATCAGATTTACTTATCATCGAACAGCAAGCGCGTTAAATTACTTTGCTTTTAGCAATTTCGCTCTCGTAAACCAGTTAAGACACGGTTCACACTGGAAGTACGAATCGAAGATTTACTCGGTCATTAGTTTGTCTTTAGTAACGGCTGACGTTCAAGTCGTAAATATTCCCGCGGAATCACCTTGAAAACGAATAAGGTTTGAAACAACCCTTTCTATAGTAACTTTAACGGTATTCTATGTGCTACGGAGCGTGCAATGTCTATTGCTATCAACTAGTGATATACAGACCGATTTGCATTTTTCATTTGTTTATTGAGTTAAAATACAGAAACAGTTGAATGATGATAAAAATCTTGTGTTAACAAAGTTAAAGCACTTTAGCTATTAAAAGTATATTTATATTTTTTATCGCGTGTTATTTATTTATTTTATAATAATCAATAATAAATAAATAAAATAAACGTGCAGTTGTTAAATATAATTATTTGATTATAATATATTAATATAAGAGATGTGTAGTTGGTCCTTATATTGATAGAAGAAGTCTAATATATACCATATATACGAGACTTCCAAATCCTGTGCTAATTAACTTTCAATTCTTAGCTAACTTTTAGATTAGACAGTCGTAGTAGTCACTTGTTTTGTCTTCGACAATATATATATATATACTAGGATATGTACAATATACTTCACTCAATATTCATCAACGAGTTCTAACAGCAGATGCTTACAATTAATACAATGAAATCGAAACCACCATACTAACAGACTTCCGAATCGCTCTCGGAATTACTTATTCCGCTCGAATACAACCGAAGTTACGATCTCGAGACGAGGAAAAAAGCTAAGAACTGTTAATGAGCTGGTGTACTATATGAACGAAGTTATCCGGTTCTAAAGTTTCGCATTAAGACCTACTAGTACCGAACAAAAGAGCCACGTACAGACGTTTCCAGCGTAATTGAACTAAAACCGGCACTGTAATGTTCTCTATTAGCTCTCTATTGGTACACGTAAGAATTTCGATTAGCCGATAACTTAGAACGTATATCACAAAGGTAAACTACTGCTACATGCTCTAAAGGCAGCAGTTCAATTGCTTAAAAGATTTCAGATTATACTCATTAGATCGATAAGAGCGCAACTATTGTAGGAAATAGAGTATTGGTCAATTAAAGTGAATTTCATTTTGTACTTGACGTATAAGTTTTGGAGTAAATTAACTATATCGTAATATTGATTAACTCGTAGCTAAAAGTGGATTATGCAGATGATTAAACATTAAAAAATATGTAGTGAATATTATACACAGACATATCATCAGCCTGTGTTAGTCCACTGCTGGAGATAGGCCTCCACTAATGCACGCCTCTTTCATTGAGGTGTTTTTTGGACCGTATCCCACCACGCTGGTCCAATGCGGGTTGAGTGGATCGACTTTTTACATGCCAATCACACGCATGGGTCATCTTACTTTTCGGACATTTTGGTGATCAGCCCTTATTGCCCTAACCAACTAGGAAACAACAAGGAAAATTTGTCAAGTCTCCACAGGATTCGAACCCTCCCTCCTCCCCTTCTCGACTAGGCAGTTGGGCTACGGAGGTAGCTTTGGTGAAAAGGTAATCGATAAATCATTAATACTTAAAAATCCCAGATCTTTTGTCGTAAATATTATATTGAAAACGGAACTATACAATCTCAAAATGGTCATGGCCACGAACAGTGAATGCGGTTTGAAGCGTCAGAAATAAAATTGTAATAGACGCAACAAAAATACGTATATCTTCAAAAGTTTTTACGTAATATAATAACAATATCATGTATACTCAATGTAGCAGTTTTCTTTTGCAACCATTTGTTGAAAATTACATCAAATTTATGCTATCAAACGCATACTAAATGATATGAGTTATTTAAATAAAAGTAAGAAATTAACTCACAGACTTTTTGCTTTTTGACGGGCTCTGATAGAGCTCAACATTTGGCGACATTTAATAATCTTCGAGAGTAATAATAATTATTTTTAATGTATATCTTAGTTAATTAATAGAGAGAACTTAAGTAAACAAAGTCTGTCTAACTTTGTTGTCGTCAAAAAGTCGAGTCCTATTATAAGTTAAACATGGCTTGGGGATTAAAAATGGCTGCAGTTTACCCATCAGAACTTGTTCGTTTCAGCTGCCAGTAGTGTTCGAAATTAGATCTCTTTATTTAGATTCTTAATTGGCTAACTTATAGTCGAAAAACTTAGACAAAAATTTAAAGTATCATGTGCATGTCTCTTTGCACATGACTTGAAACAAGCGACAAATGAGTGAAGCGTGCATGTCGCCGGGTATATTATCGTTCTATAGGCAGCTAGGACTCTCAAGTCTGAGCCGTGCACTAAGTGTCAATGCAAAATGAGGGAGTGCTTACCGAGGACACTGTCGAAAAGGGGATCTATTCGGCTTTGAGTCGACTTGACGAGCGACCAGCCAATTTGGGATGGCCCGCGCTGAAGGACCGTTGAGTGAGCGTACAAAACAAATGCGAATTGAAAAAAATGCAACGTGAAACATTGAAATGTTGTCTGCAAACACAAGTGACGGCGGAGAATGGAGATGATGTTTTGTTGTGCACTCGCTATTCTTCTATTAAGGATAAATAAATGTATAACAAGATAAATGATTAAGTACCCTGTTGTTATTTAGGAAGTCGGTTCAAACAAATTGTTGTAAACAAAATAAAACTAAATTAGTGTTATCAAAGTGATAATTGCAATACACGTTTACGTTAAATCATTTATCATCCCAGGTATAAAGTTAGTTGTTATAGAGTAAATTCTTGGTAAGCAACAGAGACGCGTATATAAAGAGATTATTTATGTAATAATATTATAAGTTAATATAGTATTCAATATAAACGTTAATTAAGTTAAAAAAAGTTTAAATATGTATGACTTTTCTTCTTTTTAAATATTTTACGGAAAACCTGCCATATAAAAGTACACACTTTCTGCACTCATTGTATACATTTTAATTAAGACTATGCCAGGGTGGAATATACAATGTGTGTGCATGTAATATGCATGCAGATGCAGTCATGTTTCATATTCCTAAGTCTGCGTTGTTTTAATAAAAATTCTCACAATGTTTTCGCTTCACGTACCCATGTACATTCAGTATTGCTCGCGTGTTGTATTAGATTTGTGACAGGTGATTAAATTGAGTCATAGCAAACTGATTAAAAACTAGCTGGCACCCGCATTTTTATCTGCACGAAAAAGTGACGCATATTTATATTATGCACAGTTATATAAATAACCTGTATTAATTGTAAATGTAATTAAATACAAAGTTTCATGGTTTTATCTCCTAACCTCATCAGCCTGTGTAAATGCACTGCTGGCTTCCCTTATCCATTAGGGGGTTTATGGACCGTTTCCCTCCACGCTGGTCCGATGCGGGTTGGTGGGTGGACCGACTTTTTATATGCCCATCCGACGTATGAATGATCTTGCTTCTTTGGGTGATTGGCCCAAATTGCCCTAACCAACTAGGAAACAACAATGAAAATTCGTTGAGTCCCGCAGGATTCGAACCCACGATCTCCGGTTTCTAGAGCACACGCCCTTACCACTAGGCTACGGAGGCAACTTATCTCTTTAGTTTTATCTCTAACAAAGATGAATATCTACACACACTTTCATTCCCTGTTGCAACCCTTTCAACCACCATTTTTCGTAATATTAAGTAACTTAGGTCCATCCGCAGAATCTATTCTACGTATGTACCAAATTTCATTAAAACTAGTTTAGTACTTTCGACGGTAAAGACTGAAAGGCGGAGTTACTTTCGCAATAATAATATTAGTATGAATTGAGACCTAAAAAAACAATCAACTGCCAGCTTATTTCAGCCGCGTCGCTAATGCGAAATTGTAATATGAAAAATATCCCGATACCTCGATTTAGCCCGCTCGAACCACTCCAACCGCAGTATTCTCAAAAGCCCCTTAATGAAGCTGGCCCCCGTTCTTAATTCAAATTGCATTACTCGTCTGGCACAATTCGCCTTTTACAACGCTCCACGGACTTTTTCCCCGACCTTTGACTTCTCAGATGATTAGACGATGGCATTTTTATTTACGGCCCAATTTCGCGAATGTAGTCCATTAGTGCTTTATTGTTGTTTTCGATGGATTACTCTTAGAAAAATTCTAGAACTAGAACAGAACTTACACATTTAACATAAATATTTGACTGGTTATCTATAACTGATACACTCTTGAGTGTAAAATCTTGAGAATCGTCCGTATTTATGCATTTGAAATGTTGTATATATATAAGAATACAAGCATTTTATTTATCAAGGGTTCAAAATTACTCAAATTCCGATTAGAACAGATTAGATTTGACAGATGACATTTTTTTATATAAATTTGCCAATATAGTTGTAATTAGTACATGCAGAAATTAAACTATATTTCTCAAATCAGACGGAATCGAACTTAACCTCCATGACAATGAGCCATAATAACCTTAACACCTTCAAGACAAAAATATAGTAAGACATAAATGTAATGAAACATAGAAAGAACAAGGCTAATTGTTTGTAAACTAGGATTGTGTGTCGCCTGAAGATAGGATCGTGGGAATTTTTCAGTACCATCTCACTTCCGACATCTGAGACGGAACAAACTGAGCAATGTGGGAACAAAGCGTGACGGAGTACATCGGAATTAGATGTTTTCAAGGCGTTGTTTACTCGTAATACGAGTTCTTTAGAAGAGGGTGTATTGTTTCCGCTTTCTATAAAGATGAGACGAAGAAAACCGAAGGTGATTTTGAAAGAATATTAGGGACGGGAGTCAAAATCACTTTCAATGTTTTACTTTTAAAGCATAGTAAAATAAATAATGGTATATGCTGAGCCGATCAAATTAATAAAAAGATTTTGTGGTTCATAAAAGGATTTAAATGTACTGAGCTATATAGCTAAATTAAATATGATGGAGTAGTATATCTCGTTATTACACTTTCTAGTATAAGCATAGTCAAAAAAATATCAAATTTCCCAATCTTACTTATTTAACGCAAAAACTCCCATAAAAGAATCAATTACAATAACAAAATTTAAAAATTCATCAATGATCGCTGAAAATCTAAATAACTCTAATTAAAGCTCGAAATAAGTCATTCAAATCGAATGCTATTTAAAACTCATAAAAATACGTAACGATAAACATTCAATAAATTGCAATTACTAAAGAAACAAAAAGAAGAATGAGAAGAACAGAAAAAAAACCAAACACGAAAATCACGATGCAAACTTTTACAACCGGTTAGACAATCTGTAAATAAACAGAACGAAAAGCTGCTGCTTCACAAAAAAAAGAGAACTTCAATCCAACAACAGGCCTCTGCAGCGGAGCGGGCGAGTTGAACGAAACAGTTTGAAAACATTCTATAAACACTCGAAAGTGGAAACAACGAGCTGAGGCGCGAAAAAGCGCTTCCCGCTGAAAGTGGCGGGCAGCGGTTGGGAAGGTAATTATTGACTTTTTCTAAGTCCGCCCCTACAGCTGGCCTGTTGGAACTTGATAAGACGGCCTAATTAAAACCCGCTTCCCCACTCGCCCAAGTTCTCATTTGAAGGGCGTCGAAGTTTCTGGAAGAGCAACGCGTGCCACCGCAAATAAGTTTCGGATGTTTATCACAGTAACGTTTGTGTTTGCGGTGAATTCGAAGCACACGTGGAAAGTTTGAAACGATTCAATTTTCTGATTATATTGCGAAGAATTCTGAAGTGTTTTTACAATATGATGGTCAAAGTTATTAAAGAAACTATTTTTATTCAATGTTATTAGCGGACCTTAAATATTTAAAATAAGAAAAGAGTTTAATGAATCGCCAAGTGACCTAATCGCATTTTTGCATGAATGTAACGGTTAATATTGATGTTATACTAGCGTTAGAAAGAGGCTACAAAAGTTAAGTTATATATAACACAATGTTTATATGTATGCGTCATTACGTTATTGCGTTTTGTAGAGTTAAATATCTTCTCATCTACTATGGCAATCATAATATGACCTAGGTACCGTTACATTTAAAACGAAACAAACCTTGGTTATAATTTTTTAAAGTTTGTAATATTTTACAACATTAGTCATTGTTGTAATGAATGTCATCGTCAAGAATTGTAATGTCAAAGTGGATCATTCAATATTTTATTGTAAAATTTGTTAATTAGGCTAACTTACAGTTTCTCTATTCTAAATCTCACTAACTTATACTAAGAAAAGTTTAAATTATCATGGCACCAACACTGCCAGTCACTAAACATAAAAATATAAATAAAGTCCGTAAAAAGTAATTTTATTTAATAATGTATAGTACTCGGCGTAAACAAAAGAAATAATTATATAAATGTAATTTTGCAAAACTAAATGATACAGCTACATTTACTTACCTTGTCAACTTGCTCTGAACAAATTTGAGTAAGGTCACATACTGGCAAACGCTTGTTCTGCATATTAGTCCCGAAGGTCCGAGCGTCGTTTATTAGTTTTTCGTGCCGTAGACGTAACAGGGCATTTAGGAATACAATCAGCCGGCACAATGGGTTATAAGGTGGCCGAAAAGTAAGCACAACCCGAGCAAGTTACACCAGGTGCAAAAGGTTATGAGCCTGGTGACCTTGAAGAGACCTTGACGGTAAATCAATTTAGTGTTCCAATTTGAGAACGAAAATTTGGAATTTTTTTTTGTCTTATCCGACTAAATATTTATGTTTATGTGTTCTTTTTCAATGAATGTTATGGAAATGGAGTCAGATTTTTTATTAATTTTAATGGAGTTTTAAAAGGTTTTTGGTATTGCCTTAACAACCATGGCATAGGGATGCCCACCGCCCATTTACTTACACTAGGAGTTTGACAGATCCGCAGTACAGGTGCAATTAGTCAATCGCCCATACGCCTGCCTAGCGTGGCAAATATGAGTAACTCTTTTTTATGGACGCCAACAAGATCAGCAGTTCATTAAAAAGGCCTGTGTCCAGCTGTGGACTGCTCAAAGCTGTTTATATTGATGGCTTTAACAACTTTACTTATCATCATCATCATCATCATCATCAGCCTTTGATAGTCCACTGCTGGACATATCATCATCAGCCTGTGATAGTCCACTGCTGGACATAGGCCTCCCTAATACACCCGTATCCATTAGGGGTTTTGGACCGTATCCCACCGCTGGTCCAATGCGGGTTGGTGGGTGGACCGACTTTTCCATGCCCATCCGACGCATGGATCATCTTACTTTCAGACAAATGGGTGATCGGCCCAAATTGCCTAACCAACCTAAGAACAACAATGCAAATTTGTTGTGTCCCGCAGATTCGAACCACGACCTCCGGATTCTAAAGCACACGCCTATACCACTAGGCTACGGAGGCAGTAGACAACTTTACTTAAGGAAAATTAATGTTTGCTATAATTTTGCACAGATTCCAATTTATTTTAAGGTAATTATTTAAAGGCAGCAAGAGTAAAGTTTGTGACCAATATGAAAACTTGGCAGTAACGAGCACAAACTGTTTAGCTAACGCTAATGTGCTCAAATTCTTTTTTAATTTTGAAGCGATAAAAGCCTACAGCACTAGTTAATATATAAAGTTGTAGAAGTACTTTAATATGTTAATGGCACGGGTGATTTTGTGTAATATAATGTTAATTGCTTTTTTAATTTTCCCCACTACATTTCCGCGTTATTAGTACTGCGAAACTGCTTCAGTAATGACCCGTATAGAGGTTTTGGGTTCGCGTCCAGTTTTTAAAGTAATTGCTGCCTTTTAACGAAGGTTTAACGAAGACTTTTTGTGCTAATTTTGAATTACTTGAGAAATTTTAGACCCACACGTGTTTCCGGTCCAAAAACAGTTAAACGCATTGATAAAATATAAGAATCATTGTTGTGAGAGATTATTTGTGCTAGCTTTAGCCTCAAACTTATCTCTTATCCAACTCAAAAATTGTTTCTATTTACATCTTCTCAAGTCTTATAAATTACTTTACTTTATTAATTAAACAGATTAAATTCGATTTCAATGCATTCACGAATATAAATGATGCTAAAAAATAAATTTCAAATGAAATAAAATAATTTTATCCTTAATAAAAATCTTTACACTTATAAGATTAAACTTCATTATTTTTTATTTAATTACCAGTTTTTACTATTTTATCTTTTTTAAGGCCGTTCCTATTATAAATAAACCAATAAATTGTATTATAGTAAATATAAATTGTGTATAGTTCTTATTTTATAAAATTAATGTTTAATATTTAACTATTCAGAATTTGAATTAAGGTCTTCATTACTGAGTTCAAACGAAGATCAATATTTAATTTTAGGGCGTCTAGCTATTAACAGTAATTAATTAGAACAAAAACCATTGCCTTTACTCAAAACTATTCAAATCAAAATTAATGGACTTTGCATTATAAAAAAGTCTAAATAACTTTATACAATTAAAACTTTACATAAAGTTTTTGATTCATTAATGATTATAAATTTTTTCATTATTAATATATAACTTCGTTCATTTAAAAATGTTTTATTTATACAAGCGGTAATGGGAAGACCGTGAAAAAGTGTTTGATACGGCGGGAATAAAAGATATTAAATTTTTATTCAATAATGTATTGTACTCCGACAACAAAAAAATTAATTCAAATTTTATATTGTTTATAGGTATTTGAGTTCAAATACGTGTTTAGTTTTACACGTATTTGAACTCAAAATCAGTTCTTCTATAAATGGGAGAATATGTGTAAATGCTTACGAGACTATAAAAAGGTTACAGTAACAATGTAGTCATTGCAAGTTTTTTGTCCTGTACAACAAAGCTAAGCAAGCTGCCCTTTAGCTTAGATTTACGATATGTAAAATGGAATTACAAGTGCTATGCAAAAAGCTAAATATTAAAAATATCAAACACTCAAAAAAACGTTAACTGTTTGTATACAAAAAGGATTAGTAAAAAACAAAACCTAATTTATTGGCATTAATACTAGAAAAGATATCATCAACTGCCATGAAATAAAGTTTTAGATAAATAAAATCTCTAACCAACAGAAAACGTAACATAGTATGCTATAAATAATAAGCCTGGCTTGATACTGTTACTGGTTATAAAGCTGATGATCATCAAACAACACAGTTTTCATTAAAGTGCAAATAATAAAAGCGCAAACAGAGAATCCAAATAAATAAATAGATAAATAAAAAGAGTTTTTCAACCAGCGGAATAATAAAAAGGACAAAGCAGGCCGCGGCATTAACTCCGAGGATAGTGACGTTACTGCCAAGTTCTCAAATTGGTCCAATATGTCGTAAAGCGGTGGAATTGTTTTGTCTACTCCCGTCTCAGTGCAGATCATAAACGTTTTACAGGCCGGCCGGCTCGTTCGCAGCTTCCTTCCGTATGTGATAGTCGCTTTTTTGCCTCCCCATTTGGCCGCGTCGTCTCGTTCTGTTGTTAGTGGGAAAAAATGGATCGCTCGATATTCAATGTTTTGTTCGCTAAACGCTTGTTCGGTGATTTTATATGGAACCAAACATATTTTTTCTGCGCTATTGTGCGGGAACGTATTATGTACGCTTTGAATTGATGTTATGGTGATGATATTTGTTGTATTTTGCACTGAACTGATGTATGTGAATGTATGGACATGTCATGAGGAATTTTTAAATACGTCATATTTTGATAGTATAGAATTTGACTGAGAAAATTTTGCTTGAACATATTCTAAAATACCAATCTTCAGTAAGAAAACTCAGTTATATTCGACAATTATAATTTATAGCAAACCAGGACTCACTTACTTTCATATAGAAACAGATGATTGACAATAAGAATTACATAATTAAATTACACAAAAAATACGGACAAGTCTCTTATGTCGTTCAATTTGCTCTATCCTACAGTGTCCTCGTAACGATTTAAAAAAATGTACAAAAAGGACCTAATCCAGTCCGTCCTAGTCTTAAAATCCGTCTTGGCATCGTAACAGTAACGCGGGGCACGCCAAGCCCTCGGCGGGGCGCTGGTCCCAATGGGGGGTGCGACGACGCGAAGGGGCCGGGACGACCACGTCACGGATCCGATGCCAACTGCGGCAGATATGCATCAAGCGTAATGGCGCACAGTTGGCATTGGGCCGCGATGTATTGTTTAATTCCAGTCCGGCTGCAGCGCCGGACTTGAACGCCGTGGCGACGGATAGATTCGTTTGAAAGCCATTGTTGGTATGATAGTTGGGTACTAATTCTTGTGACAGCCCTTATATGTGAATGCCGTGGAGTGAGGAACCTTGGGAAGCTATTGTTTGTACAGTGGTTTGGTTATTTTGGTGACAGCCTTAATGTAAATTCAATTATGTACAGTTTGTTCAATTTAAAGATATACTTTACGTACACAATGTATGATGTCAAACTCAATTGGTCCTAAAAATTGGGCACTTAGCCTGCGGTTAAATAAGAAGAACGCGTTGGCTTCTCGCACCCTTTTGTTTATGACATTAGATTTATTTAATTTTATTCCGAGTCTTAATTGGTTGAACTATTATATGCTATATTAATCAGAAACATGAAATGCCCCTGATAGTAATATCAGTAGTAACTAAACGATACTTAATTTTTGTATCAGACTATAGTCTGTTTATCTATAACTCACTCCCACAACATCTTATAAATTCACGATATTAATAACGTTGTAACGTGTAACCAAAAGGATGGCTCTTGTCTCGCGGTCGAGTATAAGTTATGTCTGTGCTTAAAATTATTAATTGCTGTCTACCCAGACACTGGCATTCATATCTACCGGAAATTGAATAAGATACTGTAGCTTATCACACCAGTCTATATCGACACGACCCTATAGAAGTTGGGTATTAACGGCACTTTTAATAGCACAATGTAAGCTTAAGACTTAACGACATATCATTATACGGTGACATTTACGCACTAATAAATGCGAAGATTTACGACCACGTATGGGATCATAAAATATCCGGGCGTTCGAGATACGTATACGGTTTTTGTGCATTACCCGATGTCTTATTTTACTGCCACCACGTGTGTTTTTTTCAGCGCCGCTGTTCCGATAAATTCTAAGGTGAATATTTATAACGTGTCTATGATTCGTATCATAATATTATGATACGAAACGAATATACATATTAAGATCTATTGATGATATTCTATACATTTTTTTATTTAATTTTTTATTTTGTTCTATAGCTGGTGCCTGCGGCTGCATCTGCATGGTGACACATTTTTTTTTCTAAAATAAAAAGTAACTTAGCTACTCCCAGTTACATTAGCTACCTTCCAACGAGAGTCCCTTCAACAACGGACTTGCCGTTCTAGACAGACAGAGAGACAAATAATTAAAAATTGTAGTTTTGCTATATGTATAGTTGTTATATGATATGGTTACATTGATGTTACAAACACATTTTTTTAATAACTACTTACATTTAGTAGCACGAAAAGAAGAGCGTGATTTAAACCGACTTTTGCTCTTTTTTTCTACCTATCGGTGCTTCTTACGCTCGAAGTGTAGCGTAAAACGTCGCCAATCTGCTTTATTCCTTAAAACTTGACGTTTTATAAGTTATTTATTCAGCAATTGTATTTCCTATTATGTCTGGACACCGAAATACAGTAATGAATGCCATTGTACTGCGGCAAGAATAGTTATCGATATAATATTTCTATAGTCAGTTTCAGAAAAAATTAGAAATATTTGTCACTGACTGATTTATTAATTTTCTAATTAGCAATATATGTTCATGACTTCAATGAATATACAACTATTGGTAAGAATTTTTTTTTACATCATAATGTAAATTTAGGAATGAAATATTTAAAAAAACATTATTGCTAAATACAAATTATTATAATTTTATCATCTACGTCCATGATTTTAATATAATAATAAATTAAAACTTGTAACTATCAATCTGCATAACCTAATTTTATATTCTGTGGTTATAGATTTGTGAAATAAAGTGAAGCTTTACGAAAATAAACTGTCATCGCTAGTTAAGCATACATTATGGTTATATAACAAGTTGATTTGTTTCATGGCTATTACTGCTACGAGAGGTTCAATATAGAATGAAAGATTATAGATATTATAGAAGTATATTGGATAGACATAGAAATAATCAATCACAAGTGACAGAAACTAGTTTCAATGTTTTAAGATTAAAATATAAACCGTCTTGTGCGTCAATATACTAAGCTTTTTAGTATCTCAACGCATTAGACACTTTTAAAGTGTCTTGAACTAGAAAAAAACTTCGTGATACGATAATACCAAAAAGAACTCCTCGATGATACTTTATTAAACTATTGTTAACATTTCGTTTAAGGTTTTTTTGTACAGAAATACTTAAATACTACATCCTTCGGACTCACGCAAATTTATTTCACTTTTTTTTTTCATTAATAGTAGTAAAACTGTAAGTGTGACCATTCTATAACATTATAACCATTTCTGTATTAAATTAAAGCGGTGAGACGAACAAGACATTCAACTTATGTCAAGTGAAATACTTTGCTTCAACAAACGCAGCGTAAAACACAACCTAAATCTAGTTATGGTGCCTAACAAGTCGGAAGTACATTATTTATAAAGCTTTAGTACTAAGACAGAGAAGTGATCAGGCGGTCTCTTGTAATAAGAAGAGCACAACATATATACTATAAAAATCTACTAACATATAATACTAATATATATAAGCATCGAAAAAAACCGTACCACCGCAGTAATACGAGAGTAAATTAAACTGCAAACAAACATCTAGTGGCTTCGTACACAAACGGAATCGAATCCCCCACAGAATGATTATTAACGGAGCCGCGGCGCACAATCATAGAATTATCGGGAATTCTCTTATTTTTATCATCGCAATAAAATATAATTTCATCAGTAGCGGAGAGCTTTCCCGCCGAATAGAGGTCCGTATACGCTCGGGACGGGCCACTCGTTAGCGAAGAATTTTTCTCTCTCTCCGCCCATTTATTTCGTGCGATTGACAAATATTTGAAGGAGTCGTCGCTACTCCCTTCAAAATTAATGTTGCGTGATTTTCTTTTGCTCTTGGTTCGATATTGAAAAGCAACGGAAATGTATTTGGGGGCACGGGAAATTTTGACGATCGTCCAAATAAATCTAATAAGGGATAATATTTGTTATGTCGTTTCGGTGGCCGGTGATTTCGTATTACGGTGCGATGAAAATATTTTAACGCGTTATAAAGTATATTTATTGACTGTTTCTAGTTTTTGCGCGATAAATTATTTAATAATTCGAGAAATTTCTTTTGATTATTATTGTCAGGTGGTAAGTTATTATAGAGGGTCATTTGGGATGGTACCACCGTGGTACCTATTATTGCCGCAAAATAGTAGTTTTTTATATGGCATTCACAGGCAGACGAGTGGTCGGGCCACCTGATGGGAAGTGGTCACCGACACCCATAGACGTTGACAATACCAGTGATATCGCCGACGCGCTGTCTAGCGAGAGACAAGGATGTTAAGTCTTGTTTACCCAGTAAATACGCTGGCTACGGTGCCCTACAAACCGGAACGTAGCTGTGTTTTCACACTACTGCTTCGCGGCAAAAATAGGCACTGCGGTGGTACCCACCTAGACGGTCTCCTGTGAACAGGGGACCTACCACCGGTAACTAGTAGTAGTGTGAAAATACTACTATGTTTCGGTTTGAAGGGCACCGTAGTCAGAGTATTTACTGGGTAAACGAGACGTAACATCCTACGTCTCGTTTACCCAGGTCTCACGGTAGGCAGGACATTGGTAGCCCTTGGTATTGCCGAGGACGATGGGCGTCAGTGACCATTACCAAGTGGCACGACTTCTCTTGTGCATTCGTACGGAAATAAAAAAATCAGTAATACTTTAACAATATTTCTCTTAACGTTATGTAATTATGATCTTTTTTTATGTACTAAAACCTACTTTAATACACAAAACTACTTTAGTATTGAAATATGTTCCAACGTTAGGGATAACTACGCTGCAAATTACTTAAAATTTATCAAAAATTTTAATAAAATTGCAAATACTGATTACGAGCATTATTTATTACTGCAGTATAATTAAATTTACAATGTGTTTACTTTGAATATCTGAAGTTAAAAGTTCAAATTAATCTAGAACTCTAAAAAACTGTCGGTTGCTACAAAAAATGTTAAGTTAGTATTAGTTTTTATCCTATCCCCGGTTTAGCGTTAGTGTTTGCCAAACAGCTTGTAGCTAGATGCCAATATTTGCTTTAATCTAAATAGGCTTGCTGTGATATTTTTGAACTGTTTTCAAAAGTTACGGCATTTTGAAATAAAACGGTAAAATATTGCAAACAGAAAAAGTTTCGTCTCGTTCCTTGCTCTGGTTTTATTGCAGGTTGGACGTTTTGATATATTGAACAAGTGTCATACGCATGGAAAAAAAATATTTAAGTTTAATTAGCTTAGCAAGTCATATCCATGGGAACATAATAAATGTTTCAACCTAGAATGCGTATTACAGTCTTGAGTATTAACTTTGCTTTTGTTCCGTTCATAATCCTGACAATTATTATATTCCCCTTGATTTCAATTTAGTTCAAAAATTGTACATGAAATTTAGGCTCTGTCGATCTCTCATGAACGTCGATCTACCGGTTCGGGGTTCGAGTTTGACGTGTCCTGAGAAGATTTACTCTCTATCTATATATATTTTACCAACAATTTTGCTAATGAAAAGGATCAAAGTACCAGTCGAGTTAATAGCTCTCAAAATTTTCGACATCGTCAACAACCGGCGTACGGTTCGCGACGACAAAAAAAAGCGTACATTTTTTATTCATCCCAATATTGCTCCAGTTCCCCGCTCGCTATGATTGTAGATAAAGTACGTTCTATTTGTAGACAGCCATTTTTCCATTTGACACAGCTAGCACAATGTTTGCCCGGCCCCACCCCCTTGGGCATAGTTGGCTATAACTCAATCAGGGGCGAAAAAGCGATGCGTAGACGTAAATAACGAATTTTCACATATATGTACCGAGGTTTAATACCAAGTCTCACGAGTAAATAGAGCAAACTAGAGTGTATATTCTGGAATGTATTTTTAAAGTTGAAGAAACTGAATTGATATGCCTAAACCTTTGAAAAGATACTAATAAAAAACGAATACCGAAATTGACCTTTGAATAAATTTGTTTCCACATATTTCACGAACGAAAAGTTCAAATTGTTCTTAGATTAATGCTGACTCTAATTTAAGTAGCCATAAGGACAAGCAAAAGTCTGCATGAAACTATTTCTGCATTCAATAAAGGTTAGGTTAAAAATATCTAATTAATTGAATTAAAAAAAGAAAACCGCGCAATATTACATCGACTAGCATCACTTATTAAAAAAAAATCTAAGATATTCGAAGTCCTTTAAATCAGAACTACTTTAGAGGTTTACATTATAAGTACCACATCGTGCGGGCCCCTATAAGCAGTGTATTTGAAATATAACCAATAATGTACAATCAAGCAAGTACTGTTTAACTGTACTGAAAGTTAAACGTTCAACCTTTATACTCTGTATTAGACTTTATTGAAGTCGCAAACTTATTACGAAGAACACACGCGAGAAGACGTTCTTTAAATGAAACATTTGCAATATTACAGTACAAAGTTCCCGTCTAATGCACAACAAGTTCTTTGATTAAATGAATACGTGGAAAAAATATTTTTCCATTTGATATAAAGTCTTTGTTACAGTCTAAATGAAAGTAAGCACTGAACTTATACGTATGAATGAATATTGTATACATTTTCTTTGATATATTCACGTAGACAGGTTTCATTATGTTTTTTTTTTCAACAAAATTGTACTAAGAGTTTATTTTTATTATAAAAGTATTATATTCAAGGTCGTAAGACATATCATTCAATTTCTTTAATAAATTAGTAAAAACTTTAACAAAGCAGTTATTACTAACACACACAAGGTGCAGTTATATAATTAATTCAGTTTTAAGTCAAACTTTGAAGTAAATGTATAATTGAATACGTTATTGTCCAAATCCGTAACCCACATAGTCCGTTGGGACGGACAACCGACACGATTGGAGAGTGATAAGGCGCAGAACACATTATTGCATGACTGTTCGATGCTCGGATCATGTTACTTTACAGGCAATCTGGTTAGCGGACCGAATTGCCCTAACCAGCTAGATAATAACAATGAGCAGTTGTTACGTCCCCGCAGTATGCGAACCCACGCCTCCAGTTTCACAATGCTCCTGTAGGTAACAGAGGCAGTTTAATATTACATATGGTATATTTCTTCTTATTGGTGATTCCACTAAATATGGTGGTATTTTTTGTGTGATTTTTTTGCGCCATTCAATACGGGTAATTCGTTATTACTAAATATGTATTACATATTTTGATAACATACTAAATAAGAAAGTCCGAGTATTGATGTTTGTTATAATGTAAGCGTACAAAAATTATTAACAGATTTATTGGCATGGAGTACACACAATAATTACGTTAACATTATGCTGTTTGTAAGTATTTTTGTATTATATTTAACTAGATTTACTAAGCCACTGGCGTAATCTCTTAAATAAAATACATAAAGAAGTTACTAATAGAGAGTATCAGACATATCTTAAGCTATAATTACTATCCTTTGTTTTTAATATCTAAATAAAGCCATACAAATGTTGTTAGGCTGCAACAAAAAAGAAACACAATTGACAATATATTATTAGCAAAACTTCTCCCGTCTAATTTAATCGTTGACAGTGCACAAAAAGCTCCTTTCGAAATTATCTTATCGGATTAGGAAGGGCGCGGGGCTTTTGTATAAGCACAAAAACGACGACAACACAACGGCTACAAATACCAAATGATGGGGAAGCAAAATGCGATAATTTGGAGGGATATCGATGTGTATTTGGGTAAACGGTTTTCAAATATAGATTTTATGTTTCGCAATCGTTATTTCTTTGAAATATTAGACTAATATATTGTTATTAACATGGAATTCACCCACCAACCCGCATTGGACCAGCGTGGTGGGATACGGTCCAGAAACCCCCTAATGGATAGGGGTGTATTAGGGGAGGCCTATGTCCAGCAGTGGACTATTAAAAGCTGATGATGATGATGATTAATATGGAATTTATATACACAATATAATGTATCTTCCTTCCAGTAACGCTGTCCTCAAATGCATTAAGCCATTACTAATCTGCAAGAAAATGTTATGGTATACTAATATTGAATATCTTTTACGAAAACGTCTTGGAAAGAAATCAGAGACAGTTTTCATTACAATTTCTAGATACACTTACTTTTAGAAATATTTAGCTATTTCAAATCCTCGATCGACAGTATTATTGAAGAGGTAAACAAAATGAGGCAGTTTAATTTTAGTGCTATAAACAAATAATACAGTTTATAATTAAACATTAATATCATTAAAGCAACAAACTTAAGGCATTCATTGACCACACCGTTTTATATAAACACACTATGCATTAAGATAAAATGCAAAACGAGTTATAAATTAAGTAGCGCGAAGGAACACGGGATTCTACTTCGAATGCTGTAGCAACGGACTGTAAAACTACGTTTTATCAGAGTTACTCTTACCCTTTGGCGGATAGCATATTTTAAATTCAAACTGTGACGGCCAGAGTTGCACTTGTAACGAATCACCCGCTCCGTGGCGCAACATAATTTTTCTTAAGTTGATATAACTAGCCGTTGGGAGATTCTCAGTGAATAATCGATGAGCTAACGTATTAACGTACTTGTTCTGTTATTATAAAATGTATACCGGAAGTTGTACATATAATAAAAGTAACTTCTGCTAGCGGATTCACCTTAACTATGGTCTGTTAACTTATCTTCGCTTTGACCCGCGACTTCTCGTAGAAGGTGGATATTAAATTATGTCAATACTGAAAAGGTACAATAAAGGTTTTGAAGCTTTTTTAATTGATGCTTCGCTCAAATAAGGCTTAGGGTGGCTCAAACTAATATGCTAAGAATTTATATTCTTTATAGTCTTTAATAATTAGGTAAACTAAAGCTGCTTCCGTGGCCTAGTGGTACGGGCATGTGATGTAAATCCTGCGGGGACTTAACAAGTTTTCGTTGTAGTTTTCTAGTTGGTTAGGGTAATATGGGCCGATCAACCAATTGTCTGAAAAGTAAGATGATCCATGCGTCGGATTGGCATGTAAAAAAATCGGTCCACTCACCAACCCGCATTGGATCAGCGTGGTGAGATACTGTCCAAAAACCCGGTAATGGAAGAGGCGTACGTTAGGGGAGGCCAATGTCCAGCCGTGGAATAACACTTCTTACTTTTATCTTTCTTATCAGATTTATAAAGTAGTATAGACTTTATCATTATGGTTTTTTTGTCGTTTTATGATAACACGTGCAGACCAGACAGAGGGTTCTTACTTCTAAGAAATGCGGCTTAACAAAACAAAAATCTGCTATAGGATTAATTATGCAAGCTGGTACACCAGCTGTGTTCATTCTTTAGGTGTAGTAGTGCGCAAACACTAATTTAAGTAAAAAATATTAAATAAAATTTTAAAAAATAGTACTTCGAGGGACTGTGTTCGATGAAGTTTATCATAGACTAGAGTTCGAAAGCAAACTTCATGGTTACAAAAAAACGCTAATACTTCGCTCCAAAATAAGCATCTTAATTATTAGTATGATAATCGTTATTTAGTATAATAATCCTCTAAAATAATTTATCACTACACATATCTTTCAGCTGAGACTTACAGCTTACTAACCGCATTTCGTGTCGCAAATCAAAATGGCCGCAGCGTTCGGTATCGGATGGCAATGACAATCGATTACGCGTCGCGACCGCAAATTATCAGGATTCGGTTATCAATAGCTACATGAGCCCTGGCGCGGGTGACCGTCACAGTGACGGGTAGATAATTATACACGGGGATTAACCAATCGGACTTAGCGAGGGCTGGGTTATAAATCTAGCAAATTGAGGACTTGCGTGTTGACGGTAAATGGTGATAAAACACTATCCTGTGGTACATATTTGTCTATCAGAAGCCAATAAACGAGCTGGACATTTTATCTGACAATTTCACCCTGCGAGTCTGCTTATTACCTTGAAGAATGTTAGGACTCTTTACCTTATTATAAATACATAATATGTTATAATCTAATATAATTAAAATATAGTCCTTGTTGGCTATTATAACTACAATAGTTATAATAGCCAAAACGGACGTAAATAAATGTATGGTCTAACCCAGGTCCGTGTCAGAGGCGTCCTGTCCGAACCGGTGTTAGCGTCCTTGATAGTCAATCAAAGCAAAGGTTACATCTATTTTGAATAAATATATTAGAATAAATTTTAATTTCAAATTAAAATTAAATTCAAAAAGTTATGATAATACGGAATTATAATGACATAATAGAACCAATTTAAAGGTTTAAAAACAATATTTAAAATAACGTCAGTAAATACCGCTAGCAATCCTCTTTTGAATCGCTGGAGAATCGAGACACCAAGTCAGTATGCAAAAAATTATTTCAACAACTGAAAAGATAAAATCGTTGACAAAAGGCTAATTTTTAACTCGAGCACTTTGTTCTTACGTTTTAACCGGCGGAGAGAGTTTGGCAGACGGGCAAAGAGAAACGAGGCGGGATGCCAGAAGCGTTGTCAACATAGCGGAAATAAATAGAAGCAAAATGTTGAACGGCATCCTTACAAATCGCCGCCACCTCTGAATCTATCTATTTTCGAGCGAGAGCTATTCCAACTTGGAAATATTAAATCTAGACGCTATTAATTTCATTCAGACTTGACTGAGATTCTCGCAAAAATTGCTTATAATCTGCAGTAAGGGTCGGTCATCGGTCTCATTGGCTGGTGTCCAGAAATCGGCATTAGGACTTGAGTCGAGGTTGCATTTGTCTATTGTGCATCGTTTCAAAATTGCCACATATTAGATTTTTATAGATATGTGTCTGCTGTCTGAGTGGGTTTGGGTCAGTCTGTTTCGTTAGGAAATGACTGACCTGATTAATTTAATTTCACTAAATAAAAAACCATATAAAGGTACTGATTAAATTCCGTCCTGCCAGCTCGGTAAAACTTTTGACACAGATTTTTTACTGACGTAATATTAATATTATTATTATATTTTGAGAGCCAATAAATCCGTATTTAGATTAAAATTACTTCTCTTTAAACAACTAACTAACAAAAAAGTAAAAAAAATCGATATTGAAAGCCAATATTAGACACTAGCAAGGCATGTTTTAATGTTTTATAATCAGGTATATGTTTAAGTATAACAAATAAAACTATATTCACCGCGAATACAATCGCAAGAGAAATTCTATATAAACAAGTTATCAGATGGAACATTAATCAATCCGAAACTAAACGCAAAAAATGAGGGTACCCACAAAGAACGAGATCGGACCGAATCCGTTACAATATTTCAATTGTTGGAGGAATACGAGCATCGCAATATCGTCATTTCAAACAATATGATTTTGAGAAATGGTCGCGTTGAGTTATTGGGGTAGCATACTGAGCATAAGTCATACGATTCGAGGGATCGTCTGTGTGAGTGCGCGCGAAAAACTTGTCGAAAATTTTTAAAACATTTCACTCCGTTTCCAGTGCAGTTTCATGTTAACACAATGTTGTTTACTTTTCTCGTGTTTCGAAAGTTTTGACGGTTGGCGCTTAATGTTTGCTTTGTACTTTGTTTCATGTGTGTTTATCTGTTGCGTTATATAATTGTTTGGTTTGTTTACGCGATCGCTATATACAATATTGAATCTACTTTTGAAGGGTTATTTTTTTATATAGTTATTTTCGTAATTTCTGTTTCTTTCTAACGTAAATCCAGTAATTTGCGCTGGCTTTTAAGTAATTGGTGATCGTGACTTCGAATCATACGGTGAATCAGTATAATTCCGTAGTTGTTTTTACAAGGAAACAACTAGGACAATAGGACTTTACTCGTCGGATAGGCAAGTAAAAATTCGGTCTTCACATAGTCTCACTCTAGTCGCGACGCTTCGGACCACGAAAATAAAGGAAAAAAGAGAGTGCACCTGAACTTGCGCGTACACTTGTGCACTGTAGTATCTCCTGCGCAGTTGTCTGGTCTCTAATTAGCATCGGCAAACGTAGTTCAAATCTAGAGATTGGCATTCGGAGATCATCATTATTATTAATTAATTGTGATACGTGATTAAATTTTTTAATGTCTTCTAAAAAGCTAGTAATTTAATAAACCTTAACAACGCTAAAAAAAAAGGAGTCAACAGAACGATAGCGACAATTAGCTTTCTTACTTGACAAACTCCCATATATAATTATTGTAATTCATAAAAAGCTAGATTTTATTCTGGAAATCACGATATAGACATAGATTATATACTCTATCAATAAACTGGTCCCGTGGTAGGTCCCTTTACGGTGGTAGGTCCCCTTTTACAAGGGACCGTCTGGTGAGAATACCACACAGGTGCCTATTTCTACCTGCAAAGCAGTAGTGTGAAAACACTACTGTGTTTCAGTTTGAAGGGCACCGTGCAGCGTAATTACTGAAACGAGACTTAACATCTCATGTCTCACGGTAGGCAGCCGTTGGTGATATCTTATGGCCAATGTCTATGGGCGTCGGTGACCACTTTCCATCAGGTGGCCTGAATGCTCGTCTGCTTGCGTATGCAATAAAAAAAAAAAAAAAAAAAAAAATAAATAGTTTACATAATAAATCACATATTATAATGATTACCCTTAATATATTTATGTGCTAAATTTGTATTCTTAACAGAAATAATTCCAGCGTGATGCTCTCATTGTTTCTTTATAAATATTAATACCTTAAAAAAAAATTAAGTCATAGAAATGAATGCATATAATTACCTAATATATACCTTAACTAACATAGCACTGCATACATCGTTTCGTAGATAGAACCGAATATTATACGAAGCGCGGTTTTGAAGTCGGACCTACTTGATTTAGTGCCTTTTAATTGGGTCATCAAACTGGAATTATAGCTGACTGTGAACCGAAATTGCTGAACGTATTAAACATAAGCATTTGCATTCAGCAAATGTTTTAGAGCAGGCTCGAGGCTTAGCACCATTAAATTCAGCTAATTTCAGCTGAAAAAGTTTAGTTCAATGATAATGCGTAAAAGAGCAAAAGGTTTTGCTAAGGAATTACTAGTCAAAACCTATTTTTTAACATGTACAAGGTTTGCTGTAATAGTAATAATAAAAAAATTGTTTGTAAAGTTTAAAAAATCACGATTAGTCGATATTTTAAGAAATGGCTTGTCAGTAGGTAGTATAAAACAAAGTCGCTTTCTCTTATCCACTTAATGTATGCTTCAAATCTTTCAAAGTACGCAACGAATTTCGATTGTTTAATTTTATGATAAAGTGATTCAAAGGAAGATTAATATTTATAACAAATGCTTAACATTGTATAATTTTATTTTATTATTATTTTCAATAATCTTTAGTGTTAAAAAGATTAAGGATTGCATATCTAAATTATTGAAGAAAGCAAAGGAACACATTTAGCGATTTTATATTGTAGACCACGCAATTTGCAGTATCGGTTATATAAAAAGTAATTTTGTTCAAATCCGTCAAATAAACAGCCATTACAGAGATTAGTCAGACCGACAGACAAAATTATTAAAAAGTGTTGTTTGTTATAGATACCAATCATATCACAATGTAGTCATTTAATAGCGGTTATTTCGATGTGAGAAGACAGGAAACAAAATTTTATTATAAGATGATACCGATTACCTAAAGAATTGTGGTTTATTTCGCAATACTTTTGTACACCACATCAAGTATAGATGTCATGATTCCGAATTAAGATACATAATGTTACGTTAAACATAATGCATGTTCAACACGGACGATTATAGGCGGATTGTCTGGTTGTCCAGGCGATTATGGCCGCCATTAAACTCGGTCGCAACACGTGTACCCAACGGTACAGACGGACCAACGCGTCGCACGCCAAAATTAAACAGCCTAATCTTGTAACTATGCTAATGATGGATACACGTGGTCATAGTCCGATTAATCTGTTACGCCACGAACGATGGACGTTATTATTACTATCTGTTTCGGACGCGAATAAATGGATAATAGACTATTAGATTGTTTTTTGCTTGCGGTTTCGTGTGTGTCTTTTTTGAAAAACTAGGCGAAATGACTCTAAAGTCTTGGTAAAATTGAATCAACACAAACAGACAGACAGACTGAAATTAAAATATATTGTTGTATGTGTTTGTAAATGTATATATATGTATCATTAAAACAGTTCTTATTAGACAATATAGTTTTAACAATTTTTTATTATTTATTACTTTATTATTTCATATACTACAATTAATTCAAATTGTACCCGACGTTTCAAACCTTCTCGGGGGTGCATGGAGTCTGTATCGCCACCAACGTCGGAAAACATGTATGTACCGTGTTCAAATTCATTCTAATTACGATAACATTCTATATACTTGTCATTAGGATAAATAAACCAATGTAATGGCACGCAACAAAGCTTTATGAATCCAATTATACACATAGATGGGCAATAGGCGGTATGAAAGCAGGAAAGTAAAATTTCGATTAAATAATTTATATGTAAAAATATCACAGGAAGGTATATTCATTACAAAATCTCATGCATTTTCAATTAAATATTCTTCCAAGAACCAGACAACATTAAGAGTAAAATAACAGACTATATATAAGCTCGACTTGTATTAAATATATAATTGGCGAAAAGTTCCGAATCAACTTCAGATAACAAAGGGAATAAATTAAAAACATTCCTCCCCCCTACTAAATGAGCTTTGGAAATTTTGTAAGAGAGCTTTTTCTTTAAAATTAAAAGAAAACATAAACAAACAACTCGTCAATTAGCGGAGAAAGTAAAAAGGTCTTTATCGCAACGCAAAAGTGGGCCCGTCTAAATATTAATGAGGGGACGCCGTGAAAAAACACTTAATGGAAAAATTCGCATCTCTCATTAAATACAGTTGTATTCGTAATTTCTCTCGATTGATGATGCCTAAAGTTGATTAATATTGAAGTTTTTGTTACAATAATAAAAATAATAAAGTTTTAAATTTTATTTATTTGTTTCTTATAATTTGGGACAGAACACAGTAGCCCAATACACGTTATACAATTAATATTGCTCGTTTATAATCGTGCGACCAATAGCATTGTCCGTAAATTAAAATGTGACGCAAGAAAATGTAAAATAAAAAAAACGTAAAAACCATAAAAATGTACGAAAGTGAAAAATACCGTAATCTTACAACTTTCGTCATACCTAAAGCGTAAGCGCAAAACAAAAAGATGACGAAGATTAAACTAGGATCAAATCAGATAAAAATATGCTGTTCTGTACCGGAGCAAAAAAATATTTAATAAACCTTTCAATTGTGGACTGACTAAGCAATTGCCACCGTGATGCTTATTTCATCACAAAGCAGGAGTGTGAACTTAGTAGTATGTTCTTATGCAAAGGTGGCCATGATCAACGTAATAACTTCTCTGGGCGGTGAACAGAATCGAGGCGTCTTGCTGCCATCCACAAGGGTAGGGCGTATTACTCACCATCACCTCGAAAAGTAGCTTCATTCGAAAATAACAAGATGTCAAAACCATTGAAACATAATCTTAGTCAATCACTAATAAAGTAATTAGTAAAGGTAAAGTAAGCAATACCTACATGATTTTCTACCATTCGGAGAGCGCGAGTATATTCATTAGTACTATATATTCCTAGTTTTTTTTCTGTTGAAATATTATAAGTGATCTCTTCCATTGCATGTCTTCTGATTATGTTTTCTCAATTGATGTTATCGTGATGAATTTTTAATGCACTTCGGATGCAAGTTTTACCGCTAGTTTTCTATTAAGTATTACGAATATACGAAAATAACATAAAAGTTGTTAGGATCGTTATTTTTGACCAGAAATAGTGAGACATAATAACTTCCGGCCATTATAAACTTATTTGTCCGCGTTGGTTTAAGTAAGTAATTGTTACAGTCAAATTATAATAAAACTACGATATTCTAAGACGAAATGATATGGTTGAAATAATTCTGCAGCTTCACAGAATTGTAGAAGAAAAAACTTTGTGTTCTTACAGTAAGGCCGTAATAACTGTATCTCTTTCTTGCGCTAGTACTACACGTTATAAAACAAAACTATTTTTGATATTCATCTCGTTACTTTTGGACATTTATTTCTAACATTACAGATTTCATTCAACGACAAGTTAGTCTTTTTAAAATAAAGAATACTTTTTAATACATTGAGGGTCCTCTAGAGAAGTGCTACTGGGTTCGCAATCTAAATTTCTTAAAGGTTTAAATATAATAAATACACAAGTTCTGCCTCCGTAGCCTAGTGGTATGGGCGTGTGCTTTAGAAACCGGAGGTCGTGGGTTCGAATCCTGCGGGGACGCAACAAATTTTCATTGTTGTTTCCTAGTTGGTTAGGGCAATTTGGCCGATCACCCAATTGTCTGAAAAGTAAGATGATCCATGCGTCGGATGGGCATGTAAAAAAGTCGGTCCACCCACCAACCCGCATTGAACCAGCGTGGTGGGATACGGTCCAAACCCCCTAATGGATAGGGGTGTAATAGGGGAGGCCTATGTCCAGCAGTGGACTAACATAGGCTGATGATGGTGATGGTGATGGTACACAAGTTCATGATTTCGGATGTTAATCAACCTATAACGCGTACTCTTAAGACAATATTTTGATAAAACTTTGATATTTCACATTATAATCACAATATTGTACTTATAATTTGTAACCTTTATGCATGCACGCATGCGAGGGGAGTCGCTAGCATAAGGTAGTATACAGTTATTAGTTGTAAATATAACTTTCATTATATCTATAAAGCAGATTCCTCTATCAAACGGAGCCTCTCCCTTAATCGCATAACCAATAAACTATTAAGGGAGGAATGTTTACGAACTCGTTAAACGATAATGAATGCCAGAATTGTTGTTAAAGATAAGAGGGCTCACGAATTAATATTCACCTTTGTTGGATATTATTAGATTCCGAAACTAATCTCTGTTTCGATGTTAATAGATTAATAAACAGTCTTTGTTTAGTTTTCATTATGATTTTCAATGAGCTCAAAAGGGACTTAACCTTACATTCCTACTTTATATAACAAGAGTGTCAAAATTAAATCATGTTAATGTGATATCCGAAAACAGTCGTTGATATATTATCATTTCATCATCATTATCATCTTGTGTTAGTCCACAGCTGAACATACGCCTCCCTACTGCATCCATCTCCATCAGGGGGTCTTTGGATCGCATCACCACGCTGGTCCAACGTGGGTTGGTGGGTGCACCGATTTTTTACATGCCCATCCATCGCATTTATAAGATAAAATATACTTAAATTTACAATTTTAGGGACGTTGATAAATTGAATTTAGAAGATAGTCTACACTGTAATAAAAAAATTCTTTGATCTTTGGAATTGAAACATGAAATTTAAAAAAAAAATACGGCTTAAACAGCGTACGACTATTTAACGCAATATAAGCAGATAACAACATGCTCTCTAGATGAAATTGCTTCGCGATTTATGCCACCGCATTTTAAATCTCTGATATGTTATAAAATTTTCATTTTATCACAATAACTTCTATGGCACGTTTTATGTTTATAAAATTAAGAATTTTTGCAGAGGCAATAACTTTTATGTAAACTTAAACTGTGTTATCTTACATGAGTTATAATTATGCGGAAGATAGTTTAAATATATAGATACGAGTCTGCGTTTGCAATTTAATCACATGAGATTGTGATTTTTGACGCCGTGATTTTCTTAAGTTCTTAAATATATATTAAACTACAAATCACAAGATTAATAAAAAAATGTGACTAAATGAAAAAATTAAACAAAATACGCTCCAAATTAAGTATCTCCATCTTTTGGGAATTCGGTCAAAACACAATATCCACTAAAAAATATAAATATTATAACAAAAGCGAAGGTATTAAAATATAAAAATATCTTATAATCGGCAGAAAAAAAATATTAATACGACTAAAACAAGTGTCCTAAATCATAGCCTCTACTTACTAAGATAATATCCCGCACGTAAAGATCAAAACTCTTAATTACCGACGTCACCAAAAGCAGAGCATTCTGGTCATTCAAGTAATTCGGTCCCCGAGCGTCAACTCGATGACAATGATATCCAAACGGGCCTCCGAACCCGCCCCCGACAATTAAAAGCCGGGCCGCATTAAGCAATTAAAAAAAAATAAAAGCGAGCGCTGAATAAAGGCGGTCGCACACTGAGCAATTAGCGAGAGCGTGCCAAATGTCGCATCGATGAATGGACGCCAAACGGGGCGCAGGTGATGAGAGGAAAGAGGAAGGGACAATTTCCCTTCAACGGTGAGATGGGAGATACTTAAATCGGGGTACGAGTGGATGAGAAATGGGAATGGAGACTTAAAAGTCTACGGTATAGAGAAAAGTAAAATACCAAAAGTAAGAGCGAGTTGGAAAAGTAACTTAAAAAAAAACGAGAAGGGAACAATATTACTTGTTGGACGTCCAATTTTTTGTTGGACGCTATTTAAATGAAGTCAGTTAGACATTTGGAGATATGTTCGACAAATTAAAGTAATTTGTTAACGTTTGTGTTAAGAATTAGGGTTATCGAGTAAATAACAGTTACTTCGAAAGTGAAACAACAGGAGATGAAGAAGAAAAAAATATTAAGAGACAATTCAAACATATGACAAAACCTTAGATTTGATTATTTAATAAGCATCATGAGGGAATTTTTTTTATCGAGAAATTTAACTAACATTAATATTTAACCGAGCAAAGTCTAGTATCAAATCCAGGCACATTTAGATAAATTAAGATTATTCTCTGTAACTAGTCTAAATTCTATACTAAAGTGGGAATGAAACCAAACATTTTAAATACATATATTAAACGATTCGACGAAACGATAAAACTTTGTAACTAATATCGAGCACCTGCTATCTATATTACAATCGTCTATATTCGTTCTGTCTGCTCCAAGAGGGAAAACAACTTTAAATTAATGTTTGTTTACAACAACAACTCGCTTTCAGGTACTCTAATCTAGCAGGATGTAACACAGACGTACCTACTGGATAGTTTTAGACCGAAAATGCCTAAGAATAATACAAAAAATGTTAAATTCCTTAGTGAAATAGATTTCAGATCAGATTTTGAAAGCATAAGGGGAAGAAATTAAAAAAAAAATTGAAGGATAAATCTAAATGGAAGAAGATATAAAATGATGCTACACGCGAGTTTTTACACCAGAGGAGTATTATTAAACACCTAGTGGTCATGAATTCTGGGTTGAATGTAAGCTATTTGTATTTAATTTCAATTAAATAAATGATAGGTTTCCAGTCGATCCTCTTCTACGTTATTCATCGTTTATATCCTCCTAACTTGCACCAAACGCTAAATCGAGGGTGCGACGAACTTGCCAAATTAATAACGCGACCCAATCCATCTTTATTACGGGGTATTAAGGACTATACTCGAATGGCTGAACGGAGGGCGTTATGTTTACCGCCAAGGGATGTCAGATGCAATTACCATTTGGCCAGTACGCTTCCTAAATCGTCGTGTTTAGCGTGTTACATTGATTTGATTAGAAGTGGCGGTGGCTTTATACGAGGCTAACATCTTAAGCCCCTCTCGTAACGTATCCGCCTCGACTATCGCTTTGACTTTGAATGTAGCTACAATTTGTTTATCTACAACAAATGATTATTTAAACTATATATTAATAATCAATTTTGAATATGGTAAATGAGAGAGCGATATAAATTGTCTTACCCTTTTTGTATTCTTGTTAGTAACAATTTTCATTTGAACGTTGTGCGTTAAACTTTTGTTAGAATTTTAGAATTATTACATTGTTTAAGATTATAACATAAATGAAAGAAGCATTATAATGATTTTTGTGAAAACGTGTTAGCATCAAAATTGAAAACAATACATGAATAGGTAGGCTGATTTTCATTTAAAGGTGAAGGTTATTGTAATTAGTGTAACTTGTATATAAATTGAACTGATAAACATTGTAAACTATTTAGTTTTATAGTTCTTTAGTACCACGGGAACATGGACTGAAATAGAAAAAGATATATCTCTTTTCAATAAACACCTAATTTATGAGCACTGGTTACTCCTGAGTTTAAATCGTAAACATCCACATAGCATCAATGAAATAAAGTAAAGTAGAAAATGCATGTACCCGAGTTCTACATATGATTTTATAAAACCATTTATCACTTTCTTTCAATTAAAAATATCGCTGACGCTTCAGAGCTATAGCAAAGTTCATTGCTGCCGTGACCTTATTACTAAATAATAAAATCAAAAAGGTAAATAGCCTAAATATTGTTATTTACTTATGAGGTCATTAAATAACTGAATGAACGAAAACTTTAAACGATCTCAAATCAAGTACTGGACCACGCCATCAGGAATATAAACGCTTAACTTTTTTGATAAGGCTCCTGAACTATTCTTCATTGACTGAGTTAATATGAAACATTCGTTTCACAAGCTGTCTCCAAGCATTTCGGCCATCGTGTTGAATACAAGGAATGCCCTCCATAAACATGCCGCGTACACTCCTCACATATTTCTCGGTTCAACGGCAGCTCTCTTAGTACAACAAAGGAATGCAATTATTTGTCTACACTCACTCCATTAATCTCTGAAGGCATTCAAAGAGACTGGAAATTGCGATCGTAAGAAGCGGAGCTGAGATATGTTAATGTCCTTATATTGAAATGAAAGAAGTCTTTATTCAATTCGAATTTTGAAACTGTTTAAGACGCGATAATAGACTATTATAAAAGAGGTGGTTTTTAGTGGTCGTAGGTCCCGTCTGGGTCGGTACCACCGTGGTGCCTATTTCTGCTGCAAAGCGGTAGTGTATAAACACAATCATATTCGGGTTTATGAATAAATAATACTTGGTGAATGAGACATAACATATCATGGCTCACGGCAGACAGCGCGTAGGTGAAACACCTAGTATTGCCGATGTCGATGGGCGTTGGTGACTTCCTATCAGGTGGCCCGACTGCTCGTATGACTTCATAAGCAAATAAAAAATTATATTTGAGCCTGTCTTCAAGCATACTGTTGAGAGCATTTATGATTAGTTAATTCTTTATGTGTTCCCGATGTTATGATTAGGTATTTTTTCGTATGTATTTTAGAGGTAAATTTTACTAAGATGATAAGTACGAATTACGAAAAAAAAATAACAAATAAATAACGTATGAATATTAGCACGCAGTGCTGAGGATCATTTAAATTTTCCTTATTAGGTTATGGAATGACGTAGTTAATTTCTTGCAATTTCGGAAAACGTCGTGTCGTCTCACTTAAGGCATCACATAGACGGACTAACCAAGATATCATTCAAGAAATACCGATATACATTACCGGTGGTAGGTCCTCTTTTTACAGACCGTCTGGGTGGGTACCACCGCGGTGCCTATTTCCGCGAAGAGAGTGGAAAACACTGCTGTGTTTTGTTTGAAGGGCACTGAAGCCAGCGTATTTACTGGGAAAAAGAGACTTAACACCCTATACGGTCTCACGGTAGGCAGCGCGTTGGCGTTACCACTGGTATTGCCAATGTCTATGGGCGTCGGTGACCATTTCCCATCAGGTGTCCCGACTGCTCGTCTGCCTGCGTATGCTATAAAAAATACAAACATAGAAGCCAGACATTTTGACGTTAAAAGTGATATTCTTCGTCGTGATAAACAGCTAACACATGGAACGTTTATATGCATTTACTTGCTATTTACAATTGTTGGTAGATGGTTTCCACTGATCTCCTATCCTTAATAAATTAATGAGACTTAACTAAAAAGGAAGAAAATAAATATAGAGAAGGCTTAATAAATTTTAAAGTTATTTTGCTTATTATTCCATAATTATATAATATACTCAATAAATAGTGATATAGAAGCATTAAAATGTTCGATATTAAAAAGACTAAGACTATTTAACATAATACTAAATCTACATAATACTAATCTGACAAATCACAGTAGCCGCAGCCAGCGTATTTGCTGGGTAAACAAGACTTAACATCCTATGTCTCACGGTAGGTAGCGCGTTGATAAAACCAATGGTATTGCCATTGTCAATCGATGTCGGTGACCACTTTCCATCAGGTGGCGACTGCGCGTCTGTCTTCATAGCCAAAAAAAACGATTTCACACGAAACTAATATTTATACGAGGCAATCTAGAAAGAAAACCTCCTCACCCCTGGGGCAACAATTCGTCCAAGCGTACGTATTATTCAGAAATAAGGCCGCCTATTTACACTATTACCGTTACACCCGCGGGGACGTCTCGGGCCCGAGTTATAACAAGTCGCTCCCGTTCCGTTTTAAATAATATCTCGTGGCGTTCAATGGCTCACGAAATTAGGTAATTAGAAAAAGCCCCCGGGCTTGGAGTTTTGAATACGGGTTAATTGAATGCTTTAATTAAAGCCGAGTGGAGTCGCTGGTGAATCGAGCCGGCCCTGTTTTCCAGCGCGATTTGGCTTGATTAAACACCGATGTACAAGTGCTTGCGTAAGAACTCGATAGGGTCAGGGTTAAGCGGCTTTGATGGATTGTTACGGAATCTTCGGGGATGGTAATTTTTTGTGTGAAACCGTTAGTTCTTATATTGTATAAATTGCGATGAGAGATAGATGTTTACCACGTTGTAAAATTCATGTAGGCTGTGCTAAATGTAGCATGTGATATATGTCCAATTAAGGGCTCTATTTTAAAAAATGATTGTGGGATACGGTCCACAAAACCCCGTAATGGAGAAGGCGTGAATAAGGGGAGGCACAAGATGATGATGATTAAAAAAATAGGAATACGTCTTTTGTACTCTCAATGCATCAATATGCTCTTCACAGAACACAATAATGTTTGCAGGCTTATTCTGCTTATTTAAAGCCTAAAAAGTGCATCGTGCAGAATACATAAAATAAAGTGTAGATGTGGCATAAGTGGCTATTTATATTACAATCCAGTATTAAAATGCTTTATCACACAAATATTGTACGTATAAGACTTTAAAAAAACATTCCTTCAGCCAAAAAAGGCTTAAAACATCATCCGCCCTTTCCCGCAAAGTAAACATTGAAGGAAATACGTCGGGTGTATTTCGTGTTTAGTATAAAAGGGGAGTGTATATCTGTAGTAATGTAGAAAACCGAACATTCCCACCGATATATTCCGGGGAAAACTCTTATAAACCTGCGTTAGGACAACAGAGAGCTATATACCCGGCCATCACTATAAAGGTGGGCAGAGTGAAGTACGAAATTGTCGATTTGACGAAGGCCCGGGCAAAACAAACGCCGAAGACAGCGACAGGGAATGTTACTTCGCTTGCTAACATTTCCAACGAAATAATGCTGCGAATCTTTGTATTGTGTAACTACCATAGTGTTGAACTTAGCGGTTCAAGAATTTTTGAAATCAATTGTATAATAGTAAAAATTATAGTTATCCACATTCAAGTGTTTGTGAAGATTGATAGGTGTTTTTTCTATTTGTACAATATCGTATTGATATTGATATTGATGTAACTAAACTTCTTAAAGAACGCTTACTTTATGCCATGTGTTAGTTCATTTCAGGATACTTTCGATTTTACGTATGCCACTGCAAAATATATAGTACTAAATTAAAAATAATCATCATATTGTTTCAGTTTGAAATACAGTTTTTAAGCGACAATGCGTTGGCTCATAATCTCATCGACTTTTACTTAAACGATACATATTTTTTTCCATTAGCAAATCTGTAACAGTCATTTGGATCAAAATGCTCTGTTACTTTCTTCAAAAGACAAGTAACACTATTTTTGATTAACGACTTGAACTATAGTTATGTATCAAAGTATAAAGTATATGTTGTGCCAAATTTTATGATTAAATAAAATCCCCTTTTTATACTGGGGACCGTCTGGGTGGGTACCACCGCGTTGCCTATTTCTACCGCAAAGCACTAGTGTGAAAACACTACTGTGTTCCGATTAGAAGGGCACCGTATTAACATATTTATATTTACATTACACCGCCAGCGTATTCACTGGATAAACAAGACTTAACATCCTATGTCTCACGGTAGGCAGCGCGTTGGTGATACCACTGGTATTGCCAATGTCCATGGGCGTCAGTGACCACTTTGCATCAGGTGGCCCGACTGTTCGTCTGCCTGCGTACCGCTACCCGCTTCACTTATAGCTACGCTCGCTACTAAAATGTAAGCCAATTCGGCTCCCCGGGAACATAATAATACGTCATATTTATCTAAGCGGTGGGTCTAACGCCACACTTATTATTGCACTGTATATTTTTATCAGAACCGACCATTATAGTGTTCTGGAGGGGTTGTACGGAATTTGAAGGTTGCTTATATGTGCGAAAGAGATGGAATGCGGAAGAGTTTAGACCTTTCGTCGCTTTTGTAGAATGTTACTGAACTGGAGCTTCTTATAACGCGTTCTTTTTTTCTATTGTAAAACATTTGTTAAAAGGTTCAAAGTTTAATAAAACTGTAACAAATCCTAATGAGAGTTATTTTTGGTTAAACTCAGTGACTATTTAATTAATAACTATTAATAACGTTATGAAATTAAATATAATGATGTGTATTTAATTTTTATTTATATAATGCAATTGATATATTTTTACTATAACACATGAAAATTGTTATAATTTTGATGTAAAAAATTTATTTTATTATATCTTACTAAGTCTTAAATATTTATAAGCACTGCAGCAGACAAATAACGGTAACGTGGATAAATTAAAAACAAATCAAATATTTGATAACTAATTTTATTACAATGGTAATAATTTTAAAATAACTAACTACAATATCGAACGACAAATTATCAAATTGTTCCAACCGCTAATTTAAATACCTTCATTCATAAGTCAAAGTCACTGTTAAAATATTTCTGACATGAGTTGAGCACGATTCTATTACTTTGGCAAGGCTCATAATGTCATACCTACGCTCCTTTAAGATAGGTTTCATACCAAAGTCGTCATTCCTCGTTGACATTACATTGTTATTGCTCTTAAGGCTAAATAAACAACTCGTTCGTTACTAAAGGTACGTATACTTTAAGCGAGCATGAAACGTAGAAGGTTCGTTTTTTTTTAATTAAAGCTTCGAGATGAGCATGACGTTCGACTGATAAGCCCGGCATGTGATACGCCTCATAATCATGAGCCTAGCGTAAGAGCACTAACAAGATACGCTCGCATTCTCCATAATAGTGCTGTGCTTTACAAAGCATGTTTATTCAAATGAAAAATCACTCCACTGGTACTTATCAAATTAATTATTTGCACAGCGCAACCATGCAGCATATTTGCTAAATTGCGAGCTCTAGGATGTTCGACGAACGTTGCGTTATACGATTAGGATTTTTCGATTACGTGATCGAAAAAATTGGGTAGATTGGGTCTGGGGCTCCATTTTTTGCTAAATTGCTTGCAATAAGGATCCAAATCAGAACTCACCACAACCTGCTTTAAAGGGGGTATTGGCTAATGATACTACTAGTACATATTTAATCATTCATCAGCTCCTAATTGTCCACTTCTGACATAGCTCCTTTTAATGAACGCCAAGATGGCCCATTCCTGCTACTACTGCCAACTTGAACCGGCTACTGCACGGAGATCGCCATCCCACCTAGTTGGGGGTTCATCAACACTCCGTCCTCCTAAACGTGGCCTTAACTCCTTACTAGCCCATCGGCAATCCTTTCTTCGGATCAATAGCCCACTGCCACTTCAACGAGCTAATCCTCTGCGCTATGTAGGTAAATTCCGTTCTTTGCCGCATGAATGACATCTACAAATTTCACCCGACATAGAACTCCGAGTACAGCGCATAGTACATACTTTAGCTTAATAACAAATGTAAAAATCGTCTAGTGTAGCCTCTCATAAGACGAACATCGTTCATCGTACTCTAAAGTCTAGTTTTCGAAAACGAGCGAGGCAGTTCAAGTTCGGTGATACAATAGATTAATTGGAAGGCTCGGTAGTGTATACGAACGTATACGGCCGATACAGGCACGACCTAATTGCTTCTAGGGCCGACGTATAAATTTATGTACCGTCCGATACCCAATTAGTCTTTGTGGGGAATTATTCACGTTATCGATGGTGCGTCCACTGTTGAGTGCACCGCGCATGCTCTAAGCAGTTTCGTCATCGAATGATAGGTAATAATTTTGTTTTCATTCCACTGCATCAGTGGCGGTGATTAATAAGTGATAGATTGCCAAATGCGGCTAATAAGGTCAAAGATTATGCGGATTTATAGACTAGATCGTTTTGATAGTTTCGTTGACCGGCAGAGATGCCTGGTTATCGGGACCTCTGGTTAATGAACACCGCGGTGCTATTTACACGCAAGCAGCAGTGTAAAACAATACTGTGTTCCGGTGAAAGGCACGTAGCAGCGTATTTACGCGTAAACGAGACTTATCATCCATGTCTCACGGTAATCAGCGCGTTGCGATACCAGATTGCCAAGTCAATGGTGTCGGTACCACTTTCCATAGGTAACTGAATGCTTGTCTGCCTGCTAAGCAATTAAAAAGGACATAGTTGTTATTTGAATAGTTTCTTTAATAGCATAACTTATGAACTTTTGGTATTTAAAGACTAGTTGATGTGTAGTTATGTTAGCCAGAATCATGTTAATAAGGCGAGGCCGCGTGAGTTGAAATGTATGGCATTTGACACAACCAAAACCTATTGACGAACTTTGATGTTGTTAAGTGAACAAACATTTTAACATATCAAGTTTTGGATACAATTAAATGGTGAACGAGTATAAACAGTACAAACAGTTGTTTAACTCAATTAGATGGTTCAGTTGAACCTTAAACCTTCCCTGTAATTTAAGTCTATAATATAATGAACAATATGTAGTATATCTAGCTCAATAAATATGTCAATATCATTTTCTTTGCAGTTGTCTTATCAAACCTACTTTGGATAGAATATTTGACCCTCTTGATGGTTTTATAAGACCTCACGTTTAACACTACCAAAACTCGCCTTGAAAAACCGTCTACAAAATCAAACTCATGCATAAATTTTGATTAAACGAAGATTTAAACAACAAATTGAACTTTTTAAGTACATTAAAGCATATAACTATTAATTTGATTATAAATATTTAGTAATACATGTCTTTAGCATCCGCACTGTATATATAAAATAGAGATCTTCCTATGAGAGTAGTAAATTTTTCATTTATAACAAACTAATTTAGGAAAATTTGCTCTGAATGTAATGTTAGATAAACTAATCAAATCATATTATCAAGCTCGTATCCTTACAAATAATCAATTAAATATACTAATATTTCATTTGCTATACGGATTTTAAAATAATCAAAATATATTCCACATAATTTGTTAGTTATTACCATCGTTATACGTTCAATTGCATAAAATTTAAACAGTTTCAAATACCAATTAGCGAATAGGACGTATCGTTTTGATACGTTCAAATGAAACGAATACACACTCATTAGACTAAAACACATTAATTAGTCGTAATAGTTCCGAACAGTTCGTTTCGCAACCGTTGCAATGGGATAATTTTGCTGTAAGCGAATTCAGCGTACTTCAGTGTATGTTTTAAAGCTATCAAATGATTTTTGACGCGTACAACTTTATGGATGTAATAATCTCTTACAAACTATAGATGTAACTTATTTTTGGCTGTTACTATGTAGTGTATGTATACATAGTTACAGCCAAAAATAAGTTAATCAACCTACAACTGGCAGATACTGATACAAAAACTTTTTTCACGTTATAAAATAAAACTTCCATGGATAATTGATTTATAGTGGTCCTTTTTGTACAAACTGGAGGTCATTGGTTTGAATTATATTTGTGAACAATTTTAATTTACCGATATTTTCTCATTGATGGGCAAGTATAAGGTCGCGGGTCCCAAGAGTCCATAGTTGTTACAACATTCATAGATATTAGTGCTTTAAAATGTATTGTTACCTAATTAATCATTTATAATGTAAAACTAGATTAACGAGCCGAAGACCGAAAATGGTTAAAAATTTGTACCGTGAAAAATGGCCACGGTGGCATTGGATGCAAGAAAGCGAAGAGAATAAAGAAAACTCGAAACCTATTCTCATATTCGTTGGAGAAAAAACTTAAGAGATCTGAAAGTAATTCGACAAGTAAAAGAAAATGTATAATGTAGAAAAGGTATAATGGGGTGCCTTTATCAAGGCACGATCGTTACATCTTATACATCGTTCCAATGATGGTGTAACAAAAGCATTGCAAAACTTGGATTAGACCCGCGTACTAAGAACCCAAAGTTGCTTGGACTGACGTAAAAACTTGATTAGAAACGTGGTTATTGCTGTACTGTTGTTTATTCTTGCATTAGCCGAAGCCTATAATGCTGGAATGTGGCTGCTTTACACCTTTAGTATCAGTGATGAGAAAGTTTGTTGTTAAACTTAATTTTCATATAGGCCACCACCTGGTTTAATCCAGCCAGGAAACTTCCTGTTATGGCTTTTCAGATATCGAAAATGTTTATCGTATGTTTAAAATGGTTATGACACTTATTATTTTAATCGATTGAATTTTTCATATTCTGATTACAATACTTAAGTATAATAATTCAGATTAAAACCATTTATTGAAATTAATGAGACAATCAATAGTCGGTCATCAAAACTAAATTATGATTACTTGATTTACTTCAAAATACAAATGAATATTATATATATATATAATTTCACAAGAAAAACATCAAATCTTTTCAAAATACTCAAACAATATACTATATCAGAGTAATAAATTCTCTATCATCGTACAATATCTGCTTTGACATTATACAGTAATAACAAATCGGAATTTACGATGTTCATCTTAGAAACTTTTATATTACTAGTACTTTTTTAATAACAGAAAAAATACTATTTCATCCTGTCTATCTGTTATAAAATTATTTAATATTGGAGTTTAAATTTATGGGATGCGCAGAGTCGCCGCCAGATGTTGCACGAATTTACTTTGAGCTCTATATTCTTGCAATATGGCGGGGATGACACTTATTCATCATAAAGCTAAGTGAAAAACATTATAGCTCCGACTGCTTGAGCTTTAAAACGCTAGCGGAGATTTGTCAGATTTAAAACGGTATTTACTCTTGAATATACTTAGTGTAGTAAATGTCTGTGACATGTTTAATGCATAAGTTATGAGTTCGTTGGTAATAGAGAATTTGGAATATTCGATTGCGATGTAAATAAATTCGATCACGTACAGACACAAATATGTTGTGTAAAAGCCGTAGAAACCAATGGCTAGAACAATATCCAATTATATAATTTCAAAACTAAAGGAGTTGTCAGATAAAACGGTGATTCTTTGAATGAATTATTTAATAAACTGTCTGATCTTTAATGCTAGTTATGAGTTCGTTGTTACAAATTTGACGATATGAGTAATATTATAAGTAAAAGTGACATCATCAATCAAGATGACAAAGAAAAAACATTCAAAATACCCGAATAAAAGAATATTAATAATCTTAACGTGTTTGACTGATTGAGTTTTAACAAGGAAGGCATACGGGATTTTTGAAATAGTAATATACATCATATGTCAGGAATAAACTGGTTCTGGTGATCAAAACACGAGTTCTACTATTTTCAGAGACGAGTGCTTTTTTTTTAGATAGTGAGCTAAATAAGTAAAGTTTACTAGTCATCAATCATCATGACCTGTTTTAGTCCACTGCGACATAGGCTCCAATACATCCTATCCATTAAGAGTTTGACGTATCCACCTACGCTGGTCCTAATGACGGTTGGTGGGAGACCGACTTTGTACATGCCCATCGACATGGATCATCTATTTTTCAGACATGAGTGATGGCCCAATCTCAACTAACTAGAGAAACAAACATGGATTTGTGTCACCGAGTTCACAGACCTACGGTTTCTAGGAGACGCTTGAAGCTCATAGTTAACAGTAGGCAGTCACAGTTTTACTAGGTGCTTTTAATTATTAAAAGTAGTGTGGGATGCCCTGCAGCAAGATGGAGTGATGACATTCGCAAAGAGGCCGTTGTGGGTGGATGTCAATGGCTCAGGCTGTCTCCAGCAGTGGACTGAATAAGATGGCTGGTGGCTGGCTGATGAAGATGGTGATGATGATTTAATATTATAGAAAACTTATTGATTCAAACGTGATACGATATTTTCATATGTGCAATGAAAACTCCATACACATATATCGGATTGCAATATCACACAAAGCGTCTACCTCTCACAATACATTCGGTGCATAAGCCGATCGCTTTCAGTTCGCGCATTCAGCGATTTGAATCCGCCCTTCCCACTCATAACTATTTGAATTTGTTAAATTAAATATTCCCACCACGTCCACCATTAATGGGATACCATCGAAAATTTGGAAACGGTAAATTATTACCGACATTCATTCCGATCATTTAATGAGATTTATTCGTCCAATAAATTACCGCAGATAATGTTTGAGTGTTAAATTTTACGGTAAATGAATCCTGGAAAGTTTTCAAACGACGGTCGAATGGATGTGAATCGGTCGGTAGCTTCTTCGTTGAGGGCTCTATTGAGTATGAAACCGCTTGATTTCATATACCGTTTATCGAGTGAAAGGTAAGATGAATGAGACCTTTATATACGAAGCGGTCAGTATGAAATGTTTGCGTCACCTACATTGACATTTATAAGCACCCAAATTTATTCAATTAAAATCCCAAGTCCCTTTTCCTACATTTATGTATTATGTAAGACGTAAGTATTCAAACGGATTAGAATAAGTAAAGTAAATGTAAGTATATAAACGGAAAGGGATTCAAACAACACCTTCGAAACCCAGTCAACCTCACCTGCCCGTGGTGCTCCCTGCTAAATAACAGACGAGGCTCTGGCGAACTGACACTGGGTCGCATTAGCCAAAGGTGGTAGGATAGCGCATACAGCCTGTATAAAGTGTGCATTAGGGTAGGTCTATGTCCAGCAGTGGACTAACACGGGCTGTTGATGTATGTATGTGTACATATTTCAAGGTAAAATAACATTAATCTGAGAAAAACAACAAAATCCACTGACTACGGAAAGTCAAGAAAAACTCCTATACATATAAATTTAACGATCCTTACATTACTTGTAAATTAATAATGTTAAATTTCCTCCAATCTATACCTAAATCTGAAACTGAATTATGTACAGAGCAAGAGCATCAACTGATTTAACGAAGGCACACTTCATTTAGCAACGGTTAATACCTTTCCGCTTTTTAATGGTCCAGATACTGTAACAAGCCGGGTTCCCCGCGTCCGCAGCGTAATTATTGATTAGCGGACACGCCCAGTATAACAAGCGGTGCGATTTCAAAAAGGATGTACATTTTCAGCGAAGGATTCGTTCGACGTGGTGATGTGTTGAAGAAGTTTGTAATAAACTGGTTTTCATTTTGACTTCCTGACGGAAATACATCTAAGGAGTTTGAAAATAATATTTCTGATTATGGTAAAGCTTTTATATATTAAAAAGTATCATTTAGTTTTTAATATCTGATTTAGATAGTAATATGTAATATTTAAAACATAATATATAACTAGTATTATAAATTTTAATAGTTACGTATGTGATTAATTTTGCCGTAGAAATATTTTCATTAATCTAACATGAAAGTAACATGTTTGAAACGAAGAACTTATGTCTGTTGAAGTAATTCCTATTCGTGAACGCTGTATAAAAGTTATTTCAGAAAACATACAAATATATCGATTATTATGGTATGTTGTGCTGTATATGTAATATTCATGAATAATGTGGCTATATCTTCCCCTCAGCATCAAATTATATCTGAGAAAGATACGTGAGGTAACATTTATGAGAGGTAAGCAGCTGCCTTATCCATTGTTTCTATTTTCAGGGGTTGTCTGAAATACACGTACAATTTTACTCATTTCTGTATTCCTTACAAATAATACCGTCTTTTTGAACACTTTTTTCTGAACACACGTCATTATAATTTGTTATTTTTAAAGTTAAGAAATAAAATTATTTGCAGCCTAATATTTTTTTTTACCATCCTTAAAAACTTCTCATCTTTGCACTTTATTAAATAAACAAAATGTTTTTAAATATTACAAAGATTTTTGCTTTGCTTGTATTAATACAAAATTGAATATAAAATAATTTATAAAAATGTGCCGAGTAAAACTGTTGGCGAAAGGATTAAAAAAAAAATTGAAACGGAAAAAATCTTTTCACAATAACGGAGGGAAGTGCTTGTGAAGGTAAAAACCCGTATAGACGCATGAAAAGCGAATACATTCAAAGCATCCTGTTCATTATTAGGACAGGATAATAAACAAGAAATGAAAAAGGATACAAAGGCGTATACAGATAGAAAAGGTGTTTTGTTCGTTATTTATAACCACATCTATAGGTTATTAAGGGTATGTAACTGCCTCCGTAGCATAGTAAAGGCGTGTGCTTTAGAAACCGGAGGTTGTGGATTCGAATCCTGCGGGGCTCAACTAATTTTCATTGTTGTTTCCTAGTTGGTTAGGGCAATTTGGGCCGGTCACCCAATCGTCTGAAAAGTAACATGATCCATGGATCCTTATCCTGGGGCATTAAAATATGAAAACTTTTGTAAATTTTTTCAAAATCTTTTCTTGTTGATCTTAAATTTACAGAGAAAAGTCCATCTTAGAAAGACGCCAAAAAATATTGTATTTCGGGAGGTAACTGTACATCATCAAAATGTAATTTTGTTTTTTAACTTTATGTCGACTTTGGCAAGACGTTAATTACAAATCAGTCGGCATTAAACGATATGGTTTAAAGTGGCTTCGTTTCTTTAAAAAATAGATACATAAACTGTCAAGTTCACGTAGCTGTAATCAACTAAAATCTCTTAAAAGGCTAAAGTTTTACAAAATAACATTGATTCGCAGAATGTTAGTCGGGCGGGAGCTTGCATTGCAAACAATTAAAACGTCCTCACGCGGTGTACTGCGGTAATGTAAAGAGGATTAAAACAAGGCGCTTTGCTAACGTGAATAACGAAAACTAATGAATCCTGAAAACTCGCGTTATCCTATTTTAGAGGATAATAGAATTAAATGGAGCATTGAAACAAAAAGTCTTTTGCTTGAGTGTACGTATATTTATATGTTTGATCTGATAATAATCTAATTATTATTGGTTCCAAATCCCGTGATATTGGTAAGTTGAATCTTGGAAATTTCAATTTGAATTATTTTTGCTAACATATTTAGTCAAAAATAGTAAAAATAATACGGTAATACCTTATTATTTTATTCGTTTTCACCGTTCTATTGAGCCGATTCGATATTATACGACGAATATCATGCAAATTCACTCACTGTTATCGTCTTTTTTTCATGAAAATTCTTTCCGAAGGTTTAACAAAGCCTAGTAAGCCTCATTGTTAGCGTAAAGATTCGGTTAAACTTTCTTAAAACTGTTTAATTTAATAGTTTAAGATATTACGTTGACAAAACTTTAATATTTACTCTTAGTATCAACCTTATATTCATTTTCTACTAATATGTCGCATTGAATTATATTCGTTGCGAAAACGGTACTATCAACCGTTATTTCAGCTCGCTCTTTTCACATTGTCTCGTTAACAAGACCGTACGTTCCGGTATTGTTCGTGAACTGGTACACATTACCAGAATCGCTGTTTACAGATCTTCAATTAAGTGGTGTTCGGTGATAAAAAAATATCGGGCGCAATATCCGCGCCGCCCGCTCCGTTCCGCTTGGTCGCGCTTAATCAGATACAAAATTCAAAAGTCCCCGCCGTCCGATAGGATCGCAACATAATGGACGAAGTTGCCCGCTTTGTACCAACTTTACAGCTGCCAGTAATAAATTTTGCGAGTAATTTTTTTTTGCAAAACCAGCCTGGAATATCGGCGATTTATGATTTTCGAATTTGCAAAGTTTTATCTGTGGGCTGACGCGGATAGTTATGGCGATATTGGTTTGGGGACTTTTAATGAGTTGAGGGTGACTTTGATGTGGTTGTTTCGCTATAATGTAACTGGAAGCTTGATGCCATTGTGATTTATTAAATAACCCTTTCAGCTTGTGAAATGTACAACAATTGGGTAATACTTCTAGGCGTTTTTATGAATCTATGGCATGTTCTTTTTTCATAGGAATAATTTATGTCATAACTTAATTGGAATTAGTAAAACTAGAACCACGCCTTACAGTTTAAATTCTCAATTTTATATATTGTAATAAAACTATTAATCTACTCATACAGTCCTTTTATGTGAAGGTTTAAATATTTATAGAAATAATAGCGACGCAAAGCATTTGAAATTTTATTTATTTATTTATTGTATCTCCAGACTTGGATCTGGATTTCTTTTCAGATACACTTGTACCTTTCCTTTTGTTGTAGTAGACAATCAACGATTACTAAATGCATATTAATATTTTATAGTGCTTTTGTGGTGTGTTTATTACTGTTTATTTAGCATAGAGAATTAATGTTATAAAAGTTATGAGAATTTACAGCATTCCGCTGTATACGAATCCTCAGACATGGCACGTTAAATCTTTCTTGCTACCTTGTACTATGCACGAATATTTGTATTTGTAAGGTTATTTCGAAGGGAGTTAAATTGCCATAATGCAAGAAACCCCTATCTCAAACTGTTACTATCATTAGTTTAATTTCGTTTACGTAAAGTTCTTTAAGAAACATATTTTTTTGATAAATCACTTAATCTTTCTATATACATTTTTTTTATGGTATCGCCAACGCGCTGCTTACATTGAGACATAGGGTGTTAAGTCTTGTTTACCCAGTAAATACGCTGGCTACGGTGCCCTTCAAACCGGAACGCAGCAGTGTTTTCACACTACTGCTTCGCGGCAGAAATAGGCACCGCGGTGGTACCCACCCAGACGGTATCCCGTAAACAGGGGACCTACCACCGGTGAAATAACAGAAAATAACCATAAAGGTAAGTTTGCGATAAATTTCGAAACAATTTTTCCATTCAGTCACGCCTTCAAGTGATTTCTTTTATAATCTATCATTGTTGCTTGGAAATTAATCTCGCCTCTATTGTTTCATTGTTGAACGTTTCTCACAAACGTCTTTAATAAAATCTTCGGTGCTAAGAAAGCAAAAGACGTACATCAATCCATTTTGATATGTAACAGTTCACAAGTTTTAAAATAAAAATGACACCCGGAAATTGGAAACTAAAATATTATCTTTTAAACATATTAATTGGTAAGGAGTTTGTGAACTATAAAGTTCTTGAACATGTCCATGTTCTTGAACAATACTATGTTGCTTGCAGTCAGCTTCCGTAGTTATAACGTCCAATTTTGATACAAAAAATATCTTTTTAATTCAAACAAGCATTTCAATAAACCTACCGCTATAAATTTTAATTACGAGCTACTCATATTGGTTTCTGAAAAGGCAAATATTTTTAAAAAATACGTTCCATTTCCGGATGAAAGGACCGTTACTCATCATATATTTCCTTCCGGTCAAGTGATTTTTAAATGACGAAGAAACATCTATTGACCCCCTTAAACCAACAATACCCAAAGTCGCAACGTATAAAACCCCCCCGGGCGCACTCGACCCCCGGCCCCAACAATAATAAAAAGATCATTTCGTCTTGACCCTCCCCCTGTCGGCATAAAAAATCCCCAAGGACCTCGGCAAATATTCCCATTGCGTGCTAGAGTTATTTGGCCAGGTATTTTGCCTACTTTAATATTGGACCGCCCGTTTTGAATTTCGATTCGCTATCGAATTCGGTACACGCCAGCCCCCATTACGTATGCGTTGTTAGGGTGTGATAATTTTCGTTTCAGCATATCTCGCGTGATATTTCGTGACGTCGATGCCTCCAGGAAAAATGGGAGCACTGTTTGTTGCTTGTACGTGTCGTGAATTAGTTTCGCTAGCGTACACATGCGTTTGAAGAGCAAATTCGCGTATTTACATAATGCGTTACGCGAAATCTCGGGGACATGACATACGTGCTAATTTATATTCTCCGGGCTGCCGCCGCGGAATTACCAGTGACACGGGACTCGGATTTTTGTGTGAAGATACAGATTTGAGGTGTGCTTGAACTCAATGATTTGATACGCATAAAGTTAGTCATGAGTCAAACATATATGTATGTATAGATGTAAGTATTGTTAAAGCTACTTCATTTGACTTTCCATGACATATTTTCAACGGTAAATAAAAAGGTCCCACTTAGTTTCTTTCGCCTATTATTCTTAGGTCACAGACCTTCTTTTATATTGTAATAAATAATTAAATGGCACACCCAGTATTGTCGATATCTATGGGCGTTAATAACTACTTTTCATTAGGTGGTCTTTGTAGGCACTAAAAAATATATTTCAGTTTACATATGGACTTTAAGTACATATTAAGAATAAAATCTCATTTAAGCAACTTAAAATTCTCTACACAGCACCCCTACTAATTGCGTAGATAGCGTTATACGAAACTTTCACGGACTCCCACTCGATCTCGAAACTTCCGATAACAATTATTCCGGACCCCCACTACAGATAAGTCACGGGTCACGCCAATTTTAAACGCGGCCCCATCTATAAAGTGCCTAATTCAACTTTTCCCGACGATAAATTCGACGAGTTTCCCAATATATCCAACCGACTTGGCGTCTAGTTAATTTGAACCTGGAGTACAGAAGTTTCACGTCTTCGGATCGCGGCCGAGTGGAGTTGTCACTTCCAGTGGTGTCCAATTAAAGGGTGTCCCCACTTTTTCGACTTGGACCCGAGTTTTGCACGTTCGAGTTTAATGATTAGATTATTCTGGAAGCGCTTTTATGGTAGGCGCGATAAACCTTTTTTTCAATTTTACTTGAACGATCATATTATAACATTACCCTTTCTAGACTGGCAATTTTGAACGAAAATTCATACCTGAGACATGTCAGTGAAGATGGTAACATCATTATGGATACATTGTTATTTTATTTCAATGAAACCTTTCATAACTCATTTCTTATAAAGCGTGTATCGCTAGAATGTGTGATAGAGTATGTTTAGATGGAATTTTAGTATGATATTTAGTTGCAAATTAAATATAGTAAGATACGAAATAATAAACAGTATCAATAATTGCTTTCTTTTAAGTAATCATATGTATTGACTATAAACAAATTTAAATAATTTAGGTAAGCTAGAAAACGTAATATGTAACACTTGAAAGTAATCTTAAACGCAAAACTACTCTTGTTTAAAAAAAACATGTTCATTGATAAAAAGAGAGATAACAATCATTAAAATTTTCCAGAACCGAGCGTCAGCGAACTTAGCAATTAAAACATTTCTAATTTTTCGAAGCACAACTGTGATTACACTCGCGTGTTTGTGCAACATACATTTTTCCACGTCGAAAGTTTTCTTTTCATTTTCGCCAGTAAACTTAGCAGCAAGATATTTCAGAGGCATGTGCGAGGTACACGAGTATAGGGGAATCGGACAAAACGTGCACATTTTGTCTGATTAACCTTCTCTCGGTAGGAACGGACACGATCCGACCAGAAAACTCCTATTTTATGATTGCAAATCATCATCTTGTAATGAAAGCCTTTCATAAACACAGCTGCCAGTGATTTTTGCTCAAAAATCTATTAAGTATGTTTTTACAACAACATTCCTTATATCAAGTCGATAAAATTGAACGTGTTCAAATAAATGAGGGAAATTATAAATTAATCTGGGAGCTACGTAATAAATGTGACGTCACAGAAGTCGAAAACGAAACGCCATTAGCATCCAACGTAACAATTCAAACGGACCGTAATTACAGACGAAATAATTGAACTGGGGGAGGTAGGGAGAAAGTAATAAAAGATCTCCGTGGTATGTAAATCTAATAAATCTGAGAGGCCCGGCCGTACCATTATCACAGCGATGCATTACCCATTTGATTTACGGTCGATCGGTGAGTATTGATAGAAGTAAATGTACGAAATCAATGCTGAATCCAGCCGCCGTAGGTAACTAATTATGTGAACCAATTAAACAGTGATATTAGGTTACTAATTACTATTTAATCCGGTGTTAGTTTCGCACCACGAACTGTTAGAAAAACATTGCGCAGCAAAATATAAAGGGATAATATCATTCATTAGGATGTTGTAATTCAACTGATAAAATCTACATAATTTTATTTATTCGCCCTATAATAATTTAAGAAAAACATTAAAACAATAATCTAATGTTATAACCCATATCAGAGTTAAATTAAAAAATGAATGATGGTGTGGTAACTATATCTAACTTGTAAAAGAAATAAACGAATAGAGATTTTCTTCAATTTTTAACTTTTAGATAAGATACAAGTATGAACTTAGCTTATAAACAATATTGCTTAAAGTGTAATTCTGCCTTTAGCTGGATATATTTACTGCCAAAACATATGAATTTTAGGAACATGTACATATAGAGTCACGTCTTACTTATAAATTAATTGCCATTAAGTATATTCCTGTACCGAGGGCTATGTTAGCTCATTTAATGCCGATTTTAATCATATATATTGACGTCACGAGAAAACTTCCACTTGATGGTTACTAGGTAATTTAAGTTTTTTTATGTGTTTTCATAACGTTTCAATGAAATATCTGCAGGTGAATTAATAAATAAATAAAAAAAACCTTAAAGACAAGTGCATATATTTCAACGTTGCGGCAATTAATATGTGTCGTGGTTATGCTAACTGATTTTGAATGATTGATCAAGTAGATTTATAAAATTGTTTGTTTTATCAAGAAATGTAGGCCAATTTACAAGGAAAAATGTGTACGATATCCCAAAACTGTAAAAGTGGCATTATTTCGGGGCGTGCTGTCGACGGCTAGGGAAGATACAAATATATGTCGAAGCTCACGTTCTTAGCCCTTGCTATGTGGTAAGAAATTTAAAGCGAATGTATATTATATCTATATTCATTTTGAGTTTCAAAAACAAGAAAACTTTACGCAAAATTTGAGGTTACTTATGAGTTTGATATTAAGAACTTATCAAGTATATAAAATGCATAAGAAAAGGTTGAGCATGAGGTTTTGGTTAAAATAACACATTACGAAGGCAATACACTTAAGATAATTAACGATCTTTTTCGAGACCATCATTACTAAAAAATAGGAAAACATTTATTTACTCAAATAAAATTACGTTGACATTGTTGAAAACCCCAGTCTCTCCGTATTTGGTTGCTTAATATTCATGTATGTTATTAAGAATAGTAAACCTAAACAAATCTTATTTAAGTGCAATATTACCAAGGATTGTACCGTAGACCTTCAATCGTGGGTACACAAAAGCAGGCAGGCACAATTTCTCATCCGACATTTATCCCGATGAAAAAACAACAGCAAAGCCTTATTAATGGCGTATGGGCTACGCGATTGGTTTGTTTACTTGGCGGCGGAAGTCGGAAAAAATGAGCTTGCGAGGTACAAGGCAGCGAGCAAATATAGTTGCCGCTTTACGGGTTTTATCGTGTTCAGTTTCAGTGCACGCTGAAAGAATTTACAGCCCTGAAAATTAATATTGTAATAAGATTTTTGGACGTACAACGGAATATTAATGAGTCTAAAAATAAACAAAGCTAGAAACCATATAATCTAGATTTCTAATAAATATAATAGACATAATTTACATAGACATAATTATCTTTTGCAAATAAATATATATTTTTTGCACCCAGACTTGAGAAGCATATTATGTTTATTACAGAATATTTTCCCGTGGTGAAAATCCAACCTTCACCCTTTGGAACTTACCACAATGCTAAGAGGGTCGTCAATTTTTTTAAATAAATGATGTTATATAACTAATTTTACTCAAATATTTTTTTAATTTATTTTTAATTACCTAACGTTACAATTTTAGAAATAAACTGCTGAAATGTGTGTTCAAATTCTTTTATCAAGACGTGAAAATAGTAATGTTTATATTTACGAGTTAAATATTATGTAAAAGTATTTAACCACGACAAACACCATTAAAAAGGCCATTAATCAGGTTTGCCAAGTAGAATGTTTAAGAATAAATAACATTGTTCAATATGACGTTAAGTAATCGTTTTAGTCATCACAATAAAAGCACTAGTCTTAAAACTGCTTGGTATAACTTTAAATTATCTTTGTGTTTAAACTAAACGCGTCGATATAACAAATTGGGTTATCACTACTTAATCTCCAGCGTCGTCGTTTAAATCTTGAGCGTTAACATTATAACCACCTAAGTCTTTAACTTGGCATAGCTCCAATTTATTTAAGTGGTTTAGTTCAGTGCGTCGAGCGTACACGCGTATACTTAGACGTTTCAATCTTCGCGACTCTCATTTGAGCTGTGGAATTGTTCAACATTTAAATTGCGTACAACATTAGAAACACGCGCGCTTCAAGTGATCTCCTTGCTGGAAGCGGGAATTCGTGATTAAGTTTGTTCAAGTAACCGAGTTGCTTGTATTAAACTGTTTGCAAGCTCTGAGTTAAGAAAAAACATGATTAATCGAGTATTTTGATAAATTTACAAAACAAAATAGGAAAACTGTAAGCCCACTACATAAAAATAGATTATCTAAATTAGACCACTAATGACTTTTATCATTACAGTATTTCATGACACTTATACTTTCCTTACAGTATTTTACTTTATTTCCTTTTAAGGTTTTTACTACATACAAACTGCTATACAAGCAGGGTCTCCGCTGGCAATGGACTGGTAGAAGATGGCCAGGGCGCCCTTGTACTACATGAAGGCAATCAGTTGAGAAAGAGTCTGACTTAATGGTTCTCGGCTGGAATGAACAAGGCGAAACCGCACAAGATCGAGACAAGTGGAAAATTCCTTTGCGAGTCCTATGTCCCTACTGAGAGATAACAGGAAAAAATCGTCATTATCATTACTACAGTAAAAAAATTTAAAACTTGGTTATTATTATTGCTATTATAAATTAAAATAAAAAATACGATTGACCTTTTCTTTCTTTTTTATATATTTTACATTTTGGTATATATATCTTTAAGTTATCTTTTGATAAATATTGTTATTGGACTCATTATTCACAACTCTTAGCTATGTTGCAGAAATACGTCAACGATATTTAATATCTACTATGAAATGCCGGCCGGCCGTTCGTGATGTCGCTGTGGTCTAACATGCTTACAGGAAGGATGATCCGGGTATACAGCACGCTTTTGTAAAATGTGAATGATGCAAAATCCTACACAATATGATGTTCAGAATGCAACACTGTATGAAACATTTTGGAATTCAAATCTTTCATAACATAGACGATCCCATTGTAAAAATAAGTGTTTTTAGAATAAGTTATTAATTTTCCGTTGTCGATTATAAAAACATTAATAATGTGATTAGTTAAAATAGACTCGAGAATCATGCTAACATTGGTACTAATGCCAACGATGTTTTGTCACGTATCTAGATGCTATATCCGTATAACATGAGTTACGTCTTTAAACAATAGGCATAACGCCGCTTTGTTGCTACTATTTTATTTAAATCAACTACGAGTCTAACATGAATTATCTATAATGTTAAGATTTCACTCTTTAATGTTAAATAGATTAACATAAAAAGCTTAAAATACCACTAATGGAGCTACCTTCGACCCTGATCTCTAACCCTTACTTAATTCCGACAGATGGCGCTGGTATATAAATCGTTTACACTTCACATGTTTACCAAAATTTATACTCAGTTATATAATTGTCTAAAATAAACCGCCAAAAGTCCCCATAGATACGTCCACAGAGAACAAAGGAGTTGCGTAGAGCGATCCCAAGTCAGTGATGTAATAAACTGAGACGCGGACTTTAATGCCGCACGAAGGCGTCATACGTATGGCCGCAAGCGAGTTTGTGTACGTCTCAATTTGGCCCGAGCCTAGCAATTAATGTAATGGAATGAGCGGGACCGGGCTAATGGTCGTGAGTGTCAACGTATGGTGACAGTTTGTTCGTGACTCAAGTATATCATTGCTACCGTATTCGGTAATGGAGAGGGTTTAGGTGAACCTATTGGAATTTATGTACTCCTGGTACTGTCGATTGTAAATCAAACTGGTCAGTAAATCTCGAAAATGCGATACAAGTTTGGAAAATTATGATTGTCTGTGATAGACCTACTAAAGGCTATGTAATCTTGGTTTTTCTTTTTTTTTAATAATGTTAATATATATACAACTATTAACAAGGTTTTAAATGAGTATTTATTTAATTTACGCGTTATTGGAAAACCCTTTAAGTTAAACAACAGGTACGGAATTGTCATTGAGTTCTGTATGTCTTCAGGTAGATACTGGAGTAAAAGAGATTCTGTAGAAAGTAGATACATACTAATTTAATTATAATAATACAAAAAATTAAAACTACAGTTGAATGCCCACTAGTCTTATTGAGTTGTAATTGAATTTCTATTTTTACATCCAATTTAAAATACAGTTGTATAAAATATTAATAAATTAGGAATTTGTTTCCAATTAATATCTAGTCATATGTACTAGTCAATATACATACAACACTTTTAACATAGAATATTCTAGTGTCCTGACTAAGTTTAGATTAAGATCCTTATTCCAGGATTTGTAGCGTGATGACTCCACAAGTTGTAAGCCAAGATGCCTTATCTTTATGTGGTTATATTATCTTTACTGTTATTATTGTTGTACAAAGAAAAAAGCCAGTTCATTTAGGAGTCTTTTGTCTTAACCAACGTCTATATAGGCTAGAACGGCCGACCTAATTAACGCCCGCTTCACAAAAGGCCCCGAGGTAAGAAGACAGTATGAAGAAAGAAATATTTGGCTAAGTCTATTGTCTGAATGAACTGTGGCTTGTTATGACTACAGAATTCATGGCGACGTATAAGTAATTTGGCCTGAGTGAAGTCATGGATCCTGTGTTTTTTTGTAATTGTAGTGCTCAAAATTACATAACTTCAGTATTCTTATATAGCATTAGGTTCAAACTATTATGTTGTTGCTTTTTGCAAGAAGAGAAAACAAAAAGAAATTTAGCTTTTGGTATTGCAAATATGTTGCATGAATGTATATATAATAGAACTATTCTAAGTCATAAGGCTGATATTAAGGTAATCATAGGATATTTAAAAAATATAAAAAAGATCCAGTCCATATTCTAGAAACAAAATTGTAAATCAGATATCATAAATAATATTATTTAATAATTATTTTAAAATTATAGCCACGATGCCGACTCCGAAAAGGAATTTTAAAATAATTGGATTGATAGGGATAAAATAGCAACACTTTATATAATATTCCGACAAAAACAGAAAATATTATGAAATCAATTACATCAATGTTATTATTTTGGTAATATAATATGTCGTAAAGGGGAATTTACTTCAATTTGAAGCCACTGGTACAGATATATTATCTAATCTTCACGTATTCCATTGTACACCTTGGAGCGCCTTATGGTTAAGTTACTTTGATTAAAGACGTGGATCCAGATTTCAATAGAAGCCGAAGGGAAATATATTGCGTAAATAGAAAAATAGCCCGATACGAAGCGGTTTGATGAATAACCTTTTTCTAACCTCGTTCCTGTATATATCTACAAGAGAGTGTAAATCCTTTCACATCACGATCATTTCTATACAAAAGCATTGTATCTGATAACAAGCAGTGGATCTTAATTGTTAAAACAAAGTGTACACTCGGGTATTGTTAGCGAAGACGTCTGCTAAAATATTCAGTAATAAAAGCGTTATCGAAGAATTAGATGTTTATCTTTAATTAAGTTTTTGTTTGTTTATAAACGGCCTTCACGGGGATGGGGACGTCGGTTACGCTCGTGAAATGGGCGGTAGGTGGGGGGTGACAGATTGCTTTGAAAAGTAAACAGTGGAAATATCTCATTTGCATATTTCGACGGAAGTTACTGGCCGCCGCGTCCGCCAGTTTTGATGTGATTTGATCGTACTGTTTTGTTACATTATGAATGAACGATTTTTGCTCGAATCTCCGTTGGGGATGTTTGAGGAATTTTGCTTTACATAAGATAAGTTAAAAAAATAATTTATATTTACCATACAAATGTAAATATGATGAATTAATTATATTCAAATAAGGCTAGGTTTAGGATAGATCCCTTTTTTACAAGGGGCTGTCTGGGGTTGCACCATCGCGGTGTCTAGTTCCGTCATAAATCAATTGTGTGTAAACGCTACTGACTTTAAAGAGTATCGTAGCTAGCGTAAGTTCTGTGTTAACGATATATAATATAGAGAGCATATATATGCTCAGAGCAGTAAATTTGGTGTCCTTCCCTGCTTTTTTATTGGCAAGGCTTATCACCAACCATCAAGCGAACGACCTGCTGAGCTCATTGCTATGACCAGTAAAAAATTCTCATAAATAAATTGAAATGCTGTGTACGACCCGCGACAGCTTATCGTGTAATTTTTCGTAATGAGTGTTTAATAACAAAACAAAGTTATTGGTATTTGGTTATATATTTGCCTAATACCTTTAATGTCATAGGTACATCGAACGCCTAAAAGTTATACAGTTTACATCTATCTTTTACATTCTCCCGTTGCGCAGACGCCCATTGTTTAACGTACGTAATAATCTAAACACGGCGTATTTCGGTTATTATAACTCAAAAGCGCAGACTATCAAAGGAGGTATTCAGTTAATGTGTGGAATTTGCATTGCTTTTATGTTCAGCCAACAAAGACAAGCAAACTGAGCTGTACAGGTATAGTTGAGTGCATGAAACAAGTTTTAATGTTACAATTTCATGGTGCTGGGTGTAGCTAGAAATTTCAAGCAAATTTAGACGTGATGAAACAATATAAATGAATCTTTCTATTACCTATTCTAAGGCTTATTACTTCAGCGCTATAGAAATTTTGTAAAAGACACTATACATCTTCGAATGCATTCGGCAAGGCTCTATAGAAACTTAAATAGCACCATGAAAGTATTTTATACACATTTTACTTTTTACCATGTTTAATTAGGAAACAAACACTGTATAACATCACTTTTTAATGCAGTACTTAACGTTATGAGAGTTGAGCGAACACAATAAAAAACAAGTTTGCGCTTCAAATTTTCTTGTATATTTATGCATTCATGTTTAGGAGTATTTTTTTTTAAATAAGGCAAACATTAAAGTAAGTATCCAAACATAAAACCTCTTAAGAGTATCAACAATAACTTAACATAATACTTATTTGCTATAACGCTAATGCTACACACGATTTATTAAAATACTTTACGGATTTTATCGCGTGTCATTTGTTTTACAATATTCCCGATTAACTTAACATTATGAATGAAACAATGTAAAGGTGTTGTACACATTATACAATATATTAACTACTGTATGAAATTGAAATACAAAGATAATCCCTCAATCTTCATGAGCTTAAACCGTTAAACACTTATTACAACCCCATGCAATGTACACACAGTCTCATTGAAAATTCTCTTTGTGGGCGAATCAGATAGCCCGGAGGTAACTCTGAGTTAGTTCTAGATTAATCCTAGCCTAGAATATCAGTGCAACGGTCCTCAAAGGCCTTGTTATTGGACGCAGAGACTCATTGCGATTTAATTAAATCGGTAATTATAGTCATTATGGATTGGTTTATGCCGTGATTTTAAAAATGAACATTGAGTTATGTCTATTACTTTTAAAGTAATAGACTTTTTTGTTATCCAATTTTAAAAAAGACGAGTAAGTTGTTGTGGCCTGGATGAGAATAGACAAAATCGGAAGCAGTGGCGATCATTAGGAGAGGTCCAGCAGTGATACAGACTGATACAGGTTGATAATAATGATGATGATGATGATTTGTTACAATACTGTCTACATTTTTCCATTGGTTATTGTGGTCGTAAACATATTTTTGTGTTTAATTTTGTTGTAATTATCTTATTATATCAGCGTTATGTAACTAGTGAAAATATTTCATTTTACTTAAACAAAAGTTTCGGCTACATTTATGTCATCATCAACTTTATCATCATCCTGTGTTAGTCCACTGCTGCACATAGGCCTGTCCTAATGATAATTTAGGAGGTTTTTGGACCGTATTCCACCATGATGATCAAATTCGGGATGGTGGTGGACATATTTTTACATGCCCATCATTGATCATCTTAATTTTTAGACGATTGGGGGGTCGGTCCGAATGGCCCTAACCAACTTGGAAACAACAATGAAAATTCGTTGGGTCCGAGCCGGGTTTGAACCCACGACCTCCAGTTTCTAAAGCACACGCCCTTACCACTAGGCTACGGAGGCATTTGTGTAAAAGAAAAAAGAATATTTATACACGGGTTAAGTGAAAAGTCGGTGCACCTACCAACCAGCATTCGGCCAACGTGGGGATACGGTTCAAAACCCCGTAATGGATAGGGGTGTATTAGTGGAGCCCTATGTCCAGCAGTGGATTAACACAGTGTGATGACGAGTTAAGTGAACTGCTTATTTGGCTTTGCCTTTAAATTGTATTTCGGGATTACAAGTCCTTTTAAAAGATACATTACTAAAAGTATCTTTACTAAGTATTAGAAATAAAAATATTCTCTTTACATACGTAAAGAATTAAACTATAATAACAACAGTTATTATAGTTTAATTCTAGTGGATGTATTTAGACTTATACTCTTTTTAAAACAATTTCTATCTGTTCATGTAGAACATTAAAGTTAATCTCTAAGCAGTTCGCGTGAAAACAACTTTATATTTTGTTTTTTCAAAATGGTATTCAAACATTATTAGAGGTTTGCATTATACAAGGACTCGCTGGAAGCTTTCTGTCCCGACCAACGTTTCAAGCTGTCGGGAACATTATGTTTAAGCGGATTATTCTGCATGGAAATTTCACTGGGGTGGTCAAATGAAACTATCGGTCATTGCACTTTAGAAATACTGAAAGGAATTTTAAATAATGAACGTGCTAGCTGTTTCAGCTGTGAATAAAATATTTTATGTGCTATGTATATATTTACTATAAGAAACAGACATATTTAATTATATTATAAAGTAATAAGATAAGGTTCACATTGGTTTAAGCCATATACACCACAGGCGAACAGATATATTACTTCACGGTAAGTGATAAGCTCTCATAAGAAAAGCATGACATGACATGGGATGTCAGGTCTCGTTTACTCAGTAATTAGTCTGGCTACGGCGCCCTATAAATCGGAAGTGTTTACCTACTACTAATTTGCGGCAGATATGCAAGTATACCACCTGCAAGTATATATTTTACAGTATGTTATTACCAACAGCAAAGGTATGAAAACAAATACCATTGCCTTGTAAAAAAAAAGTAAATTACTCAATAGATATTTTTTCCCGATATTAAATAATAGGACGATCCAATAAAGTAAGATATAGAGCCGCCATATAATTTATGGAGGAGGGACTGAATTTATATACCCTCCAATATCGAGATTAATTCGATTTCAATCACTTCTGTCACAAGAAAAATGGGTCTTCAAATGAAAAGTTTCTCGCGGCGCCTGCCGCCGACACACTTCGGGTCGAAAGTTTTTAACTCCCCCTATCTCAGATTCGATGACAAATCAATAATCAATATTCCACGATCACCGGCCCCGGAATATGAGCCTTGGGCCTGGCAAAAACTTTTCTAAACAAACACCCTGGAGTTTGGAAGATTGATGACTTAACCTCCCGTCTAACGTGAATAGGATGCCCGCGTGAGACATACGGGCTGTAAGGATGGACGAGTTACAGTGATCACTTTGAATGTCATGCTTTACAAATCAGCCTGTTCCCAGTTCAGGTTTTTTTTAATTTCTATACTTCAAGCACAAATCGTTTGGCACAATGCTCTTTAAATGATTATAAAATATAGAACCAATAAAGGAATGGAACAAAAAAATTATAGCCACTATAATACTAACCCATTACGAACACAAACAGACGAATTAGAAAAATAATTAACAACTGTTACTATAGCGTCAATTCTTTATAAACATTAAAACTATATTTTTAGAAAGTATACTGCAGCAAACCGCGGTTAAACTCCCTTATTGTTACCACGTCATCTATCGCTATAAAAATTACAAAATTTAAACCTAAATGTCTTTGTAAATCTAACAGTTTTTCCGGTAAATTCATCCGCTGTCAAAATTTTAAAACCGTGTGCACCATAGGGCGGGCGGGCAAACAAAGATTTGGAACAAAGCCCCCGTCCAACTACTTTGTAACAAGAAAGAAATAGCGATCTATCAATCAATAGCTTAGCCGAACTTCGTAATAATGCCTGCAAACTTCGGTGCCTGTTTGTACGGGAATAGATACGTTACCGAATGGAGGGTAGGTAAGCAACGGTGATGGATTTATTGATGGATCACTCTTGGAGCTATGTGTGAATTGAGGGTGGTTTTAGAACGCCGGATGGGCGGTGGAAAGTGCACCTGTTACTTGCAATTCGACGTGGATTCGGTTCGGAGACACTTAATGTGCCTCATTTCACTATTAGATTACCTTACATATTTACATACAATAGATGATACTGCCTATCCTTCTATCTAGCAATGTAAATGGAATGTCTGTCTGTAGATCTGCTGCTAGTCGATTCCGCTTATGGCCGCCGATCTATATTAGAGATCAAACGCAGGAGATATTATAAAGCACAAGTATACACGCAGACTCGGATGCCGTCTTCCCACCGAGTGACTTAACTGCACCAAGGGCCTCCAGATGGGAAGCCTCGGCTTGGGCCGCCACTTTCTGGTTCCCGTTAGCATGCTGAATCGAGGGCTACCCAGGTCGGCCTGACGTTTCGGCTCGAAAGCAGTCTGTGTATATAATCTGTAACGTTTAACAATTTACCTATGATTTCGGCTATTTACTGTGTTATGAGGTTTTTAAGAAAGTCATTAAAATGTTTTAATATAAGTCCAAAATGCATGTGCGCGCTTTTGTTTTACTATACCACCACGCACACATATTACACCGTACTTAAATGATGCCAATATATTAAAATGTCACTCCGTAGAGAATTACATCTATCTACTCTGATATTTGGTCTTAAGTCAACAGGCCGCCCTATGTACTTGTACCGTAAACTGGAATGGCTACCTACAGATCGGCCTAGAGCATGCAAAAAGTCGGTATTTCGGATCCAGAAACATCATTCCGCCCGTTTAGAGGGAGTTTTAGGTACGCTGCGTCTAAGTGTTGGAACAATATACCCCACCATTTCGAGCCCTTAAAAGCTTGGTAGGTTTTAAGTATAAAATGAAGGTTCATCTTCTAGAATACCAAAATTTTCAGCATGTAATAGACGCATCTTACCTACATATCTTGCGCCAAATGTTAAACTATTGGTTGCCATGATGTTAAGTCAGTTTACATTATATAGACTGCTATCTTTTATTTTTAATCAATCGTTTCCTATGTATAATGGCCTTGTTTTACTTTTATTAAATAGCGTCCCTACCCTTACAAACTGGCTCCACTGAAAATCAGCTTTGCAGTTATTTGTTGCAATTTATGCTGAGTGGAGACCTTTTTAACGAAAAGACACAACATGTATGTGTTATTCATAAAGTTTTTATTTATTGTTTACCAATTATATTGTTTAAATGGTAATTAAGTTCGTGCTGTGATTTTATTCCTATTGTTAATCTTATTTGCTGTTTTTATTTTCTTTTAATTTTTTTTGTTTTTCATTTTACTGTTAAAAATTATTTTAGATGTATGCACTGTTTTTCTTTTATGTTTATGTTATTAATCTTTTTATATATAAATATGTATGTAAATGTGTATCTTTTGGCGAAATAAAGTCTATGTCTATGTCTATATCTATATCTATATAATCAAATTATAAACGCTAATAATATCTTTTATATAAAAACGAAATTAACAAGAACCTTCAATTAATTACGATGCAATCTGATATCGAGATATGAATTTTCGACGGTTCCAAATTGATTAATAACGGAAATATCCAATGAAACGGGATATGACGATCAATCAAGTACAGTCAGCGCCGAAGGATAGTCGATAACAATTAGCTGACACTTAGTACATTTAGCCGAACAAATACCCAGGAGTGTACAGTTGTGCTCATAAATCAGTACACGTCGCCGTAACACGCTATGTCACGCGTCGTGTCATTATAATGATAGTACTGAAGTGACGTCATCATTAACGACCCCGACGAACTTCTTCGGTGTGTTAATTATTGTAATGAATGTCTTCATTAACGAAATAATGATGGGATAACGCTTGAGAATCGATCGACATTTTTAATCTGTTTTGTGGCAGTCTGAATTTTAACTTCCCGTTTGAATACAACTAGTTTTAGCGTTTTTATATCCTATTGAAAGAGTAATCAGTTAATATGTACGACCAATGTATGGAAAGTCTTTTTAAAACATTAAAATATTTATTATATAACCGATACAAATACCAAAAAAAAAATTGTCTGTTTGTTTGTTCCAGCTAATCTCTGGACGTTAGCTGATGTAAGTAAAATTAACTTCGGCCTTCTTTTTAAACACAAAGAAATACCAAGTGGCCGGAGTCGTAGGAAAATTTAAAAAGAAGCTTCAAAAAATTGTGTGGTAAATATTCAAACGTTTGTTATAACTAAAACTCATTAATACACAATTATGTAATACCCATAGACTGATTCAGAACTGAACATATTATCTTAGCCAAAAGTTTATGAAAAGTATCTGAATATATTACCTCAGGTATAAAAGGTTTAAAATAGCTTCTCAGACGAACTTCGATGTTTTTTAAAATATAATAGCTTATAGAAAATATAAACATATAGAAATGTAGCTGAACATCATATTTAGATAAAGAACGTTATAGGCTTTTTATAATTCTTCGTAACAAACATATAAATCATATAACTATATTTGTCACATTAACTATATTCATAGCATAAAGAGGAAAACATTGTTTGTGTGTTTTGAATGGGCTGAAATGTGAACCCATTTGAAGAAATTATTTTAATACTTGAAGGAAGGCTATGTTTTCCTTGTAAAACAATTCCAAAAATCCTTAAAAAAACTCTGAATGAGCCGTGCACGTCTGCTAGTTATAAATAATAGTAATAACTATTTTTATTGTATCTGAATTAATAAATAACGATGTTATTATGATTCGACCAATAACAATTTGGAGCATAGACAGTTACAAAAGAATACTGTTACAGACCAATTGTTTGAACACTTGTAAGTATTCACGAATTGCGTTACACGTGGTGCGCGTTTTAATTCCCGATATTGTGTGCGACCGGATTTTTTTCCGGCGCCCGTATAGAGTTTAGGAAACCCGACAAAATGTTATCAGGAATTTAATTTGGCGTGATTGGATCAGATCGGGCTATATTGGATTTGAACCTGTTACAGGGGAATCGAATCGACGGCTTTTTTCTGATGCAACCGTAATAAAAAAAATGTATTAACCCACTATACGTACCGCAGTTGTTGGGGAGTTTTATTTGATTCGATTGTAGGCGGGAAATCTGTTTAAAAGCCTCTGGCTAAGTAAATATGAAATGTGCTATATATTAAAATATACTACAAATAAGCATGGTGATATTTGATTCGTACAGTTGTCTTACCGAAACAGCAGTTTACAGGTTACTTACCTGGAAATGAAATACAAAATATTAATTTACAATATCACGTATATAAACAATAAAATCACCATTTTGATAGAAAAAAACTTTGTGAATACACTTCTAACTCAAAGTTGTAATGAATTAATTCAAATTGTCAGAAATGTCAGAAAAGTAAGATGGGCATGTAAATATCGGTCCACCCACCAATCCTCATTGGACCAGCGTGGTGGGGTACGGTCCAAAAACCGCCTAATAGAGAAGGCGTGCATTAGGGGAGGCCTATGTCCAACAGTGGACTAACGCAGGCTGACGATGATGAATAAGTCTACAAATACCATAACAATTTAGTGTTTAATTAATTAAAATTTGGTTTATGATTTTTATCAATATAAAAACGTTTTAAATAACTTTAACTTAAAAGAATGCATATGGAATCTGTAACTGTATTTAAAAAATAAAAATTGACTTTAACTTCTATATTATATAGTTTTTTTTAATAAAAAAATAATATCATTTTGATCTTATCTTATTAGTATACCATTCAAACTTTTTAAGGAGAAAGTTCTCATTGATAGTTATAAAGTGAATAGTTATAATTAAGTTTCTTAAAACATAAACTAAAGATCTTGCTATGAAACTTTTCAAATAAGGTATTCATGAATAAAAGTAACTTAAAAGGAGATATACGTTTACTTAAAATTCGAAAGGTCTTAGAAGTACTTAAAAAGTGAAACTCTTCAAAAAACACTTCGAAAAGATTTCGACATGCCGAAACGTTATAATAACTTAACTTGGCTGACGGAATGCGAAAGAATTTCAGCCGCAAAAATCCTGGAGTAACGCTATATTTTCTTAAAAACTTTTCAGTCTACAGTACTTTCGAATTGGTACTCCTCGTCAGTATTCTGTCTTAACTTTACCTTCATTACTTAGGAAAGGTTTTAAATATTAGAATTTTACATTGTTTCGATAAGTCTTACTTGGTAGATCCCCCCTCTTTTACAGGGGGCTGTCTGGGGCAGTACCATCGCGGTGTCTATTTCAGTGCAGTAGTATGGCTGGCATATAAAATATGGCTGTGTTCCAGTTTGAAGGGAAAGTAGCCAGCAGTGTTTACTGGGTAAAAGAGACGTAATATTATGTTTCAGGTAGGGAGCGCATTGGCGATGTCTTGGTATAGCCTATGTCCATGGGCAATGGTGACCTGAATGCTTGTCTGCCATCGTGGAAATTAAAAAAATTCCGTACCAGAATCGCTTTTCGCATCAATTACATCGTTTAGCCAAATTAGAAACAGAACTAACGTAACTAAATCTAGTGTCAAACACCAATGTTGCCGGAAATGACCGCGTTCTTATTGGTGAACTTGAATTTTTTGGAGCAAATGTGTTTGATATTAAACTTTATTCACATAAATTCTCTAAATCGGTTAAATTAGTATCGAAAGTTTCTGAAGTTGAGGCCGCGATTGGAAAGATGGAAGGTTGGTCGACCCCCGACCAGGTGGGATGCCGGTCTCCGTGCAGTAGCCGGCTTAAGTAAGCAGCGAGTAGCAATGCATTGGCCGTCTTGGCATTAATAGAAAAAGGCCTATGTCCAGCAGTGGACGGATAAAGGCTGATGAAGATGATGATAATGATCGTATCAAAAGTATTTATTTCTTTTACATTGACTTTAAAAGCGTATTCAAAGGAATCGTGAAGCCTTTTATTATCGCCCTTTATTCGCGATTTCGTTGAAAATGAAGAAACGTAAAACATTTCATTATTTTGCCGAGATCAAAACAGGAAAAAATTAAACGGGAAACATAGGAAAAAAAACGAAAAAGATTTCGTAACGATTGTTAGAAGGAAATTCAAGATCGTTGAATGCTATATTTTTTACAGGTGCTTTTACCTTTAAATGATTATTTATATTTCGTAAATATTTAGTGAAAATAGGATTTTTTTAGTATCGCTCTTTATGGGTATTTTTTAAAAAAACTAACGGAATAGCCTATACTTTGTTACGTGTTGATTTTCAGCATGTTCATATTATGTTATTAATTTTGTTCCGTATTAAAGAAAAAAATATACTTAAATTGTCAAAAAAAGTCTATAACTACGTTATCCACATAATAAGTTGTAAATCTCAAGGTTTATTATAATAAATTTAAGATGAAATATTATATCATCACATCTTGAAAATTGACCGTATCTAGTAAACTTTGATAGCGTTAAATCCCGCGCCAAGCAAACATGCGTACAATAAAAACTAGTAAGTAATAAGTACTACATCACACTTACGCATTACAATTCCCCTCTACTAAAATAATAAGCCCCAAACACAGCAATAACACGAAACACGAGCGACAATCAAGTGATATTACATTGCACGCGCGATAAAACCGACACGACATCAAAGAAGGAGGTCGCTGGAAGTCATAAACAACTCAGATGATCCGAGAGAAATGTTATCCTAACGCGGTCCCTCTAAAGGCTCGTACGGCGGCTCAAAGAGAAAGGGAGGATGGAAAAACACTAAGCAACGTCATATCTCATCCGGCATGATAAGAAGCAGACGAGACGTGGAAAAAATTCGTCGAGCAAAAAGAACCGACCTATAAAGAACGTGTATCGGAATATCTAATAACGAAGCGCCTTTGAGACGAGCCCTTGCTAGGGGAAGCGATTTGTATTAAACGATATATCGGATTCCGTAAGTGGATGCGATCGCTGCGGCCGAATATACTCGGTTTATCACGTATGAACATCTGTTGTTTATAACATGCGCATAATATTAGCTTACTCAGCAGTATGTCTCGAAGCTTCATTATATATATTTTTAAGACAAACAAAACTGACGTATCTTGTCGTCGAAATGCTTTGCTATTTTTGATCTTTTAGTTTGTTGTTATTGAACTACTTTTATATAAGAATGTTGGTATAAAGCTTTAATTCTTTATTAGTTATTGTTTTGACGCCCCTAGGAAAAAGATAATAAATTACAAAAAATATAACGTACCATACCTAGTAACTTGTAAGAAGACATGTATAACCAATCGCACTATCATCAACAGCCTGTATTTAGCTTATTACTGGACATAGGCCTCCCCTAATGCACACCTTATTTATTAGGGGGGGTTTTTGGACCGTATTCCACCACGCTGCTCCAATGCGGGTTGATGGGTGGAATTTGTTTATTTCATATCGCAAAATGAAAACCAGACAAGTTGATATTTCCTCTAAATTTTTTAACATCCAACAGAGGCAAAGTTGAAAATCCTCGCAATAATTATTTTCTATGTAAATAAAACAAATGAAGCCGTTTGTATATCCGTTCACGCAAATATTTTAAAACATTAGGGAGGGGCATCAACAAAAAACGGACCTAATCCCGTTCATAGAAATCGAATAACCTTTTTTGCAAGTTATTGTCGCTGTATCCGCCGTTCACCTCCTCCTACATCCAACGTATTGTGTGATTCTATTGAACGTCGATTATGAAACTTTCCTTTGAATCCATTCTGTTCTATTTCCAATAATTCTATGAATGCTGTCCCTAGATTTATACACGCCCATCGTCTTTGTTGCAACCAAAGGATCGTGCAATCTTCAAACTATACACAATCATGCTTGGGTGATGTGTATTTTTCTTGCATAAAACAATAGAATATTAAAAATGATATTTTACAATATATTTATTATACAAGAAGTATAAAGTTGTACCTAAGATAATATTATTTAATACAATATTATATAACAATAACACGACTTTCTAAATGATCCTTATTAATTTAGCCCCATCAGACATTCTCCTTCGTCATATTTCTAATTATGTTTATTCTTAGAAGTAAGTTATTTGAACCGTATTAAGAAAGAAAATGTTTCTAGGAAGCCTTTTACCTTTTTTGTAGAATACACAAGAAAATTATATGTATCGTATTCGTGTTATTAAAATAGCTTTGGCAAAAAAAAATTATGTCCATGAAGAAATATTTTCAGGTTTTGATGTTGCTTTAGAATCTCCAAATCATCACAGTTAGATTCATTTAATAGATGCCTAGAATTTTTTAACCATCTTAATGTTAAGATATTTGCTAATAGATAGGCAGTAAAACATAGCCTATTTGATAAATAATAATAATATTTCTGGACAATTAACACAAAATCATCTAGCTCCAAATTAAGCAGAGCTTGTACTATGGAAACTATATTCCTAATAAAATCATACACTTATTATTTTGTTGTAAATACATAAATATTGTATTTACGCAAACACCCAGACCCGAGAATAACACTATTCATCACATAATATTTTCCCGTGTTGGGAAAATTTTATGTGATGAACGAACCCGCATACTTTGGCTCAGTTGTCAGGGTCGTAGTAGTCTATATCACACAAACACACAAACATCATCAGCCTTTGATAGTCCACTGCTGGACATAGGCCTCCCCTATCCATTAGGGGGTTTTTGGACCGTACCAACACGCTGGTCCAATGCGGGTTGGTGGGTGGTGCGACTGTTTACATGCCCATCCGACGCATGGATCATCTTACTTTTTAGACAATTGGGCGATCGGTCCAAATTGCCCTAACCAACTAGGAAACAACAATCAAAATTTGTTGAGTCCCAGCAGGATTCGAACCCACGACCTCCGGATTCTAAAGCACACGCCTATACCACTAGGGTACGGAGGCAGTCTATATTAGACGCCGAAAAACCACACTTCGCTTTTCGTATATCGGTAACAGAGACAAGAGCGAAACGTTCACCTGGTGCTAAGTGTTACCTGCCCAAAGAAAAGCATCGTAAGGCGCCACACGTCCACTCACCACCTTGATACATGCGATGTAATGTCTCGTTTACCCAGTAATTACTCTGGCAACAGTGCACTTCAAACCAAAAGACAGTGGTTTACACACAACTGAGACGCAGAAATAGACGCCGCGAAGGTTCTTCAGACGGAGACGGTCACGTCAAATGGTTGTTTAAGGAACCTAACTCCTCCAAAGCCGCTTCCAGTAAATTATTCCCGATTTAGATATAAGGACGTATTAATCAACAAAAGGTCGATCATCGGCGGGCGTCAAAGCGAACCATTCGACCCGCAAACTCGTTTAAGCCCCCACCGGAAGCTATTTTCTATATATTATTGCAATTCGCGAAAGGGTCACGATGAATGATCCAATAACGACGTTTTCGACCGCTCGGTGTCTGGGAAATGTTTGTTGAATATATTTCCGCAGAAGATTTCTTAAACTCTCACCAAATTTGGTAAACTACCTGCCTTTTAATGTTGTATAAAAACCTTGAATGATGTTCGTATATTAATATTAATCATGCGAATAAAATAATATGACAAATTTTTATGATCACAATGTTGAAAGTAATGAAAAAAATTCACTTGCTAGTGACAAAGTTCACATAAGGTGATGGTCATTAATAACATGTATAATGAGGATATAAACAATAAAACACATATGTTTTATGCTCAAACACCACATTAACATACAATAAATATTTTGATATTTCAAATATTGTATTATATTAAAAACAGAAGTTGTCATGATTTTATTTCAACGTATATTTAGTGATGGTAACATTAGTACAATTGTTAGGATAATTGATTACTATTGATAATACAATTGTTCATATTCAAATTTAAATTCAAATTCATATATCTTCATTCAATATAGAAGTTTAAACTTGCTTATTGATCGTCAACACACTACCACCGGTGCGGAAAAGGACGCCTCAGACCTGAGAATGCGTCCTTTTCCGAACCGGCGAAAGAAACTCAGCGGGCTATTTTTTACGTCATCTTTTAAAAATAACAACCAAATCGGCGTTCCATATTATGCAATTTTGAAACAAGACCTGGAGCGAGCGTTCCATTACCAGGCTGTGTTTTCATTTAAATATTGATTAATATCTTAATAACCTTTAACACATAAACGTTCCTTGACTACCTTTCTAAATTTATTAATAGTTAAATTCTGAACGTTTACTGGGATTTTGTTGTAAAAACGTATACATTGTCCCATAAAAGACTTACATATAAGACATATAAAATTTATGCAAAACGTATCAAGAAACTTTAACATTAACAAAAACTTTACAAATTTGAGTCACTCGTACCGCACATACAATAATACTAATGCTAAAGTTGCACAGGACACATGACACAAACCAAACACACCGCGAATTGTACACCAAGTTACAAACTCGGCAAACTTCGCATGTTCAACGGATCAAAGAAATTAGAAACTGCTAACCGTCGAGTCGGTTCGGGCTAATCTATTGTAAATCTGCAGTCCGAGGATCCCAGCCTGTAGGTTTAACGTCAAACCTCTATGATTTATAGTCCTAGCGGAATCCGAAACTTGGCATCTAGCAGCGGTCCCAGGCCAGAATGCCCGTTGAAATTTTTCATTTGTGCAAATAAGATTGCAAGCGCACATTGTACAACTTTTTCGATGATTTAAAACCTACTTGTACCAATGTAACGGTTTCGCGAATATAAAAAAGTCGTATGGTATACTTTCGTGAAATATGAGCGTATGTGGAAAGATGTCTTTTGTTTTGTTCGAGCGTGCTGCTTTTTTTGATTTGAGAAATTAAAGGCCCGGTGTATGTCGAATTTAGGAATGAACATAAATTAATGTAAATATTGAGTTGTCATTTAAAATATGATTAAAAGTGTATAAGTGCAGTTAACTCAAAATTATGTGGGTTAGGGGCGGTGCCTATTTCTGCCGTAAAGGAGTAATGTGAAAACACTACTGCGTTCCGGTTTAAAGGGATCCGAAGGCCGCGTATTTACTGGGTAAACATAACGTTACGTCTGTCTCACCGTAGGCAGCGCGTGGGTGTTATCACTGGTATTGCTGATGTCAAAGTTCTGTCACAGACCACACATGACATAAGTACACATGACAGGACACATGAGATAAGTAGAGATGCTATGCAGGAGACCAGGTTCTAAACGGACTTTTTATTATCATCAAGTATATCGTCCTACTATACGGTTCATTGGGTGATTAGTTCACAATTACCTTTGAAACTAGATATTGAACTGAATTACCACTGGTATTGCACATGTCTATAGGCGTCGGTAAAACTTTTCATCAGGTCTCCAGACTACTCGCCTGCTTGCGTAGCCAATAATAAAAACTTTGTTACTTTTTAAAACATGCACATGAGGAATTACAAAAACGGTAGCCGTTATAAGATAATATTTATCAAAGATGCTTAACTTATGTTAAAAGTATAATGATAAGATATGTCTACGATATCAATAATACTTACAACCATAAGTAAAATGCAAATATTTACCTCCTATGGTAAAGAGACACCAGAATGTAAACGATCTAAATATAATGTCTTTATGGGATACAGGCCTTGTCCCTAGCTCATGAATCAGGGGTTCTATGAATTGTGAACTTGTTAATCTGTCAATTAAGAATTATTATTATTATCATTGATAATAAATCCTGCTTCTGTAACCTAACAAGAGTACAATCAGATAACTGATCGACGTTCACCCGCAAACAATTGACAATCGAAAGAATCCGTCATCCAAACGACCTCTAATTGACCTTTGAACAGGCCATTATGCTAAACGACCGTCGAAACCGCACCACTTCAAAACTGGCGACTGTTCGAGGCCCAGGAATGGCCGAAACAAAAACAAAGTTCATTCGTGGCGTAATTGGAAGGGGAGCGAGCGGGGAACTGAATAACAAAACCACCCTAACCGCTGCCCTCACCTGCCCGAGGCGCATCCTAATAATTAACAAGCGACTCTCAGACGACCGACAGATGATAAGTAAACATGGCTAGACGTGAGTTACAAAGCGTTCTGATGGATAGTGACGTCACGGGTTGTAAGTCGCTCCCACTGAAGAAATAGTCTGTTATATATATGGAATTCAAAATATCATACGCGTTCAAAATTTTATACGTAATATACATTAAAAAATGAATACCTTTTTTAAATAATTTGTCTAGCTTCTTTCAATAGTAAAGTAAGTACCGCAAGAACGATCGAACGACGAAGAAATCACAGATTCATTTTTATATTAATAAAAGCTCACATGTTTACTTTAAGTAAGTAAAGGTGGGTTAATCATGAAAGAATGTACCAACAATAGCTATTTCTTAAAATTATTTTTTATAATATTTTTGAATGTCTTGAAAATAATTTCATGTAACTTAATTAAATTACCTATAGTCTGTTAATCACCTGATTCGATAAACGTATTTAGGATACATGAAACGTTTAATATTGTTCGACTCGAACAATGACTCAGGTGGCAGGTGCGGCTTTGAGCAAGCGAAGCAGGTGACTACATTTTTTAAAGATGTCCATTATTTTATAAAAACGAATTTAGTTTAATCATGGTTAAATTATAATATATTGCTATTATGAGAAATGCTTTACATTCCTATCTTGCTGTATTTTATTTAAACAGGGTAAATAATTTATTTAACGTATTGTTTTTATGGGATACGGTCCATAAACCCCTGATGGGTTGGGGTGTATTAGGGGAGGCCTATGTCCGGCAGTGTACTATCACAGGCTGTTGATTATGATGATGATTGTTTTTAGGCATTTTCTTGCATATTTGTCAAAATTAAATATTTGGACAATCTAATTAACTAGGTTGTTTCAAGTTTTTCTATTAATGTCGTATTAACCTTTAACACATAAACGTGTTTATGTGTTAAAGGTTAATACGATATTAATAAAAAGATAATACGCCTAATAAAAAAGGACAACTTATGTCAAAATGCACCTTATGCATAAATATGATAGTTATTTTAAGTGCCACAATGACTATTTCCATACCGAATGTAATAATAAATACATTATCAACAGTAGGTATTTGCTATTATGATTTGTTTTTTTTTTTTATTTCTTGGCAACACCAAAACGATCTTATAATATATTATCAATGGCACACACTATGGATAATCACAAAAGCGTGGAAACAATGAAATCCACTCCGAAACGGGCAACCAAGACAATATATTACTGCCGCGTTTAAACAAGAAAAACTGGAGGGATGTAATAAATCTCGCCTTTCCATTGCAACAAGGGAAACGAAGACACAAAGAGCAGAAAAAGTGAAGGCGGAATTAAAAAAAAATGGAAGCGCAGCAATAAAATCACACACCCAAGCAGACGAGCAGCCTCGCTATACAATTAATTACGAACGGAACGGCGGGGATGAATAAAAAGATTCTGCCAGCACACTGTATCGATATGCGAAACAAACAATGCCACGAATGGGAATGCTTCAATTTGTAATACATTCAGATGTGAGTGGAGCAATACGTATTCACTTGTTATCAATCTAGCGCAAATAACCTTGGACGATCGATGTTTCTGATTTAGAGTACAAGTTATTAAAACATCGCTTATTTAGTAATGGTCAATTCGTTACTATTTAGATGACGTGGTAAAAGTAACGGATAATGCCACTTAATATATACTTATGTGATATTACTAAAATTCTTGGTTATAAATTACGAGCAGTAGGAAGTCTTTTGGTTCTTTATTTGTGTTTAAATATATAAACTATTATATCTGTAATATATAATACGGTTTAACTTATTTTCTCTCATTTAGTTACTTAACAATTATTTTAACTATACCCGACCATTCAAACCATTCCCAAGGGCCCAAGTCACGGGCCTGACTATTCGATTATAAATTTCTAGTTTTACAATGATACCCATATACTTATTATTAAGAAAAAACCGTAGATTTCATTTCAAAGTGCGTTTACTTTATTCTCTCAACGCTTAAAAATTTATTAAATCTGTAAAGTCAAATAATACCCACTAACCCGCATTGGACCAGCGTGGTGGGATACGGTCCAAAACACCCTAATGGATAAGGCTATAGTAGGGTAGGCCTATGTGCAGCAGTGGACTATCAGAGGCTGATGATAATGAAGTCAATAGTTACTCAGTTTTAATTTTGCACCGAATCATTACGTTAGCCCCATAAGTATTAATAGTGAATATATCCATCTAATCTCATTTCTGAGTCATTGCAATATAAATAACAGTCACCGAACGTATTATCCACACACAAGATTGACATATTAAAGTTATCCACGTAGGACTTATGGAATCATTAAGTCGGTTGCAAAAACGTTGCCGTCCAATTAATTACGCAGCAAAAAGTGGGGAGGGGATCCCCTTTTATCACTCGAAATTAAAAGATTACGCCGGCCATATTTCATGAAACCGTGGCCGGTGGCCGTTGTGAAAATTTTAAATACAACTCTTTACGTAATTCTTTTTATTTCCGTTTTGAACGCATCCACTGAGATTTCGACTAATTGGTTTTGCATGTGAATGTATCACGGTTGTGAATTACGATTCGTTTATGAAAATTTCGCGTTTAATTTGTTTACATTTTCACTCTTAACGCTTTTATCAGGATAATTAAGAGTTAAATATATATTTTTGCAAAATATATTGTAGTAATAACATACAGTTTGATCGTAGATTTAATTACCGATAAAATGACTGTAAGTGAAAATTGGAAAAGGAATTGACTAGTTTATTTATAATGAAATATTAAAATAAGAACCAGATATGGCGCGGATTATCATATAGAAAAAAAAATACCTAATATATTATTAACTGTTTTAGGTTCACTTTAAGATTGTCACCTAACTAAAATAATAACAAACGCGTATAGCGTTTGTTATTAAAATTTAAAACATTTTCTATATTTTGCAAATAATCACACGATCTTTTATATTCCAAATATGTCCGCTACGTTTTTAAAACACGCAAAATTTTTGTCATCCGTCTAAATTTAGGACAAAAAGCGGCAGTTTCCAACAAAAGCGCCATAAAGCCAGACGAGCGAAATTCAGGTAATCTGCCGACTGTTGAATGTACATACTACTTTATCTACACTGTCGTTTGCCTAATAAAAGAGTTGTTTCAAAGCTACAACTCGTTTAAAAACGTTTTGTACGCTACAACGATCCCGTGTGTCTAATTCATTGGCGACAATTTATGTTACATCACTCGTTAGGCGTGTTATAGTGTTACTTTTACCTGTTATATAGCGTTGCCATAAAGCTGTTATAGCAGTGCTATATAACTAAAATAGCTGCTACATCAATGAAGCTTTTTTATCGTTTACCGCATCCAAGTTTACATAATTATTTATATCGTGTGTAATAAATTGTGTACACAATTCGAATTTAATTATTTCACGATAATTATTTAAATGCAAATAAAATGTTGAAGCGGAAAATATTTTGTTATTGACTTCAATATTTAATATTGAATGTTTATAATTTCAATATGAGAGAGGATATTACGGGTTGACTCGTAGTTTTGGGGAGTTTTAAAGATTTGTTTACAATAATTTAAGTGAAAGGTAGTACGTCCCCATCATCAATATCCTCATACTTTACGGTTTATTGGGTTATAAGCTCTCATTTACCTTACAAACTAGATATTGCATATTATTCGTCAAATCGGCGAAGGATTTGAACGCATGACCTCGGGATTTATGGGCGATAGCCCATTCCACTAGGCTACTAGTCCAATTATTCGGAGGCAGTGTAATTACAGGGTAGTCTAAACATCACACCTAAATCATAGTGTCCGTTGGATGAGTGGTGTCTTTTATATAAAACGAAAAGTCTATCAAGGCATTCAATAGTAAACGAGTAAGACTTTACCATAGGAAGGACATTGTAAGTCACCGCCAGTCCGCTCACCTCTGAGATAACCATATTACGTCCTAACTACCTAGTAATTACGCCAGATACGGTTATAGCAGTGCTAGAAAGCAGTAGTGTTTTCACAATATACAACACATTGGATCTTTTTCTCATTCGATCAGAATCGAAATTCGTATCAGTTGATATCAAGTCCAATTTTGACACTTTCGTTAATCGTTTAATACAGGTTATTCCTAGGGCGTATCACCGGCCACTTGATGCAAGGTGGATCTGTTAGTTGCATCGTTTAAAAAGAGGTTATTTTTGGCTGAAAGATTTTTGGCTATGACGAAATTAAAACGAGTACGCTCAGACAAATGTAACGATCAATTGCAATCAACAAATTGGGGTATAAACCCAGTTGCATTTGAATCGAACGAATTGAAAAACATTTGCAATTTGGCAGCACCGCTTGATGCCGAACGTATTATGCTACTCGGTTAAAAGTACGTAAGCGTCCAAAATAATACCAACGAATGTTGACATTTTCTTTTGTGTACTTTTTTGTATGTTTTATATGTTTTTACGGAAATTAACATAGTTTTCGGTTTCAAATTATAAAGAGTCTATATTAATAAAAAACAATATTTGATAACTAACAAAGATTGGCGTCAGTGACCACATTCTATTAGGTGGCCCGGCTGCTCGTCTACCTTCGTTGGCGAAACGGCAGACGAGCTGACTTCGTTGACGATAAAAAAGCATAGCTTAACATAAAAAATATTGTCCATATTTTATAGTATAAGAGAACAACATCTTTCGACAATACTTTTTAAGAATCACACAACGAATCTTTAGTTAATAAATTGTTTTACAAGTTTACTATCATCTACTGAGTCGGTGCAAATAATAATATTAACATAATATTTATTTCAGATTAAAAATCCATAACATTTAAGTTATTATGAGATCTTATAACTTAATTAAAAACAATTTCGTGAATAATTCTTCGTGAAAAATTAATGTTGCACAAAGGACAACAAATATTGCACATAATATCGCACATAAAAACTATTATAGACAAGATAAGATAAATAACAATTAACAGTGGTAATATCATCAACAATAACGTGATTGGTATATGAATGTATGTTTGTGTTTCTCGACCTGAAAAACTAATATTTTACAAATTTATGGTTGAATAATATGTTCTAATGCATAGACAAATCTTGATTTATAGCATGATTATGATCATTCGTCATTAACATATACTTGTAACTTGTTTCTCTTAATGACCAAGCCTTAACGGCCACGTGATCAAATTATATACCGTTTCATTTTTCAAATTCAAGTCCCGGTTTGCTTGTATTATGAATAATTAACGGTTATAGCAATATAATACCTATTCAGTTGCAATTAAATTCATATTTCTTCAGCGTGAAACTGAACGCAGCGCGAGCAGTAGATTTTTTTCCCGCTCCTAGATTATTTCCTTTCACTAATGACATTAGCGGCGTGAATAATTTCCTTTTAGCATATTTCACTGGAGCCATCGTTCGAAGTTAAATGCGAACTCAATAAATATCACAATCGAAAATAACAACGAATGAAGCTTAAAGTATTTATTTACGTAAGTAAAATTGATGGTGGCGAGTAATAGTTTGTATTTCAAAGTAATTTTATTATTAGATTTATGAATTATCCACAATAAATACAATGAATAGACAAGTATTGTTGGCGACGACAATAAAGTCTTCGTGCAAAACTTGCATGAATATATTTTTTTAACTATTCTTCATATTTTTAACTGTTAAAACGAGCTTCATATAATTCAATCAATTAAATGATTATTGGGGCATTGTAGTTTAGAATCGTTGACTACATTAAATCAAATCTCATTCATTTTTGTTTAAAAGATAATAAGAATTTTCCTATAACGACTGCCTAAGACGGTCTTGACAACCGGGGCCAAATTTGTACATGCCCAACCATGCTCGACCTCCAGTTTATAAAGCTAGGGCTAATACCGCTAGGCCACGAGACGGTAATTATAACTTCTTATATCTTTAATACGTATTAAATAAAAGATAAACACGAAGTATGCAAATAAAAAAAAAACAAAAATAAATACTAAAACAAAATATACAGTTTATATTTAAAACACAATAGAGTTCGTAGAACAGTTACACGTATTTGGCTAAATTTTACGTCACCCAAAGCGGTATTACGAGTTACATGATCGTACGCCTTCCAGCAGCCAGTTGAATCGGGCTCTATAATTCGTCTCGGCAATATAATAGAAACACGAGCGGGAAGAATTAATTAAGGACGCTCAACTAGCGTTATGGAGAAACTAATCTGTTCTTGCCACGGACTAAGTCGTTGAACGGCCCCGGAAACAAAAGACAGCGAGGTTTTTTTTTCTTTTCTGTCTGTTGATGTTTTGTTTATGAATAAGAGAGTTGTTTTATAGAAAGCCGGTGATTTATTGTTTTTTTAAACGTAGTGGGCTTTAAATCAATAAGAGATGTTGAGAAATAGTTAACATGATGAAGGTAAGTACATTTTATAGGACAAAAGTAGTAAGTTATCTTGCTAAAGTTATAAGCAGTAAAGTTTTTTCTTTACGGATGTTTGTTACCATGTATATAAAATAATACTCAAAAGATTTTGATATAACTGTACCTAACACGTAATATTTGAAGTTATGATTATTTGAAAGCGCATTGAATGAATGTGCCTTTTATACTGAAAGGAATAGAAAACGAATAGGAAAGTATCAAAATTTTAAATTACCACAAGCTATAATGTAGCATTGAAAAAAAAAATAAACAATCTATATTATTTCTGTTTGGTAAGATTTCAACGGAATAACAAAAATTTACTCTTTTAAAGAAATGCAACAGTTTTAAATGAATTATGGTAGGCCTAAAGCTTTAATGAAACTTCCTCGTGAATTACAGCCGCGTGAAATTTTATAATTAAATTTCCGGTGCTATTTTATAAATCAGGAATTAACGTGAATTTTTTTTAACTGTATTAAAAAAATTATCACAAAATCTCTAACCTCTGCTTAGATATATATTGATGGTGTGAAATATGTATAATTATATAAACCTTTATATGATTTCCAAGGCAATTATTAGCCCCAGACTCAGAGTCGACCCTTCGCGAAAGAAATCCTATATGTTCAAATTGTCACACATCTTTACTATATGGCTTGAATACTATATGGCCCCTTGGCGAGGTCCGATGCCATTCGCCCTGCTGTAACTCAGGAGATAGTGGTTTCAAAGCCAGCTCGAAGACAACTTGGTAAAACAAATTGGAACAAACCAGGAAGGGCATAAACCTTGGTAATTGACATAATTCTAAATTCGAATCTTAAACTACTAAGTTTTTCTTTTATTTTTTTAGAGTTTTTCTTATGTCTAGGTGTTTGTATTAAAATGGCATGTATTTTTTTACCAATAATTTACAAAAAAAATGTAAGTCTCTCTTTTTATCACTTATCTAGTTTCCATAGTACAAGCTTGCTTAGCTTTGAGACTAGACGATGTTGTATTATTTGTTCAAAAATATTATTATTTTATTTTATTTATCGAATTGTACGAGTAAAAACCTGATTTTCAAGTAGGCACACACAGATATTGACAGTTGAACAATGTAACAGATAGCGTCAGAATATTCACATAGCCGATTTCACACGTGATGTAACACCTGTTGGTGACGCGTCGAATCGAATTAAAAGAATGTAGGAATCTAAACGCGTGCTATATGCCCGCTTAGTCATCAAACGTACCGTGAAATGGCCGATCGTATCACGGTCGAAAGCCAGCAGGTACGTCATTGTGAGGTCACAAAGTCTAGATCTCGTGCTGACAAGTGGGCAAACATTTGTCTTTTGACATTTGTCATTTGATATGTAACTTATTGGCGGACATATGTTTGGTAATAAATAACGGTTCTTCCAATGTGTATATAACTAGCATGACGTACTGGTTTTGCACGGGGCACATTTAAGTGCTGTCCGATGTTTTTTTTTTATATCAATCCTTGTTGTAATGTAAAATGTCCTAGTTTTTAGGAACTACGACTTTTCACATTATCTTTGGTAGTTGTCAATGGAAAGCAGTGCCTTCAAATTAACTGAGAAATAATTTACCCACGTACGTACGTATTAACGTAGTGTAGGAAGCCGTGCAGCAAGATGGAGTGACGATATTCGCACAGTGGCCGGGTTGAGCTGGATGAGAATAGCCGAAGACCGGAAGCGTTGGAGTGCATTAGGGAAGGTGTATGTCCAGCAGTGGACTGACTAAGGCTGATGATGATGCTGATGAATTTATCCATTGAATCCTTTACCCTTTGAGTTGCAGGTCAGATGTTTCAAACATCTGGTGATGACTTTATAAAATTGGTTGAAGCGATGAGACGAGGAGGACTTTCATTCTATGGTAACACGCCCTGATACGCCCTCCCCATAAGAAACGTAACGTAAGACACAATAATCCCGACCACGACTCTACGACACAAGATGTTTCGTCTCGTTTACCCAGTAACTGCACTGGCTATGTTGCCTCCCAACAGAAAGACAGTAGTGTTTACACACGACGGATTTGCGGCAGAAATATGCACCGCGGTAGGAAAAAATAGGGTACCTTTACAACCTGCTTTATGATAACTTGAAGGAATAGTATGAAGAAAAATTTAAGTACCACAGGGTATTAGAACACGCTGTAACACTTGATAACAAGCTTAGAAGATAAAATTATATAATATTTTTGACACAGTTTTATGTATCGAATTATATTTTTTAATTTTATTCGAAAGTGATATTTGAAAATTCTCTTGAAACACGAATAATATCTGAAAATATCATTTTAATATATTCTGAATATTCGTTTCATTTCACTTAACATATTAACATCAATCGTAATTAGGTTACGGAACACGAAATTGGGTTTGTCAGTCTTCGCATTTAACATTGAATATATTTCAGCATTAATTTTTAAACTACTAAAAGCAGAAATGCTTAATTTTTTTTTAAAAACCCTACATCGTGAATGTTACATTAAAAGTTCGGCCTACATTTAGCTTATTTTTAAATGTTAAAACACATTTTCTTTAAATTTTTACCAGTGTGTATAATCAATGGGTTTTGGTATTGGACATTAAAATATTTTCATTATATCGCAAGACAGTAAACGTCTGTAAAACTTTTTAAATTTTTCAATTAACCTGAAATGCTTTAACTTTAATATATAATTAATAAGGCATTGTAACATCGGCTTAATCCAAACACTCTAGTCTTATTTCTTTGCTGTTATTTAAAAATATAAAATTATGACGAAAAAGTTGAATACCGGAAGTATTAAGTTAGTTAAATTTCAGCTTCTTCTAAAACGCTACTTATTCCGTGCCAGATTTAAAAATGTTTCTACGCTTAAGCATTAAAAAAGTAACACGTTAGAACTCAGGAATTCCCAGTGCCTCTTAGTTCAAAGGTTAGAGCGTTCCGAGTAATTCTAAGAATTTGCCTCCCCGCGAAGGAGCATTGTATACTGCGCGGGTACTGTTACATACGGGCAGCGAACAAATGCAATTACAAAGCTGCATGGAGGCAACTGAAATTTATTAACATTATACACACACTTTGTTCTGGATGCCAGCTACTATCCGTTGTTTACGATACTGCACATATTAAATATTTTTTTAAAGGATTTTATCGTGTTTAATAACATTTTAAAGTTAGAAGATTTATCTTGACAAGAAAATTAAGATCGTGGGGCCTTTTTCTGCTACCAAGCAGTGTAAAACGCATTTGTGTCTGGTTTTAAAGGGTGAAGAGTAAACGATACGTAACATTTTATCGCACAGGGTGACGAGCGGAATTGTGGTTTCCTACTTAGCATTTCATATGTAGGACATATTCTACCACCAAGTGAATATCTTAATTGTATCATTATGTCAATATAACGTAACCGTGATGTATTTGTATCGGTCCTTGCTTTACAAACGGGAATTTACCTGTAGCAATTCTGCGAGGACACCTGTCAACGCTGTTTTTAAGAAAAGAGAGAAGATGCATCGGATGTGCTAGAAAAAGTCGGTCTCGTTGGTCAAGACCATACCTGACTGTTATTAAAAGATAAAAGTGATATTGTCGAAATCGTGTACCAGTATATAAAGGTCTTTAATCAAATGATTGTCTATTTGGATTCGATTTAATCATATTTGCATCGAAATACAATATGTTAAAAAAACTCTTGTTCTACAATTAATTCTTTTGTGAATCCAAATATTACATTATTTATTAAAATAACCATTGAAGGATTGAACGCATCTATTAACATTTTTTATTCACGTCTTTTCAAACACTTTCCAGGGACCATGGTCACGGAACAGGCTGAGATATCATACGTTAATATTGCTAAAGAAGGAATTAATTATAGCCAGATCCTAAATATAATAAAAAAATCTGTCTGTACATCGACCTAGTAATGATCCAATAAGTTGACATATAAAACGACTTTATTCCTATATAATTTATAAAGAGCGTTATCAACCACACAAAGTGTTAAAGCAACATTCTGCCACCACAACAGTAGACAATACTCAAACATAACCTTTAACGATCACCAAACGCCTGATTAAATACGAAATGAAAAACGTTCGTATTTCATCAATCTGTACGTTCATCGCTATATTTTATTTCACGACCGCAATGGAAATAAATTAAAAGCAAATCGCGAAACCGCGGTAAGTGCAATTAAAACGTCAGAAGTGTACGTCTGATGTGCACTGGATTTTTATAGACATAACATTGGATGGATCGACGATATATTCAGGTCTGGCGTGCATCTAAAACGCTATCGACTGTGAAAATATTTAGACTTGAGTTTTGATATAAAACGCGGAGTTTTATATTCGAAAAATATAACTTTCTTTTTGGTGATTCACTTGTTTTTGTTTGTTTTGACGTTTATATTGAAACTGCTTAATGAAACGTTTTACAATATTAAAAACATTAGTTGAATATAACAGTATAAGAAGTTGTGGTCACATCATCACATAATCAGCCTTTGTTAGTCCACTGCTGGACATAGGCCTCCCTATACACCCCTATCCATTAAGGTGTTTGGACGTATCCCACCACGCTGGTCCAATGCGGTTGGTGGGTGGACCGACTTTTACATGCCCATCCGACGCATGGATCATCTTACTTTTCAGACAATTGGGTGATCGGCCCAAGTTGCTCCTAACCAACTAGGAAACAAAATGAAAATTTGTTGCGTCCCGCAGGATTCGAACCCACGACCTCCGGTTTCTAAAGCCACGCCCATACCACTAGGCTACGGAGGCAGTTGATTAGGAGTATTGAGTACGGAGAGTGATGTTGTGGCAATTAATACTGAATGGTTATTATCAGAGTTTGTAAAAATAAGTTAGTCAATGAATAATTAGACAATATGTTTTTTTAAGGCAATAATGAACTGTAGCATAGTGGTATGTGGTGTGCTTTAGAAGCCAGAGGACGTGGATTAGATTGCTGCGGGATTTAACAAATTTTCATTGTTGTTTCCTAGTTGGTTGGAGCTGATTTGGGCCGATCACCAATTGTCTGAAAAGTAAGATGATCCATGCGTCGGATGGTGTAAAAGTCGGTACAACCTCCACCTGAATTAGACTAGCGTGGTTGGATACGATCCAAAACCCCCTAATGCATAGGGGTGTATTAGGGGAGGCCTCTGTCCAGCAGTGGACTATCACAGGTTGATGATGTATGTATGTGTGAACTGTGTGTCAAGCAGTAGACTGACATGGGCTGATGATGATGAAATTGAAATTTTAATGATATTCTTTGATCTATATTTTAAGTAAAACACCATTAGCGATAAACTTCTAGTTGACCTTTGTCGATTAGCGATATACAATCTTTCATTATTCAGCATCGAGAATTCTGGAGTCTCGACTTACTTTGCTGCAACAAGTAGTTACAGGTCACTAAACACAGCGGTCTACAATATTTTAAAGTGATTTCGTTTCTTATATAGGTTCGTATATGCGTCAAGTCGATTATTACCAAATGATATAACATTTAGTATAACTTATTAAAAACTTTTGTTATGGTGATGATGATGGTGATGGTGTCGACTTTTGCTTGCTATGATGGCTCCTATAGCCATATAGTTGCAAAATTTATATTCAGGGATATAGGTTAACATCCCAGCCCTCGAAGAATAAAATATTTTATTTCTAAATACCACTAGTTATTAGATAAGTACGATATACTATTACTTATAAAATATTTATGGAAATTATTTTTAAACTTTAATTTCCAAAGTTTGAGACCATAAACGCAATATTAGTAAAAAGTAAAATAATTCGTAAAACATTTCATCAACAATTAGGATTCGAACCGAAGACGCCATCCCTAACTGGTCAAGTCAAGTAACGACGTCAACGCAAACATCGTATCAACACCTCGCAATCAAAGTACAGTCGTTTCCACAATCGCAAACAATTCCACCTTATAACTCGTTAAGCTTTAAAACACCCCGTAACGAGTGGGAAAAGATGAGAATGGACACTGTCAGGTAGCGACTTGAAATAAAAATGGCAAAATAAAAAACATACAGAAAGACTTCTCTCGCCGACTGTACAACGGGAATATGCTGCCAAGCGAAGCGTTACTTTTAATCTCGGATATTGCGATGCGACAATTTGTGCCTCACCTTATATCCATCCCTTTCGCACTCGTATAATATAGTCCTCTGTCTCGCTCTGACCTGTTTGTTTTGGAAGATACTGAGGTGCCTTGTTTTGTTTTAATTAGTAAATAAGCTTTGTGGACGTCAGTGTACTTTGAACGGGCCGTAATCATTGTAAGTTACGTTATTAAGCGAATAGTTGTTTAATAAACAGACGGTATTATTAAGTTTAAATAATTATAGTACTTAATTTGAATTCTAAACGAAAAGACACACTGTGAAACTCCTATTTTGGTAAGGTTTCCTTAAATGATGATGATGAGGCCAAAGTTATTTAAAATGTTGACTGTACTAATATTCAATGAAATTTCTACATGCCGTTTTAAATGATATAGACTTTCACTTATCGATTGGAGAGAAACGCTGACTGTATAACGTTAATAACATAAAGTGGAGAAACATACACGTATCCATGCAGAATACTCGGAAAGGTAACATTAGAAGAAATAAAGTAAAAACTCATGTTAAAGTTAATCCTTCGTTTCCTTAATAAAAACTATAACTAACTATCAAATTAATTATCCAAGCCACGTCATATCATACGAAATGTATATTCCAATTGAGAGTCCCTGCTCTTTTCAAGAATCGTCACTTCGTACCATTAAAAGTCTGAATGCGTCCGCTATAATTTAAACCTATATTGAACCACGTTCCTCCGTATAACTTTGAAACATATCTGCGCGACGAAATTAAATGTATTCATCTCTCTGTCTCATACCAAGTCTTTATAGACGCCCATGCGTGGGATGGGCCTTTAGAAATTCGGTCCACCCACCAACCCGCATTGGACCAGCGTGGTGGGATACGGTCCAAAAACCTCCTAATGGAAAAGGCGTGCATTAGGGCAGGCCCATGTCCAGCAGTGGACTAACACAGGCTGATGGTGATGATGATACTAAGTATGTTCGGTACAACTCACACCGGATGATCAAGTTAGCAATCGATTTGTAACAAAGAGCTTGGTATTTCGGCGTCTATACCACAACAGACTGTAACAAGCATATGTATTATTCACAACAATATAATACAGCACTTTGTGATCCTTGTCTAGTCATGTGCGAATGTATGAATTATACCGGCTTTCGTAAAGAAGTCGGAAAAATACTGATAAAATGCCAACTTTTCTAAAAAATATATTTTAAGTTGAGAATCAAAATACTTGGAAAGAGTTCGAATTCTGCATTAGCCAATCCAGTGGTAACTTGGTAATTGTAATATTATTGAAGTATGTGTAGATAATATAAAAAATATATTTAAAAATATTAAAGAAAAATTTCACAACACAGATTTTTTCGGCTTTTCCGTTGATTAAAATATGTAAATTTTTGAGGCAAAATGGTAATTTATTATTTTTGACATTGATTGTATGACTTTAGAATATAGGATACTAGGTACTCAAATGTCTTTACTACATACGGGGAAGTAGAATGTTATTAATTATCAACTCGAGTTGAATTTGAGAACAGTAGCAAAAAATTTACGTTTTGAAACCTATTTTTTATTTTTTCGTGACTATTAAAATAGTCACGAAAAAGTTCGTAAATCTATATATTTTTTAAAATTTATATTTGAATAAATAAAATTAATTTATTCGATTTCTTTTAGTTGTTATTCCGCTTTAAACCACACACGGGATGCAGAGTCGTTTAGCTTAACGATCCGCTTGATCCAGCCTTTGATGACTATCGTTAATAAGATCAGGCCAATGACGACGGCCCCCATAATCCTAAAGCAAGCGCTCCATCTAAGGTCACTGCAGTAAACCGCATCGATCGACAAATGCCGCCATCAACTCTCGTCACTTCTGAACTCTGTACGTGATCCGCGTTCAAACGTTCAGCGACTTGTTAACTTTTGTATTCATATATATGTATGTATATATCGCCAACCTCAACGTCTCGCGGTCGCTCTTTCTGTCTGTGTATATATATTACCTTATTTAAGGCGGTGCTAAGTTTTGAGCAGTTTTTACATAAATTTAAATGTAAAATGGAAGGTCCGTACGTTGTCTTGTGATAAGTTTTTTTGACGCAAGAATTGACTGCCATATGTCATTTTGGTATATAATAGAAATGAAATAAAGAAAACATAAATATTAAAGGGAAGACTAAAATTTAAAATACTAAATAAGATCTAAAAGCACGACGCATAACAACTATCGCTGTAAAGAGCTGGAAGCTTTGAGTATTAAAATCCGTAATATTTCATTTATAATTTAAACTTACAGACTCTGATAATTTAAAAATCCACCACTTTTTCGTCAAACAATATTGTTTACGCGAATGTTACACATTATTGAATAAAAGGCTTTATTACGGATTTCTCGTTTATTTTACATGACGTTACGAACACTTTCCAGCGTCTGTGGTCACGGGATATACATGTTGGACAGACCTTTTATTCAATAATATTTCGTAAGAGTAAAACCGCGCGTATCCACTGTCTCGCTGGCTCGAAGAATCAACTATTCAGTTGACCTTAAGACCGTGAATTTACGGTCGGCCGGGGCAGTTCCATCCGCCCAATCTCGCTGATAAAATCACAATAACCCATCGAAATTTTAGGATCATCCCCCCGGGGCCGACTCGAAACGATTATTCTACGAGTCCGCGTTATGCTCGTATGAGTTCCTGTCACGTCTTCAAGTTTGTTATCTTTTATAAGGAATTCTCCAAAAAATCATATATTTTTATGATCATGCATCTTTAATTTATAGTTTGAAGCTATGTCTGTACGTTTGACTAAAGATAAACCTATTAAGCAGCACAAAATATGAACAGAAACATCTATTTTTTTTAAAGGGAACCTGAGTTTAATATTTAAGGTAGACAAAACTAAAAATAACTTATGTTAAATATTTTCACAAGTGTTTTCGAAGAAATTCTTTAAAACCGAAATGATAAATAATTAATTTACTAAAATATTAACTAAAACCCAAAAGACTATTTATACTAGTTCGTGGTTTCAACAATTGATACTAAAATAATGTTTTTTTTCTAAGCTGATAATATATTTTAAATCAAACTGTCTCGTAATTGTTAAAGCTTTCGAGTTTTTACTACTAGCACACTACAAAAAATGCTGTACAAGTTAAAGAATTTCTTCGCTTTATTGTATATTCAAGATAGAAAACTTTCTCACAATACCATAAGTGATATGAAGAATATTTAGTGTCACTTTCATGCGCAAGTTTTACGGAAGCGATTGGAAATTCATTTCTCCTACAGCGTAGTAACTCTGACAATCCGTGTAGCGGACATTTTTGCAGCAGTGATCGAATTACCTACAAGATTGTTTTAACGGCGTCAAATTGAATGCTATTAGGTACTGCATTTAAAAAATATAGCAGACTTAGACAGCGTTTAAGGTAAATTATTTGCACAATTATTGTAATGTTAAATATAATTTTAATATAATAGTCGAATCAATGTTGTACATTTATTCTGATCACTGTTATCAAACAAGTATTGAAGTTAGGTCTTTTAATTTTAACGGAGAATTATAATATGGGTTAGCGCAACCTAATTTAATTTAAAGTTTGCTGAAAGAGTATACAAAACTAAACAATGCATAATTATTCAAATATCTCGTATTCATTCAAAATAACATAATTTTTTTCTTCTTACAGCTCCCTTACGTAAGAATATCTTCATGGTCCGAGCGGATTACAATTAATATTAATTGCCGTACGTTACTGAAAACTGCGGAGCGTGGAAAAAGAGGCGAGCACATTTCCCACTTAATTCATTCAGCCACGCGAGGGGTACACTGTATTACCGGAAATCGCTGGCACTCGGCGAAAATTGTACCGGAAAATTTGCGAACCGCGATAATTACTGCGAAATCGGAACGCTGTTTCATATTTTAATAACCGTGCCCGGGGAAGAAAGGGGAGATTTATTTTGCGTAATAACTGCTTGAGTGCTACGCAATGCCACAGCTTGTATATGTGAGTGATGACAAATTTGGGCGGATTTCGTTTGTTTTTCAACGTCGAAAAATATGTTCGACGGATCTTTATTCTAATTGTATTTAAGATAGTTATACTGCTGTGAATATTAAACATTTTTTAAAGGTTGAAAGTAGGTTTATGTTATACTACGTAAATTAATTTGGACGTGAGATTTTGATTGGGTTCACTATCAACATAGTAAATTTTATTACAGTATCAGTAAGCCTAACACTAATTTGTTTTGCATTGAATTTGCACGTAAGCTCCTGCATACTCCAATGAAAATTATAACACATTGCGTTTATTCAAAATATTAATAAAATTTAAATTATTTTAAACCTATAAAACGACTATTACGAAGTAAAATAAACATAAGCTCTACACGTTTAAATTCAATTTAATATTACATCATATTTATTTAAAACGCTTATTATATTTACATTATTTTTAACTTATCAAATAACATACTTGAATATTTGAAATGTTAAAAATAATGTAAGTAATGTAAAGTTACCGAGAACTATCGAGTGATATATGTTCACTTGCCAGGTAAAAAAAAGGTCATCCTATGAACATTTTGTTAAAGGTGATACTGATAGATACTGATGATAGAATGCACAGTCAAATTCACACCAGAACATTCCCAAGCCACACCGATAACAGTTCTAACCGTACCCAGTTTGGACAAATGTCTCTTGTTACATAACGTATAGTGTGAATTTCGTTGAGCCCGTAAATAATTGACTAGGTAGAGCCGAAGGTAGAGATCTTTTTGGATAAATATTTAAGCTATGTAAAGACGGTGTTAAAATTTAAAAAAGTGTTAAGCTAGAATAGATAAATAATTCAGGCTTTGTAAGATTGAGTAAGTTCAATAATAAGAAGGTTTAAATCTAGTTATATTTGTATAAAAATTCAAATGTTGTACATATATCTTTTTATACTTCTCTTCTTCAATTACGGAATAATCAAAGACGATACAAATTAGTATATTTGAGCGTCTTTGTAAGGATACAATATTACCCGCAACGTGCCGCCGATTAACAGCGTGGACGAATTTGAAATTTATCAAAACCGCTATTATAATTTCACAAAACGCGTTCCGGTTACAATAAAAATGTGAATTATTACCATTGTAAGCGTCGTCTTCCTTTTTACTGCGGCGTAAGAAATAACCCTGCCCCCGTGAGGTTTTGTGACATGGTGGATTTTTTTCCTTCGCAGGAATAATTTCATGTGACAGCCCTACGCCTTCCTTACGGTTCACGCGTTTGATAGATGGCTCAAGGTTTTCATGCTACGGCGACTTTGCATCGAGCTACGCCGCCTACGCGGCCTACGCGTCCGTTACGACGCTACGAGGCTACGTTTGCGTAAAGTAAGACGTGAAACAATAAATTATCAGTGACTATTATAAGGAAAGTGGCGCTATGTGGAATCAAATTACGTTTCATTAGGCTTTGCAATAAAATAGCTTTGTAATGTATATGTTTGTTTTAATAACAAAATATAACGTGCTTTTATTTTTGTTTTTATATTTATCATGTTTAGTAATAATTAACGTCCCTCCAATGTCAATAAACAAACATAATCACATCAGGCAGTACATTTATAAAAATATTAATAAACTTATCACTACATAATAAAAGCAATGCATTAGGTTCTCAATCCTTTTTAAGTTTCCCCCAGAAATACATATTACAACCTTTTTTCTCTCCTAAAACCTCCTTATTAAGCTTACTTTGAAATCATACAAAATTTCCATCCCACCATAAAAAATTAAGTAGTCAAACGTAGGAGTTAATGTAACGATAATTTTTTTCCCGTTCAACAATAACAATGTACAAATTAACATTTAAACGTAACCCGTTTGATACCTTAATGGCACTCTACGAAAGTGCGTTCGGGGGATTAAGAGATTTGAATTTTTCCCGCTGAAATTTTCACCGCTTATACATCCGAGCCAACGATAACAGCTAGGCAGCCGGAAGGCAGCTCGCTTAATACTTTAAAAACGCTTTCAGCAAAGTAAATTTGGAACTTGATGTTTCGCAGCCCTGCCGATTATGTTTGAGAGAGAAAAAAAAAGTTTTAATCGACTTCATTCCCTTCCTCACTTAGCTCGGTCTCGTGTCGGATTTTATACAAAACGGCGCACTGACGGGTATTTAGATGCCAGTATTTGCTTACATTTAATTGAAAAGTAGCTCAATTAGAGTTTCGAGAAATAAAATAATTTTCAGAAACATTAAGCTAGGTGATATATTGTTGAAATAATCTTATTTATTTAGGTTAAAAAAATGTAAATTAAAAATTAATACGCAGCAACTTTAAGGTCATCGTTACTAAAATAAATATATTGTATTAATAATTTTACTGACGTTTTATTGTGGCAAGCATTTTATCATAAGGTCTTGCTATACTTAGTCATTCTGTTATAAAAACAATTTTACAGCAATTTAGATACAAAAGCAAATAAAAGAATTAAATAAAATTTCAACAACTGACTTTTAGATACACCATTCCTATTTAATCGTAACTCCAATACTACTACTGTATCTCTTATCTTTACGATAGCAAGCCATCAAACGCTGTTAAAACTATTCTAACATAGCCTAGTTTAGAAGGAGATTAACGCAAATAATGGCCTCAGACATTCAACAACATGGCCAATAATCACACAACAACCGTCTCAATGTCCCGAAACAAATGCTACCTTAAATATCATCATCATCGTCATTAACATCATCGGAGAGGATCAAGGGAAACAACAATGAAAATTTGTTGAGTCGCCGCAGGATTCAAACCTACGACCTCCAGTTTCTAAAGCATACGCCCTTACTACTAGGCTACGGAGGTTACCTTAAATATAACATAATCAAAATATGCCTAAGATACAGTGCCTTTAAACATTCAAAGCCGGTCACCAATTCCAATATCCATCGCGTAACGTCATACCTAATCTTCATCCATTCAGAATTCCACCATATATCTAATGGTATAAGGTGTAAATCGCACATACGAATGCAAATAGCATCCCCGGTATGTGCTTCAAATACTTAATATCGCCCGTTGAACGCGCACTTGGCATCTGTGATATCCACCGCATCTAGTGCATGTGCATGCGACCTTTTATCTTATACATGTCTACACCGCTCGCTACGACCTAAGCTGGCGTAGTTTTCTTTGCCGCGGCTTTCTGTTTCCCCCTTTGTTGTCTATGCAGCGCTGAAAGTTTACGCGCGCGTTTGTTGCACAGATGTTGTTTTTTTTTTCAGGTGAAAAAATTACATTTTATGGGAAATTTCATGTGTTGTTGTAGGTATTTATAAAACGTATTAGGACGATTGGATGGAAGAGTAAATCTTACCGAGAATATTACCCAGTGTAGTGAACGATATATTACTATAATAATATACCAAATATGTTTGCTAGTAAGTAGCGAAAACATGAGCATTTTTGTTTTGATCATAAATTTTTATACAATCTATATAATGCATAGAAAAAATAGATACTATCAATCATTGAAACTGTTGAACTTCTTTTAAGTGAAAACAAGTTTTTCATATACAAGTCACTGCAAAAGCTGGGCTAGATAAAACATATAAATATTGTTAACTTATAATATTGATTAATGAACTTAAATATTATTTTAAGGTTAAGAGGAAAAATGGGCCCTCTAGATGTCATTAAGTATTACACTTAGCCTTTTAAAAAATATTCGGTTAATATTAAATTACTACAGCTAATTTAAAAACGTGTAACCCCAAAGCGTATGACAATTTCACTCTGCAATCTAGACACTTGGATGTATATAAAAATATAAAAACCTTACGTAGCAGTATTTTTTCAATGTTTTTTCCGCTCAAAGTCTTCGCACCGCCGGTTAGGTTAGTAAACTTCGTGCGCATTTAAATGAAATTATTTTTGCGCTAAGCGGAGGTTGCGGGCGGCCGCATTTTCTCGAATTTCTGCTTCGAATTAAATTTGAGACATTTTTAGTTACTCTCAAAGTTACTAGGACGCTGTGAGGAATGAATTTAAAAAATAATGTATGCATGCGAGGCGAGGTCACTTTTATGGCTTTAATATGGAAATTGTGGCTTATCTGATATTTATTTAGGGTCGGCATTTAAAATGACTTATATCAGTCTATAATAAAATGCGTTTAGATTAATTGAGAAATATGTAACGGTTAAAAATTTAGGAAAAGAAGCTTAGAACATGTATAAATAGGTTATAGCAATCCATAAATCACAACAATATTTGATTGTCTTAATATCATACCTAAAATGAATACCACTTCTTAAATGGACTACAGTTCGGCCCACAAGTAGATTTCAATATTTTGTATCAGTCATTTTTACTGTGTCAATACTTCTGAGTTCCTGTTTGAAGGGCATGCTAGCTAATTTTACTACCGAGTAACTAAGACATAAGATTCCATATGTCAAGGTGGGTTGCAAACATTGCATTACCGCTGCATTATTAATAAGCAGGACGTATCGTTTATCCGATAAGCATAAAAAAATGAACAATCACTTAAACAAAAACAGATAAATACCACTCATCCATTTAGATCAAAACACGGTCCCTTTGCGTAAACACGTAAAACAAGGCGGATAGGGTGCTCCCTCGCACCGAAAAAAGGTGGCACTCGTTGCCCTAATTAATTTCGCATAGACGTATAATTTCGACAAAGGTAATCCGGTCGACAATGAGGCTGGGACGCGGGTTGTATTTCATTTTTCCCCCTCGGCCGGGAACACGGGCGCAAAGCGTTTCCGTAGCGCCGCGTAGCACGTCGTAGCACCTCGTAGAGGCGTCAAATTAGAAAAAAACACCGTAGCGTAGGCCTTTTGGAAATTAACCGGGGGGCGAAACCAATTTTTTAATGGACGCCACGAAGGCCCACTCGTAATTTGCTAGGTGTTTCTTGTACTGCCCGGGGACATTTATTATTTAGGTTGGACGGGGGACAGTGGTTTTTTTTTAACTGGGGCTCCGTTAATAAATTGTAAGGGATGTCGGAGATACACTTTGTCTTAACCTTGTTTTGTGTCCTCATTTGGGTAAAAAGTTCTGTTGCGAATTATTCTACGTTTTTATAATGCGACATAATATTTTTTTTGTAATGTAATGTTATAAATTTAATCCAAACATCTGACCTTGTTTTTTATAATGAAGCCCTTTTTATACATATAACTAATGAGACCTGCATTTAAAAACAAATTACGAAATGTAATTAACCTGATGATTTTATAAGAAGACGCAATACGACCCTTATCATGTTATACACTTTTTATCATGAGAAAACTTAAATTATTTCGAAGAGCCTTCATCTATCGGCGAACGTATGTCTTATTAGGAACCATTCTTCTGACATAATAAATACTATAGTTTTACGGATTTTATCGTGTTTAATTGCTTAAAGTTATGCGCGACGTTTTAAATATTCGTAAGGTAATTTATCGAAATAAAAATCCGTAAAACTGTATTGTTCAACATGTACCCTATCTGCGCAAGCAAAACAAACTAATACTCCTCCGACATTACTTTTGATTTTTATTATCACGTTTGACTAAAAAATAGTCATTTGCACTAACTGCGACACTAAAACCTGAACAAACCTCAATAACAGAACGATTTCGTCGCATTACATTTGTTTTACGACTCATAATAAAACAGCGTCACTTGTAACTCATTATAAAATGCGGTTAGTCAGCGATAAAAGCCAAGTCAAGAGAGGGCGGGGTTCAAACATTGCGTCTTTGAAGGGAAAACTTGGTCGTACTGCGTTTTATAACGTTATAGAACCGAGTGCATCCAAAGGCGAGAGAATATAAGAGAATCGCGTATTTTCCCCGTCGCTTAAGACGGTCCGTAATTTATTTAAAGTTAAACATGCAACCGGGATTAGGGGCGAGTGCATCTTTCTGTTGGCTTTCATGTCTTTTTTTACTCTTTCTCTTTCAGTTACCCTCGTTATTACAGAAGTTATTTGCTTAAAGAGAAGCGGGTTCTTAACCGAGGATGCATTTTTTATGCAGCGTCTTTTAAACATGGTGGTTAGAATTGGTGAGTTAAAATATTTTGAGTTTTGTAGACTCATGCTGCTTGTGCATTAATCATTTCTTTAGGTATGTATAATTAACTACAGATTACTAGACTTAAAAACTTTATACCAGCCTAGTAACTGTTTGAGAACGTGACGAAAATATTCAAAAACATATTTTTAACTTACAACAGTTTTATAAATATTAACGTGTTTGGTTTCTTAACTCTTTGATTAATGGCCAATTTGATAAACATAAAATTCAATTGTGTTATGTAAAAGCAGCAATTAAATTTTGTTCCAATTTTATCCACACCAACATTTCAAAATCAAGCTAAATTATGATCTATTTTCAGCATAACATATTACTAAAGAATTCTTTCACATAAACATTAAAAAATACCCAAGTCCCAATTTCAACTAACGTATATTAAAGTTTTTTTTGAAAAAAACTAAAATTAATTTCAACAACAAAAACCTTAGCGAGTCTACAGCGGCAACTCGATTTAATACACTTCGCGAGGGAAAAAAAGCAACCAACGGATGGATTGTGAGGCAGCCTGACAGACGGTAATGATCCCGCCAGGGCACCATTGTCTCAGTTTTTCATTTGAACTCAGGAAAAGTTGTACATAGCGCCGCGTTACCGTAAATAATCCATTATAAATGAATTACGAATTGGAAGTGCTTCTGCCGTACCAATAAGGAAATAAGAAACAAGGAAGTTAATAGAAGATTATCTGTTGAAAAGCTACGACCTTGGCGACAAATAGTTATCCTTTCTTTTGTACAGGCGAACAATTAAAGGACTAATACAGTTTATATTGCTATGCTTGGTAAGAAACCATCACTATATTCTGGTTTAACGTCAGTATTACACGTTTAGTAAGAAGTAAAAAGTTACGGCGTTTTATGCTGTATTCCAATAGACAATACACCTGCCAACAGAAAAGTCCTGCATACTGGTCATTGCGTTCAATAGTTACATAATAAAAATATTTTCAAGTTAATACTTAGTAGTTCTTTACTTGCATAAAATATGGATCAGTTAGCCTTTAATAGCTGTAACATGAAGCTTTTACGGTATTTTCTAACGTTAGTTGTATTTAAAATCTTAAATTTAAATATAGGTTTGTCTATTTTTACAAGTTGGTATAAAATGTCTTTAATATATAAATATTTAGATAAATATAGTGCTCAGGGGCAGCATATCTGTAATTTAAGACAAAATAAATAGAAATCCTCCCAATCACTCGGAAATTAAATTAACTTACGGAAATAGGCAAACGTTTTACGTAAAAATGTAATGGTCCTTGTCACTTTCAGAATATACATTTGTCAGGATGTCTACATTAAAAAAAGATGCTTCCGCTTCAACCATTAGACAAATCCGACGATACTGTCACATAAATATACAATTGCGAAACTCCGTTATATTCGCGACATCACGAAACAATACCAAAGGCGGTCGCAAACAGGACACGGTTAAGCCCGAACCGGGGGTAGCGATAATTCCTAACGCGGATCCGTCGTCTCACACTGGGGCTAAGTAAAGCTATGATTGTTCAATTTGAGGAGGCCCCCACCCGAGGGATTTACGAGGGAGGGCACTCAGGAACATTAGCTTTATCTGTCGGTGTCGCATCGGAGAGGAGATCCGTGTTTCATGTTTAGTCTGTGGAGAAAATTCTTCGGGATTTCGGTCGGATGCACTGCATTGTGTCGACGAAGCGGAAACGGACATTGGTGACGTAATTTTATATTGTGTCTTCAATAGTTTTGTTGCAGTGATGTGATTTTCAATGATTACGTAACTTAAAGGTTGTGTTTTTTTTTATCAAATGGGAGTTATTCTAGTTTCGTATACGAAAACAATTTGTTTTTGACCTGTTATAAAACTTTAATTCCTAATATCTACTAAATATAGTATATAAACCGAGTACATTTCGCTGTGTAAGTAGTACAAACTTTCTAAATACTAACTTTCCTAACTAATGACAATTATATTTAAATATCATAACGTATATCTACAAAATCTCTTCTTGCATATTACATCTATTACACTATCTAGTTGCCATGACATATATTACAAGCAAATTTTGTGATATAAAAAAACTTATCATTAGATTAAACATATATGTACAATAAACCAAAATAAGGTATCTACATTTAAAATCATTGAAACACACGAAATGCCAAATGGTCTTTAAACGCAAACACATGTTATAAATAAAGAAATCAGCGTACGTAATAAATGAAGACATACGAAAACCGTACGAATTGCACACAAAAAGTAACCATTAAATTATCCTTTATCGTTATAAAGAGGGCGAAGTCGACGGCGCGGAATCTGATAAAACTGCTCAAACAACCCATGCTGCAATTCGTAGCTGTTATGTTACGATATTGAACAATAAATTAGACTTTATGGTTACCCAAATTGTTTTACACAGCGTTCGTAGACCGCGTTTACAATTCAAATTCAACATATTACTTTATCTCGCATATTTCTGAACGCATCTTGACATGTGAGCAGTGCAGTAAGATATGATTATTTTTCACTGACAACAGATGGCGCTGTTTTACATTTTACAAAGTAAGTATTTTTTGTTGTCGATAAAGAAATCGTTTTCTCTTGCACGTGTATTATGTTGTTCGAGATGTTTATTATTAGTTTAAAATAGGTAATTAAAAACATAAATCGAACATCTGGTCTTTTACGCAATCAACGTCAGTTTCATGTCACGTCAGCATGGTTTGTCTCCTAATTCGGAGGCGAAGCGTGAGGTAACGAACGGATCTATTCTTATAACTTACCCAATATGTTATAACGTTTATATCTTCTGTGCATAATTTCTTAGGTCAGAAACATGTTTTTAAATTATGTTTTTATTTTTATTACAACACACTAAATTACACATTTCAGTTCAGTTAATTATGATTGAGTTATTTTAATATTTTAAATCCTTTCCATACCTTGTGACGGGCTAAGTTAAATTGTGCTCGGACATACGTTTGTTCTTAAAAAGAAAAACTATTTAAAACTGTTCCATAATTAGAATTCCGAATGCGAATAAAAAGTTCAAATACACAGTTTATGTACATTTGGATGCTGTGTTTTTGTACCAACTAACACTTCAAGAACCAACGTGTATATGTACATATACTTTTTTATATTTTATATAGTTGTTTCGCGCTTACGTGTAACAGATTCAAATCAAACAGATGAGTGTACGGGGTCATTATAGTAACAGTTAGCCCACGAATAGCTGTATAGTGGGTCTCATGGGAGAATACTAGACAATACAAGCTTTCATTCACAGAAGCCATGTGCTGCTACTTTCTGATATCTGCAGCGATATAACAAACTCTTGAGTAATGGAAGCCATTTCAATTAGCCCCGCCTGTTACTTGACTACGAAATACGTGAGATGAATGTATATTAAACCAGCTTTAACTATTGGCTGTCTTTGTATATAAGATTTTTTATCTATTACAACCTATGTTTCATTCTGACATAAAGTAAACTGCAAATTAGAAATCTTTCAAATTTAGTTAGGTTACAAACATTTAATTTTATATGTATTTTTTATTATAAGCTTTTGCTTTTTAATTATAACATTAGTAGAATATCAAATTTAAAATTAACAAAGCCAATTTCATGTTATTTTTAATTTATGTTTTAAGCTTTTATTAATCTTAAATTTATTACCAGATTGAAAATTTTATGCTCGGCCTGAAATTTCGCAATATAATAATTATAAAATGAGATTCTGTAATTTAAATAAAATAAAATCCTATGATTTCTATCTTCACGCAAATGATATTCGCGTCGATCGTAATCCAGGCTTTTATTTGATTATGTTAATCCCAGCATTTTATAATTAAATATTTAGCGTTTATTAGATGTCATTATGAAAAATTTTACAATAGTGCAATAGAAAAGTAACAAAGCAAATAATCGCAAAATACAGCACTTTTTTTACACTTTTTAGATTACATAAGTGTAAGCGTAATTTAAAAAAAAGAAATAGTTAAACATAAATGTGTGTTCAATCACAAATATCTATTATGTAAGCGTTGAGCTAATAAATAATAAATTAATCTATTCCTTCATATTATTATTATCTAACTTAATTATAAAATACATTATAACAAATAATATAAAAACCGTAATATCCCAGTACAAATAACAAAACGTGAACCCAGCAAGACAATCACAAGGCCCCTTGTATTTTCAAGTCGGGGGATTCCCCTGGGTCCAGTTGTTAACTCTCAATGTTGTAAAGCAGACGATAGTATACCTAAAGAGCGGAATTTACGCGTGGCAATGCCGTCGAAAATGCGTCCCTTCCTACCTCATTGTAATACTTATGAATACTTAAACAACCGCCCCGAAAATTTTAATTATTTTAACACGTTTAACGCTATGTACCTACAGTTTAAAACAAGAAAGATATAGCTATAATATTAGAAGTCGAAAATTAGATGGTTAGGTTTCTGTTATATGTTTATATTAAATATAATTTAAATTCAAAATAATTTAGGAGTTAATTGTGGAGAAAACAATTTGACATGTGAAATATGTTAAATTGTTTTCTCCACTTCATTTACCTTAACACATATAATAGAAATATCATGTGACAGATCATTTTATGATAAATGGATAGGTATATAGTTAACTGCTTATTTTATATCAGAAAATATAGGGATATAAAGTATTCATGACTAAACCGCACATAAATATAATTTTCAAAAATACGATACTCGTGAAACTGTAATAATAGTTTATGGCAACATAAAAATAATGCATTCAGCTTTGGCTTCAATAACGTTATTCAAATGTGAAATACATACATATGAAACAATAGTAGATCCATATTTGATTCTTTAATGCGTAAGAGTGAACACTTGTTTCTAAATGGATAAATATTGCTTTTGATCTAGGATGCAACAAGACTAGCACATTGTTGTAAGAAATGTGCCTTCAGTTGACATGTTATTTAATAATAATTGATATCTAACTGATTCAACTTCGACAAGACAGGCGTTTTTGAGCAAAAAGCACAGGTTTCTTGACTGCATTGTGTTTAATTAAAGTTGTTTTAAAATTATATATAAACGTATTATCTTCAGCATATTTCTTTTGAATACAACAACAAATCTCGTCAGATTTTTGTTCATCAAACATTTTTCGTCATCTTATGATGTCTTATTGGACTTCTATTACGTAATTGATTAGAGACTTTATATGTTCATTTACATGAATAGATTCCCTGAAATATAAATAAGACAGTTTGCCTAATTTAAATTACGAACCAGATCGGAAACCGAAACAATACACCGATCCAACGTCATTCCTTTGTTCGTAGCTTAGGTAGTGCAAAAAGGGAAATTTTCAATGCAAACTCGTACCCGTTTTAAGAGTTTAAATTTTGCAACGCGACTAGGAATACAGAAGCGCGGAGTGCATTAAGTTGTCTCCCCCAGATTTCCCCGTGGGTAACCCTGACACCGCACTAGACAACGTCTTACTAGGAGGCAGGTTATCTCGCTTCTATTTGTTCCACTACCCCGGCCAAAGTGGGATCTGTGAGCTCATTTATCAATGCTGGAACACTATTAGCGTTTGAGAACTGCGCTCGCTCGATTTCTTTCTTCTTTCGGTTTGAAATTTGAATTGTTTTTTTTTTTATTTTCTTCGTCGTTCGTCTTTTGTTTGTTGTTTTATAGGTCATTTGTTAATGAGCTTGCTTCTTATAGGTTTTTGTATTTTTCGTAATTTAGTACTTTTGTTTTATGAAAATACATAATAATAATATTTTTACTAGCCACCCCCCAAGCCCCCTTGTGGTGAAATTTCGTAAAATTCGTTCTTAGATGACCTCTACTAGGCAAAAAGAATATTCCTACCAAATTTGACCACTATGGGTGGATTCTATGAACATATAGTTGGAGAGATATCTTTTATGATATCAATATATACATTCGAAATACTTATAGTAACAGTTTATGTTATATATTAGATAGTAACTAACATATTGAAATACTGTAACAGAAAGTTTATAATTATCTACATAGCAATAAATTGATTTCTTACGTATGGCGTTGTTATTGCTGATTATTTAAATGACACTGACATTGATTACGTATGACGTATAGCATATCCGTTTCTTACGTTTTGTATTAACTTTATCATAATCGGCTGGTGTAATTATATTCGTAAGAAATAATTCTCAATTAATATTATACGCCTGAATTACAGTTTGTTAGTGAAGTACTAATTTTAGGTAGAAGTGCTACAAAAATGTAATCTCCTCACGAAAGTGACTGCCAATGATTTTCTCGATTTCATCTCGAGCAATAATAATATGAAACATTCATTTCGAATTTCTCCGCGAAAACGAGCCGAGCCGAGCGTACACTTCATCATATATTTATAGTGTGCTCTAAATAAAAAACGTCTGATACGCTCCCCCAATACACGATTTTTTATTCGCCGACCAACAAAATTCTCCGCTAACAAAATGCGAATGAAATATTACTTCAAAGGGAGAAATCTTCCAGCGGGTTGTGTCTAAACCTTTCAGTTGAAACTCCTATTAAGGATAGGCGCGCATATTACAAAAGGACATTTTAAAACTCGTTGTTTTATTGTTTCTAAAAATATATATTCTTAACCTTAATTCATATGGCAAATAATAAATAAAAAGGCTAATAAAAAAAATAAAAGTGAACTTAACCTAGTCTTGTAAGATAGTGCAGATTTGATTTTTACAGGAGCTGAATATTTCCTGTTCCACCGTAAAAGGCAATGGGAAAATGGATTTCAAAAAACTTTTTAAGTAACAGGCTTATGTTAAATTTATGCCCTATGCGCTAAATACTAACTAAACTACTTAATACAATATATTATAATATATAACAAAACACACTATTTTATGATGTAGAGATGGCGTTATATGAGTATCGAAACCAGGAATATATTCCTTAACGAGGTCTTGGAGGTTTTGTGTAATAAATATTAAATTTTATGTACCTTTTGTTTTATAATCATAACTTTCTTTCACCTCGGCATTTTTTCAAGCATTTTAGGCTCGGCTTCTTATCAATACAGATTTATCTAAATAATAATTCTTACGCAGGGTTACTGGCATCTGACCTCCTTTATAATTATTACTATAATATTTATAAAACATAAAGCATAAAAGGGTATTATAATCTTTTATTAACAGTCTTATAAAAATATGCACAATTTTAATCCAATTTGTAATCATTGTTATTCATAAATAATATATTGTTGAAACAATCCAAGTTTGTAATAACATTTCCGAATAGAGTAAATGTTCAGAGAATTCAAACACGCTAGCTCTACGTACTTGAGATCTCATCCGTTATTTATTGGTTTTTTGTAATTGCGTTGTAACACAATGGAACTACTGCTCTAGAAAACTTATTACCAGAAGATTCGTTTTCTGAAGAATTATTGTAGAAACTTGTATAATACTTACTTTAATTTTATAGATACAGTTGTGATGTTTCAATTCATATTTATCACAAGTATTGTTATTATTACTGTAATAACATTATACATAGAATTCAAAGGTACCCCCTTTGACTACTAAATATAAAAAAAGTATTTCAAATCACACTAAAACAAACACACATCATCATCATCATCAGCCTGCGTTAGTCCACTGCTGGACATAGGCCTCCCCTAAAACACCCCTATCCATTAGGGGGTTTGGACCGTATCCCAGCATGCTGCTCCGATGCGGGTTGGTGGGTGGACCGACTTTTATATGCCTATCCGAATCACAACAAACACAACAGCCGAACAAACTCAGAATTATAACAATTCAATGCCCCAAGTGACAGTAATTTCTGTCCTTGTCAGTTTTGAAAACTAAATTGCTTAAAATACAGCGTCTCTCAGTAACTTTTATGCATATTTAGCTTATGAAACGTATTTTCGTTAAAAATAGCGTAAAACCGAGTGTCCTCTAACTGCGTTTACAGTTTTACCAGCATCAACGTAATGAACAAAGACATTTACGTTCACCTTTATATTATTAGTAAGCATGTAGAAATTCAGTACCTACTGAAAGTTCAATTTGCATGGATAAGTTAGCGTACACAGAAGCGGGTCGTTTTCAGTTTTCGCCGAGCTGAATTTCAGTGTAATTTCGTAACCGAATTTTCGCTTGGAAACCCCTACGATATTAAAGGGACGTTGGCCCAAAATAAATATAAAACTCGTCTCGTGTTGCATCTAAACGACCAAGATTAATGCTTTCAAAGATACGCGGATACTCCCTTGGGTGAGGCTGGGTACAGTTGCCGCACAGTATATGAGGATATTAGGATCTGAAAATACACTATACAAGCGAATATAGGACTTTACATTGAAAATAGTTACCAAGGCACTTTTAGGCGCATATTAAAACGTATGATTAAAAAATCAAATGAATGAGCTGATAATTAAATTATCTTAAAATTAAGGTGATCTATCGAATTGGAAAGTAATGATTTGTTTCCGCATAATTATTTCTTTTATTCACGCGATTATTCTACATATCAAATTCACATTTTAGGATTTTTCGCGTTAGCTTTATATATTTATTACCAACGTTTCGGACTTTTACAGCATCTATGATCACAGGCGGACTGAGTTGGTATAGGTTTGTACCTCAATGTGTTTGAAATAAACGCGAATAATCCATAAAAATGAAATTTTCTTTGGTTCTGGCTATCAAGACTACCTTTAGCAATTATAGGACGTCAGTGCTCTAAATTTACTGACAACTCATTCACTTATCAAAAGCAGTTTACCGTTTGAGTTGTGGCGGTCAGATGTTTGAAGGTCTAGCCAGAGAGTAATTTTTAGGTAAACTTAGATGGATTAAAGTCAACGAACGTGAAAACTTGGGAAAATGCTACGTAATACATTCATAATGTAATACCTGTAATTTAAAAATAATATTAGTTTACGACTTACGTAAGTGAATAAATATTAAAATAGACACTAATATTTCTCAACGTATCCTCTTATCTTGAAAGTGTGTAACTATAAACGGCTTGTAATACAAATGTCCGATCGTGTAAATAAAAAATGAATGAAATTTTCTCAGCGCTTCTTTCGTTCTCACGGCACAACAACTGAATCATTTACATACATATTGTTCAAGAAACAACATTAGAAACAATACCATCTGTGATAGGAATGATTAACTTATGAAATACATTCTCCGTGTAATATTTAAACGGATTTCAAAACTAGAACATGCTAGATAACTTAGTAACTGCCTCCGTAGCCTAGTGGTATGGGCATGTGCTTTAGAAAACGGAGGTCGTGGGTTTGAATCCTGCGGGGACTCAACAAATTTTCATTACGTTTCCTAGTTGGTTAGGACAATATGGGCCGATTACCCAACTGTCTGAAAAATAAGATAATCCATGCGTAGGATAGGCATGTAAAAAGTCGGTCCACCCGCATTGGACCAGCGTGGCGAGGTACGGTCCAAACCCCCTAATGGATAGGGGTTTATTAGGGGAGGCTATGTCCAGCAGTGGACTATCACAGGCTGATGATGATGATGATGATGAGATAACTTAGTCAAATCGTTCGTAAATTTCTGTTTGCTTTGTAAATTACTTAAGGTGACAAAGACTGCTGTTTCGAAAGATAGTAATTTTCACAAGAGCGATCTATTTTTTTTATAAAATATCCTATATATATCTGTATTATCCAAACATAAATTATTTTATCATCAATCTAGATAGCTCAAGATTTGCTTATTTTGCGACTAAAAAATTTTGTACGGTCGCCTCGAAATGGTATGTCCAGTTGTTATATAAAGATATCCTTCTGAGTTTCATCACATAAGCTGTACCGCTCATAACTTCATGGTGTTTTATAAACAGTGCAATAATAATATCAAATAAGTACATTTTTTAAAAAGCCAAAAGTAAGTTTTGAAAAGTTAATTATGTATAATAAAAGCCTTTTCTTAATTTATAATACAACAAACCTTTTGATAACAGTTCTTAAAAATAAAAGTCAAAATAAGTATTTTTTTACGTCTACTTTTTTGAATTTTGCCAAAGCAATCCACTTTTGCTATCCATCTCTCGAAATCTTTGACATTTTACGATGCAATACATTTAAGCTTCGTTCACACATAATATAAACATAAAAACAAATAGTATTCTGAATAAGCAAAATGTACACCGCTAGTGGTGGTTTTTGAAGATATAGTTCTTTTGGCGTGTTAGGAAATATAAAGAGAATCAATTTATACAAGCTCATGTATACCAACGCGTCACGAAAAGTCAACACCTTGAAGTTATTTATAGTCAATTGGAGAATTTAAAATTTTTGAAAAGAACTTTATTAATAATTAAGAATTTTGGAATGCTGTATCTAAGAACCCCCTAATTGATTTGGGTGCAGTAGGGGGCCTATGTCCAGCAGTGGACTAACAAAGGCTGATGATGATGATGATGATGATGTATCTAAGACAGAAAGATAGAAGAGTAACCGCATGTCTGCGACTTAAGACTCTTTATCTCAAAAACTTCCAAAAGGTACCTAAACACCTAAAATAAAATATCATTGTAAGTAACCTTTATCACAATTTTATTTCTATTAAAAACGCATTTCTCATTATAAAAAATAATTAATCAAAAGTACATCCAGGCACGTATAAATTGCCATTTACTTTTTTTCACTTTAACCAGCAAATATAAACAGTTACTCACAACGATCAATTCCTTGAACTAACTTTTGTAAACAACTCACAACATTAAACGCACAAAACACATCCAACATACACTGACCACCCCAATAGTGACTTCGTACAATTCCTTCCCGTTATTATGTTATTCTTTACTATTATATAGAAGCAATGCATTACAAGAGCTCGTAACACTAAAAAGCGTTGCCGCAATAGGCCAATAAATTCGCGAAACGACCCACCATATCTCGTTGACTTAGAACGAAACACAAGTCGTCTATGCCGTGGACTCCATACGTCATATATCTCTATTCTGTGGCAGCACGCACGGGACATTTGGCGGGAATTTACTGCGCTGTTTTCATTATTGCCCTGACTCCGGTGCTGATTTGTTTGTTTATTCGTAACGGAACATCAGTTTAAATAGTGTCGCCCCCTTTTGTGTCGATGAGATAGCGCGATTATAATAAAAGATGCACCATAAAGCTGGATTAGATGTTCTATTTGATGATATGCAAATTAGAAGGTGGTTCCCGTTTACAGGGGGCCTTCTGGGGCAGTATCACCACGGTGCCTATTCCTGCAGCAGAAGTGTGTAAAATTCTACTTTGTTTCGGATAGAAGGACACATATTTACTGGGTAAACGAGATTTAACATCCAGGTATTGCCGATATCCATGGGCGTTGGTGACGACTTTCCTTCAGGTGGCTCGATTGCTCGTCTGTCTTCGAAGGCAATAAAAAAAATGAAAATATTGAAATTAGCGGGTGCAGTTTCTTCAGGATTGTAGTTATGACTGTAACGACTTAAGTTTATTATACACTTTTAGCATTTGCTAAGTGGCCAGCGCGGACTGGATTATAGTAGCTGAAGATCGGAAACGGTGGCGTGCGTTAAGGGAGGCCTATGGCCGCCAGTGGACTAACACAGGCTGATGATGAAAAAATCTAAATAAAATATCGATATTTAACATAGGAGCGATACACTCACTTATTGATTGTCAAAAATCTACCACTATTGATAGTTAAAAGACTTAAATAATAATAAGTTAATTTCCACTTCAAGAGTTCATACTTACTATAGTATATGCATATGCCAATATTAGTTTTTTGACTCAAATTTTTATGTGTGCGAGAAACACTTAAACGTATTATATAGTCATAACGTCAAAATAAAAAATATTTATTTAACTACGCCCATGTAGGTGTTAAAGTAATATTTATTGTTAATAATCACCTACTGATTTGAACCCCAAATAAAAGCTTTTATAGTCGTTCTTAATAAAGTCTTAGTTCTTAGTCCTTAATCAAGTCGTTAATAACAAAACATTACAATACAATTAAATAGAATTTTCCAAAACTGTTGTCTTTAAACGGAACGTAAACTTATTACAAAACATTTGAGTAGCCCCGACCGAAAGTCTAAAGCTTAAACTGTAAATTAATTGCTTATAGTTTGTTTAAAATTACGAACATTGAAAGTTAGCGAGTTGGAGGCATTCGAAGTTTAATTAATACTCACGGGCAGTACTCAGCAACTCGATATTAATTTGGCAATAAACGTGTAACGGTTATTTTGATGATGGCCAAAATTATCCGAGGTTAAACGATTACAAGCGGTTTAGATATAACAAATATCTTATGAAATTAAATTATATAATATAATAGTTTTCATTGTTAATAAATTATTGGCGGTGACACACACGAGAATTTGATTAAATCCAGACCACAAACATCCATTATTTCTTAGTACTCAGAAAATTGTAAATTCTAGATAAAATGATTACAATTTTATTCGCGTAATAACTATGAAAAAAGTAAATCGTTATGTAAATAAATTGTACCGTAAAATTACTTTTCATATTACAACTCAACATTTTCTGCCTTTATAAGCGAGGAGAATAGAAGAAATTTAATATAACACATTCAAAAGACCTAACATCGCAAACATCTTTCGTATCCCACTTAACAAATAGTTCTACTCCACTATCATATAACTTATATTAAACATTGCAGCTTTGATAACAAAAGAGGCATATCACAGAAAGGTAAGTATTTCAATATGAACGTGTCGAAACATTAGGAATGCCTTGAAACCAATTTAAATTCATCACAATCGAAGAGGACAGTCTCCTATTACCAGTATGTTGTATCAACGCAAAAGTTAACGTGGGATTTCTAATTGAAATAGTTTCACAAGTAATTTGCGCTCCCGACTTCCCAGTCGATAATCAAAGGAGCTCGGACGTTAGAGAAAATGGATCCCATTATGTGTTACCAATCGCTTTGTTAATTTTATTTTCGCTTTATAACTTATCTTACTTTTAAGAAATAACAGATTTATGTTTAAGGCTATAAATGAGTCAGTGTTGCTTTAATTAAATGATAAAATATATTCTCTAAATGTTAACTTATGTAATAAAAACGTAATTTTCCTGATCCCTCAAGTCATTTGTTTACAAGGAAGAGACTAAGAAAATGTAAGATTGTCGTATGCAAAATACAAACACCGTTGCTAATGTATTCACTAGGTAAAAAAGATTACACAACCTTTAAACAATTTTGGGGCAAACATACCTGTTTTATTATTATTTATCGTTGGTTTATTTATGAGCAGGTCATATCGCTCACCACCAGGTGAACGACGTGCTCCCTTATTTATTACTTAAAGGTGAAATTTTAATATTTGCTGTAATTAAGTAGCGGTTTAAATAGTCTGTATCAATATCCAATTTCTGCTATAACAGCTTTATATTATTTACAGGCGCGAACTAAGGAGGTATCATCAGTGCAGGTGCTTTCCAACTCCCGCAAAAGAGTGGCGATCAATCACCACTGTCGTAAATTTAAATGATGAAAAGCAGATGAACAAATTATTCACATTGTATTTTTCACAGCCTACCGTTAATATTATTTTCATTTCATTATTTGTCTTTGGTAACACTCGTAAAATACAAAGAAAATATCTATGAAGTAGGCTCTGAATTTATTTAACCGATTTGAAATATTCTTACACTACTAGATAGTTGTACAGGCAAGAATGGAAAGCGTCGAGGAAGGTCTTTGCCCAGTAGTGGGAAACTAGAAGCTATATCACTCATTCCTTGATTCACTAAAAAGCTTTTATCATTAAGAAACTTAGGTTACATTTACCCCAAAAAAATACCTTCACATAGAAAATTCCTAAATAACACACGCAGAGCCATGGATGGAGAGCTTAGTTAAAATAAAAAAAAAATTCAATTCCTACACAAAACTGTTTAATGTATTTTATTTTCTTATTTATGAAAACATATACTACACACTCTGAAACAAGTTAAAACAGAATTAACCGATTCAACTTTCGCAAACTTCACGAGGCAACGAGACACATTTTAACACGGTCTGATAATTCAACCTTTTTAAAGAGAGGAACGCTTGAAATTTTAGCAACAAGCGACATTTGTACTGAATCTGTAATGTTAGCTGTGACTTTGTCGCAACTTTGACTTTTCAGCAAGCTTCGTGTTATATTGTTCATAAATAAAAGACAATAAACAGTTATATTCGTTTGTTTTACGTTTGTCATTTTTTAAATCCTATTAAGTTATTAAGTTTACTTATTGTTAGTGCCTTCTAGGTTTTAAATAGCAAATAACATTAAGATTTTTATGAGTTACATACGTTTTATTATTGGTTTAAAACAAGGCAGTATTTTATGTGTTTTAATATATGGTGTTATATAATTTTTTTATCTATAAATAAATACTTTTTATTTCTATTAGTCTATGCCTGTGCACCCACATTATTTTCTCTGCACCACCCAAAGGTTGACTGGTAGACAATGCCATTGGGATTAAGTCCGCCTTTGTATATAATTTGTGCATAAATAATAAAATAAATGAATACATATAAAACTATGACATTAGAATTTACAAGAATCTTGTGAATTAATAGTTTCAAAATGACTAGAATATATAATAGCGAAGTAATAACATACTTTAAATAAAGCAAAACAAGAAACAAAACCTTTAAAACCAATCTGTCGTTTAATATTTAATGTTTTGTTGTCTTTTAATATGTAATATTGAAAAACCGATTGCAAGTATCTTTCACAATCAGTTTGTCTTCTCACTTATCATAGTTTAAGGCCTATGACCATAAACGTAGCACTATAAAAGTTGACAGTCTTAAATCTCCAACTATGGTATCAAAATTGTCACTCACCAAGTGGTTTGATTTACACAAGCTTTAACTACAACGTTTTGTTTGACGAATACCATATAAAGAGACCTTAATACTATCTTTAGCTGACTAAAGAAACCTTTCAATTCTTAACAATCCTGATAGGTTTCTCGATGTATGTCTTATAATTTAGAAAGCTTGCTAGCTTGTTGCAAAAAACAATAATTTAGTACTTATAATGTTCCGGTTAGAAGGGCGGTAGATGATCACTACGATCATCGAACCGCAACTACATTTGTGATTTAAAGCTGTAGTTACAAAGTGTCCAATTCCAGTTTGAAGGATATCGTAGCTATGCCTTATAAAAGACGGAATTTATGCAAAAAGATCTGAAGCAAATCAACAAGGATTTCACTTAAATTTATTTAAAATTATTAAGTCGTGCGTTTAGATTATTTTACCACTACGATTATTCCAAAATATATTCTTATTTAGATGTCTTTAACAATGGTAAGTGAAATTTAGATCTTTTATATATTTTTTTAATTAATTTTTGCATAGAAAAAAGGATAATAAATTGCGTGTTAAAAGAATCTATATTGAGCACATTATCACCACGGGTAAGTAGGTTCAAAGTTGCGCTTTAAAAAAGTTATACGATGTCAAAGTATTACCCGACCCGACTTGGAATGTCGCTCGGGCGGTTAAAAATTAACCCCCGCAGCGGAGTTCCACTCTTTTGAGTTGTGTTTCGGAAAGTAAACTGAGATTTTATGACCCTTTTGAAGAGAAAGTTAATGTTGCACGCCAGATACGTCTATATATACGTTAGATAGGGGTTTAACAAACGGAATTATATATAAAAGAAATTAACTATTTCATTATTATCTTTTGTGAATCGATAAATTGTTTAGTAAGTAATGCAGTAAAAAAAAACAAGTTTCTCCATAATTTTTAATTGCACTTTCATCTAGATTGTTTTAAAATATATAGTTTTGATGACCTCATTACGCCTAACAAAGGAAAACGATTAATAAATTAAACTTAATTAAAAAAATAAATATAAGTTTTAAATCATGCAATTCAAGTTAAATGTACCGTGATGTATTTTAAAGACTCATTTCATAAACTCTCATTCTCATAAATGTTGAAATTTTATTATTTCAACATAACAGTAAAAAATAGTACGGCTCCTTGTATGATCCTATTAAAATCTCAGAATCAAGCACTGAAACGTCAAAGCAATAGATTAATACACAAAACTATGTAAGTATTTCTGTGTTCCAGTTTAAAGGACATCGTGGCTAACGTTATTAGTAAGATGAAATATTCAATATCTCAGGGCAGTGAGCAAATATGTGGCGACTGACGATGTCTTTCTTATGGGCAGAACCCATCACCTACCGGCAGGTGAACGTAATGCGCCTTATCGCTTCAACTAATTGAAATATAGGAAAATAGTTCGTACTAAAACCATTTACCCATTCATGAAACTAGCAAGTTATTCAAACTTCAAAACAATTCAATGATTGCCGTTCAATGAGCTCTAATTCAAAGCACAAACTACCACGAAGCGTTGTAATAACCACCTCCTCGCTTGAAGAAGAAGTTTCCAAGACAACCCCATAAACTTATGCCGCGAACGAAACGGAGGCGCGAGTATGCAGGTGCAATAAAAGTAACAACTCAACAAGTCATATAAAGTCACGCGGTTCGCTGTTAGCGAACTTATGTTGTGGGGATACGCAATGCGGTAGTTCTGTGCGAGGAAATGTATAAATGAAACGTTATAGAAAATGATTGAAGTAGTCTAAAATCTGGCTAAAATTTGCATATATTAGATAGCAAAACTACGGTCCAAATACCCCCAAAAGGAGAAGGTGTGCATTGGGGCAGGCCTATCTCCAGCAGTGGACTATGAGTTAATTAGTAAATAATAATATTCTTCTTTACCAGCTAGCTGCTACAGTTTTTATGCAGCTTTTATTAATTAAAACGTTAAAACAAATGACGAAAAGGAAACAAAGCAGCAAGAAACTTTGTGGCGCTTTCTAAACTTTGAAACATGTTTGATATAAATTATATTTGCTTTTACCATGACACATAACAAGTCCAATAAAGACAGTACAACTCCTATTTCTAACACATGAAAGTTTTAAAGAAATATGAATACTAATACGCTATATCAGTTATTAAATGAATATTTCATAAATATGCATATATACTCTACCTCAGTCTGTACATGATTATGTCTGACGTCAAATACTAATAACTTAGAAACAAATACGTTCTAAATAGCGAACTCCGGCCATTTTGATGTGAGATTTTTTTCTACATGGTGCGTTATAGCTAAATTTCGTAAACTACATATTTATCTATCTGTATTTCTTCTTTTGCTTATATATATATATATATATATATATAAACTGTACGAAATAGTCGCTAAGAAAGCATCAACTCGCAACCCTAATTTGACTACACCTATAATGGATTAGCATATAGATGGAGGATGAGCATATATAGATGGAGGATGGCACAGGATTATCTAGTCCGAAGATAGAAACATATAATATGGAAACCCTAACAAGTGATGAATACATAGGCTTAACATTTACTGAAATTAAATATAGCTTATAGAGAAACAAATACCCAGACACGAAAACACTATGAACCCAACACCTTCGGTGTATCAATCAGGCTCACCAACATCTACGACAAGCGGGTCAAACATCGGCTTCCATACCTTGGAACTCGTTTAAAAAATTCAAACCAACCCCCGTCTCCTATCTTCACTGTCCAATGTCTATACGGCTCGTTCTATCAATATTTTAGGAGGGGTTTTAGACGAAAAAGCATAATTCTCTCCCTATAGTATGTGCAAATTTTATATCAGAAGGGTACACACTGCGTCGTGTGTGAGCGGGACGAAATATCAAACAGACGGAGAGAGACAATGCAGAAGCTGTTAAAGTTCATTGTTATTGGGTAATCCAGAATTAAGACCATAATACTGGCGCATTGAAAACACGTGACCTAGTAACAAAGTCACGTAAAGGCGCGTATACACTGGAGTGACATGTTTCGTCGTTTTATAGTAATATTATGTTTAGAGCTATGAAGAGGGAATAGATGCATAACATGTGATGCGTAAATTATTTTTAAATTCAAGTACAAGTAAGTTAGAGCAATTATGTAATAAAATTGTTTGAATAAGCTTTACCATTAAGTAATTTGTCTTTTTATCTTCTCAATACTTTCATTTTTATATATTTAATATTACTAAGAGTGACATGATTTTATTTTTTCAGAGAAAACATTGCCTAGTATACCTAAGTGAGCAATACTGAATTAATTGATTCAAAAGATATATATATTACACTGCAACCTACAAGATTTATTTATATTAATTTTAATTAACAAGAAAGGTTGTTTAATCACATTTTTTCAAAATAACTAAGAAAGGAAAATAAATAGTAAAATTACTTTCGGATTTTATCGCGTTTATTTTACATTTTAATTCGACGTTTCGAACAAGGGTAACCCGATGACTCACTGCACGTGAAAGTAATTTATGTTAATATGATTATATTCCGCGAAGCAATAGAACATAATTAAATAGCAAAAGTGTTGACACATCGACGTCCGCAATAACAAAACATTTCATCCACAGCAGCCTCGTGTAAACAACCTTATCCCTTTCTATGAGAAATAAGTACGTTCACGTCTAAAAGCGTCTAGTATTAGTATATAAAAGAAGATTTGCTTGTTATAAATGATGATCCGTTGCTATTGCTCCATTATTTGATCTCTATTCCGTACGTGATAGGACTGATAATCCTATGTTCTACAAAAGACAAATGAGAGCGTTGCGTTTTGATTGTCATGAACATCATCTCAGTGAGAAATCCTTATTGTTAGATCTTGTTCTTAGTTAGAATAAATTTATTACTGATAGAGTAATACCTCAGATTCACTAAGGTATGTTTTGATTAGTTGCATTGCTAATTGTAATACTGGTTGATTGTGGATTGATTTAAAATTTTAAATATTTTACTAACTAAGAAGCTGTTGGAATTAAAATATGTAAAACAATTTGTAAATATGTTGCAAAGTAGTATTATATGTCTTTTTATGGATCACGACAAACAGTCAGCACCTGTTGGAAATGGTCACCGAGCCATAACATTAGCAATACCATGGTAGTCACCAACGCTGCCTACCGATAAGACATAGGATGTTAAGTCTCGTTTCAGTAAATAAAAAAAAACATGCAGTACTAGCTTTCTGGCAGAATAGTGTTAAATTATATTTATATGAGAGTATCATAGCAGGACCTTTCCAAAACAAATCGATTTTAAATAACTAATAAAAACAAGCTATGCTTATTTGTAATAAGGTTTCCTAAAAGCAGAATCATAACCTTATATTTTATAGATCTGAATATGGATATGGATCCAGCCGTCTATAATCATGTATACCCGTGACGCTCATTTATTATATATCTAGTATATAAACCTATTTGGTGTGTTTTTTACAATATATCTACGTATGTCAAGCATAGATTGTAAAATTAGCATCCCGTGAGAATACCCATAAATGATTAGCATCCTGTAAGAAAAAGTATACAAATATAATTTGTAAACAAAGAATATAAACATATTCAAAGTTGGCGAGCCGTTGTCTCGATGCTCCACTAACAGTTTACTAGAACTTTCTAGAACTTTCGCAAGGAGTCTGAAGTGAATGCATTGAAATGTGACTGTTGTTAATAAAAGGCGCTATTCAAAGAGGCACTTTAAAGTGTTTATTCAATCGAGGCAATTTACATGCACGTGTAGTAAATTTAGCTAAAAACTCGATTTTCATTGAAATAAAATTGAATAAATGAATTAACTGCCTCCGTAGGCTAATGGTATGGGTGCTGAACCGAGTCGTGGTGAACTGGACTCACAAATTTTCATTGTTGTTTCCAGTTTGATAGGCAATTTGGGTACCCCACCAAAATGTCAAGTCGTCAAGCACCCACCCGCATTGGACCAGCGTGGTGGGATACGATCCAAAAATCCCTTAATGGAGAAAGGGAGGCCTGTGTCCAGTAGAGGACTAACACAGGCTGATGATGATAATGACGATGATTGTACACATATGTACTTAGCATTAATCACAGCTCCAAATAAATCAGTTTATCTTCTAATAAAATGATAATTGGTATAAACATCATAATTTAAACAGCTAACTAAACTAAGCGCCGAACACTAATCATTACGACTCCCTAGCGTGGAATATATCACAATACGTAATATTCCCATATAGTGCTTATTTAGCACAGTTTAATTTATTACCAAGCGTGAGATAATACTTTTGGTGGTTACATATCCTTACTAACACTGAGAAAAAATGTGTATTTTTGTATGTTACAAAACAACTTAAAATCAACGCAAACGACTTTAATGATTATTTTAAATATACATCTCTCAAAACTTAACTACAGAAAATATTGCTAAATACAAATAACAATCTTTATAAAAATCTAAGTCAGAGCAAAAACTCCGGTATCAAATGCAACCATTTCATAGATTTAATCCCGTTATTCAATGTAAAATCCCGATGTTCAATGTAAGAAACTGTTAAATCCTTAAAGTAATAGAAGTTCTAGTTAACATACTGTAGATACCAAAAAAGGAAGCGAGAGTTAGAGCATAGACAACAAATACCTGTCATTTAACAGTTGCTCTGTTTGTTTGATCAGAAAATGTCACAATTTCAACACCTCCATAGAAGGACAGCGAAAAATACAAAGTGGTGAGCTTTGAAATATAGAGGTTTACAATTTCAATTAACGTACAGTGAAGACTGAGAAAGATTGTAATAATTAAATTTTCTAGGCTAAAACTTAACTGCGTATGAATCTATTAATCATTTCTGTAACTGAAATAGACCACTCGGAAGATACATAAGTTATGTTTTAGAATCAATAAAGCGAAAAAATATAGACAAGTGACATCACTTTTATCTGTAATTTAAATAAAAGCAAAAAGACATATATATTCATATAAAATGATAAATAAATTCAAAGTAATATACAGTACTAGTGGACCCGACAGACATCCTGCAGGATATACAAAGTGATGAGGATATTAAACAAAGTAAGAAATTAAAGTTCAAGCTAGGTTCAGCGGCTTACTTGCAGAATAGACCCAGATCAGACCTTGATTAAGCCATCTGCTTAATCAAGAACTATGTTAACTATCCTTGAATCTACAAATCTTATGACACCCGCAAAAATATTCATTCTAAACGGTCCAGCGGTGTAGGAAGACATCACTGTCAACAGACGCACAGAAGAATTATATGCAAATAAAAGAATAAGCAAAGACTGGTATAAAAGAATAAGCAAGGACTTGGTTGTTATATTTCGTAAACCCCCATACACAGTGGTTACCACTAAACAGGTTGTTAAAGTGGATATCGGTACGTAAAAAAGGTGCCAAGGTGTCCAATCTTTCGGTGGAATAACGGGGACTCTTACGACCTTCGCGTAAACCGTTCTTGGGTGACAATATATTTGGGACCCCGGACGCAATGCATGTAAAGGTTCAAGAAATATAGGAGGCCCTACTGCTTATTGGTGCCGGAACTGGCGAATTTGAATAAAAGGCCGTCGTAAAATAGGCGACGTCGTATTATTGTAACTGCTTGATAGGGTTGTGCCGGGTCGATATCGATGTTTATCAAGTATATTTAAAAAAAATAGTGAGCTCAGGTTATCGAAACATTGTTAATTAGTTTCTTTTAGATTGACTTAAGATAACATAAATAAAAATTAATGAAAACAGCAAAAGAGACTTCATGTTGTTCGAAAAGGGCTTGATCATTTTAACTACTTACAGCACTTAACATTATTATTAAACTTTATAGAATTTCAAATTTAAAACTCAATTTGAATCGGTTTTTTGAATCATCGAATGTAAAAAGTCTTTTAATACATCTTAACCTTCTCACATAAAGACTTTCAATATACCGCAGCTAAACTGCTATGTAAAGATCACAGAAAGCATATCATGGTTTTAATCGAATCTTTTCATAACCTCAAATATAGCACAGAAAATATTTCACACCGACTAAACCGTACATGTGACCCATTGATAAAACACAACCCTAAAGCAAACCTATCATCGCAAACCCTCCAACGGCGTTATAAACCGAGCGGTAAGACCGGTCCATATCTGACCCGTCGTCTCGATTTCGAGCGGGTTAAGCTTTTCATATAAAGCGAATCTTTACGCCTTTTTCCCCTCATTCAGTAGCTACAACGCTTTTCGCTTAGGCTGTAACTAAATTTAAAGTAGCCAGCCGCTATTACTTGTGCGGTCGGATGAGGAGCTGTTCGATTGAAATTGATTCGCTTTTGTACTTACTTTATGTACGTTTAGTATTCGTTTTGTTATATATATGTTTTAATTTTCTAAATTATTTTTTATTTTTTTTAGTCGTGGGTTTTACATTGAATCCAACGAATTGTCAAAAGCAGTTTTCATGGAGAGAGACCGGTGTCTTACCTTTACAGACGAAAAAGAAAAATCGAGTGTTATTTCAAAGCGACAGAATTTCACGGTAGTTCCTTTATAGGTTCTCTTTTAACTGCGTATCTAAGTCTTAATAGGTCGAAATTATATTTTTTCACAAATTAAATAATAAATTTCTAAACAATTCATTAACTATTTTGGTTTCCATTTTAGATATCAATTGTTCATTTCAATTAAATAAATAATAGAATAAAGTTAAACTTTTATGCCATGCGACTATTTCTAAAAAGAATATAGAGAATATAAAATAATAAACATAACCTAAATGTAACAATAAACTAACTTTAGGTTCTAGCCTGAGACCGTACACGTATCTGTAACACAACATACGAAAGTAGATAATAAAATGCTACAGCAAAAGTAAAACGTGAAAAAGTTCCAACTAGACTCTCCAGTTTATATACTCCTGGTGTCTCAGTTAACAAAACCGCTAGGTGCATAAAAAAACTTTAAGTAGCACTACACCTCAAATTAGTCCGATGCGCTGTTTTACGATTGTGTTCCGGAAAAGTAGTTGCTATTACTGGATTTAAGAGACCAGATACTAAAAGTTTACGGTACAGGGTATATTTTTCCTGCTCCGGAAACTCGGGAAGAATTACATTAATAATGATCTGGAATATATCATCATTCAGGCTTAAAATTTTTACTTTATTTATAAAGGTTTTTGATAATACTATACTGTATACAGAACACTTTTATAGATAGATACAGTGGCCCATAGATGTAATGCCCGGTGTGTAATTGGATTTTGTCTATGATTCATAATATATAACTGAATATGACAATAATATAATTGAGACTATTATCCGTATAACACTAGTAAAAATATTAGTGATCTACGAAAAGACATGATTGTCTTAATATCCATATATATGACGCAGATATTCTTGATAAATATATAATATGAAGGAAAACAATTGAACGCGATATAGAAATCTACGACAACCCCTCGCGATCATATATTTTGATAAGTTCTTACGGTTGCATTTTTATTTAAAAGTAATCTTGATATAATCCTCAATTGAAAAATTGGATAAATAAGAACCATCATTTAAATTTTTAGTTCTTTAAATAAATTAATGACTAGATTAAATCAAACAAGTTCTTGATATGCCAGAGATTTTTCTTTCCTAGTTTCGTCAAAGCAGTAATAATAAAATACAAATATCAATTTAAAAAATTACACTTAAGTGTTAGTTGATATAGGATAGGAGTTTTCTAATATCTTAAAAGTACATATCAAAAACACAATTTTACGGATATTTTGCATTAATTTAATTTATTCCAAAACAATGAGATACAGACATTTACCAACTTAGTCCTATAAACATGGACGTTGGTAAGAGTCTGAATCGTCAGGAATAAATATATATAGCTAACGCGAAAATCAGTAAAAAAGTGGATTTAATACGTATAATAATCGCGTAAATAAAAGAAATAATCATCTAAAATGTATTTAATACATTGAATTCAGCTTTTTGTTGAGTTATTCGAAGTAGTCTTAATACGTTAAACGAGTTAAACCCAATATCGTTATGATAGGAAGAATATTTACCTTAAAAAAACACTTCAAAACTACGTTTTAACATCGTACAAAATATAACAAGTTCGGATGCCAGCATACAATACGTTGACAAATCGACAGACATGAAATCTATATAATATTGGATTGTCGTCGAGTTATGAGTTATGACCAAAGTTTAAAGTTTCCCATTCATCGTTCATCGGGATGTTGGATAACGTAAAGTTTAGAGAATGATATGACAAAGAAAGTATAATCTAATTAAACGAAGTGACTTATAAGCATTTTTATTGTACATAAAATTAGCTTTTTATATGATTTTATTAGTTTTATACGTATGTTATGCAACAAAATCTTTAAAGCATGATTTTAACCCCCATCACAATGTCTGCCTAACTCCAAATTTAGTATAGATATTAGTGTCAAGGATGATAAATCAATGGAATGTAAGTAATAAATTAGAAAGTACGCATTTCGTGAAAAACCAAGTACAATAAAATAGATTAAATGAACGGGAATTTAAATTAAAAACATGAGAAATTATGATTTTAATGTAAATAATCATGAGATGCTTTTCAGGACATTATCAAAATAGCTCTTATATCTGTTTACAATTTTTTTATAAATATTAGTACCAATGGTGCCTTTTCTTAAAATAAAATAATTATTACTTACATTTTTAACCTAGCCAGACCATACCTCTAGAATTCCAAGCTTTTTGGTTTATGCTTAGATTTGCTTATAGGAGTTAAATTTTTATTCCTTAATGTACGCGAGTAATTTTTTCCATACATTACATACTATTTACTTGATACTGTAGTATCAATGTTACACATGAAAACCAATGTCAGACAACATACATTATAAATATTTCTATCCTTTTCGATTCTAGTTTAACAGTATCATGTTTATAAGTTTGCAAAATTCACAACATTATCTTGCTGAGCCGCGAGTCGTCCGTAGCAATCTTCATCATCATTATCATCAGTCCACTGCTGGACATAGGCCTCCCCTAATACACGCCTATCCATTAGGGGGTTTTGGACCGTATCCCCCACGCTGGTCAATACGGGTTGGTGGGAGATTTGCCCGACCATGGATATCTTATTTTAGAACAATTGTGATTCATCCCAAATTGCCTAACTCACTAGGAAATAACAATGAAAATTTGTTGAGTCCCCGCAGGATTCGAACCCACGACCTCCGGTTTCTAAATCACACGCCCATACCACTAGGCTACGGAGGCAGTTAGCAATCTTATCGAATACAAACGTCCACGCACATAAAATCTCTCAACTTCGGATCCATTAAAAACAAAGGGAATCGCATAAAACTCGAGCTTTAATTCCATCGGAAACGCTCCGAAAGGGAGCCACTTCGACCGGGAATAAATTAAGCGTCGTAAGATTACGAAGTTGGGCTTTTTCCTAATCCCGAATATATTGTGGAGGGAGATTCGTTCGCGTTTTAATATCGGCTCGGTTTATTGGGATTTTTAATGTGACTTGACGGAAGCGGCGAGTATCGGATGGAGGTATTAGGATCGTAAGGCACTTTTATTACGCAGCCTGTGCCTTGAGTACGCCAGATGGAACGGCGAATTAAGATATTTTAGCGGAATAAAATGGTCACGTAGTTAGTTTAGTCTTAAACTCGGAATAAGGAGATTCAATAATCCTAAAGCAACAATTTTGTAAGTCGTATAGTTAAAACTAACTGCGAAATAACAACATTAGCAAATATGCCAAAAAAACGACACAAGGTGATCGAAACTAGCAAGATTAAATGCTTCAATTGACCTACTTTTAAATTAATATAATCATAATTATTTCTTTTGTTTACTATACATTATTAAATAAAATTACGTTTTACGGATATACCAACTTAGTCTGCCCGTGATCATGGATGCTGGAATGAATCCGAAATGTCGGGAATAAATATACTGTTAATATTGATTTCTAGTAACGGCTTTGTTATTGATAAAAGTATCTAATCTTGTCAAAAAAGATGATTTTTGCACAGAATATTGTTTAGTTCTGAAAATTTTTAAATTTCAACTCCCAAAACAATCCAAACATATCCATTCAGTATTCCAGCCAATAAAGTTATCGCTCTAACAGTTATTAATCGTCGTACAGCCACTAAAACACAGAGTGCCTCGTTATTCGACATTAACATCGTTCTGCATGCCAGTTAAATACGCCAGTTAAAAAAAACTGTTATCGTTCAATTCAAATTGCTCGGTCGTTCATAACTGATCGCGATCTCTCCATTTTAACCATAGCTTGGATTATTTTAATGTGACTTGACTTGACTTATTTTAAAGTTAACCTAACGTTAAAAAGTTAACATGGATTGTTTTAAAGTTACTTAAAAGTTAAAAGTAATTATGACTTCATGTTACTATATTATCAATCAAATATTTCAGTTTAAAGGTCGGAAAGTTTATATTTCGTATTGTTCAAACTTTGTATTCTGCATATTAAATTAGTGACGTATATAAACTTCGTCAAAGTAAAAAAATGATACTGTTCAGAAATCCAATTTTTTAGTATTAAGCTTCTAATAAGACTGATAAGTAGCATGTAATAAAAATAAAGTATGAAGCATGAATATGATAAGACGTATTAGTGCAGAAAGTTCAACGCGACCATAGGTTTTTTATCTTAACATTTACAGTAATTAGGTCCCTTAATTTTGCCTTCGAGTTTTCTCAAATTTACAATAAAACTTTATGGGCAGGAAAAATAATGTGTTTAATCGGGGGGCTTCCCTTTTCTGCTTTTTTTCTGTTTCTGCTATTATCGTCCATAATTGTTATTTTATTACATTAATTATGATGTACAAAAAGTACTTACATATAACATTCAGTGAAGCGTTGGCCCTTATGACCTTGTGCATCTGAGCTGGTCCGACCTGACACTGGTATTCAGCGTCGTCCTCCAAGGTCGCGTTCACGATTCGAAGATTGTAGACCCCGTGTCTTCTGTCACCGAACATCGTGTAGCGAGGGTAGCCAGGTATCACTGATGAAAATCCTGAAAATATTATACCAATTAGTCTTGGATCTTAAAAAGAGTTACAAGAAGATGATGATTGCTTGTTCGAAAGTTATATGCTCTGTTGATTTTAAACGGAGGGTAAAAAACAATTACCATTCTACACATTGATATATGGATAACACGTTTCGTTTGCCTAGTCCTGATTGGAATAAAACAATAGTGTTTATACACAACTGCATCGCAACGAATAGAGGCAATAGTTTTGAGTTAAATATGTATTAATAAGAATTCCTAATATGATATGACGTTTATATGTATTATTATACTTAAGTATTTATGAAAAATTTAGAAGAATTAAAATATTTCCTCGAAATATTTATAGATAAAACGTTTACAATACTACAAAATTATGCATAAGATAATATTTCAAATGAATGAACTAATGAACATCACCTCAAAATTACAAAAATCATACATTACAATATCACGATTTGAATTTAGCTCACCACAATTATATATATTAAAAACCCATAAGCGTATGAATAATGCACGCATAATAACCTGGTAACCATATATGTATACAAACAGCCCATTTACAACGCGTGTTATTCAATTAAACAAATTAATCCGCGCGCGTAATTTATTTGAGGCGATTTTATCGCGGAACAGTGCAAATTTCAATTTCAATTTAAAATATACAATGGAGGGTTCTTTTTCAATTGTTGCTTTACAAGTATAAATTGTTAGCGATTGCAATTCAAGTTAAGTATTTGTTGTGTAGTAATACGTTCACTCATCATCATTCATCATCATCAGCCTGTAATAGTCCACTGCTGGACATAGGCCTCCTCTAATACACCCCTATCCATTAGAGGGTTTTTGGACCGTATCCCACCACGCTGGTCCAATGCGGGTTGGTGGGTGGACCGACTTTTTACATGCCCATCCGACGCATGGATCATCTTACTTTTCAGACAATTGGGTGATCGGCCCAAATTGCCCTAACCAACTAGGAAACAACAATGAAAATTTGTTGAGTCCCCGCAGGATTCGAACCCACGACCTCCGGTTTCAAAGCCACACGCCTATACCACTAGGCTACGGAGGCAGTTGCTACGGAGGCAGTTAGGCAGTACGGTGATTATTTCTAATATCGTAATAATAGGTACGACCGGAGAGAGATAAACCGCTGGACTGACTGTTCAATGCCCATCCGGTGCGTGGATCATCTTAATTTGCAGACAATCAGGTGATCAGCACGCATTGCCCTAACCAACTAAAAAACAAAAATAAAAATTTGTCGAGTCCCTGCAGAAGTCCCCTCGACCTCCGGTTTCTAAAGTACATGCCCTTACCAGTTACGGTAGGATAAGGTTACGAAGGCAGTTCTAATGGTGTACCTAAAGGTCTGTTACTAGGTCCAATACTTTAACCTATTTGGACCAGTAAAACCACATGGAATTCGACCAATTATTTCGCAATAAACTAATAGATGATTAGTTTAGAATGTTCGAATGCCAAATTGCAATTCAAATAGAACCGCAGAGAGCGAAGCATAATACTGCCAATTGGTAAATTATAGCAGTTTTAGATATTTTCTCAATTTACACAGCGAATTCGATTTAGTTCGATAACTATTAGCAATGAGACTAAATTGGTAGTAATTTAATATGTGAGTATTATTTTTATTTTACTATTATAGTATATAATTAAAAAGAAATTAGTTCCAAAAACTCCATACAGAAGAGGACGTCCAGTACGGGAGACTTATAACCAGCAGTGGAGTAACGCAGGTTGTGGTGATGGTGATTTTAGTTTTGAATTACGGTTTTTTGTATCTGATAACGGCAAAAGATTGAACTAACAAAAACATAATAGACAACATATATCCTCTGAGACTGGATTATGGAACACGAATATCGACTATTAAAAAGGTTTATTGTGAAAAAATAGGCAAAGATAATAAAAACAGCGGACATAAACTTACATTATAAACAGGAAAGTTTTGTAGTTTTAAATGCATGAAATAAAGTAGATAACAGCTAAATCGATTCAATTTCTTCGTACAAATGTATATCAAGATTGACAAACAAGAGAGAACTGAGTGACAAAGAAGAGAAATAGAAATAAAGATTATATTTTTCTTCGTGTCAAAAGTTCTTATTGGTTAAAACTTACTAATACCAATCTGAAGTGTAAAAGAGTTAGTAATAACATCTCTTTATAATAGTAAGCGCCGCGTAAAATATTGATAAAAAACAAATTGTCTTTAATATGAACACATTAACATTAAAACAATACTAAGCATTAGGATATTGATGTTTTAATCCGTACTCCACTAAAATAACCAAATTTATCACAAAGTATTTGAAAAATGACCACCTATGCGAACCCGGACTGTTAGTAGCTGATCCAAAATATTGTTTTCTATTAGTAGCTAAAGTCTAAGCATTTATTTTTTACTCTTCAATCGTACAAGCGTGCGAAAGGACCATAAACGGTGATGTCTATGACTTCACATATTGCATTGGCGTGAGTTTCAAACACGAGTAAACTATTCACTAGACCCATCAGCAATTCGACACGGGCAGGCGTGACGATTACACGGCAGTCTGTGAACGGTTTACAAGCAGAAATATTAGATATCTTCCAATTATGGACTATGACGACTGGCTTGGAATAGTGGTTAGTGACCCTGACTGGTGCGCAAGTGAGTTTGGATTCGACTCCTGTTACTGGAAAATATTGTTAGACGAATATTCCTTATTTCGTATCTAGGTGTATGCTATAGAAAATAAAGGTTAGTATTTGTAATTGTGAAGTGTACAATTCATAATATAAGTTTTATTAGTTTGTGACTAGATGGCTCTGTGTGATCGTGTTAAATGTTTATTTATTTATTTTCTGTCAATATCTGATAAGTAGAGTTAGCATTTTAAATAAAACATTATTTTAGTGTTAAAAGAATTTAATGCGCTCAATTGTGTTATTTTTTTTTTTTATTGCCGACGCAGGCAGACGAGCAGTCGGGCCACCTGATGGGAAGTGGTCACCGACACCCATAGACATTGGCAATACTGGTATCACCAACGCGCTGCCTACCGTGAGACATAGGATGTTAAGTTTAGTTTACCCAGTAAATACGCTGGCTACGGTGCCCTTCAAACCGGAACGCAGTAGTGTTTTCACACTACTGCTTCGCGGTAGAAATAGGCACCGTGGTGGTACCCACCCAGACGGTCCCATGTAAAAAGGGAACCTACCACCGGTAAATTGTTATGTTGTATGCGTTATTGCTGTGTTATGTTGTATGCGTTAAAACATGTATTGACTATTAAATTTTCGTAATAAAAAGTAATAGACGCGTATCATTAATGATTATACTTTTATACTAAGTTTATTTAAAATATTGATAAACTTGTCTGCAATAAAATATAGAAAAAGGAACACTATCATATTAATGACTTTTAACAACATGAAGTTGAACATCTTCAATATTTGTCGTGTTTGTCAAGTATAGCTCAATTTATTCGAAGGCATCGAGGCATTTATATCCTATAATAAACATTTAATCCTTCACAATTCCCGTCAGTATCGAATATTTTAAACTCGTTAATCTCGTTATCGGCATTAATTTGCGATTATTAAGATTAAGCTCTAAGGGATTTTTTCAACATTTTATTGACAGGATTAAAAAAAAGGCTTCGTGATGAAGTAAAATTATATAAAAAAACATGAACTTATATTATTCATCACTGAGATTTATTATTGGCCAAGATGTTCTTTTAAATTTTTTTTGTTGAGATTAACAACTAAATTACTAGCAAAAATGATATGTGATATGTTTTGTCCAAAAATTTAAGTGCTTTTTTATCAACGACGGTAGACTGCTGCTTCCGTGGTCTAGTGGTAAAGGCGTGTGCTGTAGAAATGGAGATCGTGGGTTCGAATCCTGCGGGACTCAACAAATTTTCATTGTTGTTTCCTAGTTGGTTAGGGCACTTTAGGCCGATCACCCAATTGTCTGAAAAGTAAGATGATCTATGCGTCGGATGTGCATGTAATAACTCGATCCACCCACCAACCCCATTGGACCAGCGTGGTGGGTTACGATCCACAATCCTAATGGATAGAGTTGTATTAGAGGAGGCCTATGTTCAGCAGTGGACTAGCAAAGGCTGATGATGCATGTATGTGATGTATGACGGTAAAAGAAGAAAAACCATGATACTAAATCAAATTTTTGAATAATGTAACAGTTTTTTTAAAGAATGATATAAAATGTAATGTTTATGAAATATGGGACATATGTCTTAACAAAGCATCCAAAAAAACTATACACTGAAATCATGATTAAAAACATTAGGAAGATCACTTTCCTTTTTCTACGGTTATTGTCAACCGAACATCATTACTCATTTTAGAAACGATTAAAAACTATACATAATTATCCAAACCGTCCGCTTGATTAAAATTAATCATTCGGAATGATAGAGCTAAATTGTTTACTCTCGCAGCCTAATTCAATCTGACAGCAGTTTACTGAACCGAATACTCAATCTAGTCATTGTCCTATTCGACTTGGACCGAGGCAAGCGATGGACTTAAACGGTGTCCATCAAGTGTCACAGATATAACTACATCGCCTATATGTTAAATGTAAATTTGAATAGAAAGTGTTTGCGATAAGTCAAACAAAAGACGAAACGTTTGGCCTAGTGGTAAATGACTTTGTCTGTTGCGACGAAGGTTCGTTTCTCGCAACTAGAAAAATATTGCGCGACGAACATAGTGTTTTTGTCGAGTCTATTTCTATCTATTCTATTCGTTTATTTATTTACAAGAGGAAAGTAATTCATTGTAATTATCAATTATCTTGTCTTTCTAAGCTTTGCATAGACTGGGGCTTATATTATTATTATACTAGAGAATGATTCAAATTGGAGTGTTAAATAAGATTCATTTGGAAATCTTATCAGTAATATGAATTATCACCATCATCATCATCAGCCTGTGTCAGTCCACTGCTCGACATAGGCCTCCCCTTATACACGCTACCGCTTTCGATCTTCGGCTATTCTCATCCAGCCCACACCAGCCACTTCGCGAATGTTGTCACTCCATCTTGCCGCAGGGCGTCCTTCACTACGTTTGCCGAGCGAATATGAATAGCCAAAATAATTTAATAATAACATGGATTGAAATAATTGTTAAATTTAAGATGGCAAACTTCATTAAATTACTAAATCAGAAATATGTGTCCCTCATTCTCTTATCGATAAAACTACAATGTTTTATATTTATCGAGCATATGACGGGTGGAAGAACAATAAGCTTCTTTCTCTTTGATATAGTCTGAATTAACGAAATGCAAAATATGTAATAATTAAGCAAAACTAAAACTGAATTTACAAGACGAATAAAAGTATAATAATAACATATTTGCACTATCCTTATTTTATTAAGACTGTACATACCGCAATCGTTATTTCATAACAGACTAAATAAATTAAAAACATATTCAGAATCAGGTTACCCAGAACGATTCCTTCCTTTCACGAATGGAAACCGTACATGAATATGTTATTGCCCCATCCATCCCCGATCCGCGTTCATACTTCACAATGGGAAACAGACTTCATGACATCAGAAAAGTATGCATTTCAATATGCCCGCTCCATATTATCAAATGCATCTGAGGCAACAATACCAACAGTATGGGGCCACGGCGTTCCAGCAATGGCTTCAGTGAACAACGCCACTCTATTTGTGAAAGATATATTTGCTATTATATCCCGTTGACCCAGTTGGCGACCGTGTGTACATCCTTGCGACGTGTACACTATACAAATAATTGTGTACAGGGTTTAAATTCACAGAATTAGATTTCAATTTTAGATTTTGAATGGCCCCTGGCAATTGCTAGCTTCGAGATTAAACATCGCGTTAAATTTCAACATTAGACGACGACTTGCTTGTTTTTAGTTGATAACTGTTTTGTTTTTTATTTTAAATATAGTTTCCAGTATTGTCTTGTAACAAAAATTGTAGTATGGAAAGCTTTCAATCGTTATCTAAGAAAAAAATTATATCGTTTAGGTGCCCGGATAAATTGTTTTTTAGATGGCTTTAGTATGTATTTTCAAGGATTGTTTATTGTTCTTTGATTAACTTGTTTTATAAATGCACCGATTTGTAAAAAGGTAATTATATTCTGTTGATTCGGTTGATATCTTAAATTGTTCGGTCTATAAAGTTTACATATCAAATGTATTAGGTACATGACTCTGCTATAGGTTATTTCGAATACTCTAATGATTCTACTAATTCCGAATAATTTTCTAATAATTTAGCATACTTGAATAATTTTAATAATTGCGTATAATTTTCTAATAATCCTACTAAAATCTAACTTACGCAGATGTACACGCATATCGTTACTCTGTACTAGCGTAAACTCTACATTTAAACGCAGGATCCTATAGTATTACCTTGCCTACTCGATTTATGTAAATAATTAAACTGCGTACTAAATTTGAATGTTTATTATGCACTAGTGTTTAAGAAATTACCACCGCTTTAACCTTGTAATTTACATCGCAGTATTATCTCGTAGCATCCCATCTTATGTCTATAGGGAGTGCTGCAAACAAGGCCAGAGAGTCGGTCTAAAATAATTTGATATCCCGCCACCGTTCAGGGCATAATCTTGCGAAACTTTCGTGTACTAATTTCGAGCTTGATTGTACAAATTTTCTGCGTGTTATCAAATAGGCTTAGCGGAATTATGTTGCGCTTTGAGTCCTTTTAGGGTTGAACAAATTTATAATTAAACGTATCATATTATTTAGTTTTACTAAAAAAAAGAAATATTAAAACGTTTTTTTTTCTAAATACGATAATTAATTAGTTTTTCATAATATATAATGAAAAATAAATAGTCTTTAATAAAAGGTAATTTTGTCAAAGGCCAACAATGTGTTCATAAAATACTCGGGCGTACTCTTATAGATTAAAATTACATGCATATGACTAAATTTAGAGCGAAGCCAGCCTTCGCACTCAATTCAACAATTCTTGAAAGACCTGTGAGTAAATCCCAATGATAATATGAAGTTAATACTTTATAAGTACTAATTTTAAGCATGTTCTAGCTCTTAATGCAAGTTACATTAAAAACAAATTTTGAAGATATAAACTTAACCTACGCGCATTTGCATAATATGCTACACATGTGTCAACCTAACCTCACATACAAACGAGTCATTTACGTTATAAATATGCTGTAACATTAGTCATAACTTACCATCATCTATTCTACTCAAAGACCTAGGATTTAAAAAATAAGCTGTACGATAATTTATGACTTACCCAAAGCGAATCCATCCTTCGCCCATTGCACCTGTCCCGCCAAATTAGCGACAGCGCACTCTAGTACCGCCTCCGCCCCTTCCTGTACACGTAGACTACGTGGTACGACCCGGAAGTACTGCTGCTGGAACGCGTAAGCGCTTGCCAGTACTGAAACAATAGTTACAGATTACTAATGTTTAAAAAATTAATAGATATCTTACAATTATTTATGCTAATATTATAAAGAGTAAAGATATAGTTGAATTGTTTATATTTTTAAGGTAATGAATATTTTTAAATTCAAAAACTAATGTGCCGATTAGAAATAGTACATTAGCATGTTACTAATGTAATATTTTTAATCGGCAGTTTTAGTTCATTTAAAAAATCTAAAAAGGCAAAGCCGTGAACAAACCGTATATAATTGTAACAGATAGTTAAAGACATTGTGAACATTCATATACTATCAACTCGGCTTTAAAGAAAATTTGTTCATCCTACATAAATTTATTTCCGTCCCTAAAATCTTTAGAATGTCAGGTGAGATTGGTTTTATATCTTATTACATCAAGTCAGTAAAGCGTATATTATATTTTAATGACACGGGGCACCTAATTATATTAACTTGATTTTATACTTTCAAGATCTTTTACATCATCCATAGAAAAAGACTGGATTCTATCTTTAAATCAAATTTTTTGTTTCTGCCTTTTATCAATAGGTCATAAATAAAACTATTTTACCATTATAAATGTAAATTTATTATTTATAAGATGAATACAGTCCCATTCGACTAAGCGACTGTTTTATCATCATGACTCGGTTCTTTCAGATCAGATTTCGAAATTTCGGTGTAAGTTTCTGAATGAAATATTTCTTTAAACTAATTTGAATTATAATGAATGTATTTTACAGCTTGTCTCAAAACAATGCCAACCGATGTCATCTGTCTCTCATTCAACGAGCGAACTCCTTCCATCGGAGGTTCTGAATAGATACGTTCTAGTGTATATTGATGCAGTGACGATCTTAGCGTGCGCGACACCTAGAGTGAACCTGTCTCGCTGGCGATGGTCTAAGTTAAGGACTTCTCACGGTTGAAATCGTAGCCTCAACTTGGGACCATTTTAGAGAGTCAAACGAAATAAGGTGCCAGACTAGTGACAACTTTTAGTTTGTATATATGTACTTGATCTCCGAAAAAATGTATTCTGCTTAATTCTTTAACACTTCGAATCTTTTCATTATCAATCGACATGCTAAGATGCTACATTTTCTCAACGTTGTAGCATATTCGTTAGCTTATTCCGAATGAATCCTACTGCTATTCGTTTTTAACATTAATCCTGTTTTCAAGTTCAATTGGGTATTTTAAAGATACACTATTGACATGAGGCATAGTCCTATAGTTACGAGTGACATTGGTTAGTTATTGGAGTCAATTGAAAATATGATTATGTGTTCTATAAAAATAACAGATTAGTATAATAACATTATTTTAATATCTTAATCCTCGTCTCTCATTCGATTACAAAACAGATTTGATTGCAAACATTGTAATGAAAAAAATACGAGTGGTAGATAAAAAGAAGTAGGTATTAAAATTTTGAAAAAGGCATACAAAAATACATACATAATTACAATAAAAGCTGATTATTTATTATAACCAGCCGAATAGTTATTAAGCGAATAATCCTTTGAAAGTAACAATACTATTAAAAGTAATAAAAAATTATATACTAACATTGTTAAAAACAAATCCTTTTAAATGTAGACTAAAGAATATGCTATAATATATTCTTAACCTTACATATTTTCTAATATAGTACTTTAATATAAAACATATTTTTCTTGGTAGTGTCTACATTGTGTTAAATGGAAACTTCTGTGAAATATATGATTTGATACAGTCGACGACTGTCGCAGACTATTTGTTTTAAAACTTTCGTGATGTTAGCTTTTAACTTTTATAACGTATGGTATGTATGTGACTTTTTTCATATTTTTTTAATTGCATACGAGTGTAGACGAGCAGTCGAGCCACCTGATGAGAAGAGGTCACCCACGTCCATGGACATCGGTATTACCATGAGAATTACCGACGCACTGCCTACCGTAAAAAATAGATATAAAGTCTAGCTTTCCCAGTAAATAAGCACACGGTTTCAAACCGGAACACAACAGTGTTTTCACACTACTGCTTTGCGGCATAAAAAGGCACCGCGAAGGCCTCCTGTAAAGAGGGGACCTTCCACCTCTAAACCCTTATGTGACAGTATTTTAATTTAACGTAAAGCTTTAATTATACGTCTGTATTTTCGTGAGCGTTATAACATTAAGATTTCCGATCGGTTTACCCATTACAAGTATTTTACTTCTTAAATAAGCTATCACTAGAAGTTTACAGAAGAATACAGATTTTAAATTAAATACCTGGCCAAAATAATATCATTATAATATATCACAATCACGTATGCGGAGGGGAGCTGGTGGAACTTTTAGTTAAATATATAATAATGAAAACAGCTCAAAAATAAAATAGATAAGTACACAGCTGTTCACAACAAAAGCTGGAAGACAAACAGAAGTAACGAAAAGTTTATAACTTGTACCACAGTATAAGGCACAGTTTACACTAGCAATCTTAAGCTGACTCCACACGTGTGACAAGCGGGCTCAAATTAACTAACGCCTGTTTGTTATTCCAATTGTAGCGTTGTACACTGCGCTTCGGCTGCGGATTTCCTTGCGTGTCGCTTTTACTCGGATTCTTATATTGGCTTTTGTTTTTGTATACTCTGTGACACTACAATATACGGTGTAGGTATATGGTGACAGTGTTTAAGTTATATCTTTACGAACGGGGGCGAATAAATTACGTTCTTATTGAAGCGGAGTAAAAAAATAAAAGTTGTTTAATTAGTTGAACATCAGTCCCTAGAAGATATTTGGCATTCGGTTTAGGTCGTAGATTCACGTAACTGATGAATGTTTCAAAAAATTAAAAGTCTGACAAGAGCTTCGAAATATACTTTTTTGTTTCATCAGAAGCGTTTGAAAGTTGTGTTGAAATAAAAAATGTGTGACATAAAAAACATCTTTGTTTTTCTTGTTGGTTTACAGTTACGAGAGCCGTAACCTAGTCGTCTAATGAAATTAGAAGCAATCACAAGATAAGTACGTTATATTTTGGTTAACTAGAAAACTACACCATCTAAGGCTCTAGCTGAAATTATCTTACAGCGGAAAAAGCTTGTTAACGACTAGTCCATTTTGTATAAGGCTTTCTGTAATACGCAACCATATGGGGCGAAATAAAATACAATATTTTCATCGGAATGTTACGAAGAAGTTGCACGTAATACTCAGAACCGGTGATTAAGAGACACGATATGTTCTCACGCACACGCACACGTCCGACTGTTACGGCGACGACAATTATAATGAGTATAGGAGATTTTTGATTCATCCAGACACGCGAGAGCGTTGCAAAGCAAACTAGACCGTTTCAATAGGAAATTAGAGCACAAAATTAAATGGAGGAGAAAGTTAGTTAAGTCTTTTTAGTTGTATTAGACCCAGCGTCGATAGTTACAAACGGGATCGGGATAACCGCTTATTGCTTTTGAATTTAGAACGCTTAGTTGCGGTCGCAGCGTCGCCCGTCGGAAGTTAAATAGAAAGTTATTAGAAATTTTATTAGCGGCCAGTGTTTGGGATTACGAGGAGGTTTTATTGTTTTTTATTTTATTTTATTTTTCTTTCGCACGATTTTATTTCTCTTTTCGACGATACGTAAGTGATAAAATCCATTTGTAGTGGCTTGGGAAACTAAATCTTCATGTGGTGATCGAATAGTTACGGAAACGAGGGGTCTAATTTGATTGTTTTGAAAAACTATTATACAGATTTATATGGCATGTTATTTTTAGGTGTTAGTGTTTACTTATAAATATAATCAAACATGGCTTCGACGGACCGTTTGGCATAGTGGTTAGTGTTCACGACTCTTTAATGCAAAAGGAAGTGGATCGATTCCCATTACGGGAAAAATATTTTGTATTTAACATAGTGTTTTATCGTGTCTGGGTTCTATCTATATATTATGTATTTATTTTTAAAAATAACTGTATATCTATGTATATGAAAGTTGGTTCTAGTTAATAGAGTTTAAACTTTTCTTAATAAGAAAGTTAAGTGTTTTGGTATACGTCCGGAAATAATATATTTATTGTTATGAAAAATTTTTTTGTCTTGCCGTATAGTATTTTTTATATTAATAAGTTTTTTCTATCTTAATGAAGATGAGATTTTTTTAAAGGTCTCAGAGATTTAGAATAAATACGTTCGCATCTCCACTGGAAATATCCTCTCCTGTTTGAATAACTGCGAAATATATCATTGAACGGAGTCATGCTGTTGGCATTCGGAAAACCGCTACAATTTTTTTAATCTTACATAATAGAAATGGGCTTGCACGTCATTTTAATTTAAATTTTTATTATCGCCACAAAGCTTTCAATTTAGTAATAAAACTTTTTGAAGGGAAAGGAAGGATCTGAAACGTTAGGCATGCTTTTAAATGATTGAAAATGGCACTAAAATCGGTTGTGTTATTTAAAAACATGTTTTATTTTATCTTATATATGTCACATTTCGGTAAACTTAGTGTGCGACGCCCGCGGCAAAATGGAGTGACAACATTCTCGAAGTGGCCAGTGTGGGCTGGATGAGAATAGCCGAAGGTCGGAAGCGGTGGCTTAGGTCCAGCAGTGGACTGACGCAGGCTGACAATGATGATGATGTGCAATTAATTGTCGAAAGTCCTAAAATTTATACGAAAAAACATAATCAAATTTCTTAAAAAAAAGTTGAATACTTATAAAAGATAATTTTGCTACACACTTAAATACATCCTTAACGTTTCTAGGGTTAAATACCTTCACATAAGAAGTAATATCCGATTTAACAAATGTACCTACTTAATAAAACATTAAGACGGACAGACTGACAGACAGTGAACGCGCGATCCAATACGATTTACTAGCGTGAAATTGTCCAAGGTTTGTTTGTCTGTCACATTCTGTACGCGGAGTGAAAATAAATTGGTGATGCAAATTCGTTTCAATACTGAATTAAAGATAGATGATATTTGTAATAAAATTTAAATAAATGAAATCGAATTTATGCATTACTACAAGTTACTGATTTTCATTTAAAATATTGTGTTCTTTTTAAATAATGCATTTTTTGCGCCGCGGAGAAACAATTTTGTGTTATCGTTGTTTCCTGGTTGGTTAGGATAATTTGGGCCTATCACCTAATTGTCTGAAAAGTAAGATCCATGCGTCGGATGGGCATGTTAAAATTTGGTCCACTCACCAACTCGCATTGGATTAGCATGGTGGGATACGGTCCAAAAACTCCCTAATGGAGAAGGCGTGCATAAGCGGAGGCCTATGCCTAGCAGTGGAATAATACAGGCTGATAATGACGAGAATAACCCATCATATAAATAGTCTATAATTAACAATACGTTATCATCATTATTTAATAATTTACCCTAAGCTAGTAATTTTACTATTCCGACAAATGACTTTTGCATTGCGAATAAGTCAAATAAATAAAAAAAATATTAATTACTGGTAATAATTCTACATTACACACCAGAACCGGATAAAAGATAAAAGTTATTTAAATCTTACGTCCAAATTTCCTGGCAAATGAACCTAATACATTTTCATTGGTCGTCTGCCGATATTATTAACGACCATGCCATATTCAACCAATAAAAGTATGAGTTCTGATCAATTGTGACATATTTTGCTCACATAAATACTTGACCTTCTTGACCCGGATGTAATACAAAACGGACGGAAAGCAAAAAATAAAATAACTTTAAAAAGTTAATTACGAGCCTGCCATTTCGGTAGGACGAGAAGGAAAGGGAATTCCTGTCGAACACTTCGAACAAAGAAACGCCGAGCGTCGACAGGGGACAAACTTTCCGGGGCGCTGACAGAAGGGGAAAAATTGGACATAACGCAAAGAAAAAGTTTGAAATATCCGTAACAGGGAGTTTTCTGGGTGTTTAGCGTCGAGCGAAGTTTATTAAGTCAATTACGTTGACGCACCTAGTGGGGGGATTTTGACGGAGGTATTTTAGATAATTAGGAAATTTCAAATGAAGCCAATTGGATATCGATATCGGTAAAGATAATTTTGGTCACTGGAGTGATCAAAGATAAGAATGAAAATTATTAGGAACTTACTGAAGTGCGAAACGGTATGCGATAAATTGATATTTTCCTTGTGTAGTGCTTAATCATGTGTTGTTAACTTATTTGTTACGTATCTGTTTAATTTAGTATTGCATGCTTTCGATATTGAATTTTTGGTCTTGCCTTTGATATTGAAAAATTAAACATTTGGGTTTTGTAAAAAATATTTCCTATATTTAACGAGATCATATTTATGTCAGTTGAAACAAGAAGACTTTAAATTTTTTTAATTGCATTATTATAATCAGTCGAATAAGATATCTAAAACTAGGAACGTTAACATCATAAACTCTAACTCAATTCACCGACATAAGACAAATATTGCCTCCTTCTATAATTGAATCCAGCTATAAAGACTACAACGATACTTTTAAAAGCCACCAATGCATCGACTGCTGTGAACAGCTTCCACATCACACCACTTACTAAGGCGTCAATGGATTTCGTTCAAGCGAAGAAACGTACGAAGGCAGTTTGTATTTAGGTATGTTTCGGTGCTCAATCATGCTCAAAACAAACACCGGTTTCACGCCGGGCTTATCTACCACTGGCGTCTAATTCGTATTAATGCGTCATATTCCGTAACAACGACAATGAACGATGTTATTTCCCCTAGAATATAAATATATGCAGAATTAAAACTAAGTGAGGATAAGAAATGTTCATTAAATCCACTTATTTACGGATTTTCTCCGTGAATTATTTATACTACGATGATGTACTTCTTACAATATGGATATTCCAAATAATCTTATCTTATCTAAGCCAAGTTACATGTGGAAAATTAATAATTAATTGCCTGAATTGATTCCCGACTAAAAGTAACACGTTATCATTGCCGCAAAGCAGTGGGATGAAAACATTGCTGTGTTCCGGTGCAAAGGGCACCACCGGCAACGTAATTATCAGCCAAAGTAGACCGACATATTTTTTAACACGGCGAGTTGACTTTAAGTTCTTGTACAACTCAAGGCTTTTAATAATGGAAAAGGTTCAATAACGACCACTGTTTTGACGTTGTATGATGCTGTTGCTAGTAATAGATCTTAGATCGGCTTTTGGTTATTATATGCAAATGAACACAAAATGACTATAAAATGAAGAACGCCTTGACTCTCTCCACAAATTTAAAAGTGCTTTAAACAATTTTTCAAATCGCTGGTAATAATAATATTTTGTTTACCTATTGTCTGTACTAGTGAATCCAGTGACAGTTTCCAATGATTTTTTTTCATCGTCTTAACGACCAAAACACTACAATAGGTTACCTAGACCCATAAATACTTATAAGTGACATACAGGCATACTTAATACACATAAATAGATCCTAACAGTACCGGGGCGCGTATAGACATATGTCTGTAAATTTCATTTTGTATGCAACGTATATGTTAGCATTCTATTTAATCGTTCTCATATATGTCCTTTCAGTTCAGTAACTTGTAGTTATTATAATCGTATAGGATATTAATTTGTTTCGCTTTATGTTTTTGTTCTATTTTTTTATCTTATATTTGTTTTTTCTTTTTCGTTGATTTTGTGATGCCTATGTTAGATGTTGGACTGATCAAATGAGTTTATTATTATTATCAGGATAGACCAGTAGATGTATCTTTGAAAGGAATATCTGAATAAAACATTTGAAAAAATAGATTAGCTAACGACGATAGGTTGATTAATTAAGTTTTAATACACTGGTGTTTCTACCATGCATTATTCATTTCATGTTATTCACTGTACGTTATTTTTTTCTAAAATATTTTAATGGCGAAGTAATCCGAATTTTTAAAAAAATCTTTCCCGTTACTTATATTGTCTGCTTAGTCATATTTATCAAGTGGTTGATAACATTTTTTATTACTGCCGCATTTTTTTTTATATACGAAGTTCATAAAACATCAATGAGATATATATATAAATCGTCAAACGGTTAACGATTTGAAAATCCAAAACGTGAAACTAGAACCGATGAAATGGTACATTCATTAAGCAAGACCAGACCCTGAGTAATCGGATACCGTGAGCAATTACAGCTTTCAGTAATTGTATTTGACAATCGAAACGCCAGATGCCTAGAACCATTGACGTCTGTGCCTATATCGCATTTCAAATAATCATTTCTCACTCTAATTGGTTGTCGATAAAAATTAACGATTTACCATCTGAATCAAGATAACCATCCCGATAAAGTCTTAGTAAACTCGAAAACTTATCACGTTCATCTAACACGAAGGTATTTCATTGATGATTCATGGTAGGGCCTTCTATCTGTCATTCCACAGTCAACCCTAATTGATGGCATCATTTTTCCTCCTATTATTAATAGCCTCATTTTGCCCCGTTTAATAAGGCCCCGGGGAAGATTAGGGGGTACAATTCTTCGCCCGTGTTGGTTCCAATAGCAGGAAAGCTGATTAATCCCTTTGCTCTTTCTCCGCAACTGCATTGTTTATTGTCGCCAATATTGGTGCTGAGAAAGTTTGCGAGGCTGTGTCACGATTGACGAGTTTAATCGTAATTATTTCTTTTCATTACCCGATTATTATACATATTGAATCCACTAATTTTAATTTACTAAGTTTGTGAATAATCTGCCCGTGATCACAGATGCTGGAAAGATTCCGAAACATCGGGAATCTGTATGTTAGTGGATTTTATATGTGTTTGACCGTGTTTGAAGAAATGAATTTGAATAAAATATATAAAGAACGTGACACAATTATTTAATTTGAGATAATTTATTAAATCCATTTCTTGGGGACTTTTTGCGTTAATTGCTTTAATAAATGTATATCTAATTATTGCACCAATACACAAATGAACTCGTAGAGCAGAAAGAATTACGACGCCGTACAAAGCAGATCACAAAGTCAACGACAGAGAAAATCAAGTGAAAGTTCACAACTTTGAACAACCAACAAACTGTTATACACCAAATGCAAGAATTTGTTGATTTTTGATTGAAATTATTTCATGTATGTCACCCCGGAATTATCCCGTCCGAGTTTTCGTTATCTCCTTCTTCATAATCACCTTTACAATATCGACTAGCATTTAGTAACCTTTTATACTTTAGATAATTTGGCAAGCATCCGAAACTTGCAAAGTTTCCCAAAGGTAAAGTGGCCACTAAAACAGGCAACCCAGACGCACTAATCTAGGACCTTATCGGATACTATAGACGAGTTGGCCGTACAACCCGTTTAATTGGAGCTTTACCTAAAGTTCGATCCAGAATGGGCCACTCGGGTTACCAGCTAACCACGTTGTTACCCTTTATTAGATATTGCTCGGCGAAATTCTCAGATGATATTATACTAACATCGCTTTTGTAATTCTATAGCGACGGTGTCTGATAATTGATCCTGTTTTAGCTTATTTGGGCATGTTCAATTAGTTTACAACATAATTTAATTATCAATTGAAACTTACTGCCTTTTACAAACTTATAGCTTTCTTGACTTATACCGGCGAGGTTTACCATTCTTCTTAGTATCTATGGTTACAATATTGAATATATTTTAGCCAAAATTAATGTTTGTTTTATGTCAAACGCTTTGTAATGACAAAAGCAAACGCGTTCTTATTGCTTAACCGCGGCCATTGCCAATCTTCACTTGAGGTGTAATCAACGAGCGCATGATATTTTGGCGGCAAACAGTTTTTTTCAATTGGCTAACCTATAAGAGGATATATTTCTATATCATATTGTAAGTTTTAGCCACTGTCTTATGGATAAACTGAAACTATTTGAACGGATTTACCCGTTTAAGTATAAAATGTTCATTAGGAATTTTAATCATCATCATGTGTTAGTACACTGCTGCACATTGGCCTCCCCTAATGCACGCCTTCTCCATTAGGGTTTTTTGACCGTATCCCACCATGCTGGTCCAATGCAGTTTTGTTGATCAAATTTTAACGTGCCCATCCGACGCCATCTTACTTTTTAGACAATTGGGTGATCAACCCAAATTGTTCCAAGCAACCAAAAACAGCGATAATACAAAGTTATTTTGCCTGCGTGACTCGAACCTACGACCTTTGGTTTATAAATCAAGGGCCAGTACCGTATAAATCAAAGAAAGTATTTTAGCTATTTTACATACCACTTCTTTATTATGTTTCGGCAAATCATTGCGAACGAATTATATTTTTAATAATATTTTGGCAATGTTTTGCAACGCTCTAAGTTTTTGAATGAAACCTAATTATAATTAGGTACATTCGCTGATGTTTAAAAGTAATATTCGTTCGAGAAGTCGATGAAAGGAACTCCTAGTTCCTAACTTCTGAAGTAACTTTTATTAAGTTCTTGCCTGCTCCAATTTAGGTGTGTAAGGTAACCAAAAATTTGTTGCTTGTTAGTTAATGTTGGTTTAATTTTTCCTACATTTCAATTCGTTTAATTTGTACTTCGTCTATTATAGTCTTTTAAAACGCATGCCTCGTATAACGAATACGTTTACAATATGAAATTAAAAAATAACACATAAATATCCCTTTTATTAAAAGTTAGAACTCAGGTCAAATTAATTAATTATAACTCTTTCCATTGGTACTGCAAATAAAACACCGATACTAATATATTAGCCGGATTTAACTCCATGTCCAGTAAATAAATAGCCACGGGGCTCGTTCCACCATAAAACAGCAGTATTTGTCCACTACTGAGTTGTAGCTGAAATCGGCAACGAATTACGTAGTACCTCTATTGTCATTTATGTGCAAACAAGATATCTCCCTCCTTTACTGGTAACACAGCAGTTTGGTGGTATAACAGCCTGGGATGAAGAAAGCATACGCTTACCGGAAAATTATTTTCAATGTACTACTTAAAGTAGTAAAATAATAACAAAAAAAGGTCTTAAGTCTCAGTAGGTCCTATGTCAGACCTATCATATTCATTCCTATAAATAGTAGTCACCTTACAAAACTTAAAAGCATAAGAAAAATGTTACGTCTATCTAGAGCACTAGAAAAATAAACAGAGTCAAGGTGGGTGAGCGCTAAACAAAATGGTGTTGTCTTGAACGTCTTAGGTGGAGGGGCCGACGGCATTTGCTGCCGCTTTGTGAGGCATCTCTAGGCTCTTAGAGGCAACTAGCTCGTTGAGCCGCCGTCTCAGGGCTTGTTATTTCAACCTGAAGTGGATGAGCGGTTTGTGAAGATGCGACAAACCACTTGGACGCAGTAGGTCAGATGGTACGACCGATATTTAAGTACTGACTTGTAAAGCTAATATATATAATAATAATATTTATTTAAAACACGGTCATTAACAGAGAGGGTTAAAGATAACTGAGGGTATATTCAAGAATAAATATGGCTGTCAGTTTTCAGATTTATTAGCTTGTAATATTCATCATCAGCCTTTGTTAGTCCACTGCTAGACACAGACCCCTAATGCAAGTTTTCTTCATTAGGAGGATTTTAAATCGTATCCCACCACACTAGTCCAATGCAGGTTGGTGGGTGGACCGACTTTTTAAATGCCCATCTTACGCACGGACCATCTAACTTTTCAGACAATCGGGTGATCGGCACAAATTGTCCTAACCAACCAGAAAGCAACGATAACACAAAGTTGTAACCGCGAGATGTGAACCCACAACCCCTGATTTATGAAGCAAGGCAATACCGTGTGGTCCGAGTGGTTTACCACGGAGGAGAAATATTGCAGGGATTGTATTTGCAAGCAATGAATTACGTAAACATCATTACATAATGAGGTGTTGTCAAATTTGAGGAATCGGTTCAGGCATAGAAATATAAAGATGTCAGGAACAAGTTCAATTTTATTTTATATATTCGTTAATTTTATACGTAAAATTAATTGAGACTTTACGACCACTATACCTTTAGAGCTGCTATCCGTATTCTAATCAGCTTGCAGTGCAGCATTAATAAAAATAAAACCAGCTATTTCTACAATACTAGCTGACCTCCGCAGTCATAGAAACGGAAACGGACTAAACAATCAGTTAATTATTCACGCCAGTTAATTTACTAATAAATGCATAAAAAAACTTTTCAAACCCCCTTTGGCAATGTTTCCCAAACAATGATGCTTGACGAATTCCATTCCGATTTCGCCGCATTCTACAGAATACCGATCGACTTACAATTTATTTCGAGTGCTCCCCGTTTTACAATATGGAAAAGGAATGTTGAGGCAGCATTGTTGTTTGCAAATATAAAAACAATTAAAGAAAAAACAATTGACATTTGAACACAAATCCACTACAAGGCGCAGTGGGCTAATTGCGAGCAGATTCGTTTTTGTTTTATGGGGCGTTGTATTGATTTTCTATTGTTTTATTTTAGTACAATGCTCAACGAGTGCCTAAATTATAACATTGTTAGGGCGTTTATTAAAATGTATAGACGTATGGTTTGAAAATTAAGTAGCATTTAACTTGGGGAACTTTTACAAATTCAAATATTAGCTTTGTGTGTGGAGGGTCAAAACAGAAATGTTGATTATTGCTTTTATATAAGTACAGGATACGCCTTACAGATGTTAGATCTAGATCTGTATGTTTCAGACATACTGTTTACAATTAGTGGATTAGAATTAATTCACTAATGTCATGTTAAAATTGTAATATATTATTAGTAAGAAGGTTTTGGTACAAGTATGACTTAGTTGTACATTAACGAATCCATCATGCACGCATACAACAATTGCTCAGTTATTAATCATCAAAGTTTTATAGACAGAAACAGAATCCATGATAATTATTTTATATTTAACAATGATTACTACCAAAAACTTGTTCATGTATTAAATTTGAGACAAGGTCCCTAACAAAACAAAATACTCGGTGAGGAATATATATCAGAAGAAGATATAAGAGTATATAATGATTCTAGAGACCAGAATCAGTCTAGAGAAATGAAGGAACATTTTGCTCCACAACATAATACAAGCTAATCTATAACTGTTGTCTAACACCGGAATATTCAGCGTTCATTCCAATCTAATCACGGCTGTATCAGTAAACTAAATATAACCACCCCCTAACTGCGTCACGGATATGCCACGAACAAAAGATTAAGGGGAGCTACCAACCCGACCACCCCTAAAGCAAATTAATTTAATATTTAAAGGAGTGAAAAGTTCGGATTCCGCTAGTGGATCCTGTACAGGGGGTTCCGATAATCCCATCCCGACACAGGTCGGGACGGTTTTAATTATACTACCTTAATTGGTCTAAACGCTTTTTACGCTAATCAAATTGCTATTTTAACGGCGAACAGTGTAAGGGATTTTGAACTTTATGGTTAAGAGCATATACGGTACGATATAAATATATGAAAGGATTCAAACAGATAAGGTACCTCGTGTTATATAATGATCCTGGTTATCCTTTATTTACCGGTCTCATTAGGAACTACAGGCTTTTGAATTTCATCTCTATTACTGTAAATAACCCATTTAGTGCAAACTATTACGATGTCTCCTTTTTCCATTTATTACATATTCATAGCATATCTTTTTAATGATATTAACTATTAGAACATATTTAATATACACTGTGCTTTTAAACCCAAAGAAATAGAATATGCACAATATAGTTTACTTACAGAAATGGGCGTTGCTCTATGCGGCCCATAAATGCCTTTATAAGAGATTTCCGGTTCAGCAAAAATATACACTTATAAAGAACGCATGTTATTTTAAAATACAGTAAATTGAGAACAAATATGCGTGGAACTAATTTATACTCCGCATTAACAAGTCCCATAAAAGCTATTTCAATATATTTCTATATATTATAAATTTCAATAGCATATTGATTTTATTGAATTATAAAAAGTGCGAAGTTTCTTGCCGGTTCATCTGGTTATGTTTTGAAACGGTGATAATTTTAACTTTTAGTAATATAATTCAAGGACTCGATAAATTATAAAATCGATAAAGTAGGGCCGACTTTAAACAGTATTCAACTATTTTGCACCATAAAAGTGGACAACACAAACCGCCTCGATTCCTGCCACCGCGTTTTTTTATGTATTTACTTTTACTACGCCTTATCGTTTTATCTTGAATGCAATTTAATCGCACAAAGTAGTGATTTTTCAGTGTATATTTTTTTTATTTCTCCAATATCTATGAAACTTCGTTTCACAAAATTATAAAAAAAATGAGAACACGTGTCATATCACGCTAATACCTATCATTTAAAAAGTAGAGATAGAGAACCTAGAGCAAAAGCAGCGGAGCAAATAGGTGATATAGATAAATAGAAGAAACACATACGCTCCGAATTTAGTACCTCCTTCTTTTGGTAAGTCGGTCAAAACATTGCAAAGAGTTTCTTGACCGTTTGTCCAATTATGTATTAGTTTTAGAAACGGTAGTCATATTGAGGTTTGTGAGTTGTCTGTAACCGCTCGGTAGATCTTGCGTTCGTGAAAATATGAAAAAAAAATTAATGTGTATGGATATTTTAAGTACTCACCGCAAATAATGATATATAACTTTATAACTTTGGCACACATTTTGATGTTTCGTAAATACACTGCACATAGTTCGTCTAACCGCTGTCTGTAATCACCTCCACATTTTGTCACTTATGTAAAGTCCCACTGGCCACATCACTAGTTCTTAACACGCGAATTACAGTTATGTATACTGGGTTATGTCGCCATAGCTCCAAGTTGTCGATATTCTGAAAAGAAAAAACAGAAGGTTAATTTATTAGCTTTGATATACATATTAAAGAAAAAGACTTAAAATAATTTAAGGCTGTAAATAAAGTGGTCACCGACGGCCATTGGCATTGGCAAAATCACCAACGCGGTGCTTAGCGTAAAACATACAATTTTAAGACCCGTTTACCCAGTAAATACGCTGGCTACGGTGCCCTTCAAATCGGAACACATGAGTGTTTTCACACTACCGCTTTGCGGCAGAAATAAGTACCGCGGTGGAACCACTCCAGACGGCCGTGCGAAAAAGGACATATACCTCCAAAAATGCTTTTATAATTGTAGCCAAATATTATAATATAAATATTATAATACAAACTTAAAAAAGTTTTATTTTTCTAATAATATATATACAACAAAAATACCTCTCAAAGCTTGTATACACGAAAAATTAAGACATTCAAAAGGTATAAACGTTGAATAAGTACAGCATAAGTAAAATAACCACGGAGGCTACTCGAAAAAAGTTCTCACGCAATTACTTACGGCCATTGGCCACATAATGAAAACGAGAAAAAACCAGCGTCCCATCAAAATAAACCTGAATAGAACTCGATCTAGTAGTTGGACGAAAAGAAACTGGACGAACGCGAGGTTGCGTATTAAAAAAAGAAAAAAGAAGATAAAAACACCTTCCCTTCCCGCGCAAAACTGGTACCGTAAAATTATAACGACATATTGAATATCATTATCGGCCTGTATTAGTCCACTGCTGGACATAGGCCTCCCCTAATGCACGCCTTATCTAGTAAAAGGGTTTTTGGACCGTATCCCATATTAAATACGTTTATGAAAAACGACACGGCAGCATTTTTGTAGGTTGACGTTGTAAAATGTCACATTATTTTCCGTGCCCGGCGGCGTCGTGAATGCGATACCAAAAATAAATACAATGGACGAAATATTCATTAAGTAACCCGTTAATGATCCGGTGTAATGGCTTTTTGGCTTCGAGATGTAATTATAAAGAAACGTAAAAGGGTTTAGCTGTAATGACAACGTAAAGGATATATCTTCCACTAATTTGTTTAATTGAACACGATGACAGACCAGAACAATCGGCCCAATTAATGGAAAGTGTCACAGACGCCTATGGCCATTGGTAATACCAGGGGTACCACCAAAGCTCTGCCTGAGGATGTGACGTCTTGTTTACTGAAGAATTCGCTTTGCTCCGGTGCCCATCAAACCAAAACATGGTAGTGTTTTCACACTACTGCTTCTTAACAGAAATAGGCACCGCTGTGATACCGCCTCAGACGATCCCCCGTAAAAAGGGGATCGCAGAAATGTGTGAAAATATAAGATGTTTAATTATCGATGCCCAAATTCTTTAGTCATTAAAGATCTAAATAAGACATGGAAACTTTGTAAACACAGAATTAAGCGTCCTAATAAATTATCGCCACAAATATAATAATAATGTCCTCCTAGTAGATTCCAACTGCGGCGGCCGATTTATATTAGAGATCAGCCCAACTGCGTAGGAGATATTATAGTGCACAGATGTACTCGCGTACACAGGTAGGGAGTGCACCTGTGTGCATTGCTCTGCTTCCTTGACTCTCGTTTATCCGGCCCATAGGACTATTCCTATGGGCCGGATAAACGACACGACCGGAGGGAGATCACGCGCAGGACCGACTTCTTTACATGCCCATACGACGCATGGATCATATTACTTTACAGACAATCAGGTGATCAGCCTGCATTGCCCTAACCAACTAGGAAACAACAATGAAAATTTTTCGAGTCCCGCAGGATTAGAACCTATGACTTCCGGTTTCTAAAGCACATGCCCTTACTACTAGGCTACAAAGGTAGTCGCCACAAAAAAAACCATCGTGCAATGATTCGCCAATAGTTGTATCATTAGCCGATTTTTTAAATTTATATCGTGTGAAACGTTCCTTACGTTGCGATTGAAGTTTTACTTTGTAAAAAGTGGATTTTAATGTTTCTAAAATGATTTCATTCAAAGTATTATAATGTATTACCTAAATATATGCTATGAGATACTTATGATATATGTTATGAGAATTGGATATTCATGTTTATATGCGTAGACGATTAACGACATTAATTTAATTAGGTGTAATCACTATGTAACAAATATCAATTAAAATTAAAACTTCAGCGCTACTTAATAAACCTAAAAAGTTATAGGAAACATTAAAGATAATAGTATTTTTAAAGTTAAAACCTATAATACAATCTTAAAATTATATTTGAAATAGCTGGCAACTTTATAAAAAACAATTTCAATATCAAGTTTTGAACAGCGAACAAGAACTCTCGGTCGCAGTCACACCATTCATAAAACCGCGCTACCGTTTTAATTAATTCGATATTCAAATTTCTCGATTTGAATATGGAACGTGGTTTGTCTGCGTTTTAAATTAGAAGGAAAAAAAAAACTAGTTTCCAAGTGGACATATCACCTGTGAATATGAGCTCATAGAGTCTGTGGGAAGTCATTATGTGTTTCTCAAAACATCGGTCGCGGCTTGCCACATACTATCTTTTTAGCCCACGCGTGGCCTTTTTCGATCTGTCATGTGGCGTAAGTAGTAAGCGATGTGGGTTGCCAGTTAAAATAAAAGCTAGCTTTTAACACCCAATGTTTTACGCCTTATAAAACTTATAGAAGTTATTAGTTACATGTACCTATATGTTATTCTATAAAATTAGCTACAATACTGTGAAGAAACATCGTAACCGATAAAATTTACATTTACTGGGATATCATAGTCTAATTTCATGTTGTGGTGTTTATATAAACTTTATCACTTAGTCTCCACGAGTAATATATTGTTATATAAGTTGTATGACACAGACATATTTATTTTCACTGATTGCTCTTTGTAGAAGATTAAATATTTTTTATGTATAGGCTATAGGTCCTTTTACAAGGATTCGTCTGAGGAAGTACTAATTCAGGCCTGTTTCTGCCGCAAACCGGGGTTGTGTAAACTATACTGCTTTCCGGTTTGAAAGGCATCGTAGCTTTTTTTTTTTTGTGCATCGCAGGCAGACGAGCAGTCAGGGCCACCTGATGGAAAGTGGTCACCGACGCCCATACATGGTCATACAGGTATCACCAACGCGCTGCCTACCGTGAGACAGGATGTTAAGTCTCTTTGCCAGTAATTACGCTGGCTCGTGCCCTTCAAACCGGAACACAGTAGTGTTTTCACACTACTGCTTTACGGTAGAAATAGGCACCGTGGTGGTACCACCCAGACGGTCCCTTGTAAAAGGCAAGACAGCGAAACTGTAACATTCAATGTCTCAGGGCGGTGACCGGATCTTTGCATTTCTTATTGGCAATGCGAATTACTAACCATCAGATAAATTTTCCGCCAATCTCATCCCTTTAACCATTAAAACAAATATAAAATATATTTCTTTATATTATTACTAGCAACCCGCCCCGACTCCGCACGGGTGCAATACTCATAACTGTAAAATATATAAAAAATATAAAAATTTATCAGCATATCTCTACAATATTATGCATGAATAATACATATAAACCTTCCTCCTCCATCAGTCAATCTATTGAAAAAAAACCGCATCAAAATCAGTAGCGAACTTTTAAATATTTAAGCATACATAGGGTTTTATACTATGTAGTGATTATTCTTTTTATTACTATTATTATATCATTAAGGAATGTTAACATTAAGAATCGTTGTGATCTTATCACTTGGGCCGTTATAACGAGGCAATATGTAGGCGGGGTATATGCGAGACAATTATTGTGTCCCAATGTTCGTCTGTAGGTCCGACCCCCTTTTGTTTTTCCTTCGGAAGCGTCGACTTTGTATTTTTCTTATTGCTTTCACGTAAATTGTTAGGTTCTGTTTGCTCGGGATTAAATTATGCCGACGTGCGCTATTTACTTAGGCATTTACGTGTGTAATGTTATTACGCGTGTATAGTGTGAAATAAAAGTGAATGAGACAATATTACTGTACATCATTAGACACCCGCCATTTTGCATTGGACCAGCGTGGTGGGATACGGTCCGAAAACATCCTTATGAAGAAGTCATGCATTGACATAGGCTGATGATGAGACAATATTTTTCAGAAAATATGGAGTTTTAGATTACGGTTAAGGTAATTTAAGATCTTATAAAATATTAATACAAGAAATATATAAAATATATCATTGCTAGGTAATGTAACGATAGTTAAAATAATTTAAGTTATATTTGAATGCTTTTCAAATAGTATTATGATATATATTTATGTATACGCAGTAAAAACATACCTATTATATATTTAACTGTTATTGTTTTAATATCCCTTTTTGCTATTAAAAATTAATACGATTTTTATATTCTGCGCTTCAAAATATAGTTTTTAACTATAATGGATTTTATTCTGAAAATTATTAACATTTTATCTCTTATTTTTTATATATTCCAATAAACATCAAGATACAAAAGCACAGTAACAAAATAATATATTCAAAACTCAAAGGATTTATAACCTCCAATTTGTAAAAAAGTTAATCGATTTACAAGTCTAGAGCTATAATAAAATAAATTTCTTTATGCACTTAAGTGAGCACTAGAGTCTGTTTGTTCATCTACTATTTATTTGTTTGCTTTCTGGGGCAGGGTTTTTGTACTAACTTCAACATTGTTTGAGTCCCTTAGAGAAGCATAAAATAGTTTTAGCCTTTGTTCTTGTAAAAGTTTTTCAATAGTCTTAGCTTGTATTTATATTTGTCTTATGTGTTCAAGCACTGAATATAGATATCTTAGACTTACTTTAAGTTTCGTTGGTTTATACTGAAATATTATTAACGGTCCAGACAACCCTAATGGAAAAGCTTGCATTAGGGGAGGGTTACAAACAGCAGTAGACTAACACAGGCTGATGATGATGATGATGATGATGATGATGATGATGATGATGCATTATGAATTTACTCAGTGTCTACTTCTAATGAAAGCTATGTTACATATTTTATTATGTATCATTATTTATCTTTTCTCTTCTATTTAGTTATTTTATTTACTGTTTTTCTTATAGCAGAACACAGTTATGTAAGAACATAACTGATCAGGTCAAAAATAAACAAAGTGATCACATTTAAATCTGCCCTCCTTTCACCAAGCCAAACCTTTTCATCCACAATAAAAAATAAAATAAGTGAATTTATCGCGCCTATTTAGTTTAGAATATAAGTTTCAGTTAGATATTAGCTTACAATATATTTGTTAACACGGACTTGTTAAATGTTCGTAGATTTAAACATTGAAATAAACACAGCTTAATTGTTTGAGTTACGTATTAGCATATTAAAATCGCTTTCTAACGGCCTACACGGTAATATATAAGCTGTGAAGTGTTTGCACACCACCACCCACGTGTCTAACCGAGACATCGATTCGTTTGTATCATGTAATTGTGTTATTGCATCGTAAACTCAAATTTCGTTTTGCGTTTTAAAAGCTGACTTAGTTATATTGGATAAAAGTCATCAGGTCATGGGGTAGACGCATGACATTTCAGTCTACCACGTGAACACGGCTGCTAGAAAGTGCTGGAAACGTCGGGATTAAAAGTGAAAATAAACGCGATAAAATCCGCAAAGAGTTAATTAACTTTTACTCTAAACAAGAGAATTAATTACTATATGCATTGCATTAAATTGTATTGCAAAAATAAAGGATATTATGCCTTTAAACTCATGTGTATAAACTATGGTAAACTTCATTAAGCACCACGTTCGCGGGCAGCTACCGTCCCCACGAACTGGGTGGGGGCAATTGATTAAAATTACATCAAATGATACGTAAATAGACTTTTTATTTAATAGTATATAAGTCTTTGACCAATCCTCACTTAGCTACGTTGTGTTTTATAAGCGTATAAATTTACTACATTGGCGATCTTACGCGGTCGTTATTTGGTATCATGGTATGGTTTTATGCGTTCACATTATTTATAGTTGGTCGTTCGGTTTTCATTGTTGCGTTATTCGATTTAACTTGAGATTAACTGTTGTTGGCGCATAGGTTCTTAATGGTTTAGTACTCGCACGCGGCTTTGCTTGTTTACGTGGCATTTTGATCATTGTTTCAATGTTTGTATATGTATTTGTCCTATCATTGGTTGGGTGGAATAACTCTCTTTGTTTTAGATCATCAGCCTGTATTAGTTCACTGCTGGACATATCCCTAATTTACCCCTTCTCCATTAGGAGATTTTGGACCTCTTTGGGGTATTTTATTATTATGCTACCGGACCCAGCAAACTTTGTTGTCATGTAAATTTTTTTACGGTAAATAATTCTATAAACCGGTAGACACATGGAGGGGATAACTAAGCAAGTGATAATAATTGATGTTATCGAACGGGATTAAAAATGATAAAATTATTGAAATGGCTATTAAAAAGCAGGGATTGATTAATGAAATAAATAGGGGTGTGTGTGTTTTCAATGCGACATAACAATAAAATATTCAAAAAAATATGTCCTAAATATAAAAAATTTAGGTGGACATTCCTTATCGTTCAGTGATAAAAAGATAGTAGGAGTTTCTCAGACTTATTTAACATGCATAAAAAATCATTAGAATCCGTCTAGCCCTTTTGAACGAGTATGGGAACGAACATTATGACACAAAAATTTTATGTATTAGATCATACATAAAAAGATGATGATATTATATGTCGCGTGTCCTTTTTTTTATATAAAAAGCGATAAAACGGACTAATCTGCGATAAAAATATAAAGAGTAACCAAAAATCGTATTTCTAGTTCCCGTTGCACATTGTATCAGTGTATTATACTGTAACAAAAAATCTTTTTTAAACTTTTTTAACATGGCGCCCCTACCACTGGCCGTGCAGGCAGTCGAGACGTTACAAATAAAAGAGGTTGTTTAAAATAAAAAAAAATAAACAGAAATCATTCGAAATTCAAACGCGTCGAGCGGGCATTCGCAACGACACATGCCCGACCCGTGGGAAGCCGGCCGCACGTGTGTAACGGATGTCGTCGGTTCCCGCCTTTTTTTAATGGCCGCCCGCGCCCGATGACCGCGCGTAAAAAGGATACGAAAGTTTCGGCTTTGTCCGTCGAAGCTTTACACGGGCCACGACACGGGAATTGAAAAGTCAAAAAATAAAAATTTTGGGCTGTCAGTTGAGAACGGAAAAAGCGGAAAAATCGAATGGAAAACTATTTGCTGGTATAGAGCAGACAGGCTGCAAAATATATAACTTTAAAAGGTTTTATATTTTTCGTAAGATTGGGTTTTTACGCGTATAGTATTACAAAAATCATTTAAAATATTACAGGGTCCACCTCGATGGTCTAGCAGTATTGACCCTTACTTTATAAACCGAGTTCATGGGTTAGAATCCCGCGTGGAAACACCTTTGTGTTATCGTTGTTTTCTGGTTGGTTAGGACAATTTGGGCCGATCATTAAATTGTCTCAAAAGTAAGATGATCCGTCGATGCGTCGGATGGGCATGTAAAAAGTCGATCCGCCCACCAACGCGCAATTGTCCAATTGTGTAGGATACGGCTAAGAACTCCCTAATGGAGAAGGCGTGCATTAAGGGGAAGCCTATGTCCAACAGTGAACTAGGACAAGCTGATGATGATCATGGTGACTTCAGGGTCTACTAGTTAAACTTTCATTAAGCCTTAAAAAAAACTGTTTTATACCGTATTAAAAAATACATCGTCTATGAACTTTCCCATGACATTTAACTTCGTTCTATATATAACATAATAAGCATAATATATTCGATTATATCTACAAACATCATAGTAATAAAGTGTCGCATTTACTTATTCAAAAAACCGGCCACAAAACTGGAACAGATTGAATAACGTCTAATATACTACGATGCTAATTTTATGAATTCCATCAACGCAATTCCGACAGGTTGCTGTCAAAAAAAAAACATGTCCGGCGACCGACCGGTGTCCGCAGGACGTATAAATATTCATATGCATGTATAAGACTTTACAAGTACGCCAAACAGGCGGCAACTTAAAGGAATTTGGAGTCAAAAGGATACTGCCACAAACTCGCTTTTTTTTTATTTTATAAAGAATATAATCGTAATTTTTTCATCTTTCGTAACGACGGGCTAGTTATTTTTATTGCTATATTGGTTCATAATTCAAGAAAAGCAGCATGTATGAAAATTATGCCAGAGATCCGATTGTGAACCGATAATAGAAGTACTAGAAGGCACTGAAAGTGAGATTTGTACAACATATTAAACCTTGAAGTCACCATACTTGACTCATAATACAGGCCTATCGTATGTAAAAGAGTCTGATATAAAATTATTATTACAATACTTTTAAAAATACATGTTTCAGTTTTGTGGGGATTTGGTTTGGTTTACCAACAAAGGATTAATAACATTGATATATAAAAAAATCGAAACCCATGATAACAGTAATACTGTTGTATTATTACGACATTACCAATAGATATACTAGTATGCAGTACATTGAAGATACGATCTATTACAAGATTTTAAAGTATCTATCCATTAGAAGGGTTGATGGCGTATGGATGTGATGAACCTACCGCCCACTTGACAGTGGATCTGCCTTAGTAAGTCAAATCCGCAGCACAAGTGCAATTAATCAATTGCCAATCCGCCTGCTCAGCATGACAAATATGAGCAATTTTTTAATAGACGTCAGCAAGTTCCACCGTCTTGGCGTTCAGTAAAAAAAGCCCATGTCCAGCTGTAGACTGCTAAAGGTTATGATGATAAAAAGGTTTTAAGCAAGAATAAACCGGCTGCATGTAAACCCATCGTGTCTAATGTTAGCGCGATCGACAATAAGTTTCGTATTGAAGCTCTATCTAATTTGTATTCAGTGCACAGAATTTTCTAGTAAGACATTTTGTAATGCAACGTACTATGCAGAATTTCCAGCAACGATGACGTCACTCGGAATACTAACGTTTGACAACTGTTATTTCTATGTAATGAGAAAGTACTTGACAATCAGAAGGAAATTATCAAGTAATAATACCTTACAGTTTATTGTTTGAATAGTTGATGTATACAAGTGTCAAGTACGAGTTAGAATAGAGGTAAAAACTTTAGGCGACCTTAGAAAAAAATTCATGACATATGCTTAAAGTTCTCATACATGTTTTGACAAATAAATATCACAAATGCCAATTAATGAGTGATATTCAACAATTTACAACGCGACATCCTCGTTGCTGTTTACTAATTTGCTCATACTAATACCAAATCTTACATGACTGTGGTACGCAATAATACCTGAGGTAACAATTCAAGCGTTGCAAGAAACCTTAAATATATATTAAGTAGCAGTAAAAGTATTGTCTATAACATTTTTAGTTCATCACGAGATGGCGTAACAGTACAGCCTTCTTAACACAAAAACTAAATCTGCAGCATAAATTAAAGTTTTTAGATAAACTCGAAGTCTGTAAAAAGTCTACTAAGCTGTAGAAGTCTGTATTGGTCAAGACATTCTAATTAGAGATGGCTCTCGTCACATAACGAAGGTAATTCGAGACAAACAAAAGGATACGTCGTAATGAAACGGTTCGTTTCATTCCCATCGCCATATTTGCTAATTTCATTTCGTCCTGCGTGCCTGTCGCACATTATTTATTGCGTTAGTGGAAAATTGAATAGCGTTAATCTGATATGGCTTTATATAACAGTGAATATTGTGCTAACCCATTGTGCTTTCGAGTATAGCCATATGAATTATACTAAGGCTGAATAAAATTTTGATTTTACTTTAAAAAAGTTGTACTTTCTTTTTGTTTTAGTGTTGGGCGTTCCTTTTGCATTCTCCTTTTTTATCATCATAAACAACCTTTAGCAGTCCACTGCTCAACACAGGCCTTCTTTAATGATGACCAAGACGGTGTCCATTAAAAAGAGTTGCTCATAATTGCCACGCTGAGCAGGCGGATTGGCAATTGACTAATTGCACTTGTACTGCGGATCTGTCTTATTCCCACTGTAAGGCAGATTCGCCGACAATAGGGTGGCGGTTGTCACATCCCTACGCTATTATCATGTTCCATTACAGCCAAAAAAAGTATGCAATTTATGTAAACACAGTATAGTCTCTAATTACTTTAAACGTTCCGCCGTCTTATTGGTTTTGACACAGTGTAATATCAATAGTTCTGCTCCACCAATTAGATTGGTTTAAATTATGTTGCCAATTTCCAATAATTCCTCTAGGATTTAAATCCGAATATTTATATTGAAATATAATCTGTCTTTTACATTTATAGCAATATATACCTACATCATTTATAATACAACTAAATACATTTATGTAATTTTTAAGCACATTTTAATTAAGTATGAATATATTATTCACTCTTAGAAGGTATTGCACCTATAGTAATTTTTCACCCGAGTTGACTATGCATATATGCATTGTAAAATTTAAGTAAACAAATAATCTTCAGCACTATATGCATCGACAATTATTTCATTAACTATTAAATGTAGCGTTAAATTTCAAACCGTAATTCAACAAGTTACCTCTTTTTACGTGAATCATTATACACCAATAAAGTTTATCAAATAAACTTCATTGAAAACTTGTAACACTGCGGGACACATCCAAAAAAGTACACGCTTCAAAACATAAAACACTGTCATTGGTGTTGCCTTTTTTCACTGATTCGTGTTTATTTAAACATCACCGTTTTATTCCGGCCAGTGGCTTTATATTCATACGAAATTTGAAGCATCACAAAAAATAATATTTTCCCACTTCAATATATATTTTTCCACGATGCAGGCCGAATAACAGACTGTTCGTTACCTAAAAAACGTTACAGCGTGTAAGTGAATCGGCCTTTTTATAATCTGTGCCAATTTGTCAATTTTGTCGTAATAATACGTCTGTTGTCAAAATATATAAAGCTTTATTCGTAATGGGATTTACAAAATTCGTTATAGTATAAATAACATATTACAATGGGAGGTTTTAAAAGGATTAACGAAAAACCTACGCAATAATTATTGTTCTAACAAAGAGTTTCAGTAAGTAGAATACATTGTTACTGTCTTAACTCTCTGGAATGAGATATTATTTCCCACTACTGGATAAAACTCATATGCATTTTTGCGTGTGTTTTAATTTGAGATCCCTATTATAAAATGTCGCTAAGGAAGTATTTTTGAGTATTTTGCGACTTATAATTGTTATTTATTATATAATTCAAGCAATTTTGGTCTAGTTGAACCTAGGTTTTGTTTTACAATTCCTTTGATACCTATCTCAAACTGAACTGAACTTAATTTCAATATTCGTCAAGGAACTATGTAACAGAAATGAAATAATAATAGGTGTACGCAACTACAGTACGTCTGTATTCTCAACATGTGCACGCTGAATGTGGAGGGCACATTGCCACCACGCGGGAGACGTGTATACAGGGGGGTCGGTTTTATTTTTACACGTCCCTATTTCGTACGATGCGAATATTATTGAATTACATATTAATATGACTAATTAATAAGAAACGAGTAACAAAACATAGTTTTACAGCATCATATCTTATTATCAAGTTCATTTGTGAAAAATATTGTATTGCCTATATGTGATAAAAATACTTTTCGAGTTCAATGCTCGATGTACCTTAACTAAATATTTGTACAAAGATTCTCTTGCTGTTTTGAACAGGCCCTGGTCAGAGTTAACTAAGTCGTATATCAACGGAAGAAATAAGAAACGTCTTAACTGATAAAAATTTACTTGTTCACCATTGTTATTTATAATAAAACTTAATATAATAAAAGATATGATCAAAATATTTTTTTTATGGTTTTTCGGCACTGGTTAACAATTTTATTTTTGTCGGTTACGACGTTTTTGTTTTTTCGTTCGACATATAATCATCATCAGCCTGTGATAGTCCACAGCTGGACTCAGGCCTCCCCTAATATATCAATTAGGGGAGCCCTAAGTCCAGTAGTCCAGTAGTGATCGGCCCAAATTGCCCTAACCAACTAAGAAACAACAATGAAAATTTGTTGAGTCCCCGCAGAATTCGAACCAACGACCTCCGGTTTCTAAAGCACACGCCTATACCACTAGGCCACGGAGGCAGTTTCGACATATAAACAATATTCAAAATGAAATTGAACAAAAAAACGATGATGAGAATGTTAGCAAGTATTTTCAATATTAATCGCAGTTTTAAGAAGAATATAAATGAAGAATCATACTTTTAAATGTACGTAAAAGGTCAAAATTCAAATTCGACATGAAAATAAAATGTATCATAATAAAAAACAAAAGCTTCTTCAGCAACGCCCTGTACCAAATAATGCGCGACACGCGATATGGAAAGAATTGGAAGATCAGACCAACGGAGTCGCGCGTAAATAGACCAAAAAGACCAAAGCGGAATTCGCAGTGAGAGGTGGAATAGTTACACAGATTAAATAACTAAAATATATACCTAATATAAGAACTTTAACAGATTTTATCTAGTTTTCACATACTAGCAAGCTGCCCCCGGCTCTGCCCTTGTCAGGTTTTTATAATGGATTTTCCGAAAACAAAAGAAATTGGTCCCATGGATGCAGAATTTGGAGTAAAAGCAAAAAACCCGTAAGAGGTTAAGGTTTACTCAGAGGGCGATATTATTGCAATAAACGCGATAGTAAATATATACGAATTAATATAGTCAAATGACGTAAACAAAAACAAATTAGAATAAATATACTAACAAGATCAGTGATGCAATAATAGATCTCTCCCTAGGAGGACTGGACACATATATAAATTTATCACCGTTTCTCTATAATGTTAAGTATGAATTATTCATATAAACCTTCCTCTACAATCACTATCTTTTGAAAAAAGCCGCATCAAATTCCGTCGTGTGTTTTTAATGATTTAAGTTTACATATAGACATAGGAAAATATTATATATGTATATATTATACTATGTTGTGATAGTAGTACAGTTAAAGACTACAATACACATTGGACAAACGAGAATAAGATGTAAAGTTTATGACACTGGATTATTTTGCGTTAAGGAAAACGTTGTCTTATAACGTTTTGACCAAAATTTCAACAAAACAAGAAGAAAACAATGATCCACTTGTCGTATATCTTTTATAGATTGTATGTTTCCATATTTCGTATCATCATCATACGAAGCCTTTAGCAGTCCACTGCGGGACATAGTCTTTTTTTAATAAACACTAAGATGGCGTCCTTTAAAAAAAATTCTCATGATTGCCACACCGAGCAAGCGGATTGACAATTGACTAATTGCGGATCAGTCTTACTCCCACTGTAAGGCAGACCACCGACGAGTGGGTTCGTCAAATCCCTGAAACATTATTCGTATATTTTTTTATAAATCAATGATACACCTTACAAATTAGTACAGAATTTACTTACTCAAACTTAGATTTTAACTTTCACAAATATTTTTAATACTACATAAGTTATAATCCAGTTTAGTCAATTTGAATATTTGTAAGTATATAAAAAAGTTATTGACGTTTTTTACCAATATATAACAATATTTTATATCTTTTACGTCAGTGTACGTAGAGGATAATTAATAAAGTCGCGCCTGCGAAGTCGGGTAGCATATAAAAAGAGCTTGTATGCTTTAAACAATCTATAAAAGAATTGTTATACTTAAAAGGTCTATAACCAAGCAAAGTTTAAGAACCATTGGCCTACGCCACGAGAGCGCCGGATGTAGCCTCAACTTGTTTATTGCATATCAGGTTTTAACTACTCGAGTACAATCTCTGTGTCGTTTTCTTAGAGAATAAGATTATTAAGCCTTAAAGCTATCAAAGTATTAATACTATGACAAAAGTTTATAAAAAATTATGAAAAAAATATCTAGAAATATATTTTTTTAATAAGAATAAAGTTTTACATGTTTCACACGTATATAGCGTTATTAATATAATGCAGGATATTTCGACTACGATGAACATACAATCTTTTTTTCTAATTAGATTATTTCTTAAAAATTCTTAGCCTCCTAATTCAAATATTAGTTATTTTGTACAAATTTTCCTAATAAGATTAACCACAGTTATAATATAAGCTACAGGCGATGCATAATTAGGTGTTTATTAGATGTATATCTTAGATAAATGTAATAGGGAATAGAAGGCATAAATAAATCTTCAGTTTCTTATAAAATTTCTAATAATAATAGGCAAATTCTTACAAATTACATGAGTAGCGAAAAAAGAAAAATAATACCATTTCCGTTAGAGACAATCGTAGTGGTTTTTACCTTAGCCATAAAAAAACGCAAAATTTGTGACGCTATGACGAGCTCAAGGGTTAATACAGCTAAGGATTTTTTTACTGCATTGATGTCATCTTCACATTTGAAATTTTGAGTAAATTGGAGTGTTTCAATCAGGTCACTTGTTCATTTCATATATACATACACTGACATTATTCCAATTAAATATCTTATTAATAATCACAAGAATTATGTTAATGTTTACATAATTTGGTGAAGGTATATTTCCAAAAGCTTATTGTATTATAGGTGTCTGTAAGGTCTTTATGGATGATATTTCCAAAAAAATTCAATTAGGCATTAGCATCGTCAACTTAGCTTACTACAGCCTTTAAAGCAAGTTTTAAGTTCAAGTTTTACTATGGGAAAGCTTGTTTTCGTGCATAGAACAACCTTTTTTTTTCTACCACCTATATTAAAATAACTTAAGTTGATTCAGTTCATTGCTCTTTATTTCATCGGACCTAAGTGAAGTTAATTAGGTCTTGCGAGTAATCCAAAGTTGTCCAATTGAATTTGCATTCTTTACCAAGACGTTTTATTAATTTCCAAATCCAAATATTATTAATTATTACGACATTATATCTAAAAGTCTACCTTAGGTTTCAAACTCAACCGTGTCGAATTATCGGACTATTCAAGAGTTTAAGAAACAATACAAAATTGTCTTCTACCCAATAGACTGTCTCCTTATCGTATATATTTTGTTTATATAAATTTTAGCATTACAATATTATACGTTTTAATGTCTATGGCAAGAAAAAGTATTTATCTTTTTCTTATCCGAATTAATAAGAATTTGATATTACACTGACAAGAAATCATGAAAAAAAATTACAGTATTAAAAGCTTGACTAATCAAAATTGTCTCAACATAAATCGGCAGCCTCTATTAAAATTATAGATATCTCTATGTAGAGAACTCTACCAATATCAAGTTTAAGAAACACATATATTTTGTTTATATAACTTGCCGAATTACAATATCATACTTTTTCATGTCTCAAATTCTTTTTCTTATCCGTATTGACACGAAGTTTAAATAAAACTGGCATGAAATAAAAAAAATTACGAAGCTTAAGTGATCAATAATTGTCTCAACGTAAGTCGACAGTCTCTATTACAATATAGATATCTCTATGTAGAGAACTCTACCAATATCAAGTTTAAGAAACACTGTCAGGTAATGGCGCCGGATGTGAGCAGCGCGCGGCTTCCCGCAACCGGTTCATCGGCTTTTTTTTCAATGGACCACGCGAAATGATATTTCCCACGAACACCGGCCACCGGTCCGATGGGTTTCGATGGTCGCGAATGGGAATTAGAAAAGCCGCGTATCAATATGACGGCTTTACGACGGGATACGGCTAATTTTAATTATCTCTGCCCGTTGGAGTCTTTTATAGGCGAGGTTTTATCAATATGGTGAGGTTATTATTAGTCTTTGTGTAATCTGATTGGAGCTATGGTCCCTACCGTATATATCACAAGTACAGATGGTAGTTGTCATAGCTCGAACAGTCTTAGGACTGCTAGACGACTAGCTTGACAGATTTAGAACACTGACATGATAATGGATCTATTACGTAGCCCGTAGAATCGATAACCTTTAGAGAAGAGAGAAATAGAGATGAATGTGTTGATAAGATGTGTTAAAGTCGGTGCCAGTTGTTAAGATCGTCTTATGCAGTCGTTATAGTATGTATTATGTGCCTTTATATTTATTGACCAAAAATTTATCTATACAATGCAATACGATCTTTGGTTATGAAGATCAGATGGACGTGGCTTGAAATTGTTATTCAGATAAATCTGGATGGATCAGAAGCGAACTCCTTAAACTCAGGGAATTGGCTAGGAGAGAGAAGATGTAATGGAGATAAAATCTGTACAAATTAGTGAGAAAGAAAGGCTGCTATAAAAACAAATGATAGCTAAGTTAAATACCTTGCTAGGTGAAGGTTAGGTTGCCACTAAATGATTCCACATCTAAGTCTACTTTACAGTAGTATTGTGTACAGCTCTAGGGCTTCTATAAACGAATCTATGCCTAGCCTATCATCTAATGTTGTAAGCGTGTCTGAATAACATTGGATTGGTGCTAAATTTTTTGCATTCAATACCTAACTTATTAGCGACAGCTGTTATTCTATTTTTTTACTTGTACTACCTTCGCCCCTAAGTTTTATCTAGGTAGTAAACTAGATACACGTTACTTCTAAGACCAAAAGGCTGTACGTTTTATTGTAATGGAATGATTTACATAAACTCTGATTTATAAGTTAATAATTCAAAGATACTTATAAAATTATAAGTTATGCTACGGTCAAGTTTCATTAATAAACGTCTAGTGAAAATATTGTGATATTAGAACAAACATTCATCCATAAATTCTTTCAAACTTTCATATTAATAATACTAATAGGAAGTGAACATATCCGTTTACGGACCGAACGTTAAAAGGAAGTGGCTGCGACACTTTTTGCTACATCCGTTTTTATATTAAAGTTATTGGATAACGTTATAAGTATAGCACGTATTAATAATAAAATATGTTTATTGGAGAACCAAAATAACATTAATTTACGGATTTTTCACGTTACTTAAATATACTTAAATATAGTTAGTATCTGAAAAGAATCCGAAACGTCGGGAATAAATGAATTTAAGTAACGCGAAAGATCCGTAAATTAGTGGATTTGATATAATAATCGCGTAAATAAAACAAATAATTGAAATAATATTGTTATAATGCAAATGAGTTACAAATGTTTTGTAATAATTTGACCTTTTCGAGAATCAAGCTACATTGCATTACAAGCACTTTGCTAAATAGAAAGATTTTATTATAATATTTCATTATTTTCAAAGCATAAAATATGTTTATAAAAATATATATAATTGATTATTATATTTAAAAAAAATGTTACACTTTACTTTTATTCAGATGTCCGAAGTCGGATATTATTAAAAAAGCTACATTACTGAAAGAATAATATCTGCAATAGACTTCAAACTGTAATTATGACGCCGATCGACACTGGACCACTCAATGGATGCCATATCTATGGTAATTAATTCCAAAGCACTGATTGTAACCAATTATGACGTTATCTAGTGGGCGTATTATCGAAAACAGAATTAGCTGGTAAATTTTCATTGGTGTGATCGAATTTCTATGTGTTTGGTTCAGTAATATCACGCTCAAATTACGGCGTTGAAGTTTCATTCAACACATTTACTGCCTTTTATATTACGTAAGTCAAAAAAAAATATATCATCTTGTATAAGATGCTTTCATTTTGTAACCTTTTAGCAGTATCCAAAAGTGTATTGACATAATTAGAAAGTATGGAATTAATATTATGAAAATAGAAAAGTTCTTCATTTAATATGATTCAATAAAACCAAATATACGTACGGTTGCTTCATTTTGAAAATATCTTAATAAATGAGTCACTTAAGCGACACGCCTCACGCGATTCACCGTATATTGTTACGAAGTTGCACACGCGATTTGAGAAACTTTGTGTACAACTTAGTTGTGTAACATATAACACACTTCTTACAGTGAACGAAAACTTAATTAATATAAATACGTACCTTATACATGAATACTTTAAATCAAAACATTAAATTTAAACTAAATTTTTAAAGAAAGCAAAATAGGTTCGTCCTCACATAAAAGTTACGATTACATGTTATTTAAGTAACGTTAACCTTATGTTTTGATAATTAAAAAATCAAAATCGCAATAAAATACAATTTACCAGTTTCATGATATTGAGTCCGTAGCAGTTTTAATCTGAGTAAATCTGCGCAGTCGTCATCGACTACTTAATAATAATCCGTTCTTCCTTCAAGACGTTCGATATTCTGCTAAATGTTTCAATCTTTAATTCTTACGGACAGTGACCTGTCTGACATCTCTTAATAAATCTGATTCACTTATTATAAAGTAAGTAATTATAACAATGTTTATACATAAAACTTAATAACAGCTTTTCGAATCCTAAATTCATGAGCCTAACTGATACTTAAAATACAAACAATACTAAGAAATTTTGGATAACAAATGATATTTTACCTATTATGATGATAAATATAGTTTGACGGACTTTATCGAGTTAATTTATAGCACAATTATTTCGATATCATACCCTATGTTTCAGATCCTTTCATGGAACTATATTCGTTAAATAATGTAACATATTTTGAAATTTACGGTAGCCGAATCTACTCTCATGTTATGACATCTAACAGCTCAATCTTACCCACGAATCTAGACTCTAGGAGTGGTCTAAATTATCGAATGCACTATTGAAGTGACTAAAAGAAACAATTATTTACTATGTACAGTATTCGCGTAACAGACAGAAAGTATTATCTAAGCTAGCAATTTAAAATGTGATCCAAAGTAGAAGATGGCTAAAAAGTACATTAAGCTGACATCGGCAAGCCAAGCGATGTTATAAAAAGCGATCCATTTAGAAATGTAACAGAGTGACGGGAAGCTTACAATGTAATCTAAAAAACATTACATCGTTAAAGAACCAAGTAGAAGTTAAAGTCAACATTGTATTCTCCCCGGTCGCTACTTGAATGAAGATTGCGCTATCTCCAACTATCTCTAGGACTTAATCGACGCTGAAGTTAGGAATTATTGTTTGCATTTGTATAGTCGTGGAATTGTCGTAGTTTCTAGTGGATCTAACATTAGACGAATGCATAATCTAGTCTTTCCAGTATCCATGTCTGTTCTATTTGTGTTGCACGGTCATAGGTTTGAAATTCTATACTAGTAATTTCATTTTAATATTGTTGGGGACTCGAAAAACATAGTAATATTAGATAGAATCACTGAAGATATAAATAAAATAATAATTTCTTAAAAAGTGACAAAAGGGGAAAAAAGACAATTGTTGTATGTATGGGATGCATAGATAACTGTTAAGATATCCAAGAATCTTCACCTCTCAAAACTTATTTATCATTTAAGGTTTAAAGTTTAACTTTAACCATTGTAACTGCAGTATTATTTTTTGATATTACCGTTGATGATAGTGACACCGCCTTGTCATGGAAGGAACTTTAAATGTACTGAAATAAGAAGAACAAGTTGTTTTTTATATCTTTTGACCTTACAATTATAAACTAAATAGTGATTATCACCCAACAACCCGCATTGGACCAGCGTGGTGGGATACGGTCCAAAAAACCCCCTAATAGTGAAGGGGAAGCCTATGTCCAGCAGTGGACTTACACAGGCTGATGGTGCTGATAATTATCACAAACAAAGCGATGTAAAATATTTGCGTGCACATTATGCACTTTAGTAAAGTTAAATTAATGATTTGCATATCTAAATATTTACATCCAATAACGCTGTAACTACTATTTAATGTTCTTAAAAAAAGAAATTAAAAATAAAACAGTAACACACGTATTAATGAAATTTGATACAATGCTATGGAATATAAATAATGCAGAATTAGTCATTAGGTTAGAATACGAATCGTCTGAGAATTTCAAAATTTTCAAACTTCCGGCTTGAATCACACTAAAGAGGGAAGGCTAAAAAGTTCTCATAGAATTATTCTATTAATATATATATAAACGCGAAATTCTTTATGAATGTTTGTTATTCTATAACACAAAAACTTATAAACATGTTTCGATAAAAATATGCAATAAAAGAATAAATCAATTATAACTATAAATGCCTTTGTGTTATATATTTAAAGAATTAATATATATAAATTACAATTGACATACGCTTGTCGACAGTAAAAAAAGTTTTATTCATCAGCAAATAAAATGAAGTTCACTTCAGCTGTTCAATTGTTTAAATTAAAATAAAAGCTATTTGCAATTGACATACAAATAGCTTTTGTTTTATTTATCATCACTAACATATAAGCCTTCTGAAGTCCTTTGCTGAACATATGCCTCCCTTATGACCCACCAATAGAAACGTCCCCGGTTCATTCTTTTAACATAAACGTACAGTTTTATACAAATTAATAAAAGAGCAGGGAAAAAAATGATATAATACAATTTTCTTTTCTAAAAACCGTAAAGTTTCTAACAAAGACGAAGAAGAAAACTATACAAAAGTATTTTAGCTTTATAAAAAAATATACGTATTTGACGGTGGGTAGCCTCAAAGAAATTTTATTAAGCATTCCGATGATTTCGGTTCTTTGAAACTAATTTGAATTCTACGGCCAATTCAATCACAATATTTATTATTTACGCTAAATTATCAGTTCTGAGCAATGAATAAATTGCAAAAAAATAATGGATCGAGGGATGATTTTGAATTGTGAAAATGAAAGTTGAATCAGTGAATTTTATTTTACCGAGTTATTATAGGAAAAGGAATAAGGTTTTACGTTTATTAATGTGATATTCAATGCAATTATTTATCATGTAATACTACCTCTCATTCGCCATTTAGTTTACTATATTACATCATCATCATCAGCCTGAAATAATCCACTGCTGGACATAGGCGTCCCCTAAAACACCCCTATCCATTAGAGGGTTTAGGACCGTATCCCACCACGCTGGTGCAATGCGGGTTGGTGGGTGGACGACTTTTACATGCCCATCCGACGCATGGATCATCTTACTTTTCAGACAATTGGGTGATCGGCCCAATTTGCCCTAACTCGACTAGGAAACAACAATGAAAATTTGTTGAGTCCCGCAGGATTCGAACCCATGACCTCCGGTTTCTAAGCCACACGCCTATACCACTAGGCTACGAGGCAGTCAGTTTACTATATTATTAAAGTTTACTATATTATTTACTAATATTAAGGCATTAAATATGCTAATATATCAAAATACATAGTCTTGTAATATATTGGTATTAAAGTGCAGTTTTAGAGTGTCACGTTCAATCAACGACAATCGTTAATGTCGATCTAGTGATAGTCTATCGCTTTTAGGACTGCATTAGTTCTAGGCTAAGTGGATTGGATACGTGCATCTATTCGTTAAAACTATAGCACGATAAGTTATCTGCAATAATGGAATTGGGGAAAAAATAAAATTTAATATGTAATAATTTCATTTATTCACGCGGTTTTATTTTCTTATTCGAGTGATCGTGGATGCTGGAAAGAGTCCGAAACGTCGGAAATAAATATAAGAATAAACGCGAAAAATTTGGTTGTTTGTTTGATCATAGGAACCACCAGTCCGATTTATAATTTTTTTCCATATCATTTAGTCCAGTTGTTAAGGAACTATAAGCTATAAATCATCAAGCTAAAATCAATAGGTGCAGAGCACCAAAAATAAATACTAAAAAATCATCTTTTTCCTTTTAGCGTATGTTAAATATATGAGCTAAAGGCTTCCATGTTAAGGAAGTTGTTGATTGAATTAAGCGTTAGCCTAAAATAACTATTTCACTTGTATAAAGTCGCGCGAGAAATCTAGTAGTTAATAATTAAACTTTATCACACTGAGGTATATTTGGAAGATGCTTGTTTATGTTTGTAGAAATTAATGCTGTTTGAATTTTGATGTAAAACACTACATTCCTTTTGATTCTTTATCTTACTTCTCTCAAAATAAACTATGGTTCTTAATATTATTCTTTTACATTAAGCCTCTTATGTGTTTGTATTGTTGTCTTATCACAAATGATAGTCAAAACTTGGAGCAACCTCAACTTTACATCATCCAGAAACTTTATAAATCCTCAAAACTGAGTATATTGATACTACTTAACATTTTACTAAAACTTATAATTGATTCATCGTGTCACTGGTTCAATTAAAACAAAAAACAGTAATACTTGCTTTCACGCGTTATAAGAAAATTAAAAAAAAAAAAACATTATTTGCGATAATATATCCTGAAATAATAACAACTTCTGTTATTGTAATTACGAAAATTAAAATGAAACTGCTTACTTAATGATAATATACCTAAATGACGACGCGATATCTGGAGTGATCACGAAAGCTTACACTTATAGAAGAGTGCAGGTTCGAATTCAAGTGCTTCTGCAATGGGTAAGAAAGCATTGTAATATTTGGCGTCTTGGTGTTTATTAGAATAAACATTTAACTAGTTGTTACATTCATTATATCATTAGCTGCATAAAGATACAATACGAATAGAACAATCTCGATAGAATGAATAAAGAAACAATACGAGGAGAGAGAGACATCCCCTAATATTAAGTATTACGCCCTGTCTAGAAAAATAGACCATAATACTCTACATTTCAGCTCACTAACTTGAAACATGAGATGTTACATCTCCAAGTACTCTTTAAACTAGACAAAAATAGTAATTGCACACTACAACAGATTAGTACAGTGATAGTTTGCTATTGTCATATAGTTTGCACAGTTAATTTAAACGTAGATATATTACGACTTTATTTTGTACTATGAAAGAGGTTACAATTTAGTGGAAGTAATTATAGTAGTATGGTCACATTTAAGAATGGTCATAGACGATACTCGGAGTTATCTAAAAACAGCTTGAAGTTACTTATCTAAGTAGTTCAGGCATAACCCATAAAAATCAGTCGTTTCCATTCTAGGCTAATTAATTAAAAACCTACTTACCAATACGATATGCTATCATTTTAGATTGAAACAAAAAAATTTAAACTTTCCTGTTTTTTATTAAACAGATAAAGATTGTAAGCAAAACCATAAATCAAATGGCAATATTCAAATGTTGTGCAAATAAATGACACCCTTCCAATATTAATAAAAAAATCACTTCCCCTATTACGACATAAAATATTGCACATACCATAAGAAAAATGTAAATAATTGCCATCTCACCGATTAATTCTTTATATTTTTGCTAAAATTTTAAGTTTAGGATCCAATATGAATTATATCAAAGCTGTCATCCCTTTAAGTAAATAAAACATGTATTTACATCAAGAGTATCATATGTTATTTAGTAATGTATGAGACAATGATCAGCTTTATCAAAAGCCTTAAATTACATACGCAATTAAATAATATCTCAAAATTTATTACAATTGAAAAACGGTTTGCATTTGGACAATGTTTTCATACAAACATTCAATGTTTGTGTATCATCTATTTGACATCATAAAAATCGTTTAACAAGCTATTGAATGGTGCATTGAATCGGCTCGTACCCAAAATTGGTCGGTTTTTGCAATAAAAAATGTCGTATTGACAATTTCACCATAAAAAACTTGACAAATGTCAAATATTTAAATGTATTAATGGATTCAATAACGCTGGTCAGACGTAAAGTAAAAAATCTATTTATATCACTATTTGAGGGTAGTTTAGGACCGGTGGGAAATAACATTTTCCTAACAGCTAAATGAGAAAATAATAACATGCGTTCATTTTAAACGAAAATTATTGTTTATCGTGTGTATTGTATATAATTTGTATTTTATGATAAAGTTTATTTGATATTTCTGAGACTGACACTAAAGCTTTCTCAGTATGCTATCTCATAGCCATCTTTATATACGGACGTCGGTTCGTCTATAATTACATAAATTTTGTATAATTAATACATAAACAGTTGGTATTACCACATTATATTCCAATAGAATAAATCCGTTTTTATACCATTATCAACAAAATTAGTTATTTTATAGTTACTCTTAAATATTACTTACGTTGTTTTCAGTACAAATAACGATGAAAACTGCGTGGTTAACTTGTAAATACGGCAAAACCGGGATACGTTCCAACTGACGTCAAACGAACACGATACATCAAGTATATTATTAACAGTCACGTGACGAAATACGAAAAGCCACTAGTTCTCGACAATCTCTTATCACTATAACTGTAGCACTGCACAAACACTGTGATCCCTCAAACCGGAACCGAAGCCACAGGTGTCCGAGTGCGCGGCAAGCGTCCGTCCGCCGCGGCTGCCGAACGCGATATGAGTGGGGGTGTTTGGCTGGAGGCTGCGCGGGGGGGATCGGTAGCAGGTCCCGGGCAGAGGCTGCGTGCTTACGGCCACGCGTAGTGCGTTGTTGTGTAGCGGGACTGGCCGCTTGTACTACGCGATATAAAAAAAGAAGAAAAACATTTGCACAGATTGTATAAACAGAATTGATTTAATAGCGAATGATTGTCGATGAATTAATATGTTTAAATGTATTTATTATTGGTGCGAAAATAGACGCGTTGTGCGTCGTAGTGTGCAGTACTGCCGACTATATGTAATAAAAATAATTCCACAGACTATATTTTATGCAGCAATAATTGGATTTATTTACGAATGATTGTTAATTAAATTAACTAACTATTAGACGAATTGTTCGTTATTTTGAGCTAAGGCTGGCCGCATACACGACGCTCAATTTAAAAAAAAAATTATAAACATTTGCACAGATTATATATTATGCACCAAGAATGGATATATCTACGCATGATTATTAATGATATTAATATGGCTATTATGTAATATGTTACAAAATTGGACGTTGTTTTTGGCTGAGACTGGCCGGTTGAACGACGCGAGATCTAAAAAAAAAATTTGCACAGATTATTTATTTTGCAGCAAGAATGGAATTATTTTCGTAAAATTGTTGACGAAATTAATCATTTAATTATCTTAAACAGTTTTAATAAAATATTAAAAGAAGAAACTAATATTGGAAACGGTTCATCATTCTTGCAGAATTCATTCTTGCATTAAATTCGACCGGAATAACAAAGAATAGTTTTATGCTTCTGAAGTCTGACCTTCAAAGCCAAAGGGATGAACTTGCTCTCGATAGATGGATTTGATATCAGGATATTTGAAAATCCTTACAACTCGATAACCAAAAGGTTATTGTAAAACGACTTATTTCAATAACCGGAAGGTCATTGTATGAATGAACTTCACAAAAAATAGGTTAAAACATTATTTAGAATAATCGTAATTGACTTTCAACACGTTTAGTTACACAGTCGGAAATTAGTAGTATTATTGAACAGTAAATATGCAAACTACTATTAAATGTCATGTTTTACCGTAATGATATAATTTTAAATAAAGTTCCATCCGAACTTGCTTTTAGATATTAAGGCCAATGTCCGTATTGAAATCTTACGTAGTAATGAATGTAAAAATGGCACAAATAACGGAGATATTGCTTCACTGCATAGTATAAAACAAAGTCGCTTTCCCTGTCCCTATATCCCTATGTATGCTTAAATATACACATCACATCATCAGCCTTTGATAGTCCACTGCTGGACATAGGCCTCCCCTAATACAACCCTATCCATTAGGGGGTTTAGGACCGATATCCCACCACGCTGGTCCAATGCGGGTTGGGACCGACTTTTTACATGCCCATCCGACGCATGGATCATCTTACTTTTCAGACAGTTGGGTGATCGGCCCAAATTTCCCTAACCAACTAGGAAAAAACAACGAAAATTTGTTGACTCACCGCAGGATTCGAACCCATGACCTCAGGTTTTTAAAGAGCCTAGTGGTAAGGGCGTGCGCTTTAGAAACCAGAGGCCGTGGGTTTGGATCCTGCGGGGACTCAAGGAATTATCATTGTTGTTACCTAGTTGGTTAAGGCAATTTGGACCGATCACCCAATTGTCTAAAAAGTAAGATGATCCAAGCGTCGGATGGGCATGTAAAAGTTGTCCATGCACCAACCAGCATTCGACTAGCGTGGTAAGATACAATCCAAAAACCCCCTGATGAAGAAAGCGAAAGCGGAGGCCTATGTCCAGCAGCGGACTAGCACAGGCTGATGATGATGATGATGATGAACAATATGGCAAGGTGTGAACAATGGAGACGTGGTTTTTAAAACTACCAAAATTCTCCATTTATTGCCAAGAACAAGACCTGTGTCTGGCTGTATAGACTAAAGTCCTTTGCCTTTCGCATGAGAGCTAAATTAATAACATCATCATAAAAGACTTTCCTTGTTTTATTCTAAATATTATTATTTTAGAACGCGATTAAAAAAACCTGATGCACAAATCTATTATCAAAATGGCGTCGTCAATGCTGTTTCAAATTTTCCGTTCCAATTTCGAATTTACGCGTACGATATAACGCGCCGTTTGTTTTGTGTTTTTATTAAGCGGCCCTTGACATGTGTGCTGATATAAATATTTGTTTACGCGCCAAATGTAACGCGTTTATATTTACAGAGTATATATGGGGGAATGAATTATTGACGACATTTTGTTTTATTTCAGCGCATATTAAATGGTTCGACGTGCGTTTGTATATTTTTTCCTTTAGTTTTTATCTTTTGAAATTAAATGCAGGTGCCTTTTTTTTGTTAACTATGAAAGGGATTGATTAATGCTCGCGGGAAGCTACCGTTCCTACGAACTAGGTGCCCAACACTTTTTGACAAGTGCCTTAGATAATAAAGCATATCGGTCTATTAGGTCTCCTGTGTTATATTTTATTTTATTTTATTTCATTTACAGGCGTATCAACAATTATTAACACAATACAATTAAGATAAACATTAATGTAAATTACCATGTGTACGCGTTACATTCACTTATAGATGTTTATCTATAAGTGTAAGTTCAAATTCAAATTCAAATATCTTTTATTCAATATAGAAGTTTACTTGCTCATTGATTGTCAAACACACACCACCGGTTCGGAAAGGACGCCACAGACCTGAGAAGAACCGGCGAAAAACTCAGCGGGCTATTTTTATGTCATCTTTTAAAATAACAAACAGTTTGATAATTCGACATTACACATTATACAATTTTGAAACAGGACCTGGAGCGAGCATTCCATTACCAGGCTGTGTTATCATTTAAAATTCATTAATATCGTAATAACCTTTAACACATAAACGTTCTTTGACTACCTTTTAAATTTATTAATAGTTAAATTCTGAACGTTTACTGGGATTTTGTTGTAAAACGTATACAGTGTCCCATAAAAGACTAACTTATTCTTCGCTTAAATTATGTTTGTTCCTTGTATCTTATGTTATGTGCATCACAATGTCTTGGAAATCATCTCTTTTTTGCACATACATTAAATTTTCAAATATGTATTGAGAACTAACGGTCATTATTTTTATTTCAGTGAACAACTTTCTTAATGATTCTTTGGGGCCCAGGTTATAGACTGCACGAATTGCGCGTTTTTGGAGGACAAAGATCGTATTAGTATCTGCCGCATTTCCCCACAGTAGAATGCCATAAGACATAATACTATGAAAATAGCTAAAATATACTAAACGAGCTGTCTCCACATCGGTTAATAATCTAATTCTTTTCACAGCGTAAGCTGCTAGACTTAGTTACTTAGCTTTTAACTACAATGGGGGCCCCATTGTGTTTTGTATCTACAGTTATTCCTAGAAATACAGTTGATTCAACTACGTCTAACGCCTCCCCATTTATAACCACTTCAAATTTACCATTGACACATAATTGATAAGAAAATTACAACAAAAAATAATTAGAGAAAATAAAAGAGCAAAATTAACATTAATGATATAACAGCTTTAAAATTTAAAAAAACAACAATATAATAGACAACAAGATAAAAGACAAGAGGGTTATTTATGATACGTTATTAAGATTATCAGATACTTATAATTTTTTTATTTTTATATTATATTTACACAATAACCGTCAAGGGCGAATGGTGGTAAGTCCCCTTTGTCACTTTCGTTTGGTCGTGCTGGACAGGAGGTTGTCAGGGGCGGTACCACAGCGGTGCCTTTATGTCGCAAAGAGGAACACTAACGTGTTCCGATTTGAAGGGCACCGTAGGCAGCGTATTTACTGGGTAAACAAGACTTAACACACTATGTCTCACGGTAGGCAGCGCGTCGGCGATACCACAGGTATTGTCAACGTCTATGGGTGTCGGTGACCACTTCCCATCAGGTGGCCCGACTGCTCGTCTGCCTGCGTATGCCATAAAAAAAAAAAAAAAACATATACTTAAACAATAATTTCGAGGACAAATACATTCATAAGAAATAAATATAAAGGTTGAAAAAAGCTCTAGGCTGACGATTGGAATCAATAGCCATCGCCACGAAACTTTGCGGTCGCCGCAGGAAGTGGTAAAAGTCCGGGGTTCGAATATCGTGGGGGAGACGACTTGTACCCTCGGTCTAATAAGGCTATTAGTTTCGTTGCATCTTCGGCTATAAATTTATTTGAATGTAGGCTTTATAGCTGATCCTGTGTTTAAATATTTCAATATCTTTTAGCATCGAGAAAGTAGCGTATAGCAACGAAGTAGCGACATGCATCCACCGTTTTTTATATGAACTTTCACTATGCGCTATTGTAAGTCGTTTCTGTGACCATATAAGATTTAAAAACGTCAGGTATAATTTGTAAGTAATTGTAATCTAACTAAACCCGATAAAATCCGTAAAACTTAACAAGGGTATAGTTAGAAAATAATTATGAAGTACCTAAATGCGATTTAATTCCTAAAACTCTTTTTTTTTGAGTATTTCGAGTCTAACTTGAACAAACTACTTTTGATGAGGTCGCCTTTCTACAGAGGCCCTCTCGGGCGGTACCACCGCGGTGCCTAGTTCTGTCGCAAAGCGTTAGTGTGAAAACATTAGTGTTCTGGTTTAAAGGGCACCGTAGCCATCGTATTTACTGGGTAAACAAAACGTAACATCCTATGTCTCACGGTAGGCTGAGCGTAGGTGATACCTCTAGTATTGCCGATATCCACGGGCGTTGGTAAACACTTTCCATCAAGTGGCCCGATTGATTTGTTCGACGCCACAATTCAGTACACAGTAATTAGAGCTCTGCCTCCGTAGCCTAATGGTTAGAAACCGAAGGTTGTGAGTTCGAATCCTACGGGGACTCAACAACTTTTCATTGTTGTTTCCTAGTTGGTTAGGGCAATGCAGTCTGATCACTGGACTGTCTGTAAAGTAATATGATCCATGCACCTCATGCTGATCTCTTATAAGATTGACCGCCGTAGTCGGATGCGACTGGGAAAACAGTATAATTACAGGAAATATAGTGTTCGTTAAGTTTAAAATATTTTTTGTTTATGTCTTAAAATTCTTTGTCACTATCTTCAGCAAATGATAACATGGTCAAAGTCAAATATCTTTGTTTAATATTAAGAAGCATACTACTTTCTAATGATCACCAATTAATCTACCACCGGTGCGGATATGGAAGTCTTAAACTAAAAAGAACCAGCGTAAGAAACTCAGCGGGACTATGGACATGTTTTCGTATTAAAAAGTTTTCTTTCTTACTTTCTATTAAAAGATTATTTAGTTTTTACGGATTTTTTTCCATTTAATTACTTCAAAAATATTTTAAATATTATTTTACAATACCCAAATAAAACCCTTCTCAAGGTCCATGGTCACGTGACCGTATACGAGTAAATGTTTTGAAACATCGAATTCAAATTCAAATACCAAAATCTTTATACAATACTAGCAACCCCCCAACTATCTCCGTGGGTGGAATTTCGAAAAATCCGTTCTTAGCTAACCGCTACTCGTCGAAAGGAATATTCCTACCAAATTTCAAGTCGCTACCCCTTATGGTTCCAGAGATATCGTGATGAGTCAATATATAGGTGGGAATCTCATATATATATAAATTAATGTTCACACTTCCTTATCGATTATCAAACACGCTGTCACTAGTTCCAAACAGGTCGCCTCAGACCTGAGAAGAACCGGCGAAAGAAACTTAGCTGGCGATTTTTGATACAAAAGTCGTGATTGAATAAATTATAGTAAAGTAATTAAACGCGATGCAGAACCAAATTATTTATCATACTAAATTGTTATTAAAGAAAAGTCATTAAAACTTTATTCTGCTGACACTATGGCATTCTAATAAAGACCATATCTACTTCAGTTCCAGTATAACGAACTTTAACCTTATTTTTAGGTGACATTTAAACTTTCAAACTCGCATTGCTCTCGCAGATTCCACGAAATGTCAAAGGTCGGTAGGCCTGCGTGTTCCGTGGCGATACACCAAGATGGCGTCGTTTTGAGTCAACATTTGATTTGACAATACGTTCCTTTATACGCTGTTCTATATTAGGAGTGATGATTAGATCTATTGTTATTGAAACCGATTTCGACGTGTGTGGGTTCGAATCTTTATGGAGGTAAATTCTAGGTGAGTTGAGTGTTGGTTATTTGTTTGTGAAGAATTATGAACAACTAAATACTTTTTTACGACAATAATATACGATACGTGATGTACATGTACGATAAACTTGCGCAATTAGATTTTCCTTTCATTTATAACATTCAGTTCGTACTGGTTAAGATAATATGTAAACTTAGTTGTTATGACAAGGATTTTGATGGTAGCCATCAACATCACTCATCATCAACATCATAAGCATGTGTTAGTCTTGCGTTCCAAGATGCGTTGTAAGTTCCTATATATCTGTATGACAAGCGGATAAGTGGCCCGTGTGGGCTGGATGAGAATAGCCAGAGATCGGAAGCCGTAGCGTGCATAAGAGGGGCCTTTGTCCAGCTGTGGACTAAGGCAGGCTGATGATGACGATGATGATGATAAAACGGATAATACTTCTTGTCATAGCACAACACTGATAAGCAGCACAAAAAATTGCTCAGACGGTTTTTTCTTTTTTTTCTATAAATGTTTATGTAAGCAATGCAGTATTTTTACATTTTCTTCAAGAGAGAATAAAATATTAATTTTTTCATTATTTAATTAGCGGGATTAAAAAATGCAACAAAAGTTGTTTTCCTTAACCTCGTGAATAAATTAATCAAAACATAAAACTTTTCGGTATTATTAAGCATTTCCATCATGTTATCACCCTTTCAAAGTCCAATATAGAACATAAGCCTTCCGATAACCCTATTAAACTTATCAAGTAGATTATTTTCGTATACCTACTTTGTTATTACTCTATTAAGAATATTTCAATGAAATGATATACTTTTTATATGATACTTTATCTTATCGAAAATTGAACCTTGCACCCTTCCACGCCAGACGACTACCCTTTAAGGTTTAAATCGAGCAAGCGTCCCGGTCCCTTTCCGTACTTAATTCACCTTTGTTCTTTTCTAGAGCGTGAAAATCTTCCCCGGCTTGGTGGCATGAGTAATCACTGAGTACAGTTAAAGTCTTCGAGTTCGAGTGGATTGTTATGAGGCCCTGTTTCGGTTATATAAGGATGTTGGAAATAACACATGTGGAAGAGTTCCTGTGTGCCTATTTCTGCCACAAATCAGTATTTACTGCATAGCCAGCGTATTAACGAGGTAAAGAAGATGTAACACCCTTAAGGCAGAGGTCGTTATTGCTACGTCATATGCTGCATTTGTTATAGACCAGGAGTATCACTTACCATTAGATGTATATCCAGTTTGTGCTAGTTTTTATATTTGAATAGACAAGTGAAACAGGGCATTTTTTTGACACAGGTATTCAAGCTAAAAGCTTGATTGTGCATCGCATGTGGTATTTGATTCTCACATACTAGCACGGCTAACCGCGTGTTACTTTGAGATTTTTGAGAATAGACTTATCAGAGGTAAAAAGTAAGATAGGTTATGTTACTCAAGAATTATTTAGCTCTCTAGTAATGAAATAATTTTTTTTATCGGCTCAGGAGTTTTAGAGTTTATTAGTTACAAAAATACACACAAAATACAGATCTTTCCTTTTTACAACTTTAATATAGATTTACCTTACCTTAGTGGTATATGTTTTATTTGTCGAATTCAGATGACAATGTATAAGAGACTAATACTTTCAATGCTAAAAAACATAAAAAATATAAATGAATGCTGATTGAAACAATCTTCCTCTGTATACAAATTTGAAATTACTATAATTTATTTCATTATAATCAGCCTGTGATAGTCCACTGCTGGACATAGGCCTCCCCTAATACACCGCTATCCATAAGGGAGTTTTGGACCGTATCCCACCACGCTGGTCCAATGCGGGTTGGTGGCTGGACCGACTCTTTACATGTCCATCCGACGCATGGATCATCTTACATTTCAGACAATTGGGTGCTTGGCCCAAATAGCCCTAACCAACTAGGAAAAAACAATGAAAATTTGTTGAGTCACTGCAGGATTCGAACCCACGACCTCGGGTTTCTAAAGCACGCGCCCATACCACTAGGCTACGGAGGCAGTTGTTGATTTATTTGTTTTTAACATATGTTAAATTTGTCTGTAAGTCAAGATAGTACTAATATTTTTATATATACTGTATTTCGATAACTAAAGTTTCCATTTCATCAGAATCAAACCGGCACCCTCCGAAGTATCACAGTCTATATGCAAAACGGATCGTCCAATTCCGAGAATGTACATAACCGAAAAGCACTCAGTGCAATTTCGTTATCGTCGAAGCTCAAAGATGTCCCCGCAGGATCAAAGTAAACTCGGGGTTATTCAATTTATAAGTCGGAACAGGCGAAATTAACTTTTGTTTTACGGTCGCATTAAGAGAGATTTGAAATTTTCCGTATTTAAGCGGAATTAGGTCCATATAATGCTGTGGATTCTTTACCGTTTTTTTTGAATATACAACTTGTATACTAAACATTAAAAATAAAGAACAGGTATTTTAAGTTAAGATGAAAAAAACATGCTCATTTTGGTTAGCACAATCGGACCCGATCACCCAACTGACTGAAAAGTAAGATGATCCATGCGTCGGATGGGCATGTAAAGATTTGGTCCACCCATTGAACCGTATTGGACCAGCGTGGTGGGATACAGTGCAAAAGGGTCCAGAGGAATGGGGCGTGCATTACGTGAGGCCTATGTCCAGCAGTGGACTAACACAGGTTGATGATGATAATGGAAAAAGATAAAGAATTATTTTTCTCGTGCGGAGTATCGAACCTACACCCTTTTTCGTAACAGTCAGGGTCTTTAACCAGTCAATTTATTTTAACCATGGTGCCTTTCAGGCAGACAATGTACTATAGCGCTATATTACGGTAAAATATGTATCTTACGTCTTATATATTTGAAGTTATGCTTCCAGGCCTGTGTCTGTGTGAAGTTTCATCTATTACTGAGTTCGGGGGATTGCGAGATATCTTGAACTTGGTGACCAAAACTTTATAGAAATGGCTACACGCATTTAGGATGCGTGGGCTGATTTTGAAGAAGTTGCTTGAGGATCATCGGCGTTCGGTATACGGACTGAGGCGCTGATGATCGGTCGACTGTCTAATCGATTGCTGGGGGTGGTGAGGACCGCTCTAGAACGCGGGTGTTCCTCGTGCAACAATATATGCATCATGATCAGTCGCTAAAAAGTTATTCATATAAGTTAACCAGTATTATTTAAGTCATGGAATTTACTCAAGCAGCGTAATAAGCCCGTATTATTCACTTACATGTCCCTCAGCGATTGACATCTCAGTGACAACTCACCAATAAGAACGCTAGATGTGTTTAATTGCTTCATTGCCATGGGTCAAAATGTTGGTTTTTTCAAATCAGCGTGTTTTTGCAATTGACGGTTATATCAATTACTTTAACATTATTAGGATTATTAATTGAGCTTGCCCGGTGAATGGAGAACATTTATTATGAGCCAAAGATTATTCATTGACTATACTCTTATGAGTATAAACATATAACAACGCACAGTAGCCGGTTCAAGTTGGAAGCGAGTAGCAGGGATCTGCCATCTTGACATTTATTGAGAACGGCCTATGTCCAGCAATGGACTATTAGAATGACATGATACATAAAGTTGTAATCCAATAGTAATAAATTTTATATGTACTTCAGAATTTAGTGTTTTATAAAACTATAGGGAATACTGCACTAAATTCATTGATTAGGTGTTAGTTAACTTAAAGGGCAGATATCTTCTAACAAATCGAGTATAGGTCTTCACAATCGGAAACAATATTATACGGCCCACCTGACACATGAATTATCTTATTTTAAGCCTGTACAACTTTATCACAAAGTTATTACCAGCAATATTCGAACCCACGACCTTCCTTATAACGCAGGCACGAAACTGAAAGAACTAAACCAATCGCCTTTACAAATTACTTTAGATATTAATACTGTTGATGAGGAAACAAGTATTTTATCAGCTCCAATAAGCCCAAGTCCGGTCAAAGCAAGAAATTGATATAAGCTGATTATATTAGCCTCTCGTGGGAATGTTGCAACCGCTCCACGGTCCGTAAGCAAGGTGTCGCGTGTACTTCTCCCTTGGGAAGTATTAGCGTCATCTTACGCTCATTGAGGTCCAAATAGTCGGATGTTATCAATTCATTCAGGTTTAATACGATCGATTTATGATTATCAATAGTCCAATATTGATTGAATAACGCAATTTGTATATGTTTTATAAATGTTTTTCTTTTATTTATGTTATGTATACTAGCAACTGCCGCCCCGGCTCCGTACGGGTGCAATACTGATATCTGTAAAATAATATTCCTATTTATTCACTCTATCTAATTAAAAAACCCGCGCCATAATCTGTTACGTATTTTGAAAGATTTATGCATACATAGGGACATAGGGACACAGAAAGCGATTTTGTTTTATACTATGTATACTATGTATGTGATACTTAAAGCGAAGAGATGAGAACATTACAGCAATGCAAACTTATTTTTACAGTAGCGACAAGTGATTACAAATCTGCCCACTGTAAAACGTGGGATGCCCTGACGTTTTAACTCCATAGCAACAGCTAGATATATTGTGTTTTAAATCGTAACTTTTTGTGTGTATTGTAAAAGTGTATGGTCACGAATATCGGATGGGCACGTTAAAATCGATCCCAATAATCTTTGGCCATAGTTATGAGACATCATTAGCATCAGCCTGTGTCAGTCCACTACTGGACAAAGGCCTCCCCTAATGCACGCCACCGCTTCCGTTCTTCGACTATTCTCATCCAGCCCACACCTGCCACTTTGCGAATGTTGTCACTCCATAAGACATTAGACCCTTTAAATATACTCACAAGTAAGCCATCAATGCTTCAGAGGAAGACGTAGTGTTTGCACACTACTTCATTACAGAAGTAAGCATCTTCTCGGTCCCCTTTTTATTTAATTAAAGTGAAAAGCTTAAGCTTAGCGATTACCTAATAATATTTGCCAAGCCCTACTCCTAACAAGTGCTGCGTAAGATGCCAAAAAATCCTTTAACGCGGTAATAACGTTCACTGCAAAACCCAAATACAGATTAGTATTTACGTAAGTGATTTGTAGCAGATATAGGCCTGGAGTTTTTTCTGTAGCAAGGTGACCCAACTTTTAACTCACATCTCTGACCACACCCCATTTAGTTACAATTATGACTCCTATTACTTCAATTTATACTTGAATCGAACACTTACTCCAGTAGGTGGCATGTCCCCTTTTACAGGGGACCGTCTGGGTGGGTACCACCGCTATCCAGTGTCAGTGTAAAAACACTACTGTGTTTCGGTTTGAAGGCCACCGTAGCCAGCGTATTTACTGGGTAAACGAGGATTAACATCCAATGTCTCACGGTAGGCAGCGCGTTGGTGATACCAGTATTGCCAATGTTTTTGGGTGTTAGTGACTACTTTCCATCAGGTGGTCCCGACTGCTCGTCTGCCTGCTTAGGCAATAAAAAAGTCTAAACGTTCTTTGAGACATAAAGGTAATTCTTTAACGGCAATACGACCGTGTAATCAAGCGGAAGTGCAGCACAACTGGAACAGAAAATAACGCGGCAACATTTACGAGTTTTGGCGGGTAACTCGCGAAGGAGCGGGCGAAGTGTGAAAGTTTGATAAATTATGAATGTTTTTGTTTCGCCCGCAAGGTTTACGGGCACGTATGATGCCGCATGTTTTTCGACGTAATTGGATTACTCGTAAAACATTTTATGTTTACCTAACTCTCTTGTTGGCTGGCATATTAGGGGGAATGTGTGATTTTGATAACGAAACGGTATACGGTTCGCTACGGTTAATATTTCTTATGAATGAAATTTACTGATAACATTATTGTTGGTGTTACAGTTATCTAAAACGAAGGAAGTATAGAATTTTTTTTTGTTTATTTTATACCCTTTAAGTGTATCAGTTGTAACTTATATGATTTTATTTGTATTGATAATTGTTCCGGGAGCAAACATTTATTCATACAGCAAATTTATAAGCATATTTTCGTACGCTGTAAAACGAAACTGTTTCCTCACTTTTTTATACCTAAATATATAGCGCAACGTAAGGTGTATTAATTATAGTAACTTAGACATATAAAGGCCCCGTTTGACTTACTATAACAAAAAAACGCAGCAAATGTTTGGTCCCTTTGTCTTTTTAAAATCTTTAAACGATTTGTATATCAAAGAAATTTATACCGAAACATTTTAACACGAAAAGGAAGAATAAACCAAACCCACCAACCTGCGTTGAGGCTAGCGTAATGGGTTACGGTCCGAAACCCCTAATGGATAGGGTGTATTAGGGGAAGCCTATGTTCAGCAGTGGACTATCACAGGCTCATAATAATGCATATCATCACAAAGAACTTATGTTTTTGAACTACGCTGCAACATTCAAAAAGCATACAATTTCTTTCTTTATTTATTAATAAGACATGTAACATATTCTTCATTCACGAAACCAGACATTGAAACCGCCGAGGACAGACACAAGCACCTGTGTAAGACCAACGAAAGAAAAAACTCGCTCCCAAAACAAAACCGTGCCACTTGAAATCAGATGTACCCGTCGACAAATGCACGTTTGACACACCAAACAAACTAATTTAGACCCTTCTCTTATAGGATAAAGCTTAAATTTGTTTGCAGTTATACCAGAAATGTAAAAAAGAAGGAAACGGGTTGCCGCTAACAAAAAATCTGGGCCCTAAGCCACCGCTTTTTTGCCGTCATAAAGTAATTTATCAGAAGCTATAGCGTAAACAGAGATTTCGATTTCATTTCGTTGGTTTTACCTATATAGTTTACCCAATTTTGCCTCGGGATAAATGTAACAAGAGTAACCTATGGCAACGATTTGGTGTAATCTAGCCTTTTTATTTATAAAAAGTCACTGAGATAATTATTCATCATATCAAGAAATAATTCTTCATCATCATCATCATTATCAGCCTGTGTTAGTCCACAGCTGGACATAGTCCTGCATTAGACCTTCTCCATTAGGTGCTTTGGACCGTATCCCACCTCGCTGGCCAATGTATTTACGCCATATCTTAAGTGATTAAATAAATATTTTACGACTCTATACATCATTATTAATTCTATTTGATTTATTAATATTTACTTATAACAAAAAATCTATTCGTGTCTAAGCGCATTTCATTTCCATTTTTGTAATTTTTGATACATTTACCCGTGACGGTTACCGTGTTGCCATTTGTCAGTTTAATATTCGTTTTGTTGCAGCAAAAACTACAATGATATTTTTTTAATCGTATAAAAACCAATCCCTGCAACTTGTTAAAAAATATTTTAACTCCCGTATATTATAAAAAAGGTCCATAGATAAATAAACTTTGACGACAAAAAGTCATAATGCGAATCGTAATGTTTGCTACAAGCCTTTTTTTAATAAAACAAGCTGGTAAAAAGTACGGTAATATAATTGTAGTTTTTTTTAAGTTTAGTTCAGTAACCTTTACTAAAAAAAATGTTGAGCGTTGATTTTTATTTTTACGTAGTAGCATTCAGAGATATTTAGGACATGAAGATAATTGCCATTTGCTAACTTAAGCTAGACCTTTTTTGTAAGGGTTTTTTTTGTGAAAATATCCATTAGAAAAGTTGCACTGGTGTCGCTTCTTCTACCTAAATAAGTAGTATGAAAACATTACTATGTTCCGCATTGAAGGCCACATAGGTGACACTCGGTAACTAGTAGGTCCATATATTCACTTAGTAAATAGATATTTGGCGTCGTATGCTACCTTTTTTATGATAAGTAAAATCGTTTATACTTAAGTGAGCAAATAGAATATACACTGACACTGAACTGTGACAAAAGCGTGATGAATTTTGACAAACGTAGCCAAAGCTCTACTCTCAACTTACTTGCTTGGTTAAACAATTGCTGTTCAAATCGGTGGGTTGTTCCAAAATATTTGAAATGTTAGTCAAATGTTTGAAACAATATAATAATTGAGAAATAAACAGGAATAACAGATTATGTTTGGTTTAGCTGATTCTACGTAATATTTTAATATGTTGATAATTACATTATCACTACTATTTTTAATTGTTATTTAATTGTATGCTCCGTATTGTGTGATAGTAAAAATGTTTAACGATAAAACATGGACGATTCAAGCAATTGGTAACTAAAAGATTAGTCAGTCAAAAAGTTAAGTCAAAAAAAATTTAAAAAATTTAACTCCAATGCAATTTGCAGCTTCTCTTTAAATGTTAGTTTTACTTTCTTGTAATTATTTTTATTGATTATCCTTTTATTCTTTAGTTTAACAATTATCATTTATTTACTTTTATTAGTCAACAGTCAAGAATATGAGTTCGAAATATTTTTTGAGCACAAAGAGTTTTGCAACGTTTAGAATCAAACAATTGCTAATGTTTAAAATCTGACTTTACAGGCAATCGGTAACCAGCCCACATTCCTCTAACCAAATAGGAAACAACTTAGAAAGTGGTTAAATCCCCGCGTTGGGTTCCGAAAAACACAGTCGCCAGACCGTCGGCGTCCCGATCCGTACACCGATCGTCGACTACACTTAGGAGACATAAACAAATGCCTAAATCGAAAAGTGTCGGCCACCTAGTTTGTCGGGGCAGAAGCTCCCCGCGTACTCTGAGTTAAATTAAGCTAACCATAGACAAGAGTCTAGAAGCGTAACATTCGTGTCATAAAAAAGAGTCCCCGCAAGGTTCAAACCGACGATCTCCGGTCTCTAAAGCGCAGGCCCTCTCTAGCCAAAAGAAGGTGGCACTCAATGCATTTTATTATTTTATATCTAACCTCGTTGCTCCGCTCCCACTGCATTTATCATTTATCGTTCTGTTATTAAACGTTAGTTATTAGCTGTCATTTAGCCTCCTTTTTATAGTTTTGTGTGATGTTGCGAAGTACTATAATAGATAATTAAGAAACATAATTAAATGCTGCACCAAAAATCACCACACCGTGCAATTAAATTGAAAACGCTACCGAAACCGTAAAAGAAAGTCCTGGAATATGTATTACATAGTTATACTACTTGAATTAGTTTATAGCATAGTCCGCAAACGAATATATCCAAGTTTTAAGAATAACCCACAATAAAAATTTTATTATTATACATTGTTAAACACGCATTAATTTCTTGCATAGAACACGTTGTCAGCCTTTTAGATTGGCCAAGATGTAAATATACTGTATATTTTTTTCAAATTTCACTTATATATAACATATATTTTTCAGAAACTCTGTATTAACTTTAAAAACAAAATAGACGTTCCGTACGCAAATTTTCATTCTTAAAATTATGCAGTATCTTTCATTTGAGGATGCCTTAATTCTTCTCGGGGTAACTCAATAATTTGGCATGATAAAAAGTTGACTACGTTTTCGATAACTTACTTCGTCCCTTAAAGGAGACGAAGGGGAGGTATAAGCCTTGTTTAATTCCATCAAAGATGTTTAGCAAGGAAGCCACTTCCGTCTGAAATAAATTACGCAGTACTTAACATATATTGACTGCAGAACTATTCTGTAATCAATACTATAGTTGAATTGTACACTGCAGGATCACAATTTGTTTAATTCAATTTTATCGTCAAATAAATTACTGTATAATTTCTGTTAACATATGAAGTTAACTACAGAATTTGTTAACTCAGTTGAAATTGATTTATCAACAAATTCAATGATTATCAATATTTGTTTTCTAATTTTATGCGTCAAATAAATAATTTATATTGTGTATATATTTTCTTTGTTAACTATGAAGTTATGCTACCTACGGTAAGTTTCGTCTAACTCAGAGTTCGCAGAAAGCTCTGTTTTTTGGACGTTTCCCAAAACGATGGTCCTATGCGCAGGAGGAACGAACCTTTACATGTATCACCTAACTTTTAGACCATTGCATGATCGGCCTAAACAACCAGAAACACAAAGTTATTTCCCCACGGGATTCGAACCTACGACATCCGGCTTATGAAACAAGTGCCTTACAGTTAAAATTAACAAGGCCGCGCAATGATGCGATATAAAATAGTTTAAAATTTACAAACTATCAAACAGTACTAGAAATCGCGAATAAAAACAAGCTCGTTAAAGAGTTCTCGGCAAAAAGCAGTTTAACGAGCGATCATGGCGGATTGAATCTAGTTCATTGGTAAGTAAAACATTGGCCGGTCGGTGAGTTAATGCTGTACCGAGTAAAAAGTATAACGCCATTGGCTTTTGCTATACATTAATTTACAAGTATATGTTTGTATTTCTTCTGTATAACGAGCATTTATTTATTAAAATAAGCAACCACTATACTAAAACAAAGTTAAGTACAACAATAGTTTTATTCCAGAATAAAATTTATGCTTGCAAACACTTACTTTAAATAATAACAATTGAAATAAAGAAATCGATAAATTAAAGGATTCCGCAGGGACTGAACTACTTTTCTAAGTTGTTTCGTAGTTGGTTAGCACAATTCGGGCCGATCACCCAATTGTCTAAAAAGTAAGATGATCTATGCCTCGGATAGGCATTTAAAAAGTCGGTCCACCACGAACCTGCATTGGACCGGCGTGGTGGGATACGGTCCAAAAACCCCCAAATGGATAAGGGGTGCATTAGGGGAGGCCTGAGTCCAGCAGTGGACTAACACAGGCTGTTGATGATATTAACCAAATATAGCAGTGACTATTAAATCAAATTTGCAATGTTCATACTCACTATGTAAATAATGCGTGTATGTCTATAATTAACTATGTGAAAACTTCCAGTGATTGAAAATAAGGGCTCACTTATCGTATTGACAATAATGTTTCAGCTCTGTAATTATGTGTTTAATTACAGCGGGCCAATCATTGTAATTTCCGCAACTAATCTATAGGAAACGACACTTCACACAAATGTTGTTGGCAACGATTGTATGACGCCAACCCTACACTTACAATGCTATCATGGATATATTCATAATGTTATGTACTCCTCTTTCTTGTAAATATATTGAATACTGTTTACTAACCAAGTACATACAAAACTAAAGAAACCAATGAATACATTAAAGTTCTTATAGTTTTTATTACATATTTTCTAAAGAGCTGAAACCAATCTAAGCACCAAAGAATAAATAAAACGAGTTTGTACCTTAATCTCTTTAATTTTAATTAACTATTTTATTATGTGCTTGCGTATATTCGCCGTCATTACAATACATAACAAGAAAGTATATAGATATATATATGTAATTAGCTGACTGATACAAAAATTTTACTAGTAAGCATTTTATTAATATTTTGTTTAAAAAAATTATTCGTATTTATAAACAATATTATGAACTTCATAAATTTGTTTTAAAGTTAGTACAAATTAAGTGATAAGAATCTGTCGACTTCACAAAGTTATATATAAACGATTATCACTCTCTCTTTCTCTGTCCCTATATCCTTATGTATGCTTAAATCTTTAAAACTACACAACGGATTTCGATGAGGTTTTTTTTTAATAGATAGAGTGATTATAGAGGAATGTTTATATGTATAACACGTGCTTAATATTGTAGGTGTATTTTCTATCAGCATAGCTCGCGTGCGAAGCAAAATATAAAACAATTAATAACATTTAATTCTTCGTTTAATTGAGGATATCTTATATATGGTAACAAATATCCATTATTACACGTACAAGATTTTCCACATATAATATTAAAATTTAAAGTCACATTTAGAAGAAAAAATAACTGTAGGTAAATAGTTTTTGTATTATTGCTTCTTTTACAAAATTCAATGAAATGAGAACATTATTGCACAAATTTTTAGTACATCAAACATGTATTATCTTGCTGTGGACTGTTGTGTTTATGTACCAAAGAAACATTTTTATTTCTATCTTTTTTTTCTTCCAATATCTAATATTATCCCTGTAGTATTACTTTTAGTTAAATATTTTAATCTTTGAAGATTTATATATTTTACTAAAAGTAGTTAAATTTTAAATCTATTATCTAAGCCAAAGGAACGTTAACGTGAAGCCAGATTATGCAAAAGAAACACCAAACGTGTTAACATATTGGAAAAAGCCTGAGGCGATTCCCTTTCACTTGAACACTCCGACTGGCAAATATTTTAGTTTCTGACAATGTGCTTACTGCCTACCGTAAACTATTGGAAAGACAAACTATATCATTAAATTCACATAGCTTTGTAGAAATCTTAAATTTCAGTACTTTTCTGGTCGGTTCAAGGTAAACAGGAATTTATTTATATCTTATTTACTTTTCTACTGGTTTGATTAATTTCTTAAATCTTTTAAGATTGCATTGAGTTAATGAAAATGATAAAATAAAAAAAATGGCTAAGCCCTCTAATTAGCAGTCAAAGTTTTTACTATTGGTATTAAGCTTTTACAGCTGTTGACTTTTTAACAAAATATTAATTATGTGTGATCGGCCCAAATTGCACTAACCAACTAGGAAACATCAATAAAAAATTGTTAAGTGCCCGCAGAATTCGAACCCTGCAATAAAAACTGTTCTTAAAAGTACCTTTCGTTTTAGGTATTAGTTCAAATGAAGATTTTGTTAACAATACGTACATTAAACTTTCTTTCAATTATGCTGCAGCACATAAAAGCGATTTACTTTAAAAGATCTGTTTAAATTAAAAAAAAAAAAACATGTTTTTGACGGTGGTACCCTTTTTACAGGGAGGGCTGTCTAGGCCTAGCGAGGTGGGCTACGATCCAAAACCCCCTAATGGATAGGGCTGAATTAAGGGAGGCCTATGTCCAGCAGTGGACTATTACAGGCTGATAATGATCCCTTATACCCTTACAAGGAAGAAGGCATGTGGTATACTACGCTAGATTTCTCATGGACAAGAGGGGTCGCCTACAATAAGATAAAAGACGTGTTTAACCTAAGTGGCCCGACTGCTCGTCTACCTTCACAGTTACAATTAAAAAAAAAAACACCTTTTGCGCTGTGAGAAAAATAGAATCTGTATATAACCCTTATCTTAGTCCTATCGATTCTTTAATAAGAAAAAAATAAAAGAAACTAAGTTAGTTGTAAAGCCATTGAATAATGGTGGTTAAATTATGTTTGAAATTTTTGTTGTTTAAAATTCTATTGCAAGCCAAACTATAAATAAAGTAACTGATAGAAACAAAATGGTGCGTTCAGTATTTGTTATATTTCGAAAATCACTCTGTGACTAACATATCATTGCACTGGGGTGCACGAAAGCAGCCTCTCTCAAAAATATCCCCAACGGCCGTTGCACCCTGGGCAACAAAAAGCGAATTCCGACCCAGTCTGGCCAACCCTTTCACCACGTTTACAAGTAGTAAATACCTTGTCATCGATCCGCAAAAATGACGATCTCACTGAAGATTTATGGATCACAATGCTATAGTAATGACGCTATTTCGTTGCTAAGTTAGTTTACATCAAAATATTCGCTTTTAAATCATAATATCGCGATAGATATACATAATGAAATTGGTTAGAACACTTTGGAAAAAAATCTAATATTTTTTTTCTATTATTGCAGACAAAGTCGCGGGCAACAACTTGTTACTAATAAATATAATAAAATCAGAAATATGCACACAGCATATACATAAAAAAAAAGTTATAAAAAGCTATTTTAATGTAGAGTACTATACGGTGTTCAGTTTTGGCCGCACATATCAATTATGCATGCACTTTGCACGTATCCCTGTTCCTGTGGAATAAGCTATTTTGGTAGCTTATTTTTAATTGTCATAATAAATTGTTTATAGTAAAGAGAATATTTTATATTTAAACAAACATAATTAGTATTATCAAATGGTAAGTTACGTTAAAACTAAGGTTCATCGCCGTTCATTAAGCAATGATGAAGTATTGTATTAAACGTTTCATAATTACAAACACGTTTTAGACCGTTGAGAGATTGAGATATCTTAATCCTGCTCCTCAGTTTTACTATTTATTCTATGAATCATTTAATCCTTATAAACTCTGTCTTCTTAAACCTCGACATCTAAATTCCAAAGCTATGGGAATAAATGATACTTATATATCTGTATCAACGTATCTCATTCAATTGCTATTACCATCACATGCGTAGAAAAACTACTTGTAGTCAAAATAGATGCACTTAATGAACTGTTTGGTAAAGTTTAAAACACTTGCATTCTGTCCACGGCTATTATTTTCACACGGCGGTGTTATTTTATAATTTTTTGCATTTTTTTGGAAAAAAAAGTAGCGCATGTTACTTAGAATGAATGTAGCTTTCTAATAACGAAAGATTTTTTACATCGGCACTGTAGTTATACAATCAAAACCATTGGGAGACGGGAAGCAACCGTGAAGTTATCCCACTCATCCTAATGAAGGACCTCCGATAGGTCCAAAAGTAGTCGGCACCATTACCGATGTCACGTAAGTTCAGCCGTTTGTAGGAAATATTCATCATCATCATCATCATCAGCCTGTGATAGTCCACTGCTGGACATAGGCCTCCCCTAATACATCCCTATCAATTAGAGGGATTTAGGAAATATTTGTAGGCGTAAATTTATTAATATTTTGATCTATTTATAATTTTAGGTGTAAGTTTGTAACTGACAAGTAATAAACAAATCTTTGCCTTTTATAATATTTGTATAGATTGGGTAAAATAAACAATGGTTATGACAACTCTGTCACAATTTAATATTCGTTATTTTCAGTATATTTCTTGGTCTATTTACTGAGCTAGTAAAAATGTTGGTCGTAACCTTGTTTTGTTTCCTTCCTCAATCTCCACTTTATTGCCGTTCGTTAATTTATTTACGGTCAGCGTTGTAACTTGATGGTAATTAAATTATCTATAGGTATATAGAAAGATATTATTATTCTATAATAATACTTACATTTAGACTTTGACTACGATAGCTGGTGAGATTAGGATCAGGCTACGCTTGCGATGTTATTGTGCTCAAGTGTACGCGCAAACAGAGGTTACATGGTCTGATGGTACAGATTATGAACACAACCGTACAGAGATATGGCGCATTACCCGTTTTGTACATACCCTTCCGACGCTTGGATTATCTTACTAAAATTCCATCGGGTGATTGCCCTAACCAATTAGGAAACAGCAATGAAAAGTAGAGTAACGGCAGGATTCGAACTCATAACCTCCGGTTTTTAGCGCAAAGCGCAAGCCCTTACAACTTAGGCAATTGACAACTTGTTAATATTTACAAATAAGATACTAGCGGTCGAGGATTCGATACTTCAATTTTCTTATTAGTGAATGCAACTTTTTTTTTATGGCATACGCAGGCAGACTAGCAGTCGGGCCACCGATGGAAGTGGTTCGACGCCCTAGCATGCTGGATACCATGGCATCGCCAACGCGCTGCCTACCGTGAGACATAGGTGTTAGTCTCGTTTACCCAGTAACACGTGGCTACATGGCGCCTTCAATCCGGAACACAGCACTGTTTTCGCACTACTGCTTCGCGGCAGAAATAGGCCCCGCGGTGGTACCCACCCAGACGGTCTCTTATAAACAGAGGACCTACCACCGGCAACTCAGAGTGATTACTAATTTGCCTGATCTATCTGTCGGATTGGCATGTCAAATTGACCAGACTATTTTCGATGGTCATAGGTTCGAATCTTATGAGAACAAAAAAAAGATTTTGAGTTTTTTTTCTGGTTCTTTTAAACAAAGTAGGTAGTTACCTTATTGCATGATGATTAAAGCATATACTTATAAAATTAAAATAAATAAAAAAACATATACACCCATTTGAGTAGTTTCTTTGTTTGGAAAGTCGATAAAAAATATAGATATCTTATTTATTTTTTGAAGCGACACCTGAAAAAAAGCCAATAGAAATTAAAACTTAAAAAAATTATCATTCAGGTAATTTCTAAGATTCAAACTTTATGATCTTAATTCTACTTGGCTATTCATATAAGTCAGAGTATAATGAAAGTCGGCACTTTACCTGGAAGCTATTGCCTAACTTTGATAATTTGTTTTTATTTATTTTGATTTAAGATTCTAGCTCAATTGGTGACATATATCATAACAAGTTGACACGAAACTCAATTGTCTACCGACGTGCTATCATGTAGGTTAAGTTAGGTGCGACAATTCAAAGTTTTGAAGTGTTTAACTACATTTTCATAGTCAAAGTCAAAGTCAAAAACTACTTACGACATAAAAAGCTGTCATTTTACCTGTTATTTAGTTAACAAACGTGTCCATTAAAAGTTTTTATTTTATGCGTCTTGTTATAATATCATCTTTGGCCGCTTTATAAATATGAGTTCGGCAACTTTGTATGCGCATAAGTTATTTCCACACGGAATGGCTTCCTTCCCAAACATTTTTGATGGAATTAAACAAGTCTGAAGACGCCTCTTTAAACGAGGAAATGGGAGGCCCCATTGCCTCATTTATGACGTAAACAACTTTTTATCGCGTCAGCATTTCGGAACCTGTGAAGTAATGTTGTGTTGTGTTGTGATTACGCTGACTATTGTGCCCTTCAAACCGGAAGACTGTACTACTATTGAAGTACTACTATTTAAAAATATTATATACAATAGGCACCGCAGTGGCACCCCTCCTTCGTAGAAACAAGACTTAGACCTGGACATAGTACCACCACTGTCCTTCTCAAAGTGACTGACGATATTAGAGCGGGTATGGAAGGCTCCAAGGTCACGATGTTAGTCCTTATAGATTTTACCAATGCTTTTAATACCGTCAGTCACGATGTCCTTCTTGCAACCCTCTCCCATCTAAAGATCTCCGATGAAGCACTGGAACGGTTCTCTTCATATCTTCGAGGGCGCCAGTAATCCGTTATCGTTGATGAATCATCATCCTGCTGGCTCAATCTTGAATCTGGTGTTCCTCAAGGCGGTATTCTTTCTCCACTTTTATTTTCTATGTTCATAAATCTTCTTTCCTATCATCTTCAATGTGCGCTTCTTCTCTACGCCGATGACCTACAGTTGTATGCTCAGGATTTGATTGAAAAGATTACTGAAACAATTGGTTTGATTTAAAATGAATTGTCAGTAATAAAATATTGGTGCGACAAATTTGGTCTGGCAGTAAATCCATCAAAGTGCCAAGCTATAATCGTCGAAAGTGCACGGATGATAGGCAATATGGATGTAACCGCTCTTCCACCGATAATTTTTAATGACAATATCATTCCAATTGACAAAAACGTAAGAATAGATTTCTTACGTTCTACACATCGACAAAATGTTAAGATGGAAAAGCCAAATCTCATATATAGTCCAAAAAGTCACCGGTGCCCTACGTTTTCTGTACAGATTTAAAAATTTTTTGCCCATTCAGTCGAAAATATCGCTCGTCCATACTTTAATATTCCCAATTATCGACTATGGTGACTTGTGCTATTTTGACCTGAATGCAGATCTCAAAAAACTTGACCGCCTTCTGAACAACTGCATTGAATTCGTTTTTAATCTTCGAAAATTTGATCATATTTCAACTTACCGCTCCCAACTTGCCTTAATTACGTGCCTTAACTACTCTTTACTCCTTTCTCAATTCTCCTCTTACGCCATCGTACATATCGTCTAAGTTTCAATATCTCTGTGATGTCAGCAACAAAAATTTTCGCTCAACGGTAATCGTCTCCTTCAATGCCCTATTCACCGTTCTGACTTCACTCACTCCTCATTTTTTATCCAATCTATTCTTTTATGGAATGCGCTACCTCTCGTTATTAGGATGGCCAAAAGCCAAAGTTAAAGAACATCTGTCAATTAACCTGCTATCATTGATGACTAATAATCTGATAGTATATATTAATTTTTGCATATTTATGTACATAAATATATGTATTTATTCATATACATGTTGATAAGATATTTATTTAAGATATATATGTATATATTTATAAATATTTATATATATATAGTTTTGTTACTGTATATTTGCTAAATATATTAAGTTCAATGTTTTTTTTTATCCTACTTATCAGTACACCTCCCAACTTTTATCACCTGCACCACCTCAAGGTTGACTGGTAGAGAATGTCCCTGGCATTAAGTCCACCTTTGTACTATTTGTGCAAGAAGTTTAAATAAGTAAATAAATATTTCATCATTTTATGTCCAACAGAGACATTTTCCATATCAATTTCCATCCCCTATTTCAACCCTTTCGACTACTTTTATCGCAATATTTATAACCTATATCCTTCCTCCTAATGTCGTCTAAGTATGTACCAAATTTTATCTAAATAAATTCAATGGCTTACACAGTAAAGGCTGACAGACAGACCAAGGTACTTTTGTAATAATAAAATTAGTGTGAATGGAAGCATTACACTTTCTTATTAATCGTCAAATAAAACTACCACTGGTTCGCAAATGGAAGCCTCTGACCTAGGAAGAACTGGTGTAAGAAACGCAACGATAATAACACTTTATACCATATTTTTAATGATTCGAACTTAATATAATTTACAAATTGTACGCTTAATATTGTTACTAAACTAGGAGATGCCACGATTATTTCGTTGGAAAGTGTTATAATGTCTGTTAAGGAAAACATCCTTTAGTAAAAAATCAATAAATAATTATGTTTTGAGGCAGTGATGTACATTATTATTATGTACTCGTACAGGCTATAACCTTCATCAAGCATTTAATAGGAATTGTTAATTCACGGGGGCAAATGGTAAATTATATATGTATATATGTCTGTTTCTTTTTACACAACAAATACTTATTTCATTTATTATAATAAATGAAATAAGTATTTAATTAACAATTCCTATTAAATGCTTGATGAAGGTTATAGCCTGTACGAGTACATAATAATACTGTACATAACTGCTTCAAAACATAATTATTTATTGATTTTTTACTAAAAGATGTTTTCCTTTATAAGCGTCGACATTGATAAATTTCCATTTTCTATTACACATTTTAATTTGAACATTTTTTTTAAATCAACAGTAAATAAACGAGATGCTTGTCTTAATACGACTTTTTTATAATATCTAGTATACACACCGAACAAAATCCAAAAAAGTTAAATATTTAGGAATGTTTTTTTTGATTTTGTTTTTATTTAATCTACTCATATCTTTTTTAGATATGCGCCTCGTCGAAACTGAGCTCCATGCCGTTTTTTCAATTCAGCCGAAGTGACACCAATCCATTTTTCTGACTAATCCATTAGACGTGAGCCTACCTCATTTTTCAAACAAGTCGCTCTACGATATCGACTGAATAAAACACGGTGCACTATGCACTTCTATTTTAAAATACATTTGGGACACGGTTTTTTTTTTGATACGGTTCAAAAAAATACTGCAATCTATGTAAGTACTCGAAAGTTTTGCATAGTTAAAGCACTTGTAACTTGATTTCTCAAAACAAAGTGACAAGATCAGTAAGACGTCCGCCTGGAGATAAAGGATACGCACTGCTAATATAAGATACAGCGTAAGTAACTCTAAGTCTGATGTCGTACTATGTAAGGCATAATACTGATAATAATATAAAATATATCATCATCATCATAATCAGCCCCCTCAGTTGCTATTGCTGGACATAGGCCTTTTTCAATAAGCGAATAAATTATATTAATTATAAAATAACGGAATGAGTTATGGTATGTAACGTAAACCCCAGAATCTATATGTTAATAATTCTTAAAAATACCGCCTAAAATGTTTGTATGAGCCAGCAGGTTCGCTGATATCTTTACAAATAAATAAAATTGCAGCCCCTGTTTATAACATTATAACCACCGTTTTAGAATTTTATGTTTAATATTAATTTTACATTGTGTTATATAAGTGATGCATATAACAAAGGTTTCTTGATATTTCTGTCCGTTTAGGTGTTTGTTATGAAATCTCTGGAATGGCTGGGTTGACTTCGACGGGACTTTTAGTGAGAGATAGGTGATGTAGCGAAGAGATACCTAGGCTACCTTTAATTTAGAAAAAGAAAATCTAACAATTTATTATTATATACATTGTGACAGGAACGAAATGCGCGAACAGAAGGTAGTAAGTAAAAAATTAAAAATGACTGTCTATTATAATAAAAATCTAAACACGTGCGCATGTATAAAACTAACCCTAAAACTAGTTTTTCCGCCAGATTTGCATAACGAAATAGTGCCTTTATACTTTTAGAATTATTAACTTCTAATTAAAGACCCACTAATGACATTTCTAATGTCATCTAATAACATTTACGTGTGGAATGTTCGTCATTACTTCCCACGGCGTCCCTTCTAATCGTTGCACCAAAGAAATATCGCGTTTGCCAAGGACGTAACATTTGAAAATGCCGTTGAACTGGACCGACATGCCGGCCAATCAGAATGTGTATTTAACCTATAAATAACACACGATTTATGACTTGGTTAAACCAAGTTTTAATAACCAGATTATATACTTTGTGGTGCTAACCAAATGATATTCTTTCAGACGGTTTTTATTTTTCAAGTCCGTCTGTACTATAGAGGCACAATTAGAATTACAGTACACTTTTCTATGCAAAGTAGTAATATTCGTAAATGTGTGATATTTAACACGAAGTGTGAATCACTTTAGAAGGAATCGAAATCAGTGTATTTTTTCATAGCATACGACGAGGGGACCCAATACCAGGGGTATCGGCAATGCACTGTTTACCATGTAGATGAGAAGATTACTTGAGGGAGAAGACATACTTCTTGTTTACCCAGTAAATACGCTGGTTAAAGTGAACTTAAAGCCGGAACACATTAACGTTTTCGCACTACTGCTATGCGACATAAGTAGGTACCGCCGTAGAACAACACCATAAGGACCCCGGTTGATAGGTGTACTACCTTTAAAATTATAAAAAGTCAAAGAAGTTATTGAATAAATGTAAACAATTGCAAAACTACATGGACTTGAACAACGGGCACACTTACTGGTTAAGCATGTTATAGAAATTGAATATGGCGATAGCCCCCAGTAAAAGTCTATAATCACCTATACTGGTTGTAGATCCCCTTTTTACAGGAGACCGTCTGGGTAGGTACCACCGCGGTGCCTATTTCTGCCGTAAAGCAGTAGTGTGAAAACACTCCTGTGTTCCGGTTTGAAGGGTACCGTAGCCAGCGTATTTACTAGGTAAACGAGACTTTACACCCTATATCTTACGGTAGGCAGTGCGTTGGCGATACCCCTGGTATTGCCAATGTCGGGCGTTGGTGACCACTTCCCATCAGGTGGCCCGACTGCTCGTCTGCTTGCATACGCCCTAAAAAAAAAATCATCGGTGCCATTGATGTTTGACATAAGGTTTTTTTTTAATAAACTCCACGTCTTAGGGTTAGGAGGCTTATAAGCACGGTGTATTATCAACAATTAGGTGAACTTGCTGCACTTTATTTCGTAGAAAATGGTAGCTTAGTTAAATATAAGGTGTTCAAACTTATTGCCTAACGCCTTTTCTCTAACTTTAAATGTGTGTACATAACAATTAAACAGGTATAGTCTTTATCACAGAGGGTGAAGTGGATTATTGTAATGCACGTGATCTTAATGCAGATTAATTAAATTAAAGCTTAATACTATATAAATTTTTGAACGTAGTACTTTTAATTTACATCATATTAAAGTAGCGTTTCTTCTAGTACAGGGCTTATTAGCAGATGGTCCTGGAGGCAGCAAAGAACTATTTTTTAATATAGAAAGAATAAAAACCTTTAATAATCATGTTTTCATTATGTTTTGAACTTTATTGTACCTGTGTTAAGCTGTCTGGACACTTAGGGAGAATATTTTTTTACGTGACCGATAAGAATAAATAACACCGACTTAAATTACTTAACAATACCCAAACCATTTTGTCAATTCTCCGCAATTTATACTTTATTGGTAAGTGTTCTATCCAATGTTAAAATTATTTTCTTTACACAAATCTGACGTCTTCTCTCTTTACATAAATTGAATTGAAGTAGGCATATTGCTATGATCAACTATGTTTTATTTTTAAAGATTGATTCAATTGACGATTAAACGTAAATTAAATTAAGAATTCAATATAACAATTTACAAGCGGAGTCGCGGGTAACTTCAAAGATAAAAATATCATCTAAAGGCAGATGACTTTTAGTCAAACCATCCTTATCAAGGGCTCATAACTCTTACAAAGTGGCTGCATTATCGAATTGAAAAGTGCATCCGAGAACTAATCATATGCTAATGTGCGTTTTGTTCCTCTCCGTTTTGTTCATAACGCGTACGCCATAAATGAAGCCTTTGCTTCTTTAAAAAAGAAAAAAAGCAACCCATCCGACCACGTGGAGGGAGGGAGTGGGTTGTAATGCCGTCTCTTTTGCACACCGGATTTGAAAAAAATAACCCCCCCTTTTGAGGTCTGAATTAAAGACGCAGTTGTTCGCGTGTTTGATATTAAAAGCAGTATCGGAAACAGAACAGGTTTGGAACGGCGAAGCGGGTTTGAGAAGTATTACGTTATGAATACGGCTATTTAATCTGTGGGAATAAATTATATCAAAGTGTTCTATTAATAAAGTTATTTAGATTTAATAATAAAACAGTTTTGTTGAGGGATATTTAGTAAAGACCATAATACGAAAGTTAAGTTACTTTCGTTGATCCGATCCAGTTTCAAATGATTTCAGCAATTCTTTGAAAAAAAGAAAACAAAGTTGCTAATTTCTTAACTCATTTAGAGACAGTTTTGTTTCAAGGTCGAAGGTGCTAGCAGAATTTTAACCTGTGAGTTTTTTTATAGGTTAAAGCGATGAGACGAACGGGGCGTTCAAATGGTGGAACTGAAGTAAGTTGTAGTGATACCTGCTCCCCCATAATACAAGCAGCGTAAGACACCACACTGCCTCCGTAGCCTAGTAGTAAAGGCGTGTGCTTTAGAAACTGGGGGTCGTGGGCCGAATTCTGCGGGGACTCAACAAAATTTTATTGCTGTTTCTTAGTTGGTTTGGGCAATTTGCACCGTTCACACAATTTTCTGAGAGAAGATCCATGCGCCGGATGGGCAAGAAAAAAGTCTGTCCACCCACCAACCCGCATTGGATTTTTTTTGCAACATAGATGCAATACAGGTCAGGTCATGTTCAGGTTACTAGGTTGACAATCAATCCATAATTATTTTTTAACAACTTTGCAACTTCAATATATCTAATTTATTATTTTCAAATCTAACTCTAAAATCGAATGTAAGAAATGGAGTCAAATTACGAGCAATTCGTCTCCAGAACGAACTTGTCTATCAACATTAATCATACACAAGGAATTTAAAGCAATTTGTAGTGTAACAAGCATCTGTTTAACTACCAAAAAACACTGGCAGCTTGGACTTTCAAACATAAACAATAAGAAAAAAAGGCACACATAAAAGAAAAAAACAAAACCGCTGTTTCAACGAAGCGTCGACGAAAGTGGGATCAGATAATTAGTCCGGTAAAAAAAACGTCGATACATCCATTCCCGTGCGCATTCGACTGTTATACGGTTTCGTTTTTTACTGTTTATCATTTATTTTTAATCTGTTCCGAATTCGAAATTTGAATTTGTTTATTTGAAACAGGTAAGGGATCAGGTTAATGGTAACCGCTTGAGATGTATGGCTTGTATCGATTATGTTCGAAACATCATTTTTGACATCGCCAATAATGTACTGTTTGTTTTTATAAACACGTACAACGTATTTATTGGGTGCTTAGGCAGACGAGCAGTCGCCCTAATGGAAAGTGGTCACCGTCGCCTATGGACATTGGCAATACTAGTGGTATCACCAACGCGCCGCCTACCGTGAGACATAGGATGTTAAGTCTCGTTTACCCAGTAAATACGCTAGGTATGGTACCTTTCAGATTATAACGCAGTAGTGTGAAAACACTACTGCTTTGTGGCAGAAATGGGCACCGGGTTGGTACCAACTCAGACGGTCCACAATAAGAAAGGAATCATCTACCTGTGAAAGGGCCCTACCACCGTCTCACCTAAAAGGTTTTAAATCAAGTTATTTTTATAATTTTCTACAGCTTCTATGGTAAAGCGTCTTAGGCCTTATTACAGTTAATATAAACATTGACATGCTATTTTAAACATTACTAACTTATTTTCTTATTCTCAATTGATATTATTATACAAAAATTTTGTAAATGTAACATGAAGCTTTTGAGGGGAAAGAGCATAACAAATTTAAAAACAGTTAAAGGTCAGTAAGTTATAGCAATATTAAAAAATCCTTTTTACAAGGAATCTGCTACAAACCATAGCAATTGAGTACATACACGCATAGTGCAATTTTATTCTAATGGCATCGTGACACCCTATGTCTCTAGATGGAAGAAGACATGAGATCCTACGCCACGTTTGTTATAGGCAGGAAGTATCACTTACAATCTGGTGAAGATACCATTTTACCTATATACACATAGTTTATCAAAGACCATTTAGTTTACCTAGTCTTGAATTTAATGAAATATGTAGTAAAATCATAATATTTCATAATTGTTACGTTCTATTTTAACTTCTTTAATAAGTGATGCGCTTCACGCATTACGAACATATCTCTAGCATGGGAACATTATAGCTACTTGGTCATGATGAATAAACATAACTCATATCAATTACAACACTGAAATGTTAGTTATGTTAGAATTATCGAGGGTGATTAAAATAGCTTTAAAGTTTTATTGAAAGATCTCGCTGCGTGTATTCTTTTAGACTTGTATTAACATACCTCTGTTGCCTAGTGGTATTGGCCCTTGCTTTACAAACCGGAGGTCATAGGTTCAAATTCAGCGCAGGATCTACTTTGTTCGATCGTTGTTTTCTTTGTTTATAAGCAATAGAAGGGCTGACTAACCTGCCTGCATATTCATCATCGTCATCATCATCATCGTCAGCCTTTAATAGTCCATTGCTGGGCATAGGCCTCTCCTAATACACCCCTATCCATTAGAGGTTTTGGACCGTATCCTACCACACTGGTCCAATGCGGGTTGGTGGGTGGACCGACTTTTTACATGCCCATCCGACGCATGGATCTTACTTTTCTGACAATTGGGTGATCGGCCCAAATTGCCTTAACGAACTAGGAAACAACATCGAAAATTTGTTGAGTTCCGGCAGGATTCGAACCGTAGTGGGCTCGAATCCTCCGGTTTCTAAAGCACACGCCCATACGACTAGGCTACGGAGGCAGTAATTTTAAAAAGATGCATTTGTCGGATGGGCATGAGATAGGTATTGGACAGTTGTCAGGCCTATCTTTAACAATAATGATAATACTAAAATTTAGTTCTAATGCATTAAATTTTAGTGACAATTCATTGAACACAATTTACCCTTTGCATCGTTGAGGTCGGACGCCAGTAGCTCTGTATGTAAATTGTTATTCTGGTATATCTTGATGATAATTTGGTTAAATAGCAAGAAGCAAGAAAATTATTAGCTGTGTCAACAATGTCTCGTTTTAGTAATATTTTATTGTTCTATTGTAAAAACATCTACAACTGTATAAAGGCAAGAAATTGTATGGCGTCAACATTAACTGTTATTGGAGGAATCTTTCTGAAAAATATCTTTTTAGCGGTTTACCAATAAAATTTTACTCAAATTTTAAAGGTATACAAGATTTCTTAGATAACCTAATTGGTACACAGTAATATAATGAACTGTTGGCTCCTGATTAAGAGTATGTTTTTTAATTTTGTGTGTTTATTAATAGAATCTATTACAAAAAGCTTTAGTAAAAGGTCTGAAAGGTTTCCACGCTCTAATTGGTGGTAGAAAATAGATCTTTTTAATTAAAAAAATTGTACACTGTATTAGATACATACATTGATCTTTAATAAGTTTACATAATATTATTTAACAAAAGTTGAATAATTAATTTCCTTATCAATTATATATTGTTACATGTTATATATTCGTCTAACACGATTTATTTATATACAAATGAAATCTTATACAGATTACAAACATAGCCCAGTCTATAAATACCTGTACAACTACCAGACGAACCACGACCGCATAACATCACAAAAACGCACTCAAAAGTTTAATTCAGTCTTCCTACAAACTTTTAGTACTCCGCCACCACTCCGAATTGTGATTCAAATCGCCATAACATACCATTATAATGAAATTAAACCCTATTTCTATTCGTGTACGTTTCATTTTGCATCGAAATACATCGCAACATACAATTAAACACCACAAAACGTCCGGGAAGAGCCTAAACAAAGGAACATGAAAAAAATATAGTCCCACGACTGCCGTTGACCCGTCTGACTCACGTTTTGGTTCAGCTGGCAGCCTAAAGACTTAAAACGCCAACGCGGTATCAAAAGAGCTTGAAAATAGTTTATTCTTTATTGACGACGAAAGTAGACGAGCAGCCACACCTGATAGAGTGGTCCGAAGTCTAGAGCAGAGTTTCAACGTGCTGCTTATTGTGAGACATAGGATGTTACGTTTCGTGTAAGCGGTAATTGCGCTGGCTGGAATGCCCTTCAAGCCGGTAGACGGTAGTGTTATCACATACTGCTTTGCGGCAGAAATAGGCACCGCGGAGCTTCCGCCCAGACGGACCCTTGCTGTAAACCAACCACCTTGGCAATATAAATTTAAATATTTTTTATTCAATTTAAGCTCTGTCAAGCAGAGAAAACCGGCAAGAAACTATGCGGTTGTTTTCTTATACATGTTGAATCAATTAATCTTAATACATAATTTAAGCAAATGTGCAGTTCCACACATTTTGGTCTCATAAAATAATAGGCTTTTTTTAATCAACTTTACCTTTCTAATATTTCGAAAGCTAATGGCATTAAGCAACACCTGAAAATCATTTAATTTAATGTGCATTGTGACACGGTTTTACAAAAATTATTTTTTTGTTCTAGTTAATATGGACATGAGTAACTCTAAGAGTGTTTCTATCCCCTTCGCGGTTTGGCGTGGCAATATCATTATCATCATCATCAGCCTGTCTTACTCCACTGCTGGACATAGACCTCCACTAATGCATGTCTTCTTGATTAATGGGGTTCTTGGACCGTATCCCACCATGCTGGTCCAATGCGGTTTGGTGGGTAGACCGACTTTTTACCTACTGATCCGACGCATGGATCATCTTACTTTTCAGTAAGATACAGACTAGGGATACATACATATACATACATAGGATATACAATATACTTTGCCCTAACCCACTAGGAAACAACAATGAATATTTGTTGAGTCCTCATAAGATTCGAACCCAGGGCCTCCAGTTCCTAAAGATAATAGATACGGAGGCAATTTCTTGTCACGAATAAATATATATAACTAACGCAAAAAATCCGTAATATAGTGAATTTGATAAGCACATAGATTTGATAAGTTAATGGATAAAAACACAATATCAAAATAAATTCCCGTATTTAAAAAGCATTTAAAACAAAAAAGTTAGATTTGTATTGCCCTACTCTCGGCTTTAACAAATGTTTGCGAAACAATAATCTAACATATGCGAGGGGTGTTCGAGTTTGATGACGTAGAACTTTTAACGAGGGTCTTGACAAAGCAGCTGTAAAAACAAAAGCATGCTACTCTTAAGTGTAAGGTGGGAATTGGGGCAGCGATCAATTAAATAACTTGAACAGATGCATTGATACTAAATTTTATAGAATCGAGGGATAAATTGAGCTTAATATATACTTAATGACAAGCATACTAGTTGCTGCCCGCGACTTTGTCCGGCCAAGTTACTTTAAGTTACACCGGCTTTCGGTAAAAAAGTTTCAGAATCCTGCCTGCCATTCTGGAAATTGCCATAACAAACAGACGTACAAATATTTTAATAATGTTGTTTGTTATATTATCGGTCACACGTAATCATTTAAAAACAGTTATTTTGATGTTATAAACGGACATTCCGAGTTTACTTCTTCATATAGATAAGACAAAATACATCAACTCGCGACTATGCAATGTACAATTTTACCTGGTGTGTCACACTACTGGTTAACGGAAGAAATACGAACCGTCATGGTATTTTTCTGTCAGCTTCCCTATGACAGAAAATATATTACATTAGCAAGTGATATGCTAACAAAACATATGACCGACTTTAAAAAGGATATTCGGTACCATTTCACAGAATGTAAGACGATGACGACGTGCCGTGTGATTTCCGCAACTGTATTTACAATCCCTAATGCCTTTTGAGATATTTATTTAGTAAAAATTTCATGTATGTCACGTTTTATGAAAATTTAATATAAACAAAAAACTAAATGCATTACTATTGGATAATTGGATTTTGTATGTAAATGCATTACTTTTCATGTAAACTTACACAACATTTTCTAATATATTTTTCTCTAATATCTATTAAAGTACTTAATACAAAACTATATAAAAAAGGCAGTAGAGATCTTATCAAGGAGACATAACGTCTTTTGGTCTTAAAAAGATGTTCAGTCCTAACTACGACCTAACAATTCTAAGGTGCATAAGTATACACAACACTTCGTCAGACTTCAGGCACTAAATAGATCTTAATTTTTAAGTCACACGGTCGATAAAGGAATACGGTCGGAAAACCCCCTAAAATAGGCGTGCATTAGGGGGGCCTTTGTCCAGCAATAGACTAACACATCTGTGTTAGTCCTTTGCTGGACAATTATTATAAAAACATTTTAGACTCTAAAGTATACACACAACTAATCTGTGCCGTAAACCAGGTGTGGAGAGCGGACTTTACCATCATATAAATATCCTGCTCGTTTTGTAGCTTAAATAAATAAAAAAAAATACGTCTTTATCTTTACTTAATTATTCTGCGGACATAGCGTGATACCAACCGCACTTTGGAAGACATTCAGCTCGTACTGGCAGTTTGACACTATAATTTGATTTATAAAACGAATAATGTACTAAACATGGACGACTTTTTTCTTGTTTTATCGTGGTTAACATTTGTATGCTATTGAATAAAATCAGTGATAAATTTTTGAACTAAGTCTGCTAGTAACTAGTAATCATCAACAACATTATTTTAAAACGTTTTCTTCATTCCGTCCTTTAAGAAGCGACATTTAATTAAAACAATATATAACGACTTTTAATTCGTATGAAAAATACAATCAACTAAAATACATTAATAGCATGGTATAAAAAAATATAAACAAGTAAAACAGGCTATCGCAATGTATGACTTAAAGTTCATGAGAACCTTAAAACGGTAGATAAACATTATTTACTATGCTATACTATTTTTCACTATTACAGAAAAATAGCACGGTAAAGTAATCGCTTATTCGATTATAAAAAGTTCAGTTAATGATGTGAAACAGAGAAAAACGGCGGCTCTTATCGTCACAGTCCGTTTGCATACAATTACATGTTGTATTGAGATATAGACTTTGCATTTTACACATTAACATTCAGTATTTATACGTGGCAGGCGTTAAAATAACAATTTGTATGTGAGAAAAGTTTTAATGGAGTATTGACTGTTTTTAAATCGCGACGCTTCATTGGCGTGCTATAATTATCTTTACAACTTTAGTAACTCATAAATATGTATACGAGGAAGAGTAATATATGTAAACAATGCGTGGTTGATCATAAATTAAAACCGCTTTTATGGAAGTAGCATGTTTATTTTCTACTTTTGATGCTACAGCTTGTATCGGATCACTTGCCGTGACATTTGCGACGACGCTGAAATAAATTGAAATAGTTGTTTCGGTCGGAAAACCTAAATTTGAGGGGGGTAGAAATCGGTAAACCTACCTGACGGATTTTTGCGAATAATTGGTACGATTCCCATGAGTAAAATTTGCGTCCAAACTGTTTATGACGTTGCAAAACTATTTGAAGTTAGATGACTGTGATTAAACTGTAGATGTATTTATACATTTTCGATTAATCGATGTTATTGACTAACAACGAAAAAATGACTTAATTGTTTTATTATATGCTTACACGCAATCCTATGCCTTCATAGCCTAGTAAGGTCATGTGCTTTAGAAACCGGATGTAGAGGATTAAAATCCTGCTGGGACTCAACAAATGTTGGCAGCCAATTGTTTAAGAAGTAAGATGATCTATGCGTCGGATGGGCATCTAAAAGTCGTTCAACCCATAAACCCACATTGGCCCAGCGTGGTGGGATACAAAAACCCCCTTTTGGAGTAGGCGTGCATCAGGGGATGCCTATTTTCGGCAGTGGACTAACACAGGCTGATGATTACGGTGATGATAATGATCATACACACAACTACAAACAATTTTTTACCGACAATTAGCTATTACTCCAATCGTACATTACTTTGATGCTAGATATTTACATTAATTCTATTTCATAATAGGCTTGTGTGATTATTTTCTATTAGCCAATTTTGACCGCAATGCCCTAGCCAAATAGGAAACAATAATTAAAAGTTGTTGAGTCCCTGCAGAATTTGAATCCACGACAAAAGTTTCTAAAGCGCAAGCACAAACCGGAGACTTGTTTGTAAACTATGGACCCGTGGCGTGTCTTCCTTACTTGTCACATAATTGACCATACCTTGCGGTCAATTTCAGATACAATAGCAATTTCAACTGGCCATTGGAACAAGGACATTGCGAATGACAATCAGCAATTGTTATCTCCTCTGAAATTATAGAGAAAAGCGAAGTTCCGCGTATCAAAGAAAGGAGTGGAATCTAAATTATGATTGCGATTCCGCGTACGCGTAGGATGGGTCAGTGGTCAGTGATGATATGCTTTGGACGACGTCATTACTACTGGAAGAAATAATAAGCTTTGATCTATATATACAAAAGAGATTCCCACCTATATATTGACTCATCAAGATATCTCGGGAACCATAAAGTGTAGCGACTTGAAATTTGGTACGAATATTCCTTTTGCCGAGTAAAGGTCAGCTAAGAACGGATTTTACGAAATTCCACCCACAAAGGGGGTTGGGGGGTTGCTAGTAGAATATAAAATTAATGGAATACGAAAAAATGTACCTTAAAATGTTGCTTTTGGATTTGTTGAGCCCGAGAACAGACAAATGTTTGTTTTAATTATATTTGTATAACGTAATAAACAAGTTGGCACAACAACTTGTCCGTTATAACCTTGAAAACGACAATTACATTTTTGACAGCAATGCATATATTATAAACACTTTGGTCTAACAAACAATAAAAAAACCGCAGACGAATGCGTAGATTCTCCTTTTTAAAAGACAGGTAATATATTACGATTTATTTTAATATTCGTTAAATTGTTAAAAGAATCAGAACTGTTGTAAAAACCTTAAATTGATTATAACATGTACTGTTTTAATTTATTATTTATTTACTACCTTCTACTTCACAACGACATTTTATAAACTTCTAGACTTACTTCATTATTTAACAGCGTCCTTAATTGTTTCTATCATAGGTACCAAAAATAAATTAAGACAAATACTTTCGACACATTCCTAAGACATTTCTCTTTATTAAAACCATGAAATTATAGAAATGGGAAGCATCTCAAGTCCTCGTGTACGTAATTGTTAATACATAGCATTAATTGCCCAGCTTGAACCATCGAAAGTGATGGCCGGGGATAGGGGAGATGGCATACAGTGGTAAGGCGGGCTCCTTCATCCAAAACCAGGGCCCGTGGGAGGGTCCCACAGAACGCCGCGGAGTGTGACGCGGGCGTAGGGTTACCTCACAGATAACGGGTGTACAGGGTGTTCTGTTCCTTGTTGAAGTAAAATGTTAAACTTTGTAATACTTTGTAATGCTTACGAGAAAAGTTCACGTAATAATTATTCAGTATAATTGAGAAATTTATCGCAATTAATAATGCTCACGGGAAGACTGAAGGACAAACGATTCAAATCATTTTTGTAGTTAATAACACGATGAAATCAATAAAGCTGCTTTATTTGTCGTATAAACTTTGGATTGGATGAGGAACCATAGCTTAATTTAACGTGAATATACTAGATTTTAGCAAAAGTTTTTGCTAAGGCGCTAAAATCGGGTAATACAGATAGAATAATAGTGATTATTTAACAATTGGTATATTAAAATATTTGTATTGTATAAATAATGTAGGCCTATAAATGTGGAAGGTATAATAGTAATCAAGATTTCGGTAATCTTCGCACAGCTATACAAAGTGATTAGTGGGTGTGTTTCTCTTTTTATATATTTAATTTACAGTCAGTATACTATTTCTAATGCGGGTACTTAGAGAAAAGAAGTCTCAATATTGACGTTTCGTCTATCTGAGATCGTGTAAAAGTCGGGTCTGATATGACAGCTTTGTATAAGCCGCTGCCTAAAACGGAACTCTCCTCGTGTTTTTTTTTTTTTATAGCTAACGCAGGCAGACGAGCAGTCGGCCACCTGATGGAAAGTGGTCACCGACACCCATGACATTGACAATACCAGTGGTATCGCCGACGCTGCCTACCGTGAGACATAGGGTGTTAAGTCTTGTTTACCCAGTAAATACGCTGGCTACGGTGCCCTTCAAACCGGAACGCAGCAGTGTTTTCACACTACTGCTTCGCGGCAGAAATAGGCACCGCGGTGGTACCACCAGACGATCTCCTGTAAACAGGGACCTACCACCGGTAGTGATAAGTGTTGTTCATCTTTGATAGTATTATTGTGTAGAATGGTTTAAGGCGGTGTTACGCATCGAATCGTCCGTACGAGACATTTGGCTGGTTGTTGTCAGGGTCACGTGAGCCATTTTAATGTTTATAATATATAAAAAAAGATGTATATATTTGATTATTTGAAAAGATGACAAAATAGGCCCGCTGAGTTTCTTTCGCCGGTTCTTCTCAGGTCGGAGGCGTCCTATTCCGAACCGGTGGTAGCGTCCTTGACAATCAATCAGCGAGTGTTACACTTCTTTATTGAATAAAGATATTGGAATTTGAATTTGATATTGAATATAAGTATTAGAGATGTACAGTTGTCATCATTTTTATTTTTTCGCATTCTCTTTGAGATTTCTGAAACTAGCTAAAATCATAGATTTACTTTTTTTAAGATAGCAATAGCACCTTAAAAGCATTTTTCACGATATGTTTAACACAGTTTAACTTTTTTCCAACATTTTTTTACCAAACACGTGAGGTCAAACTTTTTGTAACACACTGTACACGAATGCAAGTCAAGACGCCACCTAAGACGGCTGCTAACAACCGCACTGATTCGAACCTATGAATAAATCCATTCATGTGCCGTGGGAGAGTTATAATTACCCCATAGTATGTTGTTTTATGTCGTATCGTTTCAAGCAGAGCACCAGTTCGATACCAGGAGAGGTGGGTGTTGAGGTTTCGTAAGTGTTTGAATTGTGATAGATAAAATTTTACTACGACACGATGACGTCATTCTTAACAGCTTTAAGCAGTTAATACTGACAAAAGCTGTTTTAATTAATAAATCTAGTATAATGTGGCTGTAATGACTACGTTAATGAGAATATACGCCGGTAATTAAGTATTTACTTGCTTTAAATAAGAAATTTGTTGTACTATTTGTAATTATTATAAAGGTTAATTGAATTATTTTTATGTCCAAAACGGGAAGTTTTATAGGTTCATTGACAACCAATAAGAAAGTACAATGCTTCCATATTAAATAAAGGTACTTGTCTTTAATATTTGACTTTTATGATAATGAAAGGACAAATGTGAACGTTTATGAGTTTGATTTATACTAAAGTTTTTACAGCATAAAAGCCATTAGGCCTAAGCCATATTCCTAACTAAAATCGTTAAATTTAACACAAAACTGACAAAGTAAAATATGTTTATACCAATTAACAGGAAATATATAGACAACGTGCGTTTTATTATAAAAATATTAATTTACTTTTCATTTACACCAGGATTCAAGCGAAGTGAAATATATAACCTGCTAATTATATAATAACATAATTATACCATAGCAGGACCGCACGCATATATTAATCAAGAATAAAATAAGTTAGATGATGGGTACTCGATATCGCATTTTTTTTAAAGAATGCCATGTCAATATTTTTGTATGGATCACAAGCAGTTACTAAAAATGTTTAAATACCCAGAAGACGTTTAAGTAAAGGTCAAAATATTAACTTTTTAACATAATTTAACTGCCTCCGTATGCCTAGTGTATGGGCGTTGAATTTGAAAACGCAGAGGTCGTCGTTTCGAATCCTGCGGATGCATCAAATTTTCATTGTTGTTTCACTGGTTGGTTAGGGCAATTTGGGCGATCACCAATTGTCTGAAAAGTAAGATGATCCATGCGTCGGATGGGCATGTAAAAGTCGTCCACCCACCAACCCGCATTGGACCAGCGTGGTGGATACGAGTCCAAACTTAATGGATAGAGGTGTATTAGGGAGGCCTATGTCCAGCAGTGGACTACAAAGGCTGATGATATGCTTATGTAACATATTTAAGAATATTTGTTTAAAAAAACAAAACTTTAAGCCCATACAAAAAGACAATGACGCACTAATAACGCATAGGCTACTTAAATTATATTCAATGTTCAAAAGATATTATTCAACATACTACAACTTAAACATTCTTCAAAATTTTAAAAGAATGCTTTGATGTTTAGTTTAAGTGACTTTACGATAAATAGCGAAAGTAAAGCATTACTTTTCCAAAGAATAAATACGTAATTACTTTCCAAGTATTTGTCTTCCCACGGAAGTTATCTAAAAGCCCATATCTAGAGAGTTAAGACAGCGTTGCCCCTGCAAGGAGTCCGTGGCAGGACACTTAATAATGACAGATGGCTCATTTAACATCGTAGGCGGATTTTAAGGACATTAAGACTGCCTCAAAACGACAAATACTGAACAAAAAGTTGAATCAATAGTTTAGTTTACATCGCTTTGTGACTAGCGAGTTTAAACGCGACCTTTTTCTGAGGAGGCAATGTAGCGTGTGCGTTATTTACAGTCGTGGTGACTTTTCGTACAAAGTTTGCCTTGTATTGAATACACGCGCCTCCGGTGGAACAGGTGTTTCTTACATTGCCGACCAAAATATACAGAGTTTTATACAATAGATGCTTTTCGTTTAATGTACACCGTAGGTTTGTAATTATTTATTTGTAGTATTTATAGGAATGTTTTATTTCTAGTATTTAAAGCAAATTAATGTTAATAAAATGTTTAAAGCTAGAATTGTCAACATATTAAAATAGAAAAAGCTGAAAAAATATAAGATATCTATATATACATATATATATGACTTTAATAGTGTATATACAGCATAATTCATTGTCGTATACCCACTTGGCGAATCGTATGTAATATCGAAACGCTTTAAGACTTATGGCAAAGTAAATTCACATTCAAAATGTAAATTACATTTTGTAATCTGAATAATTGAATATATTTATATCATACAAACATATCAGAAAAATCGTATTACAATAATTACAACTAAACCGTCCTCCATTTTTAACATGATAATATTTTTATGTTTAGATTTTTCGTATTGGGCACATTTATTTGGCAGCAAGTGTGCAAGGCCTACCCCACCTATTGTCGGCACCTGCGTCACCGTCTGTTCCCCAACCCTCAAACCGTCAACGTCTTGCATCATAAGCACTCAGGTATTATTATTTGGTAACATTTGTATGAATGGCATTGTGAGAAGTTTCTGCTTTCAATTGGCTTACAAAGTTACCGGCTGTTATTTAACTGCTGGATGAAGTGTAAAAGTATTTTGTATTTAAGCCATTAAAACTTTTGAGAGGTATTGCACTTATAATGTATTCTATGAACGGCTAAGCTCATGAGAATTTGGTATTGGTGCCGACTAGTTTTGGACTTATCGGACTTCCTTCATCAGGACGAGTGCGATAGCTTAACGGTCGCAAGACCAGAGCGCGCAATGCGAGACGGGATATTATGCATTGTAACTACTCAGAATTTAGCACTACTTATGACGCCAAACAAGTTAAAGTAAACGCTTAGTTGTCAGTGTATGCGGATCAGTACTACAACTAATAAAAATTATAGAAAGCTATGCTTTAAACCAATTAAATGTATCATCCAGTTCCGATTTACCTCAGTTATTTTTGTTATAGTGTTTAGTCTATGAATCATACAGATAATTTACAATGACTGTTAATATAAACGTAAAGTTTACTATTTTTTTAAGGCAAATTTTCTTCACAATCAACGTTTCTACTTAAAATCAATAATATAATGAATGCATAAGATCATGAATGTTGATGTTTTACGCGTATGACGCCACAACTGCTCAACGTATAATCATAAAAATTATCTGCAATGTTTGAGACTTATTTACTTAATACAGCTCAAAATTATAAGGACCGAAATGAATTAAAACCGGGGTATAAATGTTTGTAATATGATGTTTAATACAATATTTTTAAATCATTTCACCGTATGAATGTTTATAAGCGTCATTTATAAAAAATATTTTACATCAAAATTGTCATGATGTGAATATAATTTACGTAGAGAAATATAATGTATGTGAAATTTCAGCCGTTAAATGACGAGCTCATAAATAATAAATCAGCTCACTGCTCAGCCTTTCTGTACTTCCGGTGACACGTTCTCGCATTTCAGGTGATTACTTTACAGAATATCACATACCCGTATACTTACCAAGTAACACCCCGGTGATACTCGTTAAAAAAGTTGCTCGTAACGTGATGGTTACATTTTTGATAATGTTTCTCTCGAATAAATTTAAATATTACTTGCTAGAGCAAAGTTTTATCACGAGCTCTTCTTTGTTGCAACAAATTCTATGAAATACATAGAGTGTTTCATTGAGTGCATTTCAAAGTTTCAATCGATATTAAGTTGGACGGTATCCTCCATGTCGCACTACATGTGTTTAATTTAGTCGTGTCATAGGTGCGTTCCAAAAAATATGTTTTTTAATTTAACTCAACTTAACTTATTTTAATATTTCTGGTTAAAATTCTAGTATATATTTTCTTCGAGCCAATTACAACAACAGCGACCAATCTATAGAATAGATCAACGAACTACACATCGAATGTTATATTGCAAAACTTTACGCGCGTCGTCCTCTGCTATTACTCTCATTGTGTAAAGAATGAATAAAGACATGTCCCGTTAAATATTAAGCGCAGGACCATCGTTTTAAGTGTCCATTCGAAACAAAAGTTATCTTATTATACATGCAATCTGCCTACATTGCCACGTCACCTAACTAAATAAGAAATAACAATAAAAAGTTTTTCTAGTGTCCCGTAGGATTTAAACCCATGACCTCCGGTTTCTAGAGCATAGGCCCATATCATTAGGCTGCTGAAATAGTTAAAATATTAATATAAAAGGCATATAAAATTAAATGTAGGAAACATAAACACAACTTGTTGCTACTTTATAAAATTTTCAAGGATTTAGTACTTTAAGAATTGTATAAGTAACCGTAGAGAAATATAACCACTACCGTCTCAATAACAGAAAATAAGGAATTAGCATCAAACCTTTACAACTCTCTAGGATAATCTATGCTAATAGATGCAAGCGATGATAGTTAACTAGAAGTCACAGCTTCCTACAACGTACTAAATAGAGTACTAACTTATATCTTAAATTTATCAAAACATATTAAAGGTCAAGAAATTAAGTTACCTCGAACTTTAACAAAAAGCCTGAACATCGGTCTATATATTTCTAAGGTATGTGACAATAGTACGTTTAATAAAGTAAAGCAAAATAGTTACCTCGAACTATAACGAAAAGGATGCGCGTCGGTCTATTCTGCATCATAGCTTCATTAATAATAATTTCAATCTAAAATAATTGCTTTCGGAAAGAGTCATGTAAAATCTTCGAGGCACGCTGAATTAATTAGGTAGTGGATTTATTAGAAGGGCCGCAGTGGCTCAAAAAGGCTATTAACATCTTCATTAATTAACGTATCCCATTCCGCGGATTTCCACCGGGACGTCAGTGCAGAAAGTATTAGCTTTAAAAATAATTTGCCTGTTAACGATTTAATTTTATCTTTACCAAAGCGCTAATTGTTCCAGCGGCATACCAGATGTGTAAAGTTTTAGCATGATCTTGGCCGTGAAACATAGTTTTTATGAAGTTTAACGAATATGTTGATAATATTTTCAAAATAAATAGATTTTTCAGGAATAATAATGACGAAACGCAGAAAAATTACGCAAGGTAAGACTTGATGTAAATAGTACATAGCTTGTTTTGAAAAATTTTACATTTATTTTTAAATTTACAAAGAAACCGAAAACGAAATTCATCCCCTATGACGTTAACATCTTGATAACAAGTCCAATAATACAAACGCTTTAATTAAAGTCTACAACCGATTGCATGATAAAAAAATCGATAACAAAAATTACCAGTATTAATTATATCCATGCGGACCCAACACTTTTGTAAAAAGGTGAGACAAAAGCTCTTCATACTTCGCAACAGCTTCAACAGCTTCGATCAACTCTGTTTAATTAACCATACTATTAATAATTTTGGTTAAAACAATCACTTTTTATGTAAAGGCCTTTAAAAACGAGCTCACGCGGCAAGTTAATTTGGGTAGTGGATTTATTCGGCGGGACGAAGTGGCTGAAAAAGCTATTTACATCTTCATTAATTAATGTGGCCCATTCCGTGGATTTCCACCGGGACGTCGGTGCGGGAAGTGTGGGCATTGGAATTAATTCACCCGTTAACGATTCAATCTCATCTTAATCACCGTGTGAGTTTTTCCGGAACGTAACCGGGGTTTCGCATTATTATACATATTAAATATTACGTGGAATACATTTATTTAAAGATACCTTACCGGGACCTGGATGTTTTTGAGAAATCTTGAAATTTTTATTTCGTATTTATTAGTTTTCTGATTGTGTGAATAAAATCTATAATAGAATAAAGAAGGGAAAGGAAATTTCATTCAGCGCACTTCAACTACTATCTAATTTATTAATTAAATAAAAACTGTAATATTTGTTTAGTTAATATTAGTTTGTTTAGTGAACATACTGCTGACTTAATTTTAAAATTTTTTTGGAATGAAATTATATATTTCACTAATTTAAAACGTTTACTTTTATATTTTTAGCAATGTGTAACTTGGAAGAAGTTTTTAAAAAAAATTCTAGTCTGATGGCAAACAAAAAGCGGGCTCGAAAGGATCCTACGAGACCTGAGCACAGCAAGCCTAGAGGTTGGACTTCAAATTAATAGAAAAAAAAATCAGCTAATGAGTAACGGTTCAAAAAGAAATATTAAAGTGAATGGGCAGCAACCCCTATGCTGATGAGTCTCCTTTGAAAATAGGTAAGTAAAGAAAATTTATCGCAGAATCCAAAACGCCCGGAAGAGTTACTGGTCTTTAAAAGAATTTGTGAAGGGTGACTTTTCAATTTTCCTAAAGTTTGTCGACGGGTATTCTGCCCGTCCTGACTTACGGAGTTCAAAGGTGGTCACTGACTGAAATTCAGAAGTACAAGCTCTAGGTTTGTGAATGAGCCATGGAGTGCAGCTGGATAAAAAGCGGATTAATCGTGTTAGGAATGTAGAGCTGCATTCCAAGGCTTCCATATTTTACGTAGGTAGAAATAGTTAAAACGGAATTCATACCACTTGGTTGCGCGGGCACGTGGTCACTCAAGTATCGTCAGCCAATTTGATTGGACCAACTAGCTCGAGTGACGGCGACATGGTAGATCCTATTTAAGGACTAGAAGCGAGGATGCGGTTCGAAGGACCACGTGCGTAATCCGGCTCGGACAACGTAGTTATGAAGCCGGATTGGAAATGCGATGAAAGGAAGGAAAAATACCTCGTCCGATGGCGGCACAGCTGCAGGCGTCTGCGTTGATGCGGTTGGGGTTTGCGTTAAACGTAAAACAATAAGAACGGAGCGTTGGCCATTCGCGTCACGTGACTTTACAAAATATGATGCGCTGCGTAGGAACTTCCGAAGGCAATTGTCGAACGCGTCACAAAGTATTCTCCTTTTACCCTCAAAATTAAAGGAAAAAAGGAGGGCAGGCGAAAGGAGCAGAATAGTAAGAAAGGGAAGGAAGATTATTGCATGACCAATTTGCGCCTGTGTTAGGCGACATAGAAATGCGTGAACACCACTAATATTGTAAATGTAAATATTTTTGGATAAGAGTGGTTATTACCAAATAACGCGAACACACAGCTCAAACTCATTATGAAGAACGTACTTTATAACATTGCTTTTAAGTTTTATTTTAATAAAAATTGGCGAAACATAAATGTAAAAGCTGGTTGTAATATGTTAATTAAGAAAATGTTATAGGGGAAACCTATAAAGGAAGCTTCTTAAGTGTCATGTACTTAATATAATTTTAATAACTGTTTCATCCAAACAAATGATGATAATAATAATGTAAATAGTATTTACATCGGAATATTTAATTTAAAGGATGTGGCAAAATGACGAGCCGTATATAATAAATATACGGTGGCACGTTCTCGCATATTAGGTGATTACTTTACAGATTATTACATACTCGGTTGCAAAGTATTACTAATCAAAAAAGTTACACTTAACCCGGTGATCCCATATTCAAAATCGTTGCTCTCGAATAAATTACACGTTACTCGCTCTAGTGGATGTTTTATCACGAGCTCTTCTTTATCACAACAAATTCGATGAAATACTCTTTGACTCAATGCTATTCAAAGTTTGAATCGATATTAAGTCTGATGGAATGCTCGATTTCGCATTTAACCGGTTAAATTTATTAGTGTCACACGATGCCGTGATTTGAGAGTGATAATTCCAAATTTAAATTTTTTTATATACAGTTATAGCATTTAAATATTTCCAGTTAAAATGTTTTTATAACACCGACAATAATATCCTTCAAGATAATATACAACGCGCCCTACAACTCTGCCCCTATAGATAAGTAAACGATTCCCCCAAATCTAGTCCTTAGTGGCATGAGAGCTCAACCCTTGCAGTCAAGTCTCCTAGCCCTCAGCCACGGCCTAGATGTTGGGTTTATACCGAATTGCTGGCCCCTGCCGAGTTGCAGAGAATAAGAAAAGTGGCCTACAGAAAACCGTCTCCCCTCTTCGTCCGCGTCTCTTCCGTGGCTGATGTCATTGAGGACAGGGTTTGGCCAGCCAGGTTCCATTTAGCTTCCCTGTGGCTGATTTGGCTGTAGGTATTGAGCCCTACGGCAAAGCGATAACATGTTCGGAGACAAGTAACCTCTACCATCTCAGCAAGCAAGTTACAGGCCTGCCATTGTAAAGGTCCGCAGACAACATCAAATCTGAAGGTTGTAAATCTATTACAGAGCAGCATCATAAGCGTATTTAGTAATAATTTCAATTCATTTTTTTGTCTTCCGGATGCCAGGTCCGTGTAAAAATCCATCCCCACGCAGCAAGTTAATTGGGGTAGTAGATTTAGTATGTCTGGCCCAAAAAAGATAATTAATTAACATATCCTACGCCGTGGATTTCTGGGATGTCAGTCAGGAAAGTGTTGGCTCATAACCCGATGGTCCCATTTTTAAAAATGTTCCTCTCGAATAAATTTACATGTTATTCGCTCTAGCGGAAGTTTTATCGCGAGCTGTTCTTTGATGCAACAAATTCTATGAAATACTCTATCATTGCGTGTATTTCATACTTTCAATCGATATATATTCACTCGAACGGACTCCTCCATGTCGCAATACACGTGTTCAATTTAATCGTTTCACAGGTGCTTTGATTCGAGACTAATAATTCAAAATATGCTCTTTTGTAATATAAATTTAATTTAATTTTATATTTCTGGTTAAAATTCTAATATACCAATAATATGCTTCGAGACAATTACAACTCCAGCGACCAATCTGTGGCATAGATTAACCAACTACGCAGCGAATGATATATTGCAAAACTGTACGCGCGTCGTCCTCTTCTATCACTCTCATGGTGTAACCGATGGATGAACGACATGTCCCGTTAAGTATTAAGCGCAGGATCGTCGTATTTAAATGCCCATTCGAAACAAAACTTATCTCACTATACAGGTAATCTGCCTACATTGCCACTTCGCTTAATTGAATAAGAAACAACAATAAAAAGTTTTTTAGACTCCCGGTTTCTATAGCATAGGCCTATCCCACTAAGCTTCAGAGATAGTTAAAATGCTACTTTATAGGAAACATGAACACAACTTGTTGCTAATTTCATTTTAAAACTTTAATAATTTCAACTATTGAGAAATGTGACCAATACCTGGGACGGTCACATTATGGTATAACAGTAAACAAGGTATTTGCATCTAATCTTCACAACTCTCTGGGATAACCTACGTTTAATAGATGTAATCTATGATAGTAAATTATTCACTTATATTACCAAAAAATCTATATATTTTTAAGGTATGTGACAATAGTACGCTTAATAAAGTTAAGGAAAAAAGTTACCTCGAACTATAACGAAAAGCATGCGCGTCGGTCTATTCTGCATCATAAGCTTCATTAATAATAATTTCAATTAAAGTAATTGCTTTCCGGAGGAGAGGCCCGTGTAAAAATCGTGCCCCACGCAGCAAGTTAATTAGGGTAGTGGATTTATTAGAAGGGCCGCAGTGGCCTAAAAAAAGGCTATTAACATCTTCATTAATTAACGTATCCCATTCCGCGGATTTCCACCGGGACGTCAGTGCAGAAAGTATTAGCTTTAAAAATAATTTGCCTGTTAACGATTTAATTTTATCTTTACCAAAGCGCTAATTGTTCCAGCAGCATACCAGATGTCTAAAGTTTTCTTGATTTTAGCATGATCTTGGCCGTAAAACATAACTTTTTTGATTAGGTTTAACGAATACATTCAATTACATGTTTTTCCGAATATGTTAATAGTATTTTTAAAACAAATAGATTTTCCAGATATTTTAGTGACAAAACGCAGGAAATATTTTTCAAAGAATTACGCAGTGTACATAGTTTTTGTAAAATTTACAATTTCACATATATTTTTAAAATTACAAAAAAACCTGAAATTAAGTCCATTTCCTACGACGTTTTACCTTAATAACAAATCCTCTTTTAATTATACAAATGCGTCAATTAAAGTCCAAAACGGACTGCGTGATAAAAAAATCTATCACAGTCTTTACCAGTATTAATTATACCTAAGCGGACACTACACTACACACTTTTACACACAACAGAATATAACGGCATCGATCTAATCTGTTTAATTAGCCTTACTATTAATAATTTTAATCAAAACAATCACTTTTTATTGAAAGGCCTTTAAAAAGGGAGCTCCACGCGGCAAGTTAATTTGGGTAGTGGATTTATTCGGTGGGACGAAGTGGCTGAAAAAGCTATTTACATCTTCATTAATTAATGTGGCCCATTCCGTGGATTTCCACCGGGACGTCGGTGCGGGAAGTGTGGGCATTGGAATTAATTCACCCGTTAACGATTCAATCTCATCTTAATCACCGTGTGAGTTTTTCCGGAACGTAACTAGGGTTTTGCATTATTATATATTACATATACGTGAAATACATTTATATAAAGATACCTTACCGGGACTTGGATGTTTTGAGAAATTATGAAATTTATATTTCGTAATAATTAGTTATTCAATTGCCACCATCACATCACACGATGATGATGAGGATTATTTGTATGATTGTATGAATAAAATCTGTAGTACTAGTATGAAATGCCATTTTATTCTGCGCACTTTAACTGCTATATCATTAATTAAATAAAAACTAAAATATTTATTAGTTTTAAAGCATTAGAATATATTTATTTAATGTACGGTTTTCATATTTTAACAATGTGTACCTTGAAAGTAGTTTTTAAAAAACTTCTAGTCACAACAATTAGAAAATATAGCATTATTTGTCGGAGAAAGAAGACTTACCAACTTGCGCTTCACCAACGACATTGTCCTCTTTGCTTCATCGCCAACTGAGCTCGAAAGGATGCTACGAGACCTGAGCACAGCAAGCCTTGAGTTTAAACTTCAAATTAATAGAGCTAAAACTGTACAAAAAGTAAGATTAAAGTGGATGGGCAGCAAATAACGCGAACTGCTTAACTCATTATAAATAAAGTTCTTGATAAAATTTATTATAATTTTTATTAATATAAAAGTTATAATCAACGAACTTCCGGTGACACGCTCTCGCATTTCCAGTGATTACTTTACAGAATATTATATACCCGGATGCAAGGTGTCATTAGTTAAACGTTGCTCATAACCTTATAGTTCCATTTTCAAAAATGTTGCTCTCGAATAAATTTACATGCTACTCGCTCTAGCGGACGTTTTATCGCGGGCTCTTCTTTATTGTAACAAATTCTCTTACACACTCTTTGACTGAGTGAATGTGCGGAAACATAACCGTGTTTCAGTTTAAAGGGCACCGAAGCCAGCGTATTTACTGGGTAAACGAGACGTAACATTCTATCTTTCATGGCAGGCAGCACGTTTGTGATGCCGATGTTCCTAGGCGTCGGTGACCACTTCCCATGAGGTGGGCTGAGCTGGTCCACCTGTGAAAGATTGTTATCAAACTTCAACAAAAAGCTTGAACGCCGATCTACTCTACATCATTAGCTTCATTATTAATAATTTCAATTAATATAATTGCTTTCTGTGAGAAAGGTCCGTGTAAAATCGATCCCCACGCAGCAAGTTAGTTTCGGTAGTGGATTTATTTGAAGGCCTAAAAAAAGCTTATTAATGACCATATATATATATATATCCGCGGTTTTCTACCGGGGTGTTAATGAGAAAAGTGTTGGCTTTATAAATAATTTGTCTATAAAGAATTTAATTTTAGCTTAAACAGCGAGCTATAATTGTTTCTGAATCATGCCCGGTGTGTTTTTTATGTTGTTTGCTTGATCTTGCGAATATAATGGAAATATAGAATTTTTTTTAACTTGGTAATATAATGGTCATAATATACCTGCGTGATACAGAGGTTAGAGACCCTGACTGTTGTGACAAAAGGACGTGGTTTCGATTCCCACCACGAGAAAAATATTGTGTCATTGACAGAGTATTTTTGTCTTGTCTATAATAAAAGATTGAATATATGTATTTAATAGTTTTCTGGTTTCCATGGTAGAAGGTTTGCTCGGTCTGGGACTAGTTGATGTAGCCTTATCCGTTCACAAATAATACATTCAAATTCAAATAAAAAAGTGAGCACTCTATAGTGAAAATAATGCTTTCATAAATATTTTAAAATCACGAAAATCGTAAAAGCAATTCATTCTCTGCTCCATTTTTATCTTGATTGAAATTCCCAGCATTTAAAACTGTGTCAACTAAAATTAAAAAAAAAAAACTAAAAAAACACGTTGTTATAGCGAACCGAACTAAATACTAGCAAATAATTTTTAATAACAGAGTTTATATGTAATACAGCAGTGTAGCAGAAAGTGAAACAATCAATCATAATGAATTACTTCAAAATAAAACTATGAAGCCGTAGGGTGCCTAGTCACTGCCTCCGTAGCCTAGTGGCTAGTGCTTTAGAAACCGGAGGTCGTCGGTTCAATCCAGCGGGGACACAACAAATTTTTACTGTTGTTTCCTAGTAGATAAGGTCAATTTGGGCCGATCATCCAATTGTCAGAAATGTGAGATGATCCATGCATCAGACGGGCAAATGAAAAAATCGGTCCACCCAGCGATTCGCATTGAACCATCGTGATAGGATACGGTCCAAAAACCGCCTAATGGAGTATGCGTGCGTTAGAATAGGCCTATGACCAGCAGTGAACTAACACATGCTAACGATGTGTATGTATGTATATGTAAAAAAATAGATGCGTGTACTTATGTACGCGCGTGAGAAGTTATACTTTGGCATCATTAAAAATTAATATATATATATAATAATATATTTAATATATATATTAGCAGACGGACTGTTAATTTTCATAACGCGCCTAAAGAAGTATAACTTCAAAAATTGGTGTACTATCATTTGTGATATATTTTGATACATTCCACGTTTTAATATTCCTCTGGTGATTTACCTTTCTATATCGGGTACAAAATCGTAAATATAAAATACATATATAAGAAAAGCCTAATTTTATGAAGCTACTAATTTATTTATATTAATATACACATGACAGAAACGTTCCACAAATAGTATAAGATTCAACATTTGTAAAATAAAAAAATAAATAACTTCTAATTATTTTTTAAACTTGGTAGCAGCTAATGGATTTTTTTTATTCTAATAAGCAAAAGGCTTTGAATATAAGCGCGATACTGCAATACACTAACTTGACGACAAATTACAGCAACGAGATGATGGAACTCATAAATAACAAATTACCTTACTGCCACGACTCGCTGTACTTCCGGTGACATGCTCTAGCATTTCAAGTGAAAAATATACACATAATAAGTATAAATAAAAAGTGTCGTACCTTAACAATGCGTATTTAATTAATAGTAATATAATATATAATAAAGCAGACTGGTTACACAAGTTCAAGTACAAGTCAAGAAATAAAACGATTAATTTATTAAAATTGTTTTACTATTTACACTCAAAAAACTAAATAAGCTTTGAATGACATTACATACCTAAGGTTAACGTGATAAAATATGGTCAAATCTAAATTCATTTGAGCTTTATACAAATGTCAAATGATATGTACTACAAAATAACAATAGATTGTAATAAACTCAGACAATCAAAAAGCTATTTAAAGTAGATATTTTACATATGTTAAAATTTTACTACTTCATGATTAATTGTTACATTTTACCCACATATAATAAGGTATAAATGCTGATTCACTTAGCAGATTTGATTGTGGTGGTGTGTATATGAGTCATGCAAAAAAATTACAATATCTGTTGTTGTAAACGTAAAGTTTAATTATGTGTGATACGAACTTTTAAAACACCTTATTTGGAAACGGCACATAAAAGTAAGCATGATATGTATAAGTATGATATTTAATACAATTTTATTTTTAAATATAACTTTTGTACGAGCAAGAGTTAATCGAAGACATTAAATAACATTTCAACATCATGTTGTAAATATAATTAACATAGAGACATTAAATTTAAAGGATGTAAAATCTCAACCGTTAAATGACGAGCTCATATATTATAAATCAGCTCACTGCTCAGCCTTTCTGTACTTCCGGTGACACGTTCTCGCATTTCAGGTGATTACTTTACAGAATATTACACGCCCGGATGCAAGGTGTTACTAGTTTAAAAGTTGCTCATAACCCGATGGTCCCATTTTCAAAAATGCTCCTCTCGAATAAATTTACATGTTATTCGCTCTAGCGGAAGTTTTATCGCGAGCTGTTCTTTGATGCAACAAATTATATGGAATACTCTATCACTGAGTACATTTCAAAGTTTGAAATGATATTAAGTCAGACGGAATCCACGTTGTTGCAACATATTTCTTTTTAGTTTAATAGTGTCAACACGATGCTTTGATAATTCAAAATATTTTTTTTTTATTTTGAACTTAAAATATTTTAATATATCCATTTGAATTTTTGCTAAGACGGCTAATCTAGATATTATAGATTAAACAATTACGCAGTGCACATTACAATGCAAAAATGTACATGGTGTTCCTCTTCGGCAGCTCTCATAAGTCTGAAGGACGGATAACGACACAACCGGCAAATGATCAGACGGAGGATCATTCATCAAAATATTACATATCCTCCCGACGCATTCACGTAGTCTTATTTGCAGGAAATCGAATGATCAGTTCGCATTGCCCTGACCAACAGCAACAAAAAATTGTTAACCCTTGCAGGGTAGTATAAATACTTCCTAAAGCGCAACCCATAGAACTATAGCCTAGTTCTTGATGCCGTTGTCGGTTAAAATAGTGACATATAAGGCTATTAAATGAAAATTTTGAACGGTACTTGTTGCCATTAGGCGTAAGTAATAGTCAGGAGAAATTAGTGGGATCCAATCCATACATAAAAGTAACCAGCGCCATCTACATCAAGTTAAAGGACTGCCATCTAACCTTCACAACATCATATCTAAAAGGTCCTCTTTTTGCAAGGGGCTTGGGGTAGTACCACTGTGGTGCCTATTCCTGCCGCAGAGCTGAATTGTGGAAACGATACCGTGTTCTGGACTGAAGAGCACCGTAACCAGCGTTAACGTGACGTAGCATCGTATATATCACAGTAGGCAGCGCCTTTGTGATGCCTATGGTACTACTAATGATTGTGGGCGTCGATGACCACATCCCATCAGGAGGGCCAACTGTTTGTCCGCCTAAGTAAGATTGTTAGGCATAAAAATCTACAAAAAGTCTGAACACCAATTTACTCTGCATCATAAGCTTCATTAATAATACTTTCAATTAAAATAATTGCTTTCCGGAAAAGAGGCCCGTGTAAAAATCGTGCCCCACGCACCAAGTTAATTAGGATAGTGGATTTATTAGAAGGGCCGCATGGCTAAAAAGGCTATTAATATCCTCATTACTTAACGTAATAATAATATCCATGACTACCTAAGTTTTTTGCACTTGCAAGAAGACGCATGACATCTCAGAAACGTCGGAAATTTAAATATATAAAATAATCGAGAAAATCGTAAAAGTCCTTTTATTAAATTATCTGCATTATTTTGTTAAATTAATTAGCTATGTGCATTTTTTCTTGCCATTTGAAATTGTGTGTCACTAGTCGTCGTGTTATACAGTCTATGTGATATATATTCATTAAAAGTAGATAAGAAACGTCCTTGCCGATAATTGTATCCTAAGAAAAGAAAGCATTTTATTCCAGTAAATCAGAGGCCTATTTAAAAATTTTTAGTATGTATTTTTTATTTTATTTGTTGTGTAGTAACTAATACAATTAATTGTTGATAATAAATCTTACCATTTAAAACAGCGACATCTATAATTTTAAAAATAGCCAAAAACCTAGCACCAACCTGTTCTTAAGAATATTAACTATATCCAATGTGGGACTATACCTTATAAAAAAGGTGTGCATAATTGTCTCTTCGTGCTCTGCAACAAAATAAAAGAGCATCGGTCCACTTTGTTAAATCAGTCTTACTTACTTTTAATATTTTTAGTCGAAAACAATTACTTTTTATGTAAAGATCTTCAAAAAACGAGCTCCACGCGGCAAGTTAATTAGGGTAGTGGATTTATTCGGTGGGACGAAGTGGCTGAAAAGGCTATTTACATTTTCATTCATTAATGTGGCCCATTCCGTGGATTTCCACAGGGACGTCGGTGTCGGAAATGTGGGCATTGGAATTAATTCGCCCGTTAACGATTCAATCTCATATTAATCACCGTGTGAGTTTTTCGGTTATATTTGATAACCGACTTTTAAAAACAAAACATTTAGAGTTAGACATACGAGTATGAGCATATTTTAACTATTTTTATATTTTCGAGTCTAAGAACTTTTTAACATAAACTTCTCCGAGTTAAAAGTCCGTTGCTGACGGCCTTACTGACGCATCTACTGTCTCGGCTCGATGGCCACCGGAACTATTATTTTATATATTATCGAAAATTTCTTTCCATGAAATAATGTATAAATTCCGTTACATTGAATAAGGACAAAAAAGTAAATCAGCTTTATAAGCATTTCGTTACATTTTTAATAACAATAAAAATTGGAAATTTCGTCTATTTTGCGCTAAACGGAAGAGTTCCCCTGCACTTGTGATTCCGGTCCAATCTCGTATATTGCGCGACCATGACTTCCTACGTCGTCCTACGCGCCTTTTTCCTTTAATCTTTCCCCTCATTACCAGTTGAAGCAGCTGATATCTATCATGTCGAGACACGTGCCCGAGATTCAACCTTTCTCTTTTTACCGATGCGGGTTAATTTTCGGGTTCTGTCTACGCGTTGGAAAACTTTGTCATTCGTGACTTTTTGGACCCAACTTATACGCAGCATTCGTCTATAACACCACGTCTCGAACGCTTCTAATCGTCTTCTGGTATCCTTCTTGAGTGTCCAGGCTTCACATCCATACATTACCATTGGCCAGATGTAGCACTCGAGAATTCGAATTCTTAAATTAAGGCTTATTTTCCGGCAACATAAAATCTTCCTCATTTTATTAAATGACGCTCGAGACTATCTCTATACGAGTTTTAATCTCTTGGTCTGATTCCCATGCTACATTCACCCAACCTCCAAGGTATTTATATTGCCGGACTCGCTCTAGATCCTCACTTGCTACTGTGATCTTAGGTTGCAATGAAAGATCCCTCGATATCACTATGAATTTGGTCTTTGTGGTGTTAACGGACAGGCCAGCTTTTGTACTACTTGCATAAACTCTGTCTACAATAATTTATAAGTCACTCTCTGATGAAGCAATGAGAACTGTGTCATCGGCATAGCGCAAGTTGTTAATGATTTGGCCATTAACTTTAATCCCAATATCGATTCCCTCGAGAGCCTCAGACATTATAGCCTCTGAGTACACATTAAAAAGTAAGGGGGATAGAACACAGCCTTGACGAACTCCTCGGCAAATATTGACCTCATTTGTATATTCATGTTCTACCTTCACAGTTCCTAATAATTTTAATGTCTTTACCATATAAGAGTAGACGATAATAAAAATTAAGTAATTTATTATTAACTTTTGATTTGCTTTAATTTGATTTTAACAAGCCATTTTTTTTAATTAAATGCAACTAAACCAAAAAAATATGTAAAAATAAGCGGATTATTGATATCGTTAATCATCCTAAAGCATTATAAGTAATTTTAAATAGTAAATAAAAACAAACACCCCTGTTACCGGTGGTAGGTCCCCTGTTACCGGTGGTAGGTCCTCTGTTTACAACCGGTGGTAGGTCCCCTGTTTACAGGAAACCGTCTGGGTGGGTACCACCACATGCATGAAATTTGGATAGCTAAGGTCAATATTGTAAAACCATCGAATCTAAATGCGTTTGTGCTTTATACAAATATGAAGTCTGCAAATAATGGTATATTTTGAACGTTTTAAATTCAAATGTTGTGTTCTATAAAGTGATGTTTAAATCGTAACAGACATAAACATAACCCCCCCACCCCCTCCTAGGTAGATTGAAAAATTGCTTAATATCCACGCAATACATAATATATGTACATAAAGTTCCGTTCTGTAATGTACAGATACTCATATACAATACATGGAAATTGACAACAACACAATTTTTAAGATATTCAAATCTATGTAAATATATTGGAAGGAATATTTTTTGCTTCATTTAAATAATAATTTAGTAATATCTTTAATTAAAAAAATATTTATATATTGTTCATTAGTACCAGATTAAGTAAATACCTAACAATGCCTATCGGATTTTCTGCTTTACAAGTAGCCAAGAATAATGGTTGATATGTGAATTAAATAACTAGTTGGGTAACCTTCTCAAAATAGAGAGAACTAAAGTTAGCCTAATGAGGAAAGTAATGCAGTAATTATGCAGACTGAATCATTAATTTATTTCGGCTTCATAAATTACTTAACAAAACAATTGCTATCAACAATACGTTATTTTTAAATTATTCAACAATAGGACATCGAACAATCTCATATATGACAAAGGAATCCACAGTTAATGTGTAACTCTGCATGCGAGAGAATATTACATAAAATATTGCCCAGAGAACAACGCATGAAGGAACACAGCGAAGTATTTACTTTAGCTCTCATTCCGTCGTGGTCAGAATAAAGCACCAAATTTTTTATTTACGTAGGCAAAATGTTTTAAATTAAATAAATAAATCGTCGATTAAATGAGCACTGCAAACATTACTTTCGTGTGAATAATTTCATTTAAGTCATAATTATAAAATAAATATAAATAGATTATTATAATAGTGTGTTTTTTCTTAAACTAGTAACATTCGATCGTTTAGTTCTACTATAGTTTGAATGTGAAAGACTGTGCAATGATTAGGGTTATGTTACAGTTTTACGCAAAACTTGTCATTGATTTAATTTATTGACATTTAATCTGTATTATCCATATGTTAATAATGAACTGTCGATATCCACTACAGTGGTCCATCTAAATTAGAGATCAGCCAAACCATAAAGATATTATAGTGCACAAGTGTAAGGCAAACAGGTTGACCCTCCTCTTATACCCTCTAATAGGACACCTTATAGCGATACGTTGGTATCCGTCCTGTCCGGATGTTGAGTTCCCACAGTATTCGAACTTATGACCTACGGTTTCTAAAGTGCAAGCCAATACATTAGAATTCGGTGGTAGTCAAAATTATTTGACGTAACAACAATAAATATCTAGTAGTCGTGTGGGCGGGTTGAGATTAGCCGAAGAAATGAAGCTGTAGCGTGCATTAAAGGAGACCTATGTCCAGCAGTGGACTGACATACAGTGATGATGATTATGATCAATTATGAGCTGTAAGTAAGAAGGATATTATCGTTCACCTGCAGTTTTACCGGTGTTTGTCGCTTTTCCCGACGGGGGTACATATAAATAATATGGTTCTGGATTATTTATCTTAGATAGTTATACAAAATGCAGTAGATTCAGTCAATTCAGTGCTACAAAATAACGATAGATTGTAGTAAACTCAAACAATCAAAAATATTTTTAAGTAGATATTTTACCTGTTGAAATGTTACTACTTCATGATTAATTGTTGCGAGTTCACTTAGCAGTTTTGATTGGGTGGGGTGTATATGAGTCATGCAAAAAATTACAATATCTGTTGTTGTAAACGTAATGTTTAATTAGGTACATATGATTTTAACTTTTCAAACATCTTATTTAGAAAACAGTTGTAAGCATAGATATTTTGTAATTTGAAACAAAACCTGGTGTGAGCATGACATACTAGGCTGTATTGTCATTTAAAATTCATGTTGTATTGTTATATAACTTTTATTGAAAACTGTTTTACACTCATAAACGCATAGTGTTTTCTCTCTTCCTTTCCTCTACTCTACACTAAACTATAAAGTCCAATATGACGGACATCCAAATTTGAAAGAAAGCCCAAGAATGCATCTTCTTTTTAGGTTTGTCGGGTGATCGGTAAAAAATGGTATAAGTACTATTTGTTTACTAGGTTTTTTATGGCAAATTCTCATCATAAAATGTAAACTTATTTCCACCGTTTGTTGGGGAATCATAAACTTTCCAAACTATATAATAAATATGGGGTTAGGGTTATAATTTAAATGTTTCTAAAAATATTAAATTATTTTTAAATATTAAACCCTCCCATAAAAGTAAGCAGTAATATCAATATATTTTAATACAATTTATTTTAAAGTTTCCATTAGATAACATTTTCCATCATGTTTAAATTAATTTAAATAGAAATTAAATTTGGGATGTAAAAATCTCCACCTTAAATGACGAGCCCCTTTTTTATTTAAACACCATGAAGGCTTTTGTACTTCCCGGTGGCTTTCAGGTGATTATTTTCAGTATTACACCCCGGATGGAGGTGTTAAGTTTTCAAAAATTTCCTTCGAATAAATTTTGTTATTCGCTCGCGGAAGTTTTATCGACTGTTCTTTGATAAAAAATTTTTGGAATACTTATCATAGTAAATTTCAAAGTTTAAAACAATTAATGGGAAATCTCGATATTGAAACTTTCTTTTTTTTAGGTGGCACGATGCTTTGATTCGAATAATAATTAAATATTTTTTAAACAAAATATTAAATATTTAGATGTAAAATCTGAATAAAAAATAACACTTTAACAATATTCAACTGTAAACTCAAGGGGTCTAATCTAAATAATAGATCAACAACTAAGGTGTGACTTTAGTTAATAAAGATCTATTTTTTTTAAATTATTAAAGGTAACGGTAAATTGTGATTATTAGTTGGCAAGTTGTTTCGTTTTATTTATTCCTGAGTTATTTTGATGGATGTTTTAAAATGACTTGGAATAAAACATCCAGACCGGTTGTTTGTTAAATTGATCAACCATGTGGCATTTTTTGCGACTTGAAATGGATTTTAAGCAGAATCCCGGATGTAACTAGAAAGTATATATTCCTGATTATACTTATTAAAAAGATGCAAAACGTCCTTGCAGTATTGAAAATAAAATTCTGTTCCTTGCTTTACTAATAAGAGGCCTATTTAAAAAAAATGCCATTTTACAGGAGACCGCCTGCTCGTATGATAAAATGTACCAAAACCTAACAGTATTAACTTTTCAATGTATGACTTACCTTATTTAAGGTGTGTTATATGTTCTCTTCGTGCTTAAAAAAAATAAAAGAGCATCGACCCATTCTGTTTAATCAGTCTTACTTTTGTTAATCAGTCTTTAATATTGTCAAAAAAATTACTGTTTATGTAAATTATAATAATATGTCCTTTTTAGATCTTTTAATTACATAGAAAAAGAAAACATATACACCATAAACTTACAATTTATAAACTCAATCTAGTATTTTCTTGCTCACTCTTCATGTATTAGGGATCTGTTTCCAATTGCATAGCCTCCTCCACCACTTATGTCATTGTTTCATGACCAACTTTTTTGTATTCTTATTTCAGAATATATATGTTGTTTTTTCATTTATTTTAAATTGTCCATTCATTGTATTTCACTTTTTACATTCATTTCTATTTCTTGCTTAAAATTTTCTTCATGTTTGTTTGTTTTTATTGTTGTTTGTACTCTGTGCTTCTGTTAAGGTTGGTCTTTTCCCACGAGACCAGTCGTTGGGAAGATCTTTTATTGTTCTTTCTTTTCCAAAACGTCTTGTTGCATTAAAGGCATTTTCCTTTTGCTTTTAGTTTTCCGAGTTGATTTTCAAAATAACGGAAAGTTTTGTTTATTTGCATTTTTGCATTTGTCTTTGACTATTAGGTTGATCATAATTTATTGCTATATTTCTTTATTTTTCCTCAATTGATAATAATTTTTATCTCCAAAACTTTTTCAAGTAAACCCTGATACGTAAATATTCTTAAAACTCTTCTATTCTTCATAATTTCGTCTTTTCCCAAGACTAGCCTTGGTTTATTATGAACCTTATTTTTCCTAATCAGGTAAATTGTTTATTAAAATTTCTATTTTATGGTAAGGTCTTCTTAAGGGTCTTCTGTACCTTTTAAATAACTCTGATGTAAGTTTTCTTGTCTTCAATCAAAATTGTAGCTGTTTCCTCAAGATCTTTACTTTTTTTTAAACCTGTTCATTTTGGAAATTATGGGGTAAGTTTCTCATCTATGTATCCTTAACTTTATTGTTAGTGATTCAGTTAGCTCACTGTTTACTTTTGCATTTCTTTCTTAATATTACAAATAACAATTCAAATTTTTATATAAATTGTCTAAAAAGCAAATTAAGAATATTAAAAAAATATTAACTAAACTAGAAATTGATGGTTAAGGGTCTATTTGACAGAATCTCTTTTAAAATTGTGTAACTATTATGTTTTGTTCTTTTTATTTATCAATTTGTCTTTAGATTTAAAAATCCACAACTTTTTTCTGTTTTTTTCTTATCAATTTATTTTTAATTAATAACAAAGTCTCAGTAGGCAGGAATCGAACTCATGATTAGAGTTACCGTCACCCCTTTAAGTCACATTGAGCCTTTCCTCCGATTACGTAGCGATTGAATTTGTTTTGTATGTTTGGTTCCTGCCTTTTCATTCAGTTGTTACATCCTTGATAATTTTAGATACCATTGTTCTTTTAAAATCATGAATTTTAGAATCAATTTTTTTCTATCCATTATTTCCCATCCCTTATTTCACTATCTCATTTTTCACTTGTTTGTAGTTTGTATTTACATAAAATTATCAATTACAAAATACGTAATTTATACAGAAATTCAATGATTCGTTTGAATTTCATAATAATTTACTTTAATTAAGAACTTGAGTATCCACACTTCTACGTCATTTTCACTTTGACTTCAATTAATTATGTGTTTATTAAGTTATTGTTTTAAACAGTATTTTTTTTTATTTCTAAAATAGTTTCAGGATACGATGCTGCTACTTAAAGTGGCGCCCAAGTCATAACGATATTTGTAAAGTTTTCTTTTTTGTAAATCTTTCAAAAGGAGCTTCACTGGAAGGTTAATTAGTGAGTGGATTTATTCCATGGAAAGTGTCAAAGTTTTTTCATTTTCATTAATTAATGTTGCCCATTCCGTGGTCCAGGGACGTCGTGTCGGAATGGATCGGATTATTCGCGTTAACGGTTCTTATCTCATGTTAATCGCGTGTGACTTTCCGAAGAAACCAATGCGTAATAAATTTTTGGTACACTTTCATTTGTGATATACTTTGATAGATTTAAATATAAAGTCGGATGAAACTAAGGACGATTTAAAAAACAATGAACTTATTTTTCCATTAATAATTAGGGTATGTGCGAATGTTAAGTTAAGAACGTTTTATCATGCGCACTTTTAATAAAAATAATATTGCATTAGAATATTAAATTCAAAAGATTTGATAATTTTATTCATTTATGGAGCTGCTTATTAATCTTAAAAGTTTACTTATTATTATAATATGTTTTTGTTAATTTAACTCTTTCACAGCACATTTGGCATGATTGAAATGTTCTGTAAAACTTGAAATAATATGTTTTTCCACACATCATTCCAGAGAAGAGCGTCGAGCCACCTGATGGAAAGTGTTCACCGACGCCCATAGACATTAACAAACTATGGTACCACCAACGCCTGCCAACCGTGAGACATTGTTTTCAAGTCTGGTTTATCCAGTAAATCGGTTGGTGCCCTAAACCGGAACACGGGGTTTTCCACTACTGATTCCGGAAATAGGCGCCGTCGGTACCACCAACGGTCTCCTTTAAGGGACCTACCACGTTATAGTTTAAAATGTAGAGAACCTAATTATTTGAAGATAATAACTATTTGGTTAATATCTGAATGAAGGTACGCAACATAGTGCTTATTTCGAGCAAATAACAATAAAGTTTAAAACAAATATTTAAAACAATTTTATTATAAATCATATATTTATAATAAAGGGAAGGCTTTGAATATATCTAGATGTACAAATAAACTTGACGGCTAATACACAACTGATGATGAACATAAATTAAAATTCACTCCTTAGATTCATTTCCACTACATCCATTATTATAGATATTCTAGAGTTTTAGTAAAACTGCAAAAAAAAGTGTTGGAACATTATAAATGTTTTTATTTTTATATCAGTTATATTTGTTAACCGACTTTTAAAAAAAACATTTAGATATACATAAGCTATTTTAATTATTTTATATTTTTCGAGTCTTGAATTTTTTAATAGAAACTTCTCCGAGTTAAAGTCCTTTACTGCCTTTCGCCATCTACTTCTCGCTCGATCCACCGAACTATTATTTTATATATTTCAAAATCTTTCTAGCAAATAATGATAAATTACGTTACATTGAATAAGGACAAAAATAAATCAACTAAAATCTTAATTTTAAGACAATATTTAAATATCGGTTATGTTAATTAGTGCGATATAAAACAAAAAATTTATAAATTTATTTTTCTTAAAAATTAATTTTATTTTGAAGGCTTTCTTGTGGTTATACCTGACTTTCGCCAAGGGTGTTTTGATTCCACATACATATGTATTTATTTATAAAATTAAACCATGTCTTCATCAATTATTTAGTTTTATGGTAAAACTTTGCTTAGTTTGGGACTAGATGATGTTGTGTTATTCGTTCTGAAATATTAAATTTTGATAGTTTGTTCAGTTTTTTGCATGGATAATATGTTTTAGCATAGAAACTTTTATTGTTTTCCTGTCATTTTTAAGTATCTGATTAGTTTTAGATGTTTATTTAATGATCTTAAATGGACTATATTCATAACAGGGATCATTATTACTAACTGTTGCTATTTCCCTAATGGAAAAGGTATTTTATTTTTTTAATTTTAATTATTTTATTTGGAAACTTACGTAATATTCTTATTTAATAATTTGGATAAATTACATTAAGAATCAATTAAGTTTCACACTGGTTAATTTAATTAACAAGTGGGAAAGTCACAAAATATACATATCAAATCCACTAATTTACGGATTTTCGCGTTACTAAATATATTTATTCCACTTTTCGGATTCTTTTCAAGCGTTTAATAAAACTGATGGTTATTCGAATAGAGACATAGAGATACAGACATGTACCAACCGGTCTGCCCGTGATCATGGATGTACAACTTCTCGTCCCGACGCGTCATTCAACACAATAGATATTCCTTTCAAATTACTTTACATTTATTTGTGCTACATTTTTCTCAGCAGGTATCACTCTGTTGAAACAAATTCTATGAACTCTGTATCTAATACCATTAATTTGAAACTTTAGATTGCAATATTAAAGTTGAGAACAGATTCCACGAAGTCGCAATATATTTATTGTATTTGAAATCATGACTTGATGCGTAAATTTTGCTTTCACTAGGAAGTTCTGCCTCCTAGCCTAGTGGTGGGCGTGTGCTTTTGAAACCGGAGGTGTGGGTTCGAATCCTGCAGGGACTCAACCAATTTTCATTGTTGTTTCCTGGTTGGTTAGGGCAATTTGGGATCACCCAATTGTCTGAAAATAAGATGATCCATGCGTCGGATGGGCATGTAAAAGTCGGTCCACCCACCAACCCGTATTGGACCAGCGTGGTGGGATCGGTCACACCCTAATGGATAGGGTGTTGGGGGCCTATGTCCAGCAGTGGACTAACGAAGGCTGATGACGATGAGGAAGTTCTATGTAAGAATTCTGTTTCATCATAAATTGATACATTTCGGATACAGATAGTAATGAAATTGTTAACATTTTAAATGTATACAAGTTATATTTTAAAAAGACTACTTTTCAACAAAAAAACTTTAAGAGTAGACGATAGTCAAAAATAAGTAATTTATTATTAACTTTTGATTTGGTCTAAGTAGATTTTAACAAGCGATTTTTTTTTTAATTAAGTGCAACTAAAACAAAAAAATATTTAAAAATAAGCGTTTTATTGATATCGTTAATCATCCTAAAGCTTTATAAGTAATTTTAAAGAAAAATTAAAAACAAACGCGATTAATATATTCAAAGTTCGTTAACTATTCACGTTTAGAAAACTAGACCAGCTCTGAATGAAATTTGGATAGCTAGGGTCAATATTGTAAAACCATCGAATCTAAATGCGTTTGAGCTTTATACAAATACGAACTGTGCAAATAAGGGTAAATTTTTGAACGTTTTAAATTCAAATGTTGTGTTCTATAAAGTGATGTTAAATCATATTCTACAAAGTTGGCGCTGTCAGAAAATGCCTTATGGCATTAAGCCAGCCTATGTACATTTTAATGGTGCAAAAAAATTAAATAAATAAATAAATCGTAATAGAAACAAACGTATGACCCCTAGGTAGACTGAAAAAATGCCTAATATCCGCGCAGTAAATGTAATATATAAAGTTATACGTTCTCTAATGTACAGATACTGATATGTATTAACATGGAAATTGACAACAAAACAAGTTTTAAGATATTTACATGTATGTTTATATTGGTATGGATTTTTAGCGCTTTATTTAAATAATAATTTAGTGATATTCTTAATTAAAAAATATTCATATATTGTTGATAAGTATCAGATTAATAAAATACCCTATCGGGTTATGTGCTGTAAAAGTAGACAAAAATAAAGATTGTATGTTATTTGAATAACTAATTGGCTTTGCCTTCTCAAAATAGAGAGAACTAAAGTCAGTGTAATGACGGAAGTTTTGTAATTATGCCGACTGTATTATTAATTTATTTTGGCTTTATAAATTACTTAAAAACAATTGCTATAAACAGTACGGTATTTTAGAATTATTCAACAATAGGACATCGAACAAATGATGTGCAATCTTATTTTTGACAAAGGAATCCACAATCAATGTGTAACTCTGCATGCGAGAGAATATTACATAAAATATTGCCCAGAGAACAACGCATGAAGGAACACTATTTACTTTAGCTCTTATTCCTGTGGTCAGGAATAAAACCAATTTTATTTATGTGAGTAAAATGTTTTAATTAAATATATAATATATAAATTAATAGTCTATTAACAGTGTGGTTCTTTTTAAACTAGTAACATTTGACTGAGCTGATTCTATCAATAATATGCGAAAGATTCTTCTTATAATATTAATATTTGGAGTTATATGGATGTTAAGTCCCCACAGTATTCGAATTTACGACCTTTGCTTTCAAAAGCGCAAGCTAATACGATAGTGATTACAGTGGTAGATGAAAAATATATATGACGTAAAAATAATAAAACAGTAAAAGTGGTGTCGACATTCCCAAAAGCGGCTTGGTTGGGCTAGATGAGAAAAGCCGAAGAAATGAAGCTGTAGCGTGCATTAAGGGAGGCCTATATTCAGCAGTGGACTGACACTGGTTGATGATGATTATATTCAATGATGTGTTATCATCCATCTGCAGTTTTTCCGGTATTCGTCGCTTTTCGACATAATGAATAAATTCTGGATTATTTATCTTAGATAGTTGTACAGAATAGATCTAAGGCTGCAATGCAGTAGATTCATGTAATACTAATTAAGTATTTTAGTGCAAAATTCCGCTAATATTACAAACTTGAATCATTGTAGAAATGTATGGATGGGCGTTTGTTACGTTTTCGGACTAAACCAATGTTACGGTTTTAAATTTTCAAATATATAATATCAATTAATAATTGTAAACAAATTTATAAACAACTATTACTATCATCATCAGCCTGTGTTAGTCCACTGCTGGACCTAGGCCTCCAATATTGAACGCCTTCTCCATTAGGGGGTTTCTAGAAGTTCCACCAATGCTGGTTGGTGGGTGGACCTACTTTTTACATTCCCATCAAACGCAAGGATCATCATCCTTTTCGGCATTGGTGATCGGCCCAAATTTCACTAACCAACCAGAAAACAACGATAAAACAAAGTTGTTTCCCCGCGGGATTCAAACCCACGATCTCCGGTTTATAAAGCAAGGCCAAACCGCTATACCACGGAGGCGGTTAACTATTACTAAGTAGGATACAATCCATCTGCGAGCTTTACCAGCATGCGCTGGTTATACCGTTGAAGTTTATAAGTAAGTATGTATATAACATAATAGAAATATTTACCTTAAATAGTTGTACAAAATAGCATCAGATTAATCATTAGGTTTAGGCTAACGTCGGTTGTGTTAATATTGCGAATATTCAAGACATTTTCTTTGGTTTTTGTTTTTTATCAACACGTGGAAAAGACGTATTTAGTGTTTATACACTATGTATGAAAAAATATGTAATAATTTTATAGGAAATAACTATGTGCTATCGTTGTTTTTTGGTTGGTTAAGACAAATTGTCTAAAAAGTAAAAATTCTCGATCTGGCGTTGATCCAGCCCAAAAACGTTTAATTGATAAGTGCTATTACAACTTAACTGAATTTTTGTGCGATAAGGACTTTTAAGAGATGTACACTGTTCAGTTTTATTTAATTTAATTGTTTTGTACCCTCTTGCCGGCCGCCCAGGGGCTCAGTGTCATGTTTGACACGCTTTACCTATTACATCTTTGGGTATACTCCCTCTATTAGCCTTTTTTTATTTTTGCAAGGTCCTAAAGCAACACTTTTTCAGTAAAAAAGAAAAAAAAGTGGCTTTATTTTATTTGTTAAATATCCATTATATTATAGTGCTGGTTGATCATTTCTTTAACCAGGCTTATGATACATTTGTCTACTAGCCTCAAACCACCTTTTAGTTTTTAACCACCAGAACCAACCTTAAAACTGCGATGATGTCGAATATTAAAGTTTATAACAGAAAGTACATCAACCAAATATTCACAAATTAATGCTATAACAATTAAAAACCATAAATAAGTACCCATGATTAAAAATAAGCATTTGAAAAAATATTTACTTAAGTAGGTTGTTTTTTAAATAGAGTTTTGATTCTCAAGCAACGTGCGTGCGCGATTTCGCGTTCCCGCTGAGGAAGCGGGGTAAGGAGACGCACTCTTGTGCCCCACTACTTAGCTTAAAGTTTTTGTATCACACGAGTTTTTTATGGGAAGTCAACAGATCCCTTTAGTCAACCAACCCCGGTCTCCCCTACTTCTTATCTACGATATAATAAAATAAATGAAAAGCTAACATGCAAAACAGAGACATTGTCTTTAAAAGTATAATTGTTTTAATCCCTGAATAAAATAACTGTAAATCATTAAAAAAAGAAGAATTTTCTTTGTAACTTTATTAACCATAGTACCCTGAATAAATATAATGTGCTGAAAATTGTTTACGAATACTTTTTTATATGTACGTGAAAACAAAAACTGGCTTATTAATAATGTTTTTTACGAAATTATCAACTACGAATTTTTCAACGCCTACATTTTCCAAACCAGAGCCTTTGTTGAAGGCTACATTAATTAACAAAGATGTAAATAGCTTTTTCAGCCACTTCATCCCACCTAATAGAACCACTAACCTAATGAACTTGCTGGTTGAAGCTGGTTTATAAAACGTCTTTCCACCTAAAAGGCATTGTTTTAATTAAAAATATTATGCAGTTTTGCAATTTCTCGTGTGGCTAAGACGAACATTTATAAAAATAAATAAAATATAACACATTAAAATATTATATGATAATAAAAATTAAATATGGTCGGAATATTACTTCTAATGCGGGTACTTAGAGAAAAGAAGTTTCGATATTGACGTTTTGTCCGAAATCGTGTATAAAAGACGGGTCTGGAATATAGCGGGACAGCTTCGTTTAAGACGCTAACCGTAACGGAACTGTCCACGCTTTTTATTTTTTGTGGCATACGCACAAACGAAACAGTCGGCTACCCTGATGAAGTGTCCGACGCCCATGACATTGGAAATACCGGTGGTATCACCAACGCACTGCCATGACCTGCCATAGGAAGAGATTTGTGTGTTAAGTCTTGTTTCCAGTAATGCACTGGCTACTGTGCCCTTGAACCGGAACACAGCGGTGTTTTCACTACTGCTTCTGGGCAGAAAAAGGAACCGCGGTGGACCCACTGGGCGGTTTCTGTAAAAGGGACCTACCACGGTATCGTGTGTGATAAGTGTTGCGCATCTGTGATAGTGTTAGGTGTTTGGTGGTGTTATGCATCGACTCGTCCGTACGGACATCTGGCTATTGTCAGGGGTCCCTGAGCCATTTCAATGTTTTTAGTATAGAGACGTTCGGTTATTATCATTTTACTTTTTAAAACAAATAATAAACAATACATCCTATGACGGTGAGCCCAACAAGCTAAACCAAACTGCCTAAGTGTTACTCGTTGTTAGTTCGAATCCTGCGAAGACTCAACAAATGTTATTGTTGTTTCTGGTTGGTTAGGACAATTTGGGGATCACCCAATTGTTCTGAAAAAGAATGATCCATACATCGGATGGGCATTCAAAATGCCTTCCACCCACCTTGCCTTGCACCAGCGTGGTGGGATACGGTCAAAAACTCCTTATTGGGTGTATTAGGAAGTCTGTGTCCAGCAGTGGCGCCACTTCTCCTCTAATTAATTCAACAACATTTTAAATTACGGCCTCCTAGCCTAGTGGTATAACTGTGCTTTTTAGTAACCGGAGGTCGTAGGTTTCTAGTCCTCAGGGACTCAACAAATTTTTTTTGTTTCCTGTTGGTAAGGACAATTTGGGCCGATTACTCAATTGTCGAAATAAGATGATCCATGTGTCGGATGGGCATTTAAAAGTCGGTCTACTCCCAACCCCATTGACCACGTGGTGGGATACTGTTCAAACCCTCTTCAAAAACATTTAAATAGGAATTGGTAAGGAGGCCTAAGTCCAGCAGTGGACTATCACGGGCTGATGATTATTAATTTATTAAATTACTGCATTGAGCTCCCATGCAAACATTTTTCTCTAGCGGTCCGATCAGGCTAAGCATTGTTCGCCATTTTTTTTATTTTTAAAAAGCAGAAATATAGGACATTTAAAAGCAATATTTATATAACTCCAGTTGAATTTAGCAAAGATTTCTGAGTAGTAACTCTTTCAAAATATAGTTAGCCTTTGTCACTAAGTGATAATGTGGCTTTATGGAAAGAGCCGGCCGTTCAACTGTGAAGGATATGCGCCTGTTGTTTAATTTTGCGATTGTGTTATCCCTGTCCTTTTCGTTGCGTCCTTTGGGCCATTATATATAATATGTGTTTGCTAATAGTGTAATGGTCATTAGTAGAGTCCGACCGAAACTGTTTTCCGGCCGAAACCGAAACCGAAACCGAAAGTTCGCGTGGCTTCAGTTTCGGCCGAAACCGAAACCGAAACCGAAACTCACGTGATCAAGTACAAAATTCTAGAAATACTAAAATATGGAGTTTTATGCCTATTATTTTACATTATTTTAGTCATGGAATGGAGACAGTATATTAAACGTGTGGTAATCAGTTTATTTTAGTTGCTAATAATATTTTTGTAACAAAATATTTAAAATATATCAATTTTTTTCAAATAAACTTCTATAGCAATATGAGTTATTAATAAATTAATTAATAATTATGACTGTTGCATTAAAGACTAAGTATTGATAATAAAATTGAAAATAAAATGATTAATACTTTGGTTTCTATTTGTAGTTCCGAGGGGGATCAAAAGTTGTAAAATGAGATAGAATATAATGACTATGATAGCTTAATTATTTATTTTCTACATAATCTCCGAGTCCACCAACACACCAAGTCCAGCGTTCAAGTTTCCAATGCTTTAATTCCTTAAAAATGGATTGTCTTGGTCCTGCAAAAGGTCTCCACGGCATCGTTTACTTGTATATATAGTTTAACACATGTTTCCTCTTAATTATTGTATCAATTTGGAAGAAGATGAAAAATAGCGCCAAATCTGGTGAATGCTCGACCAATTGTACGCTAGCATGACGAACGGTGGCCATCGCTAATGCCAACCTATGCGCCGGTACGTTGTCAAGATGAAACAGCTCGCCCGTTTAAAGTTTCGCCTCTTTTTATCATTGACGGCATTTCTCAACCTCGGTATAAAGCTGCATAATCTGTAGTGATGGTTCCACGCAACAGGTAATCAATCAACAATATCCTTTCTGAGTCCCAAAATATTGAGGCTATACCTGGCCGGCAACATAACACGGCTACGGCATGCAGATCCTTCGGATAAACCGTGTTTCGTCAATTGTCCTAAATTTGTAAAATTTTAGAACTTGTCCAACGATATCTTCAATTGTTAAGTCGATTTTGTTTCTGATTCTCGGCACCCATCTATGTAGAGATTTTCTCGTATTCAAAATTTGTGAATATGCGTTGAGTACCTCTATATGAAATGCTCGTTTCGTGGATTAGGTATCAGATGTAGTGATACCTAATCCACGAAACAGCTTCTCGTTGATTACTGAGCTTCGATGGACGGCTGCAACCATGTTCGTCTTCCGTGTACGTTCTCCTACTCAAAATTAAGAACCAACTTTGCGAGACAATTGATTATGACAGAGCAGACTCTTCTCATGTTGCCTTTGAGCCGCAATAAATCTCTTGCATTGTTAACTTTTTATAACAGTGGTTTTTATTAACAAGATCGCACTTGGGTTTCTCTTTTTCGAGAACATTTCGCCACGCAAACAAATTACTACATTCAGAAAAAAGTAAAGAGACTAGGAAGATTTATTTTTAACACAACAAGTATCTGAGCTACGCTTTCCAGATTATTTGTATTTATTTTTGGTTACCAAGGTGTATATATTTTGTTCTCACTACTACTTGTTCCAACTCGTCTTTCTAATAGAATCATCAATTTCTTTTGTTAAACTTGGAATGTTTGTCTGAACTAAAATCGACTTATCTGGCTCGATTGTAGCAATGATACACTTAACTTTCACTACTATTTTGAAATTGAAAACACTTCTGAAACCAGTTTCGGTTTCGGCAAAGTTTCAGCCAAATTTGGCCGAAACCGAACTGCAGCGAAACTTGATTTTTGGCCGAAACTCGGCCGAAACCGAAACCGAAACCGAAAGTTCGGTCGGACACTGGTTATTAGTCAAGAAGGTTAGGGCACCGAAGGTTATCTAACGTAACTAGGAAAGCTTTGACACTGAACTCCTGTACGAGATTAATGGATATGCCTTTTGTTAATTTTTTTTTACTGCACTTCATGTGAAACTAATTCTTTATATTTATTTGTTACGAAAATGTAATGCTTTCATATTGAATAAAGATATTTGACTTTGACTCTAGTACTCGTAAATTTTGGAAGGTTTTAATTTCACGTCACAATAACATTCGCGATCATTTTACTTTTCGTCAAATACATTTGTGCGATCACTCAATACGAAATTGATGAAATTGTCCCTGAAAAAATAGTAACTGAAAAAATACGGTGTGCTTCTATAGCGTTTATATAAAACATTTAAAGGCCAAAATAAAAAATTGAAATAACAAATTGAGGTAAAAATATATTACCTTCAGCTTTTGGCTCTCTAAAGGCAAATTTTAAATTATTTGAGACCTGTCTAGAGGTTGCTTGAAAGGTTATCGATATGTCTATTGCCGTATTATAAAACGGGTTTATACAATAATTCAAATATTTGGAAAAAAGCGATGTACAACATAACTAAAATATTAATATACAATAATAGACCGCAGCATAATAGTACCAGAAAGTTATCTGCTAATACACATGTTAAGTAAATGAAAATGTTGAAAAAAATTAAACAAAATCCCAAACAAAAAATAGTAAAATAATTCTAAGCTGAAGGCAGAGCTAATCAGTTTAGATATATAGCTTAATAGATAATAATTTTATAAAATGATTTCATGCTCATCTACGTTTAAATATTATTTTAACTATCTGAAATGGTAGTAGTAATTAATTGCCTTTACGATAGTTTCAATTTGTATTTCAATTATCCATAAGATGAAAATTTATAAACAAAATCAAATCATAGATAGGACGCGGACTTTTCCACATTCGATTTAATGTTTTAAAATCAATGTAGGTAATAAATTGAATTCGCACATATGACATTAGTTTATATAATTATTTATGAATTAGAATACAGATTTAATAAATAACGTTTTATATGTGGATTCAATACTGCACCTTTTTTAAAGGTATCAGTGTCTTTACAGCATAATAAAATATAATATAGCCAATGTACTTTTAACTTTGTTTTCCTTTTGATTATTAAACGCGTAACCTGCAAGTGACGTTTTTAGTTTTCAATTAAAATGAAATCGTATAATTAAATGCCTAAGTCTTCTACGGACGTTAGGCCCAAAGTCGCCTTAGGATTTAACCTTAACAAATATAAATATATATACATGAAAAGATTTAAATCATTCTGTTTTGTTTCTTCAAATTAAAAAAAGGGATTTGACCAAGATCCAGACATCTATGACACGTGGGCGATTCAAGATATATTTTAGTAATGAAACATAATTACTATCTAACTAGTTAAAAAATAAAATTACTCAAAAAAGATTTATTTATTATAAAAAGATATTTATTTTTACTTGTCACTCATAAAACATATAGTTTATTTACTATTTCTAGTTTCTCGGAACTAATTTCCTTTTCTTTATAGCAACGTCAAAAAACTAAAAGTATGATTGCGTACTTTACATACCTCTGAATTGACTGGCGAAAACGATCTTAAACACTTTTCAAGCAGCCAAATTAAAGTGCACAAGTGTACGCGGAACCCTATTAATTGACTCACATCGTCTCATAACTGACATGACCGTAGAGATAAAGTGCAGAACCAATTCTAATATTTTTTTTAAAGCTCAAGAAAAATCAAATTGTTGGTAAACAACTAAGACTCAAAATTCTATCAACGGTTCCCCATAGCGTAAAATTGTAAAGATAAATGCTTCCACACTAGTCACCTCTCGCCCTTCGCCGTACCGAATTGGCTTCCATTAATTAATAGATCTATTAATAACTCCGCTGTCGTCCCCTCCACCGATGATGAATTTATTATATTGTTTGTTCCGGTCTGTCGATCCCCTTGGAGTGTAACCGTTTTAATATGCACCTAATACATTACCTAATATGCAGTGCCATGCCATGAAATCTATTTTTCCAGCGTGCTAGAGGTTAACAAGAGTATTATTTATAGATGAAGTGGAAGGACCTCCATAATCAAGAAGTATTCTAACTTAAAAGTAGGAAAATAACTAGGTAGTTTATAAGTTTATGTGAAACCGAATAAAAAGTATTGCAGTAACTTTTTCTATCACAAAACGGTGTTAAAATACCAATATGTTCCAGTTTTAGTATATGTCACAAGTTATAGTTACGGCAAAAATTTAAACAAAAATAGAATCTCTCGCTGTTTAGCTCATCATCAAGTGCAATGACGCTTAAAAACTCGCCTAATGTAATAAAATAATAGTAGATCACCAACAAAAGCCAATTCCGATAGAATATTTCATTTTCAAAATTTAATTGTTATTAACATCGATCAATTGTAAAAATCACCTAATTAAATAATAAAATTATTTAATTAAGGCATGTAAGAAGTCGGTCCACCGTTGGATTAGTATGGTGGGATACGGTCCAAAAACCACCTAATGGTGCCGTGCATGGTGCAAAATGGTGCGTGCCTGTGTAAGTCCACTTACACGGTCTGATGATGATGAAATAATAAAATTAATATGTCAAAATATGCCTGAAAATTAATACTTATTATTTTTTATAGAGTGCCAACGAATGCCCTCAAATACTGCTAGCTTGATAAAATACAACACCCCTATTTTTGGTTCGGATATAAAAATGTACGATTGTATTGCTGAAATCGGTAAAATTCTCTCTAAAAGGTCTTTAAAATAAAAGCATTATCTTTGGTAACCAACAATTTAAATTTGCAAGGTTGAGAAGCAAGATAGATCCATGAGGCTGTGACCTTTGTCTGTACTTTTTCAACACATCTCTATAGAATCCTCAATGAACTGTCATTCCTCAGGAAATTGATTCTATACATTGGCTTATTTCAACTAATTTGTCCGCTCCATGGGAAACGTCAGTAAACAGGAAGGTATCCGGAACTCTCTAGAATGTCAAAAGCATTCGCGAGCGGTTTGAAAACGGGGAAATATCACTTTTAAAATGTTCACCGCGAAATGATTTCTACACATAGTAATCTACTTAACGTCGCGGTCGCGTACGAGCGGAAATTATGAGTTCCCTCTTCCATCCGTGCGAGTCAGAGGCAAAAGCGTTATTATTCTTATATAAAATTACGTATGACTAAAATTTTAAATTACACAGTTACATGCTTTTTATTTTAAGGGCAGAAGTTATGCGTTGTAGTTGCGTTGCTGCGATTTTGCGTTACAAGCAAGAAAAAAAGAAACTTTGGGAAGCTAATCAAGCTTGCGGAACGTAAAACTATTTCTTACGAACTGTAATTATGAAAATAACTTCATTCTAATATATCGACTGACAAAATTTCATTTCCGAACGATACTTATAGTAACTTGCCTAAATACTATTAAGACTAAACATTGTAAGGTGGTAAAAGAAGGTTTCATTAATTTTATCTCAAATTTTTTTGCATATCATAAAATGATTACGTTATATATATATTTCACTGTACTAATTACTAGCTGTCTCCTGCGGCTCGTTCCTCCGCGTGGAATAGGAGTAATGTCCGCGGGATGTATTTAAATAGTTCGTACAGTGTATATAAAAAAGCTATTAGAATTATATATGCCTATCATTCAGCATTATCATTATCAGCCTGGGTTAGTCCACTGCTGAAATAGGCCTTCCCTAATGGACGCCTTCTCATTAGGGGGTTTTGAACCGAATCTCACCACACTGTTCTAATGCGGGTTGGTTGGACCGGCTTTTTACATGCTCATCCGACGCATGGATCATCTAACTATCCAGACAATTGGGTGATTGGCCCAAATTGCCCTAACCAGCTAGGAAACAACAATGGATATTTGTTGAATCCCCGCAGGAATCGAACCCACGACCTCCGAATTAGACACAAAGTTTTTAGCATTTCCTTCGACGATGACTGATTTCTATATAATATTTCATCCCCTATTTCAATACTTTCTATCCCTTGTCGCAATAATTATTAATCTTTCTGCTTTCTCGTATTCTGTTTTCAGTATTTGTTTCATTTCATCGAAATCGGTTTAGTTGTTTAGACTATAAATATGGATATGCATACAGACAGATAGACGAAAGACAGACAGACAGAGTTACTTCTACATTTACAATATTAGTACTATATGTATAAAATCTTCGGCGTTTGTATTACTTACCGGAACTAGCCTGCCGTGACAGAAATATATTCAACCTAAACGTGAAATAATAAGACCGATTTCCCTTTTATTTTTGTACAGTACATAGATATTTAGTCATATAAATAATGAATTCAAATACTGCTAAGAACAGCCCACAAATATTCTTACTTGCCAACAGTAATAAGAAAAGTGGTAGTGTTTTAACCACAAACGATAATTGGTCATTGCAAAATCGCCATCAGCGTTTGACTTGCGAGCGCATATCATCTTTACTTCTAAGGTGACGCGTGTAAGTGACATGTAACATGTTGCGGACTGGAAATACAGACGTATTTTTATTTTTCACCTCGCAAGTTTGCGCCGCCATCTTGAAGACAGTGAATAACTTTTTCTTCCTGCCCGTTAGGTACGACACTGGTTTTAAAGACACGCCGAATTCTTCTTTTATTTAATATATTTTATCAGTAATTATAAACAAATAACTTGCTATTTAAGACATCAATTTTATTTACGTCTAACCTTTAACCTTTCTACGATGGCTACGGGATTAGCATTTAGAAAGTTTTAATAAGGATCAATTTTAGCTAAAAGATTTAATTTGTTTGCAACCTTGTGGTATTAATTTAAAAAACCTTTTAGAGTAGGGTAAGTCCTTATAGAAAATATTAATTTAAGAGTACAAGAGAACGCTATAAGTTATAGCAACTTTGAAATATGCATTAGCATTGAGATGAAGATAAGCACGTATTTCTATTTCGAAAGCACACGCCTTAACCACTAAGCTAGGGAGGCAGTCTCCGTAGCTTAGTGGTATGGGCGCTTGTTAGGTGGTGGGTTCGAATCCTGCGGGAACTCAACAAGTTTTCATTGTTGTTTCCTTGTTTGGTAGGGCAATTTGGGTCGATCACCCAATTTTCTGAAAAATGATCCGAATGCGTCGGATGGGCATGTAAAAAGTCGGTCCACCCACTAACCCGCTTTCGACCAGCGTGGTGGGAAACGGTCCAAAATCCTCTAATGGATAGGGTACACCCCTATCCATTAGGGGAGTCCTACGTCCAAAAGTGGACCATCACAGGCTGATGATGATGATGAGGGAGGCGGTTACAGTCCATTCCCATAGTACAATCTTTGCTTAGTTTGGGACTATATGGTGTTGTATTATCTTCTAAATTATTATTATTATTATAATCAAATCTCTTGCCTTTGTAGTATTAGGACAGATTACCATGGTGTACAGTTTAGTTAGTATTTAAATGATTGACGTCAACACTTAATTGCATAATAAATTTTCACTTTCTTATTTATATTGAAGAAAAATCATCAAAAGAAGCTAACGTTTAAATCTATATCAATATAATAAAGGGGGAAGATTTGTTTGTTTTTTTTTTTAACAAGGTCAGAATCTGCTAAACTGTTCTGAAATATTCTTTCTCTAATAGAATGCTATATTGTAACACAGACTTTTTGAAATATCATATACATTGGTTCTAAAAATTTAAAAGCATCGCTTTTAGAGCAGTAGACGGTCTAATGGTAGATTTTATATATTTATTTAAACTTTACACACTTTAGTACGGCGGACTTTATGCCATAAAGCATGCTCTACCATTCACCCGATGGTGCAGAGCAATATGATAGTTGAGTTGTTTCTGATTGATTGTTGATTTAAGGTACAACCTAAGTTTGAAAGTTGTACATATAATAAATAGAAATTTATTATAAAACTCACATATACCTAAAATATCAATTGACAGCAAATACTACTTGTTTCTTGCTGGACAGGTCAAAGCTTTCGAACCGTTTGACGTTTACAAGAATTCAATAGAGCCTAAACTGAATAAATAATTGTCGAATTAAAAAAAAATCAAATTTTTTAGAAGTGCTAGGTCCCGGGGGCCGTATGCGGGTGAGTACACACGCAGTAGCCTACTTGCGCAAAGCAGATGGTGATAACACTTTTGGTCTCAGTTTAAGGACACCGGTGCAAAGCTCGGTAGACAGCTCGTGATACCCTTTAGATTCATTGATGTCCAATGACGTCGGAATCCTTCCGTCAGATATTAGACAATGTAATCTCTGCTTGAATCGCGATGAAACGGGGCAAATTAGTTGATAATAACCTTGCTATCGTCTGGATTCTCTCCGAAAGCCGAGTTAACGGAACGTCGCATGACACCATCTGTCCGGTTTAGCACGTAGCTGCGTACCTAACGGCTATCGACCTGTTACTGTCGCTTTTTATGGTGGTGAGACCGGTTTGACGCGGACGGTGTTATCCTATCACCAGATCGATTGATGTTGTTTTCGTAAATCGCTATAATTTAATGCAAGCGAATGTTGAGTTTGAAGTCTAGCTTAATGGTAGATAAAGACTTTAATATGGCCGCGAGTTCAACAGAACGTGAACACTGCGATTCTGTCCGGTGTTCGATATTGCACGGTTTGTTCAGCCGTTATGTCGCTTTAATTTGGTGGTGAAATGGTTTGACGGCCAGGAGATAGTTTAATGCAGCATCATGCATCACACGTGATGTCAGCTGTACATGGCGCTAATACCTCCTATCCATTAGACGCGATTTTGACGTATACACGCTGAGTCAATCGTTAGTTGAGTGGTGGAAAATGACTACATGCCCATCCTGACGCATGGATATCGTTTACTTTTCAGTGATATTAGGTTTGTCGGTCAAATTCTATCAATTTGGAACTATATTCAATGAATATTGTGTATCTGAGGATTAAACGACCGGTTTCTAAGCATACTGGCCTTAGTACCAGCTTACTGGTCTTGAGCCAGTTATTTAATCAGCATTTATGAAAATAATTAAGGCATCGAAAAAATTTATGAATTAATAAATAAGTTAATAGTGACGTTAAATAACAGCAAAGCCAATCATTAGTCATAAAATTTATTATGAAAAGAAAAGCGTCGCTAAAGTTAGATATTTTTCATTTAAACAGTGTTATTTTAAATAAAATACAGTTCATTACTTACGTTACGTTCTTAGGAGGATAAGTTTATGTATTCCAGCCTAATTAACTTTACGGCTTTAATCTATAATACAGTTACTGGTTCAATATTGCATAATGTCGATCACGAGTCACATTCAAGTCGCCGCATATACAGGCCGGACGTAGAACGGTTTTTTTTTTCACGTTTTGTGACATCACAACGCCTCCCATCTATTCTGCTATCGATGTAAGTCGATTCGTTATTACCATTAATCAAACCAATTAGATTTAAGAAACGGTATTAATTGAATATAGAAAATTAATATATTCTATGGAATGATATTTTTACTCGGAGTTCATCTTCTTTCTTTCACCTAGCCATTTTCTCAAGATATCATGGAGTAACTTTTTTCCATCCAGATTTACCTGAATAACAGTTTTTACGCAGTTTTAGACTGGCATCTGACCACCACAAAGCAGAGAAAATTAGAAGAAAGAAAGATGAATTATCAATAAATAAATTGTCAGTAAATTAGAAGTCACTGACTTCCTATAACAACTGCCAAAGATGTTCTTGACAACCTGGACCTACTTTTTACATGCCCATCCGAAGCATAAATCATCTAATTTTCAGACAACTGGGTTGGCAAATGTTGTCCTAACCAATTCCTTGTTCGTCTTCTATATGATTATTCTCACCATCCATAACACATTTATCTGATTTTAAGTACAAACAAAATACATACAATATATTTCGTATTATTCGCTTCGTATTATTTTTATTTTCTACAAACATTATTTAGACTGCCTCCGTAGCCTAGTGGTATAGGCGTGTGCTTTCGAATCCTGCGGGGACTCAACAAATTTTTGATTGTGGCTTCCTAGTTGGTTAGGGCAATTTGGGCCGATCACCCAATTGTCTGAAAAGTAAGATGATCCATGCGTCGGATGGGCATGTAAAAGTCGGTCCACCCACCAACCCGCATTGGACCAGCGTGGTGGATACCCAAAACTTTGGTGGTCCAAACCCCTAAAGGATAGGGGTGTATTAGGGGAGGCCTATGTCCAGCAGTGGACTATCAAAGGCTGATGATGTGTGATGTGATGTGTAACAAACATTATTTTAGTTCTATTGTTTACGCGAATATTATACATTATTAAATAAAATGACTTTACGGATTTTATCGCGTTTATATTCGAATATTTTCCACCGGCGTGATCTATCCCGTTACCACGGCCGTTTCTTTAATAATTATTTTAGTATTTTGCGCATTATGAGCCAGTGACAACGTGCCCTCTGCAAGAAATTACCCCGCTGTTCCCCTACTGCATTTTAAATCTCTAATATTCTTTAGGATGAACATCCAAAAGGGTATTAGACATTTAATCAATAATAAAATAAAGTATTTTATTTCAATAAACTTACGCTATATTACCTTAAATGAGGTTCGTATATATATATATATACGAACCTCATTTATTTATTGCAAATTTTAATAATGTTTAACATTGGATATTAAAACATAGATATAAAAAGCACGCTCTGGATTGAGTATCTTCTTAATCTGGGAAGAGGACAGTTTAGAATATCTTTAGGTTATTTATAGAGTTAGTAATGAAATAAGCAATAACGTTCCTTAATTTAGTTGCGTTATTTTCTTAATGTTAATTCCTGAGTAAAATCTTTCAGTGACATTTCCGTGAAGTTTGTTTTTTTTAAGTAATATGACTGCTGTTTTTTTTAAATATTAAAGATACTGGTAATCTCGTCAGTTTAATCATGATTAAATAACGTTACGGCACGTTTACATAAATTGATTACTCTGACACAATATCGTGATAAATAAAATATGTATGTTAGAAATAGATATAAATATTTTATAAACAACACCATGCACACGATTTTAATTATTTTTCCGACTATCTAGTACATTTACTTTACGCTTTAAACAAACGTTATTAAATTTTTTTCATACTAAATAGCAGCAAACAAAATACATGGCAAGTGTGTTGATTTGAAATAGTTATATATGTATGCATATATTTATGAACAATATGAAGATTTTGTAGTATATATGTACATTCTATATTACGTCTTTAAAAAAATACTGCACTTAGTTAAAATTATCTTAACTATCCAATGGTTATATTGTCATAATATTGCATTATGTTTGAACAAAAAGTGTAAATATAAAAAAAAATATGTAAATAAGTTGTATGAAACTGTTGGAAAAAAGTAAAATCGATTATGACTTCGGATTTTGTAATCTAGCTGAGCGGAAGCAATGCAAAATTATGTAAATTCATGACCAGTACTTCCGCTATCAATAGACATTTAAATTCGATAATAGTGATCGGAGAAAGCTCCATGCAACTAAATTGAACTAGGTAAATATCTAAAATAGTATTGTTTGGCTATATTTATCCTCCTCCATGTTCCTGCGTGACCTAGCGGTATCGACACTTGCTTTGCAAACTGGAGGTCGTGGGTTCGATTACTCAATTGTCTGAAAAGCAAGATGATCCATGCGTCGGATGGGAATGTAAACAGTTGGTCCATCCACCAACTTGCAATGGACCAGCGTGGTGGGTCCAAAAAACCCTCTAATGGAGAAGGGGTGCGTTCGGGGAAGCCTATGTCCAGCGGTAGACTAACACAGGCTGATGTTGACGACCCTATTGTCTGTAAAGTAAGATGATCTATGCATCAGATGCGCATTTTAAAAGTTGGTCCCGTTTGTAAAGACTATATTTGGAGGTCGTTTTAGGATGTCAGAGGTTAAAAAGTATTAATTGAGTCAATAGTAAGTCTATGAGTTAAAGCTGTTTTTCAGGTAAACCTGGATGGTTATGAGCAGACTTTACACAATCCCTAAGGAAAATGCCTAGGTTAAAACTTTTAGCTCAAGTATCGAATAAAACTTCACTCAAATATCTTTCTCGGTCACTCTGTTGTCACAGTAACGAAAACATCAGTAACATCCCACAAGAATTTACAAAACGTTTACGTACGACGAAGTCCCCTCGTAATTATTCATTTGTCACGGAGCCCGTAGGCTCGTTGTAAAGATGCCACGCTGCCGAGACTCCTTTATTAAAAGGCACTTTTTCTTTTGTATTTTATGTCTGCGGAGAAATCTTCAGCGGGATTTGTCTAAGATATTATTTAATGCTACCTGACGTTTGACTATTTCACTTCCCGCTTTCGTTTATATACTTTTGAAAACAGTCGATTGCAAAGTTAAATAAAGTTTTGATTATTAAAGGTTTAAGGTAACTGTACTGTAATGATGACAGTTACTTAACTTATTAAAAAACCATATACTCAAACCCTTTTGCGTCTATAACTTTATTAAATGAAACGAAAGCAATATCGATATCAATAGACTGGCTAAAATGGCTAAACCAAATTTACACTTGCAAGCACACATGATCATTCCTAAAGGTTTTACGATCGCGTTAAATGCAGTTATAAATAAGATAAATGTAATAATTTTAAAGGTGCGTTCGTGTTACTGTATTCGTACCGTCTGGGCTATCGAGGTGCGTATTTTTGACGCAAATCACTAGTGTGCGAACACTAGAATATTGTCAAAGAAAGCTGACGGGGCCTCTTTAGCTATCGCTAGCCGATTAATATCACCAAATATTGACCCCAGGCAAAACTTAAACAAAGGAGTAGTGTAAAAACGCTACTGTGTTCCAGTTTGAAGGGCACCGTAGCAAGCGTATTTACTGAGTACACAAGACTTAATACCCTATATCTCACGGTAGGCAGCACGTTGGTGATACCACTAATATCGCCGATGTCTATGGGCATCGGTGATCACTTCCTATCAGGTGGCCCGACTGCTCGTCTGCCTACGTTGGCCATGAACAAAAAAACGTTTTCATTCCAATGAGAACTTCTTGGTTTTTAGGACCCGTTTTTGGCTTTCTCTTCATACGACTTGTACGTAATTTTAAAATAAGAGTCTACAGCAAAAAGTTTTAATTTAAGAGATAATCGGTTCTTTAAACCTTTGATTAGACTTCATTTAGTCGACCTTATTGTTAGATTTTGGAAATGAAAAATACAGATTTTTAAGCGTTTGCAATCGATTTAAACTTAACTTAAACATCTTTAGTGTAACAGTCTAACAGTCATGTTTAAAGAACAGCATTGATTTGAAATCATCATTCACAAATTGCTTGAATACTTTTTGTGGGTTGTATGAACGTTTGTTTCGCATAAAAAGTAAATATACCGCTTGTGGAATATCTGACACTCGGCAAACCTAACATGACATAACAGTTACCGAACGAATCAAACTACCACGTCAGACATAATAATAAATTAATTTATATCCTCTATTATTTTATGTCATTTATCAAATTTGTATGAAGCATACCTTCAACGGTTTATTATAACTGTCAACGTACTCATGTATTTAAGCCACCAATAATAGTTTAAAAAACCATATAATACACATTTCTAGAAAGTCCAACTGAAAAATAAATTAGAATTAAAAAATATTTTAAAGTAAAAAAAGGTGCATGGTATCAATAAATATAAATAATTTACAAACATATACGAGTAGAATTAATATTTTTGTAATATTATCAAAAGTACCCCACGCTTTGTTCTTATAGTATTACTCCTAGTTTTTAGTTTTTTTTTATAAAGTATTATTTGTTTTTATATTTTAGTTGATTTTTTTATATTGAATGCTTAAAAAGTTTGTCAAAATTCGTGTTCGTTCGACATTTTGAGGGGAGCTCGAATGTTTTAAAATTCCGTTACATATTAACGTACGAACTAACATATGTAGAAAGCTAATAAAAGCGTATTAAAATCGTACCTATATTTCTAAAGATCTTTAAAAAAAAGTTTTTGACCGTAACAAGTTTTTGGACCCACGTCGCTGGTCCAATGCGGGTTGGTGGGTGGACCTACTTTTTACATGCACATCCGACGCATGGATTATCTTACTTTTCAAACAAATGGGCGATCGACCCAAATTGCCCTAACCAACTAGGAAACAACAATGAAAAATTGTTGAGTCCCCGCAGGATTCGAACGCACGACCTCCGGTTTATGAAGCATACGCCCATATCACTAGGCTACGAAGACAGTAATATTAACAATTGCAATCACTTTATCTATTAAAAGAAACCGCATCAAAATCAGTTGCGTAGTTTTAAAGATTTAAGCATACATAGGGATATAGGGACAGGGAAAGCGACTCTGTTTTGTACTACGTAGTTATAAGCAACAAGATAAAAGGGACATTCAACACGTGTGAAGCGATATACCCTATCCATGAATAACGAAATATATGAGTAATCCTCTTATGGCTCTGTAAGAAAATCATCTTTTTCATGTAGTTTTACACTATTTATTTATAACAGAAACACAGTAATTGCACTCTCCCAACTGATTGGTCCCATGTAAAATAAAAACAATGTTTCTTCTAAATAAAGTTTAAAATTAACCAATACCACAGAAATAGGCACATTTTTTTATTTACAATTGGCAATAATCTTATGTATTGCGCTTTTATTACTTTCACCTTTTTTACTTTATACATGAAAGCGATGAGACTAGCAAGAGGTTTACCTGATGATCAATGAAACCGCCTGTCCATATGTAACGCAGAGTAAGGCGCCACAAGGATGTTTAAGATGTTTCGTCTACCCAGTAACATCTTCGCCTGTTGCTGACCGCCTCCGTAGCTTAGTCGTATAGGCCCACGCTTAGAAACCGGAGGTCGTGTGTTCGAATCCTGCGGGGAATCAACAAATTTCCAAGTTGGTTAGGCCAATTTGGGCTGGTCACCCAATTGTCTGAAAAGTCAGATGATCCATGATGAAGTCGGTCTACCCACCAACCCGCATTGGACCAGCGTGTTAGGATACGGTCCAAAACCCCCTAATGGATAGGGGTGTAATAGGGGAGGCCTATGTCCAGCAGTGGACTATCACAGGCTGATGATGATGAGTAGAATAGGCGCCCTGCTCCTTCCCATCACGTAGCCTGACTGCTCGTCTGCCTGCGTATGCCATGAACAAAAAAACTGTTCCTTTTATGAAATAACGATTTTAACGTTATATCATATTCCAACAACGTAACTATTTGTTCATCACTTAACCAATTATCGATTGAACATTCCACAAACTGGATGCTAGGAATACGTTTTCGCCCCCACAAAGGGAGCTGGTTCGGTTCCGATTACGGCAAATTGGTGCTCCTTTGACGCGATTTCAGACGGAAGTGGTGTAATTTAGAAGCGTTCGCAATTACAGAGGGCACAATGATTGCCTGTTTCCATTGAGCGTAAACACGATGCCTGCTGTTTATACAGCTAGCTAGCACGTTGCACGGGACACGAAGCGAAAATCCAACGTTAAGTGATTGTTGAAGAAGGAAGCCTATATAATAAGTTACCAATTACCGCGTGGTTTTGTTGTCGTTGATTAAAAAGCTATAGAAAATTCCTATAGACCTGCTTGGCGCAATGTACGTGTCATTGGCTATTGCGCCAGAGAGTATCGGTTTGATTCCTACTTCGGAAAAAATGTTATATGACGATCAAGGTTTTTTTCTCTTGTCTGGGTGTTTGTATCATTATAATATGTATTTATTTATATAAATAAGTACGTTTATGTAATAATCAGAACCAAGTCAAACTTGAGTCCATTGCAGCTGACTGATCAACCCATAGCCAGAAATCTGGCTGATAATGGCTTGATTGGTCACTACCAAGAAAGATTGTCAACGACTATCAAGTGCATTCGCTGGTCTATCACTGTAGATGACGCAAGGTCTCGTACACATGTACGCATCAGTGAAAAGACTGGCAATAGGTCTGCTCGAATATCTGGATATCCAAGATCGAGACGATAAAAAGTTCTTCTCGTAGCCTATGTCGACAGACAAAGTTCTGAGCTATAAGACTGCTTAATGGCTGCGGCTCTTGTATATTGGCAGTAGCTAAAGATGAAAGGTACTGATGCAAAATTCTTCTAAAGAGCTATGTAACAACATGAACATTAGTTCACTTTGATTATGGTATGACTGTTATAGCAAGAAAAAATATATATAGCTAGACGATAAGACCACGGTTAAAAAATTTATAACTTGTTATGTTTTTCGTCTTACATGAATAAGGATTTAAAATACTTTCATCTTTTTATTACATCGTATTGTAATAGAAAGATGAAATTTTAGCACTTCAGTTCAAGTTTGAACTAACATAACCCACAACTTGAAAGTTTTAGTATTAATTGTTGTTGATACAATCGTTTTAAGAAAAAAAAATTGCAAGAATGAAAAGATTACAGAAAACTACTTTTTTATATATTATCTACAAGTTTCAAAATTAATTAGAGTCAACAAGAACAGGAAGACATTATGAAAACAAAATTTTAACAATCTTTATACTATTAGTAAAGCCTCCTCCTAAAGCCTAAACCTCCGTGGTCCAGCGGCATTGGCAATTGCTTTATAATCCACAGGTTTTGTTGATATTGTTAATTTATGATTGGTTAGAAAATTTGGGCCGATCACCCCATCGTCTGAAAAGCAAAACGATCCAAGCGTCGGATGGGCACTTAAAAGTGGTCCGCCCGCCAACCCGCATTGGACTAGCGTGGTGGGATACAGTCCAAAACACCCTGATGGTGAAGACGTGAATTAGAAGAGGCCATTTTCCAGCAATGGACTCACACAGGCTGATGATGATACTATTATAAGATGGGTGTTCACTCTTTTAAAACTCTTTTTCATCACCCGCGCTGGTTGAATTCAAAACATTATTTATTAAAGTAAAATCATGTTATTAGAATAAGCTGCATTTGCAAATATGTGCTGTTAATAATCACGATAATATGACAATTATGTGCTGTATGCAATATCCAATTCAAAGCTTTAACACAACATGATCTCGCGAACTCTCAGTTACAGTGATATGCCGTTCCTCGCGGCAGTGATCCTTTTAACGCTGCAATAACACCGATAACATCCGCAGCCTTTGATATTATAGGAGATTTCGAACGCGTACGTCCGAAGCACATCCAGGGACATTAAGCAATCTAGTTGCAACAAAAACATCGGCTACCGGCGAGAAACTGGTTCCAGAGCGGAGGATGTTGCGTCCTATTCGTAGTCCGGTCGTCGTTCTTAAGAGTTTTCGATTTTATTCATATATTTGGTTTCGACGCGAGCGCTTGATTGCGTTTTTAATATGCAATTAATTGATGCTGAGTTTACATAATACTGAAAAAATTATTAAAAAATATCTTTGTAGTAAAGTATTAAATAATTCAAATTTTAATAATTCCAATCGTCCTGATGGAGGATCTGATGATGACAGATTTGAAGCTAGTCGGCACCTATACTGATTTCACGTTAGTTCAGCCTGTAGCAGATTATTTCGATGATAAAATTTCTTTGCAAAATTGTACCTCCAATACTTTATGTTTTGTATTACTGTTAATTTGATTCATCTTTAATTTTTTTTATAAAAGATTTTTGCAAAATTTTTTAACTTTCTTTACAAAAGTATTAAAACGAATAAATGTGGTCTTGATCATTCGGTGATAAAATTACTACATCTGAAATAATGGTGTTTTTTTATTAAATCTAGCTAGTCGAGATAGGCACTGTAATTTATTTCATTGGATGAGCATGGTGGGATACGGTTCAAAAACCCCCTAATAGAGAGGGCGTTCATTAGGGGAGGGCTATGTCCAGTAGTGGACTAACACAGGCTGATGATAAAGAGAATGATGATGAAGTAAAATAACCTCACCTAAAGAAGCTGTCTAATTTGTCACTAATTCCTGTACCGTTAAAAAGAACGTAATTTGCAGTTCCTAACACTATTTCATATTTTTATTTTCTAAATTATTTAGTTTAGCCAGAAATAGGTACTGTCATTAAAATGACAAATTTCTTTCACAAGAGAATGTTTCCTAATTAATCCGTAGCATAGAAATCAGTGCAAATTTGGATATAAAACCTGAATAACTTACCACATATTAAAGTGTTATTTGATTTCGTCGAGTCCTTATTATAATACTTGGAGGTAAGCATAAGTACAAAAAAAATTAACTAATAAAACTATTTTGAAATTGAGATCATTGACTTATTACAGATACTATTCTTAAGGATTGTAAATATATTTCGTTATATTTATGGGATTGGAGGGTCAAAAAAACTTATTATTATTATTCAATGCCTTATTATGTCAAAATGTTATTTTTTATCCTTCAAAGTTATGAGTTTTGCTTATTTTACTTTTTCTTAAAATTGTTGGCTAAAAAATGGATATGAATCGTATCTCTAAGCAGCGAATTGCATTTCTTTAGAAAGCGATTAAGTTGATTCAAAATTTTAAGCCAACTAACCGTAAAGTCTATATCTCCTAAGACCGCACTATAGATGCGGCCCTTAAATCTCGTTAGAAAATTTTCTGTTTGAATTCAATAGCTCGTTCGTAATCAAAGCGTTGTATGTGCTGCAGATAATAAATAAAACAGATAACTTATGAGCGTTTTTTTTTAATCTTTCGTAATGACTGTTTTCCTCTTATGGAACATCTAGTTTTCTTTCGAACCTATAGTCTTTATAATACGATAATTGTCACTGTAGCTAAGTCATCTCGAAGTAATCAAATGCTCACAACTGTCTTACTTAATGCTATTATAGTCAGTTCCATACGGTTGTATCAAAAATTAGCAATCCTTGATTGAAGAAGCTTTTAGCTACAATGTAGCGATAGCAGTGGCTAGTTAAGTGAAAAGTAAATAAATACCAACATCATCATCATCATTATTATCATCATCAGCCTGTGTTGGTCCACTGCTGGACATAGGCCTCCCCTAATGCACGCCACCGCTTCCGATCTTCGGCTATTCTCATCCAAACCACACCAGCCACTTTGCGAATGTCGTCACTCCATCTTGCCGCAGGGCGTCCTACACTACGTTTGCCGAGCCTCGGTCTCCACTCCAGAACTTTTCGACTCCAGCGGTCGTGAGTTTTGCGGCTTATATGACCGGTCCACTGCCACTTCAGCTTACTAATCCGGTGGGCTATGTCGGTGATATTGGTTCTCTGACGGATCACGTCATTTCTGATGCGGTCCTTCAGAGATACTCCGAGCATAGCCCTCTCCGTAGCTCACTGAGCGACTTCAAATTTGTGGACCAGTCGAACCGTAAGTTTCCAAGTCTCGGCACCGTAGGTCAAAACAGGTAGGACGCACTGATCGAAGACTTTCGATTTGAGGAACTGTGGGATGGGTGACGAGGAAACTCGACGAAGCTTATGAAATTAATACCACATTATCATAATACAATGTCATTACAGCCTACTACAAGTATTATAACTGGTCCTTATTTAATTTATGTGAGCACTAACTTTTTTGTCGTTTCTATTTGATAATTGAAAAATACACTGATATATGATAATATATTATATACGATATACGTTCCAAAACCCCCTAATGGTTCACCATTTTCGGGCGAGGGGAGGTCTATGTCCAGCAGTGGGCTTACCTAGGCTGATGATGATATATCAGTATATTTTGGATGATGATATATAAATAATCATCGTCCATGCATTGAAAACATAAGTTATAGTACTTTTTACTGATCAATAAAAAAAGTTTTAGCAATTGACAGCAGTGGCTTTGACGATTACAATGTAGCAACAGCAGTGTTGCTTGTTAAGTGAAAAGTTAATTATTTCCACATTATCTTAATATGTCTGCCATTACTTACTACATAGAAGCTACTAGCCTTGCCGTACAAATAGTTCTTATACAACGAGTTTTGGAATTCAATCATAGTAAGCAGGGACTTTTTGCCGTTTGCAAGTTGATAATAGATAAGTCATCTATTAATACCATTACCTAAGTGAATCGTCCATGTATCGAAAAAAAAATATTTTTGGGCGATCAAATCACTGTTCATTAAAGTTGAAAATAATACTGTGAATGCAGGTCAGTGACCTCGACCCTTACCTGACTGATCCTGACGTCTCATCGATTTATTGGATGCAGTTAATCCTTTTAAGCAGAGGGTAGTCGTTAAATGCAGTGGCTAAGCGTAAAAACACATAGTCAAGTTATACTGGTTGGATTAACAGTCAACTACATACTAATGAATGTGAACGAAACAGTAGAATATACTAATGTAAATAATTTTTTATGATAATGATAAAATAACAGATGCATAATATTTGTATAAAAATTATATTTCGCAATGAATAACAATAGATGTAGTAGGTCCCCTGTTTACAGAGGCCCACCTGGAGCGGTACCACTGCGGTGTCTATTTCTGCCACAAAGCCGTAGTGTGAAAACACTATCGCGTTCCGGTTTGAACGGCGCCGTAGCCAGCGTATTTACTGGGTAAACAAGATGTAACATCCTATGTCTTACGGTAGGCATTGCGGTTATTACACGCCTCGTATTTCAGATGTCCATCTCAATTTCAAAATAACACACCCAAATTAAAAAAAAAATCCCTGTTTGCTCCACTCCTGCAAACTTTACAATTTGATTTGATCGACGTTTAAAACCTAAACAAGAAAATTCGTATCCTGGCACCGTCTCGAAAGTCATCAAAAAGCAATGAAACATTAATGCAGCACGTAACATCAGATGAATTAAAGCCGAATCGGAAACGGAAAAGAAGAATCCTCGAGAGGAAAAAGGTGGCGGCACGGGCGAAGCCGAAATTAAATCAGCACAGGAGTTATAACGAGCTCGGCATAAACCCAGCAGGATGTGACGTCACGGGACACGTGACAGCGGAAATCCAACCGGATCGGACGCCATAACGGCTATTGCGTCGGCGAAGGGAATTATCCGCTTTTTTGGCGGGAAACGCGCGGCTTCCGCTTCCGCCGAGGCCGTCATATTTGGACGCGGGGGTGTTAAACCTTTGCATGGAGCGGGTGTGTCATATTGAATTATTTATTAATGGCAATGTTACCTTTAAGATTTATTGCACACTTGTAAGAGGAAAAATTATCCTTTGACATTGAGGACGAAATGAAATTGTGCTATTATTTCTGTATATTTTTGTTAGAATTTTAATGAAAACTCTGTTTATTTTAGTTAAGTGAAGTGGGTTGATTCGTCTTCTAATATTTTATATTAGAATCTTAGTCAACATATAGCAGAAAATTTTTTTTTTTTTTTTTGTGTTTATGTGAATGCTGCATTTAATTGAACGGAATGAACTTTGATTCTACGTAGTTTTATTATTGATTCCTCAATACATCACATCATCAGCCTTTGTTAGTCACTGTGACATAGGCCTCCTAATCCTATCCATTAGGGGTTTGGACCTGTAATCACCACGCTGGTCAGTGCGGTATGATGGGTGGACCGACTTTCACATGCCATCCGACGCATGGATCATCTTTATTTCAGACAATTGGGTGATCGCATTGCTAACAACTAGGAAACAACAATGAAATTGATGCGTCCGAGATTGAACCCGACCTCCGGTTTCTAAGCACGCCATCCACTAGGCTACGAGCGTCATTTGATTTTCATTTTGATTCCTACGTTTAAATTACTTTTAGAATTGAATTTCGACTCAAATGGGTGAGCTTATTGATAGAATATAATAATTGCAAACAAAAGTCTCGCTTACCACTCGTTTAGCCACTAACAACGATGCATTTTATTCCAGAAGACCTCAGTGCTTGTACACTACTGCTTTGCGGCAGAACTAAACGTTGTGGTAGTACTTCTCTCTAGAAGGTCTTGCGATAAATAAAAACCTACCTTCAAGCATTATTAATGTGGTATAAGATTTAATTTCAATATTCGCAATACACCTTGGGCATTCTCCACGACATTGACCGTCAGTTCTGTAGCGTAGAAAGGCGGGGAATTCGAGAGATTTCCAATTTTCAAACGCTATTCGCGTATTACGCCGCAAAGGGGGTATGAGATGGAGCCGAGGATAATAAAATCAAAATGGCATACTTTCCCGCGCTCGTACAATCGCATGCGATTTATGTCGTTGGGACGACGTAATCCTGTTTTGCTTCACGATACTGTATCGCTCGTTCAGTTTATGACATATCATCGCTAGGAGTATAGTTTGCTAGGTTTAGAATCATCATTTTATTTTAGCTTTAATTGCTTTATAAAAGTTCTTCATAAACTATAACTAGTTGAATACATCGATCCAACAAACTGGACTTAAAAACAAATGGAACGCTTATAACAGATTAATGCAATATTGCAACGAGATTTAAAATTAGCATTGTGGATTTACGACAGTAACCCAAGGCAAAAAAAGATTTATACACTTCCCTTCAACGGTAACATTGTTTACATAATTAGGATATCGTATTTAACTTGATATTTTTATCATCATCGTCGTAATTATATTAGCCTAATAGTCCACAACTGAATACAGGCTTCCTCAAAAAGCCACAAAGAGGTTAAATATTGCCCCACCTACATGTGCAGACTCCCATCATTGGCACGGGTACTTCAGGTCGTCACTCCATCTCGTGGGGGTCATCTTCAATGTGATAGCCAGTATGTGGTTGCCAGTCGAGAACCTTACCTTCCCAAAGGTTGTCAGTTCGACAAATATTGTGGCCGGTCAATTGCCAATTAAACTTGCGACCTATGTCGATTACCATTGTTCTGACGTAGTTGTCTGCGTAACAAACTTAACCACGCCAAGAAATTCCTAGCATAGTCCACTCCAAACCTGGCTGACTTACTTAGAGCTTTCTTAGGTCATCACTTGATGTTGATTTAACGTTACACAAAACGTTTATTCTTCGTTTTATTTGAATACTATAGAGGCTAGGTCTTTTTTTACAGAGGGTCAGTTGGTTTCGATTTCTGCCGCAAAGCAGTAGTGTGGAAACTCTATCATGTTCCGGTGGGAAGGGCACCGCAGCCTATGTAATTTACTGGGTACACTAGACGTAACATCCTATATCTCTCTGCAATAAAACATTCTCAACGTTCAGCCAAACAAGTTCCATTCAAAACTTTGCAACCAACCAGAGGTATGTTAAACGGTGTTCAATTTTGTTGATTACACCATATTGTCGGCGTTCGTAGCAGAAAGCAAACGGTCCCTTTCGTGACCGGTGAAGGTTTGCCTTCATTGTCTTCTCGCCTCCTTTGTGAAGAACAATCAACGGACAGTGGGTAAAAAATTACAAATCACCTAATTTACCGCTCCGGGTCAATGAACCGAGCTGCATTCAGGATTCGTAACGCAGATTTCTTGCGCCCTAAAGCGGGATATTAAGGCTAATTAGTTGGGCGGTGATTTCGTATATACTTGATGATTTTTTTACATATAGTGCATGTGATGTAAACCAACACGGCGTTTACTTGTTACTGGTGGTACAGACTGAAAATTAGGATAATAATTTTATTGAAATGATATCAATGACAGGAGCGTACTCGTTCCCCTTTGTACGAATATTGATACATTTACTTTATTAGTAGTTATATAGAAATGAATCGTATCTACTAACAAATGCTTCCGCAGCCTGATGATATAGGCGTGTGCTTTAGAAACCGGAGGTAGTGGGTTCGAATCCTGCGGGGACTCAACAAATTTACATTGTTGCTTCCTAGTCAGTTAGGGAAATTGGGACCGATTACTCAATTGCCTTAAAAGTAAGATGATCCATGCATCGGATGGGCATATAAAAAGTCGCTCCAGCCACAAACCCGTATTGGAACAGCATAGTGAGAAAAAGGTCTCAAATCCTCTAATGGATAGGGCTGTATTAAAGGACGCCAATGTCCAGCAGTGGGCTATCACAGGCTGATGATGTATGTATGTATGTGTATTAACAAAAATCTTTTCTTCTAAACAAGTCATATTTAATTACACACTTGAATCAATACATTATTCTACATACTGTTACATTGACAACGTATCCTAAAAAGAAAAAAACAATTTCTTAAAGACCATCATGCCAAATGCACAGGTGGTATCAATACCAACGTGCCTATTATTTTTTCCCCAACCACCTGCTAGCAAGGTGCAACTAGGTCAGCTGCCAGCGTCCAAACGTGAACATCTATGTCCATAGAAAGGTTATTCGATATTAACGTTCGTTGATTATTCAAATTATCATCTCAAATAGTACAGGTGTTAACTAATTGGTTAGCGAGGAATAATTTGAATTCGAAATTAGTTATCTCGCAAATTAAAACAATGATAATTATGCAAAACTAATAATAAATATATATCAAAAAAAATCTATCGAAGCAGTTCGGTTATTAATCCTAACAAATAACCAAAGAATGCAGTAAGAATCTTGTTTTACTTGTTGTGTCCTTTACATGAATATCTGAATATATAATCTGAACACCTCATTATAATTTCTATTAATCAGGACGCATTGAACTCTAATGAACGTTTAGATTTTCTGTTAAACCTAAATGTATAATAAAATATATAATACTACTCCAGAGCTTTCAAGAAAAGTATCTTTTACTTCTTAAAAGGTCAGCAATAATGTAGCTCCTCGGGTATTGCTAAAGTCTATGGGCCTCGGTGATTACATACTGCCACCTTTATATTAATAAATTGAACACGTTATAAACTTTTTTGTAATAAAACTTTAGATGTTTATCTGTTTTTATTCTCTTATATCTCTCTATTTCTATTTATATTATAAAAGAAAAGTTTTGTCAAAGAAAAAAAGAGAAGGATTATTACACTAAGCATTTACTTAGTAAAGGTTTAGAAATGCAAACAATCTAACACCAACTGAATAATTGTAACAACAATTATTTTATTTAAATCTATTTGACATAAAACAACATCAGGAAAAAAGTAGAATGACTCTACTTAGACAGCTGAGTCATGAAATAATGTTTAACCGTGACCATGATCGTTTCAAACTTTCTAAAGGAACAATGTTTGAAAAACAACAATGACAAGTTTGTTTTTCCATTTATATGTTGCAAGTTTATAAATTGTTCATTACATAATAGAGCAAAATATTGGATTGTCTACAACAATAGATATTACAGGTTAAAATGTTCGTTTCCTTGATAACAGTGAGAAGTTATTGTTTTTTATTTATTTATAACTTTCCATTTTGCGAGAACTTTTTCTTAATTACCGCCATCTAGCAACATTGCATAATACTAATTTGTACAAACGCTTTTCAAACTACCGTTTTATATCAGAATGAAAAAAGTTACACTAGAATTTTTATTTACATTAAAAGACGAAAGTCATATATGAAACACATCTTAGAGAAATTGGTCACTAAATACCGTAACAATGTTATGATAAAATATAGGTTAGGTAAATAAATATAGTAATGATACCAATGATAAAGTTGATTCCTCCTCTCAGCTTTAAAAAGTTATTTCATTTGTAATGACATATACATTCTCTTGCTGTAACGAGTTCACTAACAACCGCTCGTTAAGTTTTTACTAGTGACTGGTAAGGAAGTGCATCTGCCTGACCTTTTGCGTGTGGTATTTATGTGAGGTTTTACTATAAAAGGTGGAATGAATTTAAGTATATACATTGAATGATTTGAGTTCTAGCTTGTTCTACACGACCTTAAATTTTTAAACCGCAAAATGTTTAACCTTGGCTTAGTTCTGAGAAAGAGTTAGTAAAATTATATTTTTTTTAGTTTTATCAAAACTATTTCACATTAAGTAAGTTTTAACAAATACGACTGTAATTAACTAAAATAAAAATACTTTGAAACAGAATGTTATTCTTTGTTTTAGGAATTTATGACACAGCGTGTTGTATCTAAATTATTATTAAAGAAAAGTAAATATAAGAATAAAGTATAGAACTGATTATTTTTATTTTCAAAACTTATATTCAATACATATAAAACAAAGTCTGCTTTAATGTTTCAAACTAGCATCGGATTTTAATGCAGTTTTTTTAAATAGATATTTTACGTATCAGTACTGCATCTGTGTGGAGCGGGGGCGGGAGGCTAGTATTATTTATTCTACAAATTGCGAGTCAAGTTTTAGTACAATCACATATTACTTTCAAATCTTTTGTAAATATTAATCTTGTAAATAATAATTTTAGGCCTTCCACAATTGAACATGTTATTAATTATACACGTTGCAGATTAACATTTTTATTGCTTTAGAAATGATTTTATTTCTGTAAGAATCTTTATAAAGTATTTTAAAAATAACAAAAACACCAAAGAAGCTCTATAATGCAGTTTTTGTAAAGCATTCCTAGATAATGATAATTGCAATCATCTTAGATCGTCGCATTTCCTATACCTTCTCGGAAAGCTGGACTTAAACGGCGGCACGGGTCTTACACCTGTCGCTAGCGACGCGTGCCAGAGACTGGTACTGACTGACGGTGGTACAAGATATACGCTTAGAGCGTTTTTTTATCCAACACACAGAGTTATACCTTTTTTTACACGATTATTTTTCACATTACATAAATACATACATCTTTAGCCTGTGATAGTCCACTGCTGGACATAGGCCTCCCCTAATATACCCCTATCCATTAGGGGGTTTTGGACTGTATTCCACCACGCTGGTCCAATGCGGGTTGGTGGGTGGACTGACTTTTTACATGCCAATCCGACGAATCCGGCCCAAATTGCCCTAACCAACTAGGAAACAACAATGAAAATGAGTCTCAGCAGAATTCGAACCTACGACCTCCGGTTTCTATACCACTAGGCTACGGAGGCAGTTATTATCCACATTAATCACATAAATCAAGGCATGTGCATGTGTTAGTTTACGAAATAAAATAATAAGGACAATTACCAACCTAATATTAGCGAAACTGTAAAATTTGTATACTTTATACGCCAGAACGACAAATATTGCGAAGAAATAATCATAAATTTTTATAATTATTAACATACTTATACATGCTGGTGTTCTAGTTAAATATAATGTTAACCTGACTATCTATTAAAAATGAAAAGAGAACAATGACAAACTGACAAACATACCCGTCGATCTTCCAGGCAACGATATATTTTAAATACAAGCATACCTTGTACACGATGACTATACTTTTAGCACTTTGAAAGGTAATGAAAATACTAAATATATGGTTTAAATATTTAAATAGGACTTAATGAACATATTTAAGGTCTTTATAGGTGTAAAATAATTTAAAAAGAACCAACATTGTGTCAAGAAGGTCTAAGAGTTTAGGAAGTTTGGTAATAATTATTATTTTCCTTATGCACAAACGATGTGCAAACTTAACGCCAATGGCATTGTCTACCAGTTAACCTTTGGGTGGTGCAGAGTCTCCGATTCCGTCTCTAATTGTGGGTACTTATAATAATAATACAGAGGTAATAATTGGTTTAAAAAGAATATAAGAAATAAATATTTTCATTTAAAAAAAACATCCTCTACCGGATTCTGTACGCTTGGAGCATAAGCCATTGGCTTACTCGGCGTTTGTAAAAACCTAATTAGTTCCTGCGACATCACCTGTATTCCACGTTTAATGATCGATTGAAGTGTACGAGTTGTCTGGATGTACCGTTACCATAAGTCATCTGTCAATTTGTTCTGTAATAAGGAGTAGCCAAGTAACTAGTTTTCATATAATTATTTTGGATTAACGTACTCATGCGCGAACGCAAGTCCATGATAATCTATACAAATAGATAAAAATGCAATGTCCGTTTGTAATATTAAAATGACTGTTTATAAATAATAACATTGTGATATATACCCAATATATAGCTATTTTATTTAAACATAAAAACAAATAAATTATAAGGTATTAATATTTTGTTATTTTTTTATAATTTTGAAGATAACTGATGTGGCGGGGGATAAATCAGAATACTTTTTTGGAACGAACCTTTTTTTTATATTACTACGTCGACTAAATGGCGTGTAAAAGATAGCATATAAATAAAATTAGAATGTCTGTTTGTATTACTAAAATAGGCGTTTATTAATAAGTACATTGTGATATATGATAAATTTAAAAAACAATTGTTATTTCATTTTTATCTGTATGTCTGTTTGTTCTGGCTAATCTCCTAATTGGCTAGTTCGATTTTGACGAGATTTAGTGAAAGATAGCAGTATACTTGAAATAAGTCAGGCTACATTCTTTTTTAGGAAAAAATATCAATTAGTTTTTCCCATTATATTACCACGCGGCTTAAGTCGCGGGAATATCTAGTATGAACTGAAATTAAAAGATTGGGAGAGACCTAAAGCGGGGTCCACGTTTTATAGAGTGAACATTTTATGTAAGACCATGTCCATTTTCCCGCCAACATTATCAAGTTATCAACCAAGATGGTTTAAACTTTACTTAGATAAAATTCTCGTGCATATTCCGACATTAACAAGCAGTAATGTAAAAACCTCACCCAGCGTGGTGAGATGCGGTCCAAAAACCCCTTAATATAATTGGCGTGCATTAGGGGAGGCTGGCTATGTCCAGCAGTGAACTAACACATGCTGATGATAATGAATTCAAATTCAATTCAAATACCTTTATTCAATGCACAACTCAAAAATATTTATTCAAATGCAGGAAATTAAGCCACTATGGTGTCAAAATGCCACTCGACCTTCTGACTTCGTACTTGAGCCATCGAACTCAGAGGTTGACGTGAACGGCAAGAGATCTCCAGGACGCAGGTAGGTATGGGAGTCCCAGGATCTATTTGGGGCCTTTTCTCTTCCTGGTCTATATTAATGACCTACCACACCAGGTTGAGAACAATAACGAGATTGTATTATTTGCTGATGATACTTCTTTAATATTTAGAATGAAACGACGTAACTTGCAAAATGACGATGTAAATAATACCCTCTCAAAAGTAAAATACTGGTTTAGTGCAAATAATTTATTGTTAAACAAAATAAAACTAAATGTATAAGGTTTACAACTCCTAATGTTCCTCAAGCTGGGTGTGATGTGGTCGTAGATGGAGAAGCACTAGACCACGTACATTGCACTGTATTACTCGGCATCACAATAGATTCTAAACAGCAATGGGGCCCTCATATTAATAGCCTGGCGAGTAAACTTAACTCAGCGGCTTATGCTGTCAAAAAATTAGACAACTAACCGATGTTGAGACAGCCCGTTTAGTATATTTTAGTTATTTTCACAGTATAATGTCTTATGGCATTCTACTGTGGAAAAAAGCGGCTGATATTAATACTATTCTTATAATTCAAAAAAGGGCGATTCGAGCAGTCTATAACCTGGGTCCCAAAGAATCTCTGAGAAAAATGTTTACAGAAATTAAAGTAATGACTGTTTTTTCTCAATACATATTTGAAAATATTATGTATGTTCATAAAAATAAAAATGATTTTGTAAAACATTGTGACACACATAATATAAATACTAGGAATAAGCATAATTATGTTCTTCCAAAAACTAGGCTCCGAAGAACGATGAAATCCTTCATGGGACAATGTATACTCTTCTACAATAAAATACCAGAAAACGTTCAGCTTTTATCTGTAAATAAATTTAAAAAAGTTGTAAAGGAACGTTTGTATGTTAAAGGATATTATTGGTTGTAATGACTACTTGATAGATAACACACCCTGGTCATGAACTGTTCGCTCCAGGCTATTTCAAAGTAGTAAAATGATGGTTTTATGTAAAAGTTTAGTAAATTTTATTGAAGAAAAAGGAAAAGAAAAAGTCCGCTGAGTTTCTTACGCCGGTTCTTCTCAGGTCAGAGGCTTCCATTACCAAACCGGTGGTAGATTATTTGACAATCAATAAGAAAGTGTATAGCTTCAATATTGAATAAAGATATTTGACTTTGACTTTGAGTTTGACAATATAGAAGTGTAACACTTGCTTATTAATTGTCAACCACCGGTTCGTAATAAGACGCCTCCGACCTGAGAAGAACCGGCGCAAGAAACTTAGCAGCAAAATGTGTAAACATTACTACATTGCAGTGTAAAAAGAAGATATCGCTTTAAGCTAATGTAGTTATCAGTTTAAAGAAACAAAGCATCCATCTGCTAAGTTTAATGCTATATATCTCATTAACTGTCTTCGTAGCCTCGTAACATGGGTGCACGCTTTAGAAATGGGGGGTCGTAAGTTCGAATCTGAAATTCGAATTCGGAGACTCAGCAACTGTTCGTTATTCCCGATAAAGTAAGATAAATCATGCAATAAATGGGCATGTAAAAAGTCAGTCTTGTGCCTTATCTCTTAAAAAACTCAATTTTGTACAACATTTCATCATATTTAAAGAGTAAGTGAGCGCACCTCTGTATGCGCGAACAACTCAATTGCCTTTTATTGGTCCCAATTTTTTAATCATTACTACTACTATATTACCCTAGACAGTCACTTGTTATAAGAGATCTGCCACTCTCTATTTAATCCGTCCAGATTTATCCTAATAACAAATTTCACGTAGAACGACTGGCAACTGAGCTCCACAATTCAATGGAAAAACTACACTGTGTGGATGCATTACTTGTCAGTTAATTTGAGTTTGTACTTTCGATAAACGGACCTTATACTTTTCAAACAATTGATGACTGACCCATATTAACCAAGAGAACAATGAAACCAAGATTTTTTTCCCCGCAGTATACGAACCTACGACCTCCGGTTCCCAAAGCAAAGGCGAGTACCGCTGGGTGACAGAGGCGGTTACTAGCTCTTGTGCCTATATTTGTGCACTACAGTATCACCTACGTATATGGCTAACAGATAGATAGTAGGAAATAAATCGAGTTTGATATCATCTTATTATTATTTTGAAAACCGTCGCATATACTAAAAGAATAACGTCCTAAAATTGTTATGTCGCTTCTACGCATGAATATTCCAAATAATCAAAGATATATTTCACTAAAGCTTTGGAAGTTGCACTGTCGATTGTTTTTAATAGAAATAATATGGCTCAACGTTCTACAATTGATATTTTTAATTTTTTGTTACAAAACTGCAGTCCATAAAAATATGTCAAGACGTTCGCCCAATACACATTTCATTATGTAAAAAAACTTTACAAAAATAAACAGAGAATTCATATCTCAGATCCCTTTCTCGTTTGGAGCAATCTCATTACAGAACGCTACAACGGCCGTAATATCGGCGTTCTAGGGCAGAGATTTTAATTTCATTTATAATTAAAAAAAATTAAAACTCATTTTATTCCGAACGCACACAATACTGGTTAAGGAGCACCAAGTAATTTCATTTGTAATTCATGATTTGTTATATTAATTGCCATAGGAAGCGGTCACGTAAATTTCCATGCTCAAAACAATGTACTTGTGCAATAAAATGTTATAAAAGGTTTGATATTTTTCTTGTTGTTAACTTACTTACAATTGCCATCTAAATTGAGTGAACCTTTAGTAAATATGTTAGGTTATAAATTAAAACGACATCTGGATTTACAGCTCGCCCGTATCATCTCATGCATTGCGTGTACAGACAGCGAAAAATACGTATAAAGGCTGAGTCCAGAGTCAACGGGGATATAATAGAAACAAAAGCTTTACGCTTTGTAAATTCTTCAAAACACTTTATGTTTTCAGGTATGAAATGAAATCTCACGCTGTTACGATACTAACAATATGGCCGTTCGTCGTTTTTACTTTTGGCCTTTAGTTTGTAATAAATTTAAAAAGTTGTTTCTGCGCGGTTGAATTTTTACTCACACTAAAAAGTTTTCTTACGAATTATGTATTTTCATACAAAATATAAAACTATGTATATTTTTATTGACTGCCTGTTTATTCATCTATTCACCTTGATAGGCTTAAAGGCTTTTAAGGCAATGCTTATCTGGATGACCGATCTCTAAGAGTGCTGTCCAATTCATACCATCAGACGAGTGGCAGAAAGGGATTTTCTGACGCCCTGTATGAGGGAACTGTAGCCCAGAAGTAAGGTGCCGGTTCACTACGACGATTTTCAATTTTATATGTTATGCGAAAAACTTATGTCACGACTCGGATAAGGGACAATTGTAGTGATAGACACCATTAGAAATATTTTATAATGAAGTCATTTATTTCTTCGATGTTATGAATGATTTTATTGCTACGCTGATTTTATCATTTGTATTTAAATCAGTTCAATTGTAAGGAATTTTATACATTTACACATTTCTGAAAAGCTATTTTATATTAAAGAATGTAACATATTCTATTGCATTAGATATTGTAGTATGTTTTCAAAAGAGTTTAGTATAGTGCAACAAGATAACGCAAGCCCCATAACGCAGTGAAACCTAATGTTAGACTTTTATCTTACTTTTACGTCATTTACATTAACTTTAGGTGTTCTTGAAATCTTTATAACATAGCAAAATATTTTACCCTCTGATGACAATATGGTCACACGATTTCTGCGTTTCTTCGTTTACCGTTTTCTCATATCCGTGACACGTTTTATTAAACTGTTGATAGTGAATTATGGTTTATATTGATAAAATTCCTGTACCTTTAAAGACTAACGCATTATTTTTAAAAATTTGCAAGTAAAAGTATACTTTTTTTAAATTACATGGCGGCTTCTATAATAGCAATAATCAGCGTACTAAACACAATAACATAACTTTAGTTCCGTGTTATACCTACATGTTATATCTTATAACTACAAATAACGGATTTGTGTAATCACAATTTAATTTACTTACCTCAACACCTGCTACAGTTAGGCGACAAACTTTGCTTTTGTGCACATTCAAATTTCACAAAGGCAACTCAGCGAACACAAACCTGGAATGCTTTGCCAAACATTACCGTTCCCGAGTATATTATCTAGTACCCGCTTACGTAGGAGGCTTTTCCGCTTACTGGTAAATGTAATTGTACTTCAATTGGCGTATATTTTACACAAAACTGCATGTCCTAATGTGCTGCTCTGCCTATACTGGACGCCATTTCAATATATAAAGTTTAACAATACATCCAAAAAGCTAACTAAACATGAAATAATATTACAGAGAAAATTCGTCGAAATAGCGTTATACATCGGCTTAAATAAAAAGCTCTGTAAGACATGTGACTCTTATTATTTATTACATACTTATATATTACAGCTTAAGATACCAAGGACATTTAGGCCACTATTATCATGGGAAACCGAAATTGGCGATGAATAGTTTTTATATATATTTTTTGAATGCAAATATCTTTTTTGAACTTTTGCTTATCGATTGGTATCAATTCGTTCACTCATTTATTAAAAAAATTATGCATGTGGCTGAAAATTACTTGAATATTCTTTTGTTTCTTACTTAAACATATGATGGTTATGTAACTTTTATGTCTCTTTAATTTATTCTATAAAAGCTTTAGTCAGGTTGAAATTATGAATTACGCAACGGACGTAACTTTTAAACTGGAAAATTATTCACTTTTTAATACAGGCATCTAAAAATAGAACGCGACCTTTAATATTGATGATTCTTATTTTTTCTGTGTCCGGTGTGATATAATTCACTCAGTAGTGTTTTAAAAACTAAAACATAAACAGAAGCTTATTACTCGTTACCAATCCTTGATTTTAAATAACAAAATAAAACTAATCAGAAAAGATTAGGAAAGTAAATTATTTTTCCTTTATATTCAGAAAGCAACGACTGCTTAATATGTGATATTTTTTTACAAAAAAAATTATTCACCTGTGAACTATATATATAGCTTTGTTATTTAAAAAAATATATGAGTTCCTCATAAAATTAGTACAGTAATGATATGCCCTTTTTATGTGAAGAAAACGAATGTTGATAAGTCGCGAATATCAAACCTTCCATCGTCAATCAAATCAGATAATTAGATGATTTTCACTAACTCTTCTAGACTGAATCATTTAACATCTGCCGTCGGTTACGACAAAGTTGGACGACTGATGATAATTCCTATTCTTAATTCCCTTCTTCCCCACCCATATCATAAACTTTTCCTTAAATACCCATACCTTCCCATCGTGATGGCGTTACACTATTGTTCGTTCTGTTCCTAAATGTTCCAATCCTTTCGCCTCTCATCATTATCGACCTATCTCAATTCTGTCTTACTTTTCAAAGGTAATCGAGTCCTGCGTTCTTAAGCAAATTTCTCACTTTGTTCGTAGTAACAATTTGATAAGTCCTCTACAGTCTGGTTTTTGACCTGGTCACAGCACCACCACTGCTCTCCTCAGAGACACTGACGACGTTAGGGTAGGCATGGAGACTCAAATGGTTACTTTTTTAGTCCTTATTGACTTCTCTAACGCTTTTAACGCCGGCAGCCCAATATCCTCTTAGCTCTCCTATCCCACTTAATAATATCCGATGAAGCGCTGGATTGGTGTCTTGGAGGGAGCCAACAGGCAGTTATCACGACGATTGAGTTCCGGATATTGCTAGTTGTGTCCCTCAAGGCGGTATTCTTTTCCCTATTTTATTCTCAGTTTTCATAAACTTTATCACTCACATAAACTTCATTGTGTGTATGCTGGTGATCTTCAGATATACGCTAAGTCTGCCATTGATTCGCTCCCACAAACTATTAAAAATATCAATGAAAACTTAAACTATATTAAAAAGTGGGGTAATCATTTTGGGCTTGATTTAAATTTTTCCAAATGCCAAGATGGTACTATACCCTTTTGCAAAAACATGAAAAATCTAGGCCTGATATTTGACAAAACGCTAAGTTGGAAGGACCAAGCAATCTTTGTAAGCCATAGGGTAACCAATGTCATGCGTTGTCTGTACAGACTTTAAAAAAATTAAAAAAATTATCTTCAAACACTAAGAAATTGCTCATGCAGGCCTCAGAGAACGCGTTAATTGACTATGGTGATGTGTGCTATTTTGACCTGATTAACGTAATAAACTGGACTGACTTCTAAATAACTGCAATCGATTCGTAATCAATCGATTCGTAATAAATATGACAACATATCTTGCCATCGCTCGCAACTACCATGGTTGCCTATTCGTGAAAGATGTTGGCTGAGACCTTAATCAACTTAGTATTCACTTCTTAATTCTTCTGATTCTCCTGCTTACTTGTCCTCACCTTTTTAAATATCTTTGCTTAATTAATAATAAAAATCTTCGCTCAATGCATAACCGTCTTCTCCTATGTCCTACCCATCGCTATAACTACATGCATGCTTCCTTTCCCATCCAGTCAATTCTTCTGTGAATTGGGCTACCTTCGCAAATCAAGTAAGCGAAAAGTTGTTTTTTTTTAAATAAAGTAAAGAAGTATTTTATAAAAAACGGTCTATATAATACGTAGATATATGTATGTAATATGCATATAAGTGTATTTATGTATAAATGTGCATAAGACAGTAGACAATGTCATTGACATTAAGTCCGCCTGATTGCGCGGGCGCGTGGTCACTCAAATTTCGTCAGCCAATTTTTAATTGGACCAGCTAGCTCGAGTGACGGCGATATGGTAGATCCTATTTCTAGGACCAGAAGCGATGATGCGACCGTCTGGGTGGAAACTACCGCGGTGCCTATTTCTACCGCAAAGCAGTAGTGTGAAAACACTACTGTGTTCCCCGACTACTCGTCTGCCTGCGTATGCAATAAAAAAAAAAGAAAAGAAACTCATTGATTCCGAACACAGTACTAGTTAAGGAGCACCAAGTACGTTCATTTGTCATTCATAATTTTTTAAATTAAAGTGTACTTGCGTAATAAAATCTTTTTGATATATTTCATTCTGAAAACAACTTACAATTGCAATCTTAATTGAACCTTTGATACATATATGTTAAGTAATAAAGTGGAATGACAACCGGTTTTAAAGCTCGCAATTGTATCATCTCGTGCATTGCGTGTACTGGTAGCGGTAAATATGTATAAAAGCTGAATCCGAAGTCAATGGGGAAATAATAGGAACAAAAGCTTTAAGCAAAGTAAATTCTTTAAAGTACTTTACGTTTTCAGGTATAAAACAAAATCTCACGCTGTAACAAAACCAACGATATGATCACCGGTCATATTCATTTGTTGCGATGAGATTCAGAAAGTTTAGAATATTTTTTTATTATGTTTTATGTTTGTTTTTCTATGCATAGTTTTTTTTCTCTTACAAATTTTTATACTGTTTCGTTTCGATTAACCCCCTTATTCATTTATTGACTTCAAAAGACTGAAAGGCTTTAGAAGGCAAAGCTTGTCTGAATGACTGATAAATAAAAGTGCGATTGAATTAATTCCATCGGATGAGTGGCCGAGGGGATTTCCTGACGCCCTTTATGAGGGCGCTGTGGGCGAGTAAAGTGCCGTTCTACTACGATGATTTTAAATTTACACCTTATTTGGAAAAGTCATGTCATGGGGTTGGAGCATGTTAGGAAAAACTAAGGAAAAAGTAATCTATTTGTCTTAGATCTCAAACCAATTTTTGTTTAAAATTTTACGATATTTTGTACAGATTGCTCAAGAGCTGTAACAATGATTTAATGAAACAATTTAAAATGCAAAAGCTATGAAGAGTGTTAACTGTTGTAATGACAAACACGAAACTGCAATATTTTATCCTAATACCACTAGATTTTAGGTAATAGCCCATTATCTCGACTTGAAATCTTATTCAATAGCGTTTATTTAAGTAGACCTTATAGTGTGAACTTTTCACTTTTTTGCCTCAGGAAATTTTTATTGTTGTTTCCTAGTCGCTTAGGGCAATTTGGGCCGATCACCCAATTGCCTGAAAAGTAAGTTGATCTATGCGGCGGATGGGCATGTAAAAAGTCGGTCCACCCACCAACTCGACTTGGACCAGCGTGGTGGGATTTTAATGGAAGAGACGTCAGTTAGAGGAAGCCTAAGTCGAGCTGTGGAGTAACTCAGGCTAAAGATGTACTAACAAGAAAACTTAAAAAAAGATATATATGACACATTAAATTGTATATAACCAATTTCCGCAATATAAGCCGTTAAAAACGTGCCCTCTGCAAAAAACTGCGTTGCCATGTTCGCCACTGCATTTTAAATCTCCAACCTGGCTCCTTTTAGGGTATTGATTGGATCAAAATGTCATGTATCACACGTTTTTTGCAAATAGGATATAAAATTATGTAAGTGAATTAACTTTTATGTAAACTTACACTATATTACCTTAAACGAGCTTAAAATGTAGTAATGTGAAGTTAATATTTTCACGTATTAACAAAAAAATTTACGTAAACATTTAAACGTTCGCAAGTTAACGAAAACTTAGCGCCAAAAACGATTACTAGTTTAACATTAATTTCAGTTCCATGGTGAGCTTTTTATAATTACAAATGACGAATTACTGTAACCTCAATCTAATTTACTTGCCTTGGCACCTGCAAAACTTGGCTTTTGTGCACAGTCAAATTTCACAAAGACAACTCGGCAAACACCAAGCTGGAATGATTTGCTAGACATTACCGTTTCCGAGTGTATTATCTAGTGCCCGATTGTGTCCGAGGCTTTTGCATTTACTGGTCGCAGGTCCTCTTTTTACAGGGCGTCTTGGGCGGCACCACCGTGTTCCCTATTTCTACCGCAAAGTGTTCCGGTATAAACGGCATCGTAGCCAGCGTATTTGCTGGGTGAACGCGACCTTACATCTTTTGTCTCGCGTTGCAAATACCACTGCTATTACCAACGTATATGGGTGGCGATGAACACTTTCCATCAGGTGGCTCGCCTGTTCGTAAATGAAATAGTACTTGAAATTGCTAATATTTTAAACAAAATTACTATAATAAGATGCCCATCCTAATGAACCCTGCTCTACTCCTGCTGGATGCACGTCAATATATTAAATAAAAAAATACTAAATCTACTTAAACATGAACACATATAACGTAACTAAGAAAATCTCGTAAAATTTGGTGTTAAACGTCTAAATAAAATAACTTAAATGAAAAACTTTGTGAGACATGTATTTATTGTTAAATTACAGCTTAAGATTCCAAGGATATTTAAGCCACTATCAAAATGGTGGTCCGATATAGGCGATTAATAGTTTTTTATATATTTTTTTAATGCAAATATCTTTCCATAATGTGGAACTCTTGTTTATTGATTGGTATCAATTCATACACCCTTGTTTATTCAAATAATTATGTGTGGTAACTAAATAAATAAGATTACTTAAATATTCTTTTGTTTGGTACTTGAACATATGATAGTTAGGTCACTCTTATCTTATGTAATATCCAACTGAAACCTGGTCTCATTAATTAAAAATTCTATTAAAGCTTTAGTCTTAAGTCTTTAGTTTAAGGTGGTTTAGGTTGAAGTTATAAGTTACGAAACGAACGTAATTTTTAAATTGCAGCATTATGCACGTTTTAATGAAGGCATTCTGAAAGTAGAACACGATCTTTGATATTGATGATACTTATTTTTTCTAATAATTCAGTTGTTATTGTTTCAAAAACCAAAACATAAGCATGAGCTTATTATATGATAATTATATTTTATTATTATATTATGTATCAATATTTCATGATTTATTGTTTAACAAAATTGTTGAAACTTATCATAAAAGATTAGGAAGTAATATGAATTTTCCTTCAAATTTTAAAAACATCGTCTGCTCAAATTGTGATATTTTGTTATAAAAAAAATCACAAATTAATATTATAAAATGGTTTGGTGTAATTAAAGACACATAATAAGTAAATTTTATAGATAATTTAATTAAAAGTTGTCATTTAATAATCTTTAAAAAATAGAAGGTTGGGAGATGTGAAAGATAAAAATTACATTTACAAACAAATTAATAGTAGTATAAATAATAATTCACCTGTCAACTTTATATATATAGCTTTCTTGTTTAAAAAATATGTATGAGTTACTCATAAAATTGGTATAGTAATTATATGCCCATTTTATGTGGAGAAAATATGCACACAATAAGATTTTATATCAGAAGAAAATGTGTAAGAAGTAGGTTAAAGTACATCTGATGACCTTTTCGTCAGCCTTATGTTATAGTTAATAAAAAGGAGAATTCACTTTTATTTGTAAAATACTAAAAATAAATGAAAGTAACTTATTTATTTTTTATTTTACACCTGAACACAAGAATGATGGGGTATTGCAATGTTTTTAATACAATGCTATCATTTGTTGTCCTCATCAAACTTTTCTTTTAAATAAACTTTTAAATTGATAATTTAAACAGAAAAAATTACCACATAAATTGCAAAATATTAATTTAATATCTGTGAAAGTAAAACTCAAGTGGTAATATTATACTGGCCTAAATTATGTTTATCTATATTGTACACCATAAAATGAACATAGGATTTGCTTAGCCTGTATCGATTATGATTCGGTATTAACTAGGCTTCCTATAAATCCTTGGATCGAATTAAATGGCTTTTATAATCCGAGACTTCGATGTAATCCGAATATTATCCGTAATTAGTTAGGCTTAATAATTTAAGTTCTTGTTGTGATTGTCCTTTTAGTTTATCTTTAAAAAGTATACATTATTAATTTAAATACAACGCTTTTAAATATTTATTTATATTAACTCGACATAAAAGATATTTTTTTTATATTTATCTTTTATGACGTAGATGCGATTAAAAATAATAACATATACTATCTTGTGAATGTACAGTTATTTTTCCGTTTTTTATCATTTTATGTTTATTTTCATTTCATATGCATCAGAGAAAGACTAAGAACTTTGATTATATATTGCATAAGTTTTAATCACCACAATTTTTTCTAAATACTTTTTTTTTAAATCACATATTATTATTTTTTGCCACCGTAGCCTAATGGTATGGGCGTATGCTTTAGAAACCTGAGGTCGTGGGTTCGAATCCTGCGGTGACTCAACAAATTTTACATTGTTGTTTCCTAATTGGTAAGGGCAATTTGGGCTGATCACCCAATTGTCTGAAAAGTAAGATGATCCATACGTCGGATGGTTATGTGACGAGTCGGTCCACCCGCCAACCCGCATTAGACCAGCATGGTGGGGTACGCTCCAAAACCCCCTAATGGATAGGGGTGCATTAGGGGAGGCCTGTGTCCAGCAGTGGACTTTCACAGGCTGATGATGATGGTATTTTATGAAAACTTATCTTAAAAGAATGTAAGACCATATAAGAATAAAATATGGCGGTTTTTGAGCCAAAGTATAAGTACAGGATCCAATCCTTTGAGCTGCAATACTGCGTTTGAAAGAATTGGATGGGTGTTTCACATGAGCTTCGGAAGTTGCACTATAGACAGTTTGTAATAATAACATTATGGCTCATCTCTATTATATCGTTATTTTTCTCTAAAATTTTCATAAATCTTTGATAGAAATATATCAAGACGTCCTCCCAATACACTTTTCATTTTGTGAAAAATATGTAACGAACACAAACGCAGAATTAATAATTTGAATCCCTTTCTGATTAGAAGCAATCACGTTACAGAATGCTTGCACGGCCATAATATCACCTTTCGACGAGAAAGATTTTAAGTTCTTAATAAAGTAACTCATTTCATTCTGAACGCACACTATACTGGTTAAAGAGCACCAAGTAAGTTCATTTGTAATTCATGATTTGTTATATTAATTGCCAAAGGAAGCGGTCACGTGAATTTCCACGCTCATAGAAATCCATGTACAATAAATCGGTTTGATATTTTTCATGCTGTAAATATATTTATCGTAGCAAACTATATTGAACCTTTTCTATTTATATTAAAGTTTAAATTAAAATGGCAAATAGTTTCAAAGCTATCATCTCATGCAATGCGTGTACAGACAGCGAAAAATACGTATAAAAGCTGAATCCAGAGTCAACGGGGAAATAATAGAAACAAGAGCTATACGCTTTGTAAATTATTTAAAGTACTTTACGTTTTCAGGTATGAAACGAAATCTCACGCTGTAACGAAACCAACAATGTGGCCGTTGGTTGTATTCATTTAAAGAGCAAAGTTTGTATTAGAAATGAACAGTTGTTTCAGTAAAGTTTGAATGATTTTTTAGATGCGTTTTAAGTTTTGTTTTACCATGAAATATTCTTAGTAAATTTTCCACTGCTTTCGTTTTGATTAACTCCTTGTTCATTTATTAACTTGAAACGATTTAAAAGCTTTAGAAGGCAAAGCTCAACTAAATGATTGATAAATAAAAGTGCGATCCAATTAATCCCATTGGATGAGTGGCCGAGGGGATTTCCCGACGCCCTTTTTGAGGGCGCTGTGGCTCCGGAGTAAAATGCCGTTCTGCTACGATGATTTTAAATTCAACAAGTTAGGTGGAAAAGTCATGTCATGGGGTTAGGATTAGGGGTTTAAGGGAAAAAATAAGGATAAAGTAGTTAATTTATCTTAGATTCTATGCATGTTTATAATCCGTTCTTTATTTAGAATTTTGAGTTATTTTATGTAGACTTCAGCTGGACAAAAAAGATTTAATGAAACAACATTTCATTCTAATACAACAAGATATTAGATAATAGTTAAATATATATATAAGCTGTTTTTAAGTAGACCTCGTATTGTGAAATTTTCACTTTTTTGTGCTGTTTATTATATAATAGTATATTGACTTTTTCTGTAACATTCTAGCCACGTAAATGTATCCGTAAGTAACTAATATTTCAAAATGTTAATAAAGAATTATGGTTTATATTATCGTCGTTAACGGCCGGCACGTTAAACGGGCGTCCATCCATAATCAAAGAATGCGAACACCTAAAATCCTACAACTCTCACATAGCTTCGGACAATTAAAAACAGTCCGAGTGGAAGAACCGTCGCTTGCTACGAAATATTCGTTCGACTTTAATTTTGCAAAGCAATGTTCTTTGTTCAAATGTTTTTAAATTCAAAGTAGAATATGTACGTTTTTTTAATAAGTCTAGTGGCCAAGTGAAATTGGCTATTGCTTTACTAACCATACAGTCATGTGTTTAAATGTTAATACTAACTAGTAACTGTCTCCGTAGCCTAGTGGTAAGGGCGTGTGCTTTAGAAACCGGAGGTCTAGGATTCGAATCCTGCAGGGCTCAACAAATTTTCAGTGTTGATTCCTAGTTGATTAGGGTAATTTGGGCCTATCGCCCATTTGTTGGAAAAGTAAGATGATCCATGCGTCGGATGGGCATGTAAAAGTCGGTCCACCACCAACCCGCATTGGACCAGCGTGGTGGGATACGGTCCAAACCCCTAATGGATAGGGGTGTATTAGGGAGGCCTATGTCCAGCAGTGGACTAACAAAGGCTGATGATGTGTAACTGTCTCCGTAGCCTAGTGGTAAGGGTGTGTGCTTTAGAAACCGGAGGTCTAGGATTCGAACCCTGCAGGGCTCAACAAATTTTCAGTGTTGATTCCTAGTTTGTTAGGGCAATTTGAGCCGATCACCCAATTGCCTGAAAAGTAAGTTGATCCATGCATCGGATGTAAAAAGTCGGGGCATGTAAAAAGTTGGTCCACCCGATTTGGACCAGCGTGGTGGGATTCTACGAACGTATTGCGAAGACGTGAGTTAGAGAAAGCCTATGTCCAGCGGTGGACTACCACTGGCTAATGTACTACAAGTTAAAGTAAAAAAGAAATATGTGACATGTCAAACAGTATATAACCAATTTATGCAATATGAGACGTTGACACATGTGCCCTTTGCAAGGTACCCCGTGATTTCCGCCACTGCATTTTAAATCTCTAATATCTTTTAAGGTATTGATTGGATCAAAATGTCATGTATGACACGTTTTTTGGAAATAGGATAAAGAATATTGTAAGTTTATTAACTTTTTTGTAAACTTACGCGATATTACATTCCTCATACAAGCAGTTTACTCATGGAATGAGTTGCCTTCGGAAATCAGGATGGCTAAAAATCGCAACGACTTTAAGCGTAACATTCGTGACCATCTTATAGTCTTTACTACAATAAGAGCTAAACTTTTAAAGTTTTTAATACATAATTAAGCACCTACTTAACTTTCTCTAAACCTACCAATGATTGACTGGCAGAGAAAGCCTTTGGCATTAAGTCCGCCATTGTACTGTTATTGTACAAAAAAGGGTTGCTAAATAAATAAATGAGCTTAGTATGTAGTTAAGTTAATATTTTTAAGTATTCATAAAAAAATTAACGTAAACATTATAAGCTGGTGTATGTTTTTAAAAAAAAACAAAAATTAACGTTCGCAAGTAAATGAAAACTTGGCGCCAAAGCGATAACTATATCAACATTATTTTCAGTTCCATGGTACAAACAAAAAGTTTTTTATAATTAGAAATGATGAATTGCAGTAACCTCAATCTAATTTACTTACGTCGGCACCTGCTATTTTGACGATAAACTTTGCTTTTGTGCACATTCAAATTTCACAAAGACAACTGGGCAAACACAAAGCTGGAATACTTTGTCAAACATTACCGTTTTCGACTATATTATCTAGTACCCGCTTACGTAAGAGGCTTTTCCGCTTACTGGTAATTGTAATAGTCCCCCAATTTGCTTATATTTTACACAGATTTATGCCCATCATTATGTGCTGCTATATATTAAGTGGATGCAAAGTTAATATAAAAAGTTTGAAACTTTTAAAGCTTCTTGAACGCAAATATATTCAATATATTTTTTGGTTTGATACTCAAGCATATGATGGTTATGTAACTTTTACGTTATGTGTAATATTCAGTTCAAACCTGTTTTAATTAAGTAACTATTCTATTAAAGCTTTGGTCTTTCAGGTCCCATAAATATCGTAGGTGGTTTAGGTTGAAATTATAAATTACATAACGAACTACTTACTAACTTTCAAACTGTAACTTTTAAACTGGAGCATTATGCACTTTTTAACGGAGGCATTGTGAAAGTAGGACGTGACCAAGTGTATTGTTGATACTATTTTTCCTAAATCTCATAATTAGTTAAAACCAAAACTATTGATTTGGAAAAACGAAATTGGAGATATCATAAAAGATTATAAAACTAACTTAATTTTACTCCATTTGTATAAATTCTGATATTTCGTTAAATAAACAAAAATCTGAAGTCATTATTATGTATGTAGATGGGCTTTAAATAAATGCGCTAGACAAGTCATTTTTATAGATGCTTTTTTTATATTTATTAATGATCTGTAAAAATAAAACTTAGAAGTTATCGCAGATTAAACCTTATATCTAGAATGAAACAAACAGTCCTTTTTATTTATCCATCTATAATAATATACCTAATCAACTAAATTTAAAACTTCTTTATTTGAATAAAAACATATTTAGGTTCTTTTATAAAACGAGTACTGTAATAATATATATGCCCATGTTATATGGAAAAAATATGGACACCAAAAGCCTTCTATTCAGATACATTTTTTAAAGGAAAATGCTTAAGAAGTAGGCTGTAATAATGGCCTGATCGCCTAATTCGTCAGCGTCATAGAGAAGGAAATAGTAATCAAGATTCAAATTTATTTCCAATATAATATAAGAGTGAATGAATCGCGTGTCAATACACGAATGAAAGAATATTGCTATATTATAGATACAACACTTTTGTCCGACATTGTTTAGACTTGAATGTTACTTTTTCAAATAAACATTTAAATTGGTAATTAAAAAGAAAATAAAATAAAACAACAGTTGCAAAATATTATTAGCATTAAATATCTCTAAAAGAAAATCTCATATGATAATATCATACTGGCTACAATTATATTTGTCTATGTATTACACCATAAAATGAAAAAAGCATTTGCTTAGCCAGTATCGATTATCAATCGGTATAAAGCAGCGTTTTTGTATGATCCTTGGATCGAATTAAACGGCTTTAATATACCGAGACGTCGATATAATCCAGATATTATCTTCACTGGAATAGGATTAATAATTTAACTTCTTGTTGTGATTGTGTCTTTATCTTAATATTTATAAATCTTGTGTCAAGTTGTTTGTCCGCGATGGACTCCTAAAATACTTAACCGATTTAATAACATAGTTGCCCACTATGTGCAGTTTAAACCAACTTAAAAGAAAGAATAGCTTAGATCTTAATTTACAATCGCAATAATGTTTTATAATAATTCATTTTTCTATTATTATTTGATGCAAAATGTCAGTTACTAAACGATTGTGACAGTTGGTGACATCTATTGATTTCGTTGTGTGTGTTATTAGAAGGCGTGGTTTAATAGTATAAACATTTCGTTGATAAAAGAAGAATTAAGACCATAAAAAGTAATTGTAAAAAATTCATTAATTTTGGTCAGTTAATTTTATAATCATTGTGATCTATTATTGAAAGCAAAAATGCAATTTCATAACGCCGTTATTTTATACCAGGTCATTAATTAAAAAAAATGTAATGAATAAAATAACATAGCTTCTTAACATGCGGCAAATACATAAAATGTAAAAATTAGACATAAATTTTTACAGAGCAAAATTAATATAAGTGATGTTGTATCCTATATAAAGGAAATATTTTAATGACATATTTAACAACGGATACGATTGAAGGGACTGTATATTCATTATTTATTATTTCATACGCTTGCGACAAATGTAATCAATAAATTTTATTTTTGTTTTTTAATAACCATGCAACTAAAACATTAAAGTTATGTTTTTTGTGGTAGTGCTCCATATCCATTCAAATTATAACATCTTTAATAGAAAAGTAAGTAATTTTTTAAAACGAACTCTGTTCGAATTTTGCTTGATATCAACAGAAGGAACGTTTCGATTAATCGTCATTAGTCTGTCTACTTTAAATACCTTTTTTAATATATTGTATTCATCATCGAGTTCACTGTTTTTTACAAATGACATTTATCTAATAAAACATTGCGGTCCTCATGAATGATATTCTCTTTACGTTTATTTTAAGCCCTTAAATTGTTTATTAAAATGTAAAATAAGTAAAACCTAGCCGTAGCAACGCGTGACAGGGTCTGCTAGTAATATATATATATATATTTTTGCCTCCGTAGCCTAGTGGTATAGGCGTGTGCTTTAGAATCCGGAGGTCGTGGGTTCGAATCCTGCGGGACTCAACAAAATTTTCATTGTTGTTACCTAGTAGGTTAGGGCAATTCTGGGCCGATCACCCATTTGTCTGAAAAGTAAGATGATCCATGCGTCGGATGGGCATGTAAAAAGTCGGTCCACCCACCAACCCGCATTGGACCAGCGTGGTGGGATACGGTCCAAAACCCCTAATGGATAGGTGTATTAGGGGAGGCTTATGTCCAGCAGTGGACTATCAAAGGCTAATGATGATGATGATGATGATGATATATATATATATATATATATGGCTAGAAAGAGATCAGGCAATGTGCAAATGTTGTTGAGTTTCCGTAGGATTCCAACCCACGACCTCCAGTTTCTAAAACATACCCACTTAATACTAGGCTACGGAGGCAGGTTTCAATAACATTATGATTTATCTTTTTTGTATTGATATTTACCCTTAAATTGACATAAAACCTCCGCAGAAGTAATTCAATACATCCGTTAAATAAACTTTTAATTTAAAAAAAAAACGGAGAATTAATAACTCGGATGCCTTATACATTCGAAGCAATCTCATTGCAGAACGCTTGCCCGGCCGTAATATCGCCGTTCTACCGGGAAAATTTCAATTTCTCACTATATAAACTCATTTTATTCTAAACGCACACAATATTGTTAAAAGAGCACCAAGTACGTTCATTTGTAATTTAATATTTGTCCAATTAATAGCGGTCATGCAAATTTCCATCATAAAAATCCTTGTGTACTAAATGGTTTGATATTTTTCATAATGTAAAGATACTTATCGTAGCAAACTATTTTAAACTTTTTCTATTTAAATTAAAGTGGAAATTAAAATGACAACTAGTTTTAAAGCTTGGAACTATATCATCTCGTGCATGTGTACCGAAAGCGAAAAATACGTATTTAAGCTGAATCAGGAGTGAACGGGAAATAATAGAAACAAAAGCTTTACTCTTTGTACATTCTTTAAAATACTTTATGTTTTCAGGTATGAAATGGAATCTCACGCTGTAACGAAACCAACAATATGGCTACCGGTCATGTTCATTAGTTGCGATGAGTTTATAATATAAATAAAAATTTATTTCAGTAAGGTTTGATTGATTTTATATTAACGTTTTAAGTTTTGTTTAACTATGCAATATTAATTTTCTCAGTAAATTTTCCACTGTTTCCGTTTTGATTAACTCCCTTATTCATTTATTGACTTCAATATTTAAAGGCTTAAAGGCAAAGCTCATCCCAATGATTGATAAATAAAAGTGCGATTCAATTAATCCCATCAGATGAGCGGCGAGGGATTCCCTGACGCCCTTTATGAGGGCGCTGTGGCTCCGGAGTAAAGTGCCGTTCTATTACGATGATTTTTAATTTAACTTCTTCTTCTTAAATATTGACTTCTTAAAGTCTTTATAAAAAAGAATTAATGAAACAACATTGCATTCTTGTACAACAAGATTTTAGATAATAGCTCAATATCTCTGGTTAAAACCTTATACGATGGTGTTTATTTAAGGAGACCATATCGTGTAAATTTTTTCACTTTCTTGCGATATTTATAATACATCATCAGCCTATAATAGTCCACTGCTTGAAATAGGCCTTCCTTAACACACCCCTATCCATTAGGGGGTTTTGGCCCGTATCCCACCACGCTGGTCCAATGCCGGTTGGTGGGTGGATTGACTTTATACATGCCCATCCGACGCATGGATCATCTTACTTTTCAGACAATTGGGTAATGGGCCCAAACGGCCCTAACCAACTAGGAAACAACAATGAAAATTTGTTGAGCCCCCGCAGGATTTGAACCCGTCGTGGGTTCTAAAGCACACGCCCATACCACTAGGTTAGGCTGGAGTCAGTTACTTATAATACATTAAGATATTGACTCTCTCTGTAACATTCCGATCACGTAGATGTAACCAGAAACGTCGTAAGTGACAAAAATAAAATTGTTCATCAGAGCGGAAAAACAATAAAAAAAAGTAAATTTTTGGTCATAACTAATATGTATGATACAAACTGTTTGCTTAGTTATATTCGATTATTACTAAAAAAATTAATGTATTGATAACTTTTTTTTTAAATTGTTGTTTGGCTCCAGTGAACAATTTCAGTTTTGTCAGTTACAACGTCTCCGTTGTGTTACCGTCGATATGTAACTCGAATTTATGTAACATTCTACCTTAACCTACTCTCTGTGATTAACATTTCTATAAAAGCGTTGGCGATTCACGACCCAGTTAATACTTAGATGGTTAACGTTCAAATTGTAATTATGCAACGAACGCAACTTTTAAACTGGTGCATTATACACTTGCTAATGGAGGCATTCTGAAGTGAAACGCGCCCTTTAATAATATTTATTATTCTTATATAAATCCACTGTATTTTAATGTGTTCTTTGACATAGTCGTGATATATGCAGAAATCGGAAAAAATAATTTTATATTTAAAATTAACACTTACATTTCGATGCCTAACGTCCTAGTCGGTGCCGTAACCATGGACCCTGGGAAGGGTTTGAAACAGCGGGTATAATTTTTAATAATTGTAAAGTATTCATCATCATCGTCATCAGTCTGTGATAGTCCACTGCTGGAAATAGGCCTCCCCTAATACACCTATCCACTAGGGGGTTTTTAGACCGTATTCCACCGCATGGATCCGACACATGAATCATTTTACTTTTCAGACAATTGGGTGATGGACCCAAATTGCCCTAACCAACTAGGAAACGGAAATGGAAATATCTTGAGTCCCCGTAGGATTTGAACCCACGACATCCGGGTTCAAAAGCATACGCCCAGGCAGGCATACGCAGAGGCAGTAAAGTATACGGGATAAAATCTGGATAATAGTGGATTAAATACTGAAACACATTTTTGAAACTAATTTTCTTAACAACTTTTTTTAAAGTAAGTTAACTTCTAAGTTGCTAGTATTTACATCAGCTAACTATCAGTTAGAGTCCCGTCAAATGGCATCAGCCATTCCAGAGATTGTCTAGAAGAAATAGATAGACAGACAGACGAAATTAAAAAAAAATATTTTGTTATGTGTACCGGTGTATATGTATATGTAATTTGATGTTACACAGACTCGCCAATTTAATTTATGTCTACTTTCTAGTGCTTACTTCTGTGTTTAATATATATATATATAAATTACTATGTAGTCGCAATAGCTACGTATAAATTATTTGACCCCGAAATAAGACCCAGTTTTAATACAGAAATTGTGTTTCGTTTGAATCCATTGAACTAAGAAAGTCTGAAAGTTATCAAAGATAAGCGGCAATCTCTTCACCTCAATTAGGATGCGGGTCCATTAAGATAATGCTCCACAACACAAGATCGGCCAGTAATGAATTAGAGGAGCTTTAAATTTTGGCTTGACTTTGACCTCATTCTACAGTTAATTTAATGATAAAACTTACGAGTTAGTTGTTACTCGCGTTCGATGTAATGATGTTACTGAAAAAACATGCAAATAACATTAATATTGGAGTTATTATGTTAAAATTAAATGTATAACAACTTTATGTTTTAATGTATATGGATAAAGTTAATAATTGCGAAAACAGATTTGCATGGCGAGTAATTAAATATAATATATTATAATTCCAATGTAAAGCAATTGAGAAATTGTGATGATTGAAATAAATGTTTTTCAACCTGACTTCGGATCTATATATAAGATCAGCCAACTACGCAAGGGACATTATGTTGCTCGAGTGTACGCGCAGATGTACACAGGTTTCACTCGCTCTTCCTTCACTATTTTAGTGTTTAGGGAAGTATAACCGACATGACCGAAGAGGCATTAGGCACAGGACCGACTTTTAACATGTCTTAATTCACAACCATACGGATCAGCTCGCGTTTCCCAACAAAGGAAAAGTTGTTGAGTCAACGCAGTATTTGAAATCACGGCCTCCTGTTTGTAGAGCGATTCTTTGCCTTTGACTTTGACTAAAGACTTAATATTTTTTTGTATGAACTTTATAAAATGAAATTTTACTTAGTTATAAATATAAAACGATTAATAAACAAAGACAATCACAACAAAAAGTTAAATTATTAAGCGTATCCCATTATGGATAATATCCGGATTACATCGACGTCTCGGTTTATGGAAGCCATTTAATTCGATCCAAGGATTATACACAAAGCCTGGTTAATACCAAATCATAGCCGATCCTGAATTAGGAAGGGCTATGTGCATTTAATGGTGTCCAATATAAATAAAGTAATTTGCGTAGATATATCATTATCTTTTAGTTTTCGCAGACACAGGTGAAATTTCTATTAATAATTAAAAGTAATATTTTAAAATAAGTAATAACAGATATTTAAGCAAAGAGTTGTGCTAAGAAACATTATTATATTTCCTCATTCTTACGTGGTCTGTATGAGGAAATGTAAGTATAATATGTACTATGTTTATTTTGTTTTAATTCCATCATTAAATTAAATTTTATTTTGAAAAAAAAGATGGCCTGGTTTTTATACTTTATTTACTGGTTATTACTTTTGGTTTTATACTTTTTTCACAAGTTTTTCCTAAAAATATTTATTTGGATTGTACTTTGATTCGCATATTTTCGCCACATTAATTTGAAAATGTATTATTATTAATTTGGTTAATTACTGTAGATGGATACGTATGAAGTTATTTATTTGTTTGAATATTTTATTTTACCTTATCTTCTGAGGTACATTATAAAATGTAACAATTAATGCCGTCAACAAGTTTTTTTTTTAAAGGAGGGAAATTTTACTTAATTTTTAACTTTACTTTAAAAACGTTCGTTCCAAATATTCGTTTCAAACCGTAATTTTTGAGTTTCTGATATTTGTAAAATTAATATCAAAAATTAGGAATCACTACATTTTGGCAAACTATGGACTTGAGTGAATTATCATATGAGATTTAGAAAAAAATCATTAATATTATAGGTCACGTTCTACTTCAGAATGCCTCCATTTAAAATTGATCCAGTATAAAAGTTGAGTTTATTGCATAATTTTAAATTTCAACGTAAATCTTTACGCAATTACTTTGTCATGAAAGACTAAGGCTTTAATAAAATTGTCCTTTACAGAGAACCAGGTTTAGGCGTAATAATACATAATATAAGAGTTACGTTACCATGTGTCAAAGTAACAAACAATAGAATATCCAAGTAATTTTCAGCCTCAACACGAAATTCTTGAAATAAAGATATATGCATTGTTATCAATCAATAAACAATAGAAACACTTCTATAGTCAATAATGATTTGCGTTCAAATGTTCACTTGAATGTCCTTCGGATCAGATGCTTGTATTTAAAAAGAAACACATTTCTCACTAGCTTTCTTTGTAAGAAGACGTTTAAACCTCACGAGTAGTAAATTTAAGCCAATCCCACTTTCACAAGTTGTTCTTGGTTAAATTACATTTTTTTAAGTAATCTCTCTCTCCCTCTCTCTCTTTCTAGCTCTGAATCCCACATGGTATTGGGGTCAGCTTTCCTTGTTTTTCTTCTCCAATTCGCTCTATCCCTGATGTCGGCTTCAGAGATCTGACGTTCATTCATGTCCCTCAGCACTACATCCTCCCACCTCGTCTTCGGTCTTCCTCTAGGTCTTTTTTTAAGTAATCGTGATGATATAAAGGAATAAAGAGATGGACGACATTTGCAGAGTGGCTGGTTTGAACTGGATGAGAATAGCCGAAGATCGGAATCGGTGGCGTGCATTAGGGAAGACCTATGTTCAACAGTGGGCTGACACAAGTTGGTAAGGATGATTTCGATGAAGTAGCTAGGATTTTTAAGCTGTAAACAGGAACAAAACACAGGAGCAGAAACAAGAAATTGTTGGGATCCGATATTAGAACCTAAAAGACGTAATTTTGTTACAAATATATGTAAATTACAGTACCAATATCATTTACTACTAAGCGTAAAAGCCTCTGACGTAAACGGTTACTAGATAATACACTCGGAAACGGTAATGTTTGGCAAAGCATTCCAGCTTTGTGTTCACCGAGTTGCCTTTGTGAAATTTGAATGTGCACAAAAGCAAAGTTTGTCGTTAAACTTTAGCAGGTGCTAAGGTAAGTAAATTTATATTCTTACTACTCAAATCCATCATTTGTAATTATATGAATAAATATACGGTGAAACAAAAGTTATGTTAATGAAGTGAATGTTTTTGTGACTACATTTTCATAACCGTCACGAAACAAAAACCGTATGCTTTGACTCCTCACTGTTTTTAAATTTGCGTAAAACTTTTCAGTCAAGAAGTGTAAACATTTGGTTCTTTTAATACCTAATACATTTATTAGTAGTAAGATTCATACAATTGACCCTGCGGTTATTTAATTAGCAGCCAATATTGCTTCGACACTGAAATAAACAATAAAAAGTTATATGTTCTACGTTGAATCTGTAAATATGTGTACAAAACGACATTGCAGTGGAAAATTAAAGTCTAACGGATATTTCGTACCAAGCGACGGTTCTTCCACTTGGACTGTTTTTAATTGTCCGAAGCTATGCGGATGCGAATTTTTAGTCAATCACATTCTTTCATTCTGGGGCCCGTTTAATGGGCCGAGTGACTAACAAGTTTTGGTAACTCGTCGTTCGTCGTCGTTTCAGCCTGTCAGATCCCACTGTTAAGCATAGGCCTTCCCCATAAGTCGCCCTAAGGCCCTGAGTCGTCTGACGATCCTGTGCCACCTGCATCCACCGACCACCTGCACATTTGCACAGGTCGTCACTCAATCTGGTGGCGGGTTGTCCGACACTGCGATGGCCAGTACGAGGCTGCCACTCGAGAACCTTTCTTCCCCAACGGTTTGCGGTTCTACGAGCTAAGTGGCCGGCCCATTGCCACTTCAGCTTGCTAATTTTGCGGGCTATGTCGGTTACCATGGTTGTTCTGCGGATGGCTGCGTTACGCACTTTATCACGCAGAGAAATACCGAGCATAGCCCGCTCCATAGCTCGCTGAGCGTCTTTGAGCTTCCTTATATGGCCGGCAGTGAAGGACCATGTTCCAGTGCCATATGTCAACCCTAGAAACAAACATTGGTCAAAGACCTTAGTCTTCTAGCATTGAGGGATATTGAACGAGGGGTTATGTCGAGCTCCGACGCTGCCCATCCGAGTTGGATTCGTCGAAGGACCTCGCATCGAAGTTGGACCTACCGAATCGGACACTTGTCCCAGGTACACATATTCGTCAACAACTTCGAGCACAGCACCCAACAACCACCGGCGTAGGCATTACATGACCGTTAGACATAACTTTCGTCTTGTCCATGTTCATCCTAAGGCCCACGTGTTGAGGAGACACTGTTGAGGTCATTGGAGCATAGTATTTAGGTCCTTCAGCGACTCTGCCATGACACCATATCGTCGGCAAATCAAGGTGGGTAATACACTCCGCATTATGCTTATACCTCATATATTTATATCATCCAATTCATAAGTTTGATATGTCTCCAATGCAGCGGTGAAGAGTTAGGGATTAAAAATCACCTGACTTACACCTCTGCAATTGATAAGCTCATACTACTGGATTGTACTGGACGGACATCGTGGCTTCGCTGTACAAAACACCTCAGAACCTCGATATACCGACCGTCAATTTGAAACGCTAAAGGGCCTGCAGCACAGCCCTGAGTTTCAACAGAATCAAACGCTTACGATCGACAAACGCCAGCATAAAGGCAGATTATAACGTCTCGGTCTTCTGTATAATCTGCCGCAGCGTAAATATGTGGTCTATGGTACTAAAGCCTTTTCGAAACCAGCTTGTTTGGGTAGCTGAAGTCGTCAGTCTGAAAGCGAGACGATTTAAGACGACCTCGAGAACAGGAATATACGCGGCTCAGACGGGAAATCGGTTCTCCATCCTCGTTTTCAGAAGCTCTGCATGTAATTCGTCCTCACCAGGTGCTGGCTTCCTCTTAATTTTTTGAGAGCCATTCGTATCTCAGTTCAGGCGCACTCTGGTCATTTTTGAGCAGTTTGCGGTATGCTTTTGTTTTGGTCGTCACTCACTTCAGTGAGCGGTTACGACGACTATGGGTACAACTGTCCATAGAATCTCTCGATCTCACTCAAAACTTCTGCTCTACCGGAGATGACGGCCCACTAACGGTCTTCAACTTAGTTAGCTGGCTTTTGCCCGACAGACAGATCTCTGGCGAAGACTTTAGAACCTTGGTCTGTTCAATCACTCCTTTTAATACGACATGTATTAAAGATGCGCAAGTCACGCCGCATATACTTGGAGATCTGGTCTATAGCTGCCTAACCAACATATCAGAAGAAGACATAAGCCTGCATCTTCCGTCTTGTATCCATAAGGTTCTAGAGTGAATCAGAGAGTTTTAGGTGCTAGGTTTGCGTGCGCCTTGTAGAGCCTAGTACCCACAGTACGGACAGTTTCCATGAGCTGAGCGTTAATTTCGTCCACAGTGCTCAAGTGTCAGGATTGGAAGCGATTATTAGCTTTGAGCTGAAAGCTTAGCATTTAGGACATAGGCACGAGACGGACGTAGCATGGACTTTATCAGACGAGACCTTTCATGCCTAATGTTTAGATTAACTAAAAACCAAAAATTATTAAAGATTTAACAATTTAAATATGGCCGACTTGAAATAGTACAGAAACATTTTACGCAATACAAGCAGCTAAAAATGTGAAAAATCCCTGTGATTTCTTCCCCCTGCATTTTAAATCTCTCACATCTTTTAAGATATCTATCTTATCAAAACTTCGCGTATGACATGTTTTATGCTAAAAGAATAAAACATTTTTTAAATGTATTAACTTTTGTGTGAACTTACACTATATGATAATTATTGAGCATTAAACCTGCCTAATTGCAATTTTTTTTTTAATATTAAATTAAAAGCTAAATTAAAAGCAGCTGCCTCCGTAGCCTAGTGGCATAGGCGTTTGCTTTAGAAACCGGAGGTCGTGGGTTCGAATCTTGCGGGGACTCAACAAATTTTAATTGTTGTTTCCTTGTTGGTTAGGACAATTTGAGCCGATCACCCAGTTGTCTGAAAAGTAAGATGATCCATGCGTCGGATGGGCATGTAAAAAGGCGGTTCACCCACCAACCCGCATTGGACCAGCGTGCTGGGATACGGTCCAAAAACCCCCTAATGGATAGGGGTGTATTAGGGGAGGCCTATGTCCAGCAGTGGACTATCAAAGGCCGATGATGATAATGATGATTAAATTAAAATGCTTATTGGGCGTTATTCATAAAACATAGACATATGCCATCGCGGAGATTATTGTAGAATAATTAGGATACAAAAGTAAAATTGAACACATATTTTAGGCCTATCTTTACGGTTTCGGCAACGTTTTGAATTAAATCGCACGAGGTTGTGCCGATTTTTTTTTCTCAAATATCTATTTAACTACGCATCCCAAAACTATGAAAACAAAAGTGGTACCAATGGGAAGCTAATGTCTAACATTTAAGAAGTGAATGAACAAAATGGGGTCGTCCAAAAAATATGTATAGAGTATAATACCTTATTGTGTTGTCAAGATTTCAAGAAGTGTTAGTTGTCTATTGAATAAAGAAGTAATTTTAATAATCCCAATGAGTTTTAAATTATCTTTTTTTTACATATACAGTTGTAGGTTTTTACTCCGGTCATTACCTATATCTGAATACACCTACGAAATTATTGGTATTAAAGACGTGTTTTCATTTACCTGACAAATAAAATTGAAAATCGTCATAAGGAAACCGCACCTTATCCTAGATTAACAGCGTTCTCGTAAAAGGCGTCAGGAAATCCTTGAGCCACTCATCCGATAGGACTAATTGGATCGCACTCTTACAGATCAGTCATCCAGATGAGCATTGCTTTCAAAGCCTTTAAACCTTTTAAAGTAAATAACTAAATTAACTAGCAGTTAATCAAAGTATAAAAAGTTTAAAATTTGGTATACAAATAAATAATTCGAAACAAAACTTAAGAACGTGAATTAATAATCAACCTTAATGTAACAACTATTTATTTCCATTACAAACTCAGGGTTCAAAACGAATACGTCATTCGGCAATATATAAGCTTTTTTACAACGTAAAAAAAATGTGAAATTTTAAGTGATTTAAAGAATTTACAAAGCGGTACGCTTTTGTTTCTATTATTTTTCCGCAGACTCCGGATTCAGCTTTTATACGTATTTTTCGCTACAGGTACACGCAACGCATGAGATGATACGAGCGAACTTTGAAGTTAGTTGTCGTTTTAATTTAAACTTTAACTTAAATAGCGAAGGTACAATTTAGTTTGCTATTTAAAGTAAATCTGCAATATGAAAAATATCAAACCGATTTTATTTTACAAGTAAATTGTTATCAGCATGGAAATTCACGTTACCGCTTCCCTTAGCCATTAATTTCACAGCTAATGAATTACAAATGAAAGTATTCGGTACTCCTTAACAAGTATTGTGTGCGTTCGGAATGAAATGAGTTTCTTCAGTAAGAAATTGAAATCTTCCCCGTAGAACGGCGATATTATGGCCGTGCAAGCGTTCTGTAATGAGATTGCTCCGAATGAGAAAGGGATCCGAGATATTAATTCTCCGTTTGTTCTTGTTACAGTTCTTTTCAGCATGAATTATTGCGTTTCTATACTGCCGTACTGACATATTTTATGAAGCAGTGTAATTTTTAATAAATAGGCAGAAAAAAAATTGATATGAAAATGATACGTGGTCACATTAATATCGAAATTAATCGATAGGCCAATTTTAAAATCTATAGTGAAAAAACAGCTCTTGAGTGGAAATTTCTTGCCTAGCCGGCACGGTGTTATTCTTATTATTTATTTAATTTGACGTATGCATTCTGCTATATATTTTACTAAGAATATGTTCATGCAAAATTTTAAATAACAAAAATGTAGCGTGTTATATTTTTTTATTTATACAAATATACAAATATATAATCGGTAAATATGACAGAACAAAATTTAAAAAAATGTCTGGCTGTCTGTCTGCTTGCTCTGTTTGTCCTTTGCAACCAAGGTGGAGTCACGGTGGAAGAAGAGTTTGTTTATATATATTAATAAAAAAAAAATATTGCTCGTATTTAAAATAAATAAACAGTCGCTCTATATATTTTATTTGGCCATTTTTGAATTAACTTTTGACAAATAAGCTTTTTGAAGCAAACGATGAAACGTTTTAAATCACATTAATCTTTTAATTTAATATGCATATTTAACCCGACCGTAATATTTAGTCGTGTACAGATTTTGAATAAAAATAATTATTTAGCATCTGTAGGAATACATCATTAATCAGCTTTATCAGTCCACTGCTGTGATCGCCTAAACGCGATCCTCGCTCTACTGCTGCCAACTTGAACCGCTGCACGAGATCTGCCATCCGCCTGGTCAAGGGTCGATAAACTCCTTTCCAAACTGGCCTCCACTCCAGAAACTTATGGGCCTTGGCCATCCGTTCTTCGACCACGTGACCGGCCCATCCATCTGTAAGAAGTCTCAATCCTAGCGCCTATGTCGTAACGTTTCGTTTTGTGATGAATCAGTACGAATCTTTCCGACAGAGACTCGACATACGCGTTCCATACACGATCTGATCAACTGTCGGATCAGTCCGATAGTCAGACTGCTTTCGCCCAGACGTCATGGCCCATCGCATCGTTAAAGACTTTGTCCTAAACCTGCGGTATCGGTGACGTGAGAATGTGGTGTAGCTTCCTGAATGCTGCCACACCCGAACTGAACCCTCCCATTGCGCTTCCTCCAGCTGTAGCTTCAACGCAATATGTGCCCGGTAGACTATTCATCAGACAACTTTGGAGTAACACCATCGAAGGTGACCAGACTCGGGAGAACTGTGTCTACTGAACATGACTTTCGTCTTGCCAAGTTCATCCTTAGTCCGATACGTCGGACGATTCATTTAAGCCGTGCAACATTTACGCAGGCACTCCAACGACTCGGCCCAGATGATATCGTCAGCGAAACGGAGGTGGAAAGGTAACTCGCCGTTAATGTTTATGCCACGTCAAGTGCAGTCTAGGGTCTTAAAGACGTCTTCCATGCATTAGTGAACAGTTTCGGAGTTTTCGCATCCCCTGTCTCACTCCTCGATGCAATGGGATTGGTCGCGTTTGATCCTCGGAATCAGAACGGACAAAAACGCAGCGCTATACAGACCTTTCAACACCTCGACGTATCGATAATCGACCTGAGATCGTTGTAGAGCTTCCAGAATAGCCCAGGTTTCTACAGAGTCAAAAGCTTTCTATAGTCTACAAAGGCAAGGCACAGTGGCTGATTGTACTTATAGGTCTTTGTACTACTTGCCTTATGGTGAAGATGTGATCTATGGTGCTAAATCCTATGCGAAACCCAGCCTGCTCGGTGGCTAGAATCCATTAAGCTTGTTGGTGAGACGATTCGTCATGACTCTCGAGAACAGCTTGACTGTGACTCTCGAGAACAGCTTGTACATGTGGCTTAAAATGAGATCAGTCGCTAATTTTAAGCAGGGTATTGTCACCCTTCTTATAAAAACAGAACGACCTCACTCTCAAGCATCGCCTTGCGAGAATTACCCTGTTGAAGAACGGAGTCGAATAACTTCCGTAACTCACCTAAAACGACGTTACATCCTGCTTTAAGGAGCTCGGTAGTAACTCAATCCTTTCCAGGAGCTTTTCCCTTGAGCTGCTTAATAGCCAGACTAACCTCATCAATGCTGACTGTAGGAAGCTCACCGGAGATGCCGAGTCAGACTGGCACGTGGAACGTTACCCGGTAATCAGGTTGAGGAGCCTGGGACGCGTACAATTTGCCGTAGAAATCCTCGATTTCAGATAAGATCCCAGACTTCAACAATCGAACTAGAACAGTTCCTAAGCTTCGATTGAGGGCTTCTCCCAAGCTTCTCCACAAAAACCTTCGACCTTCTATTCTGCTCAATCGCTTCAGTTATCCTTTGCGTATTTGAGCAGTGAAGGTCCAGGCGTATCAATTTGCAAATTCCGCTTCGAAAGAAGTTTCACATCTGTCGAAGTGGTGTCCTCATAGTTTCGACGTTCCTCCATAAGACCAAGCGTCTCATCGGAGATTTTGGATTTCCTGCCAGTACGCTTACTCCTGCAAAACCCTTTACCCACGTCACGTATGCACTCCACTACGGCACCGAGTGCCTCGTCAACTGCCATTGTGGTTTGCGATGTGTTAAGAGCATCGAATCGGTTTTTTAATTCCAGTTGGAATTTTTCAGAGCCCATCACGTTTTGTCGGAGGTTGGGTCAGAGTAGACTTCCGGCGGGCCGCTCTCGTTGGAAACCCATATTCACGGTACCTCTCAACAATCGGTGATCGCTACCGGTTTTAAACCTATTTCCGGTCCGTCATGATAAAATCTATCTCGTACCTTGTCACAGTATCGGGACTTTGCCAAGTCCATTTCCTGTGGGCTTCTTAAATTATGAGTTCGTTAGAAGAGCCCTTCTTTTCAGAAGTTGGCCAGCATTTGTCCCCTGCGATTTCATTACCGACACCGTGAGGCCTAAACCCGATCTCGGTGCCAGTTCGTACACCACTTTGGCTTAAATCCCCCATAACAACATTATAGTGGGCCTTATGGTGGTATACAAGGCCAGGAGACATCCTCGTATGTGGCCTCCACTTCGTCGTCAGAGTGTTCTGAAGTGGGCGCATACCTTGTCACTTTGAGGTATACCTCTTAGTGAGCCTAAGTACAAGGTATGCCACCCTAGTCGACACACTCGAGAATGCAATTATGCTGTTGGCAGGATTTGTTGACGAGGAATCCCCGCCACCCTTGTGACGGATGGTCACCCTCTCAGGAAGTAGAAAAGGTGACCCAATGGCAAGGTTACAGTGTCCTCTTCCTGTCTTTGTACTTCGCTACAACCCTAGAACGTGCCATCAGATCTTACCCAGTTCCACTTCTCACTTCGCTAAATCTCAGCGTTCGTCCGTTATACATGTAGCCGGTCAAGTTTTCGGTAGCAATCTGCAGCCCTGGAATCTGCACCCTTGTCCCCACCGTCACCATGGCCACTGCTGGCCAGGGAATGGAACTACCGGGAACTAGGGGCCGTTGCCTTTCGTTGACGTCCATTAAAAGAATTGCTCATAAGTGTCACGCTGAGCAGGCGGATCTGCAATGACTGATTGCACCTGTACTGCGGATCTACCTTGCTCCCAAAGTAAGGCAGCTCCGCAGTCAAGTGGCCGGTGGGGTCGTTATATCCCTACGCCGCCAGCCGCTGTAAGAAATACTTTCATGACAATATTATATACAAGTAAATTATGTTTTTCTTTACCTGTCCACTGCCAGGCATAGGCCTTTTTAATAAGGTATGGACGGCCGACCTCTTGCTAATTGCTGCCAGCTAGAATCGGCTACTGCACGGAGATCGCCGTCCTACTTGGTTGGGGGTTGATCACCGCTGTCATTCCGAACGCGGCCTCTTCTCTCCTCCTCATTGACCATCGGCTCTTCTGAGAACGTGAGCGGCCCACTGCCATCTCAACGAAATAATCTTTTGCAATATGTCAGTGACCTTAGCTCTTTGCCCGATTATTTAATTACGAATTTTGTACGACAAAAGAACACCTAGCATAGCGCGTTCCATAAGGCATTAAGCAACGGCAAACTTATTGACCAGTCCGAAAGTCAAAGGCCACATTTCGCTCCCCAGGTGAAGACGGATATATAAGAAGCACTGTTCTAAGTACCTCGACGTATCGATACTGTACTCGATCGTTGTAGAGCTTCCAGAATAGTCCAGGTTACCATAGAACCAAAAGCCTCGTCAACTGCAATTGTGGTTTCCAATCTGCTAAGGGCATTGAATCGGTTTTTAATCCCAGTTGGAATTTTTTGATTTGCCGGAAGTCAGGTCGAAAAATTGATCCCATCGGACGGACCCACTCTCGCTGGAAACCCCTAAATTAGCATTAGCATATACATATATAATATAATTGGTTGTTTAAAAATTATATTTATTATTGTTTCTGTCGCAATAACTTCCCTTTTTTGTCGCCGTATCTAATCTGTCTCAACAGGAAACTAATTTAAATTATGTGCATTTCATACTCATAATTTAAATTAGTTTCCTGATGAGACAGACATACACGTGTACACGTCAAATAAAAAAACAATAAATCCGTACCTATCACAGGTACAAACGTACTTTCTAACATATTTTAGTCTTAGTTAACTTTACCCACATATATGATTACTATATACGAGTCATTGACATAAATATTTATCGTGAAATAATGTTTAAAACATAATTTTTTAGTAACGTAATTTAAACACACTTCTAAACTTTAGTCATTAACTACAGAATGAGGTCAAAGTCAGGACAAAATGTAAAGCTCCTCTAATTCATCACTGGCCCAATCTTGTGTTTTGTAGCATTATCTTAATGGAACCGCATCCTAATTGAGGTTTAAAGTTTGCCGCTTATCTCTGATAACCTCTTGACTTTCTTAGTTCAATAGATTAAAATGAAACACTATTTTATTACTTTATGATTGATACCGAGAGAAAAATTTAATTTTAATTCATTATAGTTGCATGTAATTACTTTGTTCTTGGAAGGTAAGTAAGTGAAGCTTAGTGCAAAATTAGAGAGCTGATATGAATACAACATTTTATAAAAATAAGACTATTTTCATAAGAATGAGATTATTACAAAGGAAGCTATTGCTATTATAATAGAGTCTAATTTTAAATTTCAGTTTAATTGCATATTATTATGTTGTATAATACAATTGTAGAAGTTTATCAAGTATGGAAATCAGGAGACCGAGGAAAAATAACAAAAAGGTCCTATTCACATTAAATATCTTTATATAAACTTTATATTTAACTTTATATAAATTTCTATATTGGATATAGAAGTTCATCAATTGTTATTGATTGTCAAACACGTTAGTATCTACAATATCTACAGGATATTAATAAACTACCACTGTTAAAACATATATTACTACAACTAAGTGAACACAAACAATTTCCGGGGTAAACAAACTAGCATTTCATAATCTCATCGGTAATTATCAAATTATTATTCCGATAACGAAGTTTGTATCGTAAACACTATTCAGTTAATGTAAGCACAGACAGCAGATATTAAATTTGCGAACATAATATTCCGTATTAATTAAATTACATTAACTTGATCAACATTATTCAATATTGTAACTTGTTCCCTTATTTATACGGGTTTGTTAGTTAAATTAAAATATATTTTTGGTTTACAAAGAAATGTTTTGGTTGTGGTGACTTTTTTTTTAATTATTTACTTTTTTTTAATTTTATTATTATATAATTTTTTTTTCTGTTAAGGTGCTATAGATATAAGTAGCTTTAAATTATTTAATTCTTGTTTTATATATTATATCATCATGTTGGCGTCAAACTTACAGAGAAACCTATCCGTGGTGATTACATATAGTAAAAGCTTGTATATGTATATAACTCATATATAATAATATATTGCTTTTATCGAATGTAAAATTTACTCTTTTAATTGAAATAAAGCGTTTCTAATCATCTTTAAAAATAGAATAAAAAAATTAAATTGTAAATAACTATAAAAAATTCTGGAGGTGGTGGACCACCACGGTGCCATTTTCTGCCGCAAAGCGGTAGTGTAAAAACACTACTGTGTTCCAATTTATAGGGCACTACACACACACACCTACAGCTAGCGTATTTACTCGGTAAACGATACGTAACATCACATGTTTCACGGTAGGCAGCGCGTATTAGATTCGTCGGGGTATTGCCGATGTCCAAGGGCGTTGGTGACCACTTTTCGTCAGATCGCCTGACTGCTCGTCTGTCTTAATGGCCAATAAAAAATAATAATATCAAAAGCCCATGGGTAACAATTCATATTTTTTCAAGAATTAATTAAAATATTTAATTTAATACAAAACATATTTTTATCTGTATTAGGAATCTAATAATACAAATCAATAAATTTATGTCCCTTGCCTTTTCATTTTTAAACTAATTTTTTTATGTACTTGTTATCTAAGTTACATCTCTATACAGATCTGACAATGACAACCTATACGAAATTGGCGGTTTCTATAAATAGGTTTTATGTAAAAATGGTGACAGGTATTGACTTGCTATAGCAATAGTTGAAAGTATTTTTTGACATTGGGAGTTGGAAAATGTAGTCGACATACAATCTCAAGCCACTCAATATTTAACATTTGTAAATACCAAACTTGCATTTGGCCATTTTTATTGTATTTTCTATAGGATTTTCACTCACATTGTCTTAAATAGAACCTTAGCTATTACAATCAGAAAGAAATTAAACAAATAACCGTTTGCAAAGTAACAAAGGATTATCATGAGCAAAGAAACTGGAAATTTAAACTGGGGACTTAAATCAGCTAGGGATCAGCCTGTGTTCGCCCTCAGCTGGGCATAGGACTCCCCTAATGCACGCCTATATATAAAAGAAAATTCTTTGTTTTTTAGCCCTTTAGTTTCCTTATTACAAGCTTTGCTTAGTTTGGGACTATATGTGGGTCTTTTACTTGCCTGGAACATTATATTATATTACCACCTCTATTTTTCAACTACAATTGAATCAAGTACGGTAGTATACGTAACATAAATGGACGCTCTTACAATTTCTGCATTCCGAATAAATACTCGTTAACTGGAAATCGAAAATGTTAAGCTCTAACAAAAAGACACGTCAGACATGCTTTAGCACGAGCGGGCAAATTGCTCCAGAAGATTCTCTCCGCATTCCCGGCTAAGAGACAGACGTGAACACTAGACAATTGGAGGATAGGTGGAATGCCACATCCAGTCGCGGCCGCATTATTTCATTGTTACATTCGTTATAGGAATTCCTTTATAGTGAGCAATGCCTGGTTTCTTATAGTGACGATAAAGTCAGATTTGATTATTGTGTTCATGTGTGTGTGTTCGAGTTAAAATTGAACAACATAGTGAACAAACTTCTCTTGAAGTTATAATTTTTTGACTAAATAAAGTCTAAATTAGGGGCTTTTTGGATCGTATCCCACCACGCTGGTCCAATGCGGGTTGGTGGGTGGACCATTTTTATATGCCCATCCGACCATGGATCATCTTACTTTTCAGACAACTGGGTGATCGTCCCAAATTGCCCTAAGTAACTAGGAAACAACAATGAAAATTTGTCGAGTCCCCGCAGCATTCGAACCCACGACATACATTTCTAAAGCACATGCCCTTACCACTAGTCTACTTTTGTTAATAATATCATTACTTTAAATATGTAATTTATGTCATGTGCTTTATGCATAACAAATTTTTTGGAATTGGGATTTCTGATTCTAATGTTTAGTTATTCGAAAGGAGAAAAATTAAATCTTTAATTTTATAATGTCATTTTAAATTTTAGAAAATTTAATTAAAGGTATAAATTAATTAAAAATAACCCTGATTTATTTCTGATATATTGATAGGAACATTGATATTTAAAAATATCTTATGTTATAACTTTTCGGCTGTGGCGGTTAAAATTTTCATCGTTATGCGTAAACAGTATCATTTAGGTTTATCTGCATAGCTTTCCCACGGTAACTTAGGATGATGGTTAGAAAAAAGATTATACTTTTAGACTTACTAGTTATAACTTTCATAAAAAAGTGTGTTACAGTGTAAGCGTCAATTGCGTCGTTGCAAGATTGGATTCTCTTTATGTCATCCAAAAATGTAAATCTCTAAAAAAATGTTAAAAGTCAGGTAGTCTGGAGTTCGGTCAATGGAATTAAAGAAGTTATAGATGGAAAATGTAATGTATTTCAATTATTTCTCTTTATAAGAAATTTTTTATCAAATTTTTTTTTTTTAATATTTTAGTTAAAAAAAATAACATTCTGACTACTACAACGTAAGAAATAATTAGAAATATGATTTTACGATGAAACCCCAGTCGTATATGATCTATGGTCTGTAGTTAATTTTTTAAATATATAATAATATAAAACATAGTCATCATGATTATCTTCAGCCTGAGACCTAGGGCCTCCCCTAATGCACGTCACCGCTTTAGATCTACGGCTTTTCTCTAAAAAATAGTTACAACTATCAATACTTACACTATTAAATAATTGTTCAAAACTGAAACATAACTAGTTAAAAGAAGAATAGTTAACTAGTTAGTTACTTAATAGTTAATAAAAAGAATAAATTAACAGTTACATAAATACTAAGTATGTGTTCTATCAGTGCACATTACAATTAATGTATCGTGTAATATATTGAAAGCTGATCACAGTTCAACCCAGGAAATAACATACAAAAAAATAACGACATAAACCAGTGCCTAAATTTACGTATTTGACGATAAAAAACATTACAACATTTTTCTCATCTACCGAATACGAGGCAGTTTTAGTGAAATATACAGAATTGAACATGCGCGTGCAATAGGCCTTCCACATCGAATAAATCCAATTAGATACGGTATTGTTTTCGTTTTTGCTTTATTATTCCCGCGCTAGCTATTTCACCGTGTGACAAGTAGATTAGGTAACGAATTTATTGCGTTCGAAATCTGTTTATTCGTCCCCCGCGGAGCAGTGTTGAACTTCATTTTATTCCTATATCAAAAGCGATTAAAGAAACCTGTGAACACTATATCGTGAGTAATACATCGGAAAAAAATGGGGCTTTATGTCAAATTTTATAATGAAAATAATGAAACTGTACAGTAATTTAACGATATGATGAATGTATTAATGTAGCTCTTTTTGTACAAAACAGAGGAAGTTATTTTAGTCCTGTGCGAAAGCTTTTTGAAGACGAATTGCGCTTAGTTCGTCCCGTTACGGTTGAGTGGTCCAAAACTGTATATATAAAGTTTTTCGACTTAAATTTCACTACATAAATAAATATCTTGGGACGATAATACAATATAAATTTAAGCAAATCTTGTACAATGGCAACTAGATGACTGATAAATAGGTAAACACTAAAAAACGACACGGTCATCACACAACATTTTTCCCGCGAAGGGAATCGAACTCTGACTCTCGGGCGCAATAACCACTAACCATAACGCATATCGAGTCTTCGACATAGGCCCATATACATATGATAAAAATAACAGTCTTTGCAGAAGATATTATAGTGCACAAGTGTACGTGCAAACACAAATGACCTTACTTCTTAATTCATTTGTTCCGATGCCCGGACCACTGGCACTACTTACTGGATCTACCTTTTTGCAAGCCTATCTGACGCATGATTCACAGGTAATTGGTAGATCAGTATCAGTAGATTCATGAAATGATCAGTCTACACAGGATTCGAGCCTACGGTTTTAAAGCAAGCCAGCAGTTTGTATATATTACGTAAGATGTTTCATAAATCAGTTAGTAATAACGAGTTGTATGATTTCCTTAGAAATAAATGTTTATACACGTAACGAATGGATGTGAAGGGATTATAAGTACTAAATTTAAAAGTATCAACTGCATATTTTTACCTATACCAATGACATTGAACTACTTCCTGAGGTGGTTTCAAAACGTCGGAGCCTAAAATGTTTTCTATAAATAAATATTTTTCCATGCGATTGAAAAGTACGTTGAAATATAAGAGAAAGTTAAAACATCGGCATTCGAGAGAGTTTAAGTATAAATTTTGCTTTGGTAAAATTCAAAAATATCGCTTTCACATTTGATGAAAATCAGATTAAGGGCTGTTAATGAAAGGTGAAAGTTTTAATTTTTACAGACTTTTTGAAGAGGTATTATGCATTTAATATAAAATTTCCAGTATCAAAAACGCAAAAACAATTTTGTAATTAGGTCTGATTTCTAATTGAGTAGATTAATGTCGTTAGCGTTGTTTTCAATACATAATTGTAAACTTAATGTATGTGCAAATAAAAAGGGATGATTATCAAAGACATCGTGATGCACATGACAAAGAAACAAGGAACAAACATAATTTAATCCTTCCAGCAACTAGACTGCAAGGTATAAGTAAAGAAAGTCTTAAATGGGACAAATGGTATTACAAATAATACGTTTTTACAAATCCCAGTAAACGTTCAGCACCTAACTGATAATAAATGTAAATAGGTTATTACAATATAAATGATAACACAGCCAGGTAATGGAAAGATCGCGCCTGGTTTTGTTCTAATATTGAATAATACGTATTTGTTAATTTTCTCAATAGATATCATAAAAAAAGCCCGCTGAGTTTCTTGCGTTGGTTCTTCTCAGGTCTAAGGTGTCCTTTTTCGAACCGTTGGTAGCGTGTTTGACTATCAATAAGCAGGTTTAAACGTTTATATTGAATGAAGATATTTGAACTTATTACTTGAACTTTTAAAAATCAACCGATATATCAAATCCACAAATTTACGGATTTTCCGCGTTACTTAAATATATTTATTCCCGACGTTTCGGATTCTTTCCAGCATCCATGATCACGGGCAGACTAAATTTGTATATGTCTGTATCTCAATGTTTTGGAATAACCGTCAGAGTTTTTTTTAAAAAAAATGACGTATCTTTCGTTTTCTTAATTTTGAATGTTGGTTTGACAAAAAGTACTTATGTCGTCTTTCGATTTAGTAGTTTTTACATTTTTGAGTTTAATTTTTAATCCACTAATTTGCGGAAAATCCGTAAATTAGTGGATTTGATATGTATAATAATCGCGTAAATAAAAGAATAATTAAAATACGTACGTAACGTAATAATTAAATCAACCGATAAATAAAATGTTTAATTCATGTGTATAATAACTGCGTTCTAACTATCTAATCTGAGTTCTGTTCAGTAAGTCTGCTTCTTAGAGATTTCGATCAAGAGCATAACACTTTTGTGGTATTTTTTGTAAGTAAAATAAAACACATTTTTCAAATTATTTAATTATTAATTGTATTAACCATAATCAAAGCTTCCCTTATTCTGAAACAAGATAACGTTATAATTATGTTAGAATATATTTATATATTTGTATTAATAATTATGTTTCGTACATTTGATAAAACCTGTGTTATTAAAACATAAACCTGTTAAAGATACATACTTTTCAATCCAACTTACCTGCAACTGCCATCGACCATTTCCTATAACACTCGGTTCATCTCCACTGGATGCATGCGACTGTAACCTTCAGCCCAGGAGCGAGAGCTGAGACCTATAAAGTCACGATTCGCGAAATTAAAAAGCTACGCCGTTCCGGGTCAGTACTTTTAATACTAGAAGAGATAAAGGCAAGATCTACTAGAAATCCTTTACGAACTCAACACGACATTTCCTTGAATATTTGTTTTTTACTTTTTTTTTTCTTTTTGAAACGTCATTTTCATTTATTTCTTTATGATATATTTTTTATTATCTCTGTTTAGAAAATTCTCTATAGTAGAGTTTATATTTATTTTTAATTATTTACCTTACTATAATACAAATTTATACAGTCAGTAATTTCATTAGTTAAATCCGTACAGAAAATTATTGAATTATCTGTCACGCTTGCTAATTTACTATTTTTTATTTTCGTAATAAATATTTAAACCCGCAATATAAAAAAAATTAAACAGCAGTAACACAGAGAGATAAAATATCAATTACTGTTATTTATCAACTTATGAAAGCTTAAATATTAGTTAAATTTCATAGTAATTTTTTAACCACGCATTTGTGTTAGAATAATTAAATTCGTTCTATTTATTTTTTACATATACTTAAAAAAAAATCAGCTTGTTTAAAGCCTTGTAAGGAAGTAATTAGGAATCACATGGCTTGATTGATTTATGTGCCCTAGAACCATCTGAGGCTGTTTACTGCTTTATTGTTTGATAAGAAATCGGAACCAGCAAATGAGTTAACAATTCTCTCACCTGCTTTAGTGCAATAAAGTAACGTCTGATTATTTTAGTTTAGTATTTACTTAATGTTTTATCATTTTTGTAGTTTTTCATTATTGGTAACATTTATTTAAAAATAAACAAATTATTGTGGTATAATATTTATATCACAGTAAAAGCTAACCTTAATGTGTTTTTTTTTATGGCATATGCAGGCAGACGAACAGTCGGGCCAAACGCCGGGAAGTGGTCACCGACGCCCATAGACATTGGCAATACCAGCAGCATCGCCAACGCGCTGTCTACCGTGAGACTTTTAAGTCTCTTTACCCAGTAAATACGCTGGCTACGGTACCCTTCAACGGAACACAGCAGTGTTTTTACACTACTGCTTCGCGGCAGAAATAGAGACCGCGGTGGTACCCACCCAGACGTTCTCCAGTAAAAGGGACCTACCACCGGGTCATAACTAAGTTAAAACCTAATGAAAATAATTTTCAAGGATAAAAAAAAATTAGAATAAAGCCACGTCACGATAGCTGATAAAGCTGAACATGTAGGTAATATGGATTTTATAATCTTCTTTATAATTACCCAATCATTCTTTTTAATTACTGCATTATGGTTGTAAGTGGTCCGGCTGAATGGGGATGAAGTCAAACCTTTAGCTTGGTAACGAAGTGATTTATGTTTCACGTGGAGTCAAAAACATGGATTAATTTACTCAGATGTAGCACTTTTGCCAATTTAAACTGGCAATTGTCATGCTTTATCGAATATTTTGTATTGACGCATCTTAAACTTCTTTTGTTATTTAATTTTGATCTCAGATCGTCATTATTATCTTTAAATATATTTTTTTAACAATAGTGCCTGCCTTTAAATACTGACATGTAATCCATATATAAAATGCATTTTAACTCTTGGGCTGTGTTGTTAGATCCAATTAGATCTGCATTGAAACCGCAATTTAAGTGCTGTGGTAAAGTATGTTCTATAAGTCCCAATGCCGGAATAACTTACGGGAAATTCTTAGTAATAATAAGGATATTTTTCTTCAATAGTTACGTTTTCATTGAAACAATGAGGCGACGAGACGGACAGAATTTATATTACCTTACCAATGAAAAGTACAACGAAAGACTCCACTGGTCCGTTTGCTACATTGTGACTTTGGTAGTTATCGATCTTTGAATGACGATGACGCTAAATACACTGCACCATTCAAAACGGAACAAAGTAGTTCTTTTACACAACTGCTTTGCGGTAAAAACAAGTCCCACGATGGTCCTTACTCAGTGGTTTTTGGATGGCAACTTTGATAAAATAATATTTAAAATAATTTAGATAAAAATTTTCCAAATTGAAAATAAATGATATTTTCAAAGTTAATTATAACGTACGAAATTAAAATCATTTCAGCATCAATTTCAGTTTAATAAAATTTAAAAGCAGTCAATAAATTTTATAAAACTGAGTCAAGGTTGCTGTTACGTGTGCAAGTCTAAAGCCTCCGTAGCCTAGTGGTAAAGGCGTGTGGCTTAGAAACCGGAGGTCGTGGTTCGAATCCTGCGGGACTCAACAAATTTTCATTGTTGTTTCCTAGTTGGTTAGGCAATTGGGCCGATCACCCAATTGTCTGAAAAGTAAGATGATCCATGCGTCGGATGGGCATGTAAAAGTCGGTCCACCACCAACCCGCATTGGACCAGCGTGGTGGATACGGTCCAAAAACCCTCTAATGGATAGGGTGTATTAGGGGAGGCCTATGTCCAGCAGTGGACTATCACAGGCTGATGATGTGTGTGATGTGTGCAAGTCTTAATATTTAAAGTGACACAAATTGATTATAAGTATGTAGTTACAATTCTATAGATTTAAAATTTTTTGATGGTATAATTTTCAAATTTAAAGGCAGAATTGAAAAATTCTTTTTCTTTTCATTCATTAGCAGCCCCTATCCGTCCACTGCTGGACATAGGCCTTTCTCAATGAACTCCAAGACGGCCGATCCCAACCTACTCGCTGCCAACTTGAGCCGGCTACTACACGGAGATCGGCATCCCACCTAGTCGGGGTCGACCAACGCTGCCACTTCAACAAGCTAATGCTTTGCACTATGTCGGTGACTTTAATTCTTTGCCGGATTAACTCATTACGAATATTGTCCGCCAAAGAAACTCCGAGCAGAGCGCTGAGATATACAATATATATATAATATTATATATAGTAATTATATATATAAATATAGTTACAAATAAATGCTTTTAGGCAGATTTCCATCAACTGATAAATATGTTTAGTATTACATATTGTTAATTATATTATATATTTGTTGCTTTTTAGGCAACAAATATATAACCACATTATGAATAAAAATATACTTAATTCAACTTTTTAGTTACTTAAAGAAGGCTTAAAAAGATAAATTTAGAACAAGGAAGTTTTGAATGGCTTTGAAGAGGTAATTCTTGCTTTACGGGTGATTCAGATTAAAAACTAGACCGAGAATATCTGTGTAAGGACTGAATGTGAAAATATGGAACATTTACAAGCTTCAACATCAAAGAGGTAAATGTCAGTTCATTTGAAGCGCATCATCAATCGTCTATGAAGTTCTGCTTCACTTTGCTACTTTTCAGCTGCAGGTATGGTCTTTATATTAAATGTAATAAATTCTTGAAAAACTTTAGATTTACGTTGAGCAAGGGTTAAAAGGCGTGTTAAAACACAAAGGTGCGGAATGCGGAGATCTCTGGACTGAAGACTTTGGTTGCTTTAGTATGTAAGCCAACTGACCCGGAACGCATTAATTTCGCGAAATGGTCCATCCGCGCGATGCTCAGGCTTCAACGATCTACAAAGTCCGCGTTCTCAATGGAGACGAATTACTTGTTATCCCAAAGTGGATATGAGGCCAGGTCTTTGGTGTATGAGAATCGTTTTATGTGACCTTAATATATTCTAAATAATTATTTATTAAGGAACTATGGAAAATAAAAACATGTAATGTTTTAAAATATTAACATATATGAAAATAGTACCTCGTATGTCTTGTAGCATTTTTTTTTTGTTGCTGTTGATTGACTACAGGAGGTGAAAAAAAATCGACCACTTTACGTCACTACTACTTAAAAACATTATTAATTGCATAATTATTTCTATTGCTTGCGCGAATATTATACATTATTAAATAAAACTACTTTACGTATTTTATCGCGTTTATTTTACATTTTAAATTCCCGACGTTTCGAACACTTTCCAGCGGCCGTGGTTACGGGGTCTACCCCGTGACCACGCTGCCGCGATAAAATCCGTAAAGGAATTTTATTTAATAATTATTAATTGCAAACAAAATAACTTCTTATGATTTTCCTAATAAGATACTCTAAGCAGCTCAAAATGCAGTTATGAAACAACGCTTTCCGTGGGACGATAAAACTACACCAAGAGCAGCCTTCAAAAGGAACACCAGAACGAATTAGACTGACGCGGACATTATAATTTAGATAGGCCCCGTTAATAAAGCAGTTAAGCGCAATAATACGGGCCCACCGGGAACAATGCGGTACCTCTATTTCCTCTGAATATACGCCATAAAAATGTTGTAGGTTTCCTCGTGTTTCGTTAAATTTGACTTTAGCAGTTTTCAGGGCAATATGCTTGAAATTACCATTGTTAAATGCACATTCAAGTATATTGGGCCATATTTTTCATACAGTCGGCTAGTGTTGAAGTTCCATATAATGCTCGTTTACAAGTTTTGTTTTAGAAACGTAAAAAAGAGTCCCGCTGAGTTTGTAATCCTTTTTCTCACGTCAGCGGCCAACGCTCACTTATAATAAAATGCAATGAACGCCAGATCAAAAGTAAAAGCAAAATTATCGTAATCATGAAAATAGCTGGTTAAAAGTTTACTTGTAGAATAACTCTTAGTAGTCAGTAAGTGTCTCTATTAGTAGAATTGCTCGAAAAGGGTATACCAGGGTCCATGGTTTTAGGACCGACTTAGATGTTGTCAGTATCAATTCGGCTACTGTAAATTTTAAATATAAAATCAAGTAATCCGATTTATGCATACCGAGCCGACAGTATCATGAAGTCTTGCAGTAGTTGTGTGCTTAGTTTTGTTTTAGATATAAATGCACCTAAAGCAGGTGGTTTCACAAGCAGGCAATAAAAAGAGTGGTTGGGCGCAGTGAGTGCCCAACCACTCCTTTTTTATTGCCACCGAAGGCAGACCAGCAGTGCGACCTGATGGAAAGTGGTCACTGACGCCCATTGACATCCGCAAAACCTTACATAGCGTCACTTAGGCAGCGCATTGGGTATCACCAATGTGAGGCATATGATGTTATTTCTCGTTTACCTAGTAAATACCCTGGCTACGGTGCCGGGAACACAGCGGTATTCTTCACACTACTTGTATGCCTGTTAAAGGACACCTACCACCTCGCAAATCTTCTCTATTTAAATTAGGATATTGTTTTTTAAGTATCGCGAATCATTTCTGGTACGAATTTGTGTTATTTTCAAGAATTTGTGATTTTTCGTAACATACTATTGCAAAATTTTGACACTTAACTTAAAACCTTGATCGTTCCCGTGACCATGGACCCTGGTAAGGGTTTGAAAAGTACGGTACTCGCGTAAGCAACTGAAAGTATCATTGTTTATTTATTCACGTTTTCTAGTCTGTGAAGCGAACAATATTATAAGGACTCGCGAATAGTGCGGAAAAACTTTGAATGTGATTTTCTAGCATCGTTAAAAGTTTTATCTGACGGAGATGCTCTACTCCCTTACAGTTTAAATTTATAAAATAATAATTGCAAAAAATCTAAAAAAATGCCTTTCAATATTTAACAAAGGTCTGGGACACGTAATAAAAATAATGGGCGAATATTATCGCCTCATTAGTTGTTTTTCGAGCAGTCAGGCCTCCTGACGGGAAGTGGATGCCCATAGACATTATCAATAACATTGGTATCACCAACGCGCTACTTACCAGGGGACGTAGGATGTTAAGTCTCGTTTACCTTGTAAATATGCTCGCTACGACGCCCTTCAAACCGGAACACAGTATTGTTTTCACATAACCGGTTTGCAGCAGAAATAGGCACTGCGGTGTACTGCCCCGGGCAGTTCCCTGTAAAAGAGGACCACTAGTGTTTAAAAAAAACACCTAAAAGTTTTATTTTAAGAGTTTAGGATTAATGTCACCTACTACCAATGAAAATTTAATCTGAAATGAAAGTTATTTCACTTAATTTATTATTATAATCCATATTCCGCATCATTCCATAAACATGATTGTAACTTGTGACTCCAAGAATAAGCACTTTCCGCTCTTGCTTGTATATAAAAGCGTATTTGTTCTTTGCATTAACCATGAAGTGATTTCCTATTCAAACGATAAAGCGATAAACGGCCTTATCGCAACGAATGAATATAAATCAATCAAGCCGTGACGTATTCAAAGACTTCCGTGCTAAGTTTACGACCTCTAATATGGCCATTGGATTTTAATATAGGCCTTTGAGAAAAAGTTTTATTATTGATAATAAAAATAAAGTTAGTAAGTAAATTACTTTTTTAGTAATATATAACTCATTATCTATATAAGTAAATAAGATTGGAGTGTTTGTTCGTAACATCAAATTAACTTTTTTTTCAATGATACATTGTGATATAAACACGATACATGTAACGAAACAACAGTTTTGTAAAAAAAATGTCCGTCTCTCTGTCTGTCTTTCTGGAATATCTAGCTCTGAAATGGCTGTTCCGATTTTGACGGGACTTTCTTTAAAAATAGGTGAAGTAAACGGAAGTAACTACCTTTTTTACAGAAAAAATCTTGCCTTCTTATTACCCGAGTTTGTTGTTCCCCCTCTTGTTCTTTTCGGTAAACTTTTTTTGTTATTTGTGATTGTGTATAATTAAAATTACTATTTTTATCAACCAGAAGTAGGGTACACCTACTTCTAGTGGTTTTAACCTTCGCTTTACAAAGCAAATATCGTAACATTGAATGCTACGTGGAAAAATAACTATACGTTATCGCGGCTTTATTCACGAGGTGCAAAATATGTGGCCATCTTACAATTTTTTTATTAATTAAACAGCATAGAAAAAATATCCTAGTCATCAGGATAACATTTGGCAGTACTTTATACACGTAATGTCAACAAACTTACTGCAATAATCCATGGATTGAATGCATTTTGCTTCTCTGAGTTTGTGATCTTCGCTATGCTAAAACGGTCATTCATATTATTATTAATAATATTAATGACATCATAACATATTATTATTAATCATATAGTATATCAAAATTGTTAGAGCGAGTTATTGATAAAATACGACTGTCGTTTCTAGAGACAAATAATTGATATGTTATAGTTGTCGGAGGGATGGAACGGCTTCATCATCATCAGCCTGTGATAGTCCACTGCTGGACATAGGCCTCCCCTTATACACCTCCATCCATTAGGGGATTTTGGACCGTATCCCACCACGCTGGTCCAATGCGGGTTGGTGGGTGGACCGACTTTTTACATGGAACGGCTTATGGACGTGTAAAACTATTTTTAAGATAAACACCTTTCTCACGCTTAAAATCTTTGTTTCCTCGTAAAGATAATAGTTTTAATAGGTAGATGCTTGATTTTGCTAATATAATTGAAATTTGCCACTATGATTTTGTAAATTAATTAATTCCCTCATAAGGCAATCTGCACTAGGCACAGCTTGGATTGGTGTCGGATAGGCTGTCCTAATATAAACGTTTCAATTGAAGAAATATATTTTCATTTTTTTTTCATTTTCATATGACACAGAATAAACAGAAGCCAAATCCATAATATAATCGGCAAACGGCAATCATGAACATCTAAACTTTCTCAAAACGTTTTAAAGTTTTAATTAGACAATTAGGCTTTTTGAAACGTTGTTTTCTTTTAGTATTGAAAAAATTATGTCATAAATGGAATTTAAAATATAATAAAATAACACGTTAGAAAACCAATACATGCCTGTATTGTACTGCCTGTGAAAAACATTTAATGCTTTATATCATCATCATCATAATCATCATCAGCCTATGTAAGTCCACTGCTGGACATAGGCCTCCCCTACTGCACCCCTTATCCATTAGGGGCTTTGGACCATATCGCCACCACGCTGGATCAATGGAGTTGGTGGGGACCAACTTTACATGCCCACATCCAACATGGATCATCTTACTTTTCAGACAATTGGGTGATCTAGCCCAAATTGCCTAACCGACTAGAAATAACAATGAAAATTTGTTGAGTCGCAAGATTCGAACTCACGACCGTTTCTAAAGCACCGCCTAAACCACTAGGCTACGGAGGCAGTTTTATATATTTAGCTTTATATATTTTCATAACCAAAAACTTTAACAAGAAAAATGCAACAATGTAAACTCCAAAAACTCAATCAGGAACGTACACGTTAATATGTTCTCTGATAAAAAAATATTTTCAGACCTTAGATTAAATAATACTTTTGAATTCTGTTTATCTTGAAGGTTACGAAACAACAGGAACGAAATCATTTGCACAGTATGTCACCCTAATAATACTTAAACACATTCCACGCGACGTAGAATATACCCTATTCGTATTTCGTATATATGAAAATTAGCATCGACATAACAACTTGCATTGTCTAAGAGTATATTGGTTGCGCTTCGTGGGGATTATGCAAATGGAGTCTGAACATTGTACTTTAACTACAGGCAAGTAAATCAATATAAGTAACCTAAATTAACGGTATTTGAAACAACTAGTGTTTCGTGTAGTATCAACTCAACCTACTAATATTATTAATTTTAAATGTTGTAAGAATGTGTACTTTACAGATTATAATAAAAGTTCACAATAGTATAGCATAGCGGTACAAAGCCAGTTTTTAAACATGTGATTCAGAGTAAAAAAATATGTTGCCAATAAGCAACAAACTTTTACCGCAGATTTATTTTGATGGGAAGTGGTCACCGAGTCTCATTTACCCATTAAATACGCTGGCTACGGTGATTGGAGCATGGCGTAGTTTTCACACTACGGCAGACATAGGCACCGTGGTAATACACAACCCAGTCGGTCCCTTGTAAAAAGGTACCTACCACCAATATTTTTTTTATGGCATACGCAGGCAGACGAGCAGTCGGGCCACCTGATGGAAAGTGGTCACCGACGCCCATAGACATTGGCAATACCAGTGGTGACGCCAACGCGCTGTCTACCGTGAGATACAGGGTGTAAAGTCTCGTTTACCCAGTAAATACGCTGGCTACGATGCCCTCCAAACCAAAACACAGCAGTGTTTTCACTCTACTGATTCGTGGCAGAAATAGGCTCCGCGGTGGTACCTACCCAGACGGTCTCCTGTAAAAAGAGGACCTACCACCGGTAAAATATATATAAATGTTACAATTGATTCTAAATTGTTTCTGTTAATTTAATTTTTAAAGAATGTAAATATCTGAATGTACTTATATGTGATAAGACATACTAGTTTCGTACAGACTATTATATTTTTTGATTAAGAGTACAAATAAATAATTTTTGTACAAATCATACAATCGAATACTTTACGCAAACAAATTTTATAACTAGTGAAATGCAAAATATTGAATAAACTGTTGGTAATAACTTGTAGTGTTTTGTGTTGTTTTCAATAGCTTCCATTTTAAATGCATATTAAAAATTTCTCACTGGACTTTTTTATTGTGGATGAGTTTTAAAAGTCTGTAAAGTGAACAATACTACAAAGACTCGCAAACAGCGCGGAAAAACTTTAAATGTGGTTCCTTCACATCGTTAAAAGTTTTAGCACACAGAGCAGATGCACCTAATGTATTTATGAATACTATACATTGTTATAAAAACTTCTTTTTTTGTATCTGTTTGCGTTTACTTAGGCAAATTGTTGGATGGCGATGCATTATAGCATTTAAAATTGGTAATAATGTAAGTAAACGATAGAAAAATATAATAAAAATACATGTCGACGTTTGTTACGAATTTTTAAAGCCTTTTGTGATAAACATACTGTAAAGGCAGTTTAATATATACAAAATGGTTAATTAAAATGAATGATAAATTATATCGAGTTTACATTCCATTACCTGTTTCCATTCCTGTTTAATATGATTTTTAGGTAAAAACAGGGTAAGCGTTAGGACTTCTCAACCATAAAATCTTGGCACAATGACTGATAATAATTTACATTAAATAATTGATCACTAACGCATGTCTTAATTAATTTGAAGCGATTTAACGCAATAAAATCTGTAAAATAGTTGTGTGTAAGCCAAAAATTTTAATTTGCAAAAACCAAAACTAAAATAATGCCATGTTAATTATTCGTAATCATGATGATGATGATGACCATCATCATTTATATATTAATTTGTGAGAAATACTCCTTGTTATTTTTGGCAGTGATACAGATTGAAAAATCATACATTAAACTACCTAACTAACATTTATATCAAGTTATCGGTTTTATATACGCCTAAGGCACCGATACAAGTTTATCTATGTATTTTTTAAATTTATTTATTTTTACTTATAAAGACATACACAGATGAGCTTTATGCCTTAGTTATTGTCGAACAGCTGATCTTAACATATTAAAGAAACGTTGTAGTAATTGCACAAGTATAAATTGATATGTAGTCTGGTTGGTCAGCGCGTAACATTTTTATACATCTTCAGTGACGTTCTTAGGCCTTATCGTATTATCATCGACTCTGAGCGTGTTACAAATTTTAACACCACACATATACCTGAGCATTTTCATCGAGATAGAAACAGTGCTGATATAAAGCACTAGCTTTCACAATAAAAAAGCTATTTTTGTGACCTCCTGGACGAGTACCGCTAGTCAGGACTATTCTATCGTCTTTGATGCATTAGAAACCGTTTAGTAGTTTCATTAGATTTAGTTCACAACCCACTGTTTTATCTGTAAAAACTTTTTTTCGGAAAACGTGAGGATCACGTAGTGAATTAAAATATTTAATAAGCACATAACCTGAACTCGTACAGCTAATGGTAATAAAGAGTGCCAACTCCAATAAAAACCCATCGCCAACTGGATGTGCACTTACATTAAACTTTTAAACGCGAAACTCGAAGTGCAGTTTCTTCAGAGCATTTTGTTCTCGAAGCAACGAGTCGCAATGGAACGATTGTGCACGAATTACTAGGGTTTAGATTGCAAGAAATATCTGCTTACGGTAGCAAGGTCGTATTTTGTACAAAAATAAATAAATGTAGGTAAAAGGAAACAATGTTATTGTTTTAGAACTTTGCTGAATTGCTCGCTACCCAATCAAATAAGAAACGTTGGTTAATTCGAGACAAGAAGGACGTTATGGTGTGATGTGGTCTTGAAAAATCTGTTGGCCATTTCTTTGCAATAGAAAAGGGGTCGTTGGTTCCTATTTTGTAATAAGGAAATATGAAAATTATTATAGTGTCAGTTGAAACAAAAACATAGTCGCAAACAAAATATATGCAACTAACGCGATGTCCGTAAAAAATATATTTAATCTATTCATAAGAAAATTAATTAAAAATAACCTGTATATTTAATGAAAACAGAAGCATCCTTCAATACAAAATTAAATGGAAAAAATATCATTTGTTTCATTTGCCACTTTTATATGGGTTCGTCAACATCAAGATTCGAGCACTTTTTAATTGACAATGTTTCGCACTACAAGCCTCTGTGTACTAAATTTTTTCTGTTGCCTTTATTGTGGCTCACTACCGACCCTTTGATTTACTTAATAATATATTGTTAAAGTAATTTAGTTGTAGTCATGGAATTTTATAGGCGATTAAATTTTAATCAACTGTATTCGTCAGTGTATGCAAAGTTTATTTTTAAGACGAAACGTTATGTCTTATTTAAATTGTCTTTAATCATTACTTAAAAGCTTACTAGATGGTAGGCGATAAGTCCCATAAGAATATTAGTTCGTTATCCGCCCTAGAGGAATGTCATCATTTCATGTCTTTGAAAAATCTCTAGAGCGCCACAAGAAAACATCTACTGCATTTTTAACAACATAAGCACGATAAACTGAAAGCAAACATAAAGCTCAAACGAAAAATGGACTCAAAACTGAAACTTACTCTTAATAGCATCGTAGTCAAGGAGCCATTACTGTTTATAATATATTTATAGATATATTTAAACTTCTCATAAATAAAAGCCTTTGATAATTATTAAAAAAATGGTTAACATATTCTATTCCAAACCCTCTTTACTTCGTAAGTTTATGTAAAATTTCAGGAAAACATAAATATCTTAGTTACACTTGTATCGTATACAAGATAATATATATAAAATATTAACCTCATCCTGCAACACACTCACTACGTATTTCGCAAATACATTGATGAGCATTGACACAATAACTTGCATTGTCTAAGAGACTATTGGTTGCTCATTACGCAAATAGAGTCTGAACTAAAGGATTTGAAATACTCATACGTTATAGAAATAATAATAAAAACATTTTCATACTGATTTTGATTTGTAGTCTTCGCTCCGTTTTATGTACCTACTTTTTAACATTAAACGGTAAGGTAAACCTGCCATTGACGTAAGTACACACGTTTTAACGTGTTTTTGGTTGTAAAAAAACTTTAAAAATAGTCTGTCATAATAATATATTGTTCCTTTTTTTGTAAAGTATACAAAGTTTTCAAATGTAGGTGAAGACTTTACAGTCTTTTATCAAGGGTAAGATTAATTTTTTTTTAAGTTAAGTGAAGAATACCTCAAAGACTTGAAAACAGTATGGACAAACTTTAAATGCGGTTTTTTCGAATCGAAAATTTAACAGTCGAGCATGCAACAAATAATTTGTCATTTTTCACGATCGTGAAATATTTTTTATAATTTAAGGCGTTTTATCTGACAGCTCCTGGCCAAGGTAATCTCAAAACATTGAATAACGCGTTAAAATTTTAAAGCAATATTGTTTTATTAAATCTAGATATCTGAATTACATTTTGACTCAATTCCTAGTTTTTTTGAGCAATTTTATATCAGTTATTCAATTTGTACCCTCTACCTCTATTTGAAATTAGGCCACCGTGGCAATGAAATACTTTATGAAAACATGACATCGGCTATTACTTTTTTGGGAATAATTACTCACATTTTGTATTTCTAAAACGAATTAGTGCTGCAAGCCTTTCACTTTTACGTTTACCAAGCTGAATTAATAAAATTAAATAGCATTAATATATTAAGAGTGCATAAAATATTTATAAATTGATTTTGAGCCTTTTTAAATTTCTACAGTTTATTAGCGAGTCAATATTTTAATCATGTATAATTAAATTATCGTTACTTTTTTATTCTGGTTTTAATAGTTCAATATTCTCATATAACAGACAAAATATGTTGTACATCTAGGAAATACAAAATGCTTGTTTATCTCGAATTACCCCCTAATGGATAGGGGTGTATTAAGGGGGGCCTATGTCCAGCAGTGTACTAACAAAGGCTAATGATGTGTCTCGAATTAAAGCACTTATGCGTCACTATTTTCTATTTAAAAAAAACAATAGCGTAGTGTGTTTGCATACAAGGCAATATCACTTACGAATATAAGGTATTTTCCAATCTCTTATAAGGCAATAAACAGCTCTAATAACTATGAACTAATATGAATCAATTCATCCTTGTCGTTTTTAATGGATTCCGAACCTTCACTTTTGTGGAACTCATAGAGTTGGTTTGGTTGCATTTTAGTGTACGTATTATGATTTATTACGATCTTCGACCGACAATAGCTGCTTCACACATATTACATTTATTGTAATATTACATTTATAGTATATACCGCTTTAGCGATAAATCTATTTGAAAATAATTTATTTGATGAAAAAACTTTGAGACAATTATATTTAGATGCTCTCTATATTAGTAACTGCGGTGATATCCAACCATGAAAGTCAAAGTAACAATTTTTTAATACTATATTACTGTTTCTTATTGTTTCTCAAATAAACTACCGCAGGCTTGGAAATTGAAACCTTTGACCTAAGAAAAACTGGCGTCAGAAACTATATCGGATACTTTTTTCTTTCTTCAATAAACTTATGAGAGGTTACGTCTTTTATTATTACAATCATATTCAATTTAATCATAAAATTCAAATTTAAATATTTTTATTCAATAAAGAAGTTTACACTTGCTTATTGATTGTCAAACACACTACCACCGGTTCGGAAAAGGACGCCTAAGACCTGAGAAGAACCCGCAAAAGAAACTCAGCGGGCTATTTTTTATGTCATTTTTAAAAATAACAAACAATTTGAAGCCATAACATATTATGCAAATTTGAAACCAGACCTGAAACGAGCATTCCATTACCAGGATGTGTTATCATTTAAAAATTCAATAGTATTGTTATAACCTTTAACAAATAAACGTCCCTTGGCTAACTTTTTAAATAAATTAATAGTTAAATTCTGAGCGTTTACTGGGATTTTGTTGTAAAAACGTATATATTGTCTCATAAGAGACTTACTTATTCCTCGCAGTCTAGTTGCTGGAAGAATAAAATTATGTTTGTTCCTTGTATCTATGTCATGTTCATCAAAATGTCATAGGAAAACATTTCTATTTTTTTGCACATACATTTAATTTTCAAATATGTATTGAGAACTATCATTATCATTATTTCTGTGAATAACTTTCTTAATGATTCTTTGGGGCCAGGTTATAGACTGCACGAATTGCACGTTTTTGGAGGACAAAGATCGTATTAGTATCCGCCGCATTTCCCCACAGTAGAATGCCGTAAGACATAATAGAGTATGTAGAATGCCGTATGAAAATAATTGAAATACACTAAATGAGCTGTCTCCACATCAGTTAATAATCCAATTCTTTTTACTGCGTAAGCTGCAGCTTAGTTTACTTGCTAGCCTATTAATATGGGGACCCGATTGTAGTTTTGCATCTACAGTTATTCCTAGAAATACAGTTGATTCAACTTCATCTAACGCCACCCAATCCATAACCACTTCAAATTACCATGCTTCACATCACATACTTATAAAGTTCTGGTTAACAAATTATTCGATCAACATGCATTTACTTACAGTCTTTAAGCAATAAATTCATAATTTGTGTTTCGATAGAGTCTTAGCCAAAATATTAGTAAATAATATAAAATATCCATTGTTCAATCATGTTTTCTTTAACAATAAGTTAAATAAAAAACTGTTACGACATATGTGAACGCTATATATAAAACAAAGTGATATATTTTTAATACTTATTAACTGTCGTGTTTATAAAAGATCTTTCTGCAGTGGTTGGCCAATCCTAACCATATTTTAAACTGCACTAAATAGATAATATGCTTGGGAAAACAAACAGTAAAAATCGCCCAAGAAAATAGACTTAAACGGGAAACTTGCTTCACAGTGCATTTGCGGCTAATGACGTGCTTTTAATATTAAGCGAGCAATGTTGTTCCTAAAGAATGTTATTATCAAATAATTTTTGCTTGTTAAGAAGCGGTATATTCGCTATAATATGAATTAGTGTTTACATATTGCTGCCTCCGAAAGCACAAACCCGCAGCTTGTGCTTTAGAAACCGAAGGTCGAAGGTTCAAATCCTGCGGAGACTCAACAAATTTTTAATTGTTGTTTCCTATTTGGTTAGGGTGATTCGAGCCGATTACCCTGTCTGAAAAGTAAGATGATCAACCCACCAATCCGAATTGGACCAGCGTGGTGGGATATGGTCCAGAAACTCCCTCATGGAGAAGGCGTGCATTAGGAAAGGCCTATGTCTAGCAGTGAGCTAACACAATTGATGATGATAGCAATAAGACTTTTTGTTTTTGGTGCAGACGTCGACGCTGATGGGAAGTATGAGACTAAACACGTAATTTTCCCTTTTTTAATCACGGGACACGTCTATCGCCATTTTTGAAAAACAATTAAATTTAGGTTGTAAAGACACATGAATGTACATTAAGCGACGTTATTAATAAAAGAGGCATTATGAGAAGTTACAGAATAAAATATTGTGTACAGGTTAATAATGTGTATGTTTTGTTATTATTTTGTATTGGAGGATTGAGGAAAAAGGGTTTTATTACCGAACAGTTGTTTTAAATCTCAATAATATGAGGAGGTAAATTGTAAAAACTCGCTAAGTCCGTTAATTTATACGGGTGTGACAACGTGCAATGTCGAGGTTTTTTTTAATTAAAGCATGTCACGCACGCTTCCGCCTCATGCTAATTACGCTCTGTTGAGTTTATTTCCGCTTATTTCTGATGCTTCGATTTTGTTTTAATAGTGAAATGTTCCGGAAGTAATATTTTTCAGCCAGTGAGTTTTCAGAGACAATATATTTTATTGTATAACAGTTAATTTGTAATATAGTAATACCCTGATGCATAAGTTAATCGTGCTGCATAACAAGACTATAATTTAACTAAAAATCATATCGTATCGTATTATTGAGAATTTTCCAACATATTTTCTTTTTTTAAGCATTTTATTATAAATTATTTTGTGTATATTTATCATGAATCCTAAAACTTTTAAATGTTAAAAATGTATTTTCATTTCAAATTAAAAACATTCTTCGTGCAAAATACTATTTTAGTTTTATTATTATTATGAACAAAAATTTAAAAAAGTAATTTAATTAAAGTTAACTTACTGTCCTGTTTATTTAAAATTGTTTGTCTGTTTAGTTTATTTTAAAAACTACATGAAAATAATCTACAAAACATGTATAAACGACCCGTTTTTTAATACTTAGACACTACAATGTGGTCTTATACATATATATTATATATTTACCTACTAGCTACGCGCGGTTTTCCTACGTGTTGATAGCATTTAATATAAAAATTTCTACAAATTATAACAACACATAAAATTTTAGGTGTACGACATCGTACGGTGCAATAGAATACAGTTGCCAGGTTTTAGATCTTTTTGTTTTCGGTTCCATCATGTTCCGAAATACGATTCAAACTAATTCACCCATACTGTTCTATCCACCCAGAAAATAACGATAACACAAAGTTGTTTCCCCACAGGATTCAACATACGATCTCCAGTTTAATTAGCAAAGGCCGACACAATTAGCTACGGAAAAGGTACGATTCAGAATACGTTGTAAATATTGTAAACATAATAAAATGTATCTAAAATCCGTCCTTCCTTAATTGGTCATAAATAGTTGCTCAACTTCCACATTTTTTTATTACTTATAAAATACATCTGTAGAGTAAAGTTTTACTTTAAAATCAATACGTAGTTTAAAGTGAGAGCAGCACATACATATATGTTCCTACAAATTATCGCATTATAACATAAGGAAGGCTAGTAGGACCTTAAACATAATGGACGTCAAAATTAATTAATGTTAAGGAACCTTTTGCAGGCAGCGTTTGAATAGTGGTCGACGAGGCATTGTTTTACTCCAGCTGTACGAATGCAAAGTAGCAAAGTCCTTGCGAGGGTAGCAATAGGTGTATTGTTAAGATAATTAAAGGGGAAATATATGTTCTTCCCTGTTATACGCGAGAATAATTATAGATCAGCGTAGTGGTCAATCACCCTGACTTTTGTTGTACATGGCGTGGGTTTGATCCATAACAATGGTGCACCATTCATCTAATTTTATTTGTATCTAAGTTAATCATTGACATATAAACGTGTATGATTATTACGTTAAGATATTATATATGACACAGTTTCAGTTCCGTTGTCTTTTTAAATATTATCATAATAATTTTATTTTATTGCATACGCCGGCAGACGAGCAGTCACGCCACCTGTTGGAAAGTGGTCACCGACGCCCATAGGCATTGGCAATACTGGTATCAACAACGCACTGCCTACGTGAGACATAAGATGTTAAGTCTCGTTTACCCAGTAAATACGCTGGCTACGGTGCCCTTCCAACCGGAACACAGTAGTGTTTTCACACTACTGCTTTGCGGTAGAAAAGGAACCGCGGTGGTACCCAGCCGGACGGTCTCCAGTAAAAAGTCGACCTACCACCGGTAAAAGGGACCTACCATCGGTATTAATGCCAGTATTTATGTATTAAAATATCAACAACGATCGTATTTTGGTCATATCCACTCTTTTGTTTTAGCATTATTTTATTCCAAATGCTTCGATTAGTACGATTGCATGTATATAATTATTTTAAATATAGTAACAAATGCAATTTATTTTTGTTATAACAAGAGCTGAATGTAAAATTTCACTTAACACATGTTAAAAGTACTTTATGACAAGCAATTAATTTTCGCATACATTACGTGTAACTAGACAATAACTAAGCTTTTCTTTACAGATCAAAATAAATAAAAAAAATATTTCAAAGATCACATGGACATTTTAACGACAAAACGCATCATTAGCTCGCTACGAACAAAGAGCAAGTTCTACGTAAAAGTCCATTTCCTTCTGAACACTTTATCTATTTGGCCTAATGCAGTTTTTTCTTTTAAGCGTAGTTTGAAACTGTGGTCGCGAGCCGAAATGAAGCCTGATTTTTTTTTGGAACAACATACCTACTGCATAACTATTAATTACGTATTTCTGAAGGAGACCTATAAACGTAATTTAAAAAAAAACAACATAGGCTCATAAATCGAGTTTATGAACTAAATCGTCGCGTTAATCGTAATACAAAAGCTCATTGTCTGTGGAACAAGTTGCATATTGCAATATAAACCAATTTAATGCAAAGAATATATTATTCCGAATACTTTGGTGTTTGACATAAGTCGAATAAGATTGGTAAGAACAAAATATTGTCAAGTTTAGTGGTAGATTTACTCAAGATTCCTGTAACTTTTAATAAATTTGTTAATTATAAACCTTATATCGTATGTGTTATTATAACACTATCGACCGTTTTATATACCAAGTTAAGTTATTTCTTAAGACCTAGAGAAAAAATTATACTTTTCACTTAATAGCAAATATAAAAATGCAATGGCACTTTCAAAGTCGTTAAACTCGAAGAAATATGTGAAGAAACCTAGGAAGTTGGTTGATTCATGTTTCAGTTGATAAAACTTTTTATTACATTACTGTTTGAATTGAAAATGACGTTCCGTTCCACATGCAGAAAAATACTCTTAATAAAAACAAAAGAATAAGTCGAGCAAAAGGTATAATATCAAATCCACTAATTTACGGATTTTTCAGTATTCAAATATATTATATTACCCTTTGAGTTTTTCAGCATCCATGATCACGGGCAGACTGATCTGACATGGATGCTGCAAAAGAATCGAAGTGATTGATATGTATAATAATCGCGAAAAAAAGATATATAAAAGGTATTAGTTAAATAACGTATATAAATTGAAGTAATGTACATGGATAGGCCTTTCTAAAAAGACCGTGTGAGGTAATGCAAATACTAGTAATAAATATTTCTGTCCCAAATTAGTGGTGTTTAAATACTTCTATCTTCCAGTTTAGGGACACCGTAGCCAGAGTAAGTACTAGGTAAATGAGCTTAAAAATCAGGTGTCTTAGGATGATATGCGAATTTGGGTCGCCTGAAGCTGTTTTATTTTAGGGAGGGCATCACTCACCATCAGGTGAGGGCCTTGCTTATCTCATCACTATAAAGTATTTTAAAAAGAGTTTTGTTAATAAATGTATTAATACGACCTACCAAAGCTGCTAAACAACATAGTTAACATAAAACAAAGAAACTATCAGCATTTAAAAAGTCTTGTATTACTTCTAGAATTTATATTTACCTTAATTACCTGTGATGCCCTTCTGACTTTCTTCTTCAAAAAAAAATTATTTTCTAAATCTAATTAATTTTATTTAACTGATAAAATGACTAGCAATTCCAATAACTTAAAAAAACTCTCTTTATATACTTTCTTTAAAAAAACACTTTCTTAAGCGAAACTAGGTGATTTTCTTTCACAGGTTCTTCTCAGGTCTGAGGCATCCTTTTCCGAACCGGTGGCAGTGTGTTTGACAATCTATAAGCAAGTGTAAACTTATAAATTGAGTAAAGATATTATAATTTGAATTTAAAAATGCAAGCAACAAGATCTGTGTGATGATTTTTTAATTTTGGATGAAGTTTTTGTGTACAACGTGTAGTGTACTATCGGAATTTATGTTTCGCATATGGTCATAGTTAATTGTATGCTATTCGGGCTGTATTCATAAAGATGAGCATCTGAATTGTTGTAGTCCATTGTTAATAATGGTGACAACTATTGTTAGTTACGAGAAATTGACGACATTGCATAAGATATTACTCTATTAAACCTAGATCTTGTATATAGAGCGGGGAATTTGCTACTAGGCTAAACATAGTACTACTTTTGTTTAATTGTATAAAAGTATACAGAATGTTATAAAAAAATATTGTTTTAATTGTTTAAGATAACTGTCCTTCACACTTTAAACCTTATTAATCATCTAATAACGTTAATTATGATATTTTCTTAATTTACTATATTGTTATTCCAACAAAATGTAAGTTTTCAAATATCTTTATTTATTACAGAAGTGTAAAACTTGCTCATTGGTTGTCAAGGACGACCAGTGGTATGGTTGGAATAAGACGCTTCTGACCTGAGAAAAACCGGCGAAATAAACTTAGCTAGCCATTTTTTTAAAGAATTTTACCAAGCTGTTTCTCAATGTTTTTAATAAAGTATTTTAGTCCAGTTACTTATGCAAGGATTGTTAACTTCCCCAAAACATATATTACATAAAAAATCAAGTAATTTTGATACTATCTTTTGCTTTCGCGAATACCACTCATATATAATATCAAACTATTAAACATTATAAATTCCGTCAAAGCTGCGATAAGATCAATAAAGCGGCACTATTTTATACTAATTTCAGTTCAAACAAAAATTTTTCTTGCCAGAGGTACTGTAAATTTCGCGCTTTAGCAAAGGAGAAGCATTTCCGTGAGTAAACTATTGACATACCTCAGTACGAACATCAAGGTGTGCTTCCTTCGAGAAACTTCTTTAGTACACGAGGAAGTTTCAAAACTAACTACTTAACTTTGGAATTAAACAAAACGGGCAAAATGTGCAATTTGGAAGCGAGAATTCGTTTTTTACAGTAATGTATGATTTAAAAGTAATAATGGCAGGACAGGCCCTGTTTTTTAATTTTATCTATTAAAATAACATATTATTTTACACAAGTCTCAACAAGCGATAGCGAGTTTTTGCTCTAATTTTACCCGAAATAAATGAACTGCTTTTATTTTAAAATATAAAGACATTTTTATCTTTATGAAAAAAATTATTTGTGAATCTTTTGAATATCATTTATTTATCTAATAATTAACCCACGAGTTCAAATAATACAGCAGCTACGTATTTAGTATATATATAAATTACTATATTCATATTAATCGGCATTGCTTAAGGCATTATATGCACTTTGTAGCATCATGCGAATCGAGTTCTAAACTTTTGATTTTATACCACCTAAGAACCCTGTAAACAGAATGCTATAGAAGACAAATCAAATTTCAATTTATTTTAAAATTAATAAAAATATTCCTTTAAAAGGTGAAGGCGTTTCGTTTGATTATATACTTAAAAAAAAACGTGTTTTTAATTTGCGGCTTAATAAAGGTAACAAATTTAAACCGTAACAATAAAATTTGCTAAAAAAAATCAAACCTAAAGATATAAATAACTGTACTTAGTTCAAAAGCGTTTAAGTTGTATCATACATCACTCATTAACATCACCAAATTTGTGTACAAACACGTTTGTCTGTCTGGTCTGTCTGTCTCTTTACTGTAGTATTCAACGCAATAATTTTTCTACAAATAACTTCATCCCTGAAAATACTGGGCTAACAATGCGATGCAGACAATAAAACTACCCAAAGTAATTAAAAGGTATCCTTTGCATAAATTAGGTTGGCAAGGCTATTATAATTTCCTATCTATATTAAGCTAATAAAAGCGTTAAACGCAATGATACAGGCCAAGACAGCTATGGTAAATATAAACTAGAAAAGTTGTAAACATTTTAAAGTTTTTGGTTCAGTGGGGCTGTTTTCAATACTCAAAATGCATTTATTAATTATTTGTTCTTAATATCTTTTTTATATACTTTACGACAGAATTAAAAAAGTGCAAATTTAAAATATATCAGTCATCGTTACACCTGTATTTATGTATAACAAATTTGAAAAGCTAAGAAAAACAGTTATTATCATCTTTGACCGACTTCCCAAAAGAAGAAGGTATCCAATTCGGAGAGTGTGCTTTTTTTATGCGTCACCTCATTGCTTCGCTCCTAGTGCTCCGACTTCGTTCATTCTTTTTTTAATTATAGGTTTTAGCTATTTAGTTCCATTTTAAAAATAATTTTGTGATTACTAGTTGAATAAATATTAAAGCATTTAAGAAAATTTCGGCGTAAAATATCATAACCTCATGCGATTAAATAGCTAACGCCTTCAAAACCGTACATGAAAGACTTACAGTATGTTTTAGATTTATATACTTCCTGAAATCTTTATAAACAAGAGGTCGTGGGTTCGTTCTGAGCTGGTCCACTGCTGGACATAGGCCTCCCTTAATGGACGCCTTGTTGTCCCTTAATGGGTTGTAGACCGTATCCCCGCCTGCTGGTCCGACGTGGGCAGTGAGTGGACTGACTTTTTACATGCCCATCCGACGCGTGGATCATCTTACTTTTCTGCCAATTTGGTGACCAGCTCAAATTATCCTAACCAACCAAAAACAACGATAACACGAAATTGTTTCCGCAAGTTTCAAACCGACAACCTCCACTTTATAAAGCAAGGCCCAACACCGTTAGACCACGGAGGTGGTCAATCTGTATTTTGAAACAAATAAAGAAAATAATAATTATATTTCCGGATGAATCACACAACATCATCTAGTCCTGTTTAAGCGAAGCTTGAACTATGAACAAAATAACTGATGAATTAAATTATTTTTCTTTGGTAATTAAATACATATTAAAACTAGAAACAGAACAACTGAGGAATGAAAATATTTTTCTTTGGTAATTAAATGAACTTTATTAAAAAAACTTGTTACATAGATACGAACACCCAAACGTAACAAAAATACTACAACATTTTTCTCGTGGTGGAATTGAACACACAACTTTTAGCGCAACGGTTATGGTTACTGATCACTGCGCTAAGCGGGGCGTCGTGTTTAACTTAACAATATATTCTTAAAATGTTTTTATTCGGCCAATTTCTACTACCAAACTAGTAACAAAACAAGTGTTCATTTTTATCAGCACGGAACAAAAAACCGCTTCCTTTGCACAAAACTAGAGCTGAAAACAGATACATCTTGCAATCAAAACTCTGGTAATTCGCGGGATATTGTTCCGTTGCGACTCGGAGCTTCCAAAACGATATACCTTGGAAAACTGCTTCCTAACTTTTGCGTTCAATTTTGGAAAGTTCAAGGTAAGTGCACATCAAGTTGGTGACAGATGTTCATTACAGTTAGCATTATTTTATTATAACTATCTATACGAGCCTTGTAATGTTCTTGTACGGTAATTCTTTTTTTTTTAAATATTAGAAATTTTCTTTTCTTTATCTTTCTTAAAGCCATAATTATAAAATTTTCAATATGACATAATCTTCTTCAGTTTAGTCGCTATGTATAATAAAGAAATGGAAAAATTAATTTTTATGTTACAACCTATAAGTACGTATATTTTAATAATATATTAAGCAAATTTTACTTTTCTTAAGGAGTAATGTAATCTGGCTGAAAGGAATATTTACAACAATAAATAAAATATTACGTAATGTACAGTACATATATAGATTCATCTTAGCCAGACATGAGCCCTGGGCTGGGGAAACCAAACGCTACGGGAGGTTAGATTGAAAGGGACAGAATCCAACGGACGATGGAAGCGGTGTCCAGACCGCTTTTTGCAATTGAGCTAGGCCCCGCCTTAGGTGTTGTCCGAGGCTTAATGGGATTAACCCGTTAGCAGTAATGACTATCAGGATAATTTCGGTCGGCATCCGATCCTTCATGTCATTCATCTTGAGAGCCAGATCCAGATATTTCCTTTTCTTTTCTGTTTTCACGAGGTTCAAATGGTATCGTGTTGTTCACCAAAAGTACTATTGACAGTGCCCAGCCCATCAGCACAATATCAGGCTTGTTAGCCAATATTGCCCTATCCGTAAGGATGGACCAGTTTCAATAGGGTCTGGCGCGTTTTCGATACGGCAATCTCCGTTTCATAAGACGACATTTCACAGCGAGCTCTTGATAGAATATGCTAGTTATTAGGTTGTGCATGTGCAAATACTTAGTGTTTCTAAAACTAAACGTGCAGAAAAACCGGAGATAACATGCCGCACGGTTTCCACACGATGGTGACAAGCTCGATAAACGTATGTGTTGCCATCCTTAACGATGTATCGCCTATAGTTGTAGGTCTTATTACCCATAGCCTGTATGGCACAGGCAAAACAGAATCAGGTTAATAAGAACGCCCTCAGTTTCTCCGAAGAGATTAGCGAAAAGCCTAAGTACCACGGCGGTAGCGCCTACATAAGGCTCATTAAGCAATCTCACCACTAAAACTTTACATCTTATTATATATGTAAAGTCATGGACCTTATAGGACTATTGTTATCTTCATTATTTATGTGAAAAAAAAATAATAGAAAAAAAAAAATTACAATAAGATAAAAAAATTGAGAAAAGATTGTCGCTACAATATTATTTTCACATATTATAATCTATATAATGAAAAGCAGTCAAGTAGAGCATCCTCGTCGAACAAAACTTTTAACGACGAAGAAACCACATTCAAAGTTTTGTCGGTACAATACGCTCTCCGTTTTATTATTTTCCATCTGACCGATCATGAAATTGCCTTTGTAATATTAAACAGACTAGTTTATTATAAGTAGCAGTCTGAGTAAATTTTTAATTTTAATATAAAATTACTTTACTTTAAGGTAACTTAAATTTTAGTTTGCCTAAATTGTAAATTCCCAGATATCTTTTATCTATCGATATCTTTTAACTATCTGCTGCTACTAACTGACCGTGTAAAGAATGAAAATACATGTACATGTCTTCGTTAAAGCTTCATAAGTCCACAGAGATGTATGTCTGTTTTGTCTGATGATATGGTTCAAGGCCTAAATTCTTGTAAAGAGTGATAAAATAATTTTCTTGCAAAGTCCGCTTTATATTGTTAAAACATTTTAATCACAACTTTAGATAAAATCATAAATTTTATCGAACAATACATTATCGACACTGACTAGTAATAAGTAATATAACCCTTTTTAGTAATTAACGAAAATATTTTACATATTATTTTAAAGTATATCATTATTTGGACCTAAAAAAGATCTAGCATAGTACTAAAAAACGAGCAACATTTTCTAGTTTGCATTCAGCAGCAATAGACGTCCCGCATTGTTCCCGGCGGACTCGTATTATTGCGCGTAACGGCTTTACAACGGGACATATCTAAATTATAATGGCCCAAAACTTAATTTATGCAGGGGTACCTTTTGGAGGCAATGCCTGCGATGGTTTTATTGTCTCGCAGCGAGCGTTGGTGTTTTGTTTCATAGCTGCATAACATTATTATCAGTTTAGTAGTTTTGGTTGAAAAAATATTTTGACTTTGAAGAAGTTACATGAAATAATAAATTTTGTGTTCGTGTATTATGTTATTGAAGATGTGTCTAGTATAAAAGAATCAAAGATTTCACCTCAATATGAAGAGGAAAACAAACATTTATACTTCATATTCTTTTTAATAATAAGTTATACCGCCTCCATGGTCTAGCAGAGGGTTCGAATCCTGCGGGGAAACAATTTAGTGTTATCGTTTTTTTCTGGTTGGTTAGGACAATTTAGGCGGATCACCCAATTGTCTGAAAAGTAAGATGATTCATGCGTCGCATGGGCATGTAAACAGTTGGTACATCCACCAGCCTGCATTGGTCGAGTGGGGCGGAATACGGTCCAGTAACCCCCTAATGGAGAAGGCGTTTGTTAGGGGAGGTTTGTACCGTAGTCAATTAACTCAAGCTGATGATGATGAATAAAAGATAATGTTTCTGTCGATTGTGTCAGTTATCTTGAAATGTCAGCATTTACCAATATAATATATAATGTCTTTAATTAATTTTAATTATAATAGGATTTTACGCTAGTAGAAGTAAATTGATTAAATAATTAGTTACAGCCCTAATTTAAAAAAAATCCAACAGATTCGGATTAAATTAAATATGGTACAGAATCACGCTATCAATCAAAATACGTAAACAGTATTTAAAATGGCTTGCGATAATTAGCATTAAATTTACGTTTAGAACGCCATTATTTCGTCACTGAACTATGACGCGCCATCTTATTAATTTTACTACGCAGGTCACTTAAAATCAGCAAAGTGAAGCCTCACAAAATATTCAACACTGAACCGACGTGAGACCGCAACGAACGGTGGACGTTTTGATATTATTACTGCAAGTTACCTTTCTACGAAATGTTATCGTAACCGGGTAACTTAACCGATATCGAATTATTATTTCATTTAATTACACTATTATTATGCCTATAAAAACCACATATATCCTCTATAGGTGCGTACAAACTAGACTGTGATAGTGATCTCTCTTATATAGGACACACAAAAAGATCTACAAAAATTAGACTCCGATTGTTATATACACTTCGGAAGAAAGACATATCCCATCTTGGTCTGCCAATGATCATGGACGCTGGTAAAAAAGATAAGTTGAAAGTATGATCTTAATATTTTTTTAATTTTACGTTATATAATCACAACAAAACATAAACTTGACTCAAAAACTTATGAATAAGAAAAGTTTTTAATAACAATTGATAGTCTGTTTGACTTATGCTTATTGAGGAATAACATTATTTATAATACCTATTAGTTTATAATCAATAAACATAATACAAGTAGCTTAGAGAATAATAATACATCTATATTTTTAGCTACAAAAAAAGTAAAATTTCTCTACTTAGTTTACATTCGGATATTGGGCAGCAAGCTTTTAAAGTTTTCAATGTGCTATAGAAGTTTCTCGAACGAAGCATACCTCGCTTCCTAGTAAAGAATGCCAATGGTTTGCTAACTAGAATGGCTCGTACTTTATTAAAATACTCGTACTAAATTTAGAGTACCTTTGAATAGAGTTATTTTACTCTATAATTTATTGTCATAAAAATAAGCTTGACACATTTTATCGCGTTTAAATATTGTGAAATTACTTAAAAATTTGTGTGACAAAGGGAAAGCCGTTGGGAAAGATCTTACCTTTCCCAAGGTCCATGATCTCAACGCAGACCCGATCTATCCTGTGATCTATCGCAACGCGATAAAATCGGTAAAACTGTATTATTGTGTTTATCATTTATAATATTGGCAATAAAACATTAAACAGTAAGAAAATTTCACTTTATCGTATAAAATGATTGTAAAACATATTAAAAAGATACTGTACGGATTATTTCGCTTTTAATTTGTTTTATAATATTCCGACCTGATATTTGGTCGCAACAAGAAAATATTACTATGAAATTGTTTGGATGACAATAAAATTTTGAGTGTTAACAAATATGTTTAAATAGATCTAGGCCTATTTTTAAATACTGAACAAATCGTAACAAATAATTTAATTATATTTCATCACTATGCAAGACTGTTAAGTTTAATTCTATTCATTTTCAAGCGTCGAAAACAACAGGGTTTATGAACCTGAAGCGAGCAATTAAACGCGCCCCCAAACTATTTTGACTTTGACCGACACCCCGGATGAAAAGAGGCACATGAATTAAAGCCCGAAGTCTCTTGTAATGTAAATGAGTGATTGCAAGAAAAACTAGTAACCAATCAAAACATTGAACTATAAACTATAAGCCTTGAAAACGTTTTGGGCTTTACAATGTGGAAATTATTATTATCATCGTTAAAGTCATTTAATAGTTTCTTACGAATTTAGTATGCATCAAAAATAAACTATATTAAATAGAAACTTCACCACTCCACCGCGGCATCATTCATTCGTAGTTCATTGTTGTTTCTAAGTTGGCTAAGGCAATTCAATCCATGCTTCGGGTGGGCATGTAAAAAGTCGGTCCACCCGCAATTAACCAGCGTGGTAGAATATGGTCCAGTAACCCACTAATAAATAATGCGTGCAGTAGGGGAGACCTATGTCTAGCAGTGGAGTAACATAGGCTGATGATGATGATAAAAATAGCAATAAAATTTTCCCTCTTTTAATCACTGGACACGTGTATCGTCGTTTTTGAAAAAAGTTAACAGAGGTTGTAAAGACACATGAACGTACATCAAGTAAAGTTATTAAAAGGCATATTGTGAGGAGGAGACATTATGAGTAATTACAGAATAATAGATTATTATTGTGTTTGTTTTGTTATTATACCAAATAGTTCTTTTCAATCTCTTAAATATGAATAGGTAAAGTGTAAAATAAAAACTCGCTTAGTACATTAACTTATACGGGTGTGACAACATACAATGTCGATGTTTTATTATAATTAAAGCAAGTCACGCACGCTTCGGCCTCATGCTAATTATGCTCTGTTGAGTTTATTCCCGCTTATTTCTGACGCTTCGATTTTGTTTTAATAGTGAAATGTTGCGGAAGTAATCTTTTTCAGCCAGTGAGTTTTCAGAGGCAAAAAATTCAATTGTATAACAGTCATTTTATAATATACTAATGAAATTATGTATTAGTTATTCATCCTACATAACAAGATTAATATTAAACTAACAGGCTAACTAAAAATAACTCTTTTATTAAGAATCATCTAACACATAATTTTTAAAACATTTTAGGTATATTCTTTGAATTTTATATTGAGGTTTAAAAAAATATTATGTGTATATTTATCCTGAATCCTAAAAAACTAAATGGTAAAAATGTCATTTCACTTTAATTAAAAAATTCTCCGCGAAAATTTACTATTTTATTTATTACTTAAAATTGAAAAAAGTTATTTATCTAAAATTTACTTGCTAGCCTGTTCAATTTAAATTGTTAGCCTCTTTAGTTTATTTTATAAACAACTTCAACATAATGTTTGATAATCTACAAAACATGTTTTTTAACACCACGCCATATTAAAAATATATTTTATTTCAGCTAGATTGCGACATGAAAAAATTTAAAGGCAGGATATTAAAATATTTTATATTATAAAACCACCGGCATTGTTTCAGGCGACCCGTATTTTAATGCTTAGTGACTACAATGTGGTCTTCTATATATATATTAACCTACTAGCTACGCCCCGCGGTTTCTCCTACGTGTTGATAAAAATTTGATATAAAATTACTACAAATTATATTACGGCGAAAGATTCTTGATGCACGACATTGTGTAGTGCAATAGAATACAGTTGCCTGGTTTCAGATCTTTTTCATGTTCCATCAGGATCTGAATTACGATTTAAAATAATTCACCCATATTGTTCTATCTACCCAGAAAACAACGATAACACAAAGTTGTTTCCCGCGGGATTCCAACCTACGACCTCCAGTTTATATAGCAAGGGCCGACACATTATACTACGGAGGAGGTACGATTCAGAATACTTTGGAAATATTGTAAACAAAATTAAATGTATCTAAAATCCGTCCTTTTCCTTAATTGTACATAGTGTTCGCGTAAGTTGGAGATTTTTTATTACTTATAAAATACACCTGTAGATAAAGTTTTAATTAAAAATCATTACGTAATATCTGTTCTTACAAACTATCGCATTTATAATATAAGTAAGAGTTAACCTTAAACATAATGGACGTCTGAAGAAATTTATGTTAAGGAACCTTTTGCAGGCGGCATTTGAATAGTGGTCGACGAGGCATTGTTTAACTCCAGCTGTGCGAATCCAAAGTGGCAAAATCCTTGCTTGGATTAGGTGCATTGTTTAGATAAGGGAATGGGAAATATGTGTACTTCCCTGTAATATGCTAGGATATTTATAGGAGCAATAGTGGTCCATTGCTCTGTCTTTTGCTGTACATGTCACGGGTTCGATAACAGTTATTCGTATCTGTATTCATCATGGGCGCATTAAAAATAGATGTTCAATATATGTAAGATTGACAGAGTTTTCATTACACGGTCTTTTAAAATAGTAATGTCAGTTTAATATGTATACAAATTTCAATGTTCCTATTTTGATTGTTAATTAGTATGATTGATTAGTAAGTTTCCGTTCATCTGTATTATTATTTTAAATATAGTAACAAATGCAATTCATTATTTTTAAAATAAGAGTTGAAAGCAAACATTTTACCTTCTTTTAGAAAAAATGATTTTATGTCAAGCAATTAATTTTTGCATACTTCACGTGTTACTAACTACCTATGTAACAACAAAATGTTTCATAATAAATAAAAAATCAGAAAAGCAAAAAAAATAACTGTTTCAAAGATCAACGAACCTTTTTAACGACAAAAATGCATCATTAGTTCACTGCGAACAAAGAGCAAGTTTTACGTAGTAAAAGTCCATTTCCTTCTCATTAATTTACTTGTTTTAATTTACTAACACCTTATTAATTTCTCCTCATGAAGTTTACTCTAGTTTATTACGTATTTATAAAGGAGGTTTCCTTAAAATATAAACAGTATTTTAAAAAGAACAACATAGATTCATAAATCGAATATATATATACTATAACAGTCGTGTTAAACGTCATTAATTTTTGATTACAATATCATTAAATTAATCATTTTACAAAAGCTAAAAATTTTCAGAGAAACCAGTTGTACATAACAAAATAATGCACAGAATAAATGATTCTGCATATATGCATACATCCAAAAAATTGTTAAATTTGGAGGCAGAATAACTTAAGATTCCCGTAACTTAAAATATATTTGTACATTGTAAACCTTATATCGTACATATCATTCAAAAACTATTTTATCAAAAGTTTTATAATATAATCACAAGCTAAATAAATTCTTAAAGTATAGAAACAAATTACTACTTTTCACTTAATAGCCAATATAATAATGCAATGGCACTTTCAAAGTCGTAAACTCTGTAAGGAAGTAGGTGAAAACGTCACGAGTCGGTTGATTTATATTCGTTCGCAGTTGATAAAGCTTTTTATTACATTACTGTTTGAATAGGAAATTACGATACGGTTAAGGAGCGGAACAAATACTCTATAATAAACAAAGAAGAACAATAAGTTATTACTGTTTGAGCAATAAGGTATTCTTAGTTTTTTTTATGACATTCGCAGGCAGACGAGCAGTCCGACCACCTGATGGGAAGTGATCACCGACGCCCATAGATATTGGCAATACCAATGGTATCGCCAACGCGCTGCCTCCCGTCAGACATAGGGTGTTAAGTTTGTTTTAACCAGTAATACGATGGCTACGGGACCCTACAAACCGGAACACTGCAGTGTTTGCACACTACTGCTTCGCGGCAGAAATAGGCACCCAGTGGTATCCACCCAGACGCTCTCCTGTAAAAGGGGATCTACCACCGGTAAAGTTTATATAAAGATTATATTAAGTTACAAAGCTATGTATTAGCGGTAGGCCTCTATTTTAGAAGAAATAATGCAAATACGTTGCTTATTTTAATGCAAATTAGAAGTATTTCATCATCATCATCATAATCAGCCCGTATCAGTCCAATGTTGGACATAGGCCTTTTTAAGTGAATGTCAAGACGGCTGATCCTACTTGAACCGCTACTGCTCGGAGATCGCCATCACACCTGGTCGGAGGTCGACCAACATTCCGTTTCCTAAACGTGGCCTCCACTCCAGAACCTTATGGGCCCATTGGCCATCCGTTCTTCGAACCACGTGACCGGCCCACTGTCACTTCAACAAGCTAATCCTTTGCACTATGTCGGTAACTTTCGTTCTCTGTCGGATGAATTCATTACGAATCTTTTCCGACAGACACTCACATTGCGCGTTCCATGCACGTTGAGCCATGGCAAACTTGTGGACCAGTCCGATAGTCAGAGGCCACGTTTCTGCCCGTAGGTCATGACGTGAGTACGCATTGGTTGAAGACTTTCGTCTTTAAACTCTGCGGTATCGGTGACGTGAGAATGTGGTGTAGCTGGTTGAATGCTGCCCAGCCAACTGAATTCTCCTATTGGCTTCCCTCCAAGCTGTGCCTTCCAACTGCAATATGTGCCGAGGTAGACATATTCATTGACAACTTTAGAGTAACACCATCGACATTCACCGGACTCGGAAAACGTGTTCGTTGAACATGACTTTCGTCTTGTCCACGTTCAACCTTAGTCCGATACGTCAGGACGATTCATTTAAGCCGTGCAACATTTCCTGCAAGCACTCCAATGACTCGCCAATATGACAATATCGTCAGCGAAACGGATGTGTGAAAGGTACTCGCTGTTAATGTTTATGCCACGCCAAGTCCAGTCTAGGGTCTTAAAGACGTCTTCCAATGCATTAGTGAACAGTTTCAGGGATATACAACCCCTGTCTCACTCCTCGATGCTGATTGGTCGCGTTTGACTCCTCGGAATCAGAATGGACAAAAACGCAGCGCTATACAGACCTTTCAACACCTCGACGTATCGATAATCGACCTGAGATCGTTGAAGAGCTTCCAGAACAGCCCAGGTTCCTAGCAGAGTCAAAAGCTTTCTCATAGTCTACAAAGGCAAGGCACAGCGGCTGTTTGTACTTATAGGTATTTTGTACAACTGCCTTAATGTGAAGATGTGGTCTATGGTGCTAAATCCTATGCGAAACCCAGCCTGCTCCGGTGGCTGGAATCCATCAAGCTTGTTGGTGTGGCATGACTCTCGAGAACAGCTTGTATTTGTGGCTTAAAAGTGAGATCGGTCAGCAATTTTTAGCAGGATATTGTCACCCTTCTTAAAAAACAGAACGACCTCACTTTCACGCCACGCCTTGGGAGAACTACTCTGTTGAAGAACAAAGTCGAATAACTTCCGTAACTCACCTAAAACGACGTTACATCCTGCTTTAAGGGGCTCGGTAGTAACTCCATCCTTTCCAGGAGCTCTTCCCTCCTTGAGCTGTTTCAGAGCCAGACTAACCTTATCAATGCTGAATGAAGAAGGAGCCTGGGACGCGTACAATTTGCCGTAGAAATCCTCGATTTCAGATAAGATCCCAGACTTCAACAATCGAACTAGAACAGTTCCTAAGCTTCGATTGAGGGCTTCTCCCAAGCTTCTCCACAAAAACCTTCGACCTTCTATTCTGCTCAATCGCTTCAGTTATCCTTTTGCGTATTTGAGCAGTGAAGGCCTAGGCGTATCAATTTGCAAACTCCGCTTCGAAAGAAGGTTCACATCTGTCGAAGTGGTGTCCTCAGAGTTTCGACGTTCCTCCATAAGACCAAGCGTCTCATAAGCGTCAGTACGCTTACTCCTGTAAAACCCTTACCCACGTCACGTATGCAGTCCACTACGGCATCGAGTGCCTCGTCAACTGCCATTGTGGTGTCCGATGTGTTAAGAGTATCGAATCGGTTTTTAATTCCAGTTGGAATTTTCAGAGCCCATCACGTTTTGTCGGAAGTTAGGTCGGAGTAGACTTCACCAGGCGGCCGCTCTCGCTGGAAACCCATATTCACGGTTCCTCTCAAACAATCGGTGATCGCTACCGGTTTCATCCTCAATATGTGTTTCTGGTCAGTCATGATAAAATCTATCTCGTTCCTTGTCATAGTATCGGACTTTGCCATGTCCATTTCCTGTGGGCTTCTTCTTAAAGTATGAGTTCAGTTAGAAGAGCCCTTCTTTCCAGGAAATTGACTAGCATTTGTCCCCGGCGATTTCGACTACCGACACCGTGAGCCTAAACACGATTCGGTGCCAGTTCGTACACCCACTTTGGCATTGAAATCCCCATAACACCATTATAGTGGGCCTTATAGGTGGTATGCAAGGCCGGAGACATCCTCGTATGTGGCCTCCACCTCGTCGTCAGAGTGTGCTCAAGTATACACTTGTATCACTTTGAGGGATACCTCTTAGTGAGCCTTAGTACAGGTATGCCACCCTAATCGACACCTCGAGACTGCGATTACATTGTTGGCAAGGTATTTGTTGACGAGGTCAGAGGAGATGCCACGCTGCCTGTGACGGATGGTCGCCCACTCGAAAGTAGAAAAGGTGACCCGATGGCAAGGTTACGGTGGCCTCTTCCTGTCTTCGAACTTCGCACAACCCTAGAACGTGCCATCGAATCTTACCCAGTTCTACCTCCAGCTCGGCCAGGTGTTCGCTCAAAACTCAGCGTTCGTCCGTTATATGTAGCCAGGTCAAGTTTTTGGTAGCGATCTGTAGCCGGGGATTCTTAGCACCTTATCCCACCGTCACCATGGCCGCTACCGTGGCCGGAATAGTGGGACTACCGGAACTAGGGCCGTTGTCTTTCGTTGACGTCTATTAAAGAATTGCTCATAATTGCCACACAAAGCAGGTGGATTGGCAATGACTGATTGCATCTGTACTGTGGATCTACCTTACTCAATAAGTAAGGCAGCTCCGCAGTCAAGTGTTTAAACACTACTATCTTCCAGTTTAGGGACACCGTAACCAGAGTAATAACTAGGTAAATGAGCTTAAAAATCACGTTAAGTCTTGGCATGGTATGCGGATTAGAGGCGCCTGAAGCTGCTTTTCTTTAGGGGAGGGCAACACTCACCATCAGGTTAGGGCCTTGCTTGTCTCATCGTTATAAACTATAATAAAAAGAAAATTGTTAATAAATTAATTAATAGGACCAACCAAAGCTGCAAAACAATAATTAACATAAAACAAAGAAACTATAAGTGTTTAAGAAGTCTTGTATTACTTCTTGAAATACTACTTATCTTAATTATCTTGTATCATGACATTCTGACCAGAAACAATTATAATTTCTGAATATGATTAATTTTATTATATTTATATTATATTTTATATTTACTTTAATTTTAAAAGATTATCAATCCCATTAGTTAAAAAAAACATTATTTTGAACTTAAAAAAAAGACATTCTCAGGCGAAACTACTTGTATGAAAATACAAGCAACAAGATCTGTGTTATTATTTTTTTTTGGTTGACGTTTTTGCATACAACGTGTAGTGTATTTTGGGAGCAATCTATTGTCAATAATGGTTAGTTATGACAAATTGACGACATTGCATAAGATATAACTCTATTAAACCTAGATCTTGTATATAGAGCGGTGAACTTGCACCTAGGCTAAACATAGTATAACTTTATTTGTTAATTGTATGAAAATATAGAGAATGTTATCCAATTTTACTAAATTGTTTGAGATTTCTTTGAAACTTTCCTTACAATATTATGTTACTCCAACAAAATGTAAATTATCAAATTCAAATGTCTTTATTCAATAAAGAAGTATAACACTCGCTCACTGGTTGTCAAAGGACGCTACCACCAGTGTGGAATGGGACGCCTCTGACCTGAGAAGAACCGGCAAAAGAAACTTAGTGGGCCTATTTTTTTATAATTCCCACCAGCTGTTTCTTAATATTTAATTTGAATTTAAGTATATTAGTGTAGTTACGTATGCAAGTATTGTTTACTTTCCCAAAAAAATATGCTACAAATCAACTAATTTTGATTTTTGCTTTCGTTTCTACTTATATATAATATCGAACAATGTTATAGGATTTTTCACTTTTACAGACAGACGCAGTGTTCAGGTGTATTAAAAAAATATTGTCAAACTATTAAACATTATAAAATCCGTCAAAGCATCAATAATATTAATAAAGCTTTAAATATTTTATACTAATTTCAGTAAAGACGTTCAATTATTCTTGCCAGAGGCACTGTAAATTTCGTGCAGAGCGAGAAGCCTTTCCGTAAGTAAACTATCGACATACCTCAGTACGAACAGTAAGATGTGCATCCTTCGAAAAACTTCTTTAGCACACGAGGAACTTTCAAAAGTTACTTCTTACTTTTGGAATGAAACAAAACGGCCAAAATGTGCAATTTGGAAGCGGTAGTTTTTAAAGTTATGTATAATATTGACGTAGAATTGTTTTTTTTTATTAATATATTCATAATATAACACAAGTTTTTAAAATCCTTTTCCTCATAAAAAATAAATATTACCTTACATTACCGAAGTCTCAACATATGATACCAAGTTTTTGCCCTAATTTTATTAATAACTTCATCATCATCATCATCATCATCATCAGCCTGTGATAGTCCACTGCTGGACATAGGCCTCCCCTAATACACCCCTACCCATTAGGGGGTTTTGGACCGTATCCCGCCACGCTGGTCCAATGCGGGTTGGTGGGTATTAATAACTTATGAACTACTTTCATTTTAAATTATAAAAATGTTTAAACATAGTTTTTTTAAACATTATTTTTAAACAAATTTTTAACCCTATTTTTAGCAAATAATGATTTGTGAATCTTTTAAAATTAATTGAGTTACTTAATAATTAACAATTCATATTAGTTCGCGTTGCCCAAGGCATTATATGACGTCGTAGCATCATGCGAATTGAGTTCTAAATTTATGATTCTGAACCGCCTAAGAATCTTGTAAAAAAAAAATGGAGAGGATAAGACAAATGAAATTTTAATAATTTGGACATTAAAAAAATATAATGTTTAAAGGTATTCTGTTTGCTTAATAAAGGTAATTAATTTTAAGCATCACACTAAACCTTACTTAGAAAAATCTGAGTAAGGTAATTAGGCTAATCAAAGCCGTATAACTTGGTTCATCACTCATTAACGTCATAAAATTTGTGTTATATGCAAACACGTCGTATATATGCTGTTATAATTAACGCATTTAATCTTCTACAAATAATACTATCCCCGAAAATACTTGGCTAGAAATGCGATGCAGACAATAAAACTACACCAAGCATTCAATAGGTATGCTGCATAAATTATGATGGCCAGACTAATATAACTTCCCATCTAAATTATGCTAATAAAGGCGTTAAGTGTAATAATACAGGCCCAGAGAACTATAGTAAATATAAGCTGGAAAAGTTGTGCACATTTTCAAGTATTCAGTTCAATGGGGTTTTTAATAGACAAAATGCATTTATTCATATCCTTTGTAAAATTATTTGTTGTCAATATGTTATTGTAAACTTTACGATATAATTAAAAAAGTACTAATTAAAAATGTAATGCTTACCTTAACATCTGTTTTATGTGTTATAGATGTGAAAAGCTTAAAAAAACTGTAAGTATAATTCTTTACCAACATTCCAGAAAAGAAGGTATTTTGCTTTTGCTCTTTAGTGCTCGATTTTATAGGTATTAGTTTTCCAATTTTGTGAATAGTAGTTAAATAGATATTAAAGAAATTATTTCGGCCTCAAAAATCATAACATTATGCGATAAAATAGCAAATGCTGCCAAAACCGTAAAACATAGACTTAAAGTAAGTTTAACACATGTGTACTTCTTGAATGCTTAAATTCCTGAAATCTATGTTTTAAAAATAACTCACAATAACTATTTTAATAAAAAATTGTTACAAATTGCAACAGGGCATATTCAAGTATTAGCCCTTGCTGTATAAAAAGGAGGTCGTGGTCTGGTCTGGGCTACAACACAGCTGGATATAGGCTCCCTTAATTCAGACCTTCTTCATTAGGGGGTTTTCATTCCGTATCCCACCACGCTAGTCCAATGTATGTCAGTGGGTGGACTGACTTTGTGCAAGCCCATCCGACCCATAGATCATCTTACACAATAACCATTTTAATATAAAACAAAGCTAAAAATTGTAATAGGGCATATCCAAACCACGACCTTTGTGGTCTAGTGGTGTGATGTGTGGATGGAGAGGAGTGAAATGAATCAAACGGGCGTGGAGTATACACTGAATTTATTTAGGAAAATTCATCCCTTTTATATAATTATAACAATAGGTTAATAATGTGTCAGGTTACAATGTTTACATTAGGGTCTAGTTACTAATTAAAGATAATTAATATGATATTATTAAATATGACACTGTTTATACTTAAAGTCACGTATAACCCTAAATTCCTCAGTGATATCTCATTAAAGTACTTATACATACACTACATCTTCCCATATATTTAAAAAAAAAATAATACATGCATGTTTTTTTTTTTTTTTATTACACATGATTATGTATTGTTCTATTTTTATGAATTATATTTTCTTTGTTATTTTGTAATATTTTGTATTAACATTCATATCACCTTCTTGTAGGTCCCATATAAACTTGATCCCTCTCTATTTTCATTTTTAACAAGTAATTCTCCTCTTTATATTTTATTAAATTTATTGTTTTTATCATAGTGTCCTTTTCTGCGATTTGAATTTTCAAATTTTGTTTTGCTTCGCGATTTTTGAATCTATTTTTAACTCAAAAGGATAGTCGTTAAAGTTATAAATTGGATCAATTTTATTTACAAGATTACTCAGTATTCCACACAATTTTCCAAATACAAGTTCATAGGGTGTATATTGTGTTTCAGTATGCACAGTTGTATTATATCCAAAACCCAGTATTGTAACCACGAGCTCCAATTTTGAGCTTGGTTGTTGGTTTGTATCCTAAGAAAGCCCTAAATAATTGTGTGAGTTTTCTGGATCCTATACTTCGTTGTGATATGCAGTGGATTGTATTTGTTTTATTTCTAATAGTTTAAAACATCTTTCATTGTTGCTGAAATGAATTCTGACCTCTATCGTTGCAATTTCTGCGGATACCTAACGTAAAATAAAATTATTTACAAGGCCTGGGCTCTGTTTTGTTTCCTTATTCAACATTGGGTAGTTCTACGTAAAAGTTAATTCACATTGTAAAAGTTGGTATACAAGCAACCCATTTTAAATCTCGTTAAGAGGTCCGACTATATCTAGGATAAATTTCTCAAAAGCTGGGATGCAGTACTAGTTGCATTGGTTCTTACATGATATGAAACTTTTCTTCTGACCATTGTTCGCATCTCTTTACAAAGTTTTTATATCATTGTCCACAGTCCAATAGTAACGCTCTTTTATATTATTCGTCATCCTCCATACTCCAACTACCATGCTTGGTAACATGTAAAATCATTTAATATGACCTTTTGGTCTTCTTTATGTCTACCTTCGTTACACCTTTTATTATAAGATTCGTGGCCTTCCATTATTTCTTTTTTTCTGAGCTAGCTCCTTAATTAACTTTTCATTTCTTTTACTTTTTATTATGAGAGTTCTTTTATTTTTTTTATTACAGAATTCTTTAATCTCTCACTGAAAACTCGTTTCAACCATTGATCTAGAATTAGGTTCATTGTAATCATCTATTTTTTAAGGTGTATATAAATGTTTTTTCTGCTGTAAATATTATTTAAACACGTGCTTATTCTTCATAAATTGTTAGCGTCAAAGCAAATTATAGAATCTTTTGGCCTTTTTAAACATTTCACGACTCTTGGATGATCAGTCCGATGTTTAGTTTAGATTCGTCGTCGTCATCTTTGTCTTTTATTTCATCTATCATTTTCTTTTTTTTCATAACCAGGTAATTGACTTCTTTGTTCATGTCTTTATTCTTCCGATGTCAACACTATCAGGATAACGCATCTGCAGCTCTTATCTTTCCTCGCGTGTATCTACATAATCGTATTCTTCCATAGTCAAATTTGGTCAGTCTTTGATGGGTTGTTCATATTAAATAAATATATGATCGTACAGATTTTGAACTTTCAGCCATAAAGATATGGTCGAAAATATTTGACAGCCCCAATTCTAAGTTCTTTTCATCACCTGATGGTTAATTTCGCTTTGTTTAACGTGCGACTAGCATACGCCACGGGCCTTATCCTGATTTGATAAAACAGCTCCAATTGTAAACCTGATGCATCATGTAGTATAAACTCATTACTTTCTTCAAAAATTCGGATATTCCAAAAGGTGGGTTACATAACCTTTTCAGGGTATCAAAAAGAAATTTGATATCTTTCCATTGAAAAAATATTTTTCTAGTTAAATTTTTTAAAGTTGCTGTAATATGTGCAAAATTGATAAACCTCCCTATAATAATTGCAAATCGACGAATCTGACTTATCTGCATTTTCGGAGTGGATAATCTTGAATGGCTTTAACTTTCTCAGGATCTGGTTTAATTTGTGGTCTACAAGACCCTAGATACAAGGTTCTTTTCTTAAAAGTTACCTTAGTGGATTCAATTTCATATTTACCTTAATCGTGAGAATACATCAATAAGGTTTTGTTGTGCTGATTCAAGTTACGTCTTATTCAATATATCATCAAGATATCTATACCTTTAAATTTAACCCTGATAATGCAATCGTCATAGCTCTACTAAATACTAGGACTTGTTTTTGACCATTGGTAAGTTTCATTTGATAATGTTTATCGGTACAAATGCTGTGTATTTTCGCCTCCGCATCTAATTTTGTTGATAATAGCCTGATTTAGATCCAGTGGCTAAATCATAGTCCCGATAAAGATCCAATATTTCCGTTATTTTGTTAATGGAATTTATCATCTAGAAATGCCTCATTTAGTTTCCATAGTCAATACAACCTCATTCTTTCACCATTTTGCGTCAATTTTCTTAGGTACAATTAGTAATGGACTAACAATTCTGAAATTGACTCCTCAAGAATGCATTGTCTATCATTCCTGTATTTGTTTTCTTATTTCCGTTTTTTTGGAATGGTAATCCTATGTTCAGATAAACTGGACTTGTATTTTCTTTTGGTGTATTTTCTGTTCATATAAATTACAAGTTTCAGCCTATCACCTGTAATTAAAATATGTCTGCAAATTACCTATTAGCTATATTTGTTTTCTTCCTATTTAAATTTTCTGTTTTAATAAATCAACAACTTTCTAACTCTTTTCTCCATTGTTTACTTCTATAAATGTAAAACAATCAAAATGCATCTAAAGGCATTATTTCAGGTGTAAAACAAATAAAACTATTCAGTTTCTAGTATTCATAATACGTGCTGATATTTTCCGTTTTACTTTTACTTATACTGTCAGCAAATACTCCATCACACTTCCTTCGAAGTAATTACGCAGTTTAGTGTGATTAGTATTAATTCAAAACTTTTCACATCTAGCTGGCAATTTATGCTTTGTAGAGTTATTATTTGTTCTTGAAAAATATTTATTTGCATTTCGTACAATTAGAATCTTTTGAAGGGTTAATGTTTGATTTTCAAAATCTAGTAATGCCTTATATCTTAACAAAAATTTGTTCATATACCATCAATATTTAATGGTAGTGATTGAAAATAAATTCATGTTTAAATGTTGTTTCTATATTGCAGTGCTTAATTCTAACCCTTCGAAGAATTCTACCACCAATGCCTTTAATGTATGTTGTTTTGGGTCATTTTATCAGTATATGTTGTATAGCAGTATATTTTATTAAAGATAATGTTTGCCCTGTTCAGTAAAATGTATATTTTTTGTTATTTATGTAAAATTTAACTGAATTCTATTATTATAGCTCATTACATATTCATTAGTTTCGAAAAACCAATTTGGTATCGTGTTATTATCATGTTCTTCCTTTTCGTTTGACGAATTTGTGCCAAATTCACTTTCTGTTGTTGGTTTCACTATTAGATTATTCGGTTGATATTCCGTATACGATCTATCCCATCGGTTTAATCTACCCTACTTTTTGAAAACCCGCTTGATTTCGACCTCGTGAATAATTTGTGTTCCTGAATACATTCTTCTTATACTGCGTTGTTGGTTTCCGTATTGGTTTGTAAACTGGCTTCCCATGATGTTTATTACCTGGAACTCTGATAAAGGGTCTTCCTTCGCAATACTCGATTAGTACTGCCTCGTGGTATAGCGGGGTGAAACGGAGGTCTGGGTTTTCGAATCCTGCGGGACTCAACAAATTTTCATTGTTGTTTCCAGGTTGGTGGGCAATTGGGCCCGACACCTTGTACTTAGATGTCCATGCGTCGGATGGGCATGTAATAGTCGGTCCACCCCAACCCGCATTGGACCAGCTGGTGGATACGGTCCAAAACCCTCTAAGGGATAGGTGTTTAGGGGAGGCCTTATGTCCAGCAGTGGCTATCACAGGCTGATGGGTGATGTGGATGATGACTCGATTAGTTGATGGAGAAGTAATTGTTCTTCTTCGTCCTTTGCTCCTTGTATCGTCTTTCAATGAATTGTAATTTCGAGCAGCTATGAAGTTTTCAATCTATCATTTTGCAGACCATTAGCAATTTGTATTGCCTGTTTTCATTTATGGACTTCAGAATCTGAAGGCATCAATTTCCTTTAGCTTGTGAGATAGTAAGGTCAACAAACAGTGCTCGACCTCTGAACCGATTTTCAATCGATTTATTACCTTTGGTAACAATCTAGTGGTGGTGCTTTCTCTATCGTTAACCATTTCTTCCAATTGTTGTAGGTATATTTAATATTAACTTCCATTTCGTGACAATCGTGTCTTCAATACAAAATTAATAAGAATTTCATTGCTTTCTTGAATCATTGTTGTATATAATTCAATTGCATCCTATTAACTGCAGGTAACATTTTCGTGTCGTCCATTACGGGCAACAAGAAACTGCTGTTTAATCAAACTCTTGTTTCATTGACATGATTGTCTCTTTCATAAGGTTAGTTATTTCGTCAAAAAGTTTATCTATTTCAATGTTATATCTAAATCTCCTACACTAGTTTTTATACTTTTTATATATTGTTATACTTTTTGTATACTTAGCTACCTCGTATTTTTTTTTTGTTTCACTTCTAAGGCGTTTATTCCAAATTTAATTAAATATTGTCTTATTTCTAGTAAATTATTAAAATATTCTTGTATTATATCTGACATTTATAATTTAAAATATTGATAAGAAATTATACCCATTTCTTAATATAAATTTGATTAATACATTGATTATATTAAATCTTTATACAACATAAATTTGATTGAAATAAGTAGTTATGTCACTTACAGTTATATATTCCTAGACCGACGATCTACGTGACCGCAGCGCTATCTCGTGGCTTGTCGCTGTATCTTCTTTGTCAGCCTCTGTGTAGCTTCTGCTATATTGAATACGCCAGTATTATACCGCAGAATACCACCTATTGAAATGATTAAATTGTACATGTTGTCTGCATTTCAGGGTATGATGCTGTTTGGTGCATAATTATTTTGACCGCTTTGAGTGATGATTACTTCTTCTTTTGTCTTCTTTTGACTGTTGCTTTGCCCATTCTATTGTTATTTATTGTATTTTATTTACCACTCAGCAAACGTCGAGTCCCTGTTCCCATATGATCTTCCATATAAATTAAAGATTGCCCTTGAAAATGACTTCTATTTGCGCTGATGCCTTGTTCCATCTGGAAAGTCTATGTCGAAACCATTCTCCAGAAAATCTTCTGTTTCACAGCTAACTTCGATGGGCACAAATAATGACCATTATGACCTTCTATATATGCCACAATTACTCGTTCCTGTTCCTTTTGTAGTCGAACGGTTGTAATTTAACTTCATTCTTCTCACAGAAATAAGAAGTTGATTTTTATTAATTCCACGTATGAGAATACCTCCATGATGAGCAATTCGAAAAAAAATGTTTCGAATATTTTATTCCCATTGTCTAACTGTAACTATAAATTATAAACAACATTTTGGCTCACTGATACGGGATCAAATTCAGAACTTAGGTGCCAAATACGGCAGGCAACTTAGAGCTTGATACTCGACGCGAGTGCACTGCAGGGTCGCCATGTGATGTGGATGGAGAGGGTGAATGAATCAAACGGGCGTGGAGTATACACTGAATTTATTTAGGAAAATTCATCCTTTTATAATTATAACAATAGGTTAATAATGTGTCAGGTTACAATGTTTACATTAGGGTCTAGTTACAATTAAAGATAATTAATATGATATTATTAAATATGACACTGTTTATACTTAAAGTCACGTATAACCTAAATTCCTCAGTGATATCTCATTAAAGTACTTATCATACACTACAGCGGTATTGGCCCTTGCTTTATAAATAGGAGGTCGTAGGTACAGTCTGAGCTTAGAACACCGCTGGACATAGGCCTCCCTTAATGTACACTTTCTTCATTAGGGGGGGTTTAGACCGTATCCCACCACGATGCGTACGTCCAATGCGTGTTAGTGGGTGGAGTGACTTGTACATGCCCGTCCGACGCGTGGATCATCTTACTTTTTAGACAATTTGGTTACCAGCCAAATTGTCCAAACCAACCAGAAAACAACAATAACATAAAGTTGTTTCCCTGCGGGATTTGAACCAACGACCTCCGGTTTATAAAGCAAAGGCAATTACCACTAGACCACGAAAGCGTTCAATGTGTATAATGTAACAAATAAGGAAAATAACTATTCTATTTTTGGCGAATTATACAACATCATCTAGTGTTAATTGGGGAGGCTAAAACTATGTAAACGCGATAACTGATGAATACATAAACTCATTTTTCTTTATTTTTTTTAAACTTGTTACATTGATATGACCCAGACATAACAAAACACTACATTCAACGCACAATATTTTCTTGTGGTGGGAATTGAACCAACAACCTTAAGCAAAAAAAAATTCTACATCTAAATAAATATCCATTTGTTAACTTTATTTATAAAAAACAAAAACCGCTTACCTTACGCTTACCCTTGCACAAAACGTGAACTCGCTACTAAAAAGAGATCAAGATCAAGAGATCAGATCTCTGGTAATTCGTGGGATATTGTCCCATTGCAACTCGGAGCTTCCGAGAACGAAATGCCCTGGAATAACTACTTCCTGACTTTTGCGTTCAATTTTGAAAAGTTCAAGGTAAGCACATCAAGTTGGTGAAAGATGTTTATTGGATTTAGCTCTCTTTCTGTTATAATAGTTTTTTTTATTTTAAGAAATTTTGTTTTGCCTTATCCTTTTAAAGCAATAATTATTAAGGTTTTTAAAATAATCTGCTTTAGTTTGTACTCGTTATTTAAAATAAAGAAACAGAAAAATCTATTTTTATTACTATGTTGCAATAAGAAAATATATTACAATAATATATTATACGATAGCTTTCGTTAATAGTTATTTAATCTGGCTGTAAAGAATATTTATAACAATAAATAAAATATTACTTTTATAGGCTTTTCAGAGCTTTCACATACAATGTACCTTAACTTACAAAATAAAGAGTTATTATTATTACTTTTATAGGAATAGAAAGCAATAAATATACTAATCAGTACATATATAATAATAATGATGATAATAACTTTATTGAGTTCAACACAGCGTTAACGCTAGACTTATCTCTAACAAATTGTACATGTAATGCACGAACAATAAATATTTTAAGTACACTAGCCCCTCAATAAGAACAATAAAATAAGAAAAATTACATACAGTGCGAAAATATTCAAAACGTATAAAAATCAATTAAACATATAAAATTGTAAAAAAAAAGATAAACATTAAAATCTTAAAGGTGAATTAAGGAATGCTAATAAATGAATATGAAATAAAAAGTATAGTAATATAGTAAAGTTCAGTTATACCACGGGCACTTAATGTTATGAGTTTTCAAATATTATTATTAATTTACCAAGGTCTCTTAGAAATATGCGTTTATGTGGTATTATATTATGAATATTATGTGTGTGTAGGTGGTTGTCCCTGTTAAATAAAAATATTTACTTGATATGGGCAGGGGAGACAAAACGACCAGGGGTTAGAGTAAAAGAGAGAGAAACCAGTGAATGATGCATGCGGTGTCCAGAAGTACCGATTTCTGCAATTGAGCTAGACGCGGTCCGTCATGTAGTCCCAACCGCCTCAGATCATGTGCGAGGCTTAGTGTGTATTGACCCGTTCTCAGAAACAACTATCGGAATAATTTCTGACGGCATCCGATCCTACATGTCAGTCACCTCGTCAGCCAGATCCAGATATTTTCGTTTTTTTTCTGTTTCTGTTTTCAAGAGGTTCTCGACAAATGGTATCGTGATGTTATCTAAAAGCACTCTTAACACTGCCTTGTCCATCAGCACGATAACAGGCTTGTTAGCCTATATTGTCCTAAGGATGGACCGGTGCCAATAGGGTCTGGCGCGACCATTTTTGATTCGGCAATCGTCGTTTCACGAGACCACATTTCACAGCGAGCTCTTAAACGACTATTCCAGCTACTAGGTTGTGCATGTGCAAATATTCAGTGTTAAAAAGTGCCGAACAACCGGAGATAACATGCCACAGGTTTTCCACACGATGGCAAAAGGCCGATAAACGTATGTATTGCCATCCTTAACGATGTATCTCCTATAGTTAATGGTCATGCTAACCTGAGCCGGTATGGGACAGGCAAAACAGAATCAGATTAGTAAGAACGCCCTCGGTTCCTCCGAAGAGATTACCGAAACGTAGCCTGTTTACTACAGCGGTAGCGTCTACATAAGGCTCATTAAACAATACTTGCTAGCATGATTGTCGCTAGAATTTTATTTCCACATATTATAATGTATATAATGAAAAGCATTGAAGTAGAGCGTCCTCATCTGACAAAACTTTTAACAACGAAGAAACTACATTCAAAGTTTTGCGGTACAATACGCTCTCCGTTTTATTATTTCGCATCTGACCGATCATGAAATTGCCTTTGCAATATTAAACAAACTGGTTTATTATAAGTAACAGTCTGGTTAAATTGTTCATTTTAATATAAAATTACTTTGCTTTAAGGTATCTTAATTTTTAGGTAGCCTAAATTGTAAATTTCCAGACATCTTTTATTTATCGATATCTTTTAACTATCTGCTGCTACTAACTAACCGTGTTAAGTATGAAAATGCAAGAACATGTCATTGTTAAAGCCTCATAAGTCCACAGAGATAAATGTTTTTTTGTCTGATGATATGGTTCAAGGCCTAGATTCTAAAAAAAATTAAGGAAAATATTTTCTTGCAAAGTCCGCTTTAAATTGTTTTTAACATTACATTCGCAATATTAGATGAAAATTTACGATTTTTTAAATTTAAAATTGCATTATTCACGCTGAGTAGTAACGAGTAATATTATAGTTTTCAACAAAAAAGTAAAATATTAAACAGCTAATTATTAAATACACTATTATTTGGACGTATAGTACTCAAAAACGTGCAACATTTTCTAGTTTGCATTTAGCATCAATAGACGTACCGCATTGTTCTCGCGGACCCGTATTATTGCGCCTAACGGCTTTACAAAGGGGCATATCTAAATTATAATGGCCATCAAGTTAATTTATACAGGGGTACCTTTTGGAGGAAATGCCTGCGATAGTTTTATCGACTCGCAGCGAGCGTTTGTGTTTTGTTTGTTAACTAGATCACGTATTTAGCAGTTTAGTATTTTTGGTTGAAAAAATATTTTGACTTTGAAGAAGCTGTATGAAATAATAAATTTTGTGTATGTGTATTATGTAATTAAAGATGTGTCTGATATAGAATAAAATTATTTGCCTTAATATGAAAAAGAAAGTAAATATTTATGCTCCAAATTCTTTTTTGCCCTTGCTTTATAAACCAGAGGTCGTGGGTTTGAATCCCGCGGGAAGAGGAAGAGCATTGGAAGAGCCATATGTCCAGCAGTGGATTAACATATACTGATGATGGTAATGTTGACCATGAATAAAAATATAATGTCTATCCATTGTGTGTCAGCTTTCTTGAAGTGCCAGCATTTACAAATATATTATGTAATGTCTTGAGTTATATATGTATAGAAAAGTTAATTTATATCAGGCTTTTACGCTAGGTTAATTTCATTGCTCTTATAAATAATTACAGTCCTAAGTAAAGAAAAATCAAACTTATTCGGATTAAATTAAATATGCTATGGAATGACGCTATCAATCAAAATGGGTAACCATTAGCTAAAATAGCTTGCGAAGTTTTGCATGAAATTTACGTTTAGTACGCCATCATTTCGTCACTGAACTATGACGCGCCATCTCATTAATTTTACTATGCAGGTTGCTTGAAATCCGCAAAGTGGAGCCTCACGAAATATTCGACACTGCATTGACGTCAGATCGCAACTAACGATGGATGTTTTTGTATTATTACTGCAACTTACCGACCTTTCTACAACATGTGATCGTCACCGCATAATTTAAGGGAATTTGAATTATTATTTATTTTATTTACGCGATCATTATATATATATACATAAAATCCACCTATATCCCTACAGTTGCGTACAAACTAGCCTGTAATAGTGATCTCTCTAACATAGGACAAACAACCAATTAGAATCGGTGTACGATACAGGAAGGTACGATTATTATTCTATATACTTTTATATACAGACATATCCTATCTTGGTCTGCCCGAGATCAGGGCCTCTGGAAAGAGTCCGAATCGTCGGAAATAAATGAAGAACTTACGTAAAAATCCGCAGAAAGTGGATTTAATATACGTACTACGGTACGACTATTACGGTGACTGCACGGTTTAACCCACGTGATGATTGTTAATATAAATCATAACACATTATAAATGTAAAAATCTAAAGGTCTTTCCGGTTCGCACCGGATCAGTTTATGCTATGGTGTTGTAAAATTATTATGAATTACATTATGTAATTTTTCAGTAAAAGGGTAAGAACATCCATGCATACAAACTTTCCCATTTATTTTGTTAGAAGAAACTATATTAGTAGGATATAATATTAGCAAGATAATATATGAGCACTAGCTACACGACAATTCAGATATTTAATTATTTTTTAATTAAACAAAAGCGATTGGAAGTATAATCTCAATGTATTTTATTTGTACATTATTTTAATATAAAATTTACTTGACAACTTTAATAATTACAAAAGTTTTCAGTTATACAATTTTAGTAGTACCCGGGTCATTATAAATAGTCTGTTTGACTGTACTCAAGTGCAAAATAGGGATTACATGAAAACCTAATTTTAAAGAAAAGACATAGTTCATAGTTCGTTTTAGTTGATAATCGTTGAACATAATAACAGCAAAGTAGCTTAGAGAATAATAAAACATCTAAATTTTTTACACTTATTTTACATTCGAATATTGGGCAGTAATGTGCTAAAGAAGTTTCTGGAACGATGCACACTTTGACTAATTAAATATGCCGATAGTTTCCTTACCAGAATGGCTCGTATTTTATTATAATTCTCGAACTAAATTAAGAGTACCTTTGAATAGAGTTATTGTTTTTCGTTTTGTTATCATAATAAATTAGCTTTACGAAAATTAACGCGTTTGATACAAAATCCACAGTTTTTATTAAATCATGTATGTCTTTTATTAATGAAGCTTTCGCGTAGATGTAAGTGCAAGGTAATATTATTATGAAATTCTTCAAAATTGTTTCAAAATCTAAAAAAAATAAATGTTAAGAAATAGGTCTGAGGCTATTTATATAAAACTAAGAAAAAGAAATGAACAATTTATTTTAATTTTGTTCTTATCTATCTCTGTTTATCCTAGTTCTCTCCATTTTGAAGAGTCGCAATTTACAGTACTAAAACGACAAGGCTTTTGCCCCGATGGAAGCAATTAAACGCGCCCCCAAACTATTTTAACTTTGACCGACACCAAGGCTGAAAAGAGCCACACGAATTAAACCCAAAGCCTATTGTAATGTAAATGAGTGATTGCAAGATAAACTAGTTACCACTCAAAACTTTGAACTATAAACTTGATACAAACGGAGCCTTGACAACATTTTCGACTTTACAATGAGAAAATTATTGTTATAAGCCGATAAATTAAATGCACGATTAACATACGCGTGGAAATATAATGAATTCAGAATATTTCTAATTAATGTTTTCTCGCTCGGAGCTTCCGTAAACCAATTACGCTCGGTTGATTTTACTTTTGCAGCGAGCTTCATCAGCTGGCTTTGATTTTGTTTTATTGAAAAAATAATCATGTAGTTGGATCGGATATCGAAAATATAAACTTATTTTTAGGGATGTCTATTTTCCTTTGGCAATTATATATATATCTTAGCAAAAGTTAGTTTTTAGAGATATCGATAAAAATATGTCATCTTATGCATGGATCATCTTAATTTTCAAACGATTGGGTAATCAGCCAAAATTGTCCTAACCAACAAAGAAAACAACAATAACACAAAGTGGTTTTCACTGCGGAATTCGAACCCACCACCTCCGGATTATAAAGCAAGGGCCAATTAGATCAACCATTAGCTCAAGGATGGCGAACGTTAACGTATCAACGTGCCATTTTTCTAAAGAAACCTGTGATGCGAATAGATGTGCCATGAAATTATTTTGATTAGGTGATTATTGAGTAAATATTAATAATAAATATTATCAACTCACAACTTTTTATTATTAAAAATAGTAACATTTTGCAACGGTTATTAAAGTAAAATTAATGTGACTTCTGTTGTTGCAGATTAGATGATTAATAACATATGTTAGGCTTGTAAGATGTTACTTTTAGCAGCATGCATGCTGAACTCGATTATCTGTTAAACGGTTTCTAATCGAGTCTTTGATATTATTCATCTTTGAAAATAAAGACTCACAGGCATAAGTTGGTGAAAATATTGTTAAAATAGCATAAGCCAACTTTTTTAAACAATTAAATGTGTCTGGTAACGCATTTCACGTTGCCAATATTAGTTATTAGAATTTTCATTTATATTACTATTACTTGTCAATCTTTCTGTTACCATTAACTCCAAGGCCTTCCTTGTGGCAATAAATTTTTGAATTCATATTGAACTAGACTGGAAATAAATTTGCTACATTTCAGATTCTTTAATTTCCAACCAATCGATCGTCGTGTAATGCCTAGCTACGTGCCCAAAATATTCTGTCACGTGCCATTAAAGGCACGCGTGCCATTGGTTTGCCATCTCTGCATTAGGTGGTTGTTCTTATTTTATTAATTTCATACTTCATTATTAGTTATAAACTCGTAAAATGATCGCCATTAAGCGATGGTAACATTTGCCCGATCGTAATTGAAAGTCGTAACAAGTTTATCATGAACTCACTCATCTACATTAATACAGATACTATACTTCGAGGGTTAACTTGTGCCACTTTTTGGCCGTGATATACGGACAGAGGCATAATAGTTTGGATCGCATTTAATTGCTCCTTTCTGGGCAGCGGCCTTTAAAATAATCCTTTTGTTTGCTGTTGCGAAAATGAAAGGATTACTAGCGATATTGTATTATTTGCCGATGATGACTTTTTTAATATTCAAAATGAAACGCCTCGTGTAAGTAGGATATTATTTGAGTGCAAACAGTTTGATGTTAGGTTAAGGTTTTGAAACTGTCTAATGTTCGAAATTAAGTGATAAGTAGATATGACGTGATTTAATTAAAAAGTGTGTGCCAATATATTAAACCTTCTTGGATATGAGGCAGTAAATTTGCGCGTATTTATTCTGAACATTGTACTGTTTATAAAATGAAAGTATAGCGAATCTTGCAAAACTTTACCAAATTGTTTAAGTATATATAGTTAACTTTCCCTTTCATATAATCTATAATTTTTGTCCCCTATTGTAACGTTAATTATTACATTATTCCAGTTACATCTGCAAGGGTTGCTTAATTTTTCTGAAAATTGTGATGCATTCAAAAATCAACGCATTTTATATATTTTAATTGCTTTCGACAATACTATCATAAATAATGCTGTTTTATGGATTTTTCCCACGTTTACAGAAAGACTCATTGGTCATGGGAAACGTCGGGTGTGATTTGTTCTGCGTTTACAGACAGACTCAGTGTTTATAGGAAACGTTGGTTGAAAACGATTGTAAAACTATTACGAGTAGTAATATGTAAAAATGTATTTTTTAAAACAAATTTAAATATAAACAAAAAAATTCTTACCAAAGGTACTGTAAGTTTTGCGCTTTAGCAAAGCGAGAAGCCTTTCCATGAGTAAACTGTCGACATACCTCAGTACGAACAGCAAGGTGTGCTTCCTTCGAGAAACTTTTTTAGCACACGAGGGAGTTTCAAAAGTTACTCCTTACTTTTGGAATGAAACAAAACGGGCAAAATGTGCAATTTGGAACGGTTTTTTTTCTTAATTTTATTTATAGATATAACACAAGTGCTTAAAATCCTTTGTTCCTATTAAAAAATCAATAATATCTTATATTACAGAAGTCTCAACACGTGATACCGGGTGTTTGCTCTGACTTTAGCAATAACTTATGGACTACTTTAATTTTAAAACATAAAAATATTTTAACATTTCATTTTTTAAAAAACTGATATTAAACTTTATGCAAAGAATGATTTGTGTAAATATCTTTTGATATTTATTAATTTACTTAAAACATAACGATTCAGACAAAATAAACCAGCAGTTACATATTTTGCAAATACATAAATTGGTATCTTCATATTAGTTCGCATCGCCTAAGGCATTATATGCGCTTTCTAACATCATGCAAATCGAGTTATAATCTTATGATGAAGACAAATCAAATTAAGTGCCTTCAGTTTAATAAAATAATATTTCGTTAAAAGGTGAAGGCATTTCGTTTTATTGTATATTTAACAAAATGTGCATTGAATTTAGGGCTTATTATAGGTAATAAATTTAAATCAAAATATTAAAGTTTGCTGAGAAAAATCAAACCTTAAAATCTAAATAAGTGCACTTATTTAGATTTTAAGCTGCTTCATCGCTCATTCACATCGTCAATTTTAAGACACAAATATGTCTTATGTATATTGTAATAATCAACGCAATTAGACGTATTCAAATAATTTGACTCCCGAAAACACTGGGCTAACAATGCGATGCAGACAATAAAACTAGCAAAGCATTCAAAAGGTATCTCTCCATAAATTAGGTTGGCGAGGCTATTATAACTTCATATCTAAATTAAGCTAATAAAAGCGTTTAGCGCAATAATACAGGTCCAGACAACCATGGTAAATATATATTAGATAAGTTGTGCATATTTTCTACTATTTTGTTCAGTAGGGCTGTTTTAATACTCTAAATGCATTTAAAGGTAATATTCAAATACGTCGTAAAATTATTTGTTTAAAATACCTTTTATATACTTTTCTATACAATTTAAAACAATAGAAAAAAGAAACGATGATAGATGAATAACAAAGTAATCAAATATTTTGTTATGCCAGTGGCTTTATTAATTTTTTTTTAATTCATACTGGCTAAGGCAAGTTACAAGAATTTTTTAGCCTTTATTCATTGACATAACATAAACTAGTAAGATTTAAAATATTGTAATTTAAGTCGAAAACAACGAGCACATTATACTAAAGGTATTGTATTTTTTTAAATCTTTAGTTTTTACTGTAAATTGTTTGATTTTGATCACCCATCGAGTTTATTTTAACGAGTGTTGAAAAATGGTTTTTTCGCCAAACTTCTACTGTTGAATAACATGAAAAAACGTTTTCTTTTCTCACTATAGAACAAAAAACCGCTTCCATTTTCACAAAAAATGTGAACTCGCTACTGAAAAGTGATGCATCTTGCAATCAGAACTCTGGTAATTCGCTGGATATTGTTCCATTGCGACTCGGAGCTTCCGAGACAGAAATGCCTTGGAAAAACTACTTCCTAACTTTTTCGTTCAATTTCGAAAAGTTCAAGGTAAGTGTACATGAAGTTGGTGACAAATGTTTATTAGTGTTGTTAGCATTCTTTTGTTATAACTATCTATATAAGCCCTGCTATGTGCATATACAATATTTCTATTTTGTACTCTTATGTATTTTCTGTGCCTTATCTTTGTTAAAGGTATGTAAAATTATACAATTTACAATTTGATATAATCTGTTTCAATTTATACTCGTTATTCACAATAAAGAAACAAAAAAATATTTTTTTATGTTACAAGCCATAAGTACGTTTATTATAATAATAAATCATTATAAGATTTAAGGCATAATTATATATATTATGAGATTAAAGAATGAAAAAGTATATATTTTATAACCTTACATGACTGTCATTAGAATATTATTTTCACATAATAAATACATTATTATAAGATTTTGAAATGAATAAAAATAGACTTATTAATCTTGCTAGCATGATTGTCGCTAGAATTTTATTTCCACATATTATAATGTATATAATGAAAAGCAGTCAAGTAGAGCATCCTCGTCTGACAAAACTTTTAACGACGAAGAAACCACATTCAAAGTTTTGCGGTACAATACGCTCTCCGTTTTTATTATTTTCCATTTGACCGAACATGAAATTGCCTTAGTAATATTAAATAAACTAGTTTATTATAAATTATTAGTCTTTAAATAAAAACGTACATTTTAATATCGTAAGTAAACTAGTTAAAATTACCTACTTTTGGAAACTTAATTTTTAGGTAGCCTAAGTTGTGAATTTCTAGACATATCTTTTTGTATACCATGAAAAAGTACTTGGCAGGAGTAAAACAGCTTTTACGTAAAAGTAATTAATATTTCACAAAATTAGAGTAAAAATATGATGATTTGGACCTAAAAAATATCAAGCATAGTACTAATAAACGTGCAACATTTTTTAATTTGGATTCAGCAGCAAAAGACGTCCCGCATTGTTTCCGGTCGTCCCGTATTATTGCGCCTAACGGCTTTATAACGGGGCATATCGTAATTATAATGGCCGAAAACTTAATTTATGCAGGGGTACCTTTTGTAGGCAATGCCTGCGATAGTTTTATTGTCTTGCAGCGAGCGTTGGTATTTTGTTTCATAGCCGCATCACTTTACAACCCAGAGGTCGTGGGTTCGAATCCTGCAGAGAAATAACTTTTTGTTATCGTTGTTTTCTAGGTTGGTTAGGACAGTTTGGGCTCACCGCTCTAATTGTCTAAAAAGTAAAGTGATCTATGCGCCGGATGAGAATCATAAAATTCAGTCCACCTACCAACCCACATTGAACCAGGGTGGTGGGATACGGTCCAAAACCTGCTAATGGAGAAGGCATGCATTAGGGGAGGTCTATGTCCAGCACTGGATTAACACATACTGATGATGATGATGACGATGAAAAAAATGAAGCATGTCTGTCGATTGTGTGTTTCACTTCAGCTTTCTTGATATGCTAGCATTTGCAAATTTATTACATAATGTCTTTAATAATATACTTATAAGTTAATTGATATCAAGCTTTTACGCTTGTTAAATTAAATAGCTTTTATAATTAATTACAGTCCTAAGTAAAGAAAAATCAAACAGATTCGGAATAAATTAAATATGCCACAGAATCTCGCTGTCAATCAAAATGCGTAAACAGGAGCTGAAATACCCTGCAAGATTTTGCATTAAATTTATTTTGCGCTTGGAACGCCATCATTTCCTTGCTGTACTATGACGTGCCATCTCATTAATTTTACTTTGCAGGTAGCTTACAATCAGCAAATTAGAGCATCACAAAATATTCGACATGCATCGACATCTGCATTGAGGTCATACCGCAACGAACGACGGACGTTTTAAATGATTACTCCATCTTACCTAATCTACTTTTCTTCTAAATAAACTCGTAACCGGGTAACTTAACCGATATCACATTATTATATTTTTTTATTTACGCCATTATTATACATATAAAATCCACCTATATACTTTACAGTTGCGTACTAGACTGTGATAGTGATCTCTCTTATATGTTTTATATAAGGTCCTACTAAAAGACCAACAAGAATCAGAGTCCGATTGTTATTTTATACACTTTGAGATACAGACATATCCCATCTTAGTTTGCCAAAATCATTGGCACTGGAAAGAGTCCGTAACATCGGGTACAAATGAAAAAAAAATATGCTTAAAAATTGGATTTAGTATAATATCTAATGGTTTTAAAATTGCTCTCTTACAATTATAAACGCGGTTTCACCCACGTGGTGATTATAAAACATTTAAATACATTATAAATGCTTTGTACATTTATAACGTATTAATATCCCAACGGTGTTTGTGGTTCGTGCCGGAATAACTCGCCAATAGCAGATATTTTCTACATACCTGACTATTACTGTGTTTTTAATAAGCTGCACTAAATCCTGATATACCTTTATAGTTACTCTAATATGGAAGCAATGGTATTGTAAAGTTTTTGTTAAATCTATTACGTAATTTTTAAGAAAAGAGTAACAAGCAGGAATCATATTAGTAGGCTATAATATCAGCAGGATAATTTAATAGCACAAGCTATAAGACAATTCATATATTTGATAAATCTCTACACGATATCTCTAAACGATAGGGATTAAAAGTATAATCTCAATATATTTCTATTTTTACGTTACACAATAATAATAAAACAAAAACTTGACTTGACAACTTTAATAATAACAAAAGTTTAAAATAATTAAACCTTAATAGTACCCGGGCCATTATGAATAACAATTGATAGACTGTTCCACTGTACTCAAGTGCAATATGGGATTACATGAAAACCCAATTTTAAAGAAATAACTTTTTTAATAGTACGTTTTAGTTGATAATCGTTAAACATAATAGCAGCACAGTAGCTTAGAGAATAATAAAACAACTATATTTTTAACTTCTGAATTTATTTACATTATATTATTGGGCAGTTAGCTTTGAAAGTTTTGAATGTTCCATAAAGTTACTCGAACGATGCACACTTTGACTAATTTTGAAATGACGATAGTTTCCTTAACAGAACAGCCCGTACTTTATTAAAATTCTCGAACAAAATCTAGAGTACCTTTAAATAGAGATATAGTTTTTCGTTTTGTTATCATAATAAATAAGCTTTACGAATTTTATCGCGTTTGATACAAAATCCATAAAGTCTTTTATTAAATCATGTATGTCTTTCTTTTTATTCATGAAGTTTTCTTGTAAATGCAAGTCAAAATTGCTTCAAAATCTAAAAAAAATTAAATGTTAAGAAAAATCAGAATATCTGTGAGGCTATTTTTATAAAACGAATAAGTCTGTTTATCGTAGTTCTGTCCATTTTGAAGCGTCGAAAACAGAGTACTAAAACGACAAGGTATTTGCCCCCGAGGGAGCAATTAAAAAAACGCGCCCCCAAACTATTTTAGCTTTAAACGACATCTAGGCTGAAAAGAGTCACACGAATTGAACCCAAAGCCTATTGTAATGTAAATGAGTGATTGCAAGCTAACTAGTTACGACCCAGAACTTGGAACTATAAAATTGATACAAACGGAGCCTTGAAAACTTTTTGCACTTAACAATAAGAAAATTATTGTTATCATCCTTAAGGCCGTTTAATTTCTTTACTCTACGAATTAAAATGCATCAAAGATAAACTATGTAATATGAGAGGTGGTTTGTGCACTATTTACAGGGGGCCACAAATCAGTAGTATGATAACACTAACGTGTTTCGGTTTGTAGGGCGCCGAAGCCAGCGTATTCACGGAGTAAACGAGACCTAACATCTTGTCTCTCGGTAGGCCGCATCCCTGGTATTGCCGATGTCATCATCAGGTGGCTTGGCTGCTCGTCTGCCTTTAAATGCAATAAAAAAAGGAAAAAGCCTTGTCATTACTGCATTATATTAACATTTCATAAAAACTACTTTTGCAAACACATATTTAAAAGATATGCAAATTGTAAAATATGAAGGTCACAATGCAAAATTTATTTCTGCAAAAATTTGTAGATATCAGAATATCAGAAATATAAACCATCTATCAGCTGAAATTTCACGTCTTGGGAGTGTGTCAATCCGCGTTCGCTACGAAGCGATTCCTGCTTAGTTTCTAGAGTATTCCGTGACTAAAACAGCTAAGCTAGACGTGTAATACGTTTCAGCCGGATATCGCTCAGCGTGCTAAATCGACGATATCAGCGATGGCTTGATTCCAAAGTTCGTGAATTTGTAATCGAAAATTAAATGGTAAATTGGTAAATGTATTTTACTGGCGGTTATAGAGACTATGAATCTGGCTGTAAGAATTATATCAGAATATTTTTTGTGCAGATTCATTCCAATATCAAGGCTTACTTTTAAACCTACCTATAGGTTTTACCTATAGGTAAAAGGTTTCCTTTATTATTGAATTCTGGCATGAAAGTTTAAAGAGCAAGAATGCTTGTAAGATATTAACCTAAAATTTTGTTTTAAACTGTACGTTTAAGCTACTCTAGATTTTAATGATTTAAAATTTAAAATTTCATTTCGAAATCCAAGCATAATTCACAATATGCTCTATCGTGAATTATGCTTGAAAAAGCCGATAAATTAGTTACATTAGAATTGAATTCACTGTGAACATACGCGTGAAAATATAATGAATACGGATTATTTTTAATTAATATTTCCACGCTAGGAGCAGCGAGCTTCATCTGCTGGCTTTGATTTTGATTTATTGTAGAATTAATTTAATAGTTTGGTCGGATATCTAAAAAAACTTATTTTTAGGGATGGCCATTTTTCTTTGGCAATGAAATAAATATCACAGAAAATTTTCAGAGATATTGATAAAGATATGATACACATCATCAGCCTGTGTTAGTCCACTGCTGGACATGAGCATGATCTAACGCACGCCTCCTATATTTGGGTATTTTTGGACCGTATCCCACAATGTTTGTCCAATGCGGGTTGGTGGGTGGACCGACTTTTTGCATGGCAACCCGACGCATGGATCATCTTACTTGTCAGACAATTGGGTTATCGGCCCAAAATGCCTCAATTAACTAGGAAACAGGAAGAAAATTAGTTGTGTCCCCGCAGGATACGAACCCACGACCTCCGGTTTCTAAAGCACACGCCCGGTAAGCATGTCCTAGGCTACGGAGGCAGTCCAACATATGTCACTATCTGCTTTAAGGTAAGTTTATTAAACAAAATTGATCTAAAGTAACGTTCAATAGAATAGTAAATTCGATGTCCATCTACAATAGCATGTCAAATGCATTTTAAACCAGGGCCTATAATTAATACACGGTAACAAAAAAAATACATTATTTTATTATCATCATCATCATTAGTTCTTTGGTTTACGCGAATATTACACATTATTGAATAAAAGTGCTTTTTACGGACGTTTCAAACACTGGTCTACCCCTTGACCACAGCCGCTGGAAAGTGTTCGAAACGACGGAAATTTAAAATCGAAAATAAACGCGATAAAATCCGTCAAAGTTCCTTTTTTTAAATAATCATCATCATCATCAATTTGTGTTAATCCACTGCTGAACACAGATCATCCCTGATGCACCGCCTTTTCCATCAGAGAATTTTTGGGCCACGCTGGTTTAATGCGGGTTTGTGGGTGGACCGACTTTTTATACCCCCATCCGACGCATGGATCATCTTACTTTCAAACAATTGGGTCATCGACCAAAATGTCCTAACCAACTAAGAAAACAAAATTAACACAAAGTAGTTTTCACCGCGGAATTCGAACGCACCACCTCCGGTTTATAAAGCAAGGGCCAATACCACTAGGCCACGGAGGTGGTTGTTTTTATTTTATACATTTCTAATTTCATTTTTCTAATCTTGATTACTTATCAACAAGTTAAATAAACGCCATTAAGTGGTGGAACATATGCCCGAACGTAATTGAAAGTCGTAACAAGTTAATCATGAATTCACTCATCTACATTATTATAGACTTCTAGGGTTAATTTGTGTCACTTTCTGGTTCCGATATACGGACAGAGGCATAATAGTTTGGGTCGCATTTAATTGCTCCTTTCGGGGCAGCGGCCTTTGAAATAATCCTTTTGTGTGTTGTTGCGAAAATTAAAGGATTAATAACGATATCGTACTATTTGCCGATAATGACTTTTTTAATATTTAAAATCAAACGCCTCGTGTCACTAGGATATTAGTTTGCTAACAATTTTACGTTAACGTTAAGGTTTTGTAACTGCAAATGTGCGTGCCTTTATCATCGTCATCAACAGTTTTTGTAAGTCCACTGCTGGACATAAGCCTCTCCTTTTCTATTAGGGGGTTTTTAGAACGAATCCCATCACGCTGGTCTAATGCGGGTCTAGGGCGTGTGCTTTAAAACCGTAGGTCGTGGGTTCGATTCCTGCGGGGACTGAACAAATTTTCATTGTTGTTTCGTAGTTAGTTAGGGCCATTTGGGCCGATCGCGCAATTGTCTGAAAAGTAAGATGATCCATGCGTCGGATGGGCATGTAAAAAGTCGGTCCACCCACCAACCCGCATTGGACCAGCGTGGTGGGATACGGTCCAAAAACATTCTAATGGAGAAGGGGAGGCCTATGTCCAGCAGTGGACTATCACTGGCTGATGATGGTGATGATGATAACAGTGTGCATAAATCGCATCACATAATTTTATGATTAAAATTGACGATAGCCGAATTGACAATGATATTTCGACAACAGACATCTTAGACGGTCCCGTAACCCTGGACCCTGGAAAGGTTTTAAAGTCTCGGGTATAATTTTTAAAAATATTGAATGCTGTACTTATTGAACTATTTATCATGTACTGTATTTGCGTAAGCTACAGAAAGTATTACAGTAGAAACAAATCTAACATACCAACACACAGATGAAAAATTTTGATCGTGTAAAAACGTGTGAAAAAAACGTGTTCGTCAGCACAAACCTATTTAACAAAGTTATTTATACATAATTCAATGTAACATAACTTTTGCTATGCAAAAGTCGAATAACGTAATGAAATAAGATTCTCATTGCATCTATTTTTGATATACGAGCGTGACAATTTGAATACGGAGTATTTTTAATTAACAACGCTTCGCTCGGGGCTCGCGTTTACTAATTGCGCCTCATTGCGCTTATTTCTGCTCGCGAGCCGCGTCAGTTGGCTTTGATTTTGTTTTATTGTAAAATATTGTGGAATTAATCTTGTTGTTCATCGAATATCCGGTGCAGTCACTGAAATAAAGATACATTCATATCTCAATAAAAATAATTGTTCAGTTTCGTCCTCAATAATTAAAATTTGTCTGGAATCTCTAGTATCATTAATATTAAAGTTGTTCTTTATTTTATTGATATGTAATATCGTACATATTTTTCGTTTATTATTTAGAATCACGTTGACATGAATATTGATAATGAATTAGAATTTATCCATATAACAACATTCTATTCCACTTTAGATAAAATCGTGTGCTAATCAAGTGATTTTGAAAGACATAAACAGTTGAGTTCTAGCAAATTTGTTGCCCTTACATTTATTTATTTTTATAACTTCGTATGGAAAATCCAAAAAACAAAAGACTATTATCATAAAAAAAACGTTATGTATTATATGTAACACCTATCTTTTTAATAATGGTGTTTGATTTTAATCGTTATAACTTTGAATAGTATTAGTTGAACACTGGTTTACTAGTTGATACAAGCATGTCGTGACTTTGAAAAAATGTTAAAAATTACTATGTTATGTTATGTTATCTATGTTATGTTTAGTATGTTATTTTGGCTAAAGTATGTTAAAAATTTTAAGATTTTCATGTATAATTTAGTTTACTTAAATCAATTTACAAAATTGAAGACGTAAATGCCAAAATGATAATAATTTGTTTTGAAAAAATTATATATTACACATTACATTATCTAGAACTGGACAGTGAATGCAAAATTTATATTTTATTACAGAAAAATGTACAAATATATTAATTACTAATTGATTTACTTGTCCATCTTATTGTTCTTCTCTTATGGGTTATTGACTATTCAAACTTTGCGACGAACTCAATAATCCAATTTCACGGTCGGTTGAAGAGAACATATAGCCGACATATAAATTGACCGTGTGTTTTTCTTAAATTCCAATAGTACGATTCAGATGCGTTGTAGGTTTTATTTAGTATAAGTTAGATTAAAAGTTCTTTAAATTTTTCATCTATAGAACGTAATTTTCAATAAATCTTAATAATTAGTAATATTATTTCTTATAAAAATTTTACCACTACGAAGAGCTGTATTTTATTAAATTTTATTGTTAGCGTTTGTACCAGGTTTTTAATGGGTTTTCGACCGTCTTACTATGTGCAAAGGATAGTAGTTGGAATTAATATTTATGCGGGCTATATAAATAAAGTTATGGGTGACATATTTTAGTTGAAAGCATCGGTTACAAATGCATTTTGGTAGGAGGGATTAGTAGTGTGTCTTTCAACAACAACAACTTGAAGACTAAATGATTTTACCTTAAGTATATCTGGTTAAATTAATCAAAAATCATCCCCACTTAGTGCAATTCACATAGTTACCCTTTGATAAAAGTTTTTTTGAGGAAATAGTGGCTACATAACTCTCGGAAAATTGTTTCTAAACCTTTCGTTATCTTACAGCAAGATTATTTTGTTATTAAATAAAGAATTTTATTCGCTTTCTGGGGTCAGTTTAAGTACTAATTATTAGTTTCTCTCTAATAACAATAGTAGACTGGAAACGATGAAAATCCTATTTTTAATGCAGAATTCAAATAACTAAAAAATTATTTGAATGGTACACTGAATACTACCATTTCGCTGCAGCTTGCTAAGCGATCTTGCTTTAACGCTATAAACCACGTCTAACTTCGCTATTTTCGACTGGCGTTTTCGAAAATTCAGCCCGAAACACAGCTGGCACAAATGATGAACTGCTGAAACGCCGAATTTCAGTTGATGAATGGCTTAAAAGTTCTGACTGTTATGAGAAATTAATCATTAACTAACTTTAAAGACAGCGCCTTTGGAGTTTTTAAACGTTAAGCAATTTGGCGATCCTTGCGTCAGATCGGCCTTTATCTTTTTTCATAAACCACTCTAATTAAAAAAATAGTGAAGTTATGGATGAACATTTTTTGAACTTTCTTGGTTCGATATAAATATGATGCTCTTTTTTTATTTCAAAAAACATATTTCATACACTTTAGTTAATTAAAGTGTATGAAATATGTATAAGGACAAGCAATATAAGGACAGTAAAAGTTTCTAGTTATGCTTTAGTATTATGCATAGTTAGTATTTTAGTTATACTTACATTTGATACTCTTTGCTGCAAGAGTGTATGTAAGAAAAACTTTCGCTTCTTTATTGTTTTAAAGTGAGAAAGTTCAAGTTGTGAATATTGTTCAAGTTTCCGTAGCACGAAACTCCTTCGCAATACAAGAAAACTAATAAAAACTATTTTCTTCTAAACAAGGATGCCGCTATTATCTTAAAGCTCTTCGTTTTAAGTCAAAGACGCGTTTCAGATAATTTCATTGAGTATCGACATCCAGCGAGTATAAAAGTTTTCTTATATTTACTGCTAGTGAAACTTTTAACTTTTCAACGGGAAGAAATATTTGTTTAACATGTTTGTGTTCGTTTTGTTTTATTCTCTAAGAAGGATCTGTATACTGTTATTTATTGACTATATTGAATATGGCACTAAATGTTAAAGTTATAAGTTTAAGGCATAAATAACTTTACCCCTGAAACATTGGCATTAAAAATTGTAAAAATATATTACAATATAGTTTAGGAATTATATAGAAGCAAATAAAAATATTTTTTATCCTAAAATAAGAGAAAGCTGGTAATTTGTACGAAGATAGTGCTACTATAATCATGTACTAAAAACTTGTACAAAAGAGGAAAAATTAGTAACCCTTTCAATTACCGAGACTTAGCATAAGTACGCTTTTAAAGAAACAGTTATCCAGACCCGAATTATCGTTTTTGTGAGAGTAATAAAATCAGATAAAGATGCAAGAGTAGACCGATAGTCTAAGACGTGGCTACTCTGACCCAGCATTAACGAGGTTGAAAACTTTGCTGTATCTTCAGTAGTTTGTTGCAAATGCGGGAAGGCTTTAACATACTTGAGTCATAGCGACAAGGCCTCAGGCCTTAGTACAAGTTTAAAAATATTTAAACCCTTTACCGAAATGCCATTAACTTCATTATTTATTCTTGAGAATTTCGACTGATATTTATAAGTGTGTCATAGTATTTTATTGTCACGCTAAAGATGAATGAATGGATGATAAATGATCTAGACTGTATTATCCCACTTCTGGGCAAAGGCTCCTCGATGCTTTTCACTCTTGCCTGTTCCGCGTCAATAGATGCCAACTGTCGTTGTAGCGATGTAGTTTATCCTTTTATCTTGATGTTTAGCCACGTCGCCTAGAAGAGGCGACTAGAAAAAACTCATCTCAGATTTCTGAACAATACATTTTTACTTAATATATTCTCTATGGGATAATATTGATTATAAAAATATTTTTAATGGCCATGGCTAAGGTACGTGAAAGAAGAAAAAAGACTTACGAGTTTATTGAAAATGTTATTACGAGTAAATACTTTCCTTCAGATAACAATTTTAATATATTAAGCAGAATTCTAATGGATCTGTGGTAGAAATTAGTCTGAAGCTTCCGTTCGGCATAAACTTGGAAACTATCAAAGCTCCAAACCAGTTCAACGGTTGACTGAACATAGCAAAGTTGCCAACCATGGCGAAGTCAAACGTTGAATTAAATTAATTTAACTGTTCATTGCATATTATAATTGGTAATTATACGCATCTGGTTTGAATTTCATTGATTAGTTATTGAAAATGGATTTGCTTTTAGCTTCACTATGCAAAGCTTGATCATAGTATATAAATGATGGATTTTTATGTATTTGTAATTCTAAAAAATATATATACTATATATATAACATATATATATACTATATGTAATGCTATTTAAGGTTTCTCTGGTGGGAAAATCAAATTTTTTCAATTCTATTACCTTGAATCATTTATATCACCATTTTAGAACCACTACTTCTTCAGATAATCTTACAATAAATGACACTTTTTCCTATTTAAATGGTATGACAGAACTTTATATTCATCTGTTTAAATTTTCTCTAGGTATTTCCGATGACATAAAGAAGGCAAACATTTAATCTAAATTAGGTGCAATTGGGTATGATAAAATTGGCGGACGTATGATTATGTTTATCCTAGCTTTCCCTCTTCAAGTTGATGAATTCTTTTGAATGAGAACGTCAAGAACGACAATAAATAAACAACACAAAGATACAAAACACAATGAATTTCTTATACTAATTTGCCTTGCAATCTTTGCCTTTATGATCTTGAACGCTTAGTGAGTCACGATTACTTATAAATAGGCATTGAATTAGTCGGAAGTTATTTGTCTGAATTTATTGAAAGACAAAAAAAGTTTATTCCGAATTTATGCGTCTACATTATTATAGATTTCGAGGGTTAATTAGTGCCACTTTTTGGTCGTGATACACGGACAGAGGCATAATAGTTTGGGTCTCATTTAATTGCTCCTTTCGGGGCAGCGGCCTTTGAAATAATCCTTTTGTTTGTTGTTGCGAAAATGAACGGATTAATTTGGCGATCATTTGCCGTTGATGTCTTTTTTAATATTCAAAACTAAAAAGGCCTCGTGTGAGTAGGATATAAGGTGAGTGCTAACAATTTCATGTTAAGGTTAAGGTTTTGTAACGTAAATGTTCCTCCACGCCTAGTGGTATGGGCGTATGCTTTAGAAACCGGAGGTCTTGGGTTCGAATCCTGCGGGGACTCAACAAATTTTCATTGTTGTTTCCTAGTTGGTTCGGGCAATTTGGGCCGATCACCCAATTGTCTGAAAAGGTAGATGATCCATGCGTCGGATGGGCATGTAAAAAGTCGGTCCACCCACCGATCCCCATTGGACCAGCGTGGTGGGATACGGTCCAAAATCCTCTAATGGATAGGGGTGTATTAAGGGGAGGCCTATGTCCAGCAATGGACTATCAAAGGCTGATGATGATGATGATGATGAAATTTTTCTTAAAGTAGGTATGTCGTCATTTTGTAGAAACCCGCGTACATTTACATTTCCTAACTATTCAGATATTGGCCTCTAGACAGTGCCAATTTTATAAATGAAGAAAGAACTATATATAAATGAAGAAAGAACTATATATAAATGAAGAAAGAAGATTAGCGAAATAAGCGTCATGTCAAATAGTGATAAAGCCTCAAAGATTTGACTGTGTTACTTGGCATTACAATTATTTATAAACTGATAACTTATACTAAGCTGCCAAGTCAAAAAAATTAGGCAGCTAACTGACGTTGTAAATAGATTTTTTTAATTTATAAAAAAGGCGATAACAAAGAGTCTTAAGCTTCTATTTCCATATATGTGAATACCTTTCAATTTAAAAATTTTTGTGGTCTAAATTCTAATAACTTGAAATTGGGACATGTGCAAAAAAGGCTGCTTTCTGCATATTCAATAGAAAAACCTTTCTTCACATTCAAGTAAGAATTGCTTCCGTAAAACTGTAAAATTTCTAATAAAATTATTTGTAGAGATAACAAAAGATTATTTTATGATATAGTATATAGTTACTATGAGGACCGGCCAATACCGACGAATCAGAATACCAGCGATTACAAACCAGTAGAAACAGAGGTGTCACATACAAGAAGGGGTGCATAAAAATTTATTTCAAGCCACCTAGAAAGAGAAGTCGGTTTTTACCATCGCTTAAGTGTAATTTCCCTCTGCAAGACCTAGGAGTTTACAAGCTCGACTGTGAATGTGGTCTCTCTTACATAGGCTAGACCAAACGATCTATCAGAACACGTAACAAAGAACACATATCAAACACGTAAAGCACTAATGGTTGAAGAAGTCGACAGTTTGTGATCACATTTTGGACTAGCCTATCAATTACATAAGATTTTATAAACCACAAATCGTCGCAAAAGAACACCGATTTCTACTGAGGATGATTCGCGAGACTAAATTAAAATCATCGTAATTTCACTAGAGAAAATGGCTGCTTGGGATTCAATTATTTTAAAAATCAAAACCATGCACACAAATACTGCATTATAAATAATTATAATTAATTTTAAAGTAAATAAACGCGTTGAAATTCACAAAAAAATGATTATTTATCATATATAGTGTTCGCGTAAACAACAGAAAGTATTATATTAAAAACAAATCTAACATACCTGCACACAGATAAACATAAAAATGGTATTGTCTTTCTAATGATGAAAAATTTTATCTTTAATATAATATTGGGTCAAAAACGTGTTCATCAGCACAAACCTATTTAACAAAGTCATTTATACATAATTAAATGTGACAATTAAACATAACTATTGCCATGAAAAAGTCAAATAACAAAATGAAATAAGATTCTCATTGCATCCACTTCTGATATACGAGCGTGACAATATTGAATACGGAGTATTTTAATTAACAACAAAACAAAATCACAGTGTGCTTGTAGCTTCGGGTCGACCGGACCAGCCGCTCGATCCGCTCCGCTACCTGCGCCATCCGCTTGGCCCACCGTGGCCACGCCTCCCCCGACGCCACAAGTGGCAGAAGTAAGAAGACGCCGAGTCGCCGAGTCATCGTGTCACCGTGCAACAGTGCAGTGTTAGTGTCGTGTGTGCCGGTAGTGTCAGTGTCGACGCGTTGGGCGTAGCGCCTGCGCGCAGATAGCTGTGTAGCCGTCCGGTCGGGTGAGTCTTCCTGATTTTGCCTATTTATTCAATTTTCCCCTTTACAGCGTTCAGACACCTTCTGTTGGGATGTAGGGACCCTTTTTATATTAGTTTACATTGCCAAATTAAATTCATCTGCCACGTTACACCGCGAACGTAGTTAATTTCAAATCAACACGCACACCACCCACGTGGTATTATTTCTTTCAATTAATCGCTAGTTTGCTGCACTAGGCAGCAACTTAGGTATTCACCTAGCGCTCCTAAAGCGCTAGTTTTCCTTTTTAACGTTAGGTTTACACCTCCCTGCTCACTGGGGCGGGGAGGGTAGGGCACACAACCCCCGGCCTCACCGGGGGTGCTTGCACGCGCGTTAAATTAAATTCATTGCGTAGTTTTGGCAACATCATGTTGCATTTAATGAAGGAAGCCCTCGAGGGCATAGGGCCCAACCATCGAGGGAATTTGCAAAGATAAAACCCGGAGGCCTACGCTGGCTACCCCGGCCGCGAAAACAACAGCGGAAATCAACGCCCACGAAGGGCAAAAACGGCGCGCAAATAGGGGCCCGGTTGAAAGTGTGGATGAGTCCGGAAACCAACCGAAAACCACCCGCTCAACGCCGACCTGAAATGGAAGTCGGGAAAAACGCAGGTTCGACAACCGGAGAATCCGAGGACATAGACGGAGGGTTTTGCCCATCCAATCGCGCAAGAAAAGCAAATTAGGGTCGTCACCAATCAATCGCCGACACCGGACCCACCAACCGCGCCGGAAACCGTCGGCCACTGAATTATCGGGGCCCGAGGCCAGAGAGGCTAACCCCCGCCGCCCCCACGGCAACCAAGGTTGTTTTCACAGCCGGCCGCATCACGGCCCCTCAACTGGCTGCTTCCGCAACCCCCCGCTCCCACAGGCACCCGTCTCACTTAGAGACAAGGAAACCACCGCCTATAACATTAGGTCAAAAGAGAAGGGGCCAACCAGGTCCGAACTTTCCAACCGCCGGTAAAATTCAATTTACCAAGATTCCCGGGTGGAACTGTAACCAATAGACGGTGCGCCACCGCGACGTCACTAAAATCTGCTCCGAGAAGCAATATTAACAATAAATTCGCGCTCCCGGAAGAGGCGTCCCGGACAGGGTCGGACCGCCGAAGGAACCAACGAAGAAATCTTTCGACTTCCACTGGCCGGAGAATATTCCCATTTTATTCCGGCTCAGAGGCTGTTCCACCCGCGGGACAAAAAAGGCCTTATAAGTTGTCCTTCTGACGTCGAACGCCCTCAAGAGGGCAAGAGAGGTTTATGATCTGAAAAATATGCGACATCGGTCGATTTCGTTTAACGCGCCGGCATTCAACCCTTCCCCAGGGCAGTGCCAAACTGCCAATTATTCAACACACGGCCCGCAATTGCCAGCACGACCCCGTTGGTGAAGTGCCTAGGGACCCCGGGCACCCCAGAACCCCCACGACCCGGGACCGGGGAAGTCCTAGAACGTACGAACCGCCGGGCATGCAACCGCCGGCCCAGGCCACACGGCCAACTATTTAGATGCCCCTATGCCCAAAAGCGGAGACCACTCCACCATCCACCATCCCTGGGGGCCCAACCGGTGCCATCCTCCCCCCATTCCTTGCCCTCCGGCCTGCCCCCGGCGGGAGATTCCAGGCCCGCGTAAGGCCCCATGCCAGCGGTGGCAACAACCAGCACCGGCAACCTGGCGCCGAGCGCCCGCGTAGCGCCGCACCCGCGCCGCACCACCGCGCCCCGGCGGTTCCCCACAAGCCAGCCATAATGGCAGGCACTTGGGACCTAACCGATGTGTTGTTAAACCGTTGACTTCCGGGGAAGTCGAAGGCTCACCGCCGAGTTTTAGAGCCACCGCCGGGTACCCTTACCCCTTATTAGCTGGTACCCGCAAGTAAGAAACTTTGATCGAATTATTCGGGAACCAAATGGATAATACACCCAAAACCTTTGTAAAACGGCCTGGCCCGGTAAAGCCAAGCGCATTCAACCTATTCTTTTTTAACCCAAACGGTCTTCAAGAAAAAACGGGACCGAAGTCAAAGAATTCCTTCGCGAAACGACGAGACATTTCTTGGTGCAGGAGACATTCCAAAGCCCGGAAGAGGAGATCCGAAGATTGCTAATTTTAATATCATAAGAAATGGCAGGACCGGCGCCACACCGGGCACTTCCTTTATTATTATAAAAAGTCACCGCACTGCGGGCAATTGACACGCCGTCGAACCTTGGCCATTTAGAAGCCCTCGATCTGTATTTAAGCCAGTTGGTTCACGCGCCGAAAATAGCTTCGGAAATTTCATGTGGAGACACCTCCGCATCACCCAATCCGATTTCGAGACGCTTTATTATCCTTGGGAGACGCCGCCATCCCTCGCCGGGATTTCTAAAGAAGCACACCCGATGGAACCTATACACTACAAACCAAGGGGTCTAATTAGACGAATTGTCAGAAAGTTTAATTTCAGGTGTGGTTTGGCTGTTGATGTAAAACCACTTCCCCACACGGGGTGGAAAGACCGGATGTGCTTTGATATTGCTATCGTAAAAAAACGTCAACTCTTTTAGGGAGCATAGAGGTTCGATGACCCAACCCAGACCACCGTCCCGTTTCCCAAAGTTAGGGACCCGCAAATCACCAAAACACAGTTCTTAGAACGTTAATCATAAGCTTTTAAGTCACAGCCAGGACTCTACCAGCTCACCTCACTTAGATACCATACCCTTACCCCTAAACACCGCTCACGACGTGAATTCGCCGCCCGGTTTCCAAGTCATGTCCAAAGGTTCGAAACTCCCGAGGCAAACCCGGGGAAAACCGCTGGGCCCTTCCAAACGAATCAAGGACCTCTTGGACGCAAGAGGCCGCGATTGGGCGCCCACGATTGGCATCCAAACCGAGGAATTGGGAAAACGCCCTGGAACATCAGTCCAAGATGCATAGTTGGAATTCAGGAACGATCGGTAAAGGACCTGAGCAAACCTAATTCCTCACATGTGGCCTTCTGGCCATCCCTAAAGTTTCAAATTAGGGCGGCAGCCATCCAACATGCCGCCACCATCCAACCCGACAAGCCCACAAGCGCTCGATGAGGAAAAGCCGAATGTCTGGCTGACAGTCTCCAGGCTCAATGTCGCCCAGTTTCACAACCGGGAGCGCCGCCTCCCTGCAAGGTAGAGAGCGAGGTTGGACCGGTTGACACATCTACCCCTTACGCGACGTTAATCACACCCGGAACGGAAAGCGAAGTCGAATCGATAATCCGGTTAAAACCACGGAAAGCCCTGGGCAACCGATGGCATATCAAACTGCGTCATAAAGATTCTTCCGACCATCCAATAACCTCCTAGTCCTAATTATAACGCAGCTCTTTCCAAGGGTATTTTTCCCAAACACCTTGAAGGATGCTGGGTTATAGGTTCCCGGGAAACCCTCCCAACCAACCAACCTCCTATCGCCCATTAGCCCGCTTTAAGGGCTTCGGGGAAAAATCTAAGAAAGATAGTTTTGACCCGCCCACAAGACTTTATGGCAAGGGCTAATCCCAAATCCAGTCCAGTTCGGCTTTCGGGCCAAACATTCCGAATTATCAGGTGCACCGCATCAAACATCAAATCCTGCCATGACACGGGGCCAACACAAGGAGCGCCTCGACGGGGGGTTCGATAAAGATGGGACGGACGGCTTATATCCAAATTAAGCTCGGCGGTGGCCTTGGACCGTCTCTGTACTCATCATACGAGACTTTCTTTGGAAGGAACGTTCCATACCGGCGTCGAGGGAACAAAACCCAACCCTCACCCGCTACTAGCCGGAGACCACAAGGCCCAGTGTTAGGGCCCCGTCCTTATTCAATTCTCTAACACCAACGACATCCCTTCGCAACTATAAAAAGTTAGCACCCGCCTTGTTCCCGGCAGACGAACATGCATTTTCCCGGGCATATGTCCCATCTCCATCCAACGACGTTCTAAGTCGCAAGCCAAGGGCTTCGGCGACTGGTTTCGAGTTGGAACCGGAAATTAACCTATTAAAAAGCGGGCAGTCTTTGTTCACACACAGAATGCCGACGATCCCACCCATGATCCGACTCCCTCGACCACCCAATTCCATGGGTAAACAACAAAACCCTGCAACCTCGTAAATCCCTCAGCTTCGGCCCCACATCGCAGGTTTAAAAGAGCGGCCTTACGTCCCAGGGTCGTCACCTCTTAATCAACCCAAAAGAAAGGTCTCTCAGGCAACAAGGTTCAACAAACCAGTTTATCCGTCCAATCATGACTTACGCCAGTCCGGGTAACCGCTCATGAACCAACCAATATCCACAAACCCAAGCCCCTGGGAAAAACAGGGTTCATAAAAGGGAAAACGGTGGCAATTGAGTGGCGCAACCTTGACCTGGCGGGGACCTGGAAATTGCCTTATTATAACCTTTTAAAAACAAGATCCATCAAATTTTTCTGGACCTCGGTTTCGCAACACTGGAACGAGCTGGAAGTAACGCCGCCGGATTACGTACCAAGCAAATTTTCCCATCCCAAAATAGAAACACGTTTGGAAAAGGAACCGCGCCATATACCACAGATCCGGCGAACGATATAACGATCGTGCAAGCACGGCGTTAAATCGTAATATCGAACACCTATTGCCCCTCGCCGCCGGAGGGCAAACGCATACCCTGTACAACAGATTTCGGAGTACCAGGCCGATTCTCACCAACCAGATAGGAGGGTTTTTAGCTTTAAAAATTTACGTCCTAAAGCAATGATCGAGCTGAGGGTTCGGCCTTACCGGGGCGCCCTCGAATACATGTTTAACGGGTTAGGTGGGATCAAAAGCGACTAACTGAGCTGAGGTTCTTCCTCCTGGGCACCCTTGATTAGATCGTTGACGGTTTTAAAAATAGTGGAGCCTGAGCCGAGGTCTCCTCTGGGGACCCTCGGAGCTAAGCCAACAAATTAAGAGGTGAAGCCTGGCACGCTTAAAGTTGCACAGCCCTCGACTCTGCCGGGTTGTAATGGTTTACTCCACCAACGGAAGCCATCAAATAAACGATAATAAACGATAATTAACAACGTTTCGCTCGGGGCTCGCGTATACTAATTGCGCCTCATTGCGCTTATTTCTGCTCGCGAGCCGCGTCAGTTGGCTTTGATTTTGTTTTTTTGTGAAATATTGTGGAATTAATCTTGTTGGTCGTCGAATATCCAGTGCAGCTACTGAAACAAAGATACAGTCATATCTCAATAAATATAATTGTTCCTTTCGTCCTCAATACTTAAAAAAATTTATTTATTTTTAGTGACCCAAAAATTGTATCTTTTGTGTATATTACATGAATTTTATAGAGTATAGTATATGTAAACTTTAACATATTTTTTTCATATTTTTTCATAGATAATGATTTAGAATTTATCCATATAGCAACATTCTATTCTTCTTTAGATAAAATCGTGTGCTAATTAAGTGATTTTAAAGAACATAAACAGTGAAGTTCTAGCAATTTTTTTCCCCTTACATTTATCTTGTTTATAAACAAATAGAAAATCCAGAAAGCAAAAAGACTATTATTATAAAAATTGTCATGTATTATATATGGCACCAAACTTTTTATTTATAGTGTTTGATTTTAATCGTTTCAACTTTGAATAGATTTAGTTACAATAATTCTATTTGATACAAGCATATCTTAATATTAACAAGAAAGTATACCATATTTTGTTTTAAATATAAAAGTGGTAATTCAAGCTACAGCATGCTTTAAGATTTTCATGTTGAAATTAGTTTACTCAAATTAATTTAATTAAGTATGAAATTGCATAAAAATAATAGTTTGTGTTGGAAAAATTCTATTTTACAAAATGACTACTAATTACATTATCTAGATCTGGACAGTGAATGCAAAATTTATATTTTATTATAAAAAAATGTACTAATTTATGAATTACTAATTGATTTACTGGTCTATCTTATTGATCCTCTCTAATGGGTTATTGACTATTCAAAGTTTGCGACGAACTACATACTCCAATTTTGCGGTCGGTTGAAGAGAACATGTAGCCGACACGATAAATTGATGTTAACTCGATTGATCTCTTCATACACTGTCCGTTTCTTTTACTTAAATTCAAATAGTACGATTGTAGAATGAGAAGTAAAATGAAATAAAATGAAGACTATGTGTAGTTATCTTTAGTTTACGTTACATTACAAGTTCTTATGCTTTCGTCTATAAAACCTTATTTAAAAAAAATCATAATAATAAGTAATAGTAGTCCTTAAAAAATATTGTGCCACTACGCAAAACTGCATTTTATAAAGTTTTATTATTGTTTATCGCGTTTTGTACTAGTTTTTTAATTAGGCTTTCAACTGTCTGTAACTTCGTACAAGCGATAGCAGTTGTGACTTATATTTATGCACGCAATGCGGTTAAATAATTAAAGTTAGAGATGACTTTTTTTATTGAAAGTGTTAGTTACAAATGCATTTTTGGTAGGAGGGCTTGAAGAAGTGTTCTACAACAACAACTTGATGACTTAATGCTTTACCTTAATTATTTCTTGCAATATCAATACAAAAACCCTGTTAAGTGTAACTCACAAAGTTAGACCTAGATAAAGAAGAAATTCTTTTAGGTCATAGCTACATTCTCATGAAAATTGTTTCTACCTTATTTGTCTCAAGAGCTTATAATGTCATTTAATAATTATTTCTAGTGCTTGCGAATATTATACATTATAAATGAAATTACTTTAATTTTATCGCGTTTGTTTTACATTTAAATTCCCGACGCTTCTAACACTTTCAGCCCGTGGTCGCGGGTAGACTGAGATATCTTGCGTCTTGTTGCCAGTGCTGAGCGGAGAGTTTCCGATCTTAATTTTAATTATTTTTTTCTTAGTCTGTACTCTGGCTCCGACGACTAAAAATAATTGGTAAGATCTGAAACCCCGCTTCAGCATTGGCGACAAGACGATATCTCAGTCTGACCCAGCCGCTGTCAGCGTGAATTTCAATCGAAATAATAAACGCGATAAAATCCAAAGTCATTTTAATAATGTCATTTAATATTAAATATAATTCGCTTTCTGGTTTCAGTTTAACTACGAACTGTTAGTTTCCCTGTAATGTTAATAGTAGACCGGAAATTATGAAAATCTTATTTTTAATGCATAATTCAAAGTATTTTTAGGAATGGTACACTGAATACTATGCTTTCAGCTTCATAAGTTGCAGCTTGATAAGCCATCTTGCTTTAACGTCATAAACCACGTCTAACTTTGATATTTCCGACGGGCGTTTTTGAAAATTCAGCCCGAAACACAGCTGGCACAAATGATGAACTGCTGAAACGCTAAATTTCAGTTTATGAATGGCTTAAAAGTGCTGATTTTTGAGAAATTAATCGTTTATAACTAACTTAAAAGACAGTGCCTTCGGAATTTCTCAACGTTAAGTTATTTCGTCGATCTTTGCTTTAGACCTGCTTTTATCTTTTTTTGTAAGCCACTCTGATGATAAAAAAGATGGCGTTATAATCAAACTTTTTTTTTTATTTTATTTGTTCCACATAATTATAATGCCCTTTTTTATTTCCATAACACATATCTCGCATTTTTAATTCAAATTGGGACGAAAATTTTCCTACCTTTAGTAATTTATTTTGTTGTCTTTTTAGTTTCTAGAAGAGCAAAGACAAATAGAAAACTTTAGCTTTATTGTTTTAAAGTGAGATAGTTCAAGGGAAATTTTTCAAGTTTACTGTAAAATTTCTTAAAAAAGAAACCTCATAAAAGTAGTTTTTCAAAAAGGATCCCCTTTTTCTAAAAGCTCCTTGTTTTAAGTCAAGCCTTTGATTATTTCATTAGTTAATTTTCCAGCAGTAAAAAAATTTCTTTTATTTACTGCGTAAACTTTAAACTATTCAAGGAAGAAAATTTTTCTTTTCAATAACTTTGTGGAATGAGCTCCTTTTCGAATGGATCAACCTTTGAGTTTAAAAGTAAAGTTCAAATTCTCCAAAACAAATTTAAACTACCAAATTTTTTTTTTTGCTTTAACTTTTTATTTGTTCTTTAACACAAGGCTTTTATTATTTTTATTAATTTTTATTGGGAATTTCCTTATATTTATTTTATAAAATATATAATATATAAATTAATATATAATATATATAAAATTATATAATATATTTTTAATTTTTGAGTTTGTTTGTTTGTATGTTGGATTTATTATATTCAAATTGTTTTTATTGTATATATTTATATATATATATATATATATATATATATATATATATATATATATATATATATATATATATATATATATTAGCATAGGTCTGATATTCTTAACATTTATTTTTTCTTTGTTTTAATTGTACGCCTACCTTAAATTTTTCTACACCACCACCACCTAAATTTTTGTACCCATTTCTAATTTTGTGTGTGCATAAAGTTTAAAAGAATAAATAAATATTTGTTTAGCATGGTTGTTTTTGTTTTGTTTTATTCTCTAAGAAGGATACAGAAGTATACAGTTATTTCTTGACTATAAAGAATATAGCACTAAATGTTAAAATTATAAGTTTAAGAATAAGTCATTGTCATCAAAAATTGCATAAATATAATAGTTTAGGTTTTAGTAAATAATAGTTTACGAATGATATAGCAGCAAAAAAAATTATCCTAAAATAATAGAAAGCCAGTAATATGCATGAAAATAGTGCTACTATAATCATGTATTAAAAACTTAGTAACGTAAGAAAAATTAATAACGTTTTCAATTACCGAAACTAAGCGTAAGTACGCTTAATTTAGGGGGTTAGAAGAGTTAATTATTTAAAGAAACAGTTATCCAGACCCGAGTTATCGTTTTTGTGAGAGTAATAGGTTCAGAAAGATGTAAAAGTAGGCCGATAGCCTAAGACGTTGCTTTTTTGACCCAGCATTAACGAGTATGAAAACTTTGCTATATCTTCAGTAGTTTGATTGCCAGAGCACCGGTTGTAGGTCCCCTTTTTACGGGAGTCCGTCTGGGTCGGTAACACCACGGTGCCTATTTCTGCCTCGAAGCAGTAGTGTGAAGACTCTGCTGTGATCCGGTTTGAAGGACACCGTAGTCAGCTTATTTACTGGGTAAACGAGACTTAACATCCTATGTCTTACGGTAGGCAGCGCGTTGGCGATACCACTGGTATTGCCAATGTCTATGGGTGTCGGTGACCACTTCCCATCTGGTGGCCCGGATACTCGACTGCTTGCGTGTGCCATAAAAATAAAAAGTACAGGAAGACTTTAACATACTTGAGTCATAGCGTCCAGGCCTTAGGCTTCAGTACAAGCTTCAAAAAAAATTGAAATGGATTTATTCATTAACTCGATTATTTATTCTCGAGAATTTCGTTTGGTGTTTTATAAGTGTGTCATAGTATTTTATAGTCACGCTAAAGATGAATGAGTGGATGACAAATGATCTAGATTGCAGTATCCCACTCCTGGGCAAAGGCCTCCCTCAGCGCTTTCCATTCTTGCCTGTTCCGCGTCAATAGATACCAACTGTCGTTGTAGCGTTTAGCCACGTTGCCCGGAAGAGGCGACTAGAAAAAACTCATCTCAGATTTCTGAACTTAATGATATTGATTATATTGATTATAAAAAATATTTTAATAGACATGGGAAAGGTACTAGAAAAAGTACTTTTTAATTATTAAAAATGAATATTAAAATATTAGGCAGATATTCTATTAGATCTGTGGTAGAAATTAGCCTGAAGCTTCCGTTCGGCATAAATTTGGAAACTATCAAAGCTCGCCAAACCAGTTCAACGGTTGACTGAACATAGCAAAGTTGCCACCAAAGGCGAAGTCAAACGTTGAATTAAATTAATTTAACTATTCATTGCGTATAATTGGTACTAACTGGTTACTTAATACAGATTTGCTCTTATCTGTTAAAACTTTTTTTCCGATATGCAAAGTTTAATCATAAGATATATATGACGGAATGTTGTGTATTTTTAATGTCATTTAAAAGGACCAACAAGTTGCTACGTCTTGTCCCTTTATTGCAATTTGTGGTAAAAAGCAAGGATATTATATTAGATATGATCCATTGAAATTAACTAAATAGTTATAAATCATTTTTGTTTTTTTTTTTCAATGAAATTAAATAACTATTTTACATAATTTATTGTTTTCTTAAATTTTGACGATAATGTTAAAGCGTCTTTAATCACTGTATTAATGTATATAGACTCAGATGGTGGTCTCTTTTTTATTAGTAAGCTTCAGGGGTAGTAGCACCGCGTTGCCTATTTCTGCCGCGAATGTTGGTTTTAGCACTTTTGTCTTCCGGTTAGAAGAGCCCCGCAGTCAGCGTAATTTACCCTCTAATGGAGGTGGCGAGCATTAGGGAGGCTTATGTCCAGCCGTGGACTATCACAGGCTGATGATGATGATGATATTTATTTATGTATATGTATCATTGATTATTATATAGATAGTAATATAAATTTATTAATTTAATTTATCTTAGTAATCGAAATCCCATAATATTTATACTGTTGATTACATTGAAATGATATTTTTTTTGCTTATTTTGGTGCACTACCTTGTTTTCTACTCACCACCCAAAGGTTGGCTGGTCCAATTAACAATAAAAGCTTTACTTCAGAGAATTATATTGTTAAAACTTTAATCAAAAACTATTTTAATACTACATATTTGATTTGAAAAAATAGACTGTAGATTAAAGTTATTATAAAGTACGCTTAATAAGTATATGTTATGTCGTTTGTTTAAATAAAAATACACAGTATTGTTTATGTCATAAGCTTTAAGGCGTTTTTGAACCATAAGACAAAGTTGGGCCGCAGATGAGTTCTCAGTTTTGGCAATTCCATGACCCCTACACAAGGCCTCCGCTAACTTTGTGCCCCTGTTCATACGTGAAACTCGATTACACAAAGCGTGGCCTTCTGCAAACACTTCCCTGTAGTTCCACTACCAAGATATTAAACTTACTGAACTACTCTTAACTGAAATATTGGGGCTTTTGAATATGGCAGTCATTGTTCAATCTCGATTTTATTTAAAGCTTCATACTACAAATTACACCATTCACCCACCAACCCGCATTGGACCAGCGTGGTGGGATACGGTCCAAAACCCCGAATGGTGTATTGGAGGCTATAGTCCAGCTAGTGGAATGTCACAGACTGCATCACCAGTCTGTGACATTCCACTGACTGCAAATTAGGTTTTCCAGTAGCGTAATGATTAACATTGGTATGATGCTATATTTACTATTAATTTCCATCGTTTTGTCTGTTGCATTCTGGCTTAAAAGCCGTCACAGCTGCTGTCATTTCTAGACTTACAAGTTGAAACTACTGTACCTTCATAAGATGAGGAAAAATAAATTTTCTTACACATATTTTTTTTCAAGAAAATTTTAATTTTAAGAGAACTAAATTCTAAACTTTATTCATGGCCATTTAAAATTAATACAGTTCCCTTAATACTTTCTCGTATGAACCGCCTAGCGGTATAGGCCCTTGCTTTATAAACCTGAGGTCGTAGGTTCGAATACTGCGGGGAAATTACTTTGTGTTATAGTAGTTTTCTCGTTGATTAGGAAAATTTGGGCCAATCACACAATTGTCTGAACAGTAAGATGATTCGTGTGTTAGATAAGCAGATGTAATAAGTCGGTCCACCTACCAATCTGCATTTGACCAGCGTGGTGAGGTACGGTCCAAAAACTGATGGAGAGGGCGTGCATTTGCCTATGTCTAGCATACTTTAGACATCCTTAGAAATAGATTAACACAGGCTTATGATGATGATGTACGATAAAGCGTAACCTAGATCAATCAAGTCAGACTATAAAGTTCTTAAAAAGTTAAGGTATTACTAAAATTAAGACCATCCTGGCTTCTTTTGCGGAAAACATCTGGTTTCAACATTCATAGCATATAATCAGTTAATACAAAAAGCGGTCTATTTGCGAGAAAGCACTTGTTACAGCCTTCTAGAAGCATTGGTCTGTATAACTTATTTATCATTTAGTTCTTGTGCGTTACAAACAATAGATTTACAACAAAAGAGCCGCAATCCCGAATTGAGCAATTAAATGCGACCCGAACTATTTTGCCTCTGTCCGTATATAGAGGCCAAAAAGCAGCGCAAATTAACCCTTGAAGTTTATTGTAATTCAGATGAGTGAATGCGCGAATAACTTAATACGACTTTCATTTAAGTTGTGTCAAATGCCCATTCTAATTCCTAGTAAGGTTCGTGTGGTAAGATCATATGTTGTAAAATAAACTATAAAATTGCTCAATTTTTAAGGTGAAATTTATTTGTTTCGTTCTTTTCAAGACATTATTCTTTTTAGTACGTACGCGATAAAACAATGCCTGTTAATGGCTAGAATAAAACTTATCCATATTATATGCATTTGTCAGTCATCTAGTTGCTATAGTACAAACAAGCTTAGCTTAGTTTGGGACGGGATGGTGTTGTGTCCTTAAATATTTATTTATTTACTATCAGGAAGGCATCAAAACTGCACTATCTTTTTATATATAAAGTTAAACTAAGTAAAGGGTATGTAGTAAAAACAAAAACATTTTCTAGAAATATAATTTTTAACCCGGTGTGTCGTTCGTTGCTCGTTATCACTCGTTATCAATTTACATAAATGTACATTATAATAGGTTTTTTTTTGGTTTTAACAAGTCAAATTTCTACGAAAATTGTGATCGACTTCAAACGGCAAACAAATATTTTGCGCAATATGAGCCGGTGACAACGTTCCGCCTGCACAAACCTACTCCCCGATTTCTGCCACTGTATTTTAAATGTGTTATATCTTTTAAGGTATTCATTTTATCGAAATGTCATGTATGACATGTTTTATGAACATAGAATAAATATTTTTTTAAATGCTTTTATATAAACATACAATATTACCTTAAGTGAGCTTTGAAGCTCTTAGCCGGAATGCAATTTTCAAAAATGTATAAATTGAAATGCTTATTATGGGTTATACATATGCTCTTGCTGACTTTATTGTACGCCAATTTAAGTAGTAACTTTATGTATAACGTCATCATCATCATCAGCCTGTGTTAGTCCACAGCCAATTTAGCCACTGCTTCCTATCTTCGGCTGTTCTCATTCAGCCCACACCGGCCACTTTGCGAATGTCGTCTCTCTTTCGTACCGCAGGGCATCCTGCAATACGTTTGCCGAGACTCCGTCTCCACTACAGATTATTCCAACTTCAGCGGCAGTCAGTTCTGCAGCTTGTGTGACCGGACCACTGCCACTTCAGCTTACTAATCCGGTGGGCTATATCGGTGTTTCTTGTTCTCTGGCGGATCACATTATTTTGACACCATGACCTTAGTTTTACCCAAGTTCATCCGGAGACTAATGCGTACAGAAGACTCAGCTAGGCTTTGCACCATTTCCTGCAGGTCCTTTGCGGTCTCAGTAATGATGAAGTTATTGTCCGCAAATCGCGGATGTGAGATGTACTCGCCGTTCACATTTATGCCGTGTCTTTTCAGTCGAGCTTCTTAAACACATCCTCCAGTGCGGTGGGCAAATCCTCAGTCTGCACACTTGACTACGACAGACATAGTGAAGGCGTTATACAGACACCTCAGCATCTCGATATATCGCCAATTTATTTGGCAACGCTGTAAGGTCTCGATGGAGTCAAAAGCCTTCTCATAGTCCTCAAATGCAATGTGAAAGAGCTGGTTCTGCTCACGTGTCTTCTGTATAACCAGCCTCACAGTGCAGATGGGGTCTATGGTGCTATAACCCCTCCCAAACTCGGCCTTTTCTCACGGCTGCGCTGTGTCGAGTTTTTGTGCGAGACGATTCGAGATGACCCTCGAAAACAACTTATATGCATAACTCAAGAGTAAATTGGGCTGAAAGTTCTTTAAAAGGGCCAAACGTCTGTGCAATACCTCAGGAGTACTCCCGAAGAAAAGGGCAGAGTTTTGTAGACATTGCAGCCTCTTTAACACCGGTTTGCCAGCGACTTTCAGTGGTTTCGTCGTGATTCCATCATCACCCGGGGCTTTACTATTTTTAAGTTGTTCATGTGCTCTGTCGATTTCTTCTAGGCTATCTGTGGCTCAAGAATCCTTCTCATCCGGCTCAGGGTGTGGTGAGTGAGACGCGTATAACCGGCTCTAGCTTTCAACCTCCGAGAGGACCTCTGGTCTCGAAGCGACAATTTCTCCATTTTTTTGGTCATTTTCTTTAAATGGCTTCTTCTAAGCTGCTGTACAAAGACTATAGACCCCCGGGTTTGTTCATTAGATGTATATAGAGCGTATTGAAGTGCCGGAAGTCGCGTCTTACCAGCTTGGAGATGGTCTTGTTCAGATCCGCTTGGATCATTACGTCGCTTGTCCATAAGATCCAGTGTCTCCCTCGAAAGTTTAGACTTTTTGCCCGTGCGTCGCATACGCGTCCTAGTCATTTCTGATCAACATCCACGTCGATTGTATTTTCCATAGTACACATAGTTTAAGTCTATGTCTTGTTGAGGTTGAGGTAGCGTTTGCAATTTAAGCGTACGATGTTGTGATTTTTGACGCCGCAATTTTCTTATTTTTTTAGATATATATTAAGCTGATATTTATAAAAATTATTAAAAAAATGGGACCAAATGACAGCCAATACCTAAAATTAATAAAAGAGAATAAACGAAATTGAACTATTAGGTAAGGCAACATGGTAATATATATGAAAAAAAAAAACTCTCGAGTTGAGTATCTCCTACTTTTGGGAAGCCGGAAAAAATTGCATTGCCGGCATTAGCGAATGATTAAATGTTAACCTAAGTTCACTTATTTTTCAATTAAATTACCTAATAAATCTCTATGTAATAATAAAATAATAAGGAATTACACTTAACTGCTTTGAAACTGCCTTTAAAATTTTGGGTAATATTTGAAAATATTTGTCAGCGAACTAAAACTTTCAAGAAAAATTACTTCTTTAAACGCGGTTAGACACTAAAAATACATGTTAGTGTAGGTCATTAGTTTGCAACTTGCTTAAATTTTAGGTAAATAACCAACGAGGTATATTTAAAACCAGTTTATGGAGCGACTTTAATAGTTCATTTTGAACGGTGATTTCCCCGCCGTCTATCAAAGTCGAGGCTGCCTCTGATAACACATTCGTTAATCTACCATTATTGATGAGTTTGCGGGATTAAACTTGTATGGTTTAACGCTTACATAAAATATTACGTTACATACATATTATCAAAATAGACTTATACTTTTACCACGTTGAAATGCGTACAATATGCTCAGTATTTTCAAATGTTATTAGTATATATATCAGGAAATTTGTATATAAATTGATGTACTAAAGCAGGTAAAATTTTAATTGTATTATAACTGTTTTTATGGTACATTTATTACTTGTAACATTCAAGATATTCAATATGATTTTATGCAGTTGAATACAAACTTCTACAATCTAAAGTGTAAACTGTATTCTAAAGATGAATAAGTTGTCAATAAATTTGAAAGCCCTAATATCCTATAACGACTGCCTAAAGATGGTCGTGACATCCGGTATCGACTTTTTACATGGCCATCAGATGCATAAATTATCTTACTTTTCAGACAGTCAGGCGATCGGCACATATTGTCCTTATCAACCAGAAAACAATATTAACAACATAAGGTAATTAAGACATTAAAACGTTGTTTTCCCGCAAGATTCGAACCCACAACCTCCGGTTTCTAAAGCAAGAGGGCTATAGAATACCGATAGACCACGAAGGCGGTTAACACTTACCTTTCTAACTAAATAAAACAGTGGATTATCATAATTATTTTAACCCCGGCATTAAATGAATTGAAATAGTTCAGATTTTTACGATAGTTAACAATTATTTATTTTTATAATTTACAATTAAATTATTTTTAAAACTTGTTTTTAGACGAAGCATACATAGTGTAAGCTTACAAAATTTTTCCAACTTATTTATTTCCCAGACTTAACTAAAAAAAGCGGAAGGATCACTGAAACACTTCAAATTTATCTAAATAAAAATAACTTCACCTGTCTCAATAATTTCTAAATACATTATTAGCATTGGTCCTTATTTTATGCAATAACCTGAGAGATGTTTTTACTTTTTTAAACACTTAAAATTAATAATACCTTTTCTATTTAAGTAAGTGTGACAATATTAGTATAAGCAAAGGTAAAATTTTAAGTTGTATGACGGGCAGAGTAAATAGTAATTAAACGGGTCACCCAAATGACGTCTGCAGTCGACCGTGAAATTGGGATATCGAGTTCGACACGAAGTTTGTGATAGTCAATCATTCGTAAAGACCCAACGATAGAAGTGACTCGCCTATCGATAAATGTCACTGATTTTATTGTCTACGTGTATTGTATGAATCTATTAAAAATAATGTTTATGAGTGACACAAACCACTTTTATTTTAAATAGCCAATACTAATATATAATAATTTTTAATACACTCACACAAAATTATGATTTTATATAATGACAGTTACTACCTCACCTGCGGGGACTCAACCAATTTTCACAGTAGTTTCCAAGTTGGTTACGGCAATTTGGGCCGATCACGCAATTGTCTGAAAAGTAAGATGATCCATGCGTCGGATAGGCATATAAAATGTCGGTCCACCCACCAACCCGCATTGGACCAGCGTCGTGGGATACAGTCCTCAGACCCCCTAATGCATAAGAGGACTCATCATTACCCTGTGGACTATCACAGTCTAATAATGATGATGATGATATTAATATTACGCTCGCTAAATGATAAACGTATGATAAGGTCACTATCTTTATCATTAATCTAAAAATTATTACAGCTACAGTGCTAAATAGAAATTTACTGCTTTGTTAACAGTCGAAAATATTTAATTTAAACAGAGCTAACAATATACTATGCTAACGGATAATACAGAAGTAGAATGATGCTTTGAATATATGTTAAAGGAACAGTTAGAACTCTGATTATATTTAACTACAATTAATAAGTACCCTTATATTTCAGTCATGAGTAGTTCAGTAAGTTTAATAGCTTACTGGTGGAACTATAGGGAAGTGTTTGCAGAAGGCCACGCTTTGTGTAATCGAGTTTCGCGTATGAACGGGCGCACAAGGTTAGCGAAGGCCTGGTGCGGGGGTTGAAATTGCCAGAACCGAGTACTCATCTGCGGCCCAACTTTGTCTTGAGGTTCCGAAACGCCTCAAAGCTTACGACATAAACAATAAAGTGGCTTCTTGTTTAAACAAGCGACATAATACCCACGCCCATACGATATAAATTTATCGGTATATTAATAACACGCAGGTGATTTTTGAAAACCATTTAACATTGCATAAAAAATATTCAATAATAATAAAAAGGTTCTTAAAACATACTTTGGACTGAAAAAATTTAAAGAAATATTAATATATTACAATACGTTATTATCGTGGACTGTATCTGTTATTCGAATAACATTTTTTTATTTTAATTTAACTCATAAATATTTTTTTAATGATCAAGTAAAAGAAATGTGGTTGATGATGCTACTAAATAGGAAACTAAATTGACAACGAAGAACGAAAACAAGTAAAATGTTAACAAAAAATATGACCGACCTCGAACAGCGCAACGTTAGCAGGTAATAATAAGTTCTCTTTGCGAAATTGCCACGCGATATTAGCCACCGCATTTGAAATATCTGATTTCTATATTTCTTTATAAAGGTATTAATTAAAATGTTTAATTAAAACATTTAATTAAAATGTCATCTATGACATGTTTAATGTACATAGAATAAAGGTTTTTTTATGTGCAATAACTTTTATGTGAACTAAAAACGTATTATCTTAAATGAACCATGAAAATGCCTGATTGTAATTTTAAAAATGTTTACATTAAATACTTATTGTGGGTTGTTAATTAAACATTGATATATGCTCTGGCAGATTTTATTACAGGCCAATTAAATTAGTACGGTTATGTTTAACATAGTTTTAGTCTATCTCGTAAGATTGAGCTAGCGTTTTTAATTTAATCGCTCCAGGATTTCCTTTTAAACGCATTTTTTTTTATTTCCCAAATATCTATTAAACTGTTATCACCCAATAATAATAAAAAATGAGACAAATAGAAAGCTAATATCGATAATTTTAAAAGAAGAATGAATAAAATTAGAGTCTACGAGCGGAGCAACGAGGTAACATATATATAAAAAAACACGCTCCGAATTGAGTACCTCTTTCTTTCAGGTACTTGATTAAATTTAGCTTTACACTTGCCTAACCATTTAAAACAGAAGTAATAAAATAAAATCGAACTGAATTGTCAGTGAATTGAACATTTCAACAGAAATTTATTAAACTAACTGGTCGGTAAATAAAACTGACATCCACATCAGTAACAAGTTTTAAAATTTGGAAATGGAGACTAGCATAAAATATAATTGTAGAGTAATTAACCAATTTGGTTTGCTTAAAACCAGTTTTAGTTGCGATTTCAATAGTTCATTTCGCACTGTGAATTTCTCGCAGTATATCAAAGTCAGGACAGCTTCTGATAACACATTCGTTAATCCAACATTATTGATGGTGTTTCAGGATCCAACCAACACTTTTTAATGCTAACTTTGAACATTTTATCACTACGTAATATAAAACATGACTTATACATTACTACTATTACTAGTACTATATAAAGTGTAAAATATCTGGATGGTATGCACATTGTTTGACTTAAAACAAAAATCAATCAGTGAAGTGATGTTCATTTACTTTGTAAGAAGGGAGTAGTTATTTAATAAATGGTAAAAAATATTAAATATTATAATTACATAATACTAAGTACAAAAATGTAATGTTTTATATAATTTAGAAATTTCAATAAATCAGAAACTAGCTAACTAGTTTCCGATGTAACAGAGGTACCTCATCAATACGAATGGGATAACTTTATTACTTGACGGAAAACGACCAATTTTACGTGAGCTCAGCTGTAGAAAAATGTAATTTCAGTACAATTTTCAACCAAAATTTTCAGTGTGTAATGAGTTTTAATGTATATTTAAGCTTAGAAATGTAAAAATTATTTAATATACTTACGCATCACAAAATATATAAATGCATCATCTTATAATGGTAATCCAATGCTGGACATACCCTAATGCACGCAACCGCTTGCGACCTTTGGTTATTCTCAACCAGCCCACAGCAGTCACATTGCGAATGTCGTCACTCTATATTGCCGCAGGGCATCCTACACTACGTATGGCAAGCTTCGGTCTCCACTCCGGAACTTTCTGACTCCAGCGGTTATCCGTCTGCGGCTTATATGACCGGCCCACTGCCTCTCCATATGTATATATATTGTATGTCAAATTCTAAATTTGTTTTCCAAATTTTAAGAGGCACATAATAAACGGTAATAATATAAAGATGCTTCACTCACAGATCTGTTTGAACTCCACCGTCCGATTTCAGGGTCGGCTCTTAACGAGACGTCGATGGTTCGTTTAATATCTATTTACTTTGCAAATCGTCAGATTAAGCTTAAATAATGTTATCTTGTCAATACAACTTTTAAGATGTATTTTAATATTTTTTAAAGAGTTACAAGACTGTTATTATTTTTAATAGTTTTTAATTTTCACGATTTAGACGATTAAAATTTTTATTAGGCCCCAAAGTACCAAAAGATTAAGACAGAAAAAATATGTAAGTTAGCGGTAGAGCGTCACACAACGCGTGTTATTAGAACTTTCCAATAAATAAAATGAGGACTTCTTTTTATTTTCATGTTTGAGAGATCATGTGTATTAAACTCTTACAGTAAATATTTCAATGTTATTATTGTTTTCTGGTTTGCTACGTGGCCGATCAAATGCTTAAATAGTACGGCAATCCTTGCATATAAATATATATACTCCCTGTTGTAAATATTATCTTGGACAATCAAAGAATACTTTCGTTGATTACATTTGAAAAATTTTCTAGTGACTAGCGTAATTTTCATTATATTTAAAAACTACTGCATTCATTTTGGTTAATTGTAACACATTATAAGATGAGATGATAAGATGATTTTACTATGCGTTTGCGAAAAAAAAATCGCCTATTCGGACGCAATTAAATTTACAACATCATTTAAAACCCAACATATTTGAAATGGGAACCTTTTACTTTGCAACTTAATATTTCATTGAAACTCGCAAGAAAACGCCTTTGAAGCTGCCACAAATAGTCTTTATAATTTAACTCTAAGATGCAGACTGAGTTTTCTTAGCAAAACAAGTTATTCCCTAAGAAAGCTAATTAGGTTAGTTTCTCGTAAAGTGGCAAATACAAAGGAAGCTGGTAGGTCCGAGAGACCGTCTGGGTGGGTACGACCGTGGTGCCTATTTCTGCCGCGGAGCAGTAGTGTGCAAACACTCCTGTGTTCCGGTTTGAAGGGCACCGTAGCCTGCGTATTTACTGGGTAAACGAGACTTAACACCCGATGTCCCACGGTAGGCAGCGCGTTGGCGACACCACTGGTATTGCCAATGTCTATGGGCGTCGGTGACCACTTCACATCAGGTGGCTATATAAAAAAAGGAAGTATTCGAGTATGAATGATCGAAGAAATGAGAGTGGAAATAAAGCTGAACAATGTACACGTATATTTAACGTTATTTTTAGTTTTATAAAAAAGCGTATTGTCTAATAATTACGCACTTTTAATAGAAGAGGTTAAAAATATGCTCTTTGACTTTTGTGAAGTATTCTGATTTGATAAAAAAATATTAACCGCTTCTGTGGCCTATCGGTATTGGTCCTTAAAATATAAACCGGATGTCGATGATCCATGCGTCGGATGGGCATGTAAAAAGTTGGTCCATCCGCCAAGCCGCCTTAGACTAGCGTAGTGTGATACTCGCCAAAAAATTTCTAATGGAGAAGGTGTGCATTAGGGGAGTCCTTTGTCGACCAGTGGACAGATACAGGTTGATACGGAGGCGATTAATATTATTTTCCTTCACTTTTGATATTATTGCAATGCATGGACTATCTTACTAATCCGGTGGGCTATGTCAGTGATTTTGGTTCTCTGACGGATCACGTCATTTCTGATGCGGTCCTTCAGAGATACTCCGAGCATAGCCCTCTCCATAGCTCGCTGAGCGACTTTAAATTTGTGGACCAGTCGAACCGTAAGTGTCCAAGTCTCGGCACCGTAGGTCAAAACGGGTAGGACGCACTGATCGAAGACTTTCGATTTGAGGCACTGTGGGATGGGTGACGAGAAAACTCGACGAAGCTTATGAAAAGCTGCCCAGCCCAGCCGAATCCTTCTGTTGGCCTCCCCCTCAAAGTTGTTTTTACCTAGTTGGAGCGTTTGCCCTAGGTAAACGTACTCTGAAACAACTTCGAGAGAGGTGCCGTCAATTGTGATCGGTTCCGGATCAACGTGCTCGTTAAACATGACCTTGGTTTTACCCAAGTTCATCCGGAGACCGATGCGTGCAGAAGACTCAGCCAGGCTTTGCACCATTTTCTGCAGATCCTTTGCGGTCTCAGCCATGATGACGATATCGTCCGCAAATCGCAGATGTGAGATGTACTCGCCGTTCACATTTATGCCGTGTCCTTCCCAGTTGAGCGTCCTGAACATGTCCTCAAGCGCGGCGGAGAACAATTTCGGAGACATGACGTCTCCTTGTCTCACACCGCGGTGCAGGGGGATAGGCTCAGTCTGCCCACTTTGGACTACGACAGACATAGTGGCGGCGTTGTACAGACATCTCAGCATCTCAATATATCGCCAATCAATTTGGCACCGCTGTAAGGACTCGAGGAAAGACCAGGTCTCGATGGAGTCAAAAGCCTTCTCATAGTCCACAAATGCCATGCACAGGGGCTGGTTATACTCAAGTGTCTTCTGTATAACCTGCCTCACTGTATGGATGTGGTCTATGGTGCTGTAACCCCTCCGAAACCCGGCCTGTTCTCGAGGCTGCGCTTCGTCGAGTTTTCGTGCAAGACGATTCGAGATGACCCTCGAAAACAACTTATAGACATGACTCAGGAGCGATATTGGCCGATAGTTCTTCAAAAGGGTTTTATCACCTTTTTTGAAGAACAATACGACCAAACCCCTATGCCATGCCTCAGGAGTTCTCCCGGAGAGAAGGGCAGAGTTAAATAGACGACGGAGTCTCTTCAGCACCGGTTTACCAGCGGCCTTCAGAAGCTCCGTCGTGACTCCGTCCTCTCCCGGGGCTTTTCCATTTTAAGTTGCTCAAGAGCCCCCTCGATTTCGTCTAGGCCGATTTCTGGAAGATCCTCCGACACATGGCGGGTAAGAGTGGCTCGAGAATCCTTCTCATCCGGCTCCGGTGTGCCGAGTGCGACGCGTATAACTGGCTGTAAAAGCTTCAACCTCCGAGAGAACCTCTGGTCTCGAAGCGACGACTTCTCCGTTCTCTTTGGTCAACTTCGTTAGATGGCTTCTTCCAAGCTGTTGTACGAAGACTTTGGACCCCCGGTTTTGCTCAATAGCTCTCTGTATTGAGAGCGTATTGGAGTGACGGAGGTCGCGCCTTACCAGCTTGGAGATGGTCTTGTTAAGAACCCGCTGTTCTAACGAAGTGACGGTCGGATCATTCCGTCGCTTTGCCATGAGATCCAGTGTTTCTCCCGAAAGTTTAGACTTTTTGCCCGTACGTCGCAGACCGCAGAGTTTGGCACCCTCGTCCCGAAGAATTTCTACCACTCGATCGAGTTCCTCGTCAACGTTCACGTCGATTGTATTTTCCAAGGCAGCAAATCGATTTTCCAGATTGATCTGAAATTTGCCAGGATCAATGATAGGCTGGAGCAGATTAGGCCGGAGCGTAGACTTCATCAATCGGGACCGTTCAAGCTTCAAATCTATATTCAGGGTGCCTCTCAGAAGTCGGTGATCACTTCCGGTCTTGAACCTTGTGATCACTGAGACATCCCTGAATATGCGCTTTTTGTCCGATATAATGAAGTCTATCTCATTTTTGGTCATAGTATCGGGGCTCTGCCACGTCCATTTCCTTTGGGGCTGTTTCTTAAAGAACGAGTTCATTAAGAACAGCCCTCTCGCTCAAGGAAATTGACGAGCATTTGCCCCCTATGATTTCTGCTCCCGTAACCATATGATCCTAGCATCGATTCGCTGCATGCCTGTACTCCTACTTTGGCGTTGAAATCCCTATGATAAAGTTAAAATGAGCCTTGGTGGTGTTATGTAAGGCTCTTGAGATGTCCTCGACATATCTTCGACATCATCATCCGGATGACGACGTTGGTGCGTACACTTGGATAACTTTCAGACTGTAACTGTTGGTCAGCTTTATCACAAGGTACGCAACCTCGCTCGACACGCCGGATACTTCAATCACATTGTCAATGAGGGATTTATTGACAAGGAACCCGACTCCACCCTGTGATGGATTTTCTCCCTGCCTGAAGTACAGAAGATGGCCCGACTCTAGGGTTAGAGTATCCTCGCCCTCTCTACGGACTTCACTCAATCCCAAAACGTGCCATCTTATGCACCTCAGTTCCTCTTCCAGTTGGGCCAAATGAGAATCTAGCCGTAGCGTGCGTCCGTTGTATGTCGCGATGGTCAGTTTGTTTTGGCGGCCTACGTACTCCCGGGGATTCTTAGCACCCCCCGCCCTGCCGTTACCGTGGCCGCCGCCTTGGCCAGGAATAGCAAGGCTACCGGGAACTGGGGGCCGGGGCGTTTTTCGTCTCATCATTTGGGGGTTTTGGACCGTATACCCACCACGCTGGTCCAATGCGGGTTGGTGGGTGGTTCGCCAGAGCCTCGTTTGTTGCTTGGCAGGGTGCACCACGTGCAGGTGAGGTTGGCTTGGGTTCCTAAGATGTTGTGAGGATCCCCTTACACCCCCTGTTACGTAAACACAACCTGTTTTAAACTGCCAAGCAATCGTATCGGATGGTTCTGTGACGTTTTCACTTTTTGCAAGCAAAGAAAATTTATTGTAATACTAAGTTATTCCCTATAGAATTTAAAATCATAACCTTTAGGGTGTATGTAAAGGCAGCTACTACTGCGACACGAATGCAATAAGCAGAACATTATATTGTGTACATTAATATTTTATTAAATTTTTTTATCTATGAAGTTATGCTTCCAGACTCTTGTCTTTGGTAAGCTTCGTCGAACATAGAGTTAGCAGGAAGGTACCATCCCCACGGACTAGGTGATTTGGTAAACTTAATTAATAGTATAATTAAGGTTGATCATCTAGGATAAGAAGGCATTTGCAGAAATTCTATATTTCATTGATGAAACGTTATCTAAACTTACGTATTTGATAAGGTTATTCTAATTATATAGTAATCGACAGAAACGAGTCTGAATAAATGTAATCCAAAAATTATGTCCACTGCATATGATTTCAGCAACGAAAAGCGTTCAGGAAATTATGGTAGTTGGAGAGAAATAATCGGCTAAGCACAATTGGCTAGCGTACATGATTAGTGGGTCATTCTATTGTTCAGAACACAATATCTTTATTTAAAATTCTTCTGTACATAAGTTGCCAGTGAACTACACCTTAACGGCTGGACCAATATTTAATAATTTTGTTTTGTGTGTGTTCCAGTGGATTTGAGGACGGTTAAGATTTACATGTAAGCCTGGCAGATGGTATATAGATGATATCGAGGTTATTTATGTATACTGTAAGTAACCTGCTGAATTGACTCGAACTTTCATTTATTACTTCAATATCCTAATCATTTGGTATATCATGCAGGACAACGTCTGTCGTGTCCGCTGTTCAATAAAAGCATATTATTTGAAAACATGTATTATATCATATATTATAGTGATGACCAGTAAAACCTGATCACACATTTTGTAAATTTACAAAAGTATTGCGGTAAATGTCATTTTATTTAGAAATTATGATATAAACCCTACGATTTCACTCGCAAAATAATGGAATATCGTGGTAGTTAAGATAGAAAGTATGTAATTTTTAGTCAATTAGTCATGTGAAAATAGCTAACAGAGAGCAAATTTTTAAACGTATTTTCTAAGCTATACACTGTGTAGTGTAAATATAACTATTACGCCTTTGAATAATATTAAAAAATCTTTTTACCATTACCTTTTCAATATTATTATAGATACAGCACAACTTAAGTATAATACTAAATGTGTACGATTTCGTAAAACAATGTTATTTTTACTATTTCTTAAACTTTGTCATATACTTTGGTTATATTTCTTTAATATATAAAAGCCTTTATTGTAAGTTATTCTGAAAAGATGTTAAATAAATAATTTATACCTAAATAAATAGGCACACTAAAAATCTTTAAATTAAGAAAATTAATATGCTTTATATTGCACAATGCTGGAGACGTCCTGGCCAACATAAAAATAGTGATTTATTTAATAATTTGAATGACCACATATGCATCTATTTTTATTAAATAATAATGAAGCATATATTAAATAAAAAAAATGTATTTTTTAATTTATTATTTGTCATTACTTGTCTGAAAAAGCATAGATGATAAGATAACAGATTTTTTTTTGATAACTAACACAAATTTACATAATAGTTTTGTTACTTTTTTATGATTTTATATGGAATTTTAAAAATTTCAATTGCTTATTGATTGTCTATCTATTTCTTTGGATATAGAAGTCTCTTAATGGGAAGAGTAAGAACTGCGGGACTTTTTCTTTCTTTTAAATAAATAAATTACAAAATTTTAAAACTTTTCTACTAATTTTTTTCTAATATTAAATAGCTCGGAGGGAAAAATTCATTACCAAGTTCTAAAATATCCTGTGTTTTACACACAAACGATACTAATTTTAACTGATGAAAGTTTTATTGTTTTAAATGCGTAAACATTATTTCCTAAAAGATTTCGTCGTACTTCAAAGTCAGGTTTTTAGACAATAAGTTTATGCTTTCGCATGTCGCAAAGTTTAATGAAACCATTGTTATATTTATCTACATCGCATATAAAGGCTTTACCATAATTAGTGAAAAATAATATATTGTAAGTGAAATTTACTAATTAAATTACTAACTAATTTTAAATTAATTTTAAATAGCTGCTAAAAACAATATTACATTTTTTTACCTTAATCCTGGTAAGTTTTCACGGTGGTTTGTAATAACAATATTGGTCTAATTAGGTATGGCGGCATTAACAAAAAGTATCGAACTCAAAAATCAGGAAACTCAATGAAGAGGTCTAAAAAACATATGTATATGAACTAACACACCAGCATCAGCCTGAGTAAGTCCAAGTCCTCCCCTAACACACGCCTTCGCCATTAGTGGCTTTTCGGACCGTATCCCACCACGCCGGTCCAATGCGGGTTGGTGGATGATCGACATTTTACATGCCCATCCGACGCATGGATCATCTTACTTTTCAGACAATTGGGTGATCGGTCCAAATTGGCCTAAGCAACCAAATAAAAACGATAACACAAAGTTGCTTCCCCGTGGGCTTCGAACCCACAACCTCTGATTTATAAAGCAAGGGCTAATACCGCTAGGCCCACACGGTCTAACACACATATTAAAATAAACATTTTCATGTTAAATAGATAAAGGATGATTTCAATGCTACCACCCCTCATTTTTGTAAGAAATATAAAACGTTAAGCGAAACATATTCCGCTTCAGCAAAAGTTTCGATATCAGAAACTTATACAGTAGTAATTTCATAGCACCTTGTGTTTGCTAACTGAATAACGTAAATCAAATAATACTAATAACAAAGTAGTTGAATGATTTGATTGTCGCGTTCAGAAGTTCCCATTCAACTTGAACTGATCACAATTTCACGTTTTATCCGATAGATGAAAATAAGTTTACTTTGTTCGTAACATATTCTTTTCTAACCATTTAAAGTTTGACGGTGTTGTTGTTTTTCATTTGTGGCCAATGCCTGAATTTGTGCAAAAAACTTGTCGGATAGAAAAACTTAGCTGCCTACTTACTTACGTCTTAGAGAATAGTCATCAAAATAATTATAACAATGTCCTCCTTCAAGCCATTTTTACTCTGTTGATAATCGATTTTCTTTTACTATATCTGTTATATTTTAGGATTTCAAAATAAAATCTAGTCTTAGACACATCCCAAATTAGAGAAAAACCTTTTTTTTTGTCAAAATCTCGTTATATATATTCATTATGCAGTTATCCGAATATTTTATTAAATTTCCGCTTATTATACGATTGAAATAAAAATATATGAAGAGTTAAAAATATAAGTAGAATGTTTTAACGAAAGACTTTACAGAAATAATAATTTATAATTCGAACTGCTATAATTTTATTAAGTTACAACTTAATAAAAATATTTTTGAAGTCAAATTCTTCAAATTTTTATGTGTAATTGGTGATATACAGCAAATTACACACGTTGCATTTTATTTAAGTTAAATATGAGAAAAATAAGGTACTACATACGAAGCACGCCCTTTATTTTCTATCGTTGGTATATTTCATGGTAATTTTGAATTTATAACTGTTCACTGTTCCGAATGTGCTTAAATTTTAAATCTCAAAATTTGATACTGAAAGTATTACGGTTTTTAGTATTATTATACTAGTATTCGCGTAGAAACAAGGTTTATGTTATTGTACGTACGTACGAAAATGAAACTTTCTAAAGAAAACGTTGGTACAAACATTTTCTTTATAACTTTGGAAGAAGCCTGACACGGCACTAGTGTATTAAAGAGAATTGACATTTGCATACAGTGATGCTCCTCCATGTCTGCTAGCTGCTATTTAGTAGCGTTAATGGAAAATCTCTCGGACAACCAAAATCTGAAACTTCATTCTTTCATGCTGTGAGATAACTAATTCTTGAAAATCGTCATGAATCAACTTCGTGTTATCATTGATTTCTGGTTGGTTAGGACAATTTTGGTCTATCCCCCAAATGTCTAAAAAGTAAGATGATCCATGCGTCGGATGGGCATGCAAAAAGTCTGACCACACAATATTACACGTTACCTTAAGTAAAACTTTTTAACGAACTTTATCACGTTTATTTACATTTCAACTCCCAAAATTCCAAACTCATTATAGCGAATGTACACGCGGTATAGACTTGTAAAAAGTAAACATGATAATCCATTAAAGTCTTTTTATTTAATAATAGGCAGGTTTTTTTCAGGCTGGAGGGTGATCGTCCTTGCGGCGTTTCAACGCAGCACTTTCTATGTAAATGAAAAATTCTACAATTTCCTAACATCTTACTTGCATTATTGTATCGTTGAAAATAAATGTAAGATAATCTTTACCATGAGGTCATTAGATATAAAATTTTAGCTTTAAAGTCAGAAAAAATATTAGTTTCCATACCACAACTTCTACCTGTGCTTTTTTAATTGTGTTAAGATAAAGAACTTTTTTTCTTTAAATTTGTATTATGCATGACATTACTAACACTAATGATCAACACGAAACGAAATTATCCCATTAACGAACCCACACACTTTGAGGCATTAGACTGAAAGCTAACTTTACATAAGTATTATAAAGATATATATGTATATTATATTTAAATATGTATTCATGTCTCACTTTAAGTTATAGCAGATTTGCCTGTTAACCTCCCTCAAAGTGCCAAGCAATATTGGTTGGGACTGGACGCACTTTAAGCAAACTGGAAACGACATCACTTCCTAAAATTACATTTAAAAAATCTGGGCTTGTTTATTGACCCTACGATGAGCTGGAACACTCAAATTGCTAGTGTTGTGAAGAAAGTGACAAACGTTCTGCGATGCATTTATCGTCTTAAAAACTTTCTGCCCATTCAGACGAAAGTCATGCTTGTGCAGTCCTTAATCTTCCCGCTCATCGACTATGGTGACGTGTGCTACTTTGACCTGAATGCAGATCACCTCAACAAACTCGACCGACTTCTGAATAACTGCATTCGATTCGTTTTCAATTTACGCAAGTATGACCACTTTCTGCATGCGTTATCAACTTCAGTGGTTACCGATTCGTCAGCGTCGCTCTTTAGAGCCCTGACCACTCTTTGTTCCTTCCTAAATTCTCCTATCACGCCGCCCTATATATCTTCTTATTTTTCGTATCTATGTGATGTCAGTAACAAAATCTACGATCGACTCATAATTGTTTTCATTCTTTATTCAGTCTGTGCTTTTATGGAACAAGCAACCTCTCGAAATCAGGATGGCCAAAAATTATACCGCTTTTAAAAATAAAGACCGCATTGGACCAGCGTGGTGGGATACAGTCCAAAACCCCCTACTGGATAGGGGTGTATTAAGGGAGGCCTATGCCCAGCAGTGGACTATCAAAGGCTGATGATGATGATGATGATGAAAAAAAAGACCAAAGAGTACCTTTTTAAAGACTTGCCGAATTTATGGTAATATCATAATGTGTTTAATAATTTCTAGGGATCATACATACATTTATGTAAATATATATATTTAGTAATATGTATCAATATCATATTGTATATTATTTTATTTATTACTATGCTTATGTCAATCCAGTACTTTTTCGTTAGTACTTTTATCTCTGCACCACCTGAAGGTTGACTGGGAGAAAATGCCTATGGCATTAAGTCCGCCTTTGTCCTTTTAGTGCATAAAGAATAAATAAATAAATATAAATGAAAAAATAGATATACAATAAGAATACATCATGCCACATATTATAACTATCGACCGAGATTCATTCCAAAAATTGCGTCTAGCCAAAATTAAATACGCATTTAGAGTGGAAATCAAATTATACCACGGCTCCATTCAGCGGTGGAAAGTTAGGAAAGACAAAGTGCAGTGAAATTGCTACTTCGTAAGTTTCCTATTCCAGAACTTTGATCTTGGTACAGTCTTTGTTACAGCGGAATGGCTGTTACATTTCATACAGCTGCATCTCTTTCATTATATATAGATTACATATTCGATAAATTTTATATAATATGGGTATTGGTTTAAAAATAGTACCTTTAATTTTTTTTAATGTGATAATAGAGTCGTAGCCGATTTCATTTTAATTTATTTAATTGAATTTCGTTAGGCCCGAAAAGAGTCGGTCCGGCCACCAACCCGTATTAGACCAGTGGGTGGGAAACGGTCCAAAAACAGATGCCTAATAGAGGGCATTAGGGGATGCCTATGTCGTTAGAGTATTTAAAATATAAAAAAAAATATAAGCTGTAGATTTTTGCTGCAATTATTTTATTCAATAGATTCAATAGAATTATTTTATACTATAGGCAAAATTAAAATTTTAATAAAGTGTAGGTTTAATTTCAATATAATAAAACTGTTTAAGTTTTTTATTAATATTGTACGATTATTAAAAGGAATGAAAACATTATTTTTTATCTTTTGATATACAATGTAATTGCTGAGTCAGAAAAAATGTAAGTCTTTTATCGCGATATTGGATGATGTGACGTGTAACTATGAGCATAAAAATAGTCAATCGGATATAATTTATTTTACAACATAAGCTAATTAGACACATGTAGGTATTTATTATTGAAACGAAGCAGTTGAATTCAATCTTATTTATAAAGTTAAGTGTATGTTAAGAAGGTTTCTAAGGTATCTATAATTATTATATGTTAAAATTTAATATATCCACGAGCTTAACGTGTTTCCTTTTAAATCAAAATTAGCATTTAGGCCTTAAGGCCCTGTGTTATGCATAGGCATGTAAATTATATTTTTCACCTCTGGAATGGCTTGTGGTAGATCCTTATACCAGGGCTCTCATACGTTGCGGTCCAGAAATCTTGTTACTGCAAAATATCTAGATAACTAAGGCTCTTAGTTAACAAGTTCAGATTCAGAGGTATGTCTCGTCAGCTTCAATGCGCTCTAGGGCTCCACTCTTGAGCGCATGGCAGTTATTCCGAGAGTGATCATTATTAGGGTCTAGACAAAAAACAGAAAAACATTCTTATCACTCCCATAAGGAGACGCTAGTACAACCTAACGTGGTGTAACGCTAGCTAGTGACAGTAGATAGAACCTATGTTTCTCATCATCACACTGAGTGCTCGTAGGCATTTTTAGGCGGTGAAAAATCATTGCTCGACATATTATTATTTATGAAAGCATATAATTTATCAAATATATACCAATTAAGAATAACATTAATTAAACATGACGATCAAACTTTTTCGTTTCTATAGATAGAACTTACCTTTTCCATTTTCATATAAATATTTATATATAAAACAGTTTTATCAACTTAAATTTAATTAAATTAGTCGTTAATTAATTTATAGATAGCATGTTAATGATAATAAATATGTAGTTATCCAGTAGAGCATTAAAAGCTTAATTTGAATTTATGATATTGACGCCTTGAACTCGTCACCGAGTTCAATGTCAATATTACATGAATCGATTTCAAGGATCATAAACATAAAATACTGAGTTCATCTTATAAAACTTTTTTAATTAAATTGTTATAACCTTTATTTTAAAAGATAACAGTCACAAGTCAAACAAGAGGTTCTCATGACAGTAAGAAATAAATTAAATGCAATATGCCTTGCCCATGTTATCTGCAGCGTATGACACCGCAAATATCTTACCACCTTGTGATATGGGGTGGTACGTCTTTTCTTTTCCATTGGAATAATCTGGGTTACGGATTCCCCGCCGCCAGAGTGAGGGGCCAGCAGGAATATGTGGGGCTCCCCGGGCCACTAAAAAACCAACGGTTGCTCCTTGCTCATGTTGCTGTAGTCGGGGCCGCTGGTACTGATGACAGTCTTCAGCGACGCGGCCCTCGCGGGCCTCTTCTCCCCGAATGTATTAAGACACCCTGACTGTCGCTTTAGGTGCAAACGGCACGGCACCCCCTCTTGAGCCTTTATGGGGTGATACGTCTAGTTAATCCAGTATCAACACTAGCTAAATCATCATAAACCTGTGTAAGTCCACTGGTGGACTTTGGCCTCCGCTAACGCGCGTCACCTCCATTAGGGGGTTTTTGGACCGTATCCCAACACGCTGATTCAATGAGAGTTGGTGGGTGGGCCTCCTTTTTACATGCCCTAGCGACGCATGGATCATCTTATTTTTTAAACAATTGGGTGGTCGGCCTGAATTGCCCTAACCAACTACGAAACAACAATTCAAATTTGATGAGTCCCCACAGCATTCGAACCCATGACCTCCGGTTTCTTAAGCACACGCCCTTACTACTAGGCTACAGACGCAGTTAGAGTGCCTTTCAAATCAGAATACATTAGGATTTGACATAAAATACACATTATGCTTTTGTATGTTTGTGTGAACGAATATAAGACGTCAATCGAATATGTAATACTAATATGTAGTTGGAGTACCCTTCACGCAAAATTGCATTATTCTAGAAAAATAATTTATAGGTAGTATGAATACGAATTGGTATTATAAGTAAATCATGTATACGAGATCCAAGTTACGCGAAAAGAATTATTTTTGCGAAAGCCGCGACGCGAGTTCGCGGCGCTTGATAACGCGCTTATCCGTCACACGCTATATCATGGATGAAGGAATCTGTGAAACACTTCGAGCTTCGTCCTACGTGACATCAATGCGGAATTATACGAGTAGTGCGTGACACTGACATCTTGTCTTCCGAGTTTCAAAGATTTCTCCAGAACGGTCTGCTATTATCCGTTTTTAACTTAATGCGTTCTAGAGGTAGAATTATGTTCAATTTACCAAGTTGGCAACTAATACATAAAGCTGGGAAATTTAGTTCATTGTCAAATATATATTCGTAACCTAAGGAAATTGTTTAAGATTTGAATATAACAGTAATTTTTACGGCTATGTTTCTGAAACCTTATGTCAATTTTCAAGGGCGAATGTTCAGTTGAAGTTTAAATGTTTTTTTTCTTTTGATTTTTGATAAAAACTGTATGTTAGCTATTAAATTAAACAGCCGCTTATGAAATTTTAACATTTTTATTGCATTTAACTTTGTTTAAATTATTCCTGAAGTTTCAGTTCATTTGCAGTTTCATAATCCTTGAGTAATTTTTTTTTGGGAGTTCAACCATTCACTACTTCCAAAATTTAGATTTACGTAATTAATATTATGTTAACTTAACATTATAAACACTTAAATGGCCTTGCGGATCGTTATTGATATAAAAAGCTTCTTTAACATAAATCGTCAAATTTAAATAATGAACTACTGACTTCATTGGAGTCTAGACAGAAATAGAAATTTTTGTAGTTGGAATTTGTAAGAAATTATAAAATCATTTATTACTCCGTAAATTAATAGGACCTCATAAAGTATCATTGTAACATTTTATTATATCTGCAGTTGATAAGACTGCCTAGTAGCCTAGTGGTATAGGCGTGTGCTTCAGAAATTTTTATTGTTGTTTCCTAGTTGGTTAGAGCAATTTGGGCCGATCACCCAATTGTCTGAAAAGTAAGATGATCGATGCGTCGGATGGGCATGTAAAGTCGGCCCACCCACCAACCTGCATTGGACAAGCGTGGTGGGATAGGTCCAAAGCCCCTAATAAATAGGGGTGTATTAGGGAGGCCTATGTCCAGCAGTGGACTATCAAAGGCTGATGATGAATGAATTAATGAATGAATGATAAGACTGGCCGAGTTTTTATAAAATATAGCAGTGGTTTTATTATATTAAATTTGCATCATTAGCCTGTATTATTTCCACTGCTGGACATAGGCCTCCGCTAATGCACGCTGACACCATGGGGTCCAAAGCGGCTTGGTGGATGGACCGTATTCTTACATGCCCATCCGACGCATGGATCATCTTACTTTACAACTTATTGACAACAATCCAACTTATACTTACTGCCCGAACCAACTAAGATATTGACTTATTGCCCTAACCAACTAGGAAACAACAATAAATAATTGTTGAGTCCCCAGGATTGGAACCCACGACCTCCGGTTTTAAAGCACACGTCCTTATCACAAGGCTATGGAGGCCATATTACTTTATAATTTTCAAAAAAGGGTTTAATAGACGATAAGAATTGTAAATTAAGAGGACAATATCAATATTGGAATACACAATATTGGAAAAGTGATCTCATAATAGCTAGTGCATCTACTGCAACGCCCTAGTAAGAACCTTAGTCGTTTGAGCTGCATAATTTAGCATCGTACAAAATTGAATATCCGTATGTTATATTTTCCCAATATTTGATGACTATTTATTAAACTTAACAGCATCTGTATTTAAATATTCCTGTACATATTAATTCATTGTAAATTAATTAAATAAAAAACTAAAAAAAGCTTAAAAAACATCAAAATGCAAACAAGTCAGCAATTTATACTTAAAAATTTAATAGTACCCAATAATCGTTGCTTAGAATTAAAAATACCACAGCTCCTCGATAACGACACTGATTCATATTCAATGTCAGATCCGTCCGGACCTTGAGGTTACAAAGATTTAACGTTTTTAGTCAACATACTTGCGATTAACTATTTTGTAAAACAAAAAGTATGTTTTACTGCTTCTTAGATACCCAAATTTACCAGAATAGCAGTCCCTACGAAAAGCGACTGGCATCTGACTTCTTTATCCCAAGATTTAATTCAATGGATGATTTAGTATTTAATATTTTATTTATAAAATATTAACCTATGAAGGCCTTTACGACTGAGACTGACTTTTTACAAGCTAATCCTACGCAAAGATCATTTTAATTTTAGTCACATATTTTTTAATCACGTTACAAACCACGATCACTTGAAGTTGTTTAGAGACTAACCAACGACTCCTGTATTTAAAACATTAGCCAATACCACTAGGCTGTGTAGGCGTCCGAAAAGGATTTCACCACCAAATTTTTTTTTAATTCTTTACCCTCTATTTAATGCTTTGTGCGTTATTTTTTGATGGTGATAGTGCAGGTAACCTTTTAATAAAACTAACACTGCACCTTAATTATACCTATGAATATATTAGACATACAAGTAACTTAAAAATATAGTAACGCTGTATCGATTCTGAGCCCTGTCATCTGAATAAAAAAATATAAAGAAGAACCGACAGTGTTGGAACTTAATTCCTTCCATTTGCCTGTAAATATTTATATGGCAAAAGTTACCGAACCTAAATGTATTTAGAAAGACTTATTTCGTGTTCAAAAGTTTAGTGAACTTCGCCGACGAATTTTCATGATTAAAATATTAACTTAGCTTAAAGACTATTAAAGGTTTAATTAAAATTTATGATAATGACGTGGAGCATCCTTGCAGGGTTCAAGTTCATACGACGGGCAGTTCAATGTCAATGTTAATTTAACTAACTAAATACTATTTTACATTAATAATTTTGCAATTTGTCATATTAACATAGATTTAGTTCGTAAATTAAATATCAAATAAATTTGTTGTTTTAAATAAAATATAAATGTATTTAAAAACGATAATGATAATATAACATAAACGATAAAATAAACGATAATGATAAAAGAAGATAATGGCAGAATATCAATGAACGTATTAATAGGTTCCTCATATTTTATTATTTTTATTTTATTTAAATTTAGTTATGTGATAAATTGCCATTTATTTTAACGAAGTAAATCAAGCGTTCTCTTAAACCGTGGAGGTTTAAGAGAAGGCTTTATTTACTTCTCTAATTAACACGCTATTCTATTCTCTTTGTATTTTTTTTCTTTTAACTTTTGCAATATCTAGAACGTAAAGTGTCAGCAGTATAGAGTTTACATGGCATAAATATATGGGAAGATGTAGGTTGAGTTAGTTTCAATTAGGTACCAGCAGAATACCAGCGTTGGCCCATGCCAACATAATGCTGAGCTGGAACCTTATCGATCCTGCATCATAGTATACTTTACAGCCACAGGGTTTTCGTATTAACTATTAGTGTTTATTATGTAACTTTAATTGTAAAATATTGTTTTTTTATATTTCTTTTTTGTTATCATCGTCTTTTCTTTTTATTCTGCTTACTGCTACACATTTATATGTTCAAACTTGTGTAAAACCCTGTATCTTCTATTTATTTATTTTTATTAATTACGGTTTTATAGCATGATCTTTTTATCTTTAGAATAACTCTTATTAATGATTAAATGAGTTATTATTATTATTATTAGTCACTTTTATGTTTATGAAGTTTATACATGCGTTTTATATGTAATGAAAATGAACACGTGTCTTTGACTAAGAATTGCTTTTCTTTTCAATGCTTATAACGACGCAATTATGAACCTATAATGAACTTATTGAATGAATGGAATTTTTGCGGATATTATCGTGTTTATTTACATTTTTAACTCAAACAACAGCAAAATAAACGCGATAAAATCCGTAAAAGGTACTTTTATTCAATAAAAATAACTAAGTTTTAGTTATATAATAACGTTGAATTTTATTCGTTAACGTATCTCTGATGTGTCTATAAAACAAATATGATTTTATTGTTTATTAGTTGTTAAATCAGAGATCAAATATTAATTTAAGAAGCCCATATATTTTATAAACGGGCAACAGTTTGGTCCGATTGTATTTTGTTTTCAAATAAATTGACCGATTCCTTTTCACCATGACTAGCATTACGAAATTATATGAGTCAACGTGCACTGAAACATAAAATTCGTCCAATTTGTTTTACCTTTGTACGGTTTTATATACAAACAGTTTTATTACACAAACAGATTGTAGTAATTGTGGAGGATCGGTCTGTGAAATGTTTTTATCTAAACTAATATTATTAAGAGAAATAATTTGTTCGTTTGTTTTATATATGCCCCGAAACTATTTAAAATATTAATTCATCGAAAACTGTATTAATTTTGGGTATTATTATACTATACCCAAGAATAGTTATAAATATAGTTCTTGGGTCATCATCATCAGCCTGTGATAGTCCACTGCTGGACATAGGCCTCTCCTAATACACCTCCATCCATTAGGAGATTTTGGACCGTATCCCACCACGCTGGTCCAATGCGGGTTGGTGGGTGGACCGACTTTTTACATGCCCATCCGACGCATTGACCATTTTATTTTTCAGACAATTGGGTCATCGGCCCAAATTGCCCTAACCAACTAGGAAACAACAATGAAAATTTGTTGAGTCCCCGCAGGATTCGAACCCACGACCTCCAGTTTCTAAGGCACACGCCTATACCACTACCGTAGCCTAGTGGTCGGCAGTTTTTGGGTAATATAGGCTAAATGTAACCCTAAAAAAATCTATTTCTAAATGTCAAAATACAAGGACAAGCAGAAATCAGTACTTCTTGACTTGAATTTGAATATTTAAATGTATAGTGACAATTTACAACACAAATTATTATTAGGAATAAATAAATAAAATGTTAACAGTGAGGATATAGATTGGTATTATAAATTAATCATATATTTGCACCAAAAATTACATTTTCCAAAAACCCCCGTTCATCCGTTACAAACCATTTAAAATTAATGTAAAAGCTTCTTAACTTATTGTTAAGTTAGCAGTAGTTAAGTTAGTAGTTGAAAGTTTGATCACAAAAAAGGTACCATTAAATTGTCTTTACAAGTTTTGTCAAAAAAAAAGATACTACTATTATTACGGTGAACACGTTAGCCATTATTTTTGAATTGTTACTTTGTGTGAATAACTGTAATTTAATGTATAAATAAATAAATTTTTTAAAAAAACTAAGAAATTACGCTGTTTTAAAATCCAACTAAAAATAAAAAAAAAATTATAAATATGGATTTTTTAAATATTTTTTTTAAATTTTTTAATTTTTAATATTACGTATATTCTGATTAAAAAATTAGTAATTTTTAGAAAATAGGTAATTTACTTTTATTTTACGTCCGAATAATATCAGTAATTATATGTTTTACTAATATTTTGACTTTGAGTAAAGGATTGTTTGCATAAAAACTATAAAAATTACTGACATAATATTTTAAGAAAAATTACGTTAACGATTTAAGAAATATCTTGAAAAATTGTCGTCCTATTTCTGTGCAGTTCGTCCAGGTATCTCTGTATCAACCCAAGGTGGACAGGTATACATTTTTATTGACATTGAGTCTGTATTTGTGTATATTTTGCACATTATATCTTAAATTAAGTAAATGTGTAAGATGCAGAAAATAACAACGCAATTTGTACTAATTTATCCTAGCTATTAATATTATAGATATGATTTTTTTGTTGTACTGACTAATAAGAATTTCAAATTGGAACGGGAAAACCAGTGCTGTTAACAAGGAAATCCTATAATTGACACGCCCTCTGCGCTTCTTATGAAGTTGTAAATTTAATATAGCATCGAAGTTCCTGAGAATTTTTATGCCATATTTAATATATTCAGCAGACATTTAATAATTTTTCAAAAAAACATATTTATATAGATATTAAGATACCTCTTATAAACTACATGAGAGAGTTCATAGATACTGAAGTAAACTTTAAAATTACAGACTATAATCCCATTAAGGGTGCACTAAAATATTTTTTCATCATTCTCCTGTCTCATTTAATAACTTTAACAATCTTAGAAGCACAAAAATAAAATCAAATTTATGTCATACTCATCGGTCCAATCATAATACAAAAAGAGAGACGTATAAAAGCCAAGAAGCTGAAACGAATTTAAAAGGAATTCCTGAAGCGAGATTTTCGCAAGTAGACAACGAAGATAATGGTCTTGGGGAGAAATTTCCTTCATACGAAACAATTGCACTGTTGTTTTTCTATTTAAAACTTTCAAAGGGAGATTATATCGATGTAATACAATTTTGTTCGTAAGTATAAGTAAAATAATAACTGTAATTATTATTAAAAAAAATAACGGGGGCTTTTTTATTACGTTGCTGGTACCGCGGTCGTAGGAGAGTACAATCTGTAAGAGACACAGGTACTGTTTTTCGTAGTCCACCTTTTCAGGTTTACAGGACCACCTAGATCGTCATTTTACGTGCCATGCTGAAACCTAAATCACGCCAACTCTGTAACTCTTCTGGACGTCGAACATTCTTGTCGGTCTTCCAGGAGCTCAGATTCAGAAGGAAACTTGCACGTATAGGTAGGTCTCTTACATGTGGATTTTTCTCTGCTTGTTAATGGCTAGGATACTGGTGTCCACCCTGATAGCGTTCCAAGATGTATCGCTCCAGGCCATGCTTCCATCTACGTAAGGCTCATATTTTATAACACAATACTCTACAGCACACGACGCTGCTCGATATTTATTCCCATAGTAATACAATAGTTTGTTAATGAATTCACTTATTTTGGTTTTTGATTTAAATTTAGGAACAGTTTTTATTTGTAAACATTCTGAAAACTAAGCTAAAGCAACAGAACTTAACAAAGTATCATTCCTAGAAAATGAAATTTTTACCCTAATATACATTTAGGTAAAAAAAATTGAGGTTACAAAAAAAATCATTACCGAACAGTCCTCCTTGCTTATGCCTGTCGTCTGATTTTAAATGCGCTTTTATGATTCAACAATTTGCACGCCCAAGCACTAGTTTCTTTGCCAACTCGTTTACCTTATCTCAACGCTCCGGCGGTATCAGATAAATTCAGACTTTTGCTTAACAGTGAAAACCTAATTTAAAACTATCCCCAAGTAAGTGTAGGAGGAGCTTATTTAAAGAATAATACCCGTTTTAATTTTAAATGAATGAATAGTATATTGTAGTTTAAGACATGGCAGTGATTTTATCATTAACATTTACTCAACAGTTCATCCCTATTATTGAATTTTTACGGATTTCATCGCTTTTATTTTACATATTTAAATTCCCGACATTTAAAGCACTTTCCAGCGGCCGTGGTCATGGAGTAGACTGTCACAGTCTACCCCGTGACCACTAGTATTCGCGTAAACGAAAGAAATGATTAATTCGTCCCTAATAATTATTTTAACTTGTACTTTCATAATTTTAACCAAAAACTCCAACAGCTGGACAATAGTTGCTTTACTTTAAAGAGGTAAATACTTTATTAAATAAAATTACATTTTACGGATTTCATCGCGTTTATTTCACATATTTAAATTCCTGACGTTTCGAACACTTTTCAGTGGCCGTGGTCACGGGGAGGTAGATACTGTTTTGAAGTACAACATAACGCGTCTCAGAGCGACAACATAGTTGAAGCGTTATTTTCAGAGTTTCTTATGGCCGTCACTAATGAACAACATTGCTAAATTAAATTTAAAAATACCATAAAAACTACATCACTATTCCCCAAAGTTCTATTTATATTTTTTATTCAATAATATGTATGTTTTATTCAAGCGTTACCGCTATGGAAACGGAATATAGAGCAGGAGCACAAGGACATGCGGAGATAGGAATTAAGAGATACTCATAAAGTTTATTGCATGAGTAAGAACATCTTGATTGCAGTAAGTCTCGGTGAAATCTTGATTTTTATGTGAATGTATTTGATACTCAGTTTTGTGATAAGAAGTGTTGAAAAAAAAATCTCAAAGCGATTTCAAAACAGTTTCAATCAATTTGAATTTGTTCATATAAGCCTTATTTTTTATTTAAATTTCTGAATTGATAACCGTAGATCCAGTAAGATAATGTTTTATTAATTCAGCAAACAGTTAAAAATACCTATCAAAAAGTGCCGCAGAGAATAAAACAATTAGACGACAATTGTATGCAAGTAGTTCTTTATATTCTTAATCATTTTATCATTGATAATGTCATAAATGCGATCATCTCAGATTGTCGTCACTCCTGATGCCATCAGTGATAGTAATTCAAATTGTCTTACAGGTTACAACTTGGACATGCCATCATCGAGACTGTGATCAGTCACTACTGACATGGTAGGCCTCCACCTAGATAAATGTGATTTTCAGTACACATAATCTTTAGATGCAGGGAATCTTAAAATCTTATCATTAAGCCAATACCAACACATGACAAACATCTCGTTCAGAACAAATCCGTAGCTTTTGTCACTGCAACCTTCAAACCTGAGCGAATAAAAAGTTGAGAGTATTTGCGTAATTAACAAATTTTAAGGTGCTTTCATAAAGACTACGTTGTCTTAATTCCAGATCCACGAACATTATACAACAGTCCCAACTTAACAAACTTAAGATCCCAGCTTTGTTTAATCAGTAACTCTTTAGACCAGGCAATCAAATAGACTCAAAGCTTATTTACAAATAGTTAACTATTTTAGACGATTTTCACAAAACAATTTTTTACCTTTCGTTCATGGCATTATGAACTTATTATTCTCCTTATCATTTATTCATATATTGATATGTACAGCCATGGCCAAAAGTATTGAGCACCCTTCAAATGTCGCACGTGCGGAGTAAGTGTAAAGGATAACTAAATCCTATTGTTTGAGGATAGTTTTGTCGGCATCAAAGAAGATTAAAAACAATGACCCACACCACATGCGGCATTGAATCACCTGGATGCAATAAAATGTGTAATTTTATGATGTTTTTGCTGAACGATTTGTTTGTTACTAATGCTCGTTGTGGACACATCAAAGTATCTAGTGCGCGTTTCGTATTTTATTCTGTTAGAGCAAAACTATAATCGTTTTAATAGGACCAAAAATAAGAACTTTTGTTAGGCCAACGAGTGCAGATGCAGCTCCTGCACGAGCAAGGGAAATCCTAAGTGGATATTTCAAAACCAGTGAAACTTTCGCGTCGATCTGTGCAATATGCAATTACACGATTCGTTAATACCGGATCACACCTGAATAGGTCCAAAACTGAGCACAAACGCATCACTGCAGATCGCCAGGACCGTCTGTTGCTGAGAGAGTCATTATAAAATAGGAAGAAAACTTCTTCAGAGCTCGCCGCTGAGTTGTCTTTTAATATTAATCGACAAATATCTGCACGTACAACTCGTCGAAAATTTCTGGAAGGTGGTTCCAAAGGTCGTCTCATAAAAAGCGTGCATAGGCTCAAAAACACCAACATCTCACCATAAAAGATTCATCAAATGATGTGTGATGACACGAATCAAATTTTGAGGTGGGTTAGTCAATCAATTGTCCTGGCACATGGACACTACAAAGTACATTAACGTGCTCGAATCTGCGTTACTACCCTTTATGGTGATACTAACATGGATGGCCTCAAATTCCAACAAGACAGCGCATCTCGTCAAAAACCCGGTCGCACCACGGCGTGGTTTTGGGAAAACGGCATTACGCTTTTGGACTGGCCAGCCTTGTCATCGGACCTGAACCCCATAGAACATTTATGGAGTTTTTTGAAGCGCAATGTTATGCGCCACAGAATTAACAACAAAGATGATTTACACGCTAATGAATAAATGAATAGCTATATATACTTACGAGGGCTGCTCTAAAAGTATCGGGAATGGAATATTTTCACTATTTCTGTCATATTAAAATCTTTTTTATTGCAAACTCCTTGGTTTTGAAAAACGAATACCATTTATTTATTTAAAAAAAGATTCTCGGTATTGTCACAAGGTCTTGTCAAACTTTTTTAGTCGTTAAGAAAATGGAAATTGACTCGAGAAAAATCAAGAGCGATGATTTATGATGACTTTCGAAGTGGTTTAACACAAAAACAGTGAGTTGACCGGATGATTTCTGCATTTGGTGATGGAGGATTCATCTAATCCAAAATCTCAATTTATCGCTGGTTTGCTGAATTTCAACGTGGACGTGTCAAGCTCAGTGATGATATCATTAAATCAAATATTGTATCGTTTCTTTTGTTTACTATTTGCTTGAGTTCTTCGTATTGTTTATTAAAAAATGTTAAGGATTCGTGAAAGTCAGCTATTTCTTGGGAAATATTCGATAAGTGTTCAGAAAATAAATGTTTAATAGTTTTCGTTATCTCTTGTTTAATAATAGTACGTAAATGTCCCTCACTAACGTCGGAACCTACGCGTCACTTTTCAAGTTCTGTTTTCCTGTTCGCAAAAGTAATGTTGCCTTCACCTTCAAGACCGTTATCATCATCAGAAGTGTTGAACGACTTGCTGCTCTGGCAGGAGTATTTATATTGTCAGATTTCGGTATCTTATTGCGACATTCCTGCAATTCCAGTTATTCTTATTTTTTGATCCATAACAAAGTAAGATTTAGGTGTTTTGTTAGCACACAGCAAATCATATCCTAAGCCCCATGTGGATCATATCATATATTCTTTCCTAGAAAGTTTATTTTTACATCCAGAACAAATCTTTGGGACTGACGACATTTTGTCTTTCATATTTCATATATCGTATATGTGTATATAAAATTTAAATGAATGTTTTATTTCAAAAATATATGTATATGTACATATAGTGCACGACACTACATTAAAACGTTTCGACAAAATGCGTGACCGCAGAGTCGTTACAACATTATAATATCTTAATTGTTTATCAAAATTAATAGCAGTATGAACGCATTTCAAGAACAATTTGACCTATGGATCACTATTATTTCACTAATAGATTGTTAGAATTCAAAACAAACTTCAAAGATCGGTACAAACTAAAAGAAAATTACAACTTTGTACAATTTTAAGAGAATTAATATAAATAAAAATCTGTACAATTTAATATACACAAATTTTTAAACTAATTTTTAATATACATATACTTTTTCAACTAAAGAAAATTTCTTAAATTTCGCAAATCTGTAGTAAATTGGTATATAGTTGTTGCGATAAAAGCGATACAGTGGTTGGGAATCGATCTCGGGGCGTACTGCTTGGCGGCTACCATGCGATTCCACTCGGCTAGCGCTTCAGTGCTCCGCTGTGTTGAAATTTCGCTGTAGCTCGTCCACGAAATCATTAAACCATTTTGTCAACATTGAAGACGGTAGTCGACAGTTATTTGTTGTGTAGATTTTAATCATACCTTTTTTTACAAAAATGATCCTTTTTTGTATCATCGATGTAACACCACTAAATTTATTGTTACTTCAGATATGTCCTTGAACAAATCACTCGAATCACTCCGTATCCACATCCGTCTAAACATACTAGATAATATCTACACACATTATTCACCGTTGTTTATTTATAGGCTGCAACTATTGCAAAGATCTTTCAGCTATTTATTTACTTTAGAGAATTAATTTTATCTGCCTTGTCTGCGTAACAGTGCCTCACATTTTAGGTTAAAAATTATTAGACCACTCATAGAACTATTAGACCATCCCCTGTACGCCTTCCTGACCTAAGCCGTAATGATTTTACATCTTTCCTAAAATAGAGAATAAATTGCGTTGTCATGATGATTTTCATCACCAAATAAGCTATGGACGCTTCTACAAAACGGCATATTTTGAGATCGAAACATCTAAATGTAATAGATGTTTTAATGATTGGTTCCATAGTATAAAAATGGGTCCATTTCAGCGAAGATTACTGAAAAGCAATAATATATATTTTTAAATAGTAATGAGCAGTCACTTCCTGAGTCCGAAATTTTTAATGCCGCCTTCGTATAGTAAAAAAGATTCATTTCATTCCATTTGATACTGTTCCTGACCTGTAAAGATCTTCTAAGGGTACTTAGTGTTATAGCTGTATATGCATTAGAATTGGAAATATAATTTTTTGGAACATAGAATACACACTCTAATGCATTAATTCGTTATGTTTAAATAAAACTGCTGAAATGAATCATCTACCTTAGTCTCTCCAATACAACATATATAAGAATGGAGGACATATTGTTCGATGTCACTCCAGATGATTAGTGCTAGAGACCATAAAATGGTTTTCATTGTTAAGTTTCAAGCATAAATAGTTATAATGCTTAAAGATAAAAATAACAATCCGTTCTTTTTCTCTCTGATAAGTAGGTTAGTGCGAGCAGGTCTCTGCCAATGCGTTCCTAGTAATTCTATACAACCTGAGTCATAATAGTGATCCAGTGAAAAGCCTTTGGAGGAAACCGTGACGTTTATATGGTGTTGTAGACGTGCCACTCTAACCCCAGTGCCCACTGCTGGAGGCAGGTTGTGAGTAGAGGATCATTTCAACATATATAATTACAGTTGACCTAGTTACGGCTCAAATGGGGAAAAAATACATAATATTCAATTAATAGTAGTAGTTTTTGGGTTAGTAGAAAAAACCTGAGTGTGATGTTTTTTACGTTACATGGTTCTTCAAGGTTTTCAATTTAGGCTAATATATAAATGCATAAGTATTGCAATATCAGAATAGCACTAAAATATGTAAGCTATTTCAGGACGAATATAAATAGTAGTACTTGATGCCGTATATATTAAGCATATCGACGACCAAAGACATTCACTTTTTCTGAGTAAATTTATAAATGACATTTTGTTGTTTGAGGAAATAGCTTCTTCGCCAATTGTTACTTTTATATTTCATTAATAGATCAACATCAATAAAATAGCCTCGCAGGGTAACGTGAAATGGTCTGTAAATTATTGCACGACGTCATTTTAATGTCATTTAAAGCTGTATATATATTATGTCATAGACTTGGTGAAGGAGTGAAAAATAAAGCATGTAAGGTTTGTAGTATTAGTACAATACCAAAATTATTTTTGGTTTAAAATTTTGTCACTGAATCATAAGTTAATTTTTCTAGATCTTCAGCTCCCATAGCTCTCTGGTGCAGATCTGTAGGAGGCTGTTGCCAAAATGGGGTTGCAGAACAGCGCAAAATATCATTACAACCCTATCCTTAAGGCGCAGAATGTAACAACATGGTAAGCTTAAACAAAACTGTTTTACCGAAAACGTTGTCAACTTTTAACACGAGAGATGCTTTAAACATAGGACCTTTTTTGCCACAAATTTGTAAATTTAATGAGACTACGTTGAATTTAAAGGGCATTCTTTGTGTATTAATGAGGTTATAGGAATTTAGAACTTGTTTTTTATTACAGGGCTTTCCAACGATACCAAGCAAAACATCCTCATCACCCTCATAGAAATAAAAAGGGAAGTAATAATAAATATTTAATAACATTTATTAGAAATAATTTCGCCTATTGAATAATAATTAATAAATACATCAAAGCTGACGTGAGACAAGACATACTGATAAAATACAGTCAACTATATTTATAACATGTTGTTTATTGTTAAAGTCATAGACATTTTTACGAGAAACACTGCAAAGATTTAAAAGTGTTTAAATCAATGACCGAAAACGATCTGTGCCACTAGTGTTACTCTGTATTGACGGCACGTAGAGCAACGCTTCAAGTGTTTCAGATTCGTTCGTCCTTCATAACGCGTGTGACGGATAAGTGCGTGATCAAATCCGTTGCAAATTGGCGTTGAGCTTACGCAACAAGTAATGCCTCACGCAAAACTTGGATCACATACTCATTATTTCTTCATAATCGCAATATGTATTACTACTGCCTTGATTGCTGTTATGTATTTAGCCCGTGATAAATTAGCAGATTTGAAATAAAAGCACTAAATTTATTAAATTTGGTGGCAAAACAATTTTTTTCAGCAAATACTTCTTCAATGTTAATATATTAACCATCAAAAAAAGTGAACATTGTGATCCTACTTTTAAAATCAATGCGAAAGTTTGTGAGAATATTTGGATGTTTCATTGGTTATCACTCAAGCATAAACGACTCATATTATTTAAATTAACCTAAGTTCACCATACCTGACAAAATGTGCTAAATTAAAATTAACAATGTATAGTATAATTTATACTTAATCCGAATATAATAATGTGAAAAATGTAATAACTGCCTCCGTAGCCTTGTGGTATGGGCGTGGGTTCGAATCCTGCGGAGACTTGACAAATTTTCATTGTTTTTTCCTAGTTGGTTAGGGAAATTTGGACCGATCATCTAATTGTCTGAAAAGTACGATGATCCATCCGTCGGATTGGCATGTAAAAGTCGGTCCACCCACCAACCCGCAATGGATGGGGTTGTATTAGGGGAGGCTCATTCCGGTGTGGAGTTGTCAGATCTCCCATCCGGCGCGTCCCCAGGTTGCGGATAGGGCACGCCCCCAGATATGGGGGTACCGGCTTGGCCGGCGCGGACAGAAACTGACAGGGTGCTGCGTCTCTGCTCCGTTTAAGGGTGGAGATGGCGAGGAGCAGTTGCCTCGAGGTGAGCCTGTTGAGGCGGGCCTCAGACCTCGCTCCCTGTACCCTCTTTGTTAAGAGGAACACGGGATGAGCTGGTCTCACCCTGCGAGTGCGTCAGAGCCTCGCCGAGCGTGATGTATGAAAGAGCAAAGGATGAAAGAGTAAAGGTATGAATGTGCGTGGGGATTGGGTAAAGGCAAAAGCGAGATGTAGAATGGAAGTCCCGAGAGGGACGGGTGATTCGTTCGGTATTGCACCTGGCTTGCTGAACACCGGGCGATCTCGGCCTGTCGTGGGTGTCGTGATCACGTCTCGCGGCCTGCGGCAGTGCTGAGGGTCTTGCTTCATTGGCCGGACCGCGAGGAGACAACCTCTAAAAACCGTTGATCTCGGCGTTGTGGTGTGCCGAAAGGCGGCTGGAAGATACCCCCTTAAACCCACCCGGGAACTTCCCCCCCAGGGTTTTAGGGTTACCGGTGCTAATGGTCCCGGCCCGGGTGGACTTCCATTACCTTTATTCTGGTTTGAAGGAAAACAAAAACGAACAAAAACGGGCAACAACGACGACAATGGCGGTTCGGACAGAACCAGGGATCATCGAAAGGAGGGGCGGACCGGGTGAGGCCGGCTCTTCAGGAAGGGCGCGGGCCCAAATTCCTTTCAGGAAGCGCCGAGAGGATACTGGCACTCAAAGCGGTCTTGGGGGAGGATCAGCCGGCGCGGTGGTGGCGGGAAAGGGCCCTCATCCCATTGGAGAGGTGGGCCTTTCAAAACGCCACCGCTGCGAGATCGCGATCGGGGGCAGCCGCGGACCCTACCCCGATCTGGTCCCGCGGAAAACGAAAGGCCGGAGAGGGCGTGCGGAAAAGGATGCCCGGGCCGAAAAAGGGAGGCCGCTCGGAGGGGCGAGAGGCCGGGGAGGAGGATCCTTAACGGGGGATGCAAAGGAGATGGCGCCAAAATCTGACATCTCTCCCAGGTTAAAAGTCAAAACCGAAGGCACTTCGTACGTGCCTTTAAAAATTTCCCGCCTAAAAGGTTGGTGGATGTTGGGTCCATCGGCGGGCACCTGGCCGACCCGGGAAACGGAGTAGACCTCGAAGGAGGTGCGTCTGGGCCTTTAAGCAGAAACCGGCGTTGGGCCAGGGTGAAGGAGGCCCCGCTGAGGACGCCAACCGATGTTAGCAAATACTGCGGGCCTATCCCGGGTAATGGTCTATGCTCGGCCCACCGCGACGACTGCGGAAACCGTACGCCGGAGAAGGTCCGTCCCCACTGGCCGCCGATAAACGGGCGGCTACGTTTCAGCAGTGGGGCCTCCCTGCCCCTATGCCTTGCCCCCCTGCTCCCCTGCCCATCTGGCGAAGGAGGCGAAGCCCCCGCCGAAGGACGTTCCCTTCAAACCTTCCCCCATAAAGAAAAAAAGGAAAAAGGGGCCCCCGACCAACCCAGGAGGGTTCGGCCAGCGCCACCAATGAAACAAGCGGCACCGGGCATCCACGGATGGGTGGACCTGGTGACGCCTCCCCCTGGCCTGGTCGTAAAGGACACCCAACAAGGGGGCGGAAATTAAAGGCCCTACTCGCGGTTGTGTCATCGCTGCAGCCCCGAAAGGGGCTGTTAATCCTCCCGTTAAAAAAAATAAAACTGGGGATATTTCACGATGGCCTTTTTCCCTATAACAACGGGGCCGATCCTCCGGTTCCGGGGCCGCCGGAAGAAAGGCCAACCAATTGGCTGGTTCGCCAATTGATTGGCCCGAAGTGGAAAATATCCAGGCCGGTGCGCGGATCTTCCATCCGGGCCTGGATGACCATGGAAAAAGGGAAGGTGGCTGGGCGGTGCCAAAAACGCCGGTCACCTCCGGGTCGGAGAAACCGCCGGGACCATCCGGTCTCGTGGGTAATTGACTGCCCTATTGGCCACCAAGAAAGTAATTGGGGGGCGCCTCCCGGGGTGCCGGGCGGTCAAACTGCCGGCGCCCCGTCGCTGCTTCGTGCCCGAAAAGGGAATGGGGACAGTGTCATACGGGCGTCCCCGGGTTTTTCCGCTGTGCAGCTGGGCCACGACGAGGCTGGAGGCCGCGCCGCCCATCCTGTGCGCCCGGGGGTCGGTCCACAAGTTGGGGTGGCCTCCAAACCGTAGGACGGGGAGGGGTAAAGGGCCTGGGCTTAAGCCAGGTGCCCAAACCCAGTGCTGGCGAGGGGGATTGGGCCGTCAAAAAGTGGACGCTAGGCATCCTGCAGACTTGAACCACGCCCGGGAGCCAGGATCTGTTGTTTCAGGCGGCCGGTGGTCGATTCAGGGGCCTAGTGTCGGAACCGTATTCTTCCCCCGCTTGGGCCGGGACCTTCCGACCGGGCGTGGCTGGGGTTTGGGTCCCCTCCCGAGGTGTGAAGAAGGTATTTGTCCCTGGGAGATTTGTTTCTTTGCTCTTTTCCCCCACAACTTCGGACAGGGCCGACGGTCACTGGTCGTTCTTACGGACCCCTTCCCCTGGCTTCGGGGGACCCAACCCTCACCGGTTGGGTTCACCGGCAAGCGGGGGAAGGAACAAGGGCCCTGGAGGTCGGCTGGTCTTAAACAGGGTTCGGGCCCTTTTTCAGGGGCGGTCGATAATTGTGTCGTTCCTTGCCCCCCGGGTCCCAATACAGGGCTGGAAAGGTGTTGACGGGCGTCGAGACCCTGTCGGATCATCTTAATCCGATTCGGGTCTCCCCTCCTGCACCACCGGCCCGGCCGGACCCCGAACAGGCCCTCCCTCAGCCGCCGGGCTAGTGCGTCTGGGCCCAATTTGTCGATGTGGAGGCCAATGGCTGGGACCTGTCACGGGTGCGACCGCATTCCGGCCAAACGCCCTCCTAAACCCGGGTGTGCTTTGGAACCCGAAACGCCGCGATGCGCGAGGGCACGGGCCGGCCTTCCCTTGCGGGGGACGGCCGGGACCCGCCCTCGGGGTTGCTCCCCAGCAAAAGGATGGCCTGTGGGAATAGCCGGGGATCGCCGCGGAGAAAGGGTTGCGGCGCTGACGGGATCCGGGGGGCGGCCTGAAATGGTGATAAGTGGGGCCCCCAAAAGTCTGGCGCCGGTTGGTTGGGTATCCCGGGCTTTATTCCACAGCGGAGGGCCACGGCACCTTTGATGGTCCCAAATGGAGGAGGAGGGTGGCCGTTGAACGAAAGTCACCCAGATTGGGGTTTTAAATGAAGGAAAACGACCCCCTTTGATGGTTTGGGACGCGTGGCGGGTTTGGGACGCCCTGGGGATGAGGGGCGATGTTTTCGCCCGTCTGGCCGCCAATCCACAGGGTAGACGGGCAGACTCTCCATCAAAGGGGTTGCGGATCCCTCCCCCACAGGCCGATCGGCTTTAGATTAAAAACCTTTGGAGAATCGGCGGCCCGCATCGTCCGCACCTGGGGCGTCCCCCCTGGGAGGGGTAAACTTCCGCAAGGCCGGTCGACCCGTCCCGCGTCTGGGTCAGGTCCCTGAGCAGGATGCGGTGCCCGGGGGTGAGGTGTTTTGGCTTAACATCCCAACGCAACACCCCTGCCCTGGGCCGCAAAAGGGAGGCGCTGATCCACGGGGTGCCCCCTACGTGCAAGGGGATCGGGCCTACCTGCCATCGACGTGTCAGTTCCCGGCCGGAATGGGTCGGACCATCGGGTGTCTGGAGTTCCGGGTCGGTGTTGGGACCTTCGGGAACTTGGTTTTAAACTGGGCCGTGGGGCTATCGGGGGTCGGCCGTTACCGGACGACACCCTGTCCCCCGTACCAATTTCGAGGGCTGGACCCGCCACCGGGTCGCTCAAATGGGCGCATCCGGCTGGGATGAGGTGGCGTCAAAACCGGGGCCCCCTTTAGGGCCCCGGAACGCGCCCTGCGGACGCCCCAAAATCGTTTGCGGGCCGGTCGCTCAACCGACGATAAATATCTCGGCCTAGTCCGACCGCCGATGGGGTTTGGCCCGGGCGCCTCCCCTGGTGGCAGGCGGGCAGCCTCGGGACTGCTCCCCCAACACCGGGGACCCGCAGCCCCTTCCCCCATCGCCGGATCCGGTCCCTGGTCCTTGCAGGGGCCCCGGTGGCCGCCCCTCCAAAAAAGACTGCGGTATTGAGGAGCCCGGGTGTTCGATCCGGGCTGCAGGGGCCCGGACCATCTCCGGCGACGGCTCCCTTTGGGCCCTTCCCGGGACCGGATCGAAATCCTCGCGTACTCTTTTTGGCGCGAGGCAAGGTCCGGGCTGGGCCAGAGGAAAAGGGGGCGGGCAAACCCCCAAACGGGGGGAGCGGGCTGGGGCACCCGCGCCGGCCTCAAACAAAGGTGCCCCGTTCTTTGGTGGCTGAAAGGACATGGCTCCTAACGTTCCCGCGACGCAGGTTCTCCGGGACAATTTTCGGGAAGGCCTGCCCGCGTGGCCGGTGGCCCACAGAGGGCCACACCGTTGCCGAAGGACGGCCCAACCGCGCTGGAAGGGCCCAGCCGGGTCGAAACGCCGAGGCCCGTGTGTCGTGGGGGACCTTTCCTTCCGCCGTGCAGGATCGAAGCGAAAGGTCTGGGGCGCCGTCCCTTTGCGAGACGGTGGGGAAGGAGGCCGCGAAAGGACAGGGAGGCCGAGGCCCCTGGCATCCGCAGAAGAAGGCCAGGGCGAGTGGCGTCGCGCGCAACCTTCCCCACAGGGCCCTGGGCGGCCGGGCAAGGTGCCCCGCCCGGAGAAGGGCTCAAGAGGGGCGCCTGCTGTTGTTGGACGGCCTAAAAGGACGTTCGGGTGTAACCAAAGGTGGAAAAGGGCCCAGGGCCATCGCGCCGAAGCCCGATGATTAATCAGCGGGCCCCGGCTAAAGCGACGGAGAAAGGAACAATTGGTTTTTTGGTGGGTATAGGCCCATTCTTGGTCCGGGGCCCATATCCCCTGCCCTCCTGGGTGGGGAAGGGATTTTTTCCAACGGCAAAAAAAAAAAAAAAAAAAAAAGGGGATCTACTTCCCCCGGGCGGTTCCTTTGTCGGGGTGGGGCTAGTACCGGCGGGTGGGCCCGCAGGGGAGCTAAGAAGCCGGCCTGAGGCGGGGGCCGGCCGTGGAGGAGGTGCCGCGGGCGAACAAGCCCCTTTGGATGCCTTTAAAGGGCAGGGATGTTGCGGGGTGGGTCTGCCCCTTGTCCTCGAACCAAGGTAGGCGGGAGAAGGGTTCGATTCTGAGCCCCTCCTATCCTCCGCGACTGGGGGCCCACCGATGGGGTGGAGGGGCCGGGGAGGAGGGATTCGGCTGGGCGCATCTCCCTCCTTCTACGGCCGAAAGGGGGGCGGAGGCAACACCCCGCCGCTGGGTTTGGTCCTTGCGGTCAGGGGCCCTGGCCCTGGGAGAACAGACCGGGGAGTCTTTACCCAACTACTAGGGGGAAGAAACAGACCGGGGGAGTCATTACCACATTGGGTCCTTGGGCGCGTTCGGGCCGCGCCCAGGGGAGGCCGGTAAGGCCGGATGGGCTGTGGCGGCCAGCCAGTGGGGTTAGATGAGGCAAAAGTTCCGTGACCCCACCCTAAACGCAGGAAGGAACAACGTGGGACGGTGGAGTCCGACATCCCCGTTTTGCCCCCGGAGGACGGGGTTGCGATTTCCCCACGGTAAAAAAAAAAAAGGGGGTTATCTCCAGCTGTGGACTATGGGAGATTTACGTAAAAAGTGTAAACAAATATTTATCTTATTTTATCCCAAAACCGCAAGGGGTAAACGCGGAACTGGATGTCTGGGCCATGCAAAAAGGCGGGACCGCCGTTGGTAGGAAATTTGGCAATGTCATCGATTATCCCACGGCGTGGGAGCGTTGCGGGGATTTTCAGGAAAAAAAGGCCGCCCGTAGCGGTGGGGCTGTAATTGTGGTCGCCGCAGGGGGGAGTAAACCAAAGAGGTTTCCCAACCCCGGAAAGCGTTTGGAGGTGTCGGGGGAAAAATTCCCCGGTGCCGCTTTCTTCTTTTTGTGCCACGGGGGTTAAACGCAACCACCGTTGTGGGCGAGAATTTCCCAAGGGCTTTTGCCCCATGGTCTGGCTGAAAAGAAAGGCGGGTTCCACGCCCGGTTGGAGGGCCAAAGCCAGGGAATGTCATGGACCCCACCATAAAGGCCACATGGAATACGCGGGCCAAAAGTCTGATATTAACCCGTCTTTGCCCCGGGGGGTTTAGGGGAAATTTGAAGGATTTGTATCAGAAAATTGGGGCAATCACAAGATTAATTCATATAATTTGTCAGAAACATACATCCCTAACACTGTCAAAACGCAAAAAGATCTCATTTCAATCCGATGGATGTACAAATTGAGGTAGAACCAGTTAATAAACAAATAGCCTGATTTTACACCGGATTGAACGTTGACCAAGGGTTTTAAACAGGGAATCTTTATACCCTTTGGATGGTATGGAAATAATACGTTTGTAAAAATTTTCATCGGCGACCATACCGGAAAAAACAAATTGAGAATTTTTTGTCAATGCATAATAAATGATTTTTGTACGTCGGTTGAAACTTATAAAACGGTCCATTTAGATAACAAAATAATGAAGGTCAAAAGACTATACGCTATTAAAATAAAGGGGTAAACTAAGACATTTAGAAATTAATTTCACTTATAGACAATTTCATTTCGACGGTTTTTTTTTTAAGTGAAGGATATTTTTTTTTTTCCCATCCTTTGGGAGGGATGGAACAATAAATGGGCCATGTGGGGAAGAAAAGATAACCTTAATTTAACGTTTAATGTAAGAGGAGTACCACCGTATTGTTTCGGAAGTCATCTTCAATTATCCAATGCAATCGATTGGGGCCCCTTTTAGGGCAGCGCGAGGGTTACCACCGTGATGCCATATCTCTGGAAAAGGGTTAAACCGCCGGCCCGTTTAGGCCCCGTATTTTTAGGAAAAACGAGACGCAACATGGCCAAGTTAGGGAGTCACCCTTTATCAGGGCCGTCTGCAACGCCTTCGAATGGAAGAAAAGAAAATAAAAATAACATGGAATTTGATAAATTACCTTTTCGTTCCAATTAAAGTGTATTTTTTATATCTATTTGATATTCTTTTATACGTACAATTACAATTAATAAAAGATGGAAAAAACGTTTAATTATCATAAAAAGCCAAAAATATTGATTTTTTAAATTTTTGGGTATAAATTATTAACAAAAAATCTTAAAAACCCACAAATCAGTAATTTTTTCATCTTTCAAAGTATTTCAACATAAGATAAATTAATATAAGGAATAAATAAGAAATATCCGAGAAATAACCAAAATATTTGATGTTTATGAGAATACCAGGGAAAGAAAAATATAATCTTTTTCTAACTTTGAAAAAATTTAAATGTAGATGTTTGTTGTTTGAGGAGAATGGCTTTTTTATTGTTACCTTTTTACATTTTATTAATAGATGACATCAAAAAAACCAGAGTGAGGGAAAATTCCGTGACTATAAAAATTTTAAGGTTATTTAAAAATAATATATTAGCAAGACAGGTCCATTTACAAAACTGAATTATTTTTGACTCTCTATACTTTATTTAGTTTTAACGAAAATACGTTAGTTATTTGCATGCAATTAATAATAGTTTTTACTCAGTTTCCGGTTTGAGATGCTGGTACGGCGTTCGTCGATTGCAATTTTATTGTTTAATAGTGCAGAAAAGTGCTAAGTTAAATTTATAATATTTAACTAATAAAATAATTATTTTGTTAACTAATATCATTATTAAATAAATTACTTTACGGATTTTATCGCGTTTATTTTACATTTTTAATTCCCGACGTTTCGAACACTTTCCAGCGGCCGTGGTCACGGGTAGACTGAGATGTCATGCGTCTTGTTGCCAGTGATGAAGCGGGGTTTCAGATCTTAGTTTTATTAATTATATTTAATCTGTATCGACCTATGCAAAACGAACTGATTTTATCTTTACAGCCAGCAGTGGTATTATGCTTGGTTTAAATTTTAATTTATTAATTATGGGATCCCAAGCAGGTGGTAGAACCCAACCATCTTCTCTATTGAAATTTGGATGTTTTTAATCTCAATAGCCTCACGGATCATCCTTGGTAGGAATCGGTGTTCTTTAGCGAGGATTTGTGGTCGATCAAATCTGATGTAATGGTATGGGTGATTTAAGGTATGGTCACACACTGCCGACTTGTTGGGTCTTCTATGTTTGATGTCAGCTATATGTTCCTTCACGGGTTCTTATTGCTCGCTTTGTTTGTCCAATATAAGAGAGGCCGCAGTCACAATCTAGCTTGTACACCCTGGGTCTTGTAGAGGAATATTGCACTTGACAGGTGGTAGGAATTGACCAATCTTCTTCAGCGGCTTGAAATAAGTTTTGATTGAAGCCCGCCTCAAAATGTAGCCAATCTTGTCAGTTACGCCTCCAAAAGGTAGAACAGGGTTCTCGCTCCACTGTGGCTGCCCTTCCTCGGTCACTGTGGACGCTGCCTTGTCTAATATCAATTAAATAAAACTGAATTAAACTATTATAGATTGGGTTAAAAGAAGTTTAACCAGGTGCAAACAATTAAGAATTCAAAATTATGATGGATGGATGGCGATTCCGTGGTTACTGGTTCCAAGTTGGCAAAGTAGCAGGGGATCGGGCTGTTTGGCGTTCATTAAAGAAGGCTAATGTCCAGCAGTGGACCAAAGGGGAAGATTACGATTATTATGGACTTTCTTTAAATATAATATGAATAACGAAAATTAATTTTTTATTCTAAAAGATAAAATGGAATTGTTTGTTTCATCTATATCATAAATTTAAAAACTATAAATACTGTTTTAAAAAATACTGTTTTTAATTTTAAATGGTCATTGAGTCCTTTTGTTAACATAGAAAAAGAAAAGCATGAATCATTGCTATGTCATTTTTGGTTAAAACAGTAGTTTGAAACCTTTACTGTATTTAATTAATCGTAGTGAGTCTAACTATAAGGATAAATTGACGGAATGTTTCACTAGGCATTGGTAGAACATCCCTTAAGATCTGATGGAAGTTTTGATTATTAGGGTAGTCATACCCCATAAGGCTTGTTAAGAAAAAACCGGACAATATAAAAATATAAGAAAAGTTTAAGTTTGGAACACTGGTTAATCTTTTCAAATGCTTAATTACATTTCAAAAATGTCTTTTAATTTTTATCTAATTATTGCTTTTTGATTCTGTGGGTATTCGCAAACCTATGTGATATAGTATTTGGTGAAAATCTTAAATTAAAAAACCGTTGGAAAATGACTGGTAAAAACGTCCCGTGCCCTTAGTATCATTCTGTATTGACTCGTAGAACAAGTGTTTCAGAATTCCATCGTCCCGATAACGCGTGACGGATAAGCGCGGATCAAACTTTCAAAACCGGCGTCGGGCTTTCGCAAAAGTAATCCTACACACGAGACTTGAACTTACGTATTTTTCCTAAAGTAATCTACCCATACCGCCTTGATTTCCTATTATTTTTTTGACCGCCTTGAAAAGAACAGGGGAAGCCAATTCGGGCGAATGTTTTTTTTTTAAGTAGTTTACTTTGCTGTTCTTCTTAGTGCTCCGAATTATGTTTATTCGTTTTTTAAAGAAGGGTAATGCTGTGGGATTTAGTGCCATTTTAAAGATTAAAAGCGAAAACTTTTGGGCTAAAGCCCAGCGTCAGTAAATCCCTTTGCACCCATGTTAAAAAGTCCATTTTGCACCGTACGTCGGACTTTAAAGAACTTGTTTGGGTGGCACAACATTAACGTTGTTCAATTCCCTTCTCAGCCGCTTATTAATTGGGAATTAAGTATCTAAAAACCCTTTAGACCTTTTTTGAAATAATAAATTTTAGTAATGTATAAGGGATTCTAATTAAAGTTACAGTATTTCAATTTACTTTTTACGATAAATTACAAAGTAATTTAATTAGTAATATCAAAAAATTATTCGTAACCACAAAAAAATCATAGGCCTTTTCATTAGGAGTTTATTTATTTAATCAATGTAATTAGAAACTTCAATTTGGATTTGGACCGTAAGGATTCCGAAATCCTTCAAAAAACCTTCATTGGGTATAGATTTTTATTTCTAGTAAACGACACGTAAATGTCTTTACTAACATCTACATCATCATCCATCATTATCATCGGCCTTTGATAACCCTTTTGGACAAGGCCTCCCTAATACACGAACCCAGACTTCCAGTTTCCTAAAAGCAAACGCCTATGCCATTAGGCTCAGGCAACTCTTAAAATCTAAATTCCCCAGTTATCACTACAGAATTTCAGCTAGTCCTATTTTCAATACGGCTTTCTTCCTTTTATGCTGGTGAAGGATATTCCGTTTATTCATGCCAATTTCCCGGGAAAGGAAGAATAAAGGGAAACAAACACATGTGCAGGAAGCAATTAAGACTAACTCATAACATTTTGAAGTTAAATGCAAAGAATAAGTACGGTCTTAAGGTCATATTTTATAGCAAAGTTACGGATTTTATTCATTACCAACGTCTTTGTCTGTGTTGGAATTAAAAAAATCCATCTTTTAAGTTTTTTTTGGAAAAAAAAATAGTCTAAGTTACTCCCAGTTACCAAACCTATCTTCCCGGTTGTAAGTCCCATAAAATTCATGGAGACATTCCCAGAATGATGATTAACAGAAAGAAATTGGAAGTCCCAAAATTATCTTTTTTGGGAGTGTACGGTCGTAAATTGATCATTTAACGATTAATTTTAATACAATTAAGATAATTTGATGTTACAAACACCTCAAATTTTTTCTTTTATACATTATTTAAAATAATTTCAAAGTTTGATATTGAATTAAAATTATTTTTTTATTTTCAGCACCTAAAAAACATTCAATTAAATTGTTATAATTTCTAATACCTTTGAACTATTACGAACTTTAGAGATGACATTTAATTTTTTCTGTAACATTTTAATAATAAAGGATTTAAAAAGCTTAATTAAATTGTATAAAAATAAATTTAATGGTCTGAATTTTTTAGTAAATTAACATTTCGGTGTTATAATTAATTTGAAAGGATATTTGTGTTTTAATTAGCCTTATTATTGTTTATAAACTTTTTTAATAATTCGGGTCGGGCCGAACCACTAATTATTTTAAATAATCATCATCATCAGGCCCGTGTATGTCCAGAGCTGGACATAGGCCTCCCTTAATTTCCCTTCACATTAGGGGGTTTCGGAGTATCCCCTTACGCTAGTCTAATGTTGGTTGGGTGAGTGGACCGACTTTTTAAACATGGCCATCCTACCCATGGACCTTTCTTTTCAGACGATTGGGTGATTGGCCCCAAATTGCCCTAAACCAATTAGAAAACAACAATGAAAATTTGTTTAGGTCCCCGCAAGGTTTGAAACTAACGACCTCCGTTTTCCAAAAGCACATGCCTTACCACTAGGCTAAGGCAGTTCCAATAATAAAATAGTGATGTGTGTTAAATTTAAATAAAAACTTTATAATCATAATAACACTAAAAACTTGCACAATATCCTTTTCACCTTTCCCGGCGCCGCTCCAACAACCCTAAACGCTTACATCGATTTTCGTCTGACATATTTAAAAACACTGCATGTAAATCACCTCAAAAACCTAAAAAGAATATACATATATAGATATATATGGTTTGAGAACCATGGCACAGACAGCTTAAGATCCACATATAGAACGTAAGGCTATAACACAAGTCTACCTTTTCTTCATCCTTTCCTACCTGAATTTAAAAATTACACGGCTTTTTAACAATAATTAAAAGCACCTTTCTTTTTACCAGCTATCTTAATTTCCGGCAAAACTTTTATTACCCGGTTACCCGAACTTGGAATGCTTCGTTTACCGGATACCTGTTTCGAGAGAGACAAACAAAAGTAAATTTGGGCTTATTTACATTTAAAACTGGTTTTGGGGTGTTTTAAAAGTGTTGAAACAAACATGGGAATCCAGTTTTATAATTGATGCCATGGAATTTAGTTTCCTTTGTGTCTAAAACACTAGATAACATTTACACAATTATTCACCGTTGTTTTATTTATAGGCTGCAACTTTGCAAAGATTAATTTCTAAGAAAAGAATTAATTTCTATCTGCCCCTTTTCTGAGCGTAACAACCCCTCAAGTTTTAGGTTAAAAAAATTATTAGACCATCATAGAATTATAAGACCATCCCCCGTACAGCCCCGACCTAAAGCCCGTAATTATTTCCATACTTTTCAAAAAATAGAGAAAAATTGGTTGTCAGAATTTTCCATCACCTAAATGATGGACGCCCACAAAGGCAATTTCGAGACCGAAACATCTAAATGTAATAGATGTTTTAATGATTGGTTCCATCGTATAAAAAATGAGACCAATTTTTAAAGATTTCCTTTAAAAAATATATATATATTTAAATAGTAATTGTATGTCCTCCCCTGATTCCCGAAATTTTAAATCCGCCCTCGTATATAAAAAGGTTCCATTTCATTCCCGGATACCTTTCTTTGACCTTAAAAGATTTCAAGGGTACTTATGGGCCATGGCTGTATATGCATTTAAATTGAAATATAATTTTTGGAACATAGAATACCCACATCTAAATGCATTAATTCATTATGTTTAAAAAATTTGCCGAAGTGAATCATCTACCCTTAGTAATGGAGGAATTTATTGCCTCGATATCTTACTCCAGCTGATTGGTTAGAGAACCATAAAATGGTTTTTCATTTGCCAGTCTCATAAGGCCATAAATAATATAATTCAAAGATAAAATGAAAATTTCTTTTCCTCCGATGGTAGGTTAGTGCGAGCAGGTCCCGGTCAATGGTTCCTGTGATTTACAACCTGATGTCATAATGATCCAGGAAAGAGCCCCCAGAGGAAACCGGACGTTTTTGGGGAAGTTGTAGACGTGCCCATAACCCTTGGCCCCATTGCCGGAGGCGGAGTTTGGTAAGAGGATTGGTTTTCAACATATATAAAACAATTGACCTAGTTACCCTTAAATGGGGAAAAAATACATAATATTCAATTAATTAGTAGTAGTTTTGGTTAGTAAAGAAAAAACCTGATGTGAGTTCTTCATGTTTCCAAAGGTTTTCAATTTAAGGAATATATACATGCATAAGTATTGGAAATATCAAATAGCTCTTAAAAAATATTAAGCTATTTCAGGACGAATATAAATAAAGTATTTTGATGCTGTAATATATTAACATATCGACGACCAAAGACATTATTTTTCTGAGTAAAAATTTGTAAATTCATTTGCTGTTTGAGGTTGCTTCTTCACCATTTTCCTTTTTTTATTAATAGATCAACATCAAATAAAATAGTTTCTGGGGTAACGGAAATGGTTGTAACTATTTAACGACGTCATTTTAATGTTATTGAAAAAGCTATATATATATTATGCTCATAAGATTCATGAAGGAATAAAAAAAATAAAGCCATGTGCGGCCGGTGTTAGGTAAAAAACAAAATTATTATTTTTTAAAATTTTGTCATGAATCAAAGAAATTTTTCAGATCTTCAGGCTCCCCTTGGCCCCTTGGTGGCAGATCTTAGGAGGCTTTCCATAATGGGAGTTAAGAACGGCGCAAAAATATCATTTAACCCCCATCCTTAAAATTCAGAATGTAACAACATGGTAAGTTTAAACAAAACCCGTTTTTACCCGAAAACGTTGTCAATTTTAAACACAGAGATGCTTTTAAACCTTTTACAAATTTGTAATTTAATGAGACTCTTTGTATCCTAATTTTAAAGGGAATTCTTGCTGTACTAATTGGGTTATTGGTGGGTTTAGAAAGGTTTTTTATAAGCAGGGCTTGTCGCATACGATACCAAACAAACATCCGTCACTTCATAGAAATAAAGCAAGGACACAAATATTTAAAACCATTTATTAGGGAAGTAATTTCGCCTAAGAATAATAATTAATAAATACAAAAAAGCTGACGGGACGAGACTTACTGATAAAATACAGTCAACTATATTTTGTAACATTTGTTTATGTTTAAAGTCATAAATTTTTTAGAAAACCGGATGATTTAAAAGTGTTTTAAATTTTGACCAAAAACGATCTGTGCTACTAATGTTTTTGTATTGACGTCACAGAGCAACCTTCAAGTGTTTCCAGATTCGTTCGTCCTTTATAACGGTGTGAAAAGTGTGGATCCTCTGGTTGCAAATTGGGTTGGGCTTACGCAACAAGTAATGCCTCACCAAAACTTGGATCACATACAATTATTTTTCATAATCGAAATGTATTACTACTGCCTTGATTGGTTGTTATGTATTTGGCCGTGATAATTAGCAGATTTGAAATAAAAGTTCTAAATTTATTAAATTTGGTGGCATAACAATGTTTTTCAAAGCGAATACTTCCTTTCAATGTTATATTAACCATCAAAAAGTAAAACATTGGATCCTACTTTAAAATTAACGAAAGTTTGTAGAATATTTGGATTTTCATTGGTTTCTATATACTCAAGCATTAAAACGACTCATATTTATTTAAATTAACCTAAGTTCACCATACCTGACAAAATGGCTAAATTAAAATTAAAATGTATATATAATTTATACTTAATCCGGAAATATAATAATGTGAAAAATGTAATTTGCCTCCAGCCTTGTGGTATGGGGTGGGTTCAAACCTGCGGAATTTGACCAAATTTTTTTGTTTTTCCTAGTTGGTTAGGAAAACCGATCATTAATTGTCTTAAAATTAATTATCCATCCGTCCTTGGATCCAAAAATCGGTCCACCCAATGGAAAAAGGGGAAAAAATCACCCACTGTGGTGATAATTTATTTCATAATTAAATAAAATATTAAAATATTTTATTAAATAAAATTAACTTTTTACCGGATTTTATCGCTTTTTTACATTTTTAATTCCCGACGTTTCGAACACTTTCCAGCGGCCGGGTCACAGGGTAGACTGAGATGTCATGGTCTTTGTTGCCAGTGATGAAGGGGGTTTGGGATCTAGTTTTTTTAATTATATTTAATCCTTACTCTTGTACTCGGGGAATTAAAATTAAAAATAAACGGAAAAACCTAAAAGTAATTTTTATTTAATAATTATAATATTCGGGCAAGCAATAGAAATAATTACAAATATTTATCTTATTTTATCCAAAAAATCCAACAAGGAAACTCATGGTAATCATGGATGTCATTGACGGCTATGTTCAAAGGGAAAGGCACGTACCAATTTAAAAGGTAAGGGACATTTGGCATGGTGTCATCGATCTATCCTACTTTATTGGGCTGAAAGGTAGTGGGTATACTTACGCTCCTTCTGGCTTAAAAAAAAATCAGGTTTACGCTTTCCTGGGTAGGGTGGGGCCCAGTTTGTGGTTTGGCCAAACCACCCAGGGAAGCCAAGGAGTAAAAGGATAAGGAGTAGGTTTCCAAGGCCCCAACGCTAAAGCAGTGGGAGGTGTCGGGGGGGTGAAATATTCCCTGGTGTTCGTTTCGATTTCTCCTTTTCTGTAGCCGACGTAAGGGTTAACAGCGCAATCCACCGTTGTGGGCCGAAATTTTTTGCGCCTAAGGGTGTAGCTTTCCTGGCTCCCATGGCCCCTGGCTGGTAAGAGCGTGGGTTCTAAGCCCTAAGGTAGAAGGGGCACACAGCCTGGTGAGATTGGCAGAATAGTTTAAAAGTGTTTTACTGTGGACCCCCATTAAAAGGCCCCGATGGAATACGTGGATAACGGTCGAGTCTGATTTAACCCGTCTTTGGCCCTGCAGAGCGGGTATACGTAGGCACTTCTCCAAATGGTTGCTTTTACAGAAAATGGGTCATATCCACAAGATTGACTGATTCGATGGATGAATTGGCCGTCAAAATCTACTTGACATCCCTACAACCCTACCGGGTCAAAATCGCTTTTATAACTAAGAATTCATTTATTTAAAGTCCGATGGATGTATTTATTGGAAGTATTTGGGTAACCAGTTAATAAAATAACGATAGCACTAGGATTGATACAACCGAAGATTCGAAGGTTATGACCTTGGTTTTAAAAACAAGGGCCAATATTTAATAACCGCTATTGGATCGGTATAAAAAGGAAATATAATAGTTTGGTGAAATTTGGTCTATTTACAAACCAAACCGGAAAAAAAAATTGGATGAATTTTTGTGTCAGTGCACGGTCATTGGGAAATGTTTTTTGTAATTCCAATAGTGAAACCGAATCGTTCCATTTAGATAAACAAAAACATGAACGGTTAAAAGGTCTTCTATACGCTATTAAAAATCATATCAGGCTAAACTAAGAACATTTACTTAATTAATTGACTTTCCAAACATTATATAACAATTGATTTAAAACCGACGTTAGGTTTTAAAGCCCCTTTTATAAGGGAAGGATATTTTTCTTTTTTCCTGCATCACACAATTGGAGATGGAACCCAATAAAATGGGGGAGAGCACATGGGAAGGAAGGTAATTAAGACTAATTATATTTTAAGTTTAATGTGAGTGAGTACCTTCTTCAGTATAAAGTTTCGAATCATCTTTCCTTTATCCAATCGCTAATCGATAAGGCCCCTTTTTATAGGCGGCCGTCGGAGGTGTTTAACCAAGGCGATGCCTATATTTAAAACAGTAGTGGAAATCATTTTGTGCTTCCGGTTTGATGGGCCACCGTATTTATTAGGGAAAAGAGACGTAACAACTCCTATGTCCACGGTAGGGCAGCGCATTGGTGATGTTAATTAATTCTAAGGGCGACCTCCCCTTTAATATCAGGTGGGCCGACTGTTCATCTGCCTTTTGAATGGTAAGGAAAAAATAAAATATGAGCATGGAATTTTGATATTAATTAAACTTCCTTCGTTCCGTAATTAAGGTTATTTTTTATATCCTTTTGATATAATCTATACGTATCACATAACAATTAAATGACTAACAGATGGAAAAGAACTGTTTAATTATCAATTAATTAAAGCCAAAAATATATTGATTTTATATTTTTTTGGGTGTATAAATTATTGATCCACCAAAAAGTCTGAAAAACTCACAAAGTAACGTAATTTTTTCATCTTTTCATAAATATTTCCGACATAAGATAATATTTATAATATAGTAGGATATAAATATAAGATTTCCAAAGATGAATATAACCTATAATATTCGATGGCCGTTTTTAAGGAAAATACCAGGAAAAAGAAAAATATGACTCTTTCTAACTTTTGAAAGAAATTTGTAAATGTAGATGAAATTTGGTTCTTTGAGGAGGGTAAATTTCCTTTTCGCCATTGTTACCTTTAATTTTATTAATGATCGACATCAAATAAAAATAGCCTCCAGAGTAACGTGGAAATTTCCTGACTATATAACGAGATTTAAGTCATTTAAAAACAGTACATATATTATTCTAAGACGGAGGTAATTTTTAAAAAGTGGATTATTTTGAGTCTCTTGGCTTTTATTTATTTTAATTGAAAAAGTTGGTCAATTGCGTCTTAATAATAGTTTTACTTAGTTTCCGGTTTTAGATGCTGGTACGGCGTTCGTCGATTGCGGTCGTTTCATTTTTTGTTTAATAGTGCAGAAAGGGAATTAGGTTAAATTGAAATATTTAACTAATAAAGGTTATTTCATTAAACCAATATAAATTGGAATAAAACTGAGATTGAACTATTATAGTATTGCCGGGAAAAAGTTTAACAGGGAAAAATTAAAGAATATAAAATTATGGATGGATGGATGGCGAATCTCCTTTGAAATTTTCCGTTCGGTTGGACGAGTAGCAAGGGTTTAAAAGGCTTATGTCCAGAGTGGACTAAAAGGGGTATTATGATTATAATGACTTTCTTTAAATAAATAGAATAAAAAAATTATTTTTAATTTAAAAATAAATGGACCAATGTTTGTTTTTATCTATATCCATAAATTTAAAACTATAAATCTGTTTTAAACAATATACCTGTTCATATTAATTTTAAATAGTCATTGAGTCATTTGTTAAATAGAAAAAGCACAGCATGAATCAATTTATTTTTTAACGGAAAACAGTAGTTTTGAAGACACTACTGTATTTAAGAATCGTAGTGGAGTCTAACTATAGGATTAAATGTGACATGGAATGCTTCACTAGGCATTGGTAGAACATCTCGAAAGATCATTGGGAAGTTTTTATTATTGAATTAGTCATACCCCTAAAACTTCAAGTTAAGAAAAAACCGGACTGATATAAAAATATAAGAAAAGTTTGTTTAGAGCACTGGAATTAATTCTTTCAAAATGTTAATTAATTTCAAAAAATGTTTATACTTACATCTCCTAATTATTCTTTTGATTCTGTTGGTACCGCAAAAAAGGATATAGTGAAGTGAAAATCTGTAAATTACAAACGTTGAAATGATTCAAAACGTCCCCGTGCCGCTAGTATCAATATTGACGTCAATAGAACATGTGTTTCAAATTCCATCTCCCCGGATAAACGCGTGGAGGATAAGCGCGTGATAAATCTTTTCCAAACTGGCGTCGGGCTTTGCAAAAAGGAATCCCTTCACACGAGACTTAAATCTGAGTAATTTTATTCATAATAGTAATCTATTCTTACCGCCCTTATTTTATTATTTTTTGACCGAAACTTCCCAAAAGAACGAGGGTAACAATTAAGGAATGTTTTTTTTCAGTAGTTTACTTTTGCTGTTCTTGCTCTTAATTTCCGATTATGTTTATTCGTTTTTAAAGAGACGGTATTTCGGTTTGAGAGTGCCATTTTAAAGATTAAAACTCAGAACTGTTGGGTTTAAAGCCCAACAGTCAAAATCCCCAATTTATAAGTTTAAAAAAGTCATTTTAGCCCTTACGTCATTTCAAAGATTTGGGTGGCAAAACATACATGTTATGTTTAATTTTGTGATCCTTGAAATTGTAAGTCGTTAAGTGTTAGTTCAAGTCTTTAAAAAACCTACCCGACCTTTTCTAAAATAATAAATTTGGAGTTATGTTATAGGGATTTGGAAAGGCTGGTATTCAAGTTTCTTTTTACGTAAATTAAAAGGTAATTCCTATATTAGTAATATCAAAAAATTAATTGTAACCGCGCAAAAAAAAGCGTAGGCTCTTGTTTAGGTTTATTTATTGAATCAATGTAATAGAAAACTTAATTTGGATTTGGACCCCTGTAAAAGGATTCCGAAATCCTTTCACAACAAACTCTTTATTGGTAGTCAAAGGCATATACCAAAAGGTTTTTTCTAATAAACGACACTAATTTGCATTTAATAACAATCTACATCTAACAGTTATCACTACAAGTAATTCTCCTTAGCTAGTCTATTTTCCAAAAGGTTTATTTCTCCTTTTGGTGGTAAAAGGATATTTGCGTTTATTCATGCGTCACTGTTGCCATGGAAGACGGAAGAATAAAGGGAAATGGAAACTTTTAAGGAAGAAAAGGAACTAACTCATACCTTTGGTTAAAAATCAAGAGGATTTTAAAGGGTCCTTATTTATGAAGAAGGCGGTTTTATTCATTCCAGCGCCTTTGTCACGTTAATGAAAAAAATTATTAGTTTTTTCACAATCTATAGTGTAATTTCCAGGGGGATTAAAGCCAGAACAAACAAAGAAAGACAATTGGACAGTCAAAAGTTTTTCATTTTTATGTTATGTGTACGTGTCGTAAAATGACATTTAACGATTAATTTAATTAGATTAACGATAATTTTTATTGACAAACCACCTCCAAAACCTTATTTCTTTGTATAGATTAGTTATGAAGTAATTTCACTATGATATTTTAAAATTATAAATTATTTTTATTTTCAAAAACCAAAAACATTCATTAATTTCCTAATATCACATTGAACCTTATTAAGGAAATTTTTAAAAAAATTTTTTTTTTTTTTAAATTTTTTTAAAATTTTTTAAAATTTTTAAAAAAATTTAAAAAAATTTTTAAAAAAGGGTTAAATTTTTTTAAAATTTAAATTTTAAATTTTTTTTTAAAAATTTTTTGGTTTTAAATTTTTTAATTCCCAAAAAAAAATTTTAAATAATTTAAATTTTAAATTTAATTCCCTTTGGGTTTTTAAAAAACCCTTTAATTAAGGTTTTTTTTTTTTTTTGGGGTTTTGGGGGGTTTTGGGGGGAAAAAGGGGCCCTTTAAATTTTTTTCCCCAAATTGGGGGTTTAAAAACCCCCAAAAATTTTAAAAAATTTTAAAGGGTTTGAAACCCCGAAATTTTTCCCCCCTTTTTTTGGGGGCCAAAAATTAAAAATTTAAAATTAAATAAATTTTTAAAATTTAAAAAAAAAAATAAAAAACCCCCCTTTTTTTCCCCCCCTTTCCGGCCCCCGGGAAATTTTAAAAATTTCTTCCAATTTTAAAAAAAAAAAAAATTTTTTAAAAAAAAAATGGGGGGGAAAAAAAAAAAGGGAAAAAATTAAAAAAATTTTTTTTTTAAAAATTTTTTTTTTTGAATTTTTTAAAATTTTTAAAAAAAAATTTTTCCCCAAAAATTTGGGGTTTTTTTTAAAAAAAAAAATTTTTAAAAACCCCCAAAAAAACCTTGGGAAATTTTTAAATTTTTTTTTGGGAAATTTTTTAAAATTTTTTTTTTTTTTAAAATTGATTAAATTTAACCTTTTCCCTTTTTTTAAAAATTAAAAAATTAATTTTTGGGTTTTTTTATTAATTTTTTTAATTTAAAGGGTTTTTTCCCTTTTTTTCCCCCGGTTTAAATTTTAGGAAAAAAAAACCCCAAAAAGGAAAAATTTTTTTTTTTAAAAAAAAAAATTGGTTGAAATTTTAAACCCCAAAAAAAAAATTTCCCAAAAAAACCCAAAAAAATTCCGTTTTAAAAAAAATTTTTAAAAAAAAAAAATTTTTTGGGGTTTTTTTTCCCAATTTTAAAAAATTTAAATCCAATTTTTAAAATTTACTGAAAAAAAAAAAAAATTCCCTTTACCCCTTTTTTTGGCCCCCTTTTTAAAAGGGTTTTTTCCCCTTTGGGAAAAAAAAATTTTAAATTTTTTTTTAAATTAATTTTTTTTAAAAAAAAATTAAGCATCTTAAACTTAATTTTATTTTAAAAAAATTTATTTTGTTTCCCCAAATTTCCAAAAAAAATTTTTTTTTTTTTTTTTAAAAAAAATTTTTAAAAAAAATTAAAAAGGTTTTCTTTTTTTTTAAAATTTAAAATTTAAAAATTTTTTGTTTTTTCCCCGGTTTAAAAAAGGGGGGGCCGGCCCAATTTTTAATTAAATTGGAAAAGGGGGCCCCCAAAATTGGAGGGGGCCGGGTTTAAAATTTTTTGGGGAAAAAAAACCCTTCCGGAAAGGGGGGGAAAAAAAATTTTTAAAAAAAGGGGTTTAGAAAACCCCAAAGGGGTTTTACTTAAATTTTTAAAAAAGTTTTTAAACCAAAATTTGGGTTTTTTCTTAAGGTTTCCCAAAAAATTTAAGGTTTTAAACAAAAAAATTTTTAAGAAATTTTAAAAAAATTTTAAAAAAAAAATTATTTTTTTAAAATTTTTAAATTCATTTTTTAAAAGGGAAATTAATTTTTTTTTTTAAATTTTTTTTTAAAAAAAAGCTGCCTTTTTTAAAAACTTTTTTTTTTTTTAATTCAAAAAAAGGAAATTTAATTAAATTTTAAAAAAAAAATTTTTTTTCCCCAAAAAAAAATTTTTTTTTAAAAAGGGTAAAAAAAATTTTTTAAAATTTTCCCCAAACAAAAGGTTTTGGAAAAATTTTTGGGGGTTTTAAAAATTTTTAAAAAAATTTTTTTTTTTTTAAAGGGGAAAAGGAAAAAGGGGAAAAAAAAATTTTTGGAAAACTTTCCCAAAAATTTTAAAAAAAAAAAAAGGTTTTTAACTTTTTTTTTAAAAAAAATTTTTTCCCTTTTTAAAATTTGGGATTTTTTTTTTTTTTTAATTTTAAAGGGGCTTTTTTTAAAAAAAATTTGCCCAAAATTAAAAAAGGGGGCCAAAACCTTAAAACCAAAATTTGAAAATTTTTAAAAAAAAATTTTAAAAAAAACAAAAATTTTAAAAAAGCCCAAAAAAAATTTTTAAAAATTTGGTTTTTAAAAAAAAATTTTAAAAAAAAAATTTGGTTAAACAAAAAGAAAAACCTTTTTTTTTAATTTAGAAGGAAAAAACCCCCCCGGGGTTTTCCCCAAAAGGGGGGAAAATTTTTTTTTTGGGGTTGGGCGGGGGAAAGGGGAAAAACCCGGAAATTTTAATATTTAAAAATCCCCAAAAAGGTTATCCGGGGAAAAAAATTTTTTAAATAAACCCTTTGGGTTTTTAAATTTTTCCTTTTTTGGGTTTTTAAAAAATTTTAATTTAAAATAAAAAAGGGAAAACTTTTTTTTTAAAAAATTCCGGGTTTTAAAAAAAGGGTTTTTGGTTTTAAAAAAACGAAATTTTAAAAATTTAAATTTTTTTTCCCAAAAAAATTAAAATTAAAATTTTTAAAAATTTTTTCCCAAAAAAAAATTAAAAAAAAATTTTTTTTGGGGGGGAAAAAAATTGGGCCCCTTTTTTTTTTTTTGGGGTTTTTTGGGGGAAAATTTTCCCTTTTTCCTTTTTGGGTTTGGGAAAACCCCCCCAAAAAAGGATGGGGGTTTTGGAATTTTTGGGGGTTTTTCCCCCCCGGGGTTGGGGTTTGGGGGGGCCCCGGGGGTTTCCGGTTCCCCCCGGGAAAAACCCCGGGTTGGTTTGGGCCCCCCAAAGGGGGGAAATTGGGGGCCCCCCCAAAAACCCGGGGGGGCCCCCCTCCCCCGGGGGGGGGGGAAAAAGGGCCCCCGGGGCCGGTTTGGGGGCCCCCGGTTTTGGAAAGAGGGAAAAGGGAAAGGAGGAAAAAAGGGGGGGGAACCCCGGGGGGGGAAAAAAAAAAAAGAAAAAAGGGGAATTTTGGGGTTTTTTAAAAAAAAGGGGTTTGGGTTCCCGGGGGGGGTTTTTTTGGGGGGGTTTGGGTTTAAAAGGGCCCCGGGGGGTTTTAAAACCCTTGGGCCCCAAAAGGTGGGGGGCCCCTTTCCCCGGGGAAAAGGGGCCCCCCCCGGACCCGGCCCCGGGGGTTTGGGTTTGGGGCCCAAAGGGGGGGGGTTCAACCCCTAAACCCCCCTTTTTTCCCCTTTTTGGGGGAATTTGGGGGTTAACGCGGACTTTTTAAAAAAGGGGTTTAAGGAAAAAAAAAAAGAAAAGGGGGGGTTTTGAAAGGGGGGTTTCAAATTTTTGGGAACGCCAAAAAAAGGGCGGCCAAAGGGGGGGTTTTTTTGGGGGTTTAAAAAAGGGGGGGGGCCCGGAGGGGGGGGGCCCCCCGGAAGGGGGGGCCCCAAAAAAACCCAAGGGGGGGGCGGAAAGGGGGGGGCCCCCTTTGGGGCCCCCCAAATTGAAAAAAGGAACCGGGGGGGCCCCCCTTAAAGGGGGCCCCCCGGGGGAAAAGGGGGGTGGGGGTTTTTAAGGGGGGCCAAAAGGGGCCAAAAAGGGAAACCCGGGGGCCCAAAAGGGGGCCCCGGGGCCTTTGGGGAAAAAACCCCCCCGGGGGGGGGGGGCCGGGGGCCCCCCCGGTGGGAAAAGGGGCCCCCCTTTGAATTGGGGGGGGCCCCAGGGGGCGCGCCGGGCCCCCCGGGGGGGGGGGCCCCCCGGGGGGGCCCCCGGGGGCCCCCGGGGGGGGCCCCGGGCCCTTTTGGGCCCGGGGCCCCCCCCCCCCAACCTTGGGGGGAAATGGGGGGGCCCCCCCGGGGGGGCCCCCCCCCCCTTTCCCGGGGGGGCCGGCCCCCCAACCCCGGCCCCCCTTTGGGTCGGCAAAAGGGGCCCAAGCCTTCCCAAGGGGGGCCCCTTCCCCCCCCCGGGGGGCCAAAGGGGAAAAAAAAAACCCCCTTAAAGGCCCTCCCTTGGGGGGAAAAAAAGGCCCCCGGGGGGAAAGGGGGTTTTTTTTGGGGGGCCGGGGGAAAAAAAAAAAAGGGGGCGGAAAAGGGTTCCCCGGGGAAACCCCCCCCAAAAAAAATTGGGGCCAAAAACCCGGGAAAATTTTAGGCCCCGGGGCCCCTTTCCCCGGGGTTTCGGGGGGGGGGGGGGGCCCCTTTTCCCCTTCCAAATTTGGGTTTCCCAAACCCAAAATTTTGGGGGGGTGCGCGGCCCCCCCAAAAAATTTTTTGGGGGGTTTGGGGGGGGGGGGGGGCCCCTTTAAAAGGGGAAACCCCCCCCCCTTCGGGGGGGAAAAGGGGGCCGGGCCAAAAAAATTTTGGTTTTTGGGGGGGGGGGGGGGCCGGGCCCGGCCGCCCAATCCTTGGCCCGGCCAAAAAATTGGCCCTTGGGGAAAGGGGCCCCAACCCCCCCACGGGGAAAGGGGCCCCGGAAAACCCCCCCCGGCCCTTTTCCCCGGGGAAAAAAGGGGGGAAAAAAAACGGGGGGAAAAACCCCCCGGAAAGGGGCCCCCGGGGGGGTTGGGGCCAAAGGGCCCCCCAAAAACCCGGGGGGACCGGGAAAATGCGGAAAGGGGGGCCCTGGGGCCCTTTTAGGGATGGGGGGGGGCCTTTTTTGGGGGGGAAATTTTGGGGCCAAATTTTCCCCAAATTCCCGGGCCCCGGGGCTTTGGGGCCTGGGGCCTGGGGTTTCCCCCGGGTTTTTGGGGGGGACCCCCAAATCCCGGGGGGTTTTTTTTCCCCAAAAAACCCCCCCGGGGCCGGGGCCGGGGGCAGGGTTCCCGGTTTTTTCCCCGGGCGGGGGGTTTTTCAAATCAAACCCCCCCCGGCCCAAAAGGGAAAACCCGGGAGGGGCCCTGGGGCCCCTGTCGGGGGGGAAAAAAGGGTTTGGGGAGCCCCGGGGGCCCTGGTTGAATTTCGGGGGCCCCGGCCCCCCCCCCGGCCCGGAAGGGGGGGGGGGTTTTGGGACCGGGCCCCCCCCCCCGGGGGGGGGGCCCCGGGCCTGGGGCCCCAAAAGGGGCCCGGTGGGCCCCGGGCCCCGGCCCAAACCCCGGGGGGGGAATTGGAAATCCCCAAAAAAAGGGGGGCACAAGGCCCGGGGGCCAAGGCCAGGGGGGGGGGGCCCCCCCCCAAAAGGGGTTTGGGGGAAACCGAAACCCCGGGCCGGGGGGTTGGGGGGGGCCCCCTTTGGGGGCGGCCCCGGGGGAAACCCGGGGGCCTTTTCCCCCCCGGAAGGGGCCCAAGGGGAAAGGGGAAAGGGGCCCCAAAAGGGGGGCCCGGACCTTTTGGGGGGGGAAAAAAGGGAACCCAAACCCGGGCCCCAAAGGCCCCCCCCCCAAAAGGGGGAAACCCCCCCCCCGGGAAGGGGGCCCCCCGGGGGTTTAAGGGGGCCCCCCAAGTGGGGGGGTTTCCCCGGGTTTGCCCCCCCAAAAGGGGGGAAAGGGCCCCCGGGCCCCCCAAAGGGGGGGGCCCGGGGGCCCCCCCCCCGGGGGGGGGAGGTAAAACCCCTTTGGGAAAACCCCCCCGGGTGGGCACCCCCGGCCCCCAAAAGGGAAACCCGGGGGCCCCCCGGGGCCAGGGGTTTGGGGGGAAACCCTTTGGGGTTCCTTGGGGGGGAAGGGCCCGGGCCCCCAAACCCAAAACCCCCCCCCCAAAAAACCCCCAAACCCGGGGGCCCCCCGCCAAAGGGGTTTTTTGGGGGGGGGGGTTGGGCCCCCCGGGTTAACCCCCGGGGGAAAAGGGGGTTTTCCCCGGTTCCCCAACCGGGGGGGCCCCGGGATTAAACCCGGGGGTTCCCCCCGGTTGGGGGACCCCCCCGGGGGGGCCCCCGGGGGGGGCCCCCCCGGGGGCCCGGGTTTTGGGGTCCCGGGGAAAGGGGGGTTAAAAATTTTTTTTCCCCCCCCCGGGACCCCCCGGTTTTTTCCCGGGGGTTTTTGGGGGGGGCCCCGGCCCGGCCAAAACCCCCCCCCTTTTCCCGGGCCCCCCAACCCCCCCCCCTTTTTCCCCCCCCAAACCCGGGGCCCCCTTACCCAAACCCCGGGGAAAGGTTTGGCCCCCTTTCCCCAATAAAAGGGGGGCCCCCCGGGCCCCCGGGGGGCCCCCGGGGGCCGGGGGGGGCCCCCCGGGGTTGGCGGGGCCCCGGTTCCCCTTCCCCAAAGGCCCCTTTTTTGGGGGGGGGGGGGGGGGGCCCACCCCGGGGGGGGGGGGCCCCCCAAAGGGGAAAAATTTTTTTCCCCGGGCGGGGGGTCCCGGGGGGCCCCGGGTTTAAGGGGGTTAGAAGGGTCCCTTTCCCCCGGGGGAAGGGGGGGAAAGGCCCCGGGGTTTAAAAATTTTGGGGGGGCCCAAAGAGGAACCCCCCCTTTTTGGGGGGGGGCCCCCGGGGGGGGGCCCCCCCGGGCCCGGGGCCAAAAACCCCCTTTCGTTTCCCCGGGGCCAAAGGGGAAACCCCTGGGGGGGGAAGGGAAGGGGGGGGGGGGCCAAGGCCAAAAGGGCCCCCGAAAAAATAGGGCCCCCCCCTTTTTTTTTAAAGGGGGCCAAAGGGGGGGGTTTGGCCCGGGGGTTCCCAAAGGGGGGGGTTCCCCCGGCCCCCCTTTGCCGGGGGCCCCCCCAAAAAAGGCCCCCGGGGGTCCCGGGGGCCCTGGGGTTTTTTCCCCCTTTTGGCCCGGGGGGAAAAAACAACCCGGGGGGGGGGAAGGGCCCCCCCGGGGGGCCCCTTTTTGGTGCCCCCCCCGGGGGGGGCCAAAAAGGGGAAAAAAAAAAGGGGGGGGGGGGGGTTTTTTTGGGGGGAAAAATTTTTTTTTTTGGGAAAAAAAAAAAAGGGGGTGGTTGGGGGTTTTTTTTTTTAAAACCAAAAAAACCAAATTTTTAAAAAAAGGGGTTTGGGGGGCCCCGGTTCCCTGGTTTTAAGGGGAAATGGTTTGGTTTGCGGGGGGCCCCCGGTTAAAATAAGGGGCCTTTTTCCCCCCCTTGGGTGAAAGGGGGGAAAAAGGGGGCATTTAAAAAAACCCCAACCCCGGGTGGGGGGTTTTTTTTTTGGGTTGGGGAATTTTGTAAACCAAAAAAAAACCCCAAACCCCCAAAAAATTTTTGGGGGTTTTTTAAATTTCCCCAAAAAAAAGATTTCCCTTTTCTGGCCGGGGCAAAGGGGAAACCCCGGGTTTGGGGGAAATTTTTTAAAAGGGTTTTTCCCCCCGGGCCCCTTAAAGGGAAGGGGGTTTGGACCCGGGGAAAACCCGCCTTTTTGGGGGGTTTAAAGGTGTTATTTTCCCAAAAAAAAGAAAAATTGGGGCCAAAATTTTTTTTTTGAATTGGGGAAAAATTTTCCAAAAATTTTTTTTAAAAATTTTTAATAAAAATTTTTGGAATTCGGGAAATTTTGGTTTTAAAAAATTTTTAAAAAATTTTAAAGGTTTTCCCAAAAGGGGTTTTAAACCCGGTTTAAAATTAAGGGAAAGGGCCCTTTAAAAAAATAAAAAATTTTTAAAAAAATTAAGGAACCCTTTAAAACCAAAAAAAATTGGAAAATTTTTGGGGCCCAAAAGGAAATTTTTTTTTGGGGGTTTTTCCCCATTAAAAAAAAAAAAAATTTTTTAAAAGGTTCCAATTTTTTTAAAAAAAAATTTTTTTTTTGGGGGCCCAAAAAAAAAAATTTTTCATTCCCTTTGGTTTTTCCCCCCCAAAAAAAAAATTTTTCTTTTTTTTTCCCTTTTTAAAAAATTTTTAAAAAGGGGTTTTAAGGGAAAAAAAAATTTTTTTTTTTAAAAGGGGGTTTTTTTTAAAAAATTTTAGGGCCCCAAAAACCCCAAATTTTTTTTAAAATTTGGGGGAACCCCCCAAAATTTTTAAAAAATTTTTCCTTTTTTTTTGGCCCCTTTTAAAAAAGGGGTGCAAAACCCCCTTTTTAAAAAATTTAAAAGGGGGGTTTTTGGCCCCTTTTATTAAAAAAAAAAAAAAAATTTTTTTTTTTTTCCTTTTAAAAATTTTTTTCCCTTTTTTTTTTTTAAAAAAAAAAAAATTAAAAAAAATTTTGGAAAAAACTTTTTTTATTTAAAAATTAAAAAAAATTTTTTTCTTATTTTGGGGTTTCTTATTTCCAATTAAAAAAAAAAAAAACCCTTTAATTTTTTTCCTTTAAAAAATTTAAAAAATATTTTTTTTTTCCCCCCATTAAAAAGGTTTTAAAAAACCAAAATTTTTTTTTAAAAAAAATTTTTTTTTTTAAAGGGGGCCCCCCCCTTGGGAAAAACCAAAAAAGGGGGGGTTTGGGCCCCCAAAACCCCAAAACCCCTTTTAAAACCCTTTGGGGGTTTTTGGGGGGGGGGCCCCGGGGTTAAAGGTTTCCCCCGGAAGGTTTTTTGGGGGGGGAAAAAAAAAAAATAAGGGTTTAAAGGCCGGGCCACCTGGCCCAAGGTTTAATATAAAAGGAAATTTTTAATTAAGTTTTTAAAAAAAAAACCAAAAAAATTTTTAAAAGGGTTTAAAAAAATTTAAAAAAAAAACCCTAAAGGGGTTTTTTCCCCAAATTTAATAAATTAAACTTTTCCCTTTAAAAAAACCCCCCCGGGACCAAATTTTTGGGGTTTGGGTTTTTGGGGTTTTTAAAAAAAAATTTCCCCCAATTTTTTCCTTTCCAAATTTGGCCCCCTTTAATTTAAATTTTTTTAAAGAAAAACCCCTTAAAAAAATTCCCTTTTTTAATTTTTTTTAATCCCCAAAAATTTCGGTTCCAATAACTTTGGGGGAACCCATTAAAATGACTAACAGATGGAAAAGAGAACTGTTTAATTATCAGTACATAAACCCAAAAATATATTGATTTCTATATTTTGGGTGTAAAGAATTATTGATCCACTAAAAAAAGTCTAAATAACTCACAAAGTCACGTAATTTTTTTCTATCTTTTCATAAGTATTTCAACATAAGGTAATATTGATGCCTGACTGCCTGCGTAGCCTAGTGGTATAGGCATGTGGCTCAGAAACCGAAGGTCGTGGGTTCGAATCCTACGGGACTCAACAAATTTTGTTGTTTCCTAGTTGGTTAGGCAATTGGGCCGATCACCCAATTGTCTGAAAAGTAGATGATCCATGCGTCGGATGGGCATGAAAAGTCGGTCCACCCACCAACCCGCATTGGACCAGCGTGGTGGGATACGGTCCAAAAACCCTCTAATGGATAGGGAGTATTAGGAGGCCTATGTCCAGCAGTGGACTATCACAGGCTTATGATGATGATGATGAAGGTAATATTTATAATATAGTAGGACAATAAATATGTAAGATATCATAAGATACCATCTAAATGTCAGGCTATCGTGCTAGGCAGCCTGAGAATGTTAGAAATAAAATATGCTAATTTACCTGAGGTTATTTTTGACAGTCATCCAATACCGATCAGTCAGAGCGTTAAAAATCTGGGTTTGAACATTGATAACACCCTAAACTGGAAGACACAAATTGTTTGCGTTAATCAGAAGGTTACTGATGCCATGCGATATCTGTATAAATTAAAAAACTTTCTTCCCCTAACCAATGAAGGCAAGGCTTGTGCAAACTTTGGTTTGTCCTCTAATCGACTATGGTGACGTTTGCTACTTTGACCTGAATGCAGACCAACTCAATAAGCTTGACAGACTTCTAAAAAACTGCATTCGATTTGTTTTCAATCGCCGTAAATTCGACCACGTGTCAGCCTATCGGGCTTAACTGCAGTGGCTACCCATACGCCAAAGACGCCTCTAAGGACGCTTACAACTCTCTTTTCTTTTTAGATTCACCTGTTACCTAACCTACTTATCCTCGAAATTTCAATATCTATGTGAAGTCAGCAACAAAAACCTTCGCTCAAAAATAATCGTTTGCTCCAATGTCCTATTCACCGTTCTGACTTTACCCACTCGTCATTCCACACACAAGCAGTTCACTTATGGAATGAGCTGCCTCGGAAATCAGGATGGCTAAAAATCGCAACGACTTTAAGCGTAAAATTCGTGAACATTTGTCTAGTCTTTATAACAATAAGAGCTAAACTTATCATTTTGAATTTATTTATTTTTATTTAGTATATGTATGTATATGTACGTATGTATATAAATCATGTATGTATTGTATTGTAATATGTTTTATGTATATTGTAGTATACGTATGTGTATTATTTATTTTATTATAATATACTGTTGTTAATACATTTTGAAACTTGATTCAAGCATATTAATCTCCTTTTTTTATTTTATTTAGCACCTACTCAACTTTCTTCTGCACTTCCAATGGTTGATGGTAGAGAATGCCTTTGGCATTAAGTCCGCCATTGTACTGTTATTGTACATAAAGTGTTAATAAAAAATAAATAAGATGAATATAACCTATAATATTTGATGCCGTTTATATGAGAATACCAGGAAAGAAAAATATGACTCTTTCTAACGCAAGAAATTTGTAAATGTAGATGAAATTTGGTTGTTTGAGGAGAATGGCTTCTTCGCCATTGTTACCTTTACATTTTATTAATAGATCGACATCAAATAAAATAGCCTCCAGAGTAACGTGAAATGGTCCGTGACTATATAACGACGTCATTTTAAAGTCATTTAAAACAGTACATATATTATGCTAAGACGGAGGTACATTTACAAAAGTGGATTATTTTTGAGTCTCTGTACTTTATTTAGTTTTAACGAAAATACGTTAGTCATTTGCATGCAATTATTAATAGTTTTTACTTAGTTTCCGGTTTTAGATGCTGGTAAGGCGTTCGTCGAATGCGGTCGTTTCATTTTATTGTTTAATAGTGCAGAAAAGTGCCAAGTTAAGTATAAAATATTTAACTAATAAAAGAATTATTTTATTAACTAATATCAATTGAATAAAACTGAGATTGAACTACTATGCGTATTGCCGGGTAAAGAGTTTAACAGTGCGAACAATTAAGAATATCAAAATTATGATGGATGGATGGCCATCTCCGTGCAGTTACCGGTTCAAGTTGGCAGCGAGTAGCGGGGGATCGGCTGTCTTGGCGTTCATTAAAAAAGGCTTATGTCCAGCAGTGGACTAAAGGGGATAATTATGATTATGATTATATTGACTTTCTTAAATATAATACGAATAACGAAAATTAGTTTTACTCTAAAGATAAATGGACCAATGTTTGTTTCATCTATATCATAAATTTAAAACTATAAATACTGTTTAATACAATATACCTGTTCATATTAATTTTAAACAGTCATTGAGTCATTTGTTAACATAGAAAAAAGCACAGCATGAATCATTGCTATGTCATTTTTGGTCGCAAAACAGTAGTTTGAAGACACTACTGTATTTAAGTAATCGTAGTGAGTCTAAGTATAGGATAAACGAGGAATGCTTCACTAGGCATTGGTAGAACATCTCGCATAAGATCTGATGGAAGTTTTGATTATTAGGAGTAGTCATACCCCATAAGGCTTCAAGTTAAGAAAAAACCGGACTGATATAAAAATATAAGAAAAGTTTAAGTTTAGAGCACTGGAATTAATCTTTTCAAATGCTTAATTACATTTCAAAAAATGTCCTATACTTACATCTCCTAATTATTGCTTTTGATTCTGTGTGGTATTCGCAAATAAATATGTGATATAGTGACTAGTGAAAATCTGTAAATTACAAACATTAAAATGACTGAAAACGTCCCGTGCCGCTAGTATCATTCTGTATTGACGTCACGTAGAACAAGTGTTTCAGAGATTCCTTCGTCCTTGATAACGCGTGTGACGGATAAGCGCGTGATCAAATCTGTTGCAAACTGGCGTCGGGCTTTCGCAAAAAGTAATCCTTCACTCGAGACTTGAATCTCGTACGTATCATTTATTCATAATAGTGATCTATATCTACCGCCTTGATTTCTATTATTTTTTTGACCGCCTTCCCAAAAGAACGAGGTAGTCAATTCGGAGCGAATGTTTTTTTTTGAGTAGTTTACTTTGCTGTTCTACTCTTAGTGCTCCGATTATGTTTATTCGTTTTTTAACATGATAGGTAGTCGCTGTGATTGAGTGCCATTTTAAAGATTATAAGCGCAAAACTTTTGGAGCTAAAGCCCAGCAGTCAGTAAGTCCCTTTGCACCCATGTTAAAAGTCATATCTTGCACCGTACGTCGACTTTCAAGACTTGTCAGGTGGCAAAACATTCATGTATGTTCCAATTCTGTGTTAGTCGATTGTAGTTGAAGTATCTAAAGAACCCATTGTAGACCTTTTCTAAATAATAAATTTGAGTAATGTATAGCGGATTCTAAGTAAAGCTACAGTATTCAAGTTTACTTTTTACGTATAAATTACAAAGTAATTCTATATTTGTAATATCAAAAAATTATTCGTAACGCGCAAAAAAAAGCATAGGCTCTTGTACGCTGAGTTTACTATTGAATCAATGTAATGCAAAAACTTCAATTTGGATTTGGACCTGTAAGGATTCCGAAATCCTTCACAACAAACCCTTTATTGACTCAAAGGCATATACCAAAAGGTTTCCTATTTCTAGTAAACGACACGTAATGTCATTTACTATCATCTACATCTATACAGTTATCACTACAGTAATTCTCTAGCTAGTCTATTTTACAATAAGGCTTAGTTTCTCCTTTATGCTGGTGAAGTATATTTCGCGTTTATTCATGCGTCACTGTTGCCATGGAAGACGGAAGAATAAAGCGGAAATGCGAGCACATGTGCAGGAAGCAATTAAAATTAACTCATACATTTGAAGTTAAATGCAAGAGTAAGTACGTCTTGAAGGTCATATTTATAGAAGAAGTAACGGATTTTATTCATTACCGGCGTCTTTGTCTACGTGGCTATGTAAAAAAAAATCTATTAGTTTTTTTTGAAAGAAAAAAAATAGCTTAAGTTACTCCCAGTTACATAAGCTATTTTCCGGTGTAAGTCGCATCAAATTCATGCCAGACATTCCAGAGATGATGATTAGCCAGAACAAACAGACAGAAAGACAGGTGGACAGTCAAAAGTTTTCTTTTGTTATTTGTATGTGTACGTGTCGTAAATTGATCATTTAACGATTAATTTATTACGATTAACGATAATTTGATGTGACAAACACACTCCACCTTTTTGTCTTTGTATACATTAGTTATGAAGTAATTTAACTTTGATATTGAATTATGAATTATTTTTATTTTCAGCACCTAAAAACATTAATTAAATTGTTATAATTTCTAATATCACATTGAACCTAATTACGAACTTTACGAGATGACATTTACTTTTCCTGTAACATTTTAATTATAAATGATTTAAAAAAGTTTCTTAATTAAATTGTGTAAATGACATTAATTAAATACATGCGTCTGAATTGTTTTAGAGAATTAACATTTAGTCAGTATATTAATTTGAACTGATATTGTGTCGTTTAATAGCTCATTATTGCTTTTATAAATTTGTTTAATATCGGGTCGGTCGACACTATTTAATATTTTAAATAATCATCATCATCAGCCTGTGTACGTCCAGTGCTGGACATAGGCCTCCCTTATTGCAAGCCTTCTACATTAGGGGGTTTCTGGACCGTATCCCATTACGCTAGTCTAATGTTGGTTGGTCAGTGGACCGACTTTTGACATGGCCATCCGACCCATGGATCGTGTTACTTTTCAGATGATTGGGTGATTGGCCCAAATTGCCCTAACCAATTAGAAAACAACAATGACAATTGGTCGAGTCCCCGCAGGATTTGAACTAACGACCTCCGTTTTCTAAAGCACACGACCTTACCACTAGGCTACGGAGGCAGTTCCAATAATAATAATGATAATAGTAAGATGTATGTTCAATTTAAATACAACTTTATAATCATCATAACACTAAACCTGCACAATATCCTTTCCACCTTTCCCGCGTTCGCTCCAACAGTCTCTAAACGGTTAGATCGATTTTCGTCTGACATATTTAAAAACACTAGCATGTAAATCACCTTAAAAACTAAGTATAAAATACAAATAGATATATATGTTCGAGAACTACGATGGCACAGACAGCCAGATCCACATATAGATACGTCAAGGCTATAACACAAGTTCTACTTCATCCTTTCCTACCCGAATTAATAATTAATTACACGGCTTTAACAATATTAAAGCACTTTCTTTTAATACAACTATCTTAATTCCTGTGCAAAACTTTTATTACCCGGCTACAACACTTGAATGCTTCGTTTACCGGATACTGTTGTCGAGAGACAAACAAAATGATAAACTTGCGCTATTTACATTTAGAACTGGCTGAGGTGTATTTAAAAGTGTTGATAACTTTAAACATGGAATCAGTTTTATAATTGATGCCATGGAATTCTAGTTTCACTGAGTGTCTAAACACTAGATAATATTTACACACATTATTCACCGTTGTTTATTTATAGGCTGTAACTTTGCAAAGATTAATTTCTAAGAAAGAATTAATTTCTATCTGCTCCTTTTCTGAACGTAACAGCGCCCTCAAGTTTTTAGGTTAAAAATTATTAGACCATCATAGAATTATTAGACCATCCCCCGTACAGGCCCGACCTAAGCCCTAATGATTTCTATACTTTTCCTAAAATAAAGAATAAATTGCGTGGTCAGAGATTTTCATCACCTAAATAAGCTATGGACGCCTACAAAACGGCAATTTTCGAGACCGAAACATCTAAATGTAATAGATGTTTTAATGATTGGTTCCATCGTATAAAAAAATGAGTCTAATTTCGCGAAGATTACTTCGAAAAGCAATAAATACATTTTTAAATAGTAATGTAGTGTCATTTCCTTGATTCCCGAAATTTTTAATGCCGCCCTCGTATATAAAAGATTTATTTCATTCCCATTTGATACCGATCCTGACCTTAAAGATTTCTAGGGTACTTATGGCCATGGCTGTATATGCATTAGCATTGAAATATAATTTTTGGAACATAGAATACACATCTAAATGAATTAATTGCTATTATGTTTAAATAAATACTTGCCAAGTGAATCATCTACCTTAGTCTTCCAATACAGCATATTAAGAATGGAGGATATTATTGCCTCGATGTCTACTCCAGCTGATTGTGCTAGAGACCATAAAATGGTTTTCATTTGCTAGTTTCATAGCCATAAATAGTTATAATTCTTAAAGATAAAAATGAAAATCCGTTCTTTCTCCTCTGATAGTAGGTTAGTGCGAGCAGGTCCTGCCAATGGTTTCCTATAATTGATCACAACCTGATGTCATAATAGTGATCCAGTGAAAAGCCTTGCAGAGGAAACCGTGACGTTTATATGGTAAGTTGTAGACGTGCCACTAACCCTGTGCCCTACTGCTGGAGGCGGAGTTGCGTGAGTAGAGGATTGCTTTCAACATATATAATTACAGTTGACCTAGTTACGGCTCAAATGGGGAAAAAATACATAATATTCAATTAATAGTAGTAGTTTTTAGGTTAGTAGAAAAAACCTGAGTGTGATGTTCTTACGTTACATGGTTCTCCAAGGTTTTCAATTTAGGCTAATATATACATGCATAAGTATTGCAATATCAGAATAGCTCTGAAAATATGTAAGCTATTTCAGGACGAATATAAATAGTAGTACTTGATGCTGTATATATTAAGCATATCGACGACCAAAGACATTACTTTTTCTGAGTAAAAATTTGTAAATGTACATTTTTTTGTTTGAGGAAAATAGCTTCTTCGCCATTGTTACCTTTACATTTTATTAATAGATCAACATCAAATAAAATAGCTCGCAGGGTAACGTGAAATGGTCTGTTACTATTTAACGACGTCATTTTAATGTCATTTAAAGCTGTATATATATTATGCTCATAGACTTGCTATGGAGGAGTGAAAAAATAAAGCATGTGAGGCCGGTGTACATGTACAAAACAAAATTATTTTTGGTTTAAAATTTTTGCCATGAATCATAAGTTAATTTTTTCTAATTCTTCAGGCTCCCATGGCCCTCTTGGTGGCAGATCTGTAGGAGGCTGTTGCCAAAATGGGGTTGCAGAACAGCGCAAATATCATTACAACCCTATCCTTAAGGCGCCAGAATGTAACAACATGGTAGTTTAAACAAAATCCGTTTTTACCAGAAAACGTTGTCAACTTTTAATACGAGAGATGCTTTTAAACATAGGACCCTTTTTTGCCACAAATTTGTAATTTAATGAGACTACTGTGTTCTAATTTAAAGGGCATTCTTGCTGTACTAATTAGGTTATAGTGGGATTTAGAACTTGTTTTTTTATTAGCAGGGCTTGTCGCATACGATACCAAGCAAACATCTCGTCACCTCATAGAAATAAAAGCAAAAGTACACAAACACTTAATAACATTTATTAGAAATAATTTCGCCTAATTGAATAATAATTAATAAATACATCAAAGCTGACGTGAGACAAGACATACTGATAAAATACAGTCAACTATATTTATAACATGTTGTTTATGTTAAAGTCATAGACATTTTTACGAGAAACACGGCATAGATTTAAAGTGTCTAAATCAATGACCGAAAACGATCTGTGCCACTAGTGTTACTCTGTATTGACGGCACGTAGAGCAACGCTTCAAGTGTTTCAGATTCGTTCGTCCTCCATAACGCGTGTGACGGATAAGTGCGTGATCAAATCCGTTGCAAATTGGCGTTGAGCTTACGCAACAAGTAATGCCTCACGCAAAACTTGGATCACATACTCATTATTTCTTCATAATCGCAATATGTATTACTACTGCCTTGATTGCTGTTATGTATTTAGCCGTGATAAATTAGCAGATTTGAAATAAAAGCACTAAATTTATTAAATTTGGTGGCATAACAATGTTTTTCAGCGAATACTTCTTCAATGTTATATTAACCGTCAAAAAAAAATAGAACATTGTGATCCTACTTTTATAATCAATGCGAAAGTTTGTGAGAATATATGTTACATTGGTTATCATTCAAGCATAAACGACTCATATTATTTTAATTAACCTAAGTTCAACATACCTGACAAATACAAATTAAAATTAACAATGTATAGTATAATTTATACTTAATCCGAATGTAATAATGTGAAAAATGTAATAACTGCCTCCGTAGCCTTGTGGTATGGGCGTGGGTTCGAATCCTGTAGAGACTTGACAAATTTTCATTGTTTTTTCCTAGTTGGTTAGGGAAATTTGGGCCGATCATCTAATTGACTGAAAAGTACGATGATCCATCCGTCGCATTGGCATGTAAAAGTCGGTCCACCCACCAACCCGCAATGGATGGGGTTGTATTAGGGGTGGTCTATGTCCAGCTGTGGACTGATGATGTATGATTTATGTATTAAAAAGTGTAACACAAATATTTATCTTATTTTATCCTAAAAATCAGGCAACGTAGGTGGGCACGACATGGTAGTCATGGATGTCATTGACGGCTATGTTCACAAGTAAAGTGCGTGGACGGGCCGTTAAAGGTAGGGACATTTGGCATGGTTATCGATCTCATCCTGCTTATGCGGCCGAATCGGTGTTAGCGTATGCCGTGGGCATTTTCCACGTTAAAACAAACAGGTTTACGCTTTTCGCAGGGTGAGGGCTCAGTAATCGTGGTTTTGGTTGGTCTAGGAAGCTAGAGTAAACGGCATAAGGAGTAGGTTTCTCAAGGCCTCAACGCTAAAGCAGTGTGGAGGTGTCGTGGGGGGTAGAAATATTCCACATGGTATCGTCGATTTCTCCTTTTTCTGTAGCCGACGTGGGGTTAACAGCGCAATCCACCGTTGTGGGCCGAGAATTTTGCGCCTAAGGGTGTAGCTTTCCTGGCTTCCATGGCCCCTGGCGAAACGAAGAGCGTGGGTTCTGACGCCCTAAGGTAGAAGGGGCACACAGCCATGGTGAGATTGCAGAATAGTTTGAAAGTGTTACTGTGACCCCACCATAAAGGCCTCACGATGGAATATCGTGGATAGACAGTGCAAGTCTGATATTAACCCGTCTTTGGCCCTGCAGAGCGGGTATACGTAGGCACTTCTCCAAATGGATTTCTCTTACTTACAGAAAATCGGGTACATATCAAAAGATTTACTGCATTCGATGGATGAATTAGTCGTCAGTAAATCTACTCACATCCTACAACTACTGTCAAAAATCGCTTTTATAACTAAGATCTACTATTTAGAAGTCCGATGGATGTACTAAATTGAGTATTTAGGCTAACCAGTTAATAAATAACGATAGCACTAGATTGTTACACCGCAAGATTCGAACGTATGACCAACGGTTTAAAATCAAGGGCCAATACTGTAATACCGCTATTGGATACGGTATAAAGGAAATATAATACGTTTGGTCAAATAATTGGTCTATCGGCAACCATAAACCGGAAAAACAAATTGGATGAATTTTATGTGTCAGTGCACGGTAACTGGAATGATTTTGTAATGTCTGGTCAGTCGTGAAACTGAATCGTTCCATTTAGATAACAACAATACATGAACGGTCAAAAAGGTATTCTATACGCTATTAAAATAATACGCAGGCTAAACTAAGAACATTTACGTTAATATTGACTTTCTAAGGCACATTATATAGACAATTGCATTTCACTTCGACGTTAGGTTTTAGTTTCCCCTCTTTATAAGTGAAGGATATTTTTCATTTATTCCTGCATCGCTATTGCATTGGAGATGGAACAATAAAATGGAAGCACAAGCACATGTGAAGGAAGTAATTAAGACTAACTCATATATTTAACGTTTAATGTAAGAGTGAGTACACCATCTTCAGTATAATGTTTCTGGAAGTCATCTTCAACTTTATCCAATCGCTAATCGATAGTAGGCCCCTTTTATAGGCAGCCGTCGGAGGTGTTACCACCGCGATGCCTATATCTGCTGAAAAGCAGTAGTGTGAAACTACTGTTGTGCTCCGGTTTGATGGCACCGTATTTATTAGGAAAACGAGACGTAACAACATCGTATGTATCACGGTAGGCAGCGCATTAGTGATGTTATCTGCCAATGTCTAAGGGCGACCGTCACCACTTAATATCAGGTGGGCCGTCTGTTCATCTGCCTTCGAATGCTATGAAAAGAAAATAAAATATAAGCATGGAATTTTGATATTAATTACTCTTCGTTCCGTAATTAAAGTGTATTTTTTTATATCTATTTGATATAATACTTTATATATCACATTACAATTAAATGACTAACAGATGGAACAGAAAACTGTTTAATTATCAGTACATAAAGAAAAATATATTGATTTCTATATTTTTGGGTGTATAGAATTATTGATCCACTAAAAAAAAGTCTAAAAAAACTCACAAAGTCACGTAATTTTTTTCTATCTTTTCATAACTATTTCAACATAAGATAATATTTATAATATAGTAGGACTATAAATATGTAAGATATCGTAAGATGAATATAACCTATAATATTCGATGCCGTTTTATGAAAATACCAGGAAAGAAAAATATGACTCTTTCTAACGCAAGAAATTTGTAAATGTAGATGAAATTTGGTTGTTTGAGGAGAATGGCTTCTTCGCCATTGTTACCTTTACATTTTATTAATAGATCGACATCAAATAAAATGGCCTCCAGAGTAACGTGAAATGGTCCGTGACTATATAACGACGTCATTTTAAGGTTATTTAAAACAGTACATATATTATGCTAAGACGGAGGTACATTTACAAAAGTGGATTATTTTTGAGTCTCTGTACTTCATTTAGTTTTAACGAAAATACGTTGAGTCAATTGCATGCAATTAATAATAGTTTTTCTTAGTTTCCGGTTTTAGATGCTGGTCGGCGTTCGTCGATTGCGTTCGTTTCATTTTATTGTTTAATAGGTGCAGAAAGAGCCAGTTAAATATAAATATTTAACTAATAAAAGAATTATTTTATAACTGATATCAATTGAATAAAACTGAGATTGAACTACTATACGTATTGCCGGGTAAAGAGTTTAAATGCGAACAATTAATATATCATTTATTAAGAATATCAAATTATGATGGATGGAATGGCGATCTCTGTGCAGTTACTGGTTCAAGTTGGCAGCGAGTAGCAGGGGATCGGCTGTCTTGCCATTCATTAAAAAAGGCCTATGTCCAGCAATGGACTGATAGGGGATGATTATGATTATAATGACTTTCTTAAATACGAATAATGAAAATTAGTTTTATTCTAAAGATAAATGGACCATTGTTTTGTTTCATCTATATCAAAATATAAAACTATAAATACTTTTAAAACAATGTACTGGTTCATATTAATTTTAAATAGTCATTGAGTCCTTTGTTAACATAGAAAAAGCACAGCATGAATCATTCTATGTCATTTTGATCCAAAACAGTAGTTTGAAGACACTACTGTATTTAAGTAATCGTAGTGACTCTAACTATAGGATAAATGTGACATGGAATGCTTCACTAGGCATTGGTAGAACATCTCGCATAAGATCTGATGGAAGTTTTGTTTATTAGGAGTAGTCATACCCCATAAGGCTCCAAGTTAAGAAAAGCTGGACTGATATAAAAATATAAGAAAAGTTTAAGTTTAGAGCACTGGAATTAATCTTTTCAAATGCTTAATTACATTTCAAAAAATGTCTTTTACTTATATCTCCTAATTGTTGCTTTTGATTATGTGTGGTATTCGCAAATAAATATGTGATATAGTGACTAGTGAAAATCTGTAAATTACAAACGTTAAAATGACTGTAAAACGTCCCGTGCCGCTAGTATCATTCTGTATTGACGTCACGTAGAACAAGTGTTTCAGAGATTCCTTCGTCCTTGATAACGCGTGTGACGGATAAGCGCGTGATCAAATCTGTTGCAAACTGGCGTCGGGCTTTCGCGAAAAGTGATCCTTCACACGAGACTTGAATCTCGTACGTATCATTTAGTCATAATAGTAATCTATCTCTACCGACTTGATTTCTATTATTTTTTTGACCGACTTCCCAAAAGAACGAGGTAGTCAATTCGGAGCGAATGTTTTTAAGTAGTTTACTTTGCTGTTCTGCTCTTAGTGCTCCGATTATGTTTATTCGTTTTTTACATGATAGGTAGTAGCTGTGATTTAGTGCCATTTTAAAGATTAAAAGCGCAAAACTTTTGGAGCTAAAGCCCAGCAGTCAGTAAGTCCCTTCGCGCCCATGTTAAAAGTCATATCTTGCACCGTACGTCGACTTTCAAGATTGACAAATCTTGAAAGTCGACGTACGATGTAATTAGCAAACATACGTTTGTTTGTTGTATGTTCGAATTCTGTCTCAGCCGCTTATTAATTGTAGTTCAAGTATCTAAAGAACACATTGTAGACCTTTTCTAAACAATAAATTTGATTATTTCTTTTATTTACGCGATTATACATATCAAAATCCACTTATTTAGGATTTTTCACGTTATTTAAATAAATTTATTGAAAAATCCGTAAATAATGAGATTGATAATAAATGATTTATGTATAGCGGATTCTAAGTAAAGCTACAGTATTCAAGTTTACTTTTTACGTATGAATTACGACGTAATTCTATATTAATAATATCAAAAAATTATTCGTAACGCACAAAAAAAATTATAGGCTCTTGTACGATGAGTTTACTATTTAATCAATGTAATGCGAAAACTTCAATTTGGATTTGGACCTGTAAGATTCCGAAATCCTTCACAACAAATCCTTCATTGGTATAGATTTTCTATTTCTAGTAAACGACACGTAATGTCATTTACTAACATCTACATCATCATCCATCATCATCATCAGCCTTTGTTAGACCACTGTTGGACATAGGCCTCCCCTAATACACGAACCCACGACTTCCAGTTTCTAAAGCAAACGCCTATGCCATTAGGCTACGGAGGCAGCTCTAAAATCTAAATCTATACAGTTATCACTACAGTAATTCTCTAGCTAGTCTATTTTACAATACGGCTTTGTTTCTCCTTTATGCTGGTGAAGGATATTTCGCGTTTATTCATGCGTCACTGTTGCCATGGAAGACGGAAGAATAAAGCGGAAATGCGAGCACATGTGCAGGAAGCAATTAAGACTAACTCATACATTTGAAGTTAAATGCAAGAGTAAGTACGTCTTGAAGGTCATATTTATAGCAGAAGTTACGAATTTTATTCATTACCAGCGTCTTTGTCTACGTGGCTATGTAAAAAAAATCTATTAGTTTTTTTTTGTAAGAAAAAAAATTGCCTAAGTTACTCCCAGTTAGCTATCTTCCGGTGTAAGTCGCATCAAATTCATGCCAGACATTCCAGAGATGATGATTAGCCAGAACAAACAGACAGAAAGACAGGTGGACAGTCAAAAGTTTTCTTTTGTTATGTGTATGTGTACGTGTCGTAAAATGATCATTTAACGATTAATTTATTACGATTAACGATAATTTGATGTGACAAATACACTCCAAATCTATTTCTTTGTATAGATTAGTTATGAAGTAATTTCACTTTGATATTTAATTATAAATTATTTTTATTTTCAGCACCTAAAAACATTCATTAATTTCTAAAATCACATTGAACCTTATTACGAACTTTACGAGATGACATTAACTTTTTCTGTTATATTTTAATTATAAATGATTTAAAAAAGTTTCTTAATTAAATTGTGTAAATAACATTTATTAAATACATGCGTCTGAATTGTTTTAGTAGAATTAACATTTTACTCAATATATTAATTTGAATATGATATTATGTCGTTTTAATAGCTCATTATTGCTTTATAAACTTGATTAATGTCGGGTCGACACTATTAATAATATTTTAATTAATCATCATCATCAGCCTGTGTACGTCCAGTGCTGGACATAGGCCTCCCTTATTGCAAGCCTTATACATTAGGGGGTTTCTGGGCCGTATCCCATTACGCTAGTCTAATGTTGGTTGGTGAGTGGACCGACTTTTGACATGGCCATCCTACCCATGGATCATGTTACTTTTCAGACGATTGGGTGATTGGCCCAAATTGCCCTAACCAATTAGAAAACAACAATGACAATTGGTTGAGTCCCCGCAGGATTTGAACTAACGACCTCCGTTTTCTAAAACACACGACCTTACCACTAGGTTACGGAAGCAGTTCTAATAATAATAATAGTAAGATGTATGTTAAATTTAAATAAAACTTTGTAATCATAATAACACTAAAACTGCACAATATCCTTTCCACCTTTCCCGCATTCGCTCCAACAGCCTCTAAACGGTTAGATCGATTTTCGTCTTACATATTTAAAAACACTAGCATGTAAATCACCTTAATAACTAAAAAGAATATACAAATAGATATATCTGTTCGAGAACTACGATGGCACAGACAGCCAGATCAACATATAGATACGTCAAGTCTACCTTTACTTCATCCTTTCCTACCTGAATTAATAATTAATTACACGGCTTTAACAATATTAAAGTACTTTCTTATAAAAGAACTATCTTAATTCCTGTGCAAAACTTTTATTACCCGGCTACAACACTTGAATGCATCGTTTACCGGATACTGTTGTCGAGAGAGACAAACAAAATGATAAACTTGCGCTATTTACATTTAGAACTGGCTGAGGTGTATTTAAAAGTGTTGATAACTTTAAACATGGAATCCAGTTTTATAAACGTGATGCCATGGAATTTATAAACTTAACAAGATAAAAGCTAAGGATAAACTTGTAATGAATGTTATAATCGTATAATAATACAATTCATTAAGATAAGCCAAGTGAAACTTAAATGATCTTTCTCGCATGATTGTCGTAAATTTATTAAATGTTTGAAGAGAACTAAAGCTTTACCTCCCTATAAATCGACCAAAATACAGCAGTCATGACGTCCTATTTTTGACCGACTTCCCAATAGATGGAGGTACTCAATTCGGAGAAGCTTCTCATCCGCTCTGAGAAGTCCAATTTTGTTAATTTTTTTGTTTCAAATAATAGATATTAGCTTCCCATTGGTTGCATTTTTATATTATTATTGTGTAATTAATAGTTCATTACATATTTGAAATAAAAAAACAATACGGAACCAAAAATCACAACCTTGGCGATTAAATTACAAATGCTGCCAATACCGTAAAAGATATACATAAAATATGTTCTAAGTATTTGTACTTATTAAACTGGTCTATAATAAAGTTTGCGAATGAATTTATCTATGTTTTAAGATAAAATCCCACAAACCATTCTAATTAAATTAAAAAAAATGCATCATAATTTAAGATATTATAATGTAAGTTTACATAAAAATAAATACATTTGAAACATTCTTAATTTTTTTAGCAAAAAACATGTGATACATGACATTTTGATTAAATGAATATCTTAAAAGATGTAAGAGTTTTTAAATGCGGGGGCAGAAATCACGGGGCAATTCACTTTGTTACCCGCTTGTATTACGTCGAATGGTTATGTACTGTTTGAAGTCGGTCATATTTATTTTGTCAAATTTTAATTACAACGATAGAAATTGATACGATAAAGTAATAATATCCAAAACATTATGTTTGTAATATAAGATAGAGCGATGAGGCGATCAAGATTTCACTTGGTAAGTAATTTACTCCGACTGCCTCCGTAGCCTAGTGGTATGGGCGTGTGCATTAGAAACCCGAGGTCGTGGGTTCGAATCTTGCGGGTACTCAACAAATTTTCATTGTTGTTTCCTAGTTGGTTAGGACAATTTTGGCCGATCACCCAATTGTCTGAAAAGTAAGATGATCCATCGTCGGATGGGCATGTAAAAGTCGGTCCACCCACCAACTCGCATTGGACCAGCCGGTCCAAACCCCTAATGGATAGAATGTATTAGGAGGCCTAGGTCCAGCAGTGGACTATCAGAGCATAAAACCCTATTAATCCGCTGAGCACCCTGAGATTACTCTGTAATTACGCTGGCTGCAATGCCCTTCAGACGAGAAAACAGAAGTGTTTACACACTACTAATTTGTGGTAGAAATAGGCACTTCAGTGGTCCCTTGTACAAGAGTCGTATCTTTCATATTTTATTTAATTTATAAATTAGTTACCTTAGCACAATTTTGTTAAATTGCGCTTAAGAAATTATTTGACCAGTTAATTCAATATATTTTAATTATGGACTTAGCAAATAGAAATGCAATCAGAACTTAACCAAAACCACCACAAGTACCTTTAAGGTCAATCACTTAAAGACTATCGTCTAGACCATGCAGGTACGTAATGGAATCTAGAATCGTTGGAGGCACAGACTTGGCTCACTACGGTTTCAGGTATGTGTATAGAACAATGCAGGGGGAAAGTAAGTACCGTCGGCACTAATCTGAGGAGGGTGGCAGACGGATTATCTTAACAGCCAAACTGTACGAGGGATTCACACACTGAACGCAATATCCTTAGTCGTATATGACGCAAATATGGCTACTTCTCAAACTAGGAATTTCAGCAGAATTGAATCAAACAATTGTTTGAAAAGTCTTATTTCACAAAGATGATAATGTTAAGTTCAAATTATATTTCGTTGGAAAAGGAATATTTAATAATAACCTTAAAACCGTTGTTAGTCTACGCCGATTCACTATACACCAAGATAATAATATAATTTTTAGATATTATATATCACATTTTGGCAAGGAAAATCCGTTTATATTTTTTATGACTGTATTGTCAAGCTAAGCAAGCTATTTATCTAATGGAAAGAAATCATTCGCTTTAGATGATGGAAAGTGTCTGGGGACTCTAAAAATCTTCACTTCAGTTCGTTTATGTTTAATGATATGATAACGACGCCGACAAATAAGCATTTTTGTGCTTAAACATTCATTCTTCCGGCTGCAAAAGGTTTAAATATCGCAGTAATGCTGTAATAAGCCCCAAGTAGATTCAGAAATTTATGATCTTTAACACATTACAGAGTAATTATTTCTTTTATTCACGCGATTATTATACATATCAAATCATCAGTCTGCCCATGATCATGGATGCTGGAAAGAATCCTAAACGTCGGGAATAAATATATGTAACGCGGAAAATCCGTAAATTTGTGGATTTGATACATTACAGAGTAATTCTGAAAATTTCGAAGTCTTCTACACATGGTTAATTTCAGCTGCCTTTAATGCAATATTGGAAAATGAGTATCTTTGGTACGCACGATTATGTACTAAATAATGCCTGATGGATTAACCCTGCTGGTGTTTATATTATTGTGCAAAAAATTTTAATAGATAACAAAACATACAACAAAAAACATAAATAAAGTACTGTTCAAACTCTTTCAAGTCCAGAGTCTTTTATATAGTTTATTTATTATTTCACGGCGCTCCGGTTATACAGGAGCGTGGATGATTAAGTAAATAATTTCAGCTTTAAGGAATTTATCTAGTAGCCGAGCAAATGTTGCGCTGTAAGAGCTAATTCTATCCGGCAGTGTACAAATATACGCAGCGGTACCGGATGCACTATACAGCTATAGTTCGCGTAGGTGTTATTTACCTGCAGGATTCTCGTGTAGTACGCTTGGACCGCTCTTTGTGAGGTAAGTGCATAGTCTTTGCATAGGGTTGGCAATTGTGATGAGAATTATTTTCCTCATATTTTGTTTTTAATTTTACAAATTTAGATACAATTGATATCACATATGGCAGGCAACAGGCAGAAATATGTGAGACCTCAACTTTGCTTCAAGTGCCGTATTAAGTTTTTTTCTACTTTGAAATTCTCGGAGGCACTTTTTGCTGTATTATTCTATCTTTTAAAAACATATTATTTAAGTATATAGGGTAAGGATGCCTATTATGAGATACCATTTATAATTTTGGGTATAAAAGCAAAACTGTTACATCTGAAGTATTCTAAGATATAGTTTTAGAAAGTAAATTTAATGTACTTTAAATAAGTAATAGCTATTTCGAACTTAATACAATATGTTTCTCGATATTTTGTAAAAAGTAAAAAATCTCAAAAAAAGTCCAAGGCCAAATGGTCTCCTATTATGAGATATTTAGGGTTCGCTAATAAGAATAGATAGCATCTATTACTGGGCTCCATAAATTTTAACGGTTAACAAACGAAAAAAATCAATATTAATGTCATTTTTTCTAAAGGTACCTTATAAATTAAATATTAAAAACAAACATATGTCATAAGCCTTAATGACTTACAAACTTCTAAACATAAGGAGCACACAAAACGATTCGATGTTTCATCTCCGCAATCCACATGAGCCCATTTAAAACAACTTTGACATTGGCCGAACGTTTGTAATAGCCATCAAAAACCAGTAAAATTAGATCATCACTTTGTAAAGTTGATAAAATGCTAAAACCATTTTGTGAATCAATAACCAGCATCCATTGATCGATGACCATATTTTCTTCGAAATAAGAGGAGACAATAAAGGGTTACATGTCATAACATTTAACGAAAAGCTATTATTTTGATTTGTAAAACAACTCATATTCTTGCATGCGTGCCTAGTCATTAAATCGTTAAACTTGCAAGTGTATTCGGCCAAAATTGGCTATAGACAGTTTGACAATGTCTTGTATTCAATACGTCTATCTTGCATCTTACTAGTATTAAATGCTAAATTAAAGTATGTTAATTATTATTTATTAAATAGTAAAAGTTTGAAACGTTTCTCAAATGCTAAAAGGGATTCAATCATCATTATTATACTGATCAGGCATTCGTGTGATTCAAAACATTTTTATGATGGTGATATTATTTAATTTTTTCTCTTAATCGACAACCCTAAAGGCGGAATAAAGCGCAGTTCCGGAACTCAACCCCCGGCTAGGGCCCGTTTCCTTCGCAACAACTCCACAACTATATCTGTTCTTGTAGTTTCTTTTTTGTGATTCTATTTCTTCCTTCTTCCTGACGTTTGATGTCGGAAGAGAGTCTTTATACTGTTCTCGGCAAAATGTTCGATAGCGGACCGTGGATTTTGTATTATGAGCTTTTTTTTTTGGTATTTATGACTTGGTCAAAAACTATACTGTTGACTTTAAATCTATCATAAGTGAATTTATCGTCATATCTTACAATCCCAAAGTTACTCTGATTAAATAATATTATTATAAAAATATCATAGTTACTTTTATACTTGTGATTATTATGTATATAAGCATATAGGTATTTTCATCATTAAGAGATCATCATCACGTGGGATGAGACTTTTCATTCATCATTCTTTTTAATGTTTAAAGTTGTTATCAATTATTTCAGAATAATATATGTCCTTCTTTTTACACCATTACTGACTACAATGGTTCTGCTTTCACTGCGAAGATACAGTAATGTCCAAGCATATAAGTAGACATAGGTGCACTCCATCTCCTGTGGGACGGTAAACCGGCAAGACTTGATTTAGATCAGAATTTTCACTTGCCCAGTTGACGCATCAATCTTTTCTCTTAACAGACTTTCGAGTAATCAGCCTGCATTGTCTTGATTACTTAGGTAACTGCATGGAAAAGTTATAAAGCCATCCACCAGGATTCGAATCCGCGACCTCCGATTCCTGAAACACAGTTGAATAGCACTAGGCCGTAAAGGTTGTTTTATAAAGCAAAAATAGTCTTTTTATTATTAGAAATAAGCTTTTAAGTAATCTTTCGTCCCTTTTTCCTCTTAAAAATGTAGCCGATTTACATTTAAGTAACAAAAGTGAACATATTTTATAAATCTTTTTAGTTACAATCTGCTTGCGGGTAAAGACCGTGTAACTATGAAATAATGACTGTAATTATAAGTCGCCGCGGTTAAAAAGGAGTTCCGAATGACTTTCAAGGAATATTTAAGGACGTATAATACGTTGCTACTGAAAATGTTGAGAACTATCGTCATTTTAATAAGAAATTAGTTGGAACAACTGAATTGATTATTAATTAAAGACAATAAAAGTATACAAGTACAAATAAATCAAATTATTGTACTTGAAATTGGTAAAACAGATTCCACGACCCAGTGCAACTAGCCTCTGCTGCACAAGGAAGTCGTGGGATCGAATCGTGCAGGAAAGCTAATATACGAGTATTACAAGCCGATAACTTGATTACCTTTAAAGTAAGTTAATACATGAATTGGATAGACATGTAAAATGTCGGTCCCGGTTGTACAGTCAATCCTAGGCAGTCGTTACCGGACTTCAGTCCTTCAAATTTCAACTAACATTTTATTATTGCATTTCAAGCTGTTTCCCCGTTGTAAATGCGAGGTGCCAGATGATGTTCGTAAAATTTCTTTATCCGATAAATGTGGATTTTTTTCTTTTATAAAGCTACAAGATTAGGGGGCGTTGAAATAATAATGTTAGGCCCTTCTCAATAAACAATTCACCGTAAGATGCTGCATATTCGCTAACCGCTTTGATGTGCGAGATATTAAGCCTCGTTTTAACGGTAATTATGCCGGCTATGGTGCCCTCCAAACTTTAGCACTAGTACACTACTAATAAGTGGCAGAAATGAGCACTGTGATTAAACTTGCCTTGCAAACGGCCCTGTAAAAATTAAACCTTTGATTAGAAACCTAGATTGATTAGAAAAATTATCTTTACCCAATAAGAAGAAGAATACATTAATTTTTTTTGTAGGTACACGAGTACCGTACATTATAAAGTCACTCAAATATAGCAACTTAAGCTTCAAAATAAACAATAAATTAATTAGTAGCAATTTCAATTTACTATGTACATTATCAACTAATGTCGAAACACAATTTCACTTAGTAAATACGCAGTTCTTATTAGTGTTTTAATAATTCACTATTTTGGTAATCAATGTATAATAATAATACTTAAATTTTATTACGATAACATAGGTAACTCCCCTATCTATCACAGAGCTATTAACTAAATATGTCGATTAAAGTGCTTATCATAGTAAAAAGTAATCAACTTTTATGCATCATAGACCCAAAAGAAAATTCTGAAGGGTTTATTTCAATGCATATCCTTTCAAATATATCCGCTTTGACTCTACATTTCAATCTCATATGAAATCTCGCAATAGCAGTCTTTGAGCGTCATACTCATGCCGAAGATTTTAAACAAATTATAATCTGCATACATTTCCGATGAAAATGTATCATCCAAAGGTTTTTATAAAAACGTTACTAAAACACTATTAAAATAAATAGATCTATGTAAATAATTTTTTTCTTGTGTACATTAAGATTTTATTCATTTATTTAGTATGACATATTAATAAAAACATAATTTTGAAATTGAAGCATGCACATAAATAACAATAACATCTTTTGCATTTTTTGTGATTTGACAGGTTGTTATTAGGTCACGATAGTTATAGGAACTAAATTTTATTTGTGTTGTTTATGTGTCTATGTAAATAATTTTTTCTTGTGTACATTAAGATTTTATTCATTTATATTAATAAAAACATAATTTTGAAGATGAAACATGCACAATAATAACAATAACATTTTTTGCATTTTTTGTGATTTAACAGGTTGATACTGGAAGGTCACGATAGTTTCAGAAAATAAATTTTATTTGTGTTGTTTATGTGTCTATACAATCATAGCTTTTCAATTGCTTTCTTTTGCAAAAAAGTATGAAAAAGATGAACTTGTTTAATCCTGCTATTTACATATAATGTAAATTAAAAAAAAACTTTATTCTATATTTACTAGTGACCGCCTAGGGTAGTAACACCATGCCTATTTCATGCGCAAATCGTTTAAACACATCTTTCTTCAGGTCTCAATGACTCCGTAGTCAGCTTAATTACTGGATAAATTGAGACAAAACATCTCATGTCTCAGGGTGGTGGACGGATTCATGGCGTCTAGCGCAACTTTTCTTATGGCCAGGGCTTATTACTCATTATCAATCGCATGTTTTGTCGTCTTATTGCCCTAGTATTATAACTTGTCATTCATCATCATCATCAGCCTGTGTTAGTCCACTGCTAGACAAAAATCTCCCCTAACGCACGCCTTCTCCATTATGGGGTTTGTGGACCGTATCCCACCACGCTGGTCCAATGCGGGTTGGTGGGTGGACTAAATTTTTTATGCCCATCTGACGCATAGATCAGCTTACTTTTCAGACAGTTGTGTGATTGGTCCAAATTGTCTTAACCAACCAGAAAACAACGATAACACAAAGTTGTATCCCCGTGGGATTCGTACCAACGACTTTCGGTTTATATAAGCAATGGCCAAAACCGCTAGTCCACGGAGGCGGTAATGAATACTCAACACATACAGTATATATATTTGTTGAAGCTTAAACAGTAGATGAATTATTGAACGTCAACAGCTTCACATGACGCAATGCTCCAACCAAGTTTGGGGTGACACTGACAATAATTAGTACTAACTGAGGTGGTTTGTCTACAGACAAAGTTGGTTTGTGGACAATTGTTTGGTTTTGTGACATTCGGTGTCCTTTGTGCTTAGGTCCGTTTCAAAAGTTGTTTCGGATCTAATATATTTATAATATATATGCGGATATGTTTGAAATAGAACATTCACTCGGTCGTCTATTAAAAACTTAGGGATGGTACTTTCAAATAAAATGAATTATATTTTATATTGATCAAGAGCAAGTTTATTAATTAAAAGGGACATCCTGATTAAGAATATAACTCTTTTATTATTTTTAGTATATGCCTTTTAAGGTAGCGTTTTGCTAACAAAACATAACAATTTAAAATTTTTATATTGTACTATTTAAGCGAACTTATTATCCCCAAGCACATTGAATTGTAGCTACGACTTAATGATCGCAATTTCAGTTCGGCAAAAATTACCAATATCTATAACTTTATATTACATGTATGCTTGAAATGCTTGTTCAGGATATCTAAAATATTACTATTTTAAATGTTAAACAAAATATAGATATTACCTCTAAAACAGACGTTCAACACGAGAGCAATTTGTTTAATATGTAATGTCTCTGACGTTAGTTCTCTGAAGTATTTATTATTTACTTAATTATGACGCTTAGCTTTGAATAGTTGAACTAAAAGTTAGTTTTAAAAGTAATAACAAAAATTAATTAACTTCTATTTTTCACGAAGCCGTATAAAACCTTTGTTTATTGCAAACTCCTCTGCCTTCAGTCAGAAACAGATTTTGCTTTGATGCAAAATTGCATTACAATCATAATATCTCACAATTGTAGTATTTGATCAAGATATTGTAGTAAAATATATCCTATTTAATACGAAAATATATATCGAAGGCTATTCCAAATTTTATAAGAAAATGCATTTGAACTTTTAAAAGTATTTCTTTTTTTTATTTTAAATAATATGTTAAAACTTTTATACCTGACACAAATATCAGGTTCCTTATTAATTGCTTTTTTAGATATTAATTTCGTATTTATAGATCGGTACACATGTTTTAATATTATTTAAAATTATTTATGCTGCTCTGTGGAGTCGATGTATGGTATTAGTTAATTTAATATAATTACTGAAAACTGTGTGGTATTTCAGTATTTGATTAAATTTATAATAAAACATGTTGTAATACTAAATAATAACATTGTTTCATAGTATAGAGGAAACGATTTTTAAAAATGTGCTAAGGCATTTTAGGCTCAGTAACTAACTAACTAACCGTCTTAGTGGTCTATCAGTATTGGCCCTTGATTTATAAACCACCTCCAGTTTATCCTGGGTTTGAATCTCGCAGAATACAACTAATATTACATAAAGTAAATAATTATTAACGTTGTGATTATTAACCCATAACGTTGTGGAGGTCAGCCAGTCCCTCTGCGTAAACACTATTGCTTAACTAAGTCTTGAAGGATTAAAAGCCGACCCCGTAATAACTTTGTAAAATAGGTAGGTAGAAACACAAAGTTTTCTACGGTAACCTAGTCTACACACAAGGTTAAACCTGTCATTATTCTCATATAACAAAGAAAGGCGTGAATTTATTATCAAAGACGTATATCCGCTTGTTAAAGTTCAAACAGAAGATGAATTATTCACCGTCAACAACTTCACATGACGCAATGTTCCGGCCAAGTTTGCGGTGACACTAACAATAATTAGTGCGAACTGCGTTCGAAGCGGTTTGTCTACAGACAAAGTTAGCGGGATGACGATTGTTCGGTTTTGCTACTTCGCATGTTCGTTATAATTCAGTCCGTCTCAGAATTTGGGGAAGGCGTCATGTTCGAGAGAATGTTTATTTATGCAAAGGAAAGTTTGTGAAAGAATATTTGCAATTGGCTGTCAGGGATTCAATGATAATGATACTACTAGAGAATAATTTTGTATCATTCGATTGTCTTAAAAATAAGACCACTAGTAGTCCTTAACCAACATTTTAAAGTATATACGGAAATAAGTTTGGCCCAAAGTGTTATTAATTTTAACATAAAAGTTATCGTTGAAATTATTATGGCACTATAAAGAAAAAGATATTAAAAATATACAACAATTGCGTTTTACTCCTTCACTTTTATTGATCAGAATAATAAGTTTACTTACCAAAAGATAATAGCAAATTTCTCACCTAATACTTGAGATACAATAATTAACAAACCAATTTGTGATGGAGATTCAGTGACTTAAATTGAATGTTGATTATCTTATAGCTAGAGGCGTAGCCTTACTAATTAACAGAAGAGGGGTAATAGAACACCTAATATGCCAAAACTTGATAAATTCGTGTTAAAACCTTTGAATTTAGTATACAAATTAACGTAATAAGCTGTTTAACACAAAATGACGTTTATTTCTAGCAGTTAATCTTATTCACGTAACAAGATAGTTGTCTTTAGAAATTTCTAGCGTTGTATTTTAGTACTATGAGATATTTTGGTTATCACATCACACACACATCATCAGCCGGTGATAGTCCACTGCTGGACATAGGCCTACCCTAATACACCCCTATCCATTAGGGGTTTGGACCTATCCCACCACGCTGGTCCAATGCGGGTTGGTGGGTGGACCGACTTTACATGCCCATCCGACGCATGGATCATCTTCACTTTCAGACAATTGGGTGATCGCCAAATTGCCCTAATTGGTTATACTATTGTATTACTAAAATAAATAATTGTTATAATCTAATTACTTTTGTAGCTTAGTGGCTATACTGATAGGCTAAAAGGCAGTTTAGAAATTGCATATTTTGGGTTCAATGTTGTTGAACCCTTTTCATTTATAGCAAAAAAGGATGAACAACAGCTTCGTCATAAAAGTAGTATTTCTATGGGTCGTATGCACTTGGAAATAAAACGGCCTGATCTCTCTTCTGTTGAAATGAATAAAAAGTGCGTCCATATTTACGCGTACACCTAGCACTGTAACCAAACTCATCAGGAATCATAGGATATTAACATTATTCAATAAAAAAAAATGTTTAGAGGAACATGTTTTATGTGAATATATAGCAAGAAATATCAATAAACTAAAACAACCTACCTTTGACAGCTTTATCGCGTTAAATTTAACCTTTTTACTCAATGTCTCAGCCTCGTAGTGAGGACAGGGTCAATGCGACTATATGCTTTAATTGATTTAATTTTCTTCTAGATTTTAATAGTCCTCTACATTGTTTATCCCTTTTTTAATGAAGGAACCCGAAACTACTTACTTTTTTTTTTTCCCGCCATAAAAGTATTTGTTTAAACTTTATTCTGCAAAAGTAAGCGCGAAAGTGGAAAAATATGTACAATTTATAATTACTCTAAAATATTTTTGTGTATTCAGGTGTTACCTAATTTTTCATATCGAGGTAAACTGAGAAATCCAAAGATTGTTTAGCTAATTTTATATTGTAGCGGACTCTTTAATTTTCATTTTATTAAGATAAACGATGAAGAGTATTCCAATTACGATACTAATATTAAAATTTAGTTTGGAAAATTAATTTGACTAATTTTTAAGCTTTTGATCGATAAAGCGATAACATTCTTAGTATTAATTGATTAATAGCTAATCTAGCGCCATAAACAAAATTATTAGATTAGCTGTTAAAGGCGTCTCAAAATCTGAAATTAATTATTTAATGATATTATTTTTTAATCGTAAACCGATTTTAAAACGAGTTTTGTTAAAAGTCATTACGAGCTCTTAATCTTATACAGTTTGCGTGAGTTAACAATGAATTTACTAGGGCATGCTACAATCAACTAAAAAAACTCCAAATGTACCCATCTTTATGATACTGTTAAAATATTTACGTTTTTGACCGAGTATACGCTTAAATTAAAAGCGCCTAATTTTTTTAAGAGAATTCTTTACTTTTTCTTACTGAAACAATTTGCTAATCGACTGCTATAACTAATAAATAGTATACTTCATGAATTCATCATTAAGTCATATTCAATATAGAAGTGTAACACTCGCTTATTGATTGTAAAGGACGCTACCACCGGATCGGAATCGGACGCCTCCGACCTGAGAAGGACTGGGGAAAGAAACTCAGCGGGCCTATTCTGTCATTTTTTAAAATAATCAAGTATTTATATATAAATTTTCTTATGAGCTACATACAGTTCTCATCATCATCATCAACAGCCTGTGATAGTCCACTGCTGGACATAGGCCTCCCCTAATACACGCCTATCCATTGGAGGGTTTTTGGACAGTATCTCACCACGCTGGTCCAATTCGGATTGGTGGGTGGACCGATTTTTTACATGCCCATCCGAAGCATGGATCATCTTACTTTTCAGACAATTGGGTGATCGGCCCAAATTGCCCTAACCTACTAGGAAACAACAATGAAAATTTGTTGAGTCCCCGCAGGATTCAAACCCACGACCTCCGGTTTCTAAACCACACGCCTATACCACTAGGCTACGTAGGCAGTAGGCATACAGTTCTATCATACTTATATTATACTTGAAAAAGCCTGGACTAGCATTCCATTACCAGGCTGTGTTATCATTTATAAATTTATTTATAACCTTTAACACATAAACGTTCCTTTACTACTTTTTTAAATTTAATAACAATTAAATTCTGAACGTTTACTGGGATTTTGTAAAAGCGTATATGTACATTGTCCAATAAAAGATTTACTTATTCTTCGCAGTCTAGTTGCTGGAAGAATTAAGTTATGTTTGTTTCTAATATTTATTATATGTGCATCACAAAGTCTGCGAAAATCATTTCTGTTTTTTTGCACATTCATTAGGTTTTCGAATATGTATTGAGAAGTAACGGTTAGTATTTTAATCTCTGTAAACAATTTTTTCAGGGATTCTTTGGGGCCAAGGTTATAAACCGCTCGAATAGCTCGTTTTTGGAGGACGAAGATCGTATTAGTATCCGCCGCACTCCACGTAAGTGACATCACACTTTGGAAATAGCTAAAGTATACTAACCGGGCCGTCTCCACGTCTGTTGATTGTCTGATTTTCTAGACAGCATATACTGCAGAGCTGAGTTTATTCGACAGTCTATTAATATGAGGGCCCCATTGCTATCTGGTATCTATTGTTATTCCCAGAAACACGGTTGACTCAACAACGTCTATCTCTTCCACATCTAGAAACACTTCACATCTACTCGGTCTTACATTGGGTGTCATAAATTTAATACATTTTGTCGTCTTCTGGTTAAGTAGCAAATTATTGACACTAAACCAGTGCGCCACTCTAGAGAGAGTATTATTTACATTGTCATTTATTGATGTGTGTCGTTTATCTTAAAAATTAAGGAAGTATCATCAGCAAATAATACTATCTCTTCGTTTTATTAATAACATATGGTAAATCATTATATAGATGAGAAAAGAAAGGCCCAAGAAAGAGTCTTTTATTGAGCCTTTAGGGACACCCATATTTACAGGGCCCGGAGATCTTTTACCATTCACGTCAACCATCTGAGTTCGTTCTTACACCATAGTGACTGTAATTTCCTGACCAGAGTTTCATGCTGTACGCAATAAACGCTTTTTGAGATCGCATAAACAGGCATCCTGCGACGCTTCCCAAACCTCAAAGATCTTCTTAATAAGCTAAGCAAGCATCAATCGTGGAGCACCCTAGTAAAACTGTTCTGTTTTTTATTAATAAGCAGTTACTGTTAAAATGTTTCATTGTTTAATTATAGTTTTCAAATATTTTACTAAAGTAGGCAAAATAGAGATAGGTCTAAAATTATTAATTTCCATATTACACCCTGATTTAAAACCGTATAACTCTACTGTGCTTCATTAGGTCAGAAACTCGTACCTCTGATATATTGTTAATATCCAATTGTCTACATGCACTTATAATATTTTGCTACATACATCAGTAAATTAAACATTTTTGAACCGTTCAATAACATTATCTTTTAAAGTGATTTGGCAACTGTTGGAGAAGACAAAAGTGACGTGGTAGTCGAAACCGGAATGTCCGAAAAAATCTCTCGACAATAAGTAGCAACATCTATGTCAGTTCAATCATATGGCTATCAACATTTAAAGTTAGTTTAGAGCTGCTCTTTCGGCCTTTCCAGTATCACTATTATTAATATTCAAGTCATTTCCAATTTATCTGATGAATAATTTAATTTTAAGGTATAACAAATGTCTATGCTAAATAGCCAGATAACACACTTTTTAAATATTTTAGAATAGGCGCTAACATGGCCAACAAAGTTATTGTTATGGTTATATGTTCTTTGACTATAAAGCTCATATAATCTCCGCCTGCTTTTATAAATTCCGACTGTTGCCCATTCGCTAAACGCTGCAGAACCTTTAGAATTAACTGTTTTAGAAGTAAATATAGTATTAATTTTTTTTTGTTATTAAAATGAATAATGCGCTAAAAAGCACATTTCGATTTTCATCATAATGTAAATAATAAAATTTTTGTATAATATTACTTCTGATCTTCTCAATACGCTTTTTAAACATAGGAACAAACATTTTGTTTCTTTGAACTTTGTTATATAACATTTTATCTATTTGAAAGGAGGAAATTGGCCACAATGTCTGACCATTGTGGTTAACATTTTAATAATTGATTCATTTAATGATCAATTGTCAATTAGTATATATGTTATCTATAGATGTTGCAGAAGAAATGATAATATACTTATTAGATTCTGAAAGTTTTAACAATATTTCTTCCAGAACAGCTTCAAAAGGTTCATATAATGCTGTGGGAGATCTGTACACGCATACAACAATGAATTGCTCAAGCTCTCACAGGCAAATTTTTTCCATAAAAATTTGATACGTGCATCCTACCAGGATGTCAAATGCAAATTGTTACAGTTAATTATATGATTAATGTCAATAATATCAATTTTGTTATGATTTTTGTGGGTTAATAGTTCACAATTATTATTAATACATATTCAAATACTTATTTAACTTATATCTATGGTGGTTTTCCTGTGACAACTCCTTAATGTAGGGAAATGTGAATAACATTACCTTTTTTACATCAAGTTTATTAAGTCTTTCATGATTTTTGTTGTAGGTGTTGTCTATTATTATTTCCCCGACTCCCAATTAAGACAATTAAGATAGTGTTGGAGCAATGAGTATTTCAATATTTTTTTTATTATATGTAAGTATGTTGCTCCTGGCATACAGTAATTAGATACTGATTCCCCCACACACTTGTCTAGAATTAATGAATCCATATTTCTTCCCAGTTCATTGCTGTATATTGTAATATAATTATGGGAAGAAATATGTTTTTCTTTACTATTTTCTCGAAGGCAACCGTGAGTCACCACACTCTGAAACCTCTGTCTCCTCTGTCTCAGAGTGTGGTGAGACCTAAGTCTCTTGTGGTGAGACCTAAGTCTCTACTTAGAATCATATTCCAGCTCTGAATGAACCTGTAAGCTTTGACAATTGCTTGCACAATTTCTGGTCAAGGAGTCAAAGCGGTCTGAGTTATTTTTACATAAATCAAATATGTCATTCATAACCGAAATGTGTACAGATATTTCTCTTTGGGATGCCTCATATTTCTTAGTTAGGACGTTTAAAGATTGCATTAATGATGCAATCTCAGCCTGCAGTGAACTGACACTAGCCTCGTGAGACAAATGAGTTATCTTAGCCTCATTGTAGCATACATTTAATTTTGCGTTGAGTTTTTTCCTATCTTTACAGATTTTGCAATAGATTTTACAAATAATATGCCTACATTTCAATATTTTTTTTGTCTTCCTTATGTGATTTTTTTTATTTATTTTGTTTATTTTTGCCGATTACTGGACGGCAGGCTCCGCAGTCATCACCAATCGAATCTATTGTGCTAATATTGTTACTAATATTTGTTACTGGGGATACCATATCTGGTATTTCCTCAACTAATTCACTATAAAGGCTTTGGGTTTGAGTGGTCCTAAAGTTCTGGTTCTAAACTACAAGTAATCTAATTATTTTATGAGCCTTATGTAATTCAAACCTCAGCTTAGAGGTGAGGCCGAGAGCCTTCTCATATTCACCCCTACACTGGTCAAACCCATCAACTATACTTTGCAAATTATTATTTCTTTTTCGTAAGTTTAAATTATTTAAATTTTACTCAGCTAATTCTTGTTTTCAGTGACAGCTAGACTTCGTTACACCGTATAAACACGATAACGCTATAACTAATGGTAACAATGTAGATACTATTATTTAATTGTTACAATTATGTTTCGAGGAGGCTAACAACATTACTCATCATCATCATCATCATCAGCCTGTGAAAGTCCACTGCTGGACATAGGCCTCCCCTAATACACCCCTATCCATTAGGGGGCTTTAGACCGTACCCCACCACGCTGGTCCAATGCGGGTTGGTGGGTGGACGACTTTTACATGCCCATCCGACGCATGGATCATCTCACTTTTCAGACAATTGGGTGATCGGCCCAAATTGCCTAAACAACTAGGAAACAACAATGAAAATTTGTTGAGTCCCCAGGATTCGAACCACGACCTCCGGTTTCTAAAGCACACGCCTAAACCACTAGGCTACGGAGGCAGTTGACAAGGCAGAGCAGACAACATTACAACTTCCACTTATATTTTTAAACAGATATAATTATTTTATATAATTAATGGGGAGTATTTACAAAGACATGTAGGTCTTGGAGTTGCCACACGAATCACTGCTCTGTTTATTTTCTGATTTATCATGAAATAATGGTGTATGAAAAATTGTATTCTTTTTATTTTAATGACCTTTTACTACGATAAGCTCCCAATTTAGTATCCAAATTAAATGCCATGTACAAATGAATTGCGATCGCTACTCTTCTAATCGTTTTATATAGCATGCGCACTGAATTAGGGTCTAAGGCAACCACCTAATCCGGGGCCGGACAGCTGCCAAAAACGGAGCGTAAATCAAGTCTATCGTTGCGGCGAGTGCTGCGTCCGCAGAAATGGCATTGAAATATCATCCGCACGGCAGTTTGCACTCGGAGATGTAAAACCCACAGTACCATGCTCTCAATTGATATTAATGATTAACAAACAAGTGTTAGCAGATCGTTGCACACTACTATAAATTGTATGATTAAGCAATTGTGTACTATGAGGATCTCATGCCTCATGGAAAGGTAAATTGATAAGTTAAAACCTATCAGATGAATACTAGCACATCTCAATTATTTAACTAATGAACGATGTTTATAAACACATATTTCGAAGGCAGAGAGGCTCTGTATTGCTTCTTATAAACATCAATCAATAAAGGCAAATCAATTGCAAAACTTTGGCCCTGAGGCTACCTCTTCGCCTCAGAAATGAGGTAAAGGCAAGATTTCCTATATCAAGTCCTAAAGCATGTGGCTGACTACTAGTAGGAGCCTCATACAGTCTGTATCACCCTCACCCTCTGGGTTCTCAATAGTAGTGAAATATTTTTTAAGTAGATGGTGTCAGCCCACTTGGCCGTATCGTATAGGGTTATGACCCTAAAGACTTCAGCATACTGATGGTGTCATGAGTTTTTGGATTGAGATAAATTTGAAATAAGTAACTTTAATAACATATTACTGCAGTACTGAATCTGCAAAATAAGTAACATGTAGATAAGAAAATTAGAAGGTTAGGCCTTTGTCTTCTTATACTGACATATCACTGTCCTGAAATAGCATAAGTAAGATGTGAATAACTTAATCCTTAACAAGTATCTAAGTTGTTATAATATCTGTCGTAGATATATTAAATATCTAACAGACCTTGTCGTTCTCAACGAAATTATTTGATTTACTAAAAATAAATTACAAGTCACTAAAGTATACTACATTGACTGGACGTTATCCTCGCAGAACGTATGTTTGTTTAGCTTTAATCTTTTGATCCTTATGGGATCCAAAGGGTAAAGGATGTAACCCTAAAGGACTTTACATTAACATCATTTATGTCGAATAACCCTTAAATAGACATCAGTAAATCTACAAACCGCTAGTCCGTTTATTATTAAATCACAATGTCAGACTGACTCGCTCCAGTTGGATTATCAAATTTTATCAAAAAAACTCCTCTTAAGTGTGCAAACGATTTCAGGATTAATACTCTGAAATCATATTTTATTTCAATACTTCAAACTATAACATTGATTTATCACTAATACTGCGCTAAAAAGATATGTTGTACTTAAGCAACAAACAGAGGTTAAACCAAATCATTACAATACTTTACAAAAATGTGTGTATATATAATATAGTGCCTGTAGCTTGTATCAAATCCAAAAGAATTCAAAACGTCGCGCCATCTATGTAACCTTCGTATAATTCACCAGTCAATTCAGTTCAATTCTTGTATTATCTCAATGAACTGGTCCATTCATAGCTTTATGAATGATGGTGGAACATTAATCCAAGCCGACCAGTCTCAGACTCGACACGGCGTCCGTTCAACGCACCGTTGTGACCTTGATAGACCGTTTTTACATTCGACCAATCAAAATGCGCACAGAGTAGCCTCAAGAGACGACTTAGCACGTAACGTCAAAAATGGTTTAATTAAGTCAAAGTTAAATATCTTTATTTAATGTAGAAATATAAAAGTTTCTGGATGAATATCAATGTACTAGCGATAAATGTAGTAAATTTTATTCAAATTGAACGTAACTTTCCAATAGTATAAAAAAATAATCAGCACATTAGCTTTTATGTTTATTCATTACAAACTTACACATCAAATTACGAATCTTCCCTATTCATAATACTAGTATTGATATGAACGAGAAATCATAATATCATTTAAATTTATTTTATTTGGATACGAAGGCACAAGAGCAGTCGGGCCACCTGATGGAAAGTGGTCACCAACGCCCATTGACATCGGTAATACCAGCGGTGTCACCTACGCACTGCCTACCGTAGGACACAAGATGTTACGACACGTTTACCCAGCTACGGTGGCCTACAAACCAGAACACGATAGTGTTCTTACACTACTCCTTTGCGGCAGAAATAGGCACCGCGGTAGTACCTTTGTAAAAAGGGTATCTACCACGATCTCGGAAACTAACGTAAAAAAACGTGCCTTAATTACCATCAGCCCTTAGGAAATAAATAGAAACTTAAATAATAATAAGCCATAATTATAATAGAACGTTCTCTGTACATAGCTACTCTGTTCAAGTCAATTATGTTTATTTTGAGTTAACATCTAGTAACAGGTTTTGATCGCGGTGTAATAGTAATAAATGAATAAAGCCTACACGCCGGTCTTTGGCTATGAGAAAACTTATGAATGGAGTCAATCTTGTATGCAGATCAGCGAGGTAACTGCTACTTTAACTTGTCGAGTATATTTCGAATTATAGTTTACTGGTTCGAGTAATCATCGGTTGTTAATGCGAGTTTTTGATTATATCCAATGTGTTTAAAATATCTGCTACACTATAACTACTGTTTAATGTCTGCAACTTTTTATTAATCTGTGATATTGACGTGAATGTTTTGGAAAGATTTTTTGATTGGTTCATAAAATTTTATGAGAGTAATCTCCTACATGGTTTTTAATTTATTTCGTCTAAAAACTCACAATTGCAAATATAAATCAATAATAACTTAGAAGGCAAAAAAGAGTACAAATACGTATATATTTTTATGCATAAAATTTCTAATGATTTAATATAAGTAACAAACTTCAAATCATACATGTATTATTAAAAAATATCATTCATAACATGAATGTACAATCGTCAGAAACAAGTTTACACGAACGTAAGCCGATCGAGATAAACAAACGGAACTTATTAAAAAAAAAGAAACCAACAGCAGACCAACAGGTGGGTCATGAACCGCACGACCGAACTGGTTATTAGCTGTCAGTTGCGTGGGCTCCCGATGTTAGCCGAAGGTGCCCGAAGATTGCCGATCGAACTTGACAGAGCACTTCGAAGACTGATTTTTAAAGGTCATTTATATTTTTTTTAATACTTGATTGTATAAAAACCGATTTTAATGGCCAAATAATTAAATTATTTCCACCGTGGGAATATCTGTATGGAAATATTATTTAACATTTTCATTCGATGTGTATTTAAAATTTATTTATTCAATATAACAGGTAAGAAAACAGCGAATCTTAAAATAAACTAGACCATTACTAGGATCTTAATCTAGACTTATTCTAGACAATTTTTTCAATAAGTAAGTAGATATCTCGTTCTTTCTAGGTACAAATTGTAATTAAAAAGGGGATGACTGGGGAAGTACTAGTATGAATCCTGTTATTGCAGCAAAGCAATTTAGAAACAGTACCATGTTTTGGTAAAGCAGACTTGTTTTGAATGCAGAGGTCCATATTATTGTATTGCTAGTGGACAGAGGTAACTATCTACCATCAGGTATATAGAATTACTTTCGCCGCTTTATACAATAAAAAAGAGTTATATTACTTTAGTTATATTATTTAAATTTACTATTTATGTTTAAAGATCATAAAATATTTACCATCAACTATATATTTCATGGATTATGGAACGCACCATGTTCTGAGTTTCCTTATTTAATAAAGTTTGTAATGGATTTATTCGACAAAGTCAAAGAATTACCTCATTGAAGTGGCAGTGGGCTGTTCATAAGGTCATAAGAACCGATAGTCGAGCTCGCGGTTAGATAGATGGAATGTTGGTTGACCTCCGACCAGCTACGTTGGCAATATCCGTGCAGTAGCCGGATAAAGTTGGATGCGATTAGCAGGGAATCGGTGGTATTGGCATTTATTGAAAAAGGCCTAAATTATCCTGAAAACTACTGAAATTGAGTCCCCCAGATAAATATCACAAGCTAGATAATGGTATTTAGGTTATGCCTGTTTCTTTATAAACCTAATAGAAAATATTCAGAAAAAACTTATTATAACAAATACAACTGCCAACAAAGATATGTCAAATTTTTAATAAAAAACGCTAACGGTTTCTCCTAACACACTTAGATACAGTCATATACCAACTTAGTTTGCCCCCTTTGGACCCTAGAAAGAGTCCGAAACACCGGGAATAAATAACCAATGCAAAAATCCGTAATAGTGGATTTGATTGTTAAGTGATAATAATCACGTAAATAAAATAAATAATTATGTGTCCTATTTTTCATCATTGTTTAAGATTTGCAGACACATTTTGAAGTGATATTGAAAATACATCGAAACAGGCAGATCACATAATTAAATGAAATTAAGTTAATTCACGTATAATGTATATAATGTAAATACATCGCTTTTATCATTTAATATACAAAAAACCTGCATTCAAACAATCCCTGCTTTGTTAATAAAACAAAGCATAATCTTTCGTCGTTGATGTACTGTACAACTAACGCCATCTAGTGGTTAAACCGGAAATTTATTTATTCTAATTGTATCATTCGAACTTGACAGAGTACTTCGAAGACTGATTTTTAAATGTCATTTATTTTTTTATGCTTGATTGTATAAAAACCGATTTTAATGGACAAATAATTAAATTATTGCTACCGTGGGAATATCTGTATGGAAATATCATTAAAGATTTTAATTCGACGTGTATTTCAAAGTTATTTATTCAATATAACAGGTTAGAAAACAGCGAATCTTAAAATAAACTATCTAGACTTGAGACAATTTTTTCAATAAGTAAGTAGATATCTCGTTCTTTCTAGGTACAAATTCTATTTAAAAGGGGATGACTGGGGAAGTACTAGTATGAATTGTTATTGCAGCAAAGCAATTAGAAACAGTACCATGTTTTGGTAAAGCAGACTTGTTTTGAATGCAGATGTCCATATTATTGTATTGCTAGTGGACAGAGGTAACTATCTACCATCAGGTATATAGTATTACTTTCGCCGCTTTATACAATAAAAAAGAGTAATATTACTTTAGTTATATTATTTAAACTTTACTTTTTATATTTAAAGATCATAAAATATTTACCATCAACTATATATTTCATGGATTATGGAACGCACCATGTTCTGAGTTTCCTTATTAAATAAAGTTCGTAATGGATTTATTCGACAAAGTCAAAGAATTAGCTCGTTGAAGTGGCAGTGGGCTGTTCATAAGGTCATAAGAACCGATAGTCGAGCTCGCGGTTGGATAGATGGAATGTTGGTTGACCTCCGACCAGCTCGTTGCCAATATCCGTGCAGTAGCCGGATAAAGTTGGATGCGATTAGCAGGGATCGGTTGTATTGGCGTTTATTGAAAAAGGCCTAAATTATCCTGAAAAGTACTGAAATTGAGTCACAGAGATAAATATCACAAGCTAGAAAATGGTATTTCGGTTATGCCTGTTTCTTTATAAACCTAATAGAAAATGTTCAAAAAAATTTTTTATAACAAATACAACTGCCAACAAAGATATGTCAAATTTTTAATAAAAACGCTAACGGTTTCTCCTAACACATTTAGATACAGTCATACACCAACTTAGTTTGCCCGTGACAATGGACCCTAGAAAGAGTCCGACACACCGGGAATAAATAACCAACGCAAAAATCCGTAATAGTGGATTTGATGTATAATAATCACGTAAATAAAAAAAATAATTATGTGTCCTATTTTTATCATTGTTTAAGATTTGCAGATACATTTTGAAGAGATATTGAAAATACATCGAAACAGGCAGAACACATAATTAAATGAAATTAGTTAATTCACGTATAATCGCTTTTATCATTTAATATACAAAAAACCTGCATTCAAACAATCCCTGCTTTGTTAATAAAACAAAGCATAATCTTTCGTCGTTGATGTACTGTACAACTAACGCCATCTAGTGGTTAAACCGGAAATTTATTTATTCTAATTGCATCATTTTGAACTAAACACCTAACATTGTTAGTGGTATATGGCAAAAATTTATTTATTTTACTCTTGTTCATGAACACTGGTACAATAGTTGCCTCAATGTTTTTTTTATTTTTTTTAGGCATTCCGTATATCCTTCAGCTACTTCTCAGCGTTTCGCCGTGATACACAAAATTTTGTATTCTAAATTTGGTACAATATAAGCACGTGAAAATTTTAAACTACGAATTGAATTATGATTACATTGACATGATATTGCCTACTTAGTAAGTCACTCGTTTCAGTTCATATTTATGGAAGGGATATAAGGAAAAGAAAATTGTTGGCCATTTAAATACATGTAAATTGTACCTATGCTTATTTTAATCAGTGTAACTGCTCAAACAACTTGAATTCAAACATTGATGATAATACCAAGTACAATTTATCTAAAACATTCAACGGAACGGATATTATAAATCCTAAACAGGTTCTGTATCCATATAGGCAAGTTTTAATACTATCTTATCGTTGCAGACGTGCCGAGGAATATAAACTTTATGATTTGAGTCATACGTGCTATGTTAAACGTAAAAATAGTCTTGTACATAATAATGACAGTATTAAATGCTAGTCTAAAAAGTTCCCACGGCGCTGGATACAAATTAAGTAGATGTCAGGCAGTTTTTTTGTTATGTCTTTGCAAAACAGCTTTTTTAATGATCCCAATTCTTAAGATATTCGTAATGATAACATTATATCACCTTTACTAGGATGTTAAACTTGTCAGATGGGAGACCTATTATTGAAGATTTGAATTTGTATCAATTTAGCATACTTTGGTATGCTAATTTGAAGTAGTTTGTTATAGATGTGTAATATTATAAGAATAGTGTAAAATAATAATTGGTATATGGCTTTTATGTATATGTTCTAAACCATGGCAACCAATATATTGGTCTCGAATATTGGTCTCTTGTATCTAATAAACATCTAGTGTTTCGATTGAAGAATTGTGGCCGAGATATCAATAGCTCAGTTACCAACGAAAAGTAACAACTTGCTGTGGGTTACTTTGACTTCCGACATTACTTAATTTCCGAGTCTAATTTGTTAAACTCTAAATAAAATTTTGATGAACCGAAGATCTATTAACATAATGCTTTAGTTTCTAGTTGATTAGTGCGATACGGGTTTATTAAGCAGGGCAGACTTCATAGCAATATTTTGGTCAAAAAACAATAAAATCTGCCCAGCGGCTGATTTCTTTGCGATAGTATTTGCATTTGATTGGCACCCAAAAAAAATAAATATCAGTCAAATAAGAAAAATTTAAAAAAGTCATGTATTGATTCGTAACGTAGATATTAGTTGGCAGATTAAAAAAAAAAACTATGATCTTAATATTTAAATTTTAAGAAGACATGAAATTAACGTTTACGCTAATAATACATTTTACATTAAAATTTTTAAAAGTTTAGTAGTTTAGTAGTAATTTCTTGTATTTAAAATTTAAAACTTAAACGTCTCATTTTTAAAAACACTGTATAAAGAGTTATATATTGTAACTATCAGACCCTGCCACGCGGTGCTGCGGCTAGGATTTACTTATTTAACATTGTAATAAACAATGTAATAAAATTGTAATAAAAAATTAAGATATACGGGAATATAAGTCATTAGGACCATCATTTTTTATTAGATAAATGTCATTTGTAAAAAGAAAAGTGACCTCGATGATGCTACCGTTACACTTAAAACATTGAATAATTAACAATGGTATAAAAATCGATGAGATTGGTATTTAAAGTGGACAGACTGAAGCCGAATAATCAAAATGTTCCTTCTGTTGATATCGTTCAAAATTGTATACAAAAAAGTAAATTTTAAAAATTATTTTTGGTTTTATACTTCTTATTTTTCTATTAAAAATGTTTTAATTTGTATGGCTATGGAGCACTACCACCAAAAGCACTATGTTTTAGTTGCATGGTTATTAAAAAACAAAAGCGGATTACATTCGTCACAAGCGTAAGGAAACAACTGTAGTGAAATAATAAATAACGAATATTCAGTACCTTCAATCGTATCCGCCGTTGAATATGTCATATTTTTTGAGATAAAACATCACTTTTATTAATATTGCTCTGTAAAAATTAATTTCTAATTTTTACATTATATATTGTTGGCGCATGTTAGGAAGTTATTTTATTCATTACTTTTTTTTACTTGATGGCCAGGTATGAAAAAACGGCGTTATAAAATTGCATTTTTGTTTTTAACAATAGATAAAATTATTATAAAATGAATTCACCAAAATTTATTAATTTTTAGCAATTTCTTTGTTCCAATTCTTCTATTATCAACGAATAGTCAAAACTATTAAACAGCGCCATCTATTGACAGACACAACACAATCAATAGATCTCGCCAACTGTCACAATTGTTTATTAGCTAATATTATGCACCAAATAGTAATATAAAAATAAATTGTAATAAAACAATGGCGACTATAAATTAATATGTAAGCTATTCTATCTTTTGAATTGGTCTTAACTGCACATGGTGGGCACTATATTTTAAAATCGGTTTAGTAGTTTAGGAGTCCTCCGCGGACAAACAACGTGACACGTAATTCATATAAATTAAGATAACACCATGTTTAGTGTAGAATCTAAGACACTTTACACAGTTTACTATGTTCTGTTTAATAAGTAATGGGTATATTATGTTCCACAAACAGTTTAATTCACGTAAAATCAGCATTAGTGCTGACTAGTTTCAGACCTATCGGAAGTCCTGAGATTGTCAATACAATGTCTTACGAAACTTTTTATTGTGTAAGTGATCGAAGTATTTTTTTCTAGTTTGTTTATTATATTATAATAAATATACCATCAGCTGCCATAGATATTGTTATTTTATAAACATACCATAGTTATATAAACTAAAAAACTTTTCACACATCTCTTTGGGTGGGGTTTAAATATGTGCGTTCCATTATTCTTCATAAAACTAAGTTATTAAATTGTTCGGTCTTTTGGACCGTTAAATACCTACTTTACTCCCGTCAAATTACGAAAGGTAAAAATTATAAAACACCAAAATCTCGCCTTTTCAATTTCGCTCCCCCATTGTTTGGCGATTCCTTTACAAATTTCGTTGCCTTCAAATAACCACCAATTTATTCAGTCGGAAGCCTTTAAGGGAACTCGAAAGCGTCAATGCCGTAATTATCGCATGAAAGGTAGATAAAATCGATGGAAGGTACTTACCTTTTATTAAAGTTCTATCGCTATTAGCCTCCCTTCGCTGTTCGTAATTAATGATTAAAAATGTTTAATTACCAGTGTGAAGAAATTAGATGAAACCATTGGAGTGATTTCTTAAGTATCACGAGAATAATGTTCTAATACTCGCCTTAATTAGGAATCTTCTCTTAATAATGTGGGATGACCATTAGCTTGGTTTCAATATTACGTAAAACTACTAGCTTTCATGGCCGAGCGGTATTGGCCCTTGCTTTATAAACAACAGGTCGTGCGTTCGAATCCCGTGGGGAAACAACTTTGTGTTATCTTTGTGTTCTGGTTGATTAGGACAATTTGGGCCGCTTGCCCAAATGAAAATCCATCAATTGGTTTTTGGGCGAAAAAGTAACAAACATCCATACATACAAACTTTCGCATATAAATTTTAGCAGGAAGTAAGATTTTTTCCAGTGAACAGATAAGAATATTATGATTTTCAGTCCAATAGTGTACCTCAAATAGTGATTTGGTCTTAATATAGATGTCAATGTCATTATTGAACGTAAAAAAATAGTAATAAAATTAAACTTTACGTAAAATGTAATTTATTTAGTATCGTTGTACTTTTAAAGAGACATTGTCTGTTCCATCATCAAATACTTTACGGACTATGCCTGCCTTAACGTCATAATAGTTTTAAAGGAAAGTTGTCACTTTCAAATATCAGCTCACGGCAGTTAAAATATTGACACATTGCTCGTAATTTATTTATGGGAAATGAAGATGTAGTGAGAAATGATTTTCTTTCAGGAAAACTCGAATCTTTATCGGAATACGATGACACCGGAACTGTTAATGATTGCTTGTATTTATTAAGATTAATTAATGAATGATATTTTCATATCCATTAATAACTTTATTGCTTAGTGTCAAATGTCAAAATTAATATCGGCATTGTATAATATAGATATGTATAGGTACTGAAGCTATTTGAGAGAGCTCAATAAATACGAACTTTTCCGAAAAATTAGGATGGAAAATATTTTCTCACGACATCTACAATAATGTTAATTCACGTATTCATTATAAACTAAAGTTTCACCTTTAAGGTATCGTAAGTATTTTATTTACGTATTTTCTATCTTTACATCATCTTATTTGCATTTAAAACATTGATAAATTTCAACAACCGTTTTAATCATCATTAAATTTCAAACTGAAGCAAAAAATTTAACACGAATTAATTTCCAATGCATGTTACAGGGAAAATTACAAATTCTATGAATAAAATTTGGAAAATACAAATATTAATTATGCATGTACTATATCTGTTGTTTTCACCCAAGCATGAATAAATAAAAAGTTATAAAATAATCTGATACGTACAATGGTGTTCGTAGATATTAAACATTAATTCAATGAATTGATAATTCGTTAATTTGTATCAAATTTGCATGCAAATGGAGCGATGTTTTAATGAACCCCGTTATATTGTAGCGTAAAGTATACATAGCAAACATGGTACGTTATTAAGTTCAATTAGTGATCATTAATTAAATCCTAAATAAACATTTATTAAATAGTTCGCAAATTCCACTTGATATACACAAATCGGTATAAATTTTAGATTATTACTAAGTTGTTTTACGAAAAATATTTTTGCTTCATAAAGATAATTTTATGTAATAAAAAGATCAAGCGTTGACAGTATAGGGTATTCTACTCCGTAAAGTGATAAAGAAAATATCATCATCATCATCATCAGCCTGTGTTAGTCCATTGCTGGACATAGGCCCCCCTAATGCACGCCTTCTCTATTGGGGTTTTTTGACAGCATCCCACCACGCTAGTCTAATGCGGGTGCAAAAATCAAAAGCAGAGTTTTTAAGTCGGTTCTTCATTGGATAGGTAAATAGTTTTCGAACTTACAATAAGTTTATTTTTTTTTTTGCAAAGGATGTAAGAAATATTTTTATTTAGTACATACGATGCAAAAAAAGTGTTCCACTCAGCAACATTTTACAAAATTAAATACTCTGCGAATACTAATAGATAACAACAATATAAACGAAAAATAAATAATAGACTTAAATTTAACAATAAGTTGCTACAATACTGAAACAAACAGATATACGGAATTATAATAAGACATAAATTAATTTCCTTAATTTGAATATTCCATTGAGAGTAATAGGTTAAACATCTCTAATTATTGGAAATATAGTTTTCTTACAACAAAATACAATAAGATATAAATAATTTAATGAAAAAATGGACGCTTGGGCCACCCTAGCCAAAAAAATTACTAAAAAACTTAAAAACCGAATTACTTGTTCACGTACCAACGTGAACAAGTAATTTGATGAACCTCGAAAGTTCCGAAATTGAAAAAAAAATTGTAATTTCTTAATTCTTAGGTTTGTGATGTGTAACAGACTTGAACGATCCCAGAACGATGCGTCTTTGCATTGAATTCCAGGAAGTCGCTGTTTAAAACACGTGCGCACGACCACCCATATATGTTTGTGATTATAATATTTTTATTACAAATTCGGAGTTGCATCTTTCCCTTCATACAAGTTTTATAAACATTGATACACGTGGAGGTTATTACTGTTTTATTTCAAATATACTATACGTTTCATGTGATTGTGTATTTGTCTAGGATCTCTGTTTCTTTTCAAATGTATCGTCTTCTAGGAGACTTGCTCCTAGAACAGAATGTTTTATAGTTGTCCTTATATTATGTTCAAGGAAAAATTATATGATTCAAAATAATATTTTTTATTGTGAAGAAAAAACATAATTTAACGATTTTATAATGAATAAACTGATTCTTTGTATATTAAATAGTTTAATAAAATGAGGACCTTTTACTCAAACGGAAGATTTAATGAAATCTTTTTCCGTCTCTGTTTATGGAGGACCGTGCAATGCGCAATGTAACAAAAACATAATAGAAGTTTTAGACCCCGTAATGAGAGGAACATGAAAAAAAAAATAGGAGTCCTGAACGCTTCTAAAATTGGTCATCTATATTGGTTGCGTCGCTATTCTTGACATAATAGCCTTTTCTAAAATAATTATATTATTGTGTTGTTCTTTTTATTGTCATCACTAGTAAGTATAAAACAAAGACACTTTCTCTGTCCCTATATCCGTATGTAGGCTTAAATCTTTCAAACTGCCCAACAGATTTCGATGCGGTTTTTATAGATAAAGTAATTAAAAATACGCTACGTGATTGTAAAATCGATGTGCCTCTGTATGAAAACGATTTGTTGGACAAACTAAATGATTTAGCGTGACCAACTAATTGGAAGTATATAACCAATTATAGCAACCAAATTAAGTAATACAATCGTTATGTATCATAAAGGTGTATTCACACCAAACACATTTCAATTACTACTCTGTAATATCAATTGCATGTCATTTTTTTGGCATTTGCAGGCAGAACAGTCGGACCACCTGATGAGAAGCGGTCACCGACGCCCATAGACATTGGCAATGCCAGTGGTATCGCCAACGCGCTGACTACCGTAAGACATAGAGTGTTAAGTCCCGTTTACCCAGTAAATACGCTGGAAACACAGCAGTGTTTTCACACTATTGCTTCGTGGTAGAAATAGGCACCGCCGTGATACCCACCCACACGGTCTCTTGTAAAAAGGGGACCTACCACCGGTTCATATAAAATTCGTATGCTTTCTCTTCTAACCTAACTATTATATGGTTTCCAAATTATTATATGAGTTAACATCTCACCCGATCAAATTAACCTAAATATTTTTTCAAATAATTCATGGCCATGAGTACGAGACCCATTATGTATACGCTCGTGTGATGCACGGATTATATCATTTTTAACCCCTTGCTAATCGGTCCATATTGCCTAAAACAACCAGAAAACATGGACAGCTTAAATTTAATTTCTCGTATAACTTGAGCCCATAACTTCTGGTTGTATATATATATTCTGGGACGCGGGTGTATCAAAACTCAATAGAAATAAATGCATTTAAATTGTAATACAAAAGTTAAACAGAGAGCAGATTCATAGTATAAATTAACGATAAATTGCGATCTATTACTTGTTTTTTTTGTGCATTAAGTTAATAGCTATAATTCAATAATGACAAAAACTATTATTGACGGAGTTCAATAACACTAAAATGCAACTAGCGCGCTATACATTATCTAACAATGTCGCTGATGTTTGCAATAAAAACAAAGTAACCTAGCGAGAGAGTAGCGTTGTGCGTATTGTCACTGACAATTCAGCAACAAGAGGTCAGATAGATCAAAAAGAGGCAGTCGGGCGACTTGACGGAAAGTGATCACATGTGAAAAAAATTAAAGTGGACATCGGCAGTACCAGGAGTATCACCAATGCACTACCTGCGTGAGACGTAGGATGTTACATCCCGTTTACCCAGTAAAGACGCTGGGACCTACCACATCCAAAAAGGTAGGTCCCCTTTTTACAAGAGCCAAGCAATAGTGTGAAAGTTCTGCTGGGTTTCGGTTTCAATGGCACCGTATAGCCAACGTCTTTACTGGGTAAACGAGATTTAACATCCTATGTCTCATGGTAGGCAGCGCGTTGGTAATAACCTTGGTTTTGCCGATGTCCAAGGGCGTCGGTGATCCCTTTCCTTTAGGTGGCCTGTCTGCCTTGGTATACAATAAAAAAGAACGCTAGATATACATATGTTCCCTGTTTGTTTCTTTGGGTTGCTTTGTTTACGTTAATTCCGATTAAAAACTTCTTAAATCAAAGTCAAACTACACCTTTTCAATCTACGCCCACATACCACCGACGCGGAGCTTTACGTTCAAAGAAACCGTTTTCTACTTGCTTGTTTTGCAACAAAACAGTGGGTTGACGAAATGACGTTATTGTGAAAGTTAACAGATGTCGTCTCGTCGGTAGATAACAGTGATTAATTATATAAAGGAATATATAATTAATTAATAACGGTATTTAATGTATGTAATAATACTATACGTGTACGTTTTACAGATTTAAAAATTGCAAGAGCAATTTTGCAATTGTGGAAAACTTGCTTGCACATGACTAAAAAAATTTGGACTTGTGTGTCTGTTAATATCTTCTGGGAACTATACTTAAGTTTCTTGTAACAATGCAAAAAACGAGATTAAAAACAGAGTTTCGTACTTTATTACCCTATTCGAATATAATTATTTCGTAAGTTCAACATGTTATACGTCTGTTGAAGAAAATTAAAAAAAAATGTGATCTACTGCTAGCAAGAATGAGAAAGGATGACGATTACAAATAGATATATAGTATTAGATTACATGTGACGTATTGGAGTGCTCATGCGTTATGTGAGATCTTAATTTGATCTCAGATTTTCAGCGCTGTTATATTTGTAATACTATGACATACTGGTATCATCATCAACATCATCAGGCTTTGATAGTCCATTGCTGAACATAGGCCTCCCCTAATACACCCCTCTCCATAAGCGGATTTTGTACCGTATCCCACCACGCTGGTCCAATGCGGGTTGGTGGGTGGACCGATTTTTTACATCCCCATTGGACAAATTGATCATCTTACTTTTTAGACATTTGGGCGATCGGTACAGATTGCCCTACCCAACTAAGAAAGAAAGATGAAAATTTGTTAAGTCCCCACAAGATTCAAACCCACCACCCCTAGTTTGTAAAGCACACGCCCATACCACTAGGCTACGGAGGCAATTACATACTCGTTACATACTCGTATTATTTAGATAAATTAAGTAAATTATTATTATGGGCACATTTATTGCATAAAATAATTTTAATTGTCGAATTCAGAGTTAATTATAATGATTCTAGCAGCACAGAAGATTGAGAATGCATGCAAACAATCAAACTACTTGTTACCTTTGTTACTTGGGGATAACCCTAAGCATATCCATCCTCATGGGGTATGGATAGATTATTTTGAATTTGCATCGAAGTATGAAAATTTCATATTAAAATGTCATCTTTAACATTATCTGGGTGAACGAATGTACCACTGTCACCTATATCACGCAAAAATTGACTGGTAAACAATTGCATTGAAATCAATTAGGTAATAAATATTTCTCTGACAAGTTTCAACAAATGGATTTTATTTAGTTTTAATTTTTATAATATTTTTTTGTCGGAATGGCATATAACTAGAAGTTTAACCTGATGGTAAGCGATACTTACACTTGATTTCGGGGAATGTGCTAAAAGCACGATATTTTTGTAGCCTCGTCAAAGTAGTTCTTATATTAACTACGATACCGCAGTGGTGTCAAATAATAACTTGTTAGAAATAGGCATAGCGTGTATATTACCAATATATTACATTAAACAGATAATTTAAGCATTCATTAACTTCGTTACTATTCTAACGTATTTGTAAGATATGTCGCAATGTTAAGTAGGCGCGTGGCACATATTGCATGTTCCAACCGCCTACAATACGTTGTTACACACCTCCGGTGCAATACGTCACGGACAGGAGAAATAAAAAAACACATTAAGCTGCGTTTATAGTCAGTAGGTAACTAAAGACCATTAAGTTATTCCACGCGGATCGCAGAAACCGGATTTGGAGAAACGGTGGAAGGTCAAAGGCAGTAGCTGACCATTTATCTACTTTTATTCCACTGTATCAGACCTAGGATTTTTATTTATAAAAAAAATCCTACATCTTATGGCTTCCAGATCCCAAAAGGGAGACCTGTATTCTAAGCCTTTGTGTTGGGACAATAAAACGGGCGCACTCCTTTCTTCACACTGACTCTGAAGCTAATGCTATAGTTATTCGCCAATTCTTGCCGCTTGGGCCATACAAATTGAATTGGAACGCCGTGACCGCTGACCCCGCCTACGTGCCCGAACCAAGAGGCCACCTTTAGCGACCAATTTGTTTAACAGCTACCTTTTTTGCGTCAGGTTGATAATTTGTTTAACAAGCAACAATTGACCATTTAAATCATAGATATTTATACCTAATTTGATATCAAGTGAAAGAAATGTAATTTTATAAAAATATATAGACGAATTTATAATGAGATCAACAAAATGGATTCGCATCAATACCAAAGGTTGGATCTTTACTTTTAGTGATTTTGTCATTTGGTCATCATCAACATTATCATTAGCCTGTTCCAGTCCACTGTTTAACATAGGCCTCCCTTAAGAAACTCCTTCTCCAATAGGGAGTTTTTGGACCGTATCCCACAATGCTGGACCAATACAAGTTGGTCGGTGGACCGACTTTATTAATGCCCATCCTACGCATGGATCATCTTACTTTTCTAAGAATTGGGTGATTCGCATAAATTGTCCTTACCAACCAGAAAACAACAATAACACAAAGTTGTTTCCCCGCGGGATTGGAACCCACGAGCTACGACTCAGGCCACGGAGGCAGTAGTAAAAGAATCCACTGTTCAATAATGTTCCAGTGCGCTTAGGTAAGATTTTAATTAATGACTCACAAAACATAGGTACTTACATAATAAAGAATATCTTGGCTTGACTTCTAAACCATTATCATATATAACTTACATCTATAACATCTAAATATATAATAATAATAGCAACATTGTCGTAAAAATTATCAATCAAACACTTAACCTTTACAGAATTTTTATAAATATACTTAGAATGAATTTAATATTAAGACATTCTTCATATACTATAAAGATCATCAAAAGTGTGCTCACCAATAAGAACCATCAACCAGGGTAATATAGTGTAATTAAAAATGGTCCCCATTACCTCAACCTTTTGATATAAGCGTAACGAAGGCTGCAATGCAGTATCAAGATCAGTAAAGTAGACTGTCTTTATCCCGGGTCATATGATCTTTAAAAGAGATGGGTCTAAGATTACATTTGAACAAGCGCGAAGTAAACATTGTTGTACTTTACTGAATTAAGTTTAATAGCAAGGAAAAGTTATCAAATATTTTCTAAAGATATTTATTAAATATTGTAACTGTTATTAGTTATCTATTTTTTATGAAGTCAACTAGGAAACCCTATAAAGGTGGCAGTAGCTGCCACAAAGCAGTCTTGTTCCGATTCGGCACCTTAGCGAGTGTAATTACTGCGCAAACTTGACAATGCATCCCACAAGTGAAGACGACTAGCTATTTCCTGTACGTTCCACTGTTTTTATGAAAAATAGCAGGGTATATCACTAACTACTTCATTCAAATGTATGTAATGAATTTACTAAGTTCTTCAATTATATAAGTAAGACGTATACTAAAATAATTAAAAATAAAATGTCTTAATATAACCCGTAATATACATTAAAATTAATTTCGTTCATCTCATAATTCATTTTGATAGCAGGAAAATGTTCCATACAGCGAAATCACGGGCATGATATAATTTTAAGAGTCCTCCATAAACTGTTAGTTCAGCAATGAGAAACTACTAATGAAGTTGAACCTTCATCTCCATTAAAACTGAACTATTCCAATAAGTAAAGAATTTCATTAAACTCGACAGTGCGAGCTCTGGCTAAATCGTCAGGCGACGTAATACCTATATCTGCATTTTGCTTACTAGGAATATAATTTTAGGAAACCAATTATTAGTCGGTACTATCAGCATCTTAAGTGTGCAGAAAGTAAAGGATATTTTTTCTTGTGAACGATAATAACAGGATATCGCTGATGATGCTCTCAAAAATACCAATTAACGACTCTTGCATATCCCATTTATCATAAAGTTGTACAATATCAGAGCTTTTAAGATACATTTAATCAATTTAAAGTTTAAAATTATAATCATCATCATCATCAGCCTGTGTTCGTCCACTGCTGGACATAGGCCTCCTAATGCACGCCACCGCTTCCGATCTTCGGCTATTCTCATCCAGCCCACCACGCCACTTTGCGAATGTCGTCACTCCATCTTGCCGCAGGGCGTCCTACCTACGTTTGCCGAGCCTCGGTCTCCACTCCAGAACTTTTCGACTCCAGCGGTCGTCAGTTCTGCGGCTTATATGACCGGCCCTGCCACTTCAGCTTACTAATCCGGTGGGCTATGTCGGTGATTTTGGTTCTCTGTCGGATCAGGTCATTTCTGATGCGGTCCTTCAGAGATACTCCGAGCATAGCCCTCTCCATAGCTCGCTGAGCGACTTTAAATTTGTGGACCAGTCGAACCGTAAGTGTCCAAGTCTCGGCACCGTAGGTCAAAACGGTAGGACGCACTGATCGAAGACTTTCGATTTGAGGCTTTGTGGGATGGGTGACAGAAAACTCGACGAAGCTTATGAAAAGCGCCCAGCCCAGCCGAATCCTTCTGTTGGCCTCCCCTCAAAGTTGTTTTTACCTAGTTGGAGCGTTTGCCCTAGGTAAACGTCTCGAAACAACTTCGAGGAGGTGCCTTCAATTGTGATCGGTCCCGGATCAACGTGCTCGTTAAACATGACCTTGGTTTTACCCAAGTTCATCCGGAGACCGATGCGTGCAGAAGACTCAGCCAGGCTTTGCACCATTTTTTGCAGGTCCTTAGCGGTCTCAGCCATGATGACGATATCGTCCGCAAATCGAAGATGTGAGATGTACTCGCCGTTCACATTTATGCCGTGTCCTTCCCAGTTGAGCGTCCTGAACATGTCCTCAAGCGCGGCGGAGAACAATTTCGGAGACATGACGTCTCCTTGTCTCACACCGCGGTGCAGGGGGATAGGCTCAGTCTGCCCACTTTGGACTACGACAGACATAGTGGCGGCGTTGTAGAGACATCTCAGCATCTCGATATATCGCCAATCAATTTGGCACCGCTGTAGGGACTCGAGGAAAGACCAGGTCTCGATGGAGTCAAAAGCCTTCTCAATGCCATGCACAGGGCTGGTTATACTCATGTGTCTTCTGTTTAACCTGCCTCATTGTGTGGATGTGATCTATGGTGCTGTAACCCCTACGAAACCCGGCCTATTCTCGAGGCTGCGCTTCGTTGAGTTTTCGTGCGAGACGATTCGAGATGACCCTCGAAAACAACTTATAGACGTGACGCAGGAGCGATATTGGCCAATAGTTTTATAAAAGGGTTTTATCACCTTTTTTGAAGAACAATACGACCAAACTATGCCATGCCTCAAGAGTTCTCCCGGAGAGAAGGATAGAGTTAAAGACGTCGGAGTCTCTTCAGCACCGGTTTACCGGCGGCCTTCTTCCGGAAGCTCCGTCGTGACTCCGGCCTCTCTGGAGGCTTTTCCATTTTTAAGTTGCTCAAGAGCCCCCTCGATTTCGTCTAGGCCGATTCCTGGAAGATCCTACGACACATGGCGGGTAAAAGTGGCTCGACAATCCTTCTCATCCGGCTCCGGGTGTGCTGAATGCGACGCGTATAACTGGCTGTAAAAGCTTTCAACCTCCGAGAGAAGCTCTGGTCTAGAAGCGACGACTTCTACGTTCTCTTGGTCAACTTCGTTAGATGGCTTCTTCCAAGCTGTTGTACGAAGACTTTGGACCCAGTTTTGCTCAATAGCTCTTTGTTTTGAGAGCGTATTGGAGTGACGGAGGTCGCGCCTTACCAGCTTGGAGATGGTCTTTTAAGAACCCGGTGTTCTAACGAAGTGACGGTTGGATCATTTCGTCGCTTTGCCATGAGATCTAGTGTTTCTCCTGAAAGTTTAGACTTTTGCCCGTACGTCGCATACCGCAGAGTTTTGCACCTCGTCCCGAAGAATTTCTACCACTCGATCGAGTTCCTCGTCCACCTCGATTGAATTTTCCAAGGCAGTAAACCGATTTTCTAGATTGATCTAAAATGTACCAGGATCAATGATAGGCGGGAGCAGATTAGCCAGAGCGTAGACTTCATCAATCGGGACCGTTCGAGGTTCAAATCTATATTCAGAGTGCCTCTCTGAAGTCGGTTATCACTTCCGATCTTAAACCTTGTGATCACTGGAGACATCCCTGAATATGCGCTTTTGTCCGATATGATGAAGTCTATCTCATTTTTGGTCATAGTATCTCTCTCTATATAGGGGCTCTGCCACGTCCATTTCTTTTGGGGCTGTTTCTTAAAGAACGAGTTCATTAAGAACAGCCCCTCTCGCTCGAGGAAATTGACGAGCATTTGCCCCCTATGATTTCTGCTCCCGTAGCCATATGATCCCAGCATCGTTTCCCTGCATGCCTGTACTCTTACTTTGGCGTTGAAATCCCCATGACAACGTTGAAGTGAGCCTTGGTGGTGGTATGTAAGGCTCTTGAGATGTCCTCTGACATATCTTCGAATCATCATCCGGGTATGACGACGTTGGTGCGTACACTTGGATAATTTTCAGGCTGTACCTATTGGTTAGCTTTATCACAAGGTACGCAACCCTCGCCGACACACCGGATACTTCAATCACATTGTCAATGAGGGATTTATTGACAAGGAACCCGACTCCACCCTGTGATGGATTTTCTCCCTGCCTGAAGTACAGAAGATGGCCCGACTCTAGGGTTAGAGTATCCTCGCCCTCTCTACGGACTTCACTCAATCCCAAAACGTGCCATCTTATGCACCTCAGTTCCTCTTCCAGTTGGGCCAAATGAGAATCTAGCCGTAGCGTGCGTCCGTTGTATGTCGCGATGGTCAGTTTGTTGTGGCGGCCTACGTACTCCCGGGGATTCTTAGCACCCCCCGCCCTGCCGTTACCGTGGCCGCCGCCTTGGCCAGGAATAGCAAGGCTACCGGGAACTGGGGCGGCGTTTTCGCTCATCATTTGGGGTTTTGGACCGTATACCCACCACGCTGGTCCAATGCGGGTTGGTGGGTGGTTCGCCAGAGCCTCGTTCGTTGTTTGTCAGGGTGCACCACGTGAAGGTGAGGTTGGCTTGGGTTCCTTAGATGTTGTGAGGATCCCCTTACACCCTAAACTTAAAATTATAATGTATATAATTTATTTATTAAGTAATTGGTAACTTAGGTTGCGTGCAATTATATTCAACATATTTTCTGTTAAATATATTTGCACTAAACCACTATAAAAGTTTATAGTTAAAAGGAAATAAGAATTTGGTCTTAAAATTTTAACTGCCGAAAATCTAAACACAAAAATGTCTCTTGTGTTTTCTTTGATAACTTATTAAGAGTTTAGAGAACATCTAAATGTATTAATTGAATTTGTTTATAAGAGCCTACAGCAAAAAGAACTTGTTTTATGTGGCATTGTCTAAATACTAAATGTCAATCTAATCGACGGCGTTATATGTTATGATAAAATAAAGTTGTATAAATTAATAAACAATACAAATGTAAAAAAAAAATATTAAATAAATATACTTTAGATGAGAAAAAAAAACACCGCTGTTATTCTATTTCAAAATGACTTTAAAGTCATGTCAAGTCATTCAAATTTTCACATTTACCAACCAACTATTTAACTTTGTACATCCCGATTTAAGGGTAGCTAGGCCATTAGCGCAGGATAATGAGTAGAGAGCGATAAATCAAAGGCCACGGTACGAACTGACAGCCGGTTGGTACGAAACATAATTAACAGGGTCATAGCTGTCACGTGCGTTGACAGGTCAGCGCGTCGCGATTGTCTGCGCCCGTCAGCGATGTTAATTGGTCCGGGATCGATATGTCCCGTGCACTGCCCTGAACGGATTTGAATCACGTCCGTACTCTTGAACGATCCATGCTCTGACAGCGAAATATTGCATATCATTTCGCTTGTTGAAACTCTGCCTGCACAACTGCACCGGTGGTAATTTTTCCTACTTCTAAAGCGGTAAAAATTGCACATTAGACAGTCTATTAGTGGACTTGACTGCAAGATGTATTTTGTTCGGTATATTACTTGTATATTTTAATTTTGTGATTTTATAAAAATTGTCGTGTATAGTAATTTATTATTTTAAATAACTTTCTAAAAATTGCGGTACAGAACTCGGAGCGTATACAATTTTTTTGTTAATACTATTTGTTAATTTATGTATGTTTGGGTTTTTTTAGAAGTTTACGAAATAAGTTATTAGCTTTGAAGTTTAACTTATCAAATAACTGCACCTCGATAGGTTCTTGCTTTGTCGTAGTGGTGGGGCTCAATACCTGCCCTGATTCAACTACGAGGAAGTTAAGACGAAACTAATCAACCTAATCGGTCAGGCCGGCTGTGGAGAACACTGCACAAAGTCGGCTATGGAAACCAGCTTTGGACGCACCTAAGATGTTGCAGCGGTCTGGATAGAAGACGGTAGGTGTGCTGCCATCCCTGACTTCTGCTTTCAGGTCGGAGCCAGGGAGCCTATCATCTACCTCTCTAACTAACTAGTTAGCCGTTCTCTCTATTCTCCATGACTTGGAACAGCCGCACCGCAGATGCGGTATTTAAAGCAGTCGGAGCAATGGACGATAAGCATGGTGTCGTTGATTTCTCATCTTTCTGCGGCTGAAAGCGTGGTAACAGACGAGCCGGACATCTAGGCTACAGCGGGGGGCTTGAAGACCTGTGCTTCCGAGGGTTAAGATCTCCTGGCTCCCCATGGCCTGTGGGTAACAGATTTGAGGGAGTCAAAGCAATAATTTATTGATAAGTAAATAAGTTTATTATTTATTAAAGTAATGCTTTTTTTTAAATCTCAAGCATATTTGATCATTCGTAGGGACCTTATAATGATAATTAAACTTTAGCCCTGACAATAGGAAGGAGTAATGCTTGCTTATTAATGAACAATAGACGCAATAATGTTCAACTTGAATTCGAAAACTTGACGTTTCCTAAAACTGGAAAGTGATCTTTCGCTAATGGTCCGCGTCGTAACAATTAAAATAGTCCGTATCCACTCGATTTGCAGCGGAGTCGGTAATGAGCCTTGAGTTTCGGATTTTCGTTGGTAAGATATAGATAAGACAATTAAAATATTAAGCCTAATTCTCTCTTATTTGTGTTTGTTACTTCTTGAAGAGTTGTTGTTATTATATTCATTTCGTATTCATGAAAGTCGCATATAAAAAAGAAGGTATTATCAAAATATTAGTATTTGCACAGTAACTAATGCTAAATAGAAAAGAGATGTAGTATAATCATAATCAAAAGGAAACAAGGTATAATTAAAACTTTAACAAAAAACCTATTTCAATTTGATATTTTAAAAAGTTCATGGATAAAATTACATGTTTGTATTATTAAATACTACTACGCTCTTCATCTACATATATAATTAATTTATATATGTAGATTATATTATATATATATATAATTACTTCTTTGCTTAAGATTTTGAAAGTGTTCTCAACTCTTTTTGGAATATAAGCTACTAATTACACGAAGAAAAAAATATATTTGTTATTTTACCGGAATGTCTTCACAAATATTACAAATGGGCCCTGCAGCACTTGTACCTTTTGCCATTAGCGAGAAAACCCCAAAAGCCAGTCTCAATGTTTCAGATAAACAACGAAAGCTGTGACGAAAAGTAACTAAGTTCTCTTTGTGAAAATGTTCATTAAAGTTGACAAAAAAAAATATCATTAATTGTAATTTACGTGATTACGGTTAATCTTTTAAGACTACATTAAAAAGATAGTAATTTATACAAAGAAATAAAATTATAGTGTCTGTTGTTGTGTCTAACTTTAAAATTATTTGAAAGTTGTAGTTCCTCTTTTTAAAGGGGACCGTCTGGTGCAAAAGAGTAGTGTATCAACACTACTGTGTTTCGGTTTGGAAAGCACCGTAGCCAGCGTATTTGCTGAGTAAGCGAGACGTAACATCTTGTCTCACGGTAAACAGCGCCTAGGTGATATCTCAGGTATTGCCAATGTAAATGGGCGTTGGTGACCATCCCATCAGAAGGCCTGACTGCTAGTCTGCCTTTGCATTCAAATTAAAAGAAATAACCGTTTTTAAATGATTACATTATGATACATAATCAAGACATATTACAATATTTATTTTTAATTTATGTCTGTTTGTATGTCTGCTCTGGCTTATCTTTGGAAAGGCTTTTATGGCTTTATAAGAACTGTTTTGTGTTATAATGCGTTGAAGTCAAACAGGAAATTTGTTGATAATTTTAGTTTTTGCACTATTGTTTTGTAGTTGTCTTTAACGTTGTTGACCTGAACTGAAGCTACGTGTGTAATACGGTGTGGTCCTAGTAGTCTATTCAGCTACACTTACTATTAGACACTTCATTTAATAAAAACGACCTCACAATATAAGTTACCTCATATTATTATAACATCTTACTCGTCTCTCGTGCTCTGGGGAATAAACCTTTTAGAATATAGCCAGGTGTGGGGGTCTGTTGCCATAGGCGCGTGACTCACCCATAAGTGACTTAACAGCACCAAAGGCCCCAGACGGGAGCCTGGGCTTGGCCGTCACTTTCTGGTACCGTTAGCATGCTGAATCGAGGGCTGCCCAGGTGGGCCGACGCCTCAGCTCGATTCAGACGCTTTGCAAGGATAATTTAATAGCTAGTAGAGCTCTAACTAAACTTTACTACCACTTCTTAAAGCGTGGACGCTGGGAGATAAAGTGGCGCAAGAAATTCTAGCAACGCTCCTATCTAAAATGGTATAAAGGTACAGTGTCATATAGCAAAAGGTATGTAAGTTCCACCTCACTGGTGGGGCCAATGTCATGAATGTGTGTTTGTCCTACACTTATCTACAATATAGCAATATTTGGAACTCATGGATGCAGAAAATCTAAAAAAAAAACAAACAAGGTAGAAACGATTTGCTGTTTAGAAATTGGAGACGTGAAGAAACTGATTGACGGGAAGGACGAGTGCGGGTAAAGAGGTGCGGACCTTGTGCTTCCTTTTCGATTTGACGGTTTTGAAGCCGTCGTCGGATTGCGGATAAGTTAACGCCTCGACGTCCATATCCGATTCCGTGCGGATGTTAATGTCGACATAGTGGTCGTCACTATCATCCTCAGGGAATGGTTGGGACGGTCCAGGCGTTGAGGTAGGGGATGGTTGGTCAGGAGCGTGCTCGGAGATTAGTTGGCGCACTGCGTCGGTCAATTTAATATACAATTTCGTAAAAAACCTTTCCGCCCTGCCGGGCACGGCAGAGACGTGTGTCTTGGCTGGTTCTGTAACAAGAAACAAAAATATTTTACGTTCACGTGGCCTAGTGCTGTTGTAAAAACAATTAGTTCGGCCTAGAAACAAGGTAATTAACGCTAAGAAACAAGAAGTGCGCTTTCAACAAGCGGCTAACAACACGATTGTGTTAGGCAAACGAGCTGCAAAACACAGCTCTGTACAAGCCGACCGCTTGAGGTAGCGCAATAAATCGCAACCGCGATGACGTCAGCGGTACGGCAAAAGGCTCTATGAGCGCAGGTGCATTCATAAAACGCAGATGGCGCAGCGTGACGATTTCACGAAAGCTGACAATGGAGATTGCGCGGCGAGCTCAGGAGACTGCGGCGAACACGTGCGGACGGGACCGCTGCTGCCGACGCACTATGAAGGCAATATAATATTATATATAATTATATACAATTATTATAGAGACTGCCTCCGTAGCCTAATGGTATGGGCGTGTGCTTTAGAAACCGGAGGTCGTGGGTTCGAAACCTGCGGGGACCCAACAAATTTTCTTTGTTGTTTCCTAGTTAGTTAGGGCAAATTGGGCCGATCACCCAATTGTCTGAAAAGTAAGATGATCCATGCGTCGGATGTGCATGTAAATAGTCGGTCCACCCACCAACCCGCATTGGACCAGCGTGGTGGGATACGTTACAAAAACCCCCTAATGGGTAGCGGTGTATTAGGGGAGGCCTATGTCCAGCAGTGGACTATCACAGGCTGATGATGATGATTATAGAGTATTCTTGATATTCACCGCAATCGGTCTAGTCGTTTGTTTACAGAGTCCCTTGTTTTCTAATTAGTTTAATCCCTATTCAGACAAAAGCCTCGTGTTAACTTTACTGCAGATCCACGAGTGGAAGGACGTTTACAACGCAGCCTGCTCCCAACTTATCCCAATTTAAATTAATTACCATCTTTGTACACTGGGAGCAAGTTTACGTCGCGCTCGTGTGTTGCTTTAAGTTATCTTGGATAACTTGCGTTGACTTCGTAAAAAAATCGCTGAGGTGCCGTTTATTGACTTTACATGTTACTTTAATTCCATAAGTGTTAAATTTAAGTACTAAAAGTTGCTGGGAACTGTTTTGTACGAAAAAAACAGCTGCTGATGGACTGAAGTTTAGTAAAAAATTAATGGTTCCAAGTTTAGGTACGAAGTTGCAATAATTTCAGTACTCATTATAATTTGTTTCGATTAAACAAACATAGATTTTATCTTATAGTATTAAAATTGACAGGGCATATCATCTCAGCAGACTTATCTCATCGGTAAAAAAATTAAATTTAATAAAGATTGCCATAAAAGTAGACCTCACTTTTTAACACAATTTTTTTTTTATTTAGGCATATCAAATTACAGTTATTAGAAAAAAAAGGAGCAAAACAATGAATGCATTATTGTTAGTCTTAATTGTTACAGCTCTTAATATTTACCGTAACAAGTGAAGAAAACTTTTCAGCAGCAGGCAGCAGAGGCCACGTAACCACCTATTAACCTCAATTGTATTTTTATTTATAAAAACTGCCTCCGTAGCCTTGAATATAGTAGTGTAGTGTGCTCTAGAATCAGTAGGTTGACTACTGATTCTAGAGCTAGAATCCTGTTTTGACTCAACAAATTTTCTTTATTGTTTTCTAGTTGGTTAGGGTAATTTGTGCTGATCATCCAAATGTCTAAAGCAAGATAATCCATGCGTTGGATGGAATAATTGGATGGAATAAATCCATGCCAGGGATAAGCCGTGCTGGGATATGGTCCACAAAAACCCCCTAATGGGTGGAAAGTGTAGCAGTAAGGGAGGCCTATGTTCAGCAGTTGACTAACACAGGCTGATTATGATGATTTAATAACTGTATAAATAAAATATAAAATTATACGAAAAGATTTTTATAAGGATTACCTGTTTATTAATTTTCTTACATTATCCAAATTTTTGATTTCTTTCATTCGGATGTATTTTGACTTTAAACTTATTAATGCATGGTATTGAAGTGGATTTAAAGACTTATTATTTATCATATAGGAAAAATATCCAAAATAACATAGTGTCAATAAAATTTATGTTAAATACCAGCCCGCGATTTGGACCTCGTGATTATTATTAAAAAAGAATTGAATTTTATTTCCCTGCATCAACACAATGTTATCAGCTCCAAAAGATGTCATATGGAACCATGTAATGTATTTCCTTTTTTTTTAGAAAACTAAAACACCGTAGAATCAACGCGCACCAAGCACCGCACCAGAGCACTGCAAAATCTATATTCTTTACTCATCGCTTCTATTTTTATAAGCTTGTGGCTTTCGTAATCGAAAGCCTCGTCTTACTCAAATACAGCTTTATCGAATATGGGTTTGTTACTTGGGCCCTTTCAGCAACAGCGCGTCTGCGAGGTTCAGCAGCTTCAATGTTTACTGTAGAAATTTGAAACGCTATGTATGTCGCCTGCTGAAGACGTCAAGCTTGATACTGTTCGGATGTCTTCGCAGCCCGTTCAGATGCCAAATATTCAGCATACTGTCGACGCATATCTTGAGACTGTTCTGGTGTTGATGAGACACCAGATGAGATGCCAAATATTCAACATGCTTTTGACGTCAAGCTTGGGACTGTTCGGGGATCAGTCTGTGGGGATACTAAAAATTCAGAATGCTGTCGACGTCGAGCTTGGGACTGCTCTGGTGTCTCGGCAGCTCTGTTAGCTGCCTGATGCTTAGCCTGTTTAAGCCTTCGCAGTTGGGTTTGTGAAAAAATCTTGTTTAGCCTAATAAGAGCTTTGGAATAGATTTAAATTAATTCTTAGTATATTCTTTTTCTACACAAAAATCTACATTACGTAAGTTATTATTATGTTCACATACCTTAAAGGTGCAATACATGTCTATTTTATTAAAATTATAGTTAAATAATTATTAATAGGCAAAAACAATTCCAATTTGCTAATTACAAAACATATTGGGATTGGGATACGGTCTAAAAACCCCCTAATGGATAGAGGTGTATTAGGGCAGGCCTATGTCCAGCAGTGGACTATCAACAAAGTCAAGCTTCCGTGAGTTTTTTACTAAATTTTACTTTATTATTGCTGTTATGTTATTTACATTATTATAAAGGAACCAAAACAACCACAAAAGGACAAATCACTGACCTACTAATAACCTATATTTTTAATCAATTTTTATTGTAGTTATAGTTCACTTAATTGTAATAGTTTATACATAAGATATAGATATATACTGTGGGCCTTTTGTAGGACTATTTACATACGTCTAACTTCAACAGTTTTGGCAGCTTCTTACTTAACACTTACCGTCATATTATTGAACATCCACACAATATATTTTATAAATTCTAGCCTATATGTTATTCTGATGTATAAGCTATATTGTTGTAAAGTTTTATAAAAATCTATGCGTAGTTTTTGCGTGAAAGAAGAGCAAACATCTATCCATACTTACAAACTTTCACGTTTATAATATTAGTAGGATTATATTTATGACATTCCATCCATGACATTCACCGCTATTGGTCTGGTCGTTTCTTTGTTTTTTTTTTGCGTTGGCAATACCAGTGGTGTCGCCAACGCGCTGCCTACTGTGAGACATAGGGTGTTAAGTCCGTTTACCCAGTAAATACGCTGCTTCGGTGCCTTTCAGACCGGAACACAGCAGTGTTTTCACACTACTGCTTCGCGGCAGAAATTGGCACCGCGGTGGTACCCACCCAGACGGTCTCCTGTAAACAGGGGACACCACACCGGTAAAAGTTGTTTACTAGAGTTCCTTGTTTTTTTTAATTAGCTCAATCTCTATTCAGACAACAGCCTCGTGTTGACTTTATTGGAGTTTCGCGAGTAGAAGGACGTTTACAACGCAGCCTGCTCCCAACTTATCCTAACTTAAATTAATTACCCTCTTTGTACACTGGGAGCAAGTTTGTGTCGCGCTCGTGTGTTGCTTTTAAGTTATCTCGGATAGCTTAGCGTTTACTTTAAAAAAATCGCTTAGCGATCCCGTTTATTAACTCTACATGATACTTGAATTCCCTTAGTGTTAAATTTAAGTACTAAAAGTGATTGTGAACAGCTGCTGACGGACTGAAGTATAAAACAATTTAAATGGTTCCAAGTTTAGATACGAAATTGTTTCCTAGTTGGTTAGGGAAATTTGGGCTGATCACCCAAATGTCTAAAAAGTAAATAAATCCATGTTTCGGATGGAATAATCCATGCATTGGACCACCCTGGTGGGACATGGTCCAAAAAACCTCCCTATTGGGTGAAGGTGCGGCAGTAAGAGAGGCTTATGTCCAGCAGTGGACTAACATAGGCTGATGATGATGATTTATTAAAAAAGTGTGTTATACAAAATTATTTTTATATCGTTTACGCGTGTATTCTTACAATATCCAAATGATTTATTTCTTTTACTCGGATGTACATTGACTTGTTAATGCATGTTATGGAAGTTAAATTAAGGGCTTATTATTTATTATATGGGAAATACATCCAAACATAGTGTTTTATTATCTATCAATAAAATTTATATTATTTACTAGCTTTGCCCGCGACTTGCTCTTCGTGAATAACTATTAAAAAATTAGAATTGAGTTTCTTTTCCAAAAAAAGTAGCCTATAATACTCTTAATTATATCAGCTTTCTTTAAAAAAAACCCCGTCAGATTCAGAGAAACAGACAGACAGACAAAAAATTGAAAAAAAAGTTGTTTAGTCTTATGTATCAATTATACATTACAGTGTATTAATTAAAAAATGTCATAAACAGGTACTCTGATTTTATGTATTTGTGTATAAAGTAAGATTTTTTGTAACTGCCTTTATTTATTAGCAATAATCATAAAGGTTTCGAAGATCGAGATCAATCCGTTCGACGGACGACCCGATTTGATCAAATGATATAAATAGTAGAGAAGTAAGTAAATATTATGGATGGGATACGGTCCAAAAACCCTTTCCATTCAAAGTCAAAATCAAAGTCAAAAATCATTTATTCAATTTAGGCTCTACTGAGCACTTATGAACGTCAAAATTATCCATTTACCACCGGTTCACAAACTCAGACCCGTCCAGAGAAGAATCGGCAAGAAACTCTGCGGTCTTTTTTTTTTTAAATATTAGTATTTACAAAATTTGACTCAATACATTTTTTTTAAGTTACCAGGGATTTGCAAGCGCAGAATATAAACTGTTTCACACATCTTGGTCCTCAATATAATTTATTACAGAATAGTAGGCATTAGGTATTAGGAGGCCTATGTCTAATAGTGGACTGTTACAGGCTGATGATGATGAAATAGGTATTATAAATATTTGTCCATAAAAACGTAAATCGACTAAGAAGGATGGAAGATAGAATAAACAGGGGCTAGAAACCTTTCCCGATGTTCAATTTTAACGCACACTGAGACTGGACCACAGTACTGAGAGCTCCACCGCAACATCCTGTATATAATACTTAAACCTTTTTGCCCTAGATATCTTACACCTGGAAGTGCTAACGTGTACAACAAAAGATGTAGTATGGCCTCGGTAGGCTTATCCTTTGAGAAAGTAATATTTCGTCAAAAATTTGTTAATAGCCATTTGTTTTAACTGTAAGGGACAGAAATATTCTTCGCAATGGTAAGAGGTTCTACGCAAAGAATAAAAATTTATCTAAATGTTGATTTACATTTAGAATTTCAACTTAGATTGTATTTTTTGTCTTATTTCTGCTTATTAGTTCGAAGGAAATAACCCTTTTGGTTATGCAGGCCAGGCGTCAGTCGCTCTACGTAAAAACCGTTGAGGTAAATCTGGATCGACTGGAAGCCGACCCTACGATAACTAGAAAAAGAAGAGAATTTGAAGGAACAAGATATTTTACTCAAAATTATTTTAAATGTTTAAAATTTTAGGACAGTTGTCAAATTGATAAATAACATTAAAGCAAATTAACAAGAAATATATCTTAACTAAAAGTACATTATGTCTTGTTTTCTTGAAAATATATTTATTAAATTATTTTATAAGTGCACAAGCACACGGACGATTAACCTGCTACTGTTTGACATCCATAAATAAACTTGTGTATTTCTATTGATTTTATTTACAACACAGTATGTGTCCCTAACTTAATAATGAAATTAAACAGTCAAGCTTATTTACACATCCAGTATAACTTTAAACATATTCTGCGTTGCTCCATTTGCGGCGTCGGCTAATTTAGGTTAGATTCGGTTTTAGTTTGTACGAAATTTAATTTCGGCGATTTTGGGAGAAACTTTTTTGTAAAATCACGACACGAGACACTAAAGCTATTTTCGGGTGACTGAGTGATAGGATTTAGGCGTTGACTAAATTAGGTTATGCTTGGTTTTAGTTCATTAAAAAATAGGTTTCGGTGTTTTTGGTATATAGTATAACACGGTGTTTTAAATTAGAATGTAAGCATTTTTTCAGAAAAATGGGTGATCGGCCCAAATTGCCCTAACCAACTAGGAAACAACAATGAAAGTTTGTTCCCGCAGGATTAGAACCCACGATCTCCGGTTTCTAAAGCAGACGCCCAAACCACTAGGCTACGGAGACAGTAGGCCTTCCCTTCTCTATTAAGGGGTTTTTAAAGCCCTCGATTTCTAAAGCACACGCCCTTACCACTTTTATATCTTATTAATATTAATAACGTTGAATATCTTATTAATACAATATTAAAATATAGTAAATAGCTACATTTTCGTAAATTCATCGTCGGTTAGCATGCTGCTTTTATGTCTATGATTATAAATAAAATAAATATTATACTAATAAATAAAGTAATAGTTTACAATATGTATGGAAGCTGTACGTTGTTGCCAAGACAGATATGTATTGTGGATTTTTATCAATATTTTTTAAATTATTTTTCTTTCAAATAATAACTTTTTTTAAAATACGATTATTAGAAACCTTGTGGTCTGGTGATGTGGAATTGGAAATTTTATGGCCAAATGAAAATTATAAAATACAAAATTATTTTTTGTTTGCTCAATAGAAACTTGATTGATATATGTGAAATAATATAAAGCCTATTTTTATGATTACTACTTACTGTAATAGTGACATAAAATAAAAAACATAACTAACTGGCCGTTACTCATCGAAATTACCCTACCTATTTTTTTTAATTTTTTATTTAATTTCGACATTCAAAATAATAAAAACATTCCCGGGTATATAACGACATAAATGTACCATTTTTTGTTAAAAAACGCACACGTTTTTGCGTGCCCTCAGTTGTTTCAATGTAATTCTCGAAACTAAATTTACATTTAAAGTGATTTCTGCTAAATTTGCCCTTAGGGTATAACAAAAGCGGTAAGTCTCACCTTTAATGGATGAAATGTCGATTAAATTACCTAATACTGCTTTCAATTCTTCGTATAACAAGGATAATCTAGATATAAATAAATAAAATTGGAGTAATTACATAATACAGCCTACCATATTTCATGTGACATAATAAAAAATTAAAATATTTATCTTAATATTTAGATACTTTTTATACATTTTTTTAAACTTATATTACGTGGACAAAGTTGCTGGCAACAGCTAGTATAAGATATTTATATGCGACTCGTCTTTCTCCTTTTTAAAAGTAACCGAAGGTGCGAACGATGACCGTGGCAAAGTCAAATTTCTCTTTTATAAAAAAGTAGTGTGAATGCACTAATGTATTCCCATTTCAAGAGTATACCACTCGGTAAATGTGACATATGGTCTCCTGGCGGTGAATTAGCTCGTGGCATCCTATGGGAATCGTCGTCACCATCATCACCATCATCATCGTCAGCTTGTGGCAGTCCAAAGCTTGGCATATGCGACTCCTAATGCTCACCGCCATTTCCGAACTAAACTTAGATCAAAGTTGATTTTGGCGTGTTGCCAAAATGTCTACCAAAATCTTTTCGTTAACAAGCCATAATTTGGTGTTCCCGCTAAACTGATTATCAATCCCTTTGCAGGGTGTAGTACCACATTATGAACTGTGCTATTTATTATATCTTTCCCTGAAGATTTTATCACATGTTACTAACTTCATATATGATAGTACTATCTATTTTTCCCGGGTACTTAAATAACGTTATACAATTTTATGAATATATTTCACGCAAAATTTACTATTCTTTCAGATTTGTTATAGCAAAGCTATTATAACTAATGATAATTTTGGAAAAATATGAATTAATATACTTCCAATTATAGGTTTATTTCATCAAGTATTATTTTCTAGTATGTAAAAAAAGCACTAAAAATTATAAAGTGAATAGTCAAAAATGTTAACTTCAGTTTGACTAAAATGTGTTTAAAAATTCAAATTGAATTTCTGTTAATTTGATTAAGCAACTAATCAAATGACCAATATATTTTTTACATCTCTTAGAAGTAAAACTAAATGATTAATATATAATAATTATTATTTCATAAAATAAAAGCTTGAAAACAAGCTTTGGTAGACACAATCAATATAAGCTTTGCTGTTATTAATGTCAAACTTCGCATCAATTATTTAAGTTATGTGAGATATAGCTCTGAGTAAAAACAGTTAACTCCCCTCCTATTGAAGGAGCCAATAATTAACTAATAAATATTAAGAATTGGGGACTTAGAACTGTACTTTTTAATAGATGTAGAAGTTGACTTTATAACTTTAACTCACTCTATTTTTACATAATTAAAGTATCATAAAACATCTTAACATCCGTACCGGATGTTGAAAATAGACACGGTCGTAGATGTAAAAGTTAAAAGTTTATAGAATTAACTTAAAAGTTTTTAATTTAATTTTACCGGATGTTAAGATGTTATTGAAAATAGACACTAGATTGGCAGGCTTTTTTGTTTACGATGTACGTACCTAAAAGAAAATAATGTAGTATCATAATTTTTTCCTCACATTACCAGTGGTAGGCCCCTTTTTACAGGGGACCATCTGGGTGGGTAGTGTGAAAGCACTACTGCATTCTGGTTTGAAGGGCATCGTAGGCAGTGTATTTACTGGGTAAACGAGACTTAACATCCTCTGCCTCACGGTAGGCAGCACGTTGGTAATATTACTGGTATTGACAATGTGTATGGGCGTGGTGACCACTTTCCATCATGTGGCTCGACTGCTCGTCTGCCTGCGTAGCCAATAAAAAATATAGGGTACTGAACAAATGATATAAATTAAAGATTTTTTAGTACGTGGCAGATTGTCATCGTAAATATAAAGAAATAACCCGAAAAAACGGTAACAAATCTGTAATTCAGTTTACGTAAATAAAAAAAGCATAATTTTAATTTTTCTTTCGAGCGTTCAGAAAAAGGCCTTCACTTACTTTTTTTATTTAGTAGAAACCAACAATTTATTTTGGAATTTTCACGTTAGCATAAATTTCAAAAAGCTGAACGCAGTCAACAACATGTAAAGTTAAGACAGGACATCGCAAGCCGAATAAGCTCTTGCGAGGTCAACGCAAAGTGATCCAAGATAACTTAAAAGCAACACGCAAGAGCGTCTCAAACTCTCTCCCAGTGTGTACAAAGAGGGTAATTGATTTAAGTTGCGATAATTTTGGAGTAGCCTGCGCTGTAACCGTCCCTCTGTTCACGAAACTCTAGTAAAGTCAACACGAGGCTGTTGTCTGAATAGGGTTTAAGCTAATTAGAAAAACATGGGACCCAGTAAACAGACTATCTTACTTGCCTTGGCCGTCATGGTATATGGCATGGATACTGTATTTTAAAAATTTCTATAAATGATTAGTATTATTAATGAAAAGATTATTACGCAGCACAAATGGTGTGTATGTAATAAACTTTAAAGGTTCTTTGATAGTAATTGATTCTCATGTTATGTATTGTATTCAATCAATAATTATTATAAGCTGTTATTTTGATTAACTGCCTCCGTAGCCTAGTGGCATGGGCGTTGCTTAGAAACCGGAGGTCGTGGGTTCGAATCCTGCGGGGACTCAACAAATTTTCATTGTTGTTTCCCTGAGTTGGTTAGGCAACTTGGGCCGATCACCCAATTGTCTGAAAAGTAAGATGATCCATGCGTCGGATGGCATGTAAAAAGTCGTCCACCCACCAACCCGCATTGGACCAGCGTGGTGGGATACGGCCCAAACCCCTAATAGATAGGGCGTATTAGGGGAGCCTATGTCCAGCAGTGACTAACAAAGGCTGATGATGTGATGATGTATGTTATTTTGATTAAGATTTTGTGTTAACCTGAGAAACTAATTTGTGCTGATAAAAGCTTTTTTTATTGAACGTAGCATTAATTTGCGTGAGCACATTTCGAATAGCATTAAACAAATTTTATTAATTTTTAATATAAAATAAGAATTGCTATTAAATCTGCACAGGCGCCATAACACACACTACTATTTTTAAAGTATTAAAGATCATAGATTAATAATAATTAAAAATTGACTATGCAATTAAAAGTAACTACAGCCACTAAGCCGCAGGATATTTATTAATGCATCAAGTATAATGCTAACATATATTGAAAAAATATAATACAATGCATAAATACCGTCTTTTTCTTCAAGTCGGTAAACAGCGTAAAGATTTCTTCAAAACTTTATGTTTATGTTTAAGTATGTAGATGTAGGTGTCTGTTTTAATGACAACAAGTGAATGGATTTGGCTTTTAGCCTTTGAATTATTTGTGCATAAAGTTTAATTAAAAAACCGATATTGAATCACAAAACAATTTTCTATTATAACTGATCTCTGGTGGCTTTGATGATAAAAAATTAATACATAGCACCTACACCGTACCATACTCTACTAAAGAAATTAATTGAGTATACCAATCCGGTAAAAAATCGTTTAACATACAACTTTTACCCTTTCGAAGATGGAAAAATAACGAGCAGTTCAGTTGTGCAGTCTGGGTACAAGCGAACTGATTTGCAATAATTCGCTGTCAGAGCAAGGATCGTTCAGGAGTACGGGCACGATCCAAATCCGTTCATGGCAGTGCACGGGACATTTTGATCCCGGACCAATTAACACCGCTGACGGGGGCAGACAATCGCGACGCGATGACGTGACAACGCACATGACATCTATGACCCTGTTAATTATGTTTCGTGCTGTTCGGCTGTCAGTTCGTACCGTGGCCTTTGATTTATCGCTTTCTAGTCATTATTATGTGCAAATGGCCTCTCTACTGTAATATCAGGATGTGCAAAATTGTTTGTGACGCATAATGATATGAACATCATAGCTGTGAAGCCGTAAAGTACATGTTTTTTTATTTATTAAATTTATAATCAAGGTTTAAATAAAACCATAAAGATACCTTTTTGCATTAAAAATATCTTGCTGTGGTCTATTGGTTTTACAAACACAAAATTTGATTGTATTCAGATCTTGCTTATAATGGAAAGCGAATTCGATGAACTGTGTTTTGACAATATGCCAATGCCGCAAATAAAAAGACTGTTTACAGGCTGCTATTGTTTGCTGTTACCTCCAAAACGTTTATAAATTCCTTTATTCATTGCTACTACAGTGCTATTTATTCATTTTAT